>OZ007567.1:38707524-39995024 GCA_963931925.1 Onchidella celtica
TCTTCCATGCTACAAAACTCCCCAACATTTAGATGTCAAGGTTTGACAGATGTCGCGTGTGGTTAGTGAAGAAAGCAGTGAACTTGGAGAGGGCTGGAAGGGTGAGTGTATCGTGCCAGGAAATGTCCATGGAGGGAAGGTTTGGTGATCGGTCTTTTAACAGTACGATTTAAATGGTTTGTTTGTCCAGTATTATGTTGTTTGGTCGGGATACCTGTGTCCATCCCCACTGTTTATTTATTTTTTGTCTTTCTGTAGGTCCTTTTGCTTACCGTGTGTTGAACTGTTAGTCAGTATAGCCATTTCTTCTTCTTCCCTCGCTCTCTTTCTCTTTCTCCCTCTCTCTCTCTTTTCCACTGTCTGTCTGTCTCTCTCTCTTTCTCTCTCTCTCTCTTTCTGTATGTCTCTGTTTGTTTGTCTGTCTGTTTATCTGTCTCTCTTTTTCTCTTTCTCTCTCACTCTTTTTTCTCATTCTCTCTCTCTCTCTTTCTGTCTCCCCCTCCCCTCTCTCTCCCTCTTTCTCACTCTCTCTGTGTCTATGTATGTATGTATGTATGTATGTATGTATGTATGTATGTATGTATGTATGTATGTATGTATGTATGTATGTATGTATGTATGTATGTATATATGTATGTAGGTATGTACATGTATATTAACATGTGACAACCAACAAATGTGTTCAGGTGGACGAAAAAATCCCCAACAAGCCTGACATACTCATATTAGATGAAAAGAACAAAGATGCTTTTATTGTAGAAATTGCTGTTCCATTTGACAAATTCATCGATTTATGTTTTCGTGAAAAGTTTTTGAAATATCTATCATTGCATAATGATATGAATGACAAGGGCTATCACTGTAGAATCATTGTTATTATCGTGGGAGCATTGGGGACTGTTCATAACAAAGCCGCATCAGGGTTAAAAATGCTAGGTTTCAGCAATAGGCAGTCAACTAGCATGTGCAAGTTTATCAGCATTAGCGCAATTATAGGTTCGCAAAGAGTGTGGAAAAGAAGGTATAATTTAATCTGATTGAAATAACGTACAAAATGTAATGTCTATTGTACGGAATATATTGGTGTGTTGTACAGCTGAAGATAGTTGAATATGTGATTATGTAAATGGATGTATTCATTGCATGTAAAATCATATAGTCAATAAAGTTCTTGAACTATGTATGTATGTATGTATGTATGTATGTAGGTATGTACATGTATATTAACATTGTGTCATTAATTAAGTCTTTTCCTAAACGTCCATTGCCTATCTATCCGTCAGTTTGTGTATGTCTACGCACAAAATACATTCCTATTGATTATTCCATTTCATTGATCAGTCTGTCAGTTTTACCTATCCACTGTAACATGCTGTGTGAATGTTTGTTTCTCCCTCATTCTTTTACTAGTTTTGCTATTAAGGTGTCTTCACATTAGTTTGTGCTTTTCTGTCCTTTTATTCGCCTATTCTCTAACTGTATTAAATTTCCAGCTTATCTGTTTGTTTGTTTTTTTTTATCTGTCATTTGGTGGTTTTGCCCGTCCATCTGTCTGTGTACATGTCATTTGATACTTTTGTAAATCCATCCATATCTTGCTGAATCAAGTTGAAAACACTAATGTAGCATGTTTCCACACCAGCAACGTTGGACTCAGTCCCATTAGTTGACCAGACTTTTTCTTGTCAAATCCTGAGTTCTGGCACCATGACAAATCTGTCTAGACAGCGGGGTAACACAAAACTGAATTCTTCCTTTCCTGATGGCAAGAAAATGGTCCACGATTACGTCTCGGTCATTGCAGATGTAACGGCGACTCGGGACCTGGGGATTAATGTTTGATACGCAAACCTGTGTACACTTGTCTCGATCGGAACAATCTTTGACAATCGTTCGAAATCCCAGAACTTGTGTGTCTATGTGTGTGTATCTTTCTGGCGTCCTTTCTGGACATTCAGGTGGTATCCGATGTTGTATGCATCATTTCATCTAGTCATCATTAAATGTGCTACTTTGTATTATATATATATTGGTTAACCTGTATACAAATACCTCATTGACAGGCAAACGGCTTTGTTTTACATAAATATGTACAAGAATTTCCAGCCAAACAATTAAATACATATTAAGACAAACACCGGGATTTGGAGAAATGGCATTTTGTCTGTCTGCGCTGTTAGCACACAGTGGACAAACAATACAATATACATCAAGCTGAAGATACAAGTCGTCGGTCGGTTGTTGGAGTCTCGTTACAACTAGCATTTTATATTGTTGTCAGGGAACCGTAGATTATTTATAAAGCCAAATTGTGAAAATATCTGCTCAGCTAATGCTTTCTGTGTGAAATATTACTGTCCCATAACAACTGTATTTAAACCTTTATTTTAGGAGGTTCGCTGCCCTTGACATTTACACCTCACTTTTTATGGAGTTTTGGGGGGGTTTTTTCTTGCTGTGGTATGGTAGGGATTTGTTTTTTTAGAATTTTGCCTGGGCAGCGGCCTTGTGCGGCCTGCTCTTCACGATTTCCAACTGCCAAGGTATCTTTAACGTGCGCAACGTGCACACGGGCCCTCCGGATTTTTCGTCTTTATCCGAGAAGACTGGGAGCTCGATCCTACCTACCATAGGATCAGGGACAGGAAAATATGAGAAAAATCTCAAAATTCCAACATGCCAGCACCGACCGGGATTTGAACCCGGTATCTTTGGCATGAGAGGCGAGCACCTTGCCTCTAGCCCATCATGTCCCCTAGAGTCCCCTAACAACAGCATCAAAGGCCAGTTTTAACGACGTTCCAACATGCTTCCCACGAAATGGGTGCTAATGTGCTTATGAGGTTATTTTGAGTATGCACGAGATTACTGTGCCTTTTCTACAACCATCTGACATTATCTGTTTGACTAGAACCATTAAAATTCTACGTGAGACTGACCAGAATTTTTGCCTACTGTCGTCCATGTAATCTACACTTTGCTCAGCACCAGGACAGGTTACCTGCCAGAACCTCCTCATTATCACTCACACGCCACTTTTTTTCCCCATTATCCTCAGTTTTACAGACAAGCTATTGAGATAGACAAGAAGCAAACCTTTGCGTCATATTTCTTATTTGATTTAAACCTGTCGTTCTTACCATATGTTATATTAAATTTATGTCGCTCAAATAGACAGATTTTGATACCTATCAGCTTGAACGTGAGATTTCTCTATATATATTAAATTTTTTCTATATCTTTCCTTTTCCACCGGTCCAGTTGATGCGGTTTGGGGACAATGAATGAGAGAAACTGGGAAAATGCACATTCCCCACAAAGGAGTGGGGAAGATAAATTTGACGTGACTGGACGCTTTACTATATAAGAACTATTGTATAAAATATTTAAAGTAATAAGTTATTCATAATTAGCTGAAAATTTAAACCGTCGATTCTAAGTTATTCACAGTAGGCTATGTTGCACATTTAAACCCTTTGATTCTAGATTATTCACAATAAGCTGCACATTTAACAGACTGAATTGAGATTATTCAGAGCATATGCTGAAGATTTAAACCATTGATTCTAGGTTATTCTCAGGACCATGCTGAAGGTTAAATATTATTGTTCACAGTAAATCTTAAACATTTAAACTGGTGATCCTAGGTTATTCGCAGTACTGTGCTGAACTTTTAGACGACGGATTCTAGGTTATTTTGCAGCATAATGCTGAACATTTAAACCGTCGGGTATTCACAGTCTGAAGTTCATCATACGGAAAACCTATCCACTTGTCTGTACTAGTCAGAGATATCAACACAAGACAATTTGCTGGAGCCAACATCGCTTGCTGCATGTCTGTCAATGCCACTCATGTTTAGCAGACCGGAGACCGGGGGCTGATGGAAGCTGCAGACTCACAGAACCACAATTACAAGTACAGACATCTATCTTTGTAAAGGACGATGAAACAGTTCCAGCTGAACATTGAAATGTGCGAGGAGACAAAGACTAAGGCGGCAAATCAGTATCTAAGGATTAGAATAGATTTGCTGGGTGAGAGCTAGCGAGGATAATACGTCAAATCTGAAATGAAGCAAACAACAACAAGAACAAAAAATGCTGTTT
This sequence comes from Onchidella celtica, assembly GCA_963931925.1. Lineage (NCBI taxonomy): Eukaryota > Metazoa > Mollusca > Gastropoda > Systellommatophora > Onchidiidae > Onchidella > Onchidella celtica. The sequence goes on from OZ007567.1 coordinate 38,711,634, forward strand.
GCTTTTGCCAATGCCTTTCACTGACAATTGAAGAAATAGTAATTGTTTTGATATTTCAGAAAATTATAAACTCATAGTAAGCCATGCTATTCAGGGCAGGCTGTGAATGACGCAGAAGGAAGAGGTTATCAGTGAAGCCAATTTTGGTTCAGGAACTGTACATTTTTTTTATCATTTTTTTTTTTCGGTCAGTTGGTTTTGTCACTTGCAATGTACCAGAAGTGCCTCCTTGAGACGTAATGTACATTGTGAATAGCTGTGTATAAGGGTTTGCCAATGCACATCATGCCCGGCCTTGTTTGCACACTATGCGAGCTTGGCTACGTCATGAGTTAACAATCGCCAGGCTTATGGAGGGGACTATCAGATACAGACCTAGAAAACCTGTAAATGATAAATATTAATGTCTCATAAAATACTAGAATTGTCCCAGGTTTTCTGCAAGTACTCCCTTGTGTTGGGAAACAAACACTGAGATCTATCTAAAAGCTTTCCTCTGGCTCCAGGACACTTTGTATTTTGTCGTCAAGGAGTCACTCACCCAGTATTGAAGATCTTCTGATAATCAAATTATGTGGAGATTTAAGATTGATGATTTGGGCCAGACTCAGATCTTCTGAAACAGGATCTTCCTTGACGACAGGAAAGGTCAAAGATTCGTAAGGTGGAAATAATAGGATGTGTAAGACAAATTAATTGTCAGTCATCTCTGGCTTTTGCTGTATAGCAACGGCCTTCACATGGGGAAGAACTGTGTGGATACTTTCTTGTTTCGGAGTGTCTCCTTTTCGATGTCACAACTCGTATGTAAGTGTAAGTGCTGTGTAAGTTGTTAAATTATACATTACACATAAGGTGAATACATTTGGCACTTTCTCGGGCAAGATGTCAACGAAGTAAAGTCCATAACAGTCTTACAAAATACTAAAAATCCTCCAAAAATATTTCTTTTGAATTGTTGGCGTCAGTGCATTACTCTTATCTTTTTTTTTCTTTGTTGCTTTTTTTTTTCCATCAGCCCGGGTGCTCTTTGAAAAAAAAATTATTTTTGTTTGACAACGAAACAAAAATGCATCTAAGGCGCAATGGTAACACAATAATATCAGTGGACTAGAATACTTAATTATGTGCTTGGCTCCCTTAAGTCATCTGTGAAAATGCGGGAAACATGCCGCAGTACTCATATTTATGTAGAATTTGGTTAACTGTTTTCTTTGATATAATTATATTGATGTCGTCGTTTCTGTTTTGCTGTCATAATATGGATTCCCTCGTTATTTATTCATAAAATATTCGTATTTTTAGGTTTCTTCCAATGTCACCCTGGTCGTCTATCACGTGGGTTGCTCGCTTCTTTGAAACTTGAAAATAAACGTATAACACGGCAGCTGTGTCTGTCACGAGCAGAGTTAGGGTCTTGGGGATGTTACGACTGCACGAGAGGCAGCTAACTCACACTCGGACACAACCACACAAGAAAAGTATTAAATAACTAGAGCGTATATATGTCAGGCCGGTCAGGCCATAGTTTACATAAATATTAATAACAAAACAAAAGACAATAGGGATATATATTCAAACCAAAAAAACTCTAATTAATAACTTAACCAATGATATTCATGTAACTATGGAGGTACTGCAATCAATAGCAAATAGGTATATTATACGAAACTAGATATCAATTTAAAGTGACAGTTGAGTCGCCACTGGCCAGTCGCCAGGCAAACTCTCCCTAAATCATATGGGCTTGAGTGTTAGGAGAGCCCAGTATGTTCAAAGCCTACAGAAGCACTCTTCGGCTTGTAGGTAATTTAAGCAGTTGCCAAAAGACTATATTTTATGCACAATCACTATTCAATTCATCAACAATGTGCTATATTATTCCAATCATACTATGGCAATAGATCTATGATACAGGACACTCGTGGTCGAGTGCCAGCTGGGGTTTCCTTAGTCTTCCTATGAGGCTGTAGTTCTCTCTCTATCTCCGATCTCTATTATGCTTGAATAAATAAGATATAGTACCATTGGTCACGCCTACTGGTAGGCGCGAACATCAATATAGCGCAGCGTGGGCTTTCAAAGGTCAGCCCACTCAGACCTTTCTTTCTAGAGCTCAGTCAGTCCGTTAGCAAGGACTTCTTGTCTTCAAAGCACACAGTTCAGGTACTGGTCAACCGGAGATACTTCACGACACGATGCTTCTGCTCGTCTGTATTCACTAAATCTGAACGTTACACGATGTTATATACTATCTAACTACCCAGCGTGCTAGTCCGCTGGCCCAATTAATTCAGCTATCTCATAGGTCGAAACCTCCCACCATTTTAATTGTAGTAATACGTCTGCACTATTCTACCAGCCAGTTAACGTGCAAAAACTTGTCTAGTCATACTTAACAATGTCAACTAGCCCCACCTTGTTTCACCCCTACTCCATTACTTATTAATCACGAACATTAAAACCGACAAGCGTGCATCTAACAGTTTAACTTTACATTTATTTACTCACCAACTATAATTCGCGAGGACCGTTCAAGGCCACCAGCCAATTTCTCATGGCCCTGGTAAAACAACAACAACTCACTCTCTGCGTGAGTTTTAACAACATCTGAATCATGACAGTGTCCTAATACGAACAAAAGTTCCCGAGACTTTTTGTCTCTGTTTTATGAACTGCATCCCCTGGAAGTCGCGTCGCCACGGGGATGCAAAAGCTTTCGATCGTTCGGCTCTACGTGGGTGGGTGAACTTTATGACATTATCACAATAAAAATAATATTAATTCTAATAACATACTGGAAACCATACCCAAAGGGAACCAATAACGTCAATTTTTTGTAACCTTGAACCCTCAAAGCATTAATAACTCCATAATTAACTAGCATTTTGCACAGTGGAGAATACCAGCAGTTAAACAAGCAAGATATTGTTGGCATGGCAAGCACCCAATTTACTTGTCTTTACTCCTTAGTGCTGTCACGGAAGCTCTAGACTTTATCTTTTGATAGCTCTTCAAAGACCGTCACGAAATTTGCCCTGATTTCCAGAGAATGTGTGAATAATTAACATAGCTGGGGCTAATTTCGAGTGGGTGGTTTTTCTTTGATCTGAGCACAGGTTTCGCTCTCGGTGGGAAGATAAGGTCTAATTTTTTTATATTTTTAATAATTAGGTGTGATAAATATCATATCATAAAATACTTCGAAATCAACCTACGTTTCTTAGGTGGCCCACATTTTTTTTTTTTTTTAACCAGAAACGAACACCACCTCTTCCTCTTCCCCCCCCCCCTCCCCCACACACACACAAAATGAAAGCGCGAGAATTCGGAATTGTACTTCAATCCGATTATTATCTTAGCGGAATAGTGACAGACCCGATGATTGTACTCAGCGAGAAGCCAGAACATTTCCTGTTGGTGTGAGACACTGGTCTGATAGTCCCAAGACATGTCCCGTGAGATCAGACATAGTTTTTCTTTTTCTTGCACGACAACTGTTGATGAAACTGTCTCGCTTGTCGTCATTGCTGGATTTACTACACCATCTTGATGTATTGGAGATGGGACGGCGCAGACACCGCTACTACAGTAGATTTAGGTCTCAGCACCAGGCACCATGGTGGGTCATGGTGACCTCAGGATTGAAGTGTCGAATTTATGAGCGGCCGGCATGCCAGGCACTACAGAACAAACCGTAGGCCGGGTGGCTGTTTTCTGTGATCTCTGTAAATTACACAGTAGCAAAGTGGTAATCAAAATAACATATCTCTCTCTTTCTCTTTCTCTCTCTGTCCTTCGTCTCTCTCTGTCTCACTCTCTCTCTCTCTCTCTCTCTCTTCTCCCCTCCTTCTTTCTCTTTCTCTCTCTCTTTCTCCGTCCCTCTCCCTCTCTCTGTCCCCTTTCCACTCCTCTTTTCTTCTCTCTCAGTGTCCCCTCTCCCTCTCTCTGTGCCTCTTCCTCTCTTTCGGTCACTCTCTCTCTGTCTCTCTTCGTCTCTCTTTCTCCCTGCGTCTGTATTCTTCCCTCCTCTCTCGTCCCCTCTCCCTCCCTCTCTCTTCTCTCCTCTTCCTACTATGTCCTATTCTCCACCACACCGACAACAGCCATTCTGGCAACTGTTAGTTACGAGATAAGAGATGAAATAACATGATATAATTGCATTAGAAGTTTCCATGAAGAAAATTTGCTTTCACAACCTTCTAAGCAGAGCGATAGGACAGAAATTACGGTCTATAAATATATCAGTTCTATATTTCCCCCCTACAACATGTATATTTATATACAAACATTCACTAATATAATTACTGGCACAATCTCCCATACAGAAATATTCAGGTTTATTATTATCTCTAAATTTACACATTGATTCAGAAAAAGAGATAACACTGCAATGTTTGATAGCATATGTCAAGAACGGGGATTAGCGCCATTTTTCTGGTATTCTGTTTTTTGTTTTTTTTTTGGTGAGTTTCTACTTCACCCGCGGGTATTGTAAATGTCGACCCCGATGTCCATAGCAATGTCTCATCCCGCCCGTCTCCGTTCTATTTTTGTCATTACACTTGTTCTCAGATTTTCCATAATATAGTCATTTATCATCTAAATCGCAAGCTGTTCACGTGTCGTTTCTTGCTTCCAAATTTGACCGCGGACAGGCGCATAAAATTTTATACAGATTTACATTCTAATCATAATAATGATTGATATTATGACAAAAATTTCAAACGTTGTTTATTGCTTCCAGATTTGATTTTCTCCCCCGCCCCTCCTAATTCATTTTATATATTCAATTTTCTTTAATAAATCATATTCTGTATCGCAAAATTTTCATCGCTTTTTTTTTTTTTTTATTTCCAGATTTGACCCCATGAGACGTGGTTATATAGAGATGTTGGAGCGGTCAAAGGTGAGCTTAGAGTACTCGAACTTGATTAGCACTGTGTAACCTGGCCTGACCTGACCAAACAATTGCAGGCTTAAGTATTTGGAACTAATTTAAGTATTTTACATGTGGTGACTCTACAAATCAGTGAGCAAGGAAGAGGCTGAAGTCAAGAGTTTTATGTTGAAGAGATTGAGAGGTAGAGTACGATCTGGAGAATCCATTGCCAAACAGGTGTGTAACCATTTATCACTTCTCAATCTTATTGGAGAGATCTAGAGGGAAAACCGTTCAGGCCACGCTCGGGCGGGGGAACCAGATAAAATATGACTCTGAACTAAAGATTCGAGCGATTGGGGATGAGAAAGTAGTTGTGAGAACACGAAAGAATGTGCTAGACTGTATATTTTTTCCCGAGACTATAACTGGGATTTTAAGCAAGGTTTTGTTGTGAAAGTTTTATACATGAATGCTGAGTTACAATTTACGTTGTTTGTGGGTGGTATTACCTTGAAGTGACAGATTGCAGAAGAGGAAAACAAAAAAAAAAACAAGTTTATAACATACGATTGAGACGAAAACAAAAGACAAAGGGAAAAAACAGATAAACAGATGGATAAAGAACCAATAAATACTGCAGATTCACAGCTAATATATTAATGCATTTTGCCACAAGTATTCATTCTTCCCGTAAAGGTGTTTTTTTCTTTCCACTCAGACATACTCAATCTTAAGTCCATTCCCATGAAACTGTGTGAACCTGAAATACAGCATACCGACGACGTAACACTATAAATCCACCCCTTTAGCGCTCTTGAAAAGGGCAGTTCCTTCGGGGTATTGCGAGGGAATTCGCTATGCATATTATCGACCTAAGATAACAGGGTGTCAGAATCTGATTCCAGGTCGGCACTAAACTGTTCTACGCATTTTTCCAGTAAAACGTCATTTCAGAAAACTCAGACGTAACCATAAAGCCTGAGGATTTTTTTGCGAATTTAGTTATGTCACTGGGACAATGGATATTGAAATATGACGTAACCCATGGACTGTTTGTGGCATCTAAATTTCCATTTATTTTCAACTGAGATGAACTTGAAATTTTTTTTGACAGCATCGTGGTAAACAGTCGTAACTCGACTGACTTTTTATTTTTTTTTTAATTGAGATATTTTGGCATGGCTGTAGCCCTTGATATCCCGCAAGTTGTATTACACGTTGGGAGATGCAGCCCGCAAGTTGTGTTACACGTTGGGAGATGCAGCCCGCAGGTTGTGTTACACGTTGGGAGATACATTTTAAAAACCAAAGGTTACTTTTTTGTAGTAATTATTATGTCTGATAAAGAAAATAATTTTATTCAGTTTTGCCTCTCCTGAAAAATGTGTAAAAATCGAGTTACGATAGTTTATCACGCTTCCTTCGACTTGAACTTTTGAACTTTTTGAATGTCAGTTGTTGGTGCTGCATTACATTTGAACATTTTGATTGTGTCAGTTTTCAGAGCTGCACTAAGTTTAAACTTTCGTGGCGTCAGTTTTTAAACAATGTATTACATTTAACCTTTCATATTGCAGTTACATGAATATCCTCTTATCTCAGTTACTTGCCACCAGATTTTTGTTTCAAGTTCTTCAATTTCATCTGAATGTTTTAAATTCGCTTTAAGCTGAAACAGTGTATCACTACGCGCGCGTGCAGCACACTACCGATTTGTCAAAAAGAACTCTTTGTCTTTCTTACAGTGACAGAAGTCCACAAAAAGGAGAAGAAAGCTTGTCACAAGTGTGAGTGGGAAATGGCATTTTATCTTGTCCTCACCGTGAGCAAATCAGGTTGACACCGGCATTCGCCCAGGATGGCAATTGACTAACGTTGCCATCAGAGACAATACCGAAAAGTCAGCCATCCCATCTGTCGTTCAGCCGGTGGAACATCTACTGTGGTCATTCCTGCGGTTTTTATGCCAGAGCATATAACGGCATGATAGACATCGAGACCGGCCCGAAGTCACCTCTTGCTGGCTACTGAAAGGTGAATCTAAAACACAAAATTTATAATTGGTAGCATTATCCACAATAGCGTGCACCAATGTGAGTCGTCAGCTGTTGCGCCTGCATGTAACAAATTTGTTGACGCCCCTGGAATACTTAATTAGTCCAAGTTCAGAAGGATGGCGATTAGCTGACGGCTCTGATTTCATGGATTTGTGGCCGTGATGAGATACAATGGCACTGGATCGACGACTTCTAAATCATTTTAAACGTTTTTACCATGTGTGATGTTGCGCATCGGAGTTTGCGCACCACTTCTCGGCGTGTCTAGTGACGTCATGTAACTACTGCGAGGTGGGAGGTCAGCATGCGCGTGTTGCGGCACCTATTGTCCACCTACCATAGGATTATCTTTACCCTACAGCTGACAACTCTGACCATGGCTACACGTAAGTTTTTCAACCCTCAGTAGGGTCAGTGATTGTGGGTAGTTGTTGCGGTTGGTGGGTGAGGGGGTTGTTGTTGTTTTTGGTTGGAGAGGTTGTTGTTATTATTATTATTGTTATTCTGTTGTTGTTAAGAGAGGGAATTGTCGTTGTTTTAGTTGAAGGCATTTTGTTGTCGTTATTGTTGCTGTTGATGATGATGCTGCTGCTGATGATGATGTTGTTGTTGTTGTTGATGATGTTGTTCTTTCTGTTGTTGCTGCTGCTGCTGCCGTTGCTGCTACTGCTGCTGCTGGTTTTGTTGAATATTTGTCGCATATGAGTTGTTGAACAGACACATAATGGTGTGGGGATGGGCCGCAGTAGGGCAATGTGCAAGTTTACGATGAGGCAAGAAATACACGTGCCTGTCTTCTTTATGAAAACACTTTTTGAGGGCTCTTTGTAACCTTGTATGTGCGTGTATCATGTTGTGTTGAAAGCATAGTGAACGTGTGTGTTCTTCAAATGTATTACCCAGTGGCAATGTTTGTGAAGCTGTGGTGTTCCCTTTCTCTGTCCTTGTAGTCTGTGAAAGCACTAGGATAGCACATATTTTGGACAGTGCAGTCCGCTATTTTGAATGTATTTTACATCAAGAGAGATTAATGTTGCTATGACTGGTGTCACCAGGTCTTTTTGCTAGTACTGTGGACTTTTTGGCCTTGCATTGAGATTAATATTATTACGCGAGTTCTCTTTTAATTCTCAGCCTGTAATGTACTCTGTACCATTGTTTTCTGTCCAATGATTTGCATCTCTGCCTCTCTGAAAACAATGTCTTTCTCTTCTCAATATTTTAAGGGCTCTTTGTAACCTTATATGTGCGTGTATCTATCTATCTATCTATCTATCTATCTATCTATCTATCTATCTATCTATCCATCTATCTGTCTGACTGCCTGCCTGTCTGTCGGTCAACCTATCTATCTATTTATCTGTCTGTCTGTCTGTCTCTCTCTTTATCTATTTATCTATCTGTCTGTCTGTCTGTCTATCTGTCTGTCTATCTATCTATCTATCCATCTGTTTGTCTGTCTTTCTGCCTATCCGGCTGCCTATCTATCTATCTATCTATCTATCTATCTATCTATCTATCTATTTATTTGTCTCTCTGTCTATCTCTCTATCTATCCGGCTGTCTGTCTATCTATCTATCTTTTTATTTATCAGTCTACCTACCTATTTGTCTGTCTCTCTGTCTGTCTATCTGGCTGTCTATACATCTATCTACTTATCTGTCTATTTGTCTGTCTGTTTATCTCTCTGGTTGTCTGTCTATCTATATATCTATCTATTTATCAATCTATCTATCTATCTGTTTGTCTGTCTATCTGGCTATCTATCTGTACGTCTGTCTGTCTGTCTGTCTAATACTAATACTCAGCTAAGTTCGATATTGTACGATAATTATATCACGCAATGTCCATGACATTGTAAATGAACGTTTCCTATAACATGTCATAATATCACAGGACAGTGCCACTACAGAATGACCACAGCATTCGTCACACGCAGACAAATGACACTTCACCAGACCAACACAACAGCAAGTCTATAAATGAACAAAAATTCGGAGGTTATACATTTTGCTTATAACTGGGGACTAGGGAAGGCCGTGCTGCAGTGTCGTGGAAGTTCCTCCTTTATTAATATAGATCCTGTAGGAGACGACATCACAAACAAATTGGAGTCCCTATCAGACTATCGCTTGTCTAGACGTCCATGTTTGGCTGAGACGTGTTTGATCACGGAGATACTTACGACCTCAGACATGAGCTCGCAAAAGGACTGCTCATCCGTGTGTTGTGACATCATCACAGAAAGATCCCTGCGTCCTCAGCCGTCTATCGGGACCCTCAAACAACCGACCAATCATCGTAGTTTGACCGGTGTCCACCTGTAGTAGTCAGCAATAATCTTTTCTCTCTCAATCAAACTAAGACAGATAGCATGGTAAGGGGCGGGGGTGAAAAGAAAAGAGAGGAAGATAAAAGAAAGAGGGCAGTTTCTTCCGGGTCCTTCTATGTGCTTAATGCTTGGCGTACAACTTTTCAGTACGGGATTCTCAAGTGGGCGGGTGGGTGTGATATAGATTGTGACTTGTTTCGGCCGAGGGAAAAGAGGGTGGATGCAGACCCGTTTGTCTGCTGACTAGTTGGGAAATCAATGTGTCTGGTCACAATTTGTCTGTTTTGGTGACCTGACCAGATAATGGAAGTATTAAATCAGGCTGGCGTCCGGGTTAACGCACTCATCGTCGCTATGGCTTTGTAATGATGACTTTATGTTTATCTGTGGGAAGACTGGGAGGATAAGGCGAGGAAATGGCCTGAAATCTTCCTTTTTTTTTTTCTTTTTTTCGGGGGCAGCATAAATGTAGCTGTGTATTTCTCATGTTACTTTATTGTGGGTTTTTTTTGTGATTACATGTATATAAATTAAATCGTCTTTTTTTTTCTCACAGTAGTTGCCGGGAAAATCTGGACGTCAGCTTGATGTAGCTCGGAATTGAATTATTGGCTTCCTTGTTGTCGCCCCCTTCTTTATGTTCAGAATGAAGTAATGGACAGTGTTGAATCCAGTGCATTTGAAATACCTCTTCTGTAATATATTCAGTTTTTTTCAGCAAATGGAGATAGAATAAACAAGACCGAAGGCCGCGATTTATTAAGCCTAAGCTACTCGGGGTTGGCTGATTTCAAATTGTGCTCGCCCCCCTCCCCCCACACACAAACACACAAATTTGGCTCCTTTTTTAAAAAATTGAAACTAACATAATTTATCATAGATGTGCATGAACTGGATTTGCTGTGACATATTCTGCAGTGATTTGGAAAATGAACATATACCCCCATCACACATTTTTACAGGACACGCGGAGACGTTTTGACCTGTTTTATGCTTTGTTCGATTTTCATTTCTGTGCTGACGAAAAAAAAACCCAACTATTTATCGTATAACATTTTAATCCCGATGGAAAGAAAGAGCATGTTGTATTTTATATAACAACTTTAAAAGGTGAATCTGATCCAGACTGATGTTTACATTAAATGTCTTTTACATTAACGCATCAACATTCTAATGGCAACATAAGAATGGTGCTAGTGAAATTTCCTGAGCTGTACATTGTTCATCGAATGTTTTTTGTCCTAGTCTAAAACAGCAGACACCCCCGCTCCTCCCCCGCTACATCCCCCTTTTCCCTTCCGTTTGCTAGTAACTGGCCAGATCAGAGAGTCTGGGTGAATTATTTTCAAATAAACCACGACAGACGTAATGAAATGCTTGCCATTGGGGAAGTATGGTCATTACGTTATCATTGGGTTATATTACTAACCACGCACAAACATAACGTTGAAGTTAGATCATACAGATGACATTAGTGACATTCAGCAATGCAAAACTAGTGGGATATTGAGAAAAAAATCGCATAATAAAATTAGTTCTTTGTGGAGTTAAGGTATCTTGTTTGATCATTGTGTAGACATGTCTCTATCTGCTGTCATCTACTCTATGTCTCTATCTGCTGTCATCTGCTCTATGTCTCTATCTGCTGTCATCTGCTCTATGTCTCTATCTGCTGTCATCTGCTCTATGTCTCTATCTGCTGTCATCTGCTCTATGTCTCTATCTGCTGTCATCTGCTCTATGTCTCTATCTGCTGTCATCTGCTCTATGTCTCTATCTGCTGTCATCTGCTCTATGTCTCTATCTGCTGTCGTCTGCTCTATGTCTCTATCTGCTGTCAACAACAACAGTTCCCACTACTGATGACATAATATTTACTATATATCCATTTCCACTGCTTGTCTTTTCTGTAGGTATATTGATATACTGTGTTCACTGTGGCAATAGTGATCCATTGTATTCGTTAGATCTCAGATATCGCACAGGAGAGTCATACTTAAATAACCATTTATTGGTGTACGATATTTGCCACACACGACTACATTCTGATTCTTAAGAGATTCTAACTCCTCATCTCATCCCATCCAGAAAAAAAGCTAGCATCAATCAGTTTAAATTGATGGAGGGAGGGGGGAATGTTTGTTTTATGTCTCTTTTTTTTTCTGTTTGGCCTTGTACGAGTGATTTACCCACAAAATCATTATTAACTAATACCCACTAATATATGCCTAGCTAGGAGATATCATCTCTCAGATTTAGAAAATAATCTAACAAACCCAATGAATACAAAGACAAACAAAAAAATGTCTGTCAATTCAATGCTGACATGCGAAATAAACTGACCGCTTTAGGTCACCCAATTATATGTTATTTAAGTGAATTTAATTAAATACGGAATTATGATGGGTGATTTTTTTTTTTTTTTGAGTTGCTTCAAATCATGCGTTGCTAATTGTTTCATTAGATGTTGGTGTGTGTGTGCGCGCGCACACGAAGCTGTTAATTCCTTTTTCTATTTACTTCTGTCTTAACTAAAATCTGCCCACGTCATGCAGTTAATTGCCGGGTTGCCACAACGCTCATATGAGCAGTTTGGATTCGGGCTGGGTCAAGATAAATTCGACTTTGGCCTGCTTTGGTGGTTGAAAAAATCAGATCATCCATTAGTCATAGACAATGTTGACCAACGTCTGAGTGGCCCTCGGTTCTATGTTCAGGTTTTTTTGTGTACTTGCGAGTCGCACTCGGGGCTGCTGTCCTGGGTGATGTGTGTGGGTACACGCACGGCATTACTTCCCTTTCATCGGCTCATTTCTGGTCCCTTCTTCATTTCCCCTCTCCCCTGAATCAGATCCCTTCCGTTCACTGTTATGATAGAAATTATAGGAACTAACAAAGGTAATAATGGTGGGCCCTTTTTTTTTTTTTACTTTCTGGTTATCCTCTTTTTCTTCTCGACTACGTGCCAGTTAATGCGGATTCAAGGGATAGTGCATCGAATAGTCTAGTTTGTTGCTGGTGGTACAAAGATGAGCTTTGAGTGTTTGATGACTTTCATTCAGTTTACTTCCAATTCTTTTTTTTTTTTCAACCTCATTACCCACGCCCCCTTCATCATTCACTATTACTGCCACTCTCTATATCTTACTGTCTTTTTCATCTCATTGTAAGCTTTCCCTCTCGCTGTCAGCTACTTCTTCCAACCTTTTGTCATCGTCCTTTTGTCATTGTGAACATGGCCTCTCATTGTCAGCTTCCTCTTTCATCCCATTTTCAGTTTTTTGTCTTCCTTTATCCCATTCCAATTTCTCCACCCCGCCCCACCCCATTTAGGCTTAACTAGGTACTCCATCCCACAAATATCTCTTTCTGGGAGCATGAACTTTTGCATTCTCGCAGTCAGGTCACCCTTAATACTTTTACACTCGTGTCCTCCTTACATCTATTCTCGTCTGTACCCTCCAGCTTCTGTCTAGCATCCCTACAACTATAATTATTATAGACCCATAATATTATATTCACTTGTCGCATTCCCAGAGAGCATCACGGGACCATCGCTCAGTCTGTGCCCACTTTCATGCCCACTGCCCCTTCCGCCCCCTCATTTAAAAAAACCATTGAATTCACTGTTTGCCCCCCTTTTCCTCCCCTGTGTGTCTATCTGTCTTTCTGTCAAGAAAGACTACTATTCTAGTCCAGTGATTTAGCTAGCTGACCTGACTAACAGTCTCAGCAAACGGGTATCTCCCAGAGGCAATTCTTCTCTCCTTGTTATTCCTCCTCAACTTTCGACCAGTGACCGCCATGTAACGAGATGCGCTCATTCATTTGGTGCGAGAGACGTGGAGAAATGCAATTTTCTGTTGGAGTTGAGATAAATTTAAATGTACGACTCTGTGCTGGTTTGGTCAGTCTGGCTAGCTTTCGGATCCCCGTTAGCACTCGCACGTATAGCCTCAATCCGTCTTTTCTGTGGCTTGGAGTTGCAAACATGCACGTTTGTTTCAATACTCAGTTAGCTGTTCAAGTATAAAAACGTTTGCATTAACGGAATGATGAAGCTTAAATAGGAAATATGACTTGTTCTTGCTTTCAAAGTTTTCTTTATTTTATGAGTGTTTATATTAAAGTTACGTTATTTTATATGTATATTTATATGATATAGTGTTTATATGCATTTTTTCCCGAAAAAACGGCGTCCCCATTATTTGACATACTATTAATTATACTATAACTATGTGTTGCCGAAACATTTATCACAGAATTCTGGTTGTTGAAAAGAAAAGCTACCCTTTATTCACCCGTATTTCTTTAGATTCCGACAACGTTGTTTCCAGACATTAAATGAGCCAATTATGGCACTAAACTCTATAGAGTATTTAGGTAAGAAAAGACATTCTGAATTATTTATTTTACATTATTTCAATCCTGCTGTAAATCTCCCATGGACAGTGCCGAGACTGGCAGTTATTAACACTACAGTGTCACAATGATATTGTTGACGTTGATTCTGAAGCCAGTGGAACTATTTGTCAAATTTGGTTTAATAGTATTCATCTACAAATGCATTGAATGATTTTGAAACCTCAGCTATCTGTATTTTCTTGCCGATAATTATTATCTATGATGATAATGTCAGGTCTTATATTATTCTTTTTAGCGGCTGTGCTAATGAAGGTACCTGATAATCAACCACTCGTCCAAGATACGATAAAAAAAATAACAATCATTATGCAAATTGTGTCTGGATACGACATGAAATGAAATCAAAATGCATGATGTGCAGGTGTGTTTTTGTTGATGCAATTAGCCTGTCTCTTCTTTTGGAAAAATGGCAGTCTTGAACATTGTATTTTTCCTTATGTTACTGGAGTTTATCATTCCAGAAGGTCTTTTCGCTAACATTGCATTTACAGATATATTTCTAGCTTACCCTTAGGCAGTCTTTAAATGTCGAGCGTTTTAACTACATAATATATAGTCAAGGATTAGCAATGGCTGAAAGTTCAAAGAGCATAGTATTCAAATGATATGCTAAGGATACTTCAATTTCATTTCACTCAGTTTCAGATCAGCATTTGGATAACGTAGTTTTCATCCACTTTGCGTTGTACGTTGCTGTATAATTGGTATGATTTCCCAGTATGAGATCCTTTTGAGAGTTAAAGGACAGTTAAGTCCTGCTAAACTGCCCTGTGTTCTGTAGACCTTGTAGCCGTTTTCCATAACATGTTCTATGGCATCAGTTTAAAGTTGCTCAGAGAACACAGTATAAAATTAAGCTGGACCGGATACACCGAGAGGAGCATGACCAAAGAATGTAGAAGTAACAAGAAGCTTCACTTCGGGCGCTCCCCGTTACTTTAGCACTAGCGTCAAGCGACCTCGGTGCGAACCGTCTTGCTAGCTAGGAAGCGCGGTAAACAATACCCGGGTAGTCGGCGGTAAAGGGAAAGTTAATAGAAAATAGTCGAAGAATTGCTGCAGAATCTAGGACATAATGACTGTCACAGACCAACAATAATCAAGACTGCTACGTGCTCAATTGTAAATTATTTTTATATTTTCATATTTCAAGCATCAGACCTAAATATTTGTGTTGTTTTGGTTTTAATTAGAAAACATGTCTAAAAGTCTTGTTGTTTTTTTTACATGACGCGTTTCCTTTAGATAAAGCATCTACCAATAACTATTCCAAATCTTCTCTGCAACAATTGTTGAATGGTAAGATTGTTGCGCTTATAATAGAAACAAACATTACGCCCTTTTACTTTTAAAACAGCAATTAAAATGACAGTATGAAAGAAATGCATTTATTGCAAGGCATTTTGTGAACGAAACAATAATATCTCAGAGATGGAGGTGAGAGAAAGTACGGACAGTAAAGTACATTCTTATTCATTGACTAAAATAAGTATAGATAGTTGAAATACATTCTTAATGATCTTACGGAGTTTAATTGATAAAGTGCATTCTCATTAATTAACTAAGTTATAGATTGGTGAAGTACATTCTCATTCATTGACTAACACATGCTTTGGTACCTGAGTTACACATTGATAAAGTACATTCTCAATTCATTGACTAAGATATAGATTGGTAAAGTATTTTCTTAATTAAGTAAAGTACATTCTCATTCAACAGCTAAGTTTTAGATTGGTACAGAACTTCAGTAACTAAGTAAAAGATGGGTAAAGTATATTCTCACTGAACAACTGAATTGTAGATTCATTTCATCAAATGGGAGTATTAAAAATGCTTGTTTCGGCCTTGTTGTTTAGTCAAATTTTGTCATTATATGGTATTATTTATAAGAGAGGAAATCGTACAGGTCTGTTTTAAGGAGACGGTAGAAAGATAGATCAGATCTACTGTTTTTGTTACAGTTGCAATTCACAGCTGAACACCAATGACATTGCCAATTTCTAGATTTTTCGGTTTATATTGTTGAAATAAGCAAGTTGTATACAAACTGCAATGTAAACCCTATGTCACCCCTCTACCTGGCTACCGTTCTACCGCGCTTGTTCCGACCGCTCCCATTGATATCCGATGTCGCATTCGGCGGCAAGCGAACCATCTTGTTATTTCTACAATCTTTGGCATGACCCGGCTTCATTAGTTTGACTCACAAATCCAGGAAATATTGTACAGTGTGTGGGGTGATCTGTGGATGCAGAGTTGGCTCGCAGGATTTCATAGGAAAGGAAAAAGAGCCAGGCGATGTCACTGTAGATAATGAGGTGGAGGGTGTTGTATTGTCCTGTAGTGTCGGGTATTGAGCCGGACCTCTGGTTTGGGGAGACAATCTATTAACTTTGACACAAGAATTGTTACACACAGAGCAGGTGTTGACTTTCTCATCAGGACCTGACCTCACATCGGAAACTGAGGACAAAGGCTAATAATACTGCCGCCCCAAAGGAAAAACGATTGAACAGGCAGGACTGCTTTTTTTTTTCTACTTTATTGTCTCTGATTACCAACAATCACTTCCATTGGTTTGCCACACTAGAAATTTCTATTTTGGCAGCAGTTATGTCAGTCTGCCTTTGGCACAAAAGAACTATAGTGAGACAAGTTCATAGAGATAATAATGAAGTAGAAAATGGCCATGTTGTCAGTTATGCCGTTTTTTACATTAGGCGGCAGGATTGTAAGGACACCAAAATGCAAAATGTATTTGAATGTGACTATCCCTTCAAGCAGAAATGCAGACGAGGTCATTGCTGGCATGATCCTTTACACAAAACTCACCAGATGGGGCATTTTTACAGATCACTACAACAATGTAGTTGTGCGCTTTACTTTATCATAGAGTGATTAACTTTTCATGGACATGTCAATGTTTTCGTCCAAAGTTTGACATGTTTGATGTAGAGACGCGCTTTTGGAGCTAGCGATGCTTCAAGGCTGTTTATCTATTGTCGTGCGACTATCCCGAAACTATTATGTCCCAACCAGGCCGGGGAGGCGGAAACATTTGCATAATTATCATGAAAATCCCATGCCAGGGGACCCTCTGTTGTTATGGACTGGCTCGGTGTGCTAGTTTCCTATGTCAGTATAAGCCATGGCCATAATACAGACAGCTGAGCGATAACAGCCGTAAACCTGCGCATCAGCGTCTTGACTCGTGCCTACCGTCATTTTTGGTTGAATTATTCATTAATTGTGATCCAGTGTGTTTAGGTCTTTATTTTAGGAGGATCGCGCTAGTCTTGGCATTTACACCTCAGTTATCTTGTTTTTATTTTTATTGTTCTTGGTCCTGTGTGTTTTTGTGGTAGGAATTTGTGCTGTTTTTTTTTAGTATTTTGCCCGTACAGCAGTCTTGTTCGGCCTGCTCTTCTTGACGTTCAAAATGTCAAGGTAACTTTAAGGCGCACAAGGTGTACACGGGCCCTCAGAGTTTTTCGTCCTTATCCGAGAAGAGTAGGTGCTCGATCCTACCTACCATAGGATCAGGGGCAGGAATTCCCCCCCCCTCCCCCCATCCCCCAAAAAATTCCAACGTGCCTGCACCGACCGGCATGAGAGGAGAGCAGCTTGCCTCCAGACCACCGTCGCGTGGTCCTCTCTCATTTAGAGTTTATGTGACACTGACCAGGTAACAGGTTCTCATTAACAGGATGTTATAGTTGTTCTACTTTTGACTCATAACACGAATCGCATTGCGTTTTTTTTTTTTTCCCTAGACAACCATGTGAAGACGTAACATGCAGATATCTAGCTGTGCATAATTCGAATACATGCCGACGGACAAGCCCAGAAAACAGGCAGATTAACAGAAAGCCAGACAGACACATAGGGAGACATAAAGGCGGGCAGACAGGGAAATGGTTCAAGCAATCAAGAGCCAGTGTCACGCCTGATTCTGTTTTCTCCTCAATAACATGTTAGCCTTTAAGGCGAATTCCTGCACTGCAGCTCCCCAGGCCACTCACTCAGACTAGAATGCGTTAACATGAAACACGGGGGCCCAGATTGATGGGCCATTCATCAGCGGTTCCACCTTTAAGTCCCTGTACTTACGTGGCACCGATACGGCTGCCACTCGATCTCTGTGACGTGTCGTGTCTGTCTTTCCCTGCTAGAGTTCAGCATTCATGCGGTCACGTGATGTAACCTCTACCTACAAAGAAAGGAATGGAATGAAGGCCTGTTTGAGAACTGAAATGTGTTTGTTTTGTTTTTTTCTTTCATGGGCGTGTACATGAAAACAAAATTTACTTCGAATGTATAAAAGTAATGTTGGTATAATAAGGCCATTTCATCAGATCTCAGCACAACATCGAAACCATGGTTTTTGATATAACATTATTTTGAAGATCTGCGTGCGCAACTGATTATTTATTTATTTATTCATTTATTTATTTATGTATGTATGATTGATTTATTCATTTTTTTTTTTTCGTGTTTATTTATGATTTATTTATTCATCAGCTTATTCATTTTTTGGTTTACAAATTCAATTTAAAGCTATATATATATTTATCGGTATATATATATTCAGTCTGTTAGTTTTTCATCCTTTACAGCAACATGTTAACAAACAGATTTCTCTACATATTTCAGTGAAACATCCAAACCATGCTTTGTAACAAACATTTATTCTGAGAATGAAAGTGTCTATTTGTGTGTGTTTTCATCTCTCCGATTTACAAAAATCAATTTAAAGATCGGAATGTTCATTCTGTTGGATTTTTTCTTCCTCCGCCCTTTACCAGAATCAATGTGGCATTGAGCCCGAAGCTTGGGGCTATGTCTGTACTGCTGTGACAAGACCCTGCCCGGTAAGACCTTCATCAGTCTGTTCAATACTGCATTAGCAGATCCCATCTCCTACTCACGAAGTTTGCTCTGTGCCGCTGGTTTTTTGGGGAGGGTGCGACACCCGGAAGAGTAGAGTGATCGCCAGCACAGCATCTATGAATTTAATCCCTTGGACCTGTTTTAATGCATTGTTTTCCTATCCAGTTATGGTAATTATATAACCATATAACATAAAAAGCACTCGCCTTGCCTTCAGGGAATTCATCGATCTGTGTGTATTATGTATATAATTAGTCTGTTTGTCTGTCCTTTATGGGAGCCCAAACTGTTTGACTTAATGTTGGCAAATTTGGCACAGAAACTTTTCATGGGATGGCCAAGGCCAACACAAAGTCAGTCGGCCAGTGTGTTTGTCTGTTTGTTGCCTGTCTTACACGCAAGCGCAAACCGGTTTGGCCCAGAGCTTCTATTATAATTAGATGTCCAAATACGGAAAGTACAGCGCATTAAAGCATATGGGATCGACAACAAGAGTGCATTTTTCACAATGTTCGCCCTGGTGCAATGCCAGATTTTGGTGCATTTTGTTCCCAGAATCAGCCATTATCTGCTGTTTTATCATGCAAACAGTAGTAAACATCGATTAATTAAAGATTATTCTGGCTGGGTCACCGGGCCATTCTAGCCCCAAAGGATGATTTTAGACAGGCGAGTATATTTTCATCAGCCTGACGTTAGCTACAATACTCTCTTTTGAATTAATTGGTGTCAGAAAGTTTCTAATGCTATATAACCGGAAACCCAATAACGCAATCGTAACCCTAATAAAATCAGAGCGTCGATGTTCGTCTGTCTATGGTCACCCTGACAGAGAAATGATAATGGATGCACGAGCTACAGGAAATCGGATGTATTAAAAACTTCCGGCCAATGTTGCGTGAATGGGCGCCCGAATGAACATTATTTTTTGTCCCTTTTTAACTACTTTGATACAAAAGCAGCAAATGGTCCAAAGGGAAAGGCGTAGTCCAGCAATGCTGTGTATCTCAGCTAGTACTCTTTGTCACGAGTGGAGTGAGTGCAATTAAGGGGATTGCTACAGAGCGGGTGTAGAGTAAGAAAGGCTCACAGTAGACAGCAAGTTAAGCGTGCTGTTGTGAGTAGTGGGGGGGGGGGTCTGAAGGAGGCGAAAGCGCTGTATAACTATCACTGCAAGTTAGAAGGTCCTAGGGAGCGGATCTGTGAATAATAGCCCATCGGGCAGAGATAAAAGGAAGCAGTCGAGAAGACTAGTGAGAGTCTTTCCAGTTATGACTGGTATGTAGAACGTTGATTGATTATTATGATTGATGTATTATATTATATTCGTCTATTACCATGATGTGAATAAGTATATGTGAGGAATGTGGAAGTCCGTGATATTGGATATAGCAATGTGCGCCATGAGCGATAGATGAAAGTGAGTTCATGGATTTGTAGCGCGAGTGAGTAGTGTGTATTCCGATGGAAGTGTGTTACCGTAAGATGTGTGGTGAGTGAAAGGTGAACTAGTGTGTGTACGCTTCAGGGGTTGTAAGGAGAGGTGGAGTGAATAGAAATGGTAGGGTATTATACCAATGTAATGTTATTCTTGTAGGTGTCGGGGACGGGCCGCAGAGCCACCTCGATGAGCACAGGAGATAGGCCAGCATAGGGCCGGAGGCCGCACATAGGCCAGAAGTGAGGCTGTCAGTGCAGGACAGTAGAGGCACATAAAGTCGTGGCAGTCAGGCCACGGACAGGGACGTAGATATGAGAGTGAATGAGATACTATATTGTTGCCATGTTGATAGGCTAGTGAACTGATACTATGTTGTTGCCATGTTGATGGCTATGGAATTACTAATGTGTTATTGCCCTGCTGAGGTGCTAGGGGAGTGCTAAGGTGTATGATAATAGGAAGGTGATATTGAGAGACTGCGGTGCCAGTAAATTACTAATGTGTTGTTAAGACCCTGAGGGGAGAGGCTGAGGCCGAAGTGCCTTTAGGAGTAACTACCGGATTGTGGATCCGAGGGAGAGTGTGTGTGAGAATAAGGCCGTTGTACGGCAGTGCATTTCAATAATATAATGTATGTAGTTGCGCTATTATATGTATAATTATGTTTAATAAATGTGTGAGTCTGATGGGTTGTTCTGTTAAGTGTTAAACTTGTTTGTTCGTGATTGTTGTCCTGTCATACTTATTACATCTCCCAGTCTGGGATTTGTGACATTGGGGGCTCGTCCATTGTGACTCGTCCATTTTCGTAATATTTAGTTGTAGTTAGTTAGTAGGTATTTGTGCTGTCTTGTTCGTTGGATGAATGGACATTTCATGATATGATTTATGTATGTTTATGAATAATAATATGTATTGATGCATGTATTTTGATGAATATGTATTAATGTGTACTTAAATTTCAGAGAGACAGTGTGTGTGCGTGCAGCCTGAGGAGACGAGCAGCCAGAGCTCCGATTAAAGGGAGGAGTTTACTCAAAATTTCAAAAATTGAAAGTTAAGTAAAAGTCTAAAATTTTGTACCCTGGATTAAGGGCTGTCTTTTCATCTGTCTGTTTCCCTGTTTTTGCTGTTTTCGTTGTAATTGATTATACGGGCGGTGGCGCGGGTTTGCTGTGGTGAGCGTAGTTTGTCCTCTTCGGGAGGTGGGCTAAATTTGGAACTTCGTTCATCACAGTGAACAGTTCTGTAGGGACCTGTATTTTTGTTTAGAGTGTAGCGTTCTATCTTCCTCGTTGTTTTAGGAAGACGTTTCTCTTGTCCTTCTCCTCCCTATCTGTAGATACGTTCTTTTTTTTCAGACTCTGTTCTTGTTTGTACCGTGTAGTGTAATCGGCGTAGTAGGTTGCATTTTTTTCCATTATAGTTTTTTTTTTTTTGTAGAAGCTTTGTCCTAGTCTGGTTCGTTGTCCTTGACGTACTTGTGGTCCTTCTACTGTATTTCTTCATTCTTGTCATTTCTATTTTCTTTTATAATTAATAGTGCTATGCATTTTATAGATATAGAATTAATTGTGCTGTAAAGGTAAATTTCTGAATTGTATTCTGAACCGGGTATTGTTATATCTGGTGTGATCTCAGGTCTCTGGTCGTGTCGTTAGTGATCATACCGACAGGTTGGTCGTTCGCATAATAGATACCATAACCATAAATCTGTGAAATGGCGGAACTCCAACAACTAATGAAGTTGGGTAAGGAACTTGGCCTGGAGGGAGAAGAGCTACGCGGCTGGATTAAAGAACAGCAGGCAGAAATGCGCGATGAGCGTGCTAAGGATAGAGAACAGGAAAAAAAGGATAAGGAAGAGGAAAGAGAGGCTAAGGATAAGCAACAGGAAAGAGAGGCTAAGGATAAGGAACAGGAAAGAGAGTTTAAGTTAAAGGAGATAGAAGCTCAAGAACGGGAGCAGGAGATAAGGTTAAAGGAGATAGAAGCTCAAGAGCGGGAGACAGACGCGCGAGTAAGAATAGCGGAGTTGGAAATCAAAAAGAGTGCGCCAACAGAAACAGTTGAGCGGCAGGTACCCAATAAAGGTGGCGTTAGGATTAAGCTCCCTACGTTCGACGACCGGAAGGACGACATAGACGCCTTCCTTTACAGGTTCGAGCTGAACGCACAATTGCAATGGGGGGAAAATAAGGAATTATGGGCCACGTACCTGGCCTCGCTTTTGCAGGGGCGAGCGTTAACATACTTTAAAGAGCTACAGCGCGAAGACGTACAAGATTACGATAAGCTGAAGGCTTTGCTGCTTCGCCGATTTGCGCGTACCGAGGAATATTTCCGGGAGCAGTTTAGGCGAGCACGTGCAGATACCAGGGAGGACTTTGCTGCCTTCGTCGCGAGACTGACGGAGTATTTCGCGAACTGGGTAGACTTGGCGTATGTGGGCACGGATTTTGCTAAACTGAAAGACTTAATGATCCGTGACCAGCTGTACGCGTCGTGCCACAAAGATCTGGTGGCTTTCCTGAAAGAGAACGAACCCGCGACGGTGCAGGAGGCGTCTAAGTTGGCGGAGGCATACCGTACGGCGCATCCGTCCAAACCAGTCGCCAGGGCATACGTCCAAGATGCTGGGTACGTCGCCGTTGTCGAGGGGTCGCCGGCAGGACTTAGGGACAGGTCGCGTCAGCGTGGTGCCTATAGCGGGCAAGCCCAGGGGCAGCGTAGGGGCTATCACCAATCACCGGCATATGGATCCGGTAAGTTTGACCGAGCAGGAGGGCTAGGTCGCGGTAATGGCCGGGGGCGAATTGTGACCTTTGCCGATGACCGACGGCATAGGGACTCTAGTTCCGGTCGCGAGGGGTCACGGGGACCCAGGCCTAGAGCAGCACAGGGAGCGGAGTGTTGGACTTGCGGACGCGTGGGTCACTTTTCGCGCGAGTGTAGGGCCGCGAAGTGTTGGAACTGCGGAAGAGCAGATCACATCAGCGTGAACTGCCCGGCAGGTAGGATAGCGGCGAACGTGGACAGTAGCTCCAGTCCATGCTCCCCAAATAAATTTCATCATGCGGCTGCGTGTGCTACATCGAACAACGGAGGCGGACAGTATTCTAAGTGTCCCAGTTGTGAGAAGTTATTATCTTCCGGTGTTTTACCTTGTGGGAGAAAGATCCCCGTTATAAATTCATGTCATACAGGAGGTGGTCTTAGGGTTTATCCGGGGTTTGTTGGGGACGAACCGGTCTCGGTTTTACGAGATACGGGATCTACCGTTGTGGGAGTGCATAGAGACTGCATTCGGGATTCACAGCTTACAGGTGAGACTGTCCCGTGCATCCAATTTTCGGGGGCCATTGAGAAATTACCCATGGCAAGAATAATGATAGATACACCTTTCCTTAGCGGGGAAGTCGAAGCAGTCGTTGGTTGTTTTCCAGGCGCCCAGCTCATCATTGGGAATGTATCACGGGTGGTTTCCCCTCCCGATGAGAACGTGCAAGCATGGTCGCAATCAAAAGGTATTGACTTTTGCGCCGCGGTCGAAACACGCCGACGGATAGCCGATAAAGATAAGATTAGACCTTTGGCTACGCCAGCGGTCAACCTAGATATCACGCCAGAGCGCTTGGCGAGATTACAAAGGGAGGACCCATCATTAAACCCATGTTTTGGGGAAGCGCGAACCGAGAAAACGAGGAGATATAAGAACTGGTCATCTTCTTTTTTTGTCCAGGGGGGCATTCTGTTCCGTATGTACGTCACAGTGGCTTCCGTTCAAAAGCAGGTCGTCGTGCCGCGGTCGTTAATTGCTACAGTATTGCGTCTGGCCCATGATGTCCCATTAGCGGGTCATATGGGAAGTACTAGAACCAAGCAGAGAGTTCTGAAAGATTTTTATTGGCCGTCAGTATACAGAGATGTGCGGTTATATTGTAAGACGTGCAGTGCGTGCCAAAAGACGACGCATAAGGGTCGTTCACCCCAGGCTCCTCTTCAAAAGATCCCCACGGTTTCGGAACCGTTTAAAAAGGTTTCAGTACCTTGTTGATTTAAGAGAAAGACTATCTTCAGCGCGCACTATAGCACAAGAAGCTTCTGGTATCGCTTCGAAAAGAGCAAAAGACTATAAAGATAGAGGGTCCAAACTGAGAATTTTTAAGCCAGGAGACAAGGTTCTGTTGTTGTTACCTACGGACCATAATAAGTTATTGATGACATGGAAAAGCCCTTATGTTATTGAGCGAGTTGTTTCAAAGGTAGATTACGCTATCCACATTGATGGAGCGAGTAAGGTTTTCCATGTTAATATGCTACAGAGATTTTATGAGAGACCACAGTATCTGTGTGCACAGACAAGACCAAAGGAGACTGTCTTCTCTACCGCTTGTACGGGGGTCGTAGACCAGTTGGACTGTGACGTAAGCGACACCGAGGCGCAGGAGGAGTTACAAATTCAATTGCCGGAGTTAACTCCGACACAAGGTTACAGGGACGTTAAAATTAACCCTGACCTTACGAGTTCAAGGAGTAGGGAACTTGAGACCCTGTTAGCGTCATTTCCGGATGTTGTTACGGATTTGCCGGGTCGCACTACAGTGATCGAGCACCAAATAAAGTTGACTTCGGATAAGCCAGTATTTCTTAGACCGTATCCGTTGCCGTTTTCTGCGAGAGATAGAGTCATAAAGGAAGTTGAGTCAATGTTGAAGTTAGATGTGATAGAACCATCAACATCGCCGTATTCATCACCCATCGTCCTCGTGAAAAAACTTGATGGATCGGTGCGGTTCTGTATTGATTTTCGAAGATTGAACACTATTACGGTAGGCGATAGGGAGCCTATTCCGTTTCAGGAGGAATTAATAGCTTCATTGGCCGGGTCCACGTGGTTTTCCAAGATAGATTTGACGAAAGGGTATTGGGAAATCCCGCTTACTGAGGAGTCTAAACAATACACGGCGTTTCAAACGCCCATTGGATTATTCCAATTTAAGGTCATGCCATTTGGGTTGGTAAACGCGCCAGCGACGTTTGCACGATTAATGAGATTAGTGTTGAAGGACATACCTAATGTCGTGTCATTCTTTGATGATATAGCATGCCATACGTCGACATGGTCTGAGCATATTCAGACACTAACAGTAATTTTTCAACGATTACGTCATTTTGGGTTAACGGCTAAACCCGCAAAGATGGATTTGGCATGTCCAGAGATAATATTCTTAGGACATATTGTGGGTAGAGGTGTTCAGAGACCTGAAGTAACAAAAATTGACAAGTTAGTAGGGTTGCAAATCCCTAAAACAAAGAAACAAGTCAGAAGCTTAGTGGGAATTTTAAATTATTACAGAAAGTTCATTCCAAATTTTTCCTCCTTGTCATCTTCTCTTACTGACCTTACTAAGAAGGGACAACCCGATAAGGTCCAGTGGACGTCTGAATGTCAGACATCATTTGATAATTTGGTGACAGCATTATCATCGTCACCCATTCTGATATTACCCGATTTTCGATCTAATTTTATCCTCAGAACGGATGCGTCGGACTCTGGTGTCGGCGCTTGTCTTCTACAGGAGAAGAACGAATGTCTCCATCCTGTATGTTATGTCAGTAGGAAGTTATTGCAGAGAGAAAGAAAGTATTCTGTGATAGAGCGTGAGTGTCTTGCCATTGTCTGGTCCGTCCAGAAATTAGGACGTTATCTCATGGGACGAGAATTTTGTATCCAGACAGACCACAAGCCACTGACATTTTTGTCGAAGAATCGTTCGTCCAGCCCACGCTTGTCTAGATGGGCATTGGCTTTACAGCCGTACACCTTCGTTATTCAACCAATTCCAGGAACCAGCAATCATATCGCCGACTACCTTAGTCGAGCCTAGGGGAAGATTTCAGGAGCTTATACATCGGAGGACAGGAACATTGACAGGATCTCTGTGAATGAGTCGACTTTAAAATATTGACATTATAAAATATATGATATGAAGAATGGTTGATAGGTTGAATGGTTTTTGATTCTGTATTAGATATTGTGTTTAGTTAGCTATTCATGAGGTGACACATATATGCATATTTCAGACCATATTGATCCCCATATTTTCCCCTGATTTCGGTATTTTATATACTAGGGGAACTGCTAGGTCAGTTTTTTTTAGTGTAGGTATTGCTCACGCTCACTCGTTGACAGTCATCTTGATGCGATTTGAAATTAATTGCATTAATTTTTTTGGGGTGGGGGATGATGTCACGAGTGGAGTGAGTGCAATTAAGGGGATTGCTACAGAGCGGGTGTAGAGTAAAAAAGGCTCACAGTAGACAGCAAGTTAAGCGTGCTGTTGTGAGTAGTGGGGGGGGGGGTCTGAAGGAGGCGAAAGCGCTGTATAACTATCACTGCAAGTTAGAAGGTCCTAGGGAGCGGATCTGTGAATAATAGCCCATCGGGCAGAGATAAAAGGAAGCAGTCGAGAAGACTAGTGAGAGTCTTTCCAGTTATGACTGGTATGTAGAACGTTGATTGATTATTATGATTGATGTATTATATTATATTCGTCTATTACCATGATGTGAATAAGTATATGTGAGGAATGTGGAAGTCCGTGATATTGGATATAGCAATGTGCGCCATGAGCGATAGATGAAAGTGAGTTCATGGATTTGTAGCGCGAGTGAGTAGTGTGTATTCCGATGGAAGTGTGTTACCGTAAGATGTGTGGTGAGTGAAAGGTGAACTAGTGTGTGTACGCTTCAGGGGTTGTAAGGAGAGGTGGAGTGAATAGAAATGGTAGGGTATTATACCAATGTAATGTTATTCTTGTAGGTGTCGGGGACGGGCCGCAGAGCCACCTCGATGAGCACAGGAGATAGGCCAGCATAGGGCCGGAGGCCGCACATAGGCCAGAAGTGAGGCTGTCAGTGCAGGACAGTAGAGGCACATAAAGTCGTGGCAGTCAGGCCACGGACAGGGACGTAGATATGAGAGTGAATGAGATACTATATTGTTGCCATGTTGATAGGCTAGTGAACTGATACTATGTTGTTGCCATGTTGATGGCTATGGAATTACTAATGTGTTATTGCCCTGCTGAGGTGCTAGGGGAGTGCTAAGGTGTATGATAATAGGAAGGTGATATTGAGAGACTGCGGTGCCAGTAAATTACTAATGTGTTGTTAAGACCCTGAGGGGAGAGGCTGAGGCCGAAGTACCTTTAGGAGTAACTACCGGATTGTGGATCCGAGGGAGAGTGTGTGTGAGAATAAGGCCGTTGTACGGCAGTGCATTTCAATAATATAATGTATGTAGTTGCGCTATTATATGTATAATTATGTTTAATAAATGTGTGAGTCTGATGGGTTGTTCTGTTAAGTGTTAAACTTGTTTGTTCGTGATTGTTGTCCTGTCATACTTATTACATCTCCCAGTCTGGGATTTGTGACACTCTTTTATATACGAATTGTTCTGGGTCAGACAAGTTACACTTGTAAAATGGCCAGACAGACATAGGCGGGCAAATTCTGTACTGACCTTCCTCGTCTACTGAGAGTTGTGTATCAAATTTGGTAATTCAAACAATTTTACTTGCAGAAAGGACATTTAGGGCAGACAAACAGCATGCAATTTCATATGAATTACACATGTTGAAAAGGGTGTTCAGCCCATTAAAGTGCGGCGGAATCTGCAACAAAACTGCACCCAACAATCAGTGCACTTTTGGGCAGTTGTAGATCTTAGTCCATTCTCCCCGAAAATCGGCCTCTTCGTCATCTGTCGAAATGTGTGGCGCTTAAGTTACAGGAAGAGCGAGGTGGTCCTTGCGGGAAAATGATGTGGCAATTTTTTGTTTCCGCGTGTATTTTTAGCCGCCGGGGCAAAAGAAAAAAAAAGCCGGCAATCCCTTATCTCGCATGCTGTTTCTGTAAAGACAGTAGTTGTCATCATAGATATTACTGTATTTGATGCTGTGGTTTTTTGTTGTTTATCGAAAGTAGGAAGGGGTATATAAAAAATGAAGGTGTGTTTGCATACATACGTCTGTGCAAAAGAATGGAGGAAAGATATTCTCAAGAGTTCCAGTGAATTGCGGTTTCATGATATTAACTGCCGTTTTTGAGAATCTTATTTGGTGTCTATAGAAATGATGCCATTTGTTCTGAATTAGTATATGACTGCTCTGTTATTTCTGTTACTGTTTCTTAATCATGTGTTATTGCCAGTGTTATCATGCCGTTGTCAAGCGCTCACGTTATTTATTGTAATGCAGACTTTAAGAATAAAAATATCATCATTATGCGGTCGCCATGCCTTAGTTGCTCATACTGTCATGCGACATCACCTGTGTTTCCAAGGTAGTCCTGCCGTACTCATGTGTTTTCGTGAATGATAGACGGCTTGTTAATCATTCTGTTCCGTTGCGGGTGAAATGATTCCCCAGGTCAGTCAACTCGCGTTTATCTGTTACAAGCTATGAGCTTTAGTACAAGTAAACAGTTTTAGCTGTCAACAGCCAATCTTCGTCCTCCCCCCCTTTAGTTCCATTCAGTCCCCGAGGTCTAGTTTGCCCTGGGTCATAATGAAACGCAGGACAAAGAGGCACTCACGCCACCAGTTATGGAACAGGAATTCCCTTAGGTCCTGGCTGCATGCGCTGTTTTCCCGTGCAATTCCTGTGGCGTGAAACTATAAAACTGTCCCACCGGAACTAGAATTGTGAATTAGATGTGAGAGAACTTGTAGAGCGCCTCCAGCAGGAACCTATTCGTGTTGATCACACTCTTGTTCATTCATTACTCGCTGGCACTGTTTGCCAGGAAAGTAGCTCATCTGTCAAGCAAACCACAGGATGGTTGAGAGACAGGAGGACAGCACACACAGTTGGGGTAGGACCTACATGCAGTGTAATTAACGAAATATTATTAAAACCACAGAAAAACTGGGAGGTCGCAGCAAGGCAGTGTCAAAATTTGGCAAAAAGAAAAAGTTGTAGGGAGCAAGGTCTCGCGTAAGAAATAATACCTAAACGATATAATGAAACGCAACCTAAAAGAGAAGACAGAAAATGGCCTGTATTTCGACAGCCTTTTTCAAGGAAAAATATAAATAAAAAAAAACAGTTGGTTTCGTTTTTTTGTTGTTGTTTTTTTTTTGGCCTGCTTTGGTGGATTGTTTACGGACGCTGGTACTGTCTTCCCAGAGATAGCTTAGTGTAAATATCTCTGAATCTTCCTCTGT
The DNA here is from genome assembly GCA_963931925.1 of Onchidella celtica. Lineage (NCBI taxonomy): Eukaryota > Metazoa > Mollusca > Gastropoda > Systellommatophora > Onchidiidae > Onchidella > Onchidella celtica. The sequence continues at coordinate 38,740,900 of OZ007567.1, forward strand.
CCTATCATTCTGTTAAATCTGTTTATCGTCTTACGTTTTCTTCGCATAATATGACTGTTATCTTGTTGACGTGCTTTCTTACTCAACTACGTTATAACTTCTGACTTGTTTTTCAATTGCCTTTGGAAAAGAAGGCGGGGCGGGAGCGGGGTGACCAAGCACCGTGTGTTTTTTAGTTGGTTGTCTCATTTTGAAGCCAGGCACCGCTCTTGCTGTATAACATGTACATGTAATAACATTGTAATGTACTTTTTGTGGCGTGTGATGTCATCATGAGCAGGCTACGTGAAGTGAGGAAGTGGGTACAGAGCGAGGTCGGCACTCGTCCCATGAGTCCGAAAAGCACTTGATGCCTACCAGTAAGTTTTGTGATAAAATGGAGCTAACCATGAACAGGAAGCGTGATAAACTGAGTGAGTTGTCTGTAGGGATCCCTCTGACCGGCCAACCCAACCATTCACCCACGAGTTTGTTGTAGATCACGTGACCATGAGATTCCATCGTCTCCAGTGTTATCTGACACCTGCATGTATCGGATGGCGTGGTTTTCTGGTTATTGTAGTCCTAAAACTATCCAATACGGCATTTACTGAGTCGATGCCTGTAAATGAAGATGTTTGTCAGTGAAAAGTATATGGTAAATGAACTGAATTTGCGTGCATTAAATTCGTGATTTAGTTTTGAACGAACATAAGGTACAACAGGACGAAATCACGACCTGTATGTGTTTGACAAAGTCTTTGCCAGTCCCTGATTACCGGTACGAGAAATAATGCTGGCAGTTTGAAGGAACAATAGATTAGTCTTGAAAAGCCGTTTAAATTTTGTTCAGTGCGCAGGTACGGTGGTTTTTCTGAACGTCGACAGATATCCGCGTCCATTTATACACCCACACTTACGTTTGAGCAGCAATGAAGGGATCAGACAACTGCATGCATAAATGTATCATTTTTTCATTAGATTTTTCTTTCTACGAGGGTTTCTCTGTGTCTCTAATGAGACTGATCACATGATCGCCTACAGGTACATCACCATTTTTGCTAAGTTTATTTATGATCGGATACAAACTAAACACTCCAAAATTAGATCATTTGACTACCCAGCATAGTTATAAAAAGTATTTTATGATGCTAGACTGACCACCCAGCAAAGTTGGAAGAAATATTTCAAGGTGCCAGACTGGCCATCCAGCATAGCTGTAAGAAATGTTTCATGACACTAGACTGACCACCATGTCAATGTAAATTAATGTTGAAGTGCTTTATTTTAACTTGTCTATTGGCCAGAACAAGTGATACGTCGACCGATTTCTTTTTATTATGACTAGAATAAATTTTCGACATTTTGAACCATTTTGATCATTTGGTTAAATTCACTGACGTTGCACTGATATCTGACTACCCGCTGATAACAGTCATGGTCTCAGTAATCTGGCCCACAAATCACTGGTCCATGAGTTAAACTAGAACAAGATTTTGTGTATTACTGAAGGACTGCCCTAGTTGGAAAAATATTATGTCGGAAGCAGTGGACTGTTTCAGTGTCAAGGTCACCAACTAAAATTTTCAGTTATCGATCTAAAACATCTCAGGCCTTTCTCCTGTGCTCTTTTCCATCTCCTTGCCCGTGGACACGTCTGAAGTTCAAGAGATCATGAATTATATTATGTTTCAAATAATCAGCCTTTAGCTCTCAAATCATATGTGGCAGGTGCAAAATGTTGAAGTGAAAAAATCTTTCATCACTATTAATATTCACATGTCCTTCATTGTATTTGAGACTTCATTATTACTGTTGTCTTCGATATCATCATGACCACTACCGCGCCAATGTGTCCAGTGCTGTATAATAGTAACACTTGTAGTTCAGAGCTTGTGCAGTTTTGCCCCTTTTTCATGTGTCTGTCATCGTGTTCTTTTATGGACATCAAATGGCCATCAACATCATGTTCTTGGGGCTGTAAAAGTTTTTCCTGATTGATTGCGAGAGCTCCGGTAACGCTGTGCGGAGACCTGTGGTCTTGGCTACTTGCTGCGCACGGAAAATTGCAGCGCTCTTTCCTCATTGCGTCTGATTGCTCTGTGACTGCATATTTAATCCCAGATCAATCGTTTTAGCTGTCTCAAATGGTGTAAATGTTATTGTAACTGCTTCCACAGCAATTTTCTATTTCCGCTTATGGGCTAGAACATGTTTATGTCTCTAGCGTTGAGATTTCCCGATACAGAAATTTATTTATTCTATCAAAATAGCGAAGAGAAAATCCCGTGGTAAAAGGAACATGTATGAGCCGAGGAAAGTGAGTTAGACAGATGAGAGACAGGAAAGAGTGGGAAGAGGAGGGGAGGGGTGTGTGGACGAAGCTACAAAATTTATATTTTGCAATTCAGGAACAAACTTATACAGAATATTTTTTCTTCACAGAGCCATCCATTGACTTCAGTGTCTTCCCGAATTGTGATTTGTTGGGGGGTTTTTTTGTTGTTGTTGTTTTCAGAAATATGACAGCATATCCAAACTGTATTCGCATTTGGGCTGAGTACAATTATGCTGTGCTTACATTTTTACACTGTTTAAAATGATAATACAGCTATGAAGTTCTATTTAGGGGTGTGGTGAGGATGCTGGTAGATCTCAACCAGCCAAAAATCCAGGACTTGAGGTGTATCTCCCGGCGGCCGTCCCCTAGGACAGGCGCAGCGGATTGATCTGACTTGGCACGTGGGGGCTTTTCTATTCCCTCTATCTCCATTTGACATCTAAATTACCACAGAATAACATTTCACCTCCTCTCTCTGCTCACACATTCCCGCTTCTCCTTCTTTCCTGGCAAGTAATGACTTCTCCTGTTACCAGGCTGAATTTAATCCCAGATAAGCCGGCGTTCCGCACTGGGATTTGAACTTGTACTTTGCACTTTGAAAAAAAAAAAAAACTCAATCTAGGACAAGGAGTATAGACGATGATTTTCTCTTTAAGAAACGATACAAAACTGATCTCCGGTTTGTTTTTGTTTTTTTTCTTCCCATCTTGCTATTTCGTAAAACACCCACGCATCACATACCTGGCTTAAATGTAATTACCTGGTTGTTGCGGATTTTTATTTATTTATTTGGGAAAAAAGGGGAGGAAGAATTTTAGTTTCTGTAATATTGTGATGTGAATAAAGGTTCACTGAAAATGAAATTTCGAAATTAGCAGTGTTACGAGTTGGGGTATGTTCTAGCGTGTTATGGGGTGGTATATTAAATTATGGAATTTAGGTGTTCGACTGCATTTAATAATAATCGAGAGGTTTTACAAAATTACTCTGCCATACCATGCCACATACACTAATAACAATTTCGAGTAAGTTATATCAAGGACCTTGTAGGGCCACAAATTTATTACTTAAATTCCTAACAATTTCGTCTATCGTTACATCTTAAAAGGACAACATCAAATGAAAATACTATAATACATAACTAGAAGTCTCCTCTAGATTCTTAAAAGATTAGAAAATCCATATCATTCTGACTCATTCACAGTTTACTTAGTAATTATTTATCTTCAGAAATATAATCTGCCTACTATCTCACAAATAATATTCTTATGTCTCAGACGACAATATTAACTCAGTAATAGCTTATAAAGGATCAAACCGTCAAGACACACTGACGTAGTTAAGATAGATCTAGATCTGCTCTAGGATGGGCTGGCAATCCCCAGCCTCATCCAGACACATCAAATTACAATTTACAAATGTGTAGATCAGTCACTCAGTCTAGATCTTAATTGCAAGTAAAGACATTATAATCTTGCATCCTTTGGTAGTACTTCTACTGGAAAAGTAGGGTCAGATCCACATCATCTCGAATCATTGTGAAGACACTTACGATTGGTTCCCTGAAACGATTTCAGGGAACTGGAGAAAATAGCTGTGGATTATTTCATTGTCTATCCAGGACATAGACATGTCTTTAACAGTCTTATGGTTCTCTCTGGCTGAACCTTAGCCGACACCCTCGCAGGATGGAATACGCTGCATGGAGTGAGTAAACCTAAAGATGGCTTCGCTTATATCTTCTGCAACCCCCAGCCAACTGCTCAAATTTGATTGGTGCATCCATTTCGAGCTCCAGCTCGCAGTCTATTAATAGTAACAGACAAAGTTAAGTTAGGGTGTCAAAAGCTTTCGTAAAGTCTCTTCACCCTCTACGTTTTATGTACGAATTTATTCACTCCTTATTCGCCCCGTCTTCCCTTGCTAAAGTACACCCAAACCACGGGGTCGAAAACTGCACCGTCACTGTTAATTTATCCATTCGTTCTATCTTGCCCCACTTTCTTTCCATCTCTAAGAAAAAGCGTTTCAAAAACAAACTGTCCACGGGAATAGTTCAAGGCCGTTTGCACTGGCCAAAATCAATGATGGCATGAAATAAACAAACCCGTGACCCAGCACGGTAATTCAAATCCTAACCCTGACATATCCCCCACCCCAGTGAAAATTTTAAGAAAAATTTACACGATAAGATCCAAGAAATCCGAAAGTTATTGTGGTAGGGGCTTAAGTAGTACTGTAGAAAAATGAGCCTTAAGCTTGAGAAGAAAAATCTAACTAAGAACGTGCATATTGGATGGACAAAAAACATACAATTATTGATGCCACGTTCTATAGAATTTATCCTATTTAAACACTCTTACTGCACACAATCAAAATTCTCAGAAACATCTATAATAATAATAAGTATATCACTGTATACTGCTGGATTAAAGTATAACTATTATCAAATAATGAAGCCTTACTGAAGGAATAGGCTCATAATTATTTAGTCAACACACACAATTGCTGCTTATATACACATTCACACACAATATATTGTTAATTAAAATACTGTGGTATCCAATGGCAGCAGTAGCTCTGGTAGCTTGGTTTGCCATGTCTCTATCTCATTGACCCGCTGACAAGGGCGTCAGGTTTGCCAGAAGTTCAGGTCACAGTCAGGAATGACGCTGGTGGAAAAAGGATATTCACAAAAAAGGATTGTAAAAATGGTTCATAAAGTAATGAACAAGATAAATGTGAATCCATCCACCGTCTAGAATTGAGGGGGACAAGCACTATCCAACCCCAATACAAGACAGACTCTGTAATAGAGTAATGAAAATTTTGGTCTGTCTTACTTTTTACAACGGATTTCCGTATAATGAAGCCGAAATAAAAACGGCGAAAAGTTAATTAGCTTAACGTTTACATTTCAAACTCGCGTGGTGCTGCCTTAAATGCAACAATAGTATAGAACTTTCTCAATTTAATAACAATATGATTTATTTTATTTAATCTCCGTATCAAATCCGGTATAGATGAGATGGCACGAGGCGATAGCTAGTTAATTAAATGCGTTTTACGCAAGCCATGCACACGTCAAGTGTCACAGTCATCTCGGTATATAGTCATATCTAGTATTACGTTAGCTGGTCCACGGAACGCGGACAGCCTAAGACATAATCGGTATTAAAAAAAATCGACTCTTCTCGACAACTTAAAACGCGACCACGCAGTGTCCTCTGTTACCACTGCAAAAACTCTCAAAAACGCGAACACGCAGTGTCCTCTGTTACCACTGCAAAAATATATCTCTCTCTCAACGCGACGAATCAGCAATATCTCTCTCTTCTCAATATACAACGTGTCTTTTATAATGACATTACCTCAATACTGATACGAACAAGTCCCATGAGACAATAAACTCTTTGCTCCTCGGGCGGCCGCACAGCCGAAAATAACACCAATATTCACCACATATCCCTACTCAACAAAAAAAAGTCACTTCCCTAAGCAGCCCAGTACTGCCTTTTCGGGGGCTCGTCAATGTTAAAAGACGAATCGGTTATATCACACTAACCCAGAACTGGCAGTATTAACTGCACGGGTTCTAATAATTCACTTAGTGTCAATAATCCAGATTAAAATTCAACGTGGTTTTAGCACGTGAAATACTTCAGGCATATATTGTAAATCATATCAATGTTAGTATAGTAGTTTAAAGTTTATAAGCAAAAAGAAATACAATAAACAGGACGTATACTGACAAGTAAAACGAACGATAACAGACCCTACAAGTCCTAACTTATATTACAGATAGTTTAAGAAAAAAACAGGAGAGACATCTTCCTAAAGAAAGGGAGGAAGTAAAAGAAACGCCACAGTCTATACGAATAATGGATCCCTAATAGAACTATTCACAGTGAAGCAAATCCCCCCGAGTTATTATAAATAGCCACCAAGGCACTCCAATATCCTTCGTAATGGCAAAGAAGATATGCTAAACTATGATCCCAACCAACCTCCCGCACTTAAACTAAACATATAGTAAAATGTAAAATGGCCTGGAAAACACACACAGAGCGGAAAGTACGTCGCCCTCCTCAAGACTGTTAGATAGATGATTCACTTAACTTTGTTTTTGAGGAATTCAGATGGTATGTATCCCTAATCCACAGCTCCAAGCCCAAAAAACTGTATTTCTGTCTGAGGTAGATCTGTACGGTGAAAGGGTTCCCTCGCCGGTGTCCACGGGTCAATGGGATGTTGAGTTCACCATATGAAATTGAAACACAATATTAAATTAGTACAAATTGCCTAAAATGGATAATAAAAAGACCTGAAAACATAATATTACAAGAGTACAATATTAAATGATGGAATAAAAAATACAATAGGTTTTACATAATTTACCTAAATGGCATGGCGTTATTAAAGTTCTTTTAAGGGTCCCTCTCCAGTGTTACGAGTTGGGGTATGTTCTAGCGTGTTATGGGGTGGTATATTAAATTATGGAATTTAGGTGTTCGACTGCATTTAATAATAATCGAGAGGTTTTACAAAATTACTCTGCCATACCATGCCACATACACTAATAACAATTTCGAGTAAGTTATATCAAGGACCTTGTAGGGCCACAAATTTATTACTTAAATTCCTAACAATTTCGTCTATCGTTACATCTTAAAAGGACAACATCAGCAGCATCAAATGAAAATACTATAATACATAACTAGAAGTCTCCTCTAGATTCTTAAAAGATTAGAAAATCCATATCATTCTGACTCATTCACAGTTTACTTAGTAATTATTTATCTTCAGAAATATAATCTGCCTACTATCTCACAAATAATATTCTTATGTCTCAGACGACAATATTAACTCAGTAATAGCTTATAAAGGATCAAACCGTCAAGACACACTGACGTAGTTAAGATAGATCTAGATCTGCTCTAGGATGGGCTGGCAATCCCCAGCCTCATCCAGACACATCAAATTACAATTTACAAATGTGTAGATCAGTCACTCAGTCTAGATCTTAATTGCAAGTAAAGACATTATAATCTTGCATCCTTTGGTAGTACTTCTACTGGAAAAGTAGGGTCAGATTCACATCATCTCGAATCATTGTGAAGACACTTACGATTGGTTCCCTGAAACGATTTCAGGGAACTGGAGAAAATAGCTGTGGATTATTTCATTGTCTATCCAGGACATAGACATGTCTTTAACAGTCTTATGGTTCTCTCTGGCTGAACCTTAGCCGACACCCTCGCAGGATGGAATACGCTGCATGGAGTGAGTAAACCTAAAGATGGCTTCGCTTATATCTTCTGCAACCCCCAGCCAACTGCTCAAATTTGATTGGTGCATCCATTTCGAGCTCCAGCTCGCAGTCTATTAATAGTAACAGACAAAGTTAAGTTAGGGTGTCAAAAGCTTTCGTAAAGTCTCTTCACCCTCTACGTTTTATGTACGAATTTATTCACTCCTTATTCGCCCCGTCTTCCCTTGCTAAAGTACACCCAAACCACGGGGTCGAAAACTGCACCGTCACTGTTAATTTATCCATTCGTTCTATCTTGCCCCACTTTCTTTCCATCTCTAAGAAAAAGCGTTTCAAAAACAAACTGTCCACGGGAATAGTTCAAGGCCGTTTGCACTGGCCAAAATCAATGATGGCATGAAATAAACAAACCCGTGACCCAGCACGGTAATTCAAATCCTAACCCTGACAAGCAGATAGGATATTTTTTTCTCCAACTTCTATCATACCGGGTGAGGGTTCGAATACTTGTCTGATGGCAATGGTAAAACGCATCATTAGGGATCACAAAACCAATCCCATTCATTTGTGCGATTACAAAGTGAAGCTAATTATTGAAAAAAAAAAAGGACTTATTTAATCACTGTCCCCAGAGACTGTACGAACAGACACGTGATGTGAGGGCTTATTCAGAGACATAATAAAACAGGATATCTCTTGGAAAATGTTGAGGGGACATAATTTGGTCAGCAGAGAAATTTTTCAGACACGACCGTTTTACTGAATTTTACCATTGATTATGACATATTACGCCATCGTACTTTTATAAATAGGCTGGTTTTGGTGAGTAGTACCATGTTTCTGTGTACACTTGAAAACTTTGCGATACCAGCAACATAACTTAAGAAATAAAGTCTATCAGAAGTGTCACTCATTGCACAAAAATGCAAATGAAAATAAGAATGGTGTCCGCATCATGAGGAAAACGTAAAAAAATCACGACTGATTCGTGCACGTTTTCTTTAGTGCTTTGATGGAAATAAGGTGTCTGTTGTGCAATTCGTAGTGATCACGCAAAATCATTGTCACTTTCTGTAGAAAAGATGACCATACAAAAGAAAATGTAAGAATCGTGACATTTGAAAAAAAAGGGAAAGCTGTTAGCATTCTTTCTGCATGGGGGTTGGGTGTTCCATTGATGTGGTTGTTGTGTGAGCACGTGTGTTTATGTGCGTGCGCGTGAGTGTGCATTTGTGTATGTGTGTGTGTTTGTGTATATGCATGTGGAAGAGTGGGTGGGTGGGTTTGTGTGTCTGTTATTAAATGCATTTCGCAATTTCTCATTCACCTCCACTGTCGGCCAAGCGAATTTACCTTGCTGTCTATGTTAAAGACAACCGTACAAATTTGTGATCTCCTATCGCCGGCTAGACTCCATGTTTCCATGCGAAACAGTTGTAGGCGAGCACTTACACTATTAGAAATTCCATTTTAGGAGTGAGACAGAGCTTGAACGTCTTCTGTCACTGACGAATGGATGTGATCACTGTGTCCACAGGTGACTACACTGGACTATATGAAATCAACTTGTCACTGACTGAAAATAGACCCTGAAAAACTTTTCAAAATGATGGACTTACTCTGCTTTATTTTACTTTAACCGAGAGTGGCACCTGTTGGTACGTTCATTGACGTCACCAAAAATTGACATGTAGACTGTCAGGCAATGGTCGATCCCCATTTTTGGGTAAAAGATGTTTTAATTATCGAAGATGGGCGAGTTCTACGAGGTCAAGTGAATACAACCCGTTGCTGTTATTGTTCGTTGTTGTTGTTGCTGTTTTTTTGTTGTTGTTTTTTCAAACTGCGTTTCTAATCTAATGCATCGCGGAGTAAATTATTTTACAGAACATGATACTTTAATGTAATATTATTATTGACTATAATTATTGTATAGAAACATCTGGTGCCTGCAGGTGATAAAAATGTTATTTAATTTGCACTATTATCACAGTAGCAGTTTTTCGACAAACAAAATGAAGAAAACAGGCGCACCTTTCTGTGTCAAGTGAAAGAAACCAGTTATGCGTTAGAGACTGCAAGAAGCTAAAGTGCAAGTTACTATCGTCGTTCAATGTGATGGGCCAGTTTGTAGGTTTCAGATCGTTCTTACTAAATGGGCGCAAGGATTCTTTTGCCTGAGCCCTAGACGTCTCCTTTAATCAGTGATATGTAACGTGTCTTTAAATCTTTGATCGAAGAAAGGTTTCACAGTTGTAACAACACCTTATCGCGTTGGGAAGCTGTCACTCCTCACACCCCATTTGTTTTGTGCTCAGAACTGACAAAGAAGATCATGCTTTGACTTTTTGGGGAGGCGAGATGAAAAAGTGATTGTCAAATGAGGCTGCAGATCATTCAGTTGATGGATTCGTGTTGAGTCTAAGTCCTTTTCAACAGCCTTTTTTTACAAGTAATTAATGTTGTCATTAACAGCCTCTTCAGTCCTAGTCATTCAAATGTGTCAGAAAAACAGAACACATAGAATTACGTCGTTACGCCTTCTCCAGAAGTCCTGTTTCTTTCCATTTACATTGTCGCGATGTGGGTTAGATGGGGAGAATTCGACTGACACTCTTTCGAGGTCCGCTCCCACAATCGACGAACACACAAAAAAAAAACACTTGCACTCTAAAAACTAAATAAATCAATTGCTTTGATTTTTAGCAGAACTGTAGGGCAGTTTAATTACAGGAATTAATGTAACAAATATAATTATAAATATAAATATCAATTCAAAGGCAACTGAATCTAACTAATGAAACTACAGCTTTCTATAAAGACTAACTTATTCACTCTAACCACTTGCAGGCCATATGAGTTAGATGCCAAATAGAATCCGCGCACGTGGCGACGGATATAACAGTTTAAATTCTATTAATTCAATGAGACATGCTATGATATGGACATTTCCTCTAGACACGCCATGGAGAATGCTTGTACAACCATGCGTTGTCTGGCGGTAGCTCTGAAACTGTCTTCAAAAGTAAGTAGAACGGTTCACTTTCATCATTACAAATTAGTATGGACTCTCACCATGCGGCCCTCACTGGGAGTGAGAGCGCTGGATGTAAACGCTGTGGGTTCATATCAAACCAAGTAGCTTAGGCTCTGGAGCTTTAAAACATCACGCTCCTCACAATATGGACTGCTCAACTGCGTCTCTATGTCTCTCATCTGGCTGAGGACTATCGCCGTCCACTTCGTAAATGGATTGTCTACATGTGGCCACTATCTAAGCTCTGCACGGATTTAAATACTAAAGCTATGTCTCGACCTTCCGTCCAGATTCATACATTTGATTGGTGCAGTCGCTGGAGCTCAGCCTGCAATATTAATTTATGCTTGTCACGGCCTTGCGCCAAATCAAGGTCACTTTTACCTAGACAATTTAAAATGCGAAACATTAACTACTAAAATCTTCAAACCCCGTGCTTTCTACTCTTATGCACGAATTTCCGAACGCCAACTAAGGGTCTAAATAAACTACCTTTACTCGCCCCTTATCTATGTTAATCAAAATCACGGGGTCGAGAACTGCTCTGTCATTCCTAGCTATACATTTATTCTGTCTCGCCCCTCCTTCTCTCCATCTATCAGAAAAAAGGTGTTTCAAAACAAACTGTTCACGAGAACAGCTCAAGGACAAATTACGCTGGTTATAATCAACAAGATCGTAAAAATTAACTCACTGACGTCGTGACCTAGCACGGCATTTATGATCCTAATGTGATCATGACATACATGTATATGTATAATTATTTTTGGCATGACCTGTTAACATTTCCAAGCTGGTAGGGGCGGGTCAGAGTTTGAGTTAAGGCAGGTGGATCAGACAGACTGATGTATGAATGAGATAGGCCAAAGGGTGGATTTTGCCTGACTATAGGGAACGGGATTTAATGACACAGTTACTATATTTAAATTTACCGATGACGTCATGGGACATTTGAACTGTTCAACGCGGTGGTTAAGCACAGTTGTCATGGGCTTTGTAAGGGCGATTCGAGGCACAAAGATCAACTGCACATGAAAAATGTGTACAAAGTCATAACCGTGCTTGATCGCCGCGTTGAACAGTTAGATTGTCCCAGGACGAAAATCTAAATATAGTAACTGTGTCATTCAATCTTGTTCCCTAGAAGCAAGGAAATGCCCAAGCTGAACTCGCTGCGCACAGCGACGGGAATCAACACAGCGTCGGTCGGCCGTTGAACGTTAAAATTAGCCTTTGGGGCTGTTCTTAGCGGACCGTAGTATTGAACTGCTGCAGGTGAACACAACCAGCACTTTCTCTGTGTATGACTTTGTAATTAGACTACGATCAGAGAGTCAGTATGTAATAGAGAGGTTTCACTATTGGTCGATCTGCATTGCGAGACACGGGAGGCTCAGGGAAACCAGTTAGCATGGAGCGGAAAGTAGGTCGCTGCGGTAAACAATACTGGTTTGTGCATTTCCATGGGGCATAAGAGCTTACAAATGGCTCTAAATAGTTTCAATCAACCCAAAAAAATATAAACAAACCACAGTAAACAAATATGCACACTATCTTTGGTGAAGGTGGTCTCTTTCAATTCTTTAATTTCTTGTTTACAGCAGCGACCTAGTTTCGCGATTTGGCGGAAATGAGATCTCTCTATACTCTCTGCTACGGTCCCCTAACAACAGCTCCAACGGCTAGTTTTAGCGAAATTCCAACAGCCGACCGACGACATATATATTTTGCTAGAATGCATAGTCTCGTCTCCAAATAAAGCAGAGATCTGAACATGAGACAAACTGCTACTGTGCGCGCTGTTGGAGATGACCTAATGACCGGCTGCGTGAGTCTGGATAGGCACGTGCATGATGCTCGAGACCCGCGTGTGTGATGAAATAACAGGTTATGTCTCAACTGATGACACTGAATGAGAGAGTGCTGGAGACGGGGTCGTCAGTGGCTGGCAATCCTGGGACATCTTCAATTGAGCTGGAGAGGTTTTAGATGTGAAGCCAAAGGGATGAAAGTCTGTTGTTTTATTACATTTTTTTTCTGTTTTCACTCAGTCTGTGGTGAGTCTGACAATGCTCGATGAAAGAAGTATGTGGCAAGCTAAGTTAGTCTGCCCTTGTGTTTAACAACGATGAGATGCGTTTGTAGACGATTCTGTATTGGTATTTGGTTAGTCTGAAATTGTACAGACAAGTGTGTGTGTGTTGATATCTGAGAATTTCCTCATATTTTTGGGGGTGGGGGGGTGGGGTCAGGCAGGAGGGAAAGAAAAAGGAAAAAGGCCCACATTAAGTGCATGATAATAATGTTGCCATCTGTCCTTTCGGGTATTTTCCCTGGGTTGGGAAATCGATGGTCCGAACTGAAGGAAACATAATCTAATTGTTGATATTTTATTTAGTCAGAGCAGGGAAAGAATATTTTATTTTCTTCAAGGGGAGGTCTCCATATTTTTTTTCTATGGATTCAGAAATGAAATTGATCACTGCTGACTTTTGGCGCCATCATTTCACTAATTTCAGAATCTGACCTTAATTTTATTAAATAAAAGTACAAGGGAATGACGCATTGTCACGACCCTTTATGAACCGATTGCATTACTGAAGGTCAAAGTTGCAGAAGTTACATTTTAAAACATAGCAAATTTGTTGACAAAAACTACTTTGTATAGGCCATATTTATGTCTTCTGTGCCCGGCCGGGACTGAATGGCCTTAATGATAACAGTCATAGAAACTGTATTAATATCGCAACTTCACTCATTCATCGGTTATGGTTTTACTGTTGTTTTTGTTGTTGTGGTTAATTTGGTTGTGTTGTTGTCACAGCTATTGTTGTGGTTGTTGTCGTTGTGGGCGTGTTGTGGCTGTTGTTGTGGTGATGGTTGCGGTGTTGTTGTGGTTGTTGCTGTGGTTGTGTTGCCGTTGTGGTTGTTATTGCGGTTGTTGTTGTGGGTGTGTTGTTGTTATTGTGGTTGTTACAGTGGTTGTTGTTGATGTGGTTGTTGTTGTGGTTGTGGTGGTTGTGTTGTCGTTTTGGGTGTGTTGTTGTGATTTTTGTTGTGATTATTATTGTGGTTGTGGCTTTGTGATCGTTGTTGTGGTTCCTATGATTGTTGTTGTGGTTATGTGGTTGTGATTGTTGTTGTGGTTATTGTGGTGGTGGTGCTGTCGCTACTGGGGCATTAGTGCTTGTTGCAGCTGTTTCCATCGTTGTGGTTATTATTCTTGACGTCGCCAGAGTGAGAAGCAATAAAACATGGTAGTGGATGGCACTTCAAAACTCATACTAAGAGGTCTGCTGATGTTTCAAAATCGATCTATGAATATCTATGTGGCCCTTCCATCCAGAATAGTACCCACTTATCTTCCTGTTCAGCCCTCGCGCTACTCCTTCTCGCTGCCTGTGGGCTGTACCCGATGGCTCCATTCTATACCCCGGCACTCGGATGCATCTTTCCGCTACTGGATAGTCCAACAGTTGTGGCCGGAGAATTATCGGAGATAACTCGCTGACAGCGGGGACAACTTCTGTCCCATAGTATTGATCTAAAAAAATGAACTGGTCGTTTTCGGAAATCCTTTAATGAAGGCAAACTCGAGGACAGAAAGGAGAGGAGGAGGAAAGAAAAGAAAAACAGTGGCCAAATAAAGAGGCCATGTGTAAAGAGAGTGGGACTCTACTCTATCACAGGTCACATACTGAACAGCCCCCATGCTTGGTTCAATCAATACAAGGTTTACAGTGCGCGTCGTATTTTCCTAGCCTCAGATACCAATCAAAGATCGGTTTTTGTGCCATCGATGGCTTACCACTGGTGAGGGCTTCACCTTTTGAAAAAATTTTGATTAAATCCCCACGGACACCACGGACAGAATCGAGGTGGCATTGACGAGGCACTTTCTTGCAATGGGGGAAAAAATTTAATAAGGCTAGACTGTCTGTTTGCTCCAACATTGTGTGCATGAGAGGAAAAAGGGGGGTGGGGAAAGAGAGAGAAAAGGGAAAAAAGACGATGAAGACGTGAGAATCTGAGAACCAAAAATCGGGAGAGGCATGGAAATAATTCAGTCTGTAGGTTTCTGTTGACTGGGGTATTGCAGGTAACACAAAGGATGCTCTAGTGCGCTGCTATTCTGGATGCTGGGTGGACGTAAAGCAAACAGAGGGGAGGAGGCGAACGTGCTTATAATATTTCACAGAATCCTGTCTTGGACAGAGACGGAGATTACTGTTATTTCTTCCGCATTTTTAAGGTTTTTGGACCTGAAAAGAAGTTCTTAGTAGTAAATAAATTAATTTTAAAAAATATATATATCATTAAATTATGCTTCAATGTGTTCTAGACTGCAGGTTTTTCATGATCTATATTCTATGTAATATGTTATCATGTGCGCCCCGATCAAATGATCGAATTTCTTCGGGCAAAAAGAGGTACTCTCACAACCACACATTCGATTACGTGCACATGTACCTGACTACACCTATTTTATATTGACACACAAACAACAGCTTCGAGCATGCCCTCCGGAATCGACGAATCTGCTATCACGTCTGCTGCAGTTCATCATCTCTTTATGTCCACGAAAGTAAGAGCGGGTTTGATCTTTGAATTGACCATACTGTAGTCGTCCACAAATCTCAAGCTGGTAAAATGAACACTCTGGGGACTAGATCGTACTTACCTGCTGGGCCACCCCTGGTCTCATTCGGGATTTTCTAACAGTGCTTGCTACTGTTGGCCAAACTGTGAACAATCATGCTGGATGTAGATGAAGAACTTAAATAAAGGAACCATTCAGATAACTTATTATGGGCTCAGTCAGGTTGTAGACCCACAGACTGATATCCTGGTCAAGCAAAGGACGTCTGGATACAACAACGCTAATTAGGAAATAGGAAACAGATGGTTATTATTTGGTTTTTTAGTTTGTGTCACTCTGTGGACTAGATCAATTGATGGGGGTCTGCATGATAGAAAATATGGTTAGCTCATGGACGTGGTCAGCCAAAACTGAACTGGCTTAAGCGGTTGGTCTCTGTCAGGTAATGGACATCAGATACTGGACTTGGCCAAGCAGTTGGACGAGACAGATAATGGACATGATCATCAGACATTGGATTTGGTCAGGTAGTTGGGAAGATAATGGACATGATCAGCTTGTGGACCTGGCTTTTTACAGTGGAGCCCCCGTGTGAGCCGAAAGAGTGTCTGGTCAATGATCTATCAGCTGATGTGAAGGCTGTAATCTGAACCGCCGTCTTAGTGACCGCATACAAATGGCTCGTCAAGTTTAAAGCTGGGCTATCCCTATTCACTGAGCTTGTGACTTTTCCTAATGGCTGATTGGCCCGGCTCAAGTGACTTAAAGACGCATCGACCCATTGATTTACGGACCTATGGATTTATTGATGGAGAAGACTGAGTGCGTTTGTCGGGAGTTCCATGGGTCAACTTTCTGTGGATAGTGGTGTAAGTCTGGGGTAGAGGGATGGAATGATGTTAGTCAGATGTTGTGTCCATCTGGGCTTTGGGATAACATTGGAGACAACTAGGGGACATTCATCTATCTATAGAGATAGGGAACTGTTGCCGTATTGGTATTGTTACTCCCGATTTTGCAATGACTTTGTTCTGCGGAAAAGTGGGATTGGAGGAGGGATATATTTTGGGTGGGTGGGTGGGGAGGGGGGGAGACTAATAGAGAATTCATAACAGCATAGGTAAAAACCGTGTCCTGCTCGCATTGTTTATAGGGATAATGTGGTATCTAAAAGAGTATGCAATTTCTGACATTGACACCATAAAGAAGCGAAATTTAATACCTTTATATAACATTTGACATGTAAATTTCTGTGCATCATTTTCCTTGTTGGATACTGCAGGCATGATTTAGTGATAATAGTTCAATCAGAACGTCTAATAAAGTATAAACTTGACAGATTAGGAATTGCCTATGATCCTTAATCGATATTCTATTCAGTTTTCTCATCTTTCATTGTAACAACATAGACGTACCTGGATCAGCTCTTGCTCTTTATCAAACGAAACTGACATGCCAATCTTCCTTATCTTTCAGCTTGCTATAATTTTTCAGTCCTTCATATTTGGATAGCCACGTGACCTTACTTCCTTTATTCACTGAACTGCCATCACCACATCCTGTAATTTTCGGCTGGCTAGAAAAGCACTGAAATAACCCAACTGGTCTTTTGGAACTTTTATGTTCTAAAATTTCAGTGTGAGAGGTAATATTCTGGAAGAAGGGACGTAGATAACGTAGCGTTGGTGCAGAGCTGAAAAAAAAAATGAACAAATTTTTATGTTCCTCGCAGTAATTCTCTGTTTAAGTTACATGCCGCTGTGTAATGAGGCTTTGTCAGGATGACAAGTTTTTGTTAGTTATTCCGATCGATCTAATCCTATAAAGTGGGACTGTGTGCAGATAGCTGTGAGAAATAACAACCAATCCATCATCAGGCTTGTCATTTCATCAAACAGCTCAATCAATCAATCGGCTCAATGGGAAAATCATAAGACATGCTGAAGAGCCATTAAACCAATGTGCTAATTAGTTAATTAACCGTCCAGCATTACATGCCAGCAAGTGGCAATTTTACTACCTCGCCCTGCTGGGAAATTTTTGCCGTGTAAACAAATGGGGCAACCTGGTAATCCATCACGTTCAAGTATTAGCTTTCTCATCTATACTAAATCTATCTTTGGTTATCGCCCCATTTTATTGCAAATGGCATCGATCACAGCGATCTCGGTCGCTCTCACGAAACTCGGCGTGGACCACTCACCCATTTCCCGAGACCATAATACAGTTTGGAAGTGGGCGTAAACAGCAGATTACTTTATAATAATATTGTAGTGCCCTGTCTTACCGTGCTTTGCTATGGGGCATAAAGCTACTAAGCTGATTAAGTGCCCCCCCCCCCCCAAACCCAGTGCCCAGAAATTGAGTGCGGTATCCCATTTAAACTAGTAAGAGAAATGCATATGGTATGAAATAAATAAATGTAATCTGGAAAATATATTTGTTAATGAATTAAAGTGTATGAAAAATAAAGCACAGGGCAGCGAGTGGTGTATTGCGAACAGATATGAAACGCTGGTCACGAGAGTGAGGATTGAACTTTGCATTCACTTCGGGTTCGTGTGTGCGAGGGTGTTTCATTCCGACAAATGGCAAACTGTGGATAGGGTATGAGAAAGCAGCAAACAGGAGAAGGTTGACATAGCTGGTGTATACAGTCTAAGATTGCATGTCCTCTAGATCGCGTGCAGATGCGGTGAATTTGTTCTTCCGTTGCTCTGGTTAGGTCAGTTCCATCAGGGGATGAGTTTCCACTCCCCTGCCTTCACTGATAACATGACCCCTTTGCTGGTGTGCGCAGGATGCCGAGCAGATGGCCAGTACAAAATAAGAACGGGGGTTGGGGAGGTGGTAGCGGGGGGGGGAGGGGGGGGAAGAGAAACAGTAGGCAATTGTCAGTCCTGCGTGACATGGTGTCATAGGGTAGCCACACAAAGGCCACCGAATTCGGTCACCGAGCCACTAGGCGCTTTAGGTGAGAAGAATTGCACTGTATAATTTCAACAACTGCACATAGAGCCCACCTACCAACAACTGCACATAGAGCCCACCTAGATTCGGTCCGTTTATGTAGTGCAATTCTTCTCACCTAAAGCGCCTAGTGGCTCGGTGACCGAATTCGGTGGCCTTTGTGTGGCTACCCATACACTTGGTCATTCACAGCAATTGGTTATCGGTGACAGGGTGTTACTAATTATTACTCCACAATTGTGCTGAAGTGAAAATGCTTGTGCCATAAAAATATTATGCCACACGCAAAAAACAGTCACTTTACAGTTAATACTTCGGAGACACCAATTAGCAAAGGCTGGATTTATAGCACAATTCCTCGGTGATTAAGAACTTTTTGTTTTAATTGGACGAGAAGAGGGAGTGTCAAAAGTGACATTTTTGAACTAGTAAGGACAGGATTGTGTAGATGCCAGTATTTCTTGGTACAAGTCAGGTACCGTTATTTATGAGCCAGGATTTTTACCGACTCGTTCCCAACTGATTTGCAGTATAAACAGCCATCCTATTCCTCGGCGCTATGGAATTAAGTCATTATTTAGTTTCACACGTGCCGAACGATTTTGGGGGTGGACGCCCGAGCTAAGTGAAACCAGTGAGTTAATTCCATGGGTAGGCTGTTTTTTCTTAGAGGATAAATAAGCAACAAAGTATTTGAAAAACATACACACAATTAGCGATGTCCTCGAATGATATCATACGAAAACATAATGACCAATGTCATAAGTCATTACCCTGTGTAACTATGAATGTTTGCGTTTGTTACAGCAACTTTGCATTCATTTCGTTGTGAGAATTCAGTTTCGGGTGCTTACATGTGTGTTCCGTCATTTGGGCTTAGCTTTGGGTCGAAAATTATGGCGAATCTGCTCAAGGTTGTGGGCAACATCAGAGTCGCGACTCTTGCTGAAATGCAGTCATCAAATAATAAACTCCTCGAAATGACACTCGCTATTCGTTCAAACTTGCATACATGTTTTTATCGGTATGCTTTGATTGCTGTCAGTGTTGCCCTATTCAGCAGAAATACACCTTGCTTCAGAACAGCGCGTTGTCTTGGCATGTCGGTATTGGAAAAGTTGTGTTCCTTCTGTCGAAAGCAGCCACATTTTCATTGCTGTGTTTAATATATTGTAAGTAATCCTTCAACTTTTCCTTCCTCACCCACCGTGTCCCCAAATTTGCGGACAAGATGACGAGATTAGTCACTAACACTGTCATAATGTCATTTATGACGTCACTGATCACGTCATCTCTGTCTCAGTTCTTGTTTGGCTGTCACAGGAATGAGAAAATGAAATCCACCTGAGGGCTGTGTCCACTCGCATCTTCCTCAGCTGTTACAGCAATGTACCGATCATTGAACTGATCTGATCTGTCAACGAGCGATTTGGAGATTTCCCCTTGACAATACAACGATTCTGACTCGCTGCAAGATGCTGATGGACAGCAGAGATGTGACAGTCAAAGTCCTTTTTTTAATAGATTAAATCAAATCGTCTTGTGAGAGAGAGCCCGTCAAGCCATTTGAGACAGAGAGGAGATTAAATAAGCCAGGTCAGGTCACGAGTGTTCTGAAGGAAAAATTCTGTTTTAATCTTGAAATATCGATGCCTCTTTCCCAATCTAGGCGAAGAAGTGCGAGGGGGGGGGGGGAGAGGTGACAGGATTAGGAAGGCGAAGGGGCGTCCATTGTGGGCATATTTTAGCAGTGGTAGAAGAAGTAACTTCCTTTCTCTCATGCTAGAGATTTCCATGAAAAACAACTGACCTGTCCAACTGCTGAGATCGCCTAGATGCCCGCCAGCAAAATCCGGAGACTTCTTCTTAAATCATTGCCTTGGTACAAAGTTGTGTTGGATGAGGGAAGACAGGCTGAGGAAAGAGACAGGGGAGAGGGGCCCTGTTCCAATAATTAAGGCTATGAAGCAAGAATGCACTGTTATATGCCCAGTTAAAAGTCTACTCTGTCATAGGCGACCGAACAACGTTTCACTATGAAAAGAAGAAAGCTGTGGGCGTACAAAAGATTTTATGCTTAACTGATATGACGTGCACAGATTTGCCACATGTCGACATCATTTTGTCCAAGTCTATAACTGACAGAACTTCAGCTGCACAGTCACAACTTTTGAAATTGTGCGGTCTTCCACTTTGAGATGTGAGCAATTCGTTACGGAAGTGAATGTGACCATGTAACCAGTGAAATGTGAACTGCCTAAGCAGGGGCCGGCAGATACGGTCGATATCGACCCCTAGAGATTTGATAATACAATTTAGGGGGTCGACGAACCATAGGAGGTCGATGGCGGGTTGATTAAGGTTTTGAGGTCGCAAGTTTACCATTATAAAAGAAAATGAGACCACTTGTCCTTACTCAGTTTTACGACTGCAAGTGTTTTTATGGGCGGGTTGGATTTTTGTTTCATACCTTGCCTGAAATGGCATCCCAATATACATGCATATTATTATTTGTTTCTTTTTTTAAAGTTTTCAGTTATTTATGTTTTTTAATCTTTTGTTTGTTTGCTTTTGTTTGTTTTTTTTGCTTGGGGAAGAATTCCACAAAGAGGTCGACGCCCAAAAAGTCTGGAGATCACTGTTTGCCGGAATATGCTCCATACTGAGTTGACATTTGTACCACTGTTGTGGTTATCAGAACTGTGAACAATTTTCTGTACTGGTGCATCAGATTACATGTATGTGAATCTTTACTCATTGGGAAGTGGATCTTGTCACATGGTGTTATTGGCGTATAAGGGCAATGGCTAAGGGTGGAGATGTGTAAGTGGAAGGGAATCAATTGACGTGGAAAGAGTTGTCCCGTTAACATGAATAATGAGTCAACCATGGGAAAGGTCATGATATAACCTTGTCCTTTGTCGCCACATGCGAGTAAGGGGTGGGGAGGTCTTTGATGAAGATTTCAGCACCCAGGCATTGACCTTTGACTTGTTTGAAGCCTGACTGCCGTATATATTGACTTAAAGATTCAGTCAAGAGTCCTTACACTGATGAGAAATTGCGAGGAATGGGTTCTGGCCCTATGTATCAACTCGAGTGATTCTGTAAACAACACTTTATCTGGGAGTTATGCTTGGACTGGTGCTAGACAAATGCGAGATTTATGAGTTGGCCGCCTGATTTATGTCACAATTGTTCAGTCAAGCTCGCCGACCGACAGCCTAACCACCATTTGCTGACCCGCACTGACCTCCGATGCTGGCACAGCCGATATAAACATCACTAGAAGCCAGCATTGGGGACTCCACACCAGAATTCACCCAATCGATGGCGGAGCTCCAAGGAGGGTGATATCTCGTCCTTCTTGTCCATACAATCCAAGTAAAAATGATGAATTTTTCTCCTCTCTCTCCAGGCGGAAGAATCAATGGAGAAAACAAACATAACTAATCACAGCTCTTCTTTTCCGGGCTTGCTCGAGGGTCTCTTCCCGTCCACACTTCAACTCCATCTTTATCTCTTATCGTGGCCCTCCCTTCTGTTTCATCTATCAATCACATCTTCCAAACTTAACCATTGCCAGCCCCTCATCCTTAAAACTATCCATTTTTCTTTTAATCTGTTTCCACTTGTCCTCTCGCGGCTCGCCTCACAGCTTTATATATTGTCTTCAAACACGCCCGCCTTTTTCCATGGTTTCGTCATCGCCTTGTCTATCCAAAACGAAGATGTACATCTTAGGGCGTATAACCTTAGCCAGTTCCCACCACAGCCCCTTCCTTGTCCCGCCAATCAATTCTTCATTTATCTTAGCCTCACTTTTCTGCCTCCCATTTTACCCTCTTCTTTCGTTGTTTTTGCTGGAAGTGTGAAAAGTTCGATAAAACCAGAACTTTCCTTGTTATTGTTATTGTTGTTGTTGTTTTTTTCTTTGCTTTGTTTTGTTTTGTTCTGCTGTGTGGGAATATTGTTGTTCTTGTTGTGATCGTCGTCTTCGTGATCGCCGTTGTTGATGCTGTTTGAATTCAGATTTTCTCGTTCTTGTTTTATCTGTTGTCTGTGACACATGTTAATCTTCTGCATGGTCCTTATAACCTCCCCATTACATTTTTTGTCCGTCCCAGCTGTCCTCCCCTCCAATTTGTCCTCCTTCACTTAGTAACTGATATCCACTCTCCACCACTCCGTCTCTATGAAATGGGCCCGGTGGGTCATTTTATGACAAGTAACTTGACATTTCATTGATTGATCGTTGCCTATAAATATGTATTTCATTCCCATAATGATTCACCTTAAAGAAAAGAAAATATTCGGCAGTTGCAAGAAATAAAACCGAAATTTGATTACATATATTATATAACACGACATTTCAAGGAAAATTTTCTGCTGAATATTGATGGGAATTTTTTACCCTAAAAAACGGCGAGTAAATTCCGTTGGGTGATGATGTTAACAAAAAATAAATCCATCCAATAATCGCGGTTATTCATACGCCGACACATACAGGCTAGACACGTACATATAAAGCTTCTTACATGGAGTGATATTCCGTATTCTCAACACGTCCTTAGACACACATACTCACTCTATCCGATTTATCTGACACAGACATAATCGAGAGAGAGAGGAAGATAGACGCTCCATCTTGCCGTCTTGCTGTAAGTTATCCCTCTGATCAATGTTCATTGTGAGCAGTGGTCTGGTCAATTTGCCGGATTCATGTAGATGGTGGTCAGTTTACCCGGCTTGTGTGGACAGTGGCCGCAGTATCCGCTGACCGGAAATGGACTGGGGGCGAGTGAAGCTGGCACCGCAAACATTAAGTCTGACCATACACGTACGGACTTCAGTTTGGAGACAGAGTTTGGTCAGCGGAGACAGCTAGGAGGAAAAGGATGAAGGAGGAAAAAAGTACTGTCGCAGACAAAATTAAGGTTGTCTTGTACATATTTCTGTAGCCCAGTCCAAATACCACAAACTAGGAAATGGATTCGGGGGTTAGGTGACAATTACATAGTTTCCCTGATAGAATTATTAATCCTCTATTACCACGAATATTACATCGTTAGTGTCACAAATCCCAGACTGGGAAATGTAATAGTTTATGACAGGACGACAATCACGAACAAACAAGTTTAACACTTAACAAAACAACCCATCAGACTCACACATTTATTAAACATAATTATACATATAATAGCGCAATTACATATATTATATTATTGAAATGACTGCCGTACAACGGCCTTATTCTCACATGCACTCTTCCTCGGATCCACAATCCGGTAGTTACTCCTAAAGGCACTTCGGCCTCAGCCTCTCCCCTCAGGGTCTTAATAGTACATTAATGATTCACTGGCACCGCAGTCTCTCAATATCACCTTCCTATTGTCATACACCTTAACACTCCCCTAGCACCTTGGCAGGGCAATAACACATTATTATTTCCATAGCCATCAACATGGCGACAACATAGTATCAGTTCACCAGCCTATCAACATGGCAACAATATAGTATCTCATTCACTCTCATATCTACGTCCCTGTCCGTGGCCTGACTGCCACGACTTTATGTGCCTCTACTGTCCTGCACTGACAGCCTCACTTCTGGCCTATGTGTGGCCTCCGGCCCTATGCTGGCCTATCTCCTGTGCTCATCGAGGTGGCTCTGCGGCCCGTCCCCGACACCTACAAGAATAACATTACATTGGTATAATACCCTACCATTTCTATTCGCTCCACCTCTCCTTACAATCCATGAAGCGTACACACACTAGTTCACCTTTCACTCACCACACATCTTACGGTAACACACCTCCATCGGAGTACACACTACTCACTCGCGCTACAAATCTATGAACTCACTTTCATCTATCGCTCATGGCGCACCTTGCTATATCCAATATCAAGGACTTCCACATTCCTCACATATACTTATTCACATCATGGTAATAAGACGAATATAATATAATACATCAATCATAATAATCAATCAACGTTCTACATACCAGTCATAACTGGAAAGACCTCTCACTAGTCTTCTCGACTGCTTCCCCTTTATGTCCGCCCGATGGGCTTTTATTCACAGGTCCGATCCCTAGGACCTTCTAACTTGCAGTGATAGTTATACAGCGCTTTCGCCTCCTTCAGACCCCGCCCCACTACTACTCACAACAGCACGCTTAACTTGCTGTCTACTGTGAGTCCTTACTCTACACCCGCTCTGTAGCAATCCCCTTAATTGCACTCACTCCACTCGTGACATCATCCCCCACCCCAAAAAAATTAATGCAATTAATTTCAAATCGCATCAAGATGACTGTCAACGAGTGAGCGTGAGCAATACCTACACTAGAAAAATGACCTAGCAGTTCCCCTAGTATATAAAATACCGAAATCAGGGGAAAATATGGGGATCAATATGGCCTGCAATATGCATATATGTGTCACATCATGAATAGCTAACTAAACACAATATCTAATACAGAATCAAAAACCACTCAACCTATCAACCATTCTTCATATCATATTTATAATGTCAATATTTTAAAGACGACTTATTCACACAGATCCTGTCAATGTTCCTGTCCTCCGATGTATAAGCTCCTGAAATCTTCCCCTAGGCTCGACTAAGGTAGTCGGCGATATGATTGCTGGTTCCTGGAATTGGTTGAATAACGAAGGTGTACGGCTGTAAAGCCAATGCCCATCTAGACAAGCGTGGGCTGGACGAACGATTCTTCGACAAAAATGTCAGTGGCTTGTGGTCTGTCTGGATACAAAATTCTCGTCCCATGAGATAACGTCCTAGTTTCTGGACGGACCAGACAATGGCAAGACACTCACGCTCTATCACAGAATACTTTCTTTCTCTCTGCAATAACTTCCTACTGACATAACATACAGGATGGAGACATTCGTTCTTCTCCTGTAGAAGACAAGCGCCGACACCAGAGTCCGACGCATCCGTTCTGAGGATAAAATTAGATCGAAAATCGGGTAATATCAGAATGGGTGACGATGATAACGCTGTCACCAAATTATCAAATGCTGTCTGACATTCAGACGTCCACTGGACCTTATCGGGTTGTCCCTTCTTAGTAAGGTCAGTAAGAGAAGATGACAAGGAGGAAAAATTTGGAATGAACTTTCTGTAATAATTTAAAATTCCCACTAAGCTTCTGACTTGTTTCTTTGTTTTAGGGATTTGCAACCCTACTAACTTGTCAATTTTTGTTTCTTCAGGTCTCTGAACACCTCTACCCACAATATGTCCTAAGAATACTATCTCTGGACATGCCAAATCCATCTTTGCGGGTTTAGCAGTTAACCCAAAATGACGTAATCGTTTAAAAATTACTGTTAGTGTCTGAATATGATCAGACCATGTCGACGTATGGCATGCTATATCGTCAAAGAATGACACGACATTAGGTATGTCCTTCAACACCAATCTCATTAATCGTGCAAACGTCGCTGGCGCGTTTACCAACCCAAATGGCATGACCTTAAATTGGAATAATCCAATGGGCGTCTGGAACGCCGTGTATTGTTTAGACTCCTCAGTAAGCGGGATTTCCCAATAACCTTTCGTTAAATCAATCTTGGAAAACCACGTGGACCCGGCTAATGAAGCTATTAATTCCTCCTGGAACGGAATAGGCTCCCTATCGCCTACCGTAATAGTGTTCAATCTTCGAAAATCAATACAGAACCGCACCGATCCATCAAGTTTTTTCACGAGGACGATGGGTGATGAATACGGCGATGTTGATGGTTCTATCACATCTAACTTCAACATTGACTCAACTTCCTTTATGACTCTATCTCTCGAAGAAAAAGGCAACGGATACGGTCTAAGAAATACTGGCTTATCCGAAGTCAACTTTATTTGGTGCTGGATCACCGTAGTGCGACCCGGCAAATCCGTAACAACATCCGGAAATGACGCTAACAGGGTCTCAAGTTCCCTACTCCTTGAACTGGTAAGGTCAGGGTTAATTTTTACGTCCCTGTAACCTTGTGTCGGAGTTAACTCCGGCAATTGAATTTGTAACTCCTCCTGCGCCTCGGTGTCGCTTACGTCACAGTCCAACTGGTCTACGACCCCCGTACAAGCAGTAGAGAAGACAGTCTCCTCTGGTCTTGTCTGTGCACACAGATACTGTGGTCTCTCATAAAATCTCTGTAGCATATTAACATGGAAAACCTTACTCGCTCCATCAATGTGGATAGCGTAATCTACCTTTGAAACAACTCGCTCAATAACATAAGGACCTTTCCATGTCATCAATAACTTATTATGGTCCGTAGGTAACAACAACAGAACCTTGTCTCCTGGCTTAAAAATTCTCAGTTTGGAACCTCTATCTTTATAGTCTTTTGCTCTTTTCGAAGCGATACCAGAAGCTTCTTCCGCTATAGTGCGCGCTGAAGATAGTCTTTCTCTTAAATCAACAAGGTACTGAAACCTTCTTAAACGGTTCCGAAACCGTGGGGATCTTTTGAAGAGGGGCCTGGGGTGTACGACCCTTATGCGTCGTCTTTTGGCACGCACTGCACGTCTTACAATATAACCGCACATCTCTATGTATCGATGGCCAATAAAAATCTTTCAGAACTCTCTCCTTGGTTCTAGCACTTCCCATATGACCCGCTAATGGGACATCATGGGCCAGACGCAATACTGTAGCAATTAACGACCGCGGCACGACGACCTGCTTTTGAACGGAAGCCACTGTGACGTACATACGGAACAGAATGCCCCCCTGGACAAAAAAAGAAGATGACCCGTTCTTATATCTCCTCGTTTTCTCGGTTCGCGCTTCCCCAAAACATGGGTTTAATGATGGATCCTCCCTTTGTAATTTCGCCAAGCGCTCTGGCGTGATATCTAGGTTGACCGCTGGCGTAGCCAAAGGTCTAATCTTATCTTTATCGGCTACCCGTCGGCGTGTTTCGGCCGCGGCGCAAAAGTCAATACCTTTTGATTGCGACCATGCTTGCACGTTCTCATCGGAAGGGGAACCCACCCGTGATACATTCCCAATGATGAGCTGGGCGCCTGGGAAACAACCAACGACTGCCTCGACTTCCCCGCTAAGGAAAGGTGTATCTATCATTATTTTTGCCATGGGTAGTTTCTCAATGGCCCCCGAAAATTGGATGCACGGGACAGTCTCACCTGTAAGCTGTGAATCCCGAATGCAGTCCCTATGCACTCCCACAACGGTAGATCCTGTATCTCGTAAAACCGAGACCGGTTCGTCCCCAACAAACCCCGGATAAACCCTAAGACCACCTCCTGTATGACATGAATTTATAACGGGGATCTTTCTCCCACAAGGTAAAACACCGGAAGATAATAACTTCTCACAACTGGGACACTTAGAATACTGTCCGCCTCCGTTGTCCGATGTAACGCACGCAGCCGCATGATGAAATTTATTTGGGGAACATGGACTGGAGCTACTGTCCACGTTCGCCGCTATCCTACCTGCAGGGCAGTTCACGCTGATGTGATCTGCTCTTCCGCAGTTCCAACACTTCGCGGCCCTACACTCGCGCGAAAAGTGACCCACGCGTCCGCAAGTCCAACACTCCGCTCCCTGTGCTGCCCTAGGCCTGGGTCCCCGTGACCCCTCGCGACCGGAACTAGAGTCCCTATGCCGTCGGTCATCGGCAAAGGTCACAACTCGCCCCCGGCCATTACCGCGACCTAGCCCTCCTGCTCGGTCAAACTTACCGGATCCATATGCCGGTGATTGGCGATAGCCCCTACGCTGCCCCTGGGCTTGCCCGCTATAGGCACCACGCTGACGCGACCTGTCCCCAAGTCCTGCCGGCGACCCCTCGACAACGGCGACGTATCCAGCATCTTGGACGTACGCCCTGGCGACTGGTTTGGACGGATGCGCCGTACGGTATGCTTCCGCCAACTTAGACGCCTCCTGCACCGTCGCGGGTTCGTTCTCTTTCAGGAAAGCCACCAGATCTTTGTGGCACGAAGCGTACAGCTGGTCACGGATCATTAAGTCTTTCAGTTTAGCAAAATCCGTGCCCACATGCGCCAAGTCTACCCAGTTCGCGAAATACTCCGTTAGTCTCGCGACGAAGGCAGCAAAGTCCTCCCTGGTATCTGCACGTGCTCGCCTAAACTGCTCCCGGAAATATTCCTCGGTACGCGCAAATCGGCGAAGCAGCAAAGCCTTCAGCTTATCGTAGTCTTGCACGTCTTCGCGCTGTAGCTCTTTAAAGTAGGTTAACGCTCGCCCCTGCAATAGCGACGCCAGGTACGTGGCCCATAATTCCTTATTTTCCCCCCATTGCAATTGTGCGTTCAGTTCGAACCTGTAAAGGAAGGCGTCTATGTCGTCCTTCCGGTCGTCGAACGTAGGGAGCTTAATCCTAACGCCACCTTTATTGTGTACCTGCCGCTCAACCGTTTCCGTTGGCGTATTCTTCTTGAGTTCTAACTCGGCGATTCTTATTCGCGCCTCTCTCTCCTGCTGCTTATCTTCTAACTCCTTTAACTTAAACTCCCTCTCCTGCTCCTTATCCTTAGCCTCTCTTTCTTGTTGCTGAGCCTTAGCCTCTCTTTCCTCTTGCTTATCCTTAGCCTCTCTCTCCTGCTCCTGAGCCTTAGCCTCTTTTTCTCGCTCTCTATCCTTAGCACGCTCATCGCGCAAATCCGCCTGCTGTTCTTTGATCCAGCCGCGTAGCTCCTCTCCCTCAAGGCCAAGTTCCTTACCCAACTTCATTAATTGTTGGAGTTCCGCCATTTCACAGATTTATGGTTATGGTATGTATTACCAAAACGGCTAACCTGTCGGTATGATCACTAACAACACGACCAGAGACCTGAGATCACACCAGATATAACCACACCTACTTGTATCCAATACAATTCAGAAATTTACCTTTACAGCCCAACTAATTCTATATTCATAAAATGTACTGCACTATTAATAATAAAAAAGAGTAGAAAAGACAAGAATAAGGAAATTCAATAGAAGGACCACAAGTACGTCAAGGACAACGAACCAGACTAGGACAAAGACCTAAAAAAGAGAATATAATGGAAAAAACTGCAACCTAACTACGCCGATTACACTACAAGGTACGAACAAGAACAGAGTCTGAAAAAAAAGAACGTATCTATAGATAGGGAAGAGAGGGACAAGAGAAACGTCTTCCTAAAACAACGAGGAAGATAGAACGCTACAACTAAACAAAAATACAGGTCCCTACAGAACTGTTCACTGTGATGAACGAAGTTCCAAAGTTTACCACACCTTTTTAAAAGGATAAACTAAGTTCAACACAGCAAACCCGCGCCACCGCCCGTATAACCTATAACGACAACAACAGCAAAAACAGGGAAAAAGACAGATTAAAGGAACAGCCCCCGATCCAGGGCACAAAATTTCAGTTTCACTTAACTTCGAATTTTGAGTTTAACTCCTCCCCTTAATCGGAGCTCTGGCCGCTTGTCTCCTCAGGCTGCACGCACACACTCTGGAAAGTTTAAATACACATTAATACCTATTCATAGCAATACATGCATCAATACATATTATTATTCATAAACATACATAAATCATATCATCATGAAATTTCCATTCATCCCACGAACAAAGACAACAGCACGAATTCCTAGCACAACAGAAAAACAACTAGATATAACGAATACACAATGTCAAAATGACCACAGGTAACCAGGACGAGCCCCCAGTGTCACAAATCCCAGACTGGGAAATGTAATAGTTTATGACAGGACGACAATCACGAACAAACAAGTTTAACACTTAACAAAACAACCCATCAGACTCACACATTTATTAAACATAATTATACATATAATAGCGCAATTACATATATTATATTATTGAAATGACTGCCGTACAACGGCCTTATTCTCACATGCACTCTTCCTCGGATCCACAATCCGGTAGTTACTCCTAAAGGCACTTCGGCCTCAGCCTCTCCCCTCAGGGTCTTAATAGTACATTAATGATTCACTGGCACCGCAGTCTCTCAATATCACCTTCCTATTGTCATACACCTTAACACTCCCCTAGCACCTTGGCAGGGCAATAACACATTATTATTTCCATAGCCATCAACATGGCGACAACATAGTATCAGTTCACCAGCCTATCAACATGGCAACAATATAGTATCTCATTCACTCTCATATCTACGTCCCTGTCCGTGGCCTGACTGCCACGACTTTATGTGCCTCTACTGTCCTGCACTGACAGCCTCACTTCTGGCCTATGTGTGGCCTCCGGCCCTATGCTGGCCTATCTCCTGTGCTCATCGAGGTGGCTCTGCGGCCCGTCCCCGACACCTACAAGAATAACATTACATTGGTATAATACCCTACCATTTCTATTCGCTCCACCTCTCCTTACAATCCATGAAGCGTACACACACTAGTTCACCTTTCACTCACCACACATCTTACGGTAACACACCTCCATCGGAGTACACACTACTCACTCGCGCTACAAATCTATGAACTCACTTTCATCTATCGCTCATGGCGCACCTTGCTATATCCAATATCAAGGACTTCCACATTCCTCACATATACTTATTCACATCATGGTAATAAGACGAATATAATATAATACATCAATCATAATAATCAATCAACGTTCTACATACCAGTCATAACTGGAAAGACCTCTCACTAGTCTTCTCGACTGCTTCCCCTTTATGTCCGCCCGATGGGCTTTTATTCACAGGTCCGATCCCTAGGACCTTCTAACTTGCAGTGATAGTTATACAGCGCTTTCGCCTCCTTCAGACCCCGCCCCACTACTACTCACAACAGCACGCTTAACTTGCTGTCTACTGTGAGTCCTTACTCTACACCCGCTCTGTAGCAATCCCCTTAATTGCACTCACTCCACTCGTGACAGTTAGTTTATCGTGAAACAACATTAGCTGAAGCAGTTGTCAATGATATAATTTCCCCGAGGCGTGAGAGAATTAATAATGCTCTATAATAATATTATTATGGATATCAAAAATGAAGAGCTTTGGTAAGGATTGTTTCCAAATGATTAAAGTGAAAGAGTGAGGAACTCTTGAATACAAGAATGTAG
Organism: Onchidella celtica; assembly: GCA_963931925.1. Taxonomy (NCBI): domain Eukaryota; kingdom Metazoa; phylum Mollusca; class Gastropoda; order Systellommatophora; family Onchidiidae; genus Onchidella; species Onchidella celtica. The sequence goes on from OZ007567.1 coordinate 38,772,219, forward strand.
TTTTTGTTGATTATTTTCTAACAAACAACACGAGCCCTAATTATCACTAAACACTTCCAAAATATTATGTCTTGGAATTGTTATGAAACCGTTACCGTATTTGGAACAAAAACAATTACGTAAGTCCCCTGATAGAAAAATAGTTAATCCTCTACAATCACCGACATTGTATCTTTAAAACTGTTGTGAAACAGTTACCTGGAACAACTGACAATTAAATCTTCCCTTGGCAGAATCGTCAACCCTCTAACACAGGATATTATATCCTAAACGTGAAACAGCTTTCTGGAGCAGTGGACATCAGGCTATTTCTTGCTGTTTGTGTCCTGGTCACAGATGAGAAAATTATGCAAACAGCATCAAAAAGCCATCTATTCCCCAGCAATTTGCATTATATATCAAGTGTTCTGTAGAGGCCCGAATCTGCATCAAGACATAATGTTTTCAACTCCAGCCATGCCAAGTTTAGCCATAAGCACCCAAATCCAGATATTGCAAAATCACAGGAGCTTATTTTACAAAAAGAGCGAAGTCATCTGTACGAGAACATTCTTGGTGAGAATATACTTCTTTAATACCTCAAAAGGTGCTGCCTCTATGTTATTTTCTGTCGCAGTCAGAATTTGGGGTTTATTTACACATACCCTCCTCCCATAATCACACTTGAAATAAGAAAAAGGTTGCCAATAAACTGCTATGTACACATGATTTCTCTGTGAATGTGCACAAGCATAATTTACTGCATGGTACATGTCGAGGGCCGCATGCTAAACTACCGCAAATAATTTGTTGTCGAAAACTTGAAATGTTTGGCGTGGAGAGCCCAGAGGATTTGTTATACTGTTGGTGGTTAAATTCTGAAAACTGAGGGTTAAAAAACGCTTTTAAATATTTTTTTTTAATGTTTTTTTTTAACTAAATAGGTCATATATACCAAATTATAAGAAAATACAGACAGGCCTGCTCCATCGGACCATTAAAAAAAAAAAAAATCCTCGCCTGTCATTTTGCATCCATTTACGAATGAGTGCTCCTGTAGTTCTTTACTTTCCCCTCCAGTCCAAACTAATATTTCTCACATTAAATCATTTTGCCTCACGGCTCTCGTCACCTACGTCATGAAATTTAGGTCGATACTCGGGGTATTGGATTCATTTTCCAAGCACATAATGTCATAACAGTCAACTTTCAGCAAGTCAAAAAAATCTGGCAGTGAGAATCCGTAATTTAAAAAAAAATTTTTAGGCCTACAAGATAAACATCTTCGTTACAGCTGATTCATTTTAACTGGAGTATAATTAAATTGTGTTGATTTTTAGACTTCAGCAACCAGTCTGGGCGTCTGAGGTTTAAACCTATGGTCGGTCACTCGGCTAATCTGCATGAGAGACTTTCTTTGATCGAGTGATGATTTACTGACAGAAATGACCCTTTCCTTCAAAATCCATGCATTCACAATATGCGAAGAAACAGATTAATACTAATACAAGAATGTTTACAGATCAATAATTTTCAAAAGAAAGCAAACGAAAACAAGGAAATAAGATTTCAATTGAGGTTTGTTTGGGTTTTTTTTTCTTTTGCGCTTTTTTTTTTTACCATCAAATTAGAATGTATGAAACAAGAGTCTTTCTGTGGGAGGATTGATGTCTCTTCAATAGAGTGAACTAGATGAGCGTTGATGTAGGGGAGCAGGGATTAGTGACCTGTAACAGAATCTCTAGTCATTAGTTAAATTGTGATTTTGATGAAACCATCGATTTGGTCTTGCCCCTGTGTATGCAACGTAGACTTAAGACACAAGAGAAAACTGGCATAAGCAGAAAATTAACCAAACTTTGACATAATGAACAGACAGACAGTCAGTCAGATAGACATACAGAGTGATGACTGTGTGTAAACCTACATATCTATAAAATAAAAAGCGAGTTGCAAATCTTACGCCAACAACTTCGAGATGAACATGGAAACATGCGGTTTTCACCTGAAGTTCTTAGAAATGATGTAGTTTGTAATGGACGAATAATATTATAAGTATATGTCTGTATTATGCTTAGTGAGAACAATTTTCAAAGTTGAGCCCTACCTTTTCTATGCTGCATTTTTATCAACATTCCTAGCTTTTAGTTTTACTATCCGTGTTTGTGTTTATGCTGGGCGTGACGTTCAAAATGCGTGTTCGCTAAAGACTTAGTGTCCGGCGCGCACATCGTGTCAAAGAGTTATAGAAGTGCACAGACCCCAGTGATGGGAGTAAATGTAACGCTGCTTTACTGCAGTTTAAAGAAACGCAGTATGTATCCATGAAAACTGGCAGAGTTCGGAAGATCTCGAGCAACGACGGGTAGCCCGGCTAGACTATAAAGATGAAGGAATCGCAACATTAACTCTGAGAACTCATGACAACCACAAAACCGGTCTGCACCTGAGTTCTTTTTTTTTTTTTTTTTAATGACACTTGCGATGGGTGGATGAAGCTATGGAGATATAATTATTAGTATTATTCTCAGCGAGAACAATTTACAATGTTGAGCCCTACCATGTCCACTCCGCATGTTGTATAGTCTAACATTCCTTGCTTTTTCTGTGTGTTTTGAAAGAAAAAATAAGGGGGGGTGGGGGGGGGGTCTTTTTACGGTGTCATATCTCGGCAGTTTGGGCGGACCGGTGCAGCATTAGATTATCTTCATGTATCAGAGCATGCAAATCAAAATGCCGAGGAAAGGATATAATTTTGTAAGTTCGGGTTTGGGCTGGGATATTTTGCTTGTATTAACTGTACTTTTAAGAGGGAGAGTTTTGGCTGGCAATACTGGTACACACAAGTTTACCAGCGACGTGAATTGTAAACTATGCGGTGTGTGTACGGACACTGAACCTGAGAGGAGCTACAGCTAGGTAAACTCGTCAAAACTGCACACCTGTTGGGCGTATTTCAGACTGCAAGATTTAATAGCAAAATTATAGCATCGCACGGCGTGGTGATCATCTTTGCGTGTCTTCTCAACATTTCCATCTCTGCTCCTAAAAACACAAGCAAACACATGCAGTCACATACACACCTAGACAGTCTGGGCTACACAAACCTGTTTCTGTGTTGCCTGATAAGTGTGTTGTTGCTGGAAACCAAGTCGGTGAAATGATAAACAACTGCTTTTACATGCTTATCCGTTTCACTTTCGTCTTGAACATTTTTTTGTTCTTTATCTGAACCGTTGTTTTTAACGCAGTTTGTTTTCGTCTTGAAAATATGAGAATATGTTATTATTATTATTATTATTATTATTATTATTAATAATATTATTATAATTATTTTCTGTTGTTTTTAATTTTCAGAGGGAGGAGATTATTATTTCTAGATTTATTTCCTACATTTTAGTATGGTACAAGTTGCATCTAGACTCTAGACTTTAAACCCATCAAGGGAACTTGTGGATGAGAATTTCAATGCATGTATCTGTAATACCTTAAATTTTGATGATTTTGCAGCCCATTATAGAGCATGCTATTCTGAATACATTCAAGTATTTTTTTTTTTTTTGAAAATGCTAAAACGTTATTACAATAACGATATTGCAAACTCAAACAGTCGATTACCTCTGTATCGCTTTAGAAAGGTGTTCGACGTTTTTTTTTTGTTGTTGGTTTTGTTTTTTTTTGTTCTATGGTGATTTTTTCTTTATTTTTAGAATTGACAAATTTAATGAGAGATACGGGTGTAGAATCACCATTAGATCTAGTAGAAAACGAGCGCCTGCGTTGAAAAATAAAACAACATTGTATAAAATTAAAGTTAACTTGCACTGTATTATATACAATCTACATCTCTTTCCTGTATACTTTTTACAGGATTCTGTTGATAACTTAGGATAACGCAGTTTATCGGGGTATGATTGTCCCGTCTTTCCATTCGTTAGGACAAACGTTCGACTGTTTCTTTATTCAAGTGACGTCAACTGTCTCCGCGAGGAGACTTCATTGGGATTGGGCTCGTTATGTGCTTCCAGAGCAGATTGGGGAACTGATTGATTGGGCGAGATGGAAATGCACGGACAAATAATATGGCCAAAAAAAAGAGGACATAAAAACAAACACTGTGGCCGGACCCATGTTACCACAGAGATTGCTTGCACTGGCCTGTCACGACTGAACCCTTAGCCCTTCAATGCCCAAGCATAGATGCTCCTATGCAGAAATTCTGAAACTTAGCAAACAGATATTTGGATTAATCGAACAGGAGAAAAACCGCAATATTTATCAGGAAAAGCGTATATTATATAGCTCAGGTTGATGATGTCCCAAATGAGGGATATTGGGCCAAGTGACTGTTCCAACTTTGGAACGCTGAGATTAGACGGGTTAACTTTCTAATTCCCAGTCAAAGATGACCCTATACAAAACTTCTAAAACTTACAAAACTGATTTGAAATAGTCAAATGAATGCAAAAGTAATAAATAAATGTTTATCGTGAAAAGCAATTGTTTATAAACAGAAAGTCTTCCAAATGTAGAACATTGGGCAGGAAGTGATGTCTTTCATTTATGTCACTAGGATGTCAGGAAAGTCGGAACTGACCAATGAAATCAGAGAATAAAACAGCCCTTTTCTCTACGTTAAGTAAATAAGATGAGAAACAATCATGAACTTAATCGATTGGACAGACTAGTAGTAAAACCTGACCAAAGGCATGTAGAATCACTTCAGTTTGATAGGTAACTGGTTGTTCCACGGCAGAATTCTCAACAAGAAAAACATCTTTCATTACACCGCATTTTTTTATTCGGAAAGTTCGGGGGTCTTCAGTCTTAAGTGAAATTGCATGCCCAGGAGTGTGTGTGTGTGTGTGTGTGCGCCTGCGCGTTCCTTTTCGTATTTTCAGTAGAAATTTATCCACTCTTCAGACTTCTCTGTCGCTAGTCCTTTCTGGGTTGTTTTTTTATGTATTCTTTCTATCCCTTTTACGTTTTGTAACGACCAGTCTAACTATGTGGCTAGTAAGCTAGTCTGTGGTGTCGCCTGCATGTCTGTATCGGTAGAGCATGCCTCTCTGCAGTGTATGCATATTAGATGATTACTTCATGTAGAATATGTATGGGAAAACAAATTAAATGTGCATTTACTATGTTTGTATAAATAATGTTAGCAAATCTCCCAGCTTCACCTTTCCCCTATCCGTTTTCTTCCCATACAGATCTCTGTAATGCTATTGAATCTTCTCTATGCTATTGATAGCGAAATGCAATTTATTGTCAAGGTGCCCACCCAGCACCGGCGCATACTGATGTGCTCTTAATGGAAAGTGTCGGACAGTCGCTGCAGAGCACGAGGATGGTGACGAGGGCATACAAATAGCTTCATTTGGCTGTCGTAGTGGTGAACTTTGAACTCCATTATTCCCATGTAGTTCCCTGCAGCCACAGCCGATTTCACTCGAGGACATTGCTTTGCAAGGATTGGGAGCTGGTATCTGGTTGACTTCTCTTGGGCTCATATTATATTCAGGCATAGGCAGTGATGGACGAAGGCAGAATCAGTGCGGCTAGAAATGTAATTGTGCCATAGGTAACTTTAATAACAGCTTGACCGTCACCGTTTCCTAAAATGGTGGTTACCAGTCTTTGCTGCTTTTCAGATGAAGCAAAAAACTATTTTGTTTTAGCGCGATGTATTTTTGAAAGTTTGCTTTTCGATTACTTTTCGGTTTAGGAGTCTATGACCAAGATCATTCGGTGCGACTCTGAATGTGGTTAAATATATATACAATAATATATATCGATTTTTCGAAGTTTTTAGTTCTTACAATCTAGGGGAACGGTGTCGATATTGCGACAGTAAGGAAATACACTATGTGTGCTCCAAAGATTGTAGAAATAACAAGATGGTTCACCTGCCGCCGAATGCGACATCGGATATCAATGGGAGCGGTCCGAGCAAGCGCGGTAGAACGGTAGCCAGGTAGAGGGGTGACATAGGGTTTACATTGCAGTTTGTATACAACTTGCTTATTTCAACAATATAAACCGAAAAATCTAGAAATTGGCAATGTCATTGGTGTTCAGCTGTGAATTGCAACTGAAACTAAAACAGTAGATCTGATCTATCTTTCTACCGTCTCCTTAAAACAGACCTGTACGATTTCCTCTCTTATAAATAGTACCATATAATGACAAAATTTGACTAAACAACAAGGCCGAAACAAGCATTTTTAATACTCCCATTTGATGAAATGAATCTACAATTCAGTTGTTCAGTGAGAATATACTTTACCCATCTTTTACTTAGTTACTGAAGTTCTGTACCAATCTAAAACTTAGCTGTTGAATGAGAATGTACTTTACTTAATTAAGAAAATACTTTACCAATCTATATCTTAGTCAATGAATTGAGAATGTACTTTATCAATGTGTAATCAGGTACCAAAGCATGTGTTAGTCAATGAATGAGAATGTACTTCACCAATCTATAACTTAGTTAATTAATGAGAATGCACTTTATCAATTAAACTCCGTAAGATCATTAAGAATGTATTTCAACAATCTATACTTATTTTAGTCAATGAATAAGAATGTACTTTACTGTCTGTACTTTCTCTCACCTCCATCTCTGAGATATTGTTGTTTCGTTCACAAAATGCCCTGCAATAAATGCATTTCTTTCATACTGTCATTTTAATTGCTGTTTTAAAAGTAAAAGGGCGTAATGTTTGTTTCTATTATAATCGCAACAATCTTACCAATCAACAATTGTTGCAGAGAAGATTTGGAATGGTTATTGGTAGATGCTTTATCTAGAGGAAACGCGTCATGTAAAAAAAACAACAACAACACTTTTAGACATCTTTTCTAATTAAAACCAAAACAACACAAATATTTAGGTCAGATGCTTGAAATATGAAAATATAAAAATAATTTACAATTGAGCACGTAGCATGTCTTGATTATTGTTGGTCTGTGACAGTCATTATGTCCTAGATTCTGCAGCAATTCTTCGACTATTTTCTATTAATTTTCCCTTTATCGCCGACTACCCGGGTATTGTTCACCGCGCTTCCTAGCTAGCAAGACGGTTCGCACCGAGGTCGCTCGACGCTAGTGCTAAAGTAACGGGGAGCGCCCGAAGTGAAGCTTCTTGTTACTTCTGCATTCTTTGGTGTGCTTCTACATGTACAGCACCCATCCCATGTGTAGACGCCGCCTGTATCCGCTAGTCAACACCTGACTGTAAGAGTTTTATAGGATTTATTTGACATAAGGCTTGTAAAATTGTCGACTAAGCACAAAGCAGTCCGCCGTCAGTGTCTTTCTCTCAGCTTTCTGGATTACTGTTTTCGTCCGCGCCAAGACATCTCTTGTCATCTGGGCCATCAAAGGACCATAGGGATATCCCAGACACACCAGCGGGGGACAGATGGTTAGGTTACCAGATCTCGCTACAGATAATTACCAGTGGTCAAGCACTAAAAGAATAAAAAAACAAAGTCGCCCGACCTATAAAAATGACCGAATTTCGATCCCTTGGAGAGTGGACGGGGGTTTAACCTGATCTTTGCTTACGTAATGGTCTGGTTTGTTTTTTGTTTTGTTGTTGTTATTATTTTTGTAAATTAAGGTTGGGACTGGGATGAACAAAACTTGAGAAAAGAGAGACGACCAATCGTGGATATGTGGTAATTACAAGTGAAGGTGACTGCGAATTTAACTGAAACTGGCCAGGCTAGGCCGTCCCTACTCCACTCTCTGTTTATAAAGATACGAAAGCACAAACTATAACAAAAATGGAATGAGAGGGGGGCGGCGTAATGTCACCACACAATTTCCCAAGAGGGGGGGGGGGTCGCATTAAACGTACACAACTGGCATTATTTTGCGTAAAGCTTTAATTCAACGGAGGTTTTATGGTCAAGAAGCAAAGGCTTGCTAATCTGTTTTTATTTTCTTGGATTATTCGAGCTTCTTTACCGGCACAGCTCAACGAACTGTGCCACATTACATAGAGAAATTTCAACATTCAAACTGTTGGCGTAGACGTGTCTAGTAACGGCCAATGGGAGATTTTCGCTCGTGAGTGAATGCCCCACCCTATATAATTAGACGATATCATTATGCAGAGTGTGGGATGAGGGTGGGTGAGAAAAGGGGCAGCCATTTTCTGTATCAGCTACAAGTAATTGGGCACCAAGGGAGAAGGCATTTCTGGACTACATCACATCACCTTAGTGGAAATTCCAATTTCAGTTATTCCATTTCCATCCCGGCCCTGACTGGAGTCTGGGGATAACAAGCGCGGCTTTAATTTGATTGTAGGATCGCCCTCGGTCTGTTGGCCCCCTCGCCCCAATCTCCGCCCAGCATAATTAGGTTTAAAAAGCAATCAAGCCTGGATCTTGGGGCCACGACGTTGTTCATCACAGGCGGGCCTGTTGTCTTCATATCAGCTTATTGTTTACATGTTACCACAGCAGCGCTCAGACTAATGGTCCCTTCTGGAATAGACCACCGAAACCATCCATTTCTCTTTTCCTTATCATTCCCTTGATCATCATTACATTAAGAACAGCCACCCTCTATGTTTGTCTTACTATTTATTCTTTTTGTGGTCTTGAATCGTAAGATGGAAGGAGCCAGCATAAAGTTTCCTGCTAATTATCTTCTGATATCGTGTTTTCTTTATTTTCATTTGGTCGTCTTTGTAATTGGTGATTTTCATTTCCTTTCCTCCATATATTTTTTTTCCTTCAGTTTGCCAAGAGTACTGCTCCCTCCAGCTCCCTCTTCTTATCTCTTATTTCTATTGCTTGTCGTGTGTTTATTATTGTTGTCGTCCCTGTTTTTTGCCGTCGTTGCTCCTTTTGAAATTAGTAGCTGTTACCACTATTATAGATAGATGTCCATTCATGTTGCTCATTATTACTTTCATAGGTTAGAAACAGATTAAAATATTATTATGGCATAAGTTTGCAGACTATCAAAACGGGCAGCCCTGGCAGTGTTCTGTAAGGATTAACGCATCTCTGGCCAACCTCACGGAAGTCAGTGCTTATTTCTTCGTTCGATTTGTTCAGACTAAATCTTTTACACGGGCTTATTATTTTTCTTTAGTAGACTACAGTTTGAATATGGGAGACAGAAAAACTAAAATTGTGTCCTAAAAATCATAATTAGCATGGCTTTATTCCACCAGGAAATACAGCATTATTATGATATTGATGGCCGTTTAAAGAATTCTCGTATGACATCTTTCTGTAACCTGACAGTCGACACTGGGGACTATACAAAAGTAAACCTTATCGAAGAGATTGCTGAAAACTGTTCTTCTAGCACAGTATAGTTCTGTAGGGTGCTTTAGCACGGCTCAGACGGTTTCGCTGCCCAGCATATATAATAATTATTAACAATTTTCCATGTCAGATTACGCACTGGTAGCGTTAACCGGCGGAACAATCACAGCTAGGACAAAACTGGACTAGGGTAATGTGGAAAGGCGTTTGAAGGAAGAGCCGTCAGACTGTGAGAGACACATTTACCGCTGGAACCAAAACAGTAGTGACAAGGGAACAATTTCTCTTTTCGCCTTACATAATAATATGTTCCATCTCCTCAATGTTGTATAGAATATAGATGGCCCATTTCCCATTGTGGCGCAAAATAATCTTTGTTTCGAGAAGTTCTTTGTTTCGATCATGTTGCTGACGATCCTGAAGACATCTTAGTGTGTTACGTCTGTTTAGTTATCAGCAAATAATCACAGATTAATCTGAAATAATTATTATTGGCATATGACGTCATAACCTGTAACCTTGACCTCTTTTGCTGCTGAATTAGAGCTGATCATGGTTGTTCCATTGCATGAATTTTTCATTATTGTTATACGGATTATTTGCCACAAATGAAACATGAATGCAGAATTTCATATGTGTGTGGATACGTGAGGTGGCAGACTTTACAGTGTCCAGGCCTTGCGATGAGACTCGCAAGGATCAAATTAATGAATGTTACACCCGTTATTTCTAAATAACTTTAGATCCAAATATCAGACGCCAGAGCGTGTTATTTGAAATGAAAGCCACCTTTTGTGGACGACTTTGGGCTACTTCCGAGATTATTCGAGCAGGGAAGAGCTGAGGGTATAGAATCTTCAATGGAGATGATAATTTTTTTCTCCCGACACAATTCAACTATCATTTATTTTTTTTAAAAATGGAATCAAAATATTTTACGATCTTATATCTGGCGTTGTTGCACTTTGGATAAACGTGTTGGGATAACGATAACTTACTCTGAGTATGTTTTGAAAAGTGAGACTGTTAAAGATTAATTTCTGCATAGGCCTACATAGGAGCAACTATGGTTGTACATACAGAATGCTTCGGAAACGCTGGCATGAAATTGGGGGCTTGAAATTATAGATTAAAACAGAGCAGTCTACCTTTCGGTTCCCCAGGATTTAAATTCTCCTATAATTTTTGTCTGCCTTTCCAGTTCTGTTCTACACTCACATAGATTCCAGCAGATGGATGGATGATGGATGGGTGGATGGATGGATGCTGGGATTTTTTTATCCATTTTGGTATATTGTTAATAAGGTGTCTTGTGGAAAGAAAACTTTCTGATGTGTATAAACGCTACGCCTCGATGGTATTATACAATAGATTTTCTCTTGTCTAGAACCCATTTTACCTTATGACTGTGTGTCTCCACAGGTGAAGTGGATTATGACTACCAAGACGATGGAAAACCCGCCTTCCTGCCTCGCCCCACGAACGTCTCCTTTAACAAAGGGGATACTGCTGTCTTGGTCTGTGGCATCCGTAACCTAGGAACCAAAACTGTAAGACCTTGCTTAAGTCGGTCTCTTGTTTGTTTAATTTACTAGCATGCCTTTGTCAGTCGTTTTCTTGGTTTAGCTCATTGACCTCTGCGTGCATTCTAAAAGCCGTCTCCAGAATTGCACAATGTCTGATGGACCATCTGGAACTTATCGCGCTACATGACACTCTTTAAGAGTTTAGTTGTCTTGCCTAGCCTTTGTGCCCTCCCTTTTTTTCAAACTTGTTATCCAAGTCTGTGATTTACATTTCACATTCCTGTATCTCCAGGGTCTCAAAGAGTCCTACGTGAGATACAAGATACAAATGTGTACTAGCATATTTCTCTCTCTCTCTCTCTCTCTCTCTCTCTCTCTCTCTCTCTCCCTCTCTCTCTCTCTCTCTCTCTCTCTCTCTCTCTCCTCTCTTTCCTCTCTCTCTCTCTCTCTGTCTGTCTTTCTCTGTCTGTCTATCTGTCTCTCTCTCTCTCTCTCTCTCTCTCTCCCTCTCTCTCTCTCTCTCTCTCTCTCTCTCTCCTCTCTTTCCTCTCTCTCTCCTCTCTTTCCTCTCTCTCTCTCTCTGTCTGTCTTTCTCTGTCTGTCTATCTGTCTCTCTCTCTCTCTCTCTCCCTCTCTCTCTCTCTCTCTCTGTCTCTCCTCTCTTTCCTCTCTCTCTCTCTCTCTGTCTGTCTTTCTCTGTCTGTCTATCTGTCTCTCTCTCTCTCTCTCTCTCTCTCCCTCTCTCTCTCTCTCTCTCTCTCTCTCCTCTCTTTCCTCTCTCTCTCTCTCTCTGTCTGTCTTTCTCTGTCTGTCTATCTGTCTCTCTCTCTCTCTCGCTCTCTCTCTCTCTCTCTCTCTCTCTCTCTCTCTCTCTCTCTCTCTCCCTCTCTCTCTCTCTCTCTCTCTCTCTGTCTGTCTCTCTTTCTCTCTCTCTCCGGCGTACTAGGATTTATCTTTTCCGAAGCGTTTTCCCCGCCTCATTAACATCGCAGTTTGTTGGGTTTTTTTTTCGCAAGTTCTTGCGTGCTTTCCAATCTCTTCATTCATTTACTTTATCTGTCATCATCATTTTGTCTTTTCTCGTCTCCTATGTGAGATGAAATTCTTTTCTACACTGCAATAAGATTTTACCTTGCACATCGTCGTACCCCTGCCTAGGCACAAATTAGGTTACTGTTCTTTTACATCGCAAAGACTGAAAATGTTCAAGAATGTTTTTCCTCCTTCTGGTGGCCCATGTTATGAGAAGCGTCATATGATAACAAAAATGAAAGAAAGAAAGCCGTAGAGTACAAGGCCACCATAAATGTCTGAAGGAATTGTTCACAAGGGCCTCTCTTTTTCAGCCTGCCAGTAAATTGCAATCTGATATTACGGATATGTATTTTAGTAGAGATTCTCCTCCGCCAATACGAAATTTTGTATGTCCTGTTCCCTCGTATGTAAATTAGATCTAAGCCCTGTACAACTGAGACTTAGAACACTGGGGCAATCTTCCTTCCGATTATTAAGTTTCGTGATATTTTAATGTCTGAGCCAAACTTTATGCTCTGGACATGTGTTCAGACGATTGAATTAAGTCTAACTAAGAAAATAAAGTCATTTAGTGACAAAAATTATTAAATTTAGTATTTTTCAGTTCGACATTGGAGCCTAAGCAGGATTCTTTATTTGGCCCTGCAGCTGAAGAGCCCGTGTTCTTTGTTTCATTATCAGCCTGACATTAATTGTGGAGACTGTCAATTTTTATTCCATCTTAAGTACTTGATAGCGTCCCCATTGGGGATTCTTTCCTTTATACTGCTCTTGGTGACATGTCGTTGTGATGTCAATTAACTATGTCTACTCTAGGTGATATAAATCGACAAAGGAAAAACAAAATTGCAGCGGCTGATGTATCTAGGTCGTGTTCCGTGGTCAGTCCCATAATGATTGATAAAACTGCCCATCACGCAAACATTATTATCTTCTTACTATGCTGGAGCTAGAGAGTGAACGTCTAATCACCTAATGCTTCGTGATTACGCGATAAAAATTATGAAACTTGGCGTACTCCTTCAATTTTTTTATGATAAGTTCCGTCTACACCCACGTTTTGTCAAAATTCTGTCTTTACTGTTATTCATTTACGATTTTTTGATCCGCGGAATAAAAGACCCATTTTCGTCCAGTAGAATCAAAAAGTGTGATCGGAAATTTTGCTTTTTGCCTACTTCGCCCCCTCTTCGTTCTTCGCCTTTCTTAAAACTTTCTTCACATATTGCTGGTCGAAAATCAACGTTAAACATCCATGTATTCTGTAAGGATAAGTCGTGTGAAAATAAGTTCTATTAATATTTGCATCGAATCCGAGTTCCGCCATTAACCTGACCTAGATCTAGATCTGCAATTGGGCTCATGTGTTGTGTAGCGCAAGGAAAATAGGATTGTTGAATAAAATGTGTTTAGGTTATTTCAAGACGTTAATGTGGCAAATATTTTTTGAAAACTGTAACCGCCTTGTCAAGTCGCCAAAGCATGGCGAAAATATGAGCACATCTTGCTTTAAAGGTTCTGTCAGAGAGGGGGGAAGGGTGATGGATGAGAGGGGAAGGTGTTGAGGAGATAGGGAGGGAAGGGGGAGGGGGAGATGAGGGAGAAAACTATGGTAAAGGGATTGGGAAGAGAGAGATGAGGATGGAGAGGGAGTGGAGATTAGGGGGTTGGGAGAGGGAAGGAGGGCGGAGTCAGGTTTATCTCTTGGCAACTCTTCTAAAGTGCACCCCACCCCCCTTTCGAAAAAACACAATCAGCCCCACCGTCCGCGTGTTTTTTATTGTTTGTTTGTTTGCATTATTATTAAGTTATTTTTGCTGTTACCTGTTATAGTGCATTGATGTGAAATGGTGTTCTGCCATGGGTGCCAAAATCCTTGCAGGCTTTAAAATTTACACATACTGCAGCCTCCATCTGTCATTTTTTCTTCTTATCGTTAATCAAGAAAGGAGAGGATGAAAGAAGAGGTAGATGTGTTTTTCTCAGCGAAAGAAAAAGTCTATACATATTCTGCGGAGCTTCTGCAAGAGAGGGGGCAGCATTTATCCCTGATGGTTGCTGCCCTTTAAGGGGACAGTGAAGTGCTCAGTGATGGCCTCTAAAAGAGTCACGTTTTGCATCAAGCATATGTCGTGATTCAATAAACAACCAAATTCACTTTGCATAATGATCTCCAGCTTTGCCTGTCAGTCATCAGCGAACTAACATTATTAGGAGGTAGCCTCGGCTTCCAGATATGTGTAAAAGTTCACAGGTTTGGTGCATCATCCCACCGCTGTCTTCTACAGGAGCATCAAATTCATAGGTTTCCATCCATCATTCATAATTTTATTGGAAAATCTAGACAGCGTTCTGCGGTCAGTTATCCTGTTTTGTATGTCTGCTGGCACCAGCTGTCTAATCTATTATACATGTCCTATGTCAGTGAAGCTGCACCAGACATTTATTGGTGGGAGGCACGGAGACATTCGGTAGCGACACTAGACGCGGATTGCAAGCCAAAGCTGACAGGGTTAACCTTCTCAAACTCGTAACCGTCTTCACGTGGTCTCCCCACTATGCTCTGCGGATAGTCGGATGTCTACAAAAATACTCCTGTATGGAGCGGCGAGAGCAAAAGTGGATCACTGTACATGAAGCAAAAATCGGGAAGATGTTTCGTTCGTTATATTGAATAACTCTCCAAAATGTGGGGGAAAAGAGAATATAGCAATAAAAAGCAAAAATCTCAAACTGTTGGGAAACATTCTGCTTTTTCCGTCTGTCAGGTAGTGAATCAAAATGCAGACAGTGCGGCGTTAAAATTGGACCCCGCTGATTTTGGATTCCTCCTACAAATATTATATCATAGACATGCTCTTTCCCGATTCAAATATAACCTAATCTTATTGTTGACTCCCCCCTCCCCCGAACAATTCTGGATCCCCTCCAATAATAATAAAATAAAGACTGGTATTCACATAAAGGTATCAAGTGCAAGTCTTAGTTTGTCCGTTAATTATTTTTTTTAATCTACAGCAATCATTTTTAAGTCTGCTTTCTCCCCCCCCCCCCCCAATTTATTTTAATCCTCTTTTCAGGCGTGCGATCATTTCTTGCTGAAGGTTTAATTGTCAAACTTGCATTTCCATTTGCTGACGAGGATGTGGTGTCATGAGCGGGAGGGGGGGGGGGGGGGAGAGAGAAATGGAGCAGAGATTGTTAAGAGATCTCCAAAATGTGTTTATGCGTATAATTCAATCTTTGAGATGTGGACACAAAATCCATTTCAATTGTTTGCTAATTAGCCTCTGTGACAGCTGCTGCCCTTACAGTAATTATGAGTCAGCTCTTCATGTGTCCAGATTGGAGAGGGCATTGTTGGTGTGAGATTGTATTTGCCCTCCCTTCGCCTCTCTCATTTATTTATGAAAGAAGTAGACGATAACAGACTTCGGTTTCATTTAAACATCAAGGATTAAATACAAAAGGCTTTGCTAAGCCTCAGAAGCTACCATAATTAATCAGGCTATATAAGTGACATAACAAGGTTAGCCCCCTGCTAGATATTGCACCGCTTTTTGTACATGACCCTCAGCCTGATATCTTCAGGTAAATACCATAATTATATCTTCGGAACAAGTAAAGCAATGCAAGTTATAGAATCTAAATAAAACCGCAAAAGTCACCACAGACTTGAGATATATACTTTATATTATTGTCAGTAACGCATTTGAACAATTGAAATCCTAAACCAGCAGAAAGAACTCAATAGTCCAAGTGGGCAATGTCAGAACTGAAGTGTAATCTTCTATGATCAGTCTCTCATCCCCTTACCACCACTACCACCCCCTCCCCTCACCAAACATCCCTCCACTACAGCGTCGTATAGTAGGCCAATTATAGGTTTAACTGCTTCCAACCCATACATGGTGTCTCAGTACAGCGTAGAATCAATGTAAACTAATGCTTTAGGTTGTTTCTTAGTTTATTGTGCCTCTCTGGACTACTTCAGCACCATTTCATCTTCTTTATTTTTTTCAACTACATCTCGTTTCATTTGTTTTGATCTCGTCTTCCCATTTTATCACTCCCTCCGGTCACCCTCTCGGTTACGATCCGTGCTCGGGTTTCTCTTCAATCGTCCCCCTTCCTCCCATAACATCTAACCCACGCACACAACGTGCGTTCGAATCGCACTCACTTTCCTTCTAGCGTGTATTATCACCAAGATGTATTCCCAATCTGAAGAAATCAACAGGCTTGGCTAACATACACAAATGTTTTTCCCATTATTGTCCATCTTTGAAATGTGCATTTGTGGGATTGTTAATTATCTAAATGAGTTAGATTTGTCAACGAGGGGGTCCAGTCTTTTAGCAAAATATTTAAGCACTGTGATATAGGATCGTATAGAGCAGGGGTCGGCAACCTCTCTGAGAAAAAGTGCTATATTTGATGTTTTCGATAGAATTCAATTTAATAGTGAGCCGCAACGTGTATGAAAGTCTATATTATATACCAATAGAGAGAGAGACAGAGAGTGAGAGAGAGAGAGAGAGAGAGAGAGGAAGGAAAAGCCATAAATGTTTATGAAAGTTAGAAGAGCCTCTGGTTGCCGAGTCTTGATATATATACAGTCTGGGATTTTCTACGTAGAAGGCACCGTTCGTAGATATTTTGACATTGTAATTCTGACTACTACACTTGTTGTCCATTACAACTATTTTCATGCTGGTATATTGTTATATCATGCCAATGATGCGCATTAACTATTATGGAAATAAAGAATCTGAAATCCAGATGGCTTTAATATCCAGGGGCAATAACTTAAATAATCTTTGTAAAATATATATTTGCAGTTCATTTCCCTTTACGTCTTGGTGTATTTTACACTTAAAAAGTTTCTTATTTTTCAGCAGAAGTAGTCTCTTAGAAGATTAATGTGCTAAAAGCAAATGGCGTTACAGAAGTATTTTACGCAGGTGACAGAAGCACTTAACACAATTTAATAAAAATAATGAAAAGTCGTATAAAATTAATAAGTTATTTACTGAAAAATTATTTACTATCCATTTATTTGACAATGGGGACCAGGCAGTCAGTTTTAATTGGCCTTGCATGTGATTTTATCACATTTTGAATCTACTAGACATGGGAAAGATGCTCGATCCGATTACTGAATGACATCATAAACATAGAATGTATTGCTTGAATGTTATCTCCCTAGGTCATCTGGCGACGAGCCTCCGATCCCAATCCACTCACTATTGGCACAGATGTTTATGTCAGTGATCCTCGCTATACGGCCGCGGCAAGTGCTGAGCACGAAGAGTGGCGTCTATACATCCATGATGTTACAGCCACGGACGCAGGGGTGTACGAATGTCAGATCAGCAGTCGGATCAAGCTGATTCATCATATTCTGTTGAGGGTCAATTGTAGGTGACTGGGGGGGGGGGGGGGGGGGGGGTTGAAGTTTTATTGTTGTGGTTGGTGCTGGTGGTGGTGTTCTTGTTGTTGGGGTAGGGGTTGATGATGTGGGGGGAGAGTTTTTTAAGTTATTTTGTTGTTAGTGTTGTTGTTGTTGTTGTTTTGGAGAGGGGGTGTATGTGCTGTTTGAAAATGGTAATACCGGTGACGGTGTCATTGCTGGTGATTGAGATGGTTGAGAAGGTTGCTGCCGCTGCTGACAAACCTTTGTAATGTGGCAGTGGTTGTAGTACTGATGTATGTTTGTTACTGTTGGAATGGATTACATTTTTGGTAACAATCATTGTGATGTTTCTGGCGGTGTCATTGCTGATGATTACGGTGGGTGCTATTGTTGCTGCTGCTGCTGTTGTAATTTGGTGGTGGTCACAGTGGCTTGTGATGTTGTTGCAGTTGATGAAACTTCGGTGGGTACAGTTCGTGGTGGTGGTGTGGCATGGATGAATGTGACATTATAATCATAAAACTGGATTCTTACAAAAGCTATTCAAAATTCTCAACAACATTTTGAATGGCCTATGGTGTGATGCAAAATATCCAGAGAATCTGCACAGATATTTACTGAATGAGTGAATGGGCAGTATGACCAATAAAGGTTTATTTATACAGTGAAATTTGAGGGAATTGCAAGCTAGGCTAGGGTCGGGGTTAGAGACAGGTTTACGTTTGGCTTACTGGCCTGCCTTCTTCCTTGGTGAAATGACCATATTAATTTACTTATTTTTTTATGTTAAATTGACAGAAACTGGTCATAAAAAATTCAGTTATGGATTTTGACTACAATACCCATATAGCCCCCAAACTATCTAAAATATGTCGGAGTGGCAAATAGTTTAATACTCAGCTCTCTCCACTTCTTTAGCTTAACATGACATACCGGTAAATGGAAAGTTAGAATATTACAATTATACTCCTACAGAAAGAGATTCAGACCATTCTGTGTGAATATTACAATTATACTCCTACAGAAAGAGATTCAGACCATTCTGTGTGAATATTACAATTATACTCCTACAGAAAGAGATTCAGACCATTCTGTGTGAATATTACAATTAGACTCCTACAGAAAGAGATTCAGACCATTCTGTGTGAATATTACAATTAGACTCCTACAGAAAGAGATTCAGACCATTCTGTGTGAATATTACAATTAGACTCCTACAGAAAGAGATTCAGACCATTCTGTTTGAATATTACAATTAGACTTCTACAGAAAGAGATTCAGACCATTCTGTTTGAATATTACAATTAGACTCCTACAGAAAGAGATTCAGACCATTCTGTGTGAATATTACAATTATACTCCTACAGAAAGAGATCCAGACCATTCTGTGTGAATATTACAATTAGACTCCTACAGAAAGAGATCCAGACCATTCTGTGTGAATATTACAATTAGACTCCTACAGAAAGAGATCCAGACCATTCTGTGTGAATATTACAATTAGACTCCTACAGAAAGAGATCCAGACCATTCTGTGTGAATATTACAATTAGACTCCTACAGAAAGAGATTCAGACCATTCTGTGTGAATATTACAATTAGACTCCTACAGAAAGAGATTCAGACCATTCTGTTTGAATATTACAATTAGACTTCTACAGAAAGAGATTCAGACCATTCTGTTTGAATATTACAATTAGACTCCTACAGAAAGAGATTCAGACCATTCTGTGTGAATATTACAATTATACTCCTACAGAAAGAGATCCAGACCATTCTGTGTGAATATTACAATTAGACTCCTACAGAAAGAGATCCAGACCATTCTGTGTGAATATTACAATTAGACTCCTACAGAAAGAGATCCAGACCATTCTGTGTGAATATTACAATTAGACTCCTACAGAAAGAGATCCAGACCATTCTGTGTGAATATTACAATTAGACTCCTACAGAAAGAGATCCAGACCATTCTGTGTGAATATTATAGTTAGACTCCTACAGAAAGAGATTCAGACCATTCTGTGTGAATATTACAATTAGACTCCTACAGAAAGAGATTCAGACCATTCTGTGTGAATATTACAATTATACTCCTACAGAAAGAGATTCAGACCATTCTGTGTGAATATTACAATTAGACTCCTACAGAAAGAGATTCAGACCATTCTGTGTGAATATTACAATTAGACTCCTACAGAAAGAGATTCAGACCATTCTGTGTGAATATTACAATTAGACTCCTACAGAAAGAGATTCAGACCATTCTGTGTGAATATTACAATTAGACTCCTACAGAAAGAGATTCAGACCATTCTGTGTGAATATTACAATTAGACTCCTACAGAAAGAGATTCAGACCATTCTGTGTGAATATTACAATTAGACTCCTACAGAAAGAGATTCAGACCATTCTGTGTGAATATTACAATTAGACTCCTACAGAAAGAGATCCAGACCATTCTGTGTGAATATTACAATTATACTCCTACAGAAAGAGATCCAGACCATTCTGTGTGAATATTACAATTAGACTCCTACAGAAAGAGATTCAGACCATTCTGTGTGAATATTATTTAGTCCTGAAATTGACCATGGTTTTGTTTTGTTTCTTTTTTCACTCACCATCAGCATCAGCTACCACCAAGAAAACAGACAAAAACAAACCAGATTACGTCAGTTACAAACAAGGTATATCTTGTTAACAGTACATGTATTTATGTTGCCTCGTACTCTTGTTTGTATTTTTATTTTTATTTATCTATACCATTTTCTGTGCATTCTGTACATCTGTTGTTTCTTCTGTCTTTTCTACACAATGTTTGTATCTAATCCTTTGTCTTGCCCTCTCATCTTTTGTCTCTGATGACTTCAGTTTACCATCATCTCATTAATTTTCCTTTTTTTCTAGATTGCTCACTCTCTCCTATATTATTATTGTTTCTCGCTCTCTTTTACCAGATTTTTTTAAAAATTTAACTTTACCTTTGTTCTTTACAGATGAAGAAAAAGCACCGCCCAAACCGAAAAACACGGGTAGGTCTATTTTTGTTCTTGTTCTGTATCATTCTTCTCTTGATAATTTTCTCTCTCACTCTCTTGTCTCAGTTTCCTTTCCTTTTCACTCTCTCTCTCTCATTTTCTGTTTAATCAGTGGTCTGTCTTTCCTTTCTCTCTTTTTTTTTTCTTCTAATCAGTATTTCCTTCTTTTTGTGTGTGTCATTATACAATAATAAATGGTCTTGTAGAATGTAAACAGTTCATACACTTGCATTGTGTCACAGGATCAACAAGTAACAATTGGCTTTGATTTATACTTTGTACTATATTCACGCATAATTATGAAGAACATCTCTAACAAATTTTGTGTTGAGCTAATCTACCCATGATTGTAAGTATTTTATGACAGTAAAAGAACTCCACAGTTTCATAAGTATGGCATTGATATTTGTACATGAAAAGCAACAGAATATGTTATGAATTTGTCTGTATCAAATAAACTTAGCATGGTCTCATAAAAAAAAGTCTCATTTCACCAAAAGTTGATGTTATGAACATATGATTGACAGGATAGCTGCAATAGATGGCACAGCCAAGCAGTAGAGGAAGATAATTCTATAAACATGCAAACCTAGTGCTTAAGCATGTTTGAATGAAACACTAAAAACAGAACCTGAAAGATCAAAGACATTTATGGCTCGTCATTCGAGGGTGTGGCCAATAGTACATAAAAAATGTGAATTAATACTTTTGTTTCTCACCAGGTATATTCATTTCTGGGACAAAGTTTGTAGAGAAAGGAGATCCCATCCATTTAGTGTGCAACTCTACAGGGGCAACAGACCCACCAGAAAATTTGGATTGGTTTCGAGATGGAATCAAGTTAACACCTGATGGTGTGCGGCAAATTAAGATTGACAAATTCCATGTTCGTGCCACTCGAACATTGGTCAGCGTACTAGAGGTCAAACACAGCCGTATGGAAGATGCTGGCACGTACGTGTGCCGTAGTAGTGACCTTTCCACTACTAGCACCAAGGTCCATGTACTCAATGGTAGGTGGGCCTTCATTTTTATGTGTGTTACAAGAACAAAGCAAGGGGAAGGTACAATTAGTTATTAGATAGTAAAAGTAAACAATAGCAGCATAATTTCAGTCTGACTGGAATAATTGAAAGTTTTCAAGAGTATTGTAGTTTTCTCAATTTTTGATAAGAAACAGTAACACTGACTGCAAAAATGTCGATGCTTACTACCTTGTTCTTGGCTAATTTTCTAATAACATGCCAAATAATTTCTTAGAGACAGAACATGAAATAATAAATTTGCTTCTAAATCAGAACAAATGAATGATAGGAAAACAAGCATATTTGTATTTGTATTTGTATTTGTATACTTCTTTAATCCCATTTGGGAAATTTGCCTTTGTGCCGTTGCAGTCCAGTTATAACTGGAGCAGGCACGTCGTCGCCACAGTGCAGCGCCGGTCGGCGTTTTTTTTTTTTTTTTTTTTGTGTGGGGGGTGGGGGAGATGAGGGGGGAGGGGGAGGGCCTGGTAGAGATGAATTTTAATTTAATTTTGCCCGGGCAGCGGCCTGTTCGGCCTGCTCTTTACGATTTCCAACTGCCAAGGTATCTTTAACGTGCGCAACGTGCACACGGGCCCTCCGAATTTTTCGTCCTTATCCGAGAAGACTAGGTACTCGATCCTACTCCCCAATAGGATCAGGGACACGAAAATATTGTGCTCCCTTTAAGACCAAAATAATTCTCTTGCTCTGTAGTCAACATGGTTCCCAGAAATTTAGATACATGTACCCATAATTTAATTCATCCATTATAGATCATTCAATAGCTTCAAATGTGCTTGACTTACAAGTGTGTATGTCCATAAAAGTGTCAGCAAGGGCGCAGTTCTGAGGCCATAAATGGTCATAAATCCCTCCGCGCTGCCTTGTATCTATGCAGTCATGGCGTAGTTATAGATGACTTTTCATGGTGTGGTAATTATGATTCTCTTCAAATTCTTTTCTCGTTTTGCTTTTCCACAGCCGGCTCTACAAATGTCAGACGTGGTAAGTTAGTGACTTTTCTTGTCATGCACTCTGGGTAGTATAACCTCAAATTACTCTTGTACGCACAATTATTTGCATATCAGGTAATTTCATATATGTAGACAGATGTAATTATAGTATACAATATATATGTGCGTTTGTAATTACATTACTTACACAGTATGCGTGACATTTCAGCTGCTCTATCAGCATTGCTCTATCTTTTTTCCCCCTCTCTTACTGCTGTCTTAATTCATACCGTGCGTGTGTGTGTGTGTGCATGCATGCTTGCGTGTGTGCGTGCATGCGTGCGTGTGTGTGTGTGTGTTTGTTTGTTTGTTTGGGGGGATACCTAATTTTCAATGCAAGCAAATTTTACTGCGAATAGAAGGTACACTTTTGCAAACCAAAACAAATAAGATTACTGATTCATAAATGAATTATATAAACGGCCCTCAGTGGATACTGTTTGAACAGATTTCATTTAAATAAGCGATAGCTTCCTCACTGAAACTATTTTTGTGTCATTGATGAAGCAGAGAACATTCTCCATTTTGATTTAAAAGAGAAATTTTGAGAGATGTCATTCACTGATTTGTAGAAGGTGTCTTCCAGCAAAGGTAGTTATGATGACAGGTTCTATAGACTAAAACACAGCACCCTCCGGGAAAAATAAGTCTACTGCATGTAGGTACATATTTAAATATTATTCAAATAAGATGTATAAATAATATTAAATATTGTTATTAAATAATATTCCATCCAACCTATGGAAAGAGATTGTCTTTCTGACAAAAAATTGCTTTATATAACTGTCTTTTTTATTCACATTTAGCTATTAGATAATATATTATAATGCTTTTGGTAAAATAAACCAAGAAATAAGATATCTTTTCACTTTAAACCCTGTCCCCTCCCCTGTCTTTTCCTCATTACATATTTTGTGTCAGGTACATCAGCCACAGACAAGGCGGAGGAGACGGGACAAGATCAACAAAAGGGAGACAGTTCCAAACAGGATCAGAAATCAGGAGAGGAAAACTCCAAAGCCAGCCATGCCTCAGCATCTCTGATGACATATATTCTGATATGTACATTTACTTTGTGTCTCAGTACACGGACGTTCCCATGCTGTAGTTTGCGGTAACTAATCGTATCATCATTGGTATAGGTGAATAAATTATACTAGTTCCATGACTTGCTGCAGGAGGACCAGTGGTGATCAGTTAAACTTTTGCCTAACAAACACAAATGTTGTTTTATTGTGACAATGTCGGTGAAACGAAAAGCCAATGATGAGAAGACTTCACTTTGACACAGTCTACATCCAGTGGATTTCCAACGTTTCTGATCGGTGATAGTGCATTCAGGCTCTGGCTTTCAGTGCAGTGGTACAAGAAATGAGTTGTGGAGCACAGAATGTAACAGGAAGTTTCACTAAAGTCATGGAGTTCACTTGCGTTTGAAATATGGAATGTCAGTATCATTATGTGAAGCATAACTACATTTCAGAGGAATTCTGAATATCAGTATTAGGCATTAAGCTTAATACAATCTTCTGGATGACCAGTGTGTTCCACAACTGGTGATGGAAAGGTGAAGTTCATGGAGTTTCATTTTTGGTCACCCCGAGCAGCATCTTACTGGGTCATCTGTCCTGAGAATATCAGGTTCTGCAGACATTTAATCTAGCAATGTCTCTGTACTGAAGAGACACTCATCACAAAGTTGTCACAGTGCCATAGACTGATGCTACTGATTGTGACATCAGCTTGCAGATAGGAAGAGAACTAGGGAAACACAGAAAGGAGAGCGAGTGGATATGAAAGTACATAATGAAGGATGACCATCAGCTACTCTAGTCGTCATTAAAAGTTGTTGCTCTTAAGGGGAGGCGGTCATGATCAGGGCTACAGATGACATCTAATGGTCTGAATGCATATTTGTTATATTCCATACGATATTTCTGGCAAATTATGAGGACAAAACAATGTTTTCTGCGGTTTTCACAATAACATTAGGTTCGGTGACTATGTTTAGAGTGTTGCATAGTCATTTTTGACATAATATAAAGAACACTGTATCTCAAAAAGTTTTCATGCTAGAAAGCTGAAATTTGCTGCAAAATTATATCTTTATGCTATCTATGACCCTACAAAAGGATATCTTGATGTTTTACATACTTTTTTGATTAAGGTATATTCTCTGATGCTGACAGTTTGAGTCCCGCAAATGTCAGTGCCTGCCAATTTCAAATGGACCTACCTCAAAAATAAAACCAATTTTTAACAAAAGCTTCTGTCAAGTCAGAGGTACATATGAACTGATTATTCTGTGAAAATTTTAGGCTTATTTGATAAGAACTTTTTGAGATATGGTGTTCTTTGTGTGCCACGGACTGACGAAAACAAGGATTTGAGAAAAATGGCAAAAACGATTATGACATACAATTCCAAGAAGAAATCATGCACACAGATGAGAAAACTCTTCATTTTCTTATTATTACATTATCCCATGCTAAAAAACACTTGAGCACAAAACAATAGATCAAATTTTAAGAGTCTTACCACACAAGAAAATAACCCAACCCCCTTAACCAAACGTATGCAAAAATGTGAAGTCTTATTAACCTCAGTCTCCATCTCCCGGAAAATAAAATTCCCCATACAGTTCTTTCAGTCTTTCTTCTTCTCTTTCTTTTGCTTGGGCTTTACTCTCTCTCCATTTCTTGGCTGCCTCTGTACTGGCATTCTCTGCTTTCAGTATCCTGATGTGGTCTCGCTTTTGGCCCCTCTGCACCGTTTCGAAACCAATCGGCAAATTCAGTGCCTCTAAAAAGTTTCTTGAAGATGTGGATCCAAAATTGAATTCACCCACTCCTACAGTAACTGCTATCTCCACTCTTTTCCTGGTGGCAAATTGGTGCTTAGGGCATTCAGTAAGACCTTTCAAACGGTATATCGGTTGTCAAGGTACGACAATCGTGTTTCGCACAATTCAGCGTGCTTTCGGGGCACATTTTGGCATTTTCGTAAATATTTTTGCAGACCCCACCTCACCTCAAAGGCCATTTTAGGCACTTTCTGTTTGTCTGATGGCAATGGGACATGTCCTATTCGATTCAGAAGATATTTTTCTATGAGAATCGATAAAAATCTCAAAATCGATATTCTAAAGGATATTGAGTCAAGTTCGCCCATACCCACGCCCGTGGATCCCCTTAAGTCTTGTTGTAAATGATTTTTACAGTGATGCCTTTTTGAATTCAACAGAACTGGCTTGAGATTGTTCTAATCTGCCAGTTGTCATAGTTTCATTCATGCTATCCATGGTCATTTCCCATGACACAACAACCTGGACAGCCATCATTCATACCTCAGTGGTCAAGATAAAGACAGCAAGAAGTCGTTGAGTTCATTCGGTACAGTTACTACATACTTGTATGTCATGTTCTGTGACAAGGGAGAGCAAGCACAAGGAGTGGACAAAAATGACTAATAATAATAATAGAATGTTCTAATTCTACGCAGAACTCATAACTACTAGTAACAGATTAAATTTGTTTCTCTTTTGCTGCCTTTGTCTTATTTGATATGTCTTCAGCAATGGAAAGTAGTCAATGAGCCATTTTTGATCACCTGTTCAAATGTAGACAGAAATACATGCATGTTAGTCTGCTGTGTGTTTGACCACCATTTACTATTTGTGAGGTTGTAATGACGGTACAATGGCATAATTGTCTTTTTTTTTAATAGCCAATCATCATCTCACAACATAATGGAAGCTGTACATCTGAAAGTGTGTGAAATAATTATATTATGTCTTTTGGACAAAAAGACCATTCTGCTGAAAACAAGGATAGTTCTGGTTTTAGAACCAGTGAAAGTTTGTCTTTTTCGTTATATGTATACATTATGGTAAATTATTTTTATGTACATGGAGACATGTCATGCATGAGCTACAACAAGACATGACAGAAAGAGGTAACATCATTATACCAAGTAATTTTAGATTTGTGATATCAAGAATTGCGTCCTGTGTGTTGCATCTGTATTTGTATAATTTACATCAAGTCATATTTATGTCACAGTTATCATATCATCATGGTCATCACATACTGACCTACATCATTTTTATAAATGTGAGAAAATCTAGACAAACATTCAAAATAAACAAAAAAAGATATCTGTGTTTGTACTAATCTCCATTATTTTGCATATAGGTTAACAAAATGTTTAAGACTCAAACAAACAATGGATTTTTACGCATTTTGTATAAAAATTATCTCAAAGAATGACCTGGACAATTATGGTATGACCATGTTGATGTGGATTCTGCTTGATACTTGCTTACACATGACTTCATAATTTGTGATTGGCCATTATATTCTGTGAGGTAGGTAGGTATGTTTTTGTGTATGTTTGTCATATTAGTACATCTATCACATGGGTTAGGACTGATTCTAATCCAAGATAAAGTTGTGGGAAGTGCTATCTTACACTTAGCATTCATTGACTATGGAGGCCACTGGACTGTTAAATAAAGACCTCTAACCATTATATGTATGATCGTCAACTTTACTTAATATGACATGCACTCACTGTACTAAAAAAACTCTTTCTGCAATGAGCTAAACATGACAGTGAGCAAGTTTGGCAACAGATCGTCCTCTTAAATTGACAAGGCTCTATCGCCACTTTTTAGCTGAACTGAGTTACACACTACATATACTACTTCTAAAGGCCTTCTCCATTGTATGTCAAATAATCGAGGGGATTCGGAGTGTAATTTGTAAGCATTACTAAAAGAAAAAAAGTCATATCTCTGAAAGTTGTGAGCACATGAAATTTCAATCATCAATTTCTCAAAAGTTGATGGAAGGGAGTTAGAACCATGTCATTCTTAGGAGACGAAATGGGCACTGATCCTGGCAAACATACACAGTACATGTACATTCTTTAACTCTTTTCTTAGAAATAAACACTCGCCCGTACTTGATATAATCTCTGCAGAACACTGCAACAAGATGTTGGTACATTTGTGGATATGTCTGAAATCTCATGTGCAGTTTGGGCAGCCCACAGTCTCATGGCAGCAAACTTCATCTACCCATTTTTAAAGATGACAGCTGATTTATGTGTTTAGTGAGTTGAGCAGAGCAGAAAACTACATTACGAGTAGATTCGAGCATGTACATGTATACCATTACATTGACATGCCTATCTGAGCATATGATGATGTATTATTTTCCCATTTTCTAGCGGCTGTCCATTTCTGTTACTAATATCTGTTTCTGTTTCTTTGAGCACTTTGTCAACAAATGACAAATTCAGCTGGAGGGACTGTTTTTGACCAAAAATATATTCTTCATCATAATTTCTTTCAAATAAAAAATTCTTCTATAAAGTAAAATTTCTCAGCATTAAATTGCTCACTGAGTTACTCATGTCTCATTTGCCTTGAAGTTATCTCTCACAAAACCTGTTTATTATACAAAATTTATTCATGGAACAATATAACAGAATATATTTTCCCAATATCATAAATATGAAACTAGACATTTGTGCATGATCTGCTTCTAATTAAGAGCATTTAGTTCATTCTGTGATGTTTGTCAGAATAAAAGCGGAAATTGAATCTCCAGTATAAATTCCCCCCTCTTGATAATCTCTTAAACCACAGAAAACTTATCTGCTGGGACATTCAGCAAGATGACAAAGTCACAGAACATGATGTTTCAAGTATCCTACCTGTTACATAAATAATTGTGATATTATCAAGTTTCCTTGCTTGCTTTAAAATTAATTTGTTGTTGATTTCTCAGAGTCCTGCGACCAAATTTGTTGTTCAAAAGACCTCAGAATATCATCAATATTACATTTCATTTTTGATTTTGGTTTAACTTGGTACTGCACAAATGAGAAAACTACTTTTACCTCTTACCATGAACCAGTCAGTCACGGGTCCTCTTTGAATGAGTTTACATGTTGTTAGAAAGTAATCTTGTATCACAATTCCATTGGACGATTTGCAGCCTCGGTCATTTTCATGTTTTTAAAACTAGTTTTTAACTCCATGTCTGAGTAACATTTTACATTTACATTTTATTCATATATACTACATACAATGTATATTTATTATATGTGCTAATATATTAGTGGTTGCAGAGATGCATTAAATGAGATGATCGTATTTATTGAATGTGATCATCAAATCACATTATTGCGTATATGTTCCATTGAAACAACTGGTCAGATTCAAGTATGAATGTGTTTGGCATTTTTTTGTTTTTATCATGTCTTCTATTATAATCAGGCTTTTTTTCATTTACAGTGCATCAAGCTACTGTCTGCTGGCCAGCGTATAATCATATACATGTACATGGGTGTATGTGTGTCATGTATGTATGTATGTAATACTGTGCACATCACAGATATTTATATAGAATTTAGTGACAGTTTGAATGTGCATAACATTATATGCACACTATCATTCCTCCGTAGGAGATACCTCATGGGATTTTGTCAAACTGTCCTTTGAAAAGGATTTTCCTTTAGAGAGGAATTCCACAAACTAAATTACAGCTGCAAGGACTCATCAGGGGAATATTTTTTGGTGTGCATAAGGCCCATGATTGTTTTAAACATTCTAATTTCTATAGAAACACTGCATTTCAGTCACTTCACTTACATGAATGTAATCGGCACATGAAAAATGCCATGTGAATGAAATCTCAGATTATGTGTGGTACAATTTTTGAATAGAAAGGAGGAGAGGAAGGTATGTGTGAAAGTGTAAGGTCTGTCAACATGTAACTGTTATACCTATAATACATTTATTTAGTCAAACAAATGGCAATTAATGAGTCCCCCAAATTCTTGCTGCTGTTATTCTTTACAGGAGTGTGAGTGTGCACATGTGTGCCTCCATGCAAGCGTGTGCAAGTGCTAATACATGTATAAAATCTTTTCTCTCATCTTTCTTTGTTTCATTACATCTTTTTGTTTGGGTTTCTTTCTCTGTGCCATTATTAACTTTTCCTTCTTTTGCTTTATGTTCATGAACTGTGCAGGGAGACAACCAGTTGATTTGACACAAGGTTCGTACTTTTATCATCACTTTTGTCATGTTGATTTCTTGTAGGTTGTCGAATGCCTATGACTGAGGTCTCCATCAGTTATCATTGATATCACAAAGTTTTCTATTGTTTAGCTCTATGCCATATTTTCATTCCTTACTATATGTCTGCATTTTTTATTTTTTTTTGGTTCTTTTTTTAATTTCCTAAATTTTGTTGTAAAATAAACAAGTGAGTGATGCATTTCTTGATAAACTGAATATTTGTTGTAATCTGGTTGTTCCACTAGTTCCAGTGAAATATTATGGAAAATGACAGAAAGGTGTTGTTATGTTTGATACAGTCAGTGTGCGAGATGCTTGTGTGTTACATGCGCCTAGTAAATAATAGATGGTAAAGGCAAAAGGCAAGACTGTGGGTGAGGCTTCCATGAAATGACAGAGATTCCTATTTCTGTCTTAAATGTATTTCCATCAGACAATCTCATAATGCACAATTCATACACAAAAGCAAAAGCAATGCTACTGGTACATAGTCATTTTTGACAAAATTGCTTTAATACACTACAAGATGTGAGGTTACACTTCAGTGCATTATCCCACTGCAGTGCTGAAATTTCTTTCAAATGGACAAAATACTCTCACCATTCATTTCAGTCTAAACAAACTGTTTAAGATAATGATTGTCCCATGGCAACTGATATATAATATAACAACAGTATTGATAATTCACAACCGATGACAAGTGCTGACAAAACAAGCATAGCTGTCAGATATAACTACAATTAAATACTTATTTATTTCTGTAAAAAAAAATTTCCCTCTTTACTGATGTTTTACTAATGGTTGACACAAACTCTTGAAAACTAATTTTAAGGACTTTTTAAGGACTCACAACAAAAATTACGGGCCTATGACAAACAAACATTGCAAGCAGTATGCAGCACTCAAAGAAACTGTCTGTTTCTGTATCTAGAATTCAAGCATAGTAAATCCACTTAGAAAAGTTCAATTATTTCAAGTCCATTGTGCACATTGTGCAGTTCGGTTCCCTAGACTAATGCTCTGGTAAAGGGGCCTTATTCAAGTCTACTAACATCATAAATGCAGTTCAATCCCCCTGACAGATACAATGTTCCTTGCACCAAGTCTACTGACACTATTGATATAATTCAGTACTCCTAAGAGATGTTCTTTTAAAAGTTCCTTGCATCAAGGCTATTATAAAGTATTAACATGATAAATTACAGTTCAGCCTTCCTGAAAGGTGCCCCTTCAAAAGTTCCTCATATGAACTCTACTAATATATATGACATGCAGACCTCCCGCCTCCCCTGCACACTTTCATAAGTTCCTTGTATAAGTACTATCATTAACATTTTGCAGTTCAGTCCTGCTGAGTGATGCTCTTTCAAAAGTTCTTGCACCAGTGCTAATTAATTAATACAGTACTACTATCAGAATACTTGCGTATGCAATTCAGTACTGACAAGTACACTTTCAAAGTTTCTTCATAACAAGTTAATTAACATTACTATTTTAATCCTCCTGCGTTCAAAACTGCCAGATCCACAGCAAGAACTATCTAGATCTACTCATGAGATACAATGCACTCGACAACATCTATAAATAGGCCTTAAAAAAACATCAACAGCAGATCCACATGGGGGGGGGGGGTGCCTCCACGCGAGCAACCCGTTCCCTGTTTCTCCCCTATACACACAAGCACACATGTGTACACACACACACAATACCCAACCCTAGTTAAATCAGTGGTACAAGCTGGAAAGTTGGCAAGGGAATCATGAAAAGACTGGCAAATAAAAGTTTTTTAAAAAAAGCACATCATTCACTGTAACAGTGAAACAGCACACTATCTTCATTTGATCGGCCTGTGTGAGAATAACATGTGGCGATGGTCACACCTGTGTTACAGAGATTGGCAATGCTTGCAGATTAGATTTGTGAAATTTTACTCTAGAGTACATTATAATGCCCTCCCCCCAAACTGGCTTCACAATTTGGTACCACATAAAATTTCTTACATTGCACACAAATATTTACAGTACTCAGCCATCAGATATACATTCAACAATCTTAATAAATTTTAAGATGCGTTCAAGATCCACACATGGATGGACGCTGGGTGGCTAATGCACTCTTTGTTTCACGGCCGGCAACTCGCACATGAATGGTTATTGTACATTGTTCTGCGCGTATCCCCTGCTGCCTCGCTGAGCTTGTCTACCATCGCATGAATGCAACAAGTGTTACCGGTCATTGTGTATCAAAATACCAATTATCGAGTGCGCAAGCGAAAGTTTAGCGTTTCAATTTTTTTCACCTGAAGCACAACTTTTAAGGGCTTTTTTTTTTTAACCCCAAGTGAATTCCAAGGCTTTTCCAGGGCTAATCCTCATTTTCCAAGGTTTTTCCAGGGCTTTTACTAAAAAAATTTTATTTTAGGGCATTCCGTGTAACTAACAAACATCACATACACGCATCTTCCACAGAATACGATAGAAATGCAACAAAATACAATGTGATCAAACCATGTCTAGGTTGGCTTTCTCCAATTAATCTGTTCCTCCTGTAAATTTCACCGCTCCAGACTTGGGCATTTTGTGCCTAAGACCATCGAGATGGCTTTACTCAAAACTACTTCCAAGCTGGCACAAATAATTTGGATGGCACCTTATAAACAAAACAGTCAATGCTGACAAAACAGCGCATGGCATCATAAAAAAATATCAACAAGGGAAGCTGTCAGAACACAGCTCAAAATCAATGTGTACCTTTTAACAATTGATACAACAACTAACATTATCACACATACAGACTCAGCAAATGACAGGACTGCTGTTATTTATCTAGCAATAAAGCAAAAAACCACATTTCTCACATCATGCTGTCAAGGCAAGCACATAGTATTGTACTGTTCCTGAACCAGATGAAATAATCACATCTGTATATATACAGTATTTGATTATTTCTCATTGTTATCCATCTGTGCTTTTGGGTATTTCATTCAACAGACATAAAAAAAAGCACCTGAGCACCTACTGGTCAGGCATAAGGTCAAAGTAGGTCAGAGTGAAGTAGAAATATGGACCCTTTTCATTTAGCGTCCTCCATATCACGTGATTTGCAAAAAAAATGGCGGCGTGCCTCACTTGTAGGGCGGAAGCGATGGACAACAGTCGAACCATGCTATCCTCTTGTTGGGCACCCAACTGTACAAACCCGTTACGTGCTGGTTCTGGCATAAAAATGCATCTTTGCTTAGACTGTGCACATATTCAGATGCCATCACTAAGGCAAGTTGAGGTTTTTGCCCTACACGGTGCTTTTCGATGCCGTGCGGCTCCCCGCAAACAACCGAAACGCGGAAGTGAAAAGGGTCCATACACACCGTCTTTAAAAAGTCCCCACCTAGAAAAAGCGCTCTTGCAATAAAACCAATGGAAAAGCAAAAGCAAAACAAGCTCTTATTGTAAACTGCAGTGTCTTCCTCAAACAAAATGAGTAAAACCTGCTCATAAAAGTTACTGACGAAAGAAAATTCATTACTTTTTCTAGTCACCCTCCTCAAGCAAACTTTCAGTACGGAATATGGCCACCACGGCTGTTGATGCAAGTTTGAATCCATTATCGCATTGAGTGGATGAATCTTGAAACCATCTGTTGGTCCAGATTATTCCATCATGGCATTTCTCAAGCCATTCAAAGTTGCTATGTTTTGATTTAAATTAATTCTTTGACCAAGTTGATCCCACAAATGGGGATAGATCGGGATCGGAGAATATGGGGAGCCACGGCAGAGTGTTGAATGGTTGGCTGTTGGGAAACTTCGAAAAAATTTTTGCTGTGTGTGACCAAGCATTGTCCTGTTGAAATCTATGGAGTCCATTGT
This sequence comes from Onchidella celtica, assembly GCA_963931925.1. NCBI lineage: Eukaryota > Metazoa > Mollusca > Gastropoda > Systellommatophora > Onchidiidae > Onchidella > Onchidella celtica. Next base: position 38,805,518 of record OZ007567.1, read on the forward strand.
TATTTGCAAAAAAGGGCACAATGATGCCAACTGAAACAGAAGCAAGATTCGTCAGAGAAAACAATGCCATCCCAAACAAAAAGAGTCCACCTGATATAGCGCTGGCACCATTGTAGTGGGACATCCCGGTGGACCCCTGTAAGTTGAGCTCACTCAGGGCCGGCAATTTGTAAGCCCTGCTGCATGAAGTCATCTGCGAACAGTGTGTTCGTTTACATTCGTTCTTCTGCCTTAAATCTGTCTTGACGTTTCTCCCACAGTAAGGAAGCGATTGCGGAGATGCATAAGCACAATGCGGCGATCTTCTGCTGGCCTTGCAACTCTTGGCTGCCCAGACCGGGGATGATCTTGCACCGTGCAAGTGAGATTGAAGTGGTTGAAAAGTCTACAAATAGTCCTGTGATCAAAATGGAATATGCGAGCAACCCTCTGCTGTGATATTCCAGCCTGTAGCATGCCAATGGTCCGAACTCTCTCCTCTGTGCTCAAAACGTGGCATGACTATTATGCAACAAAAACTTGATTATGACTATTTCGCGACAAAAACTTGATTAAAGTCAAGAAAAATTTGCTTTTCTTGTTTAGATCTTTCGGATGAGCAGCACAGTAAAAAAAAGCATAGATTTACTCTCAATGGTTCATAAGTAATGGCAAAAAAGGTGATGTTGACGTTTTCTGACTGGGTGAGCTCGACTCATAACAAACTTTGTGAAACCATTTGTGAGAGTATTTCATGTTTGAGTGAATTCGTTCTTTATCAGTTTTGTGAGGTGCGTGCACGTTTACTATTGTTTTAATCAGTATGAAAATGAGGACTTATTAAAGTCAGTGTGTATACTTTCAGAATTGGTCACTGCATTAAAAGCATCCATTCCTGTAAACCTTGTACTTTCGGAAGCTCTGGTATTGTAGGGCTTGTCACACTGTGCCCATGGCAGGGCACTGGAGTTTGCTCGAATGTACGAGTTTGATGGTGTCAGCACAGCACGTGTCAAACTGGGGACTTACGAATATGAAAATTAACTCTGTAGTCAGCAGCTGTTCTTTGGACAGTAATCAAAAATGGTTCAAATGGATGAAACAAAAAAGCTACCAATCGCCGGTTGGCAGGTGTAGGCTGTCTTTCAGATGCCGCTGTGTTGATTTTAAAGCGCATCATTCCCGAGTCACGTGTGAAAAACCTGAAAATGAAAATGATTTGGTTTAGTTTCTAGGGATTCTGTCACTGTATCTGCTTATTCACTCATGCACCAAACCATTTCACTGCCTCTCTGTTCTCTATTCACATGCACAGCTAGCTTTCTGCTCACATTCGTACTTAATCTATGTAGATGTATTTGATTATCTGTCTACCATCTTCTTGTGTCCAACTGTCTCTCATCCATCCACAGTCTACTCATTTATGATTTCCTAATTTCACAAATGTAATCAAAAAGTGAACTCCCTGAGTGTATCACGACATGACCAAAAATGAATCAGCAAAAAATACATTTGCACTAATGAACATTCTTCCGGACTAAGGAATAGTTTCTAGGAATGGAAAAATTACGTATGTTGAAGCATATAGCCTACCTGATGGGGTGGTCACTGCAGGTTTTAGGTCTCTCAAGCTGGGACACCCACTTTTCATCATAGCTGAATAAGGAATGATCCAAGTATGGGGAACAACTGTAAGACTGGGCACTGATTGGTAACTGTGTCAACATCCGAGAGATTGCCTCCCTTTGTCCGCCATTCTTAGCCACCACAAGTGTCCATTTGAAAATTTGTTGTATCCTTCTTGCATGAATGGAGGAGGAGGGTGAAGAAGGAAACTGTGGTTGCAGGTGAAGCCATGAGTTACGGAAATGATCATGAAAGTTTTCCATAATCTCCAGTAGCTCAGGTGAAGTGTGTTCATATACACCCAAAATCTGAAAGAGGGAATGTGGCATTAAAACCTCACAACTTATCTTTGTCTTCTCACAAATCCATTACTGTATAATTACACATCTTTTCCAAATTTCTGACAAGGTCTATACTACTGAATTATGGGCCCAAGTAAAAAAGCATAAAAAAAAACAACAACAAAGAATGCTAACACATGACAGATGTCGGAAAGATGCACAATTCAAAGTATCCATTCATACAATGATGTTATTGAGGGCACAGCCTGATCTGCTAATTCATAATATAATAGTAAGACTGATTAAAATAGGCTGTATAATTCCTTTACATCTTTATTTAAAGGCCTAAATAATTCATGTGGACAAAATGTGTGACATAAGGTATCATCAATTTCATAACAAAGGGGCAAAAAGGTGCACAACTGATGTTATCTCTATTTGCCCCTTCGTCATGAAATCCACAACATGTTGCCTGCATAAAAATATATGAGAAAATCAACATAAAAGCAATGACATGAACTGCAAATTACCATAAATAAACGCCCAGTTGAGCATGCAAAACTTGAACACACCTAGTCAAAATCACAGATCCCGTGAACAAAGACCTCAGTCTCAAATTTATTTCTCACTATTCTTTGCCCATGTAGTTACTTCATACAAATCTCAAACTAAGACACAGATTCTTCAAACCAATTTTCTTGCTGCAAGGGTGACCACTGTAGCCTAGAGGCCGAAATAAAACCAACTTGACTCCAGTCACTTAACCAAGCCTCTCAGTAAGGCCCAGTGATGGAACAATAGTGCACCTCAAAACACTGTGAGACCACCACTCACACAGGAAATGACACTGTTCTGGTTTTGGTTGTGACAGGTGTTTTTCATATTTTGGTCGTAGGCTCATTGTCATTATATGAAAAAAAAAAAAAGATTGAAAGTGTTGCGGTGGGGGGGGGGGGGGAGAGAGTTCTCTGAAGTAAAGCTAAGATGAGGAAAATTGTGAGCTGTTCACTGTTTAGCTATATTACTACTCCACTTGATTTGACTTAGAAACTCTCCTTAACAAAACACTTCAACATTTTTCTTTTAAAAATGCATTTTTCGACAAATATTGTTAGGGCCACTTAATCTAATTACAATGCCAAATAAATAAAATACAGTGGAACTTGGTTATAACGAGTGGTCATGTTCCACCAAAAATGTCTCGTTATTCCAGGAAAGCATCCAAAAGGCAAGGCAGGGGATTAAAATACCCATGTGCTGTGTCACGAGTAGGTGAGCTGGGATCAGTAGTTACGGGGGAAGGGGGTAGAGTAAAGTTAACCCACGGCCCACGGGTAATGAAAAGCGTGCATGTTGTGAATGGGGGGGTCTGCATGAGGCGAGAGCGCTGTACTACTATCACTGCAAGTTAGAAGGTCCCAGGGGACGGACGTGAGTGAGAACAGTCGGGAGATTGTGACAGTGTTTCCAGTGATGACTGGTAGGTGGAACGATGATTGATAATTATGATTGATGTATTATATTCGTCTACGACCATGATGTAAATAAGTATATGTGAGGAATGTGGAAGTCCTTGATACTGTATATAGCAATGTGCGCCATGAGCGATAGATGGAAGTTAGCTTCATGGATTTGTAGCGAGAGTGAGTAGGGTGTAATACGGTGGAGGTGTTACCGTAAGATGTTTGGTGAGTGAAATGTGAACTATTGTGTGTACGCTTCATGAGTTGTAATGAGGGGTGAAGTGATTAGAAATGGTATGGTATTATACCAATGTAATGTTATTTTTGTAGGTGCCGGGGTCGGGCCGAAGAGCCGCCTACGGTGAGCACAGGGGATAGGCCAGCATAGGGCCGAAGGCCACACATAGGCCAGGAGTGAAGCTGTCGGTGTAGGACAGTCGCAGCACATGAGTCGTGGCAGTCTGGCCACAGACAGGGATGTATATAGGATTGTGAATGTGCTATTAAGATGTGCTATTGTGACATGGATGTATTACTGTGCGAATGAGATATTCATGTGAATTGAAGTATTAACATGTTATGGCCACGTAAAGTGTATAGGAGGCTAAGGTGTATTGCCATAGGGAGGCGCTATTGAGAGACTGTGGAGTGAAAGAATACTAGTGTGTCATTAAGACCCTGAGTGGAGAGGCTGAGGCCGAGGTGTCTTTAGAAGTAATTACCGGGTTGTGGACCCGAGGAAGTGTGCTTACGGAAGAAGGCCGTGGACGGCAGTTAACTTGAAGAATATAATGTATGTGTGTAATTGCACTGTTATCCTTATCTTTATATTTATGTTAATAAATGTGTGAGTCTGATGGGTTGTTCTGTTAAGTGTTATACTTGTCCGTTCGTGATTGTTGTCCTGTTATAACCATCGCATCTCCCAGTCTGGGATTTGTGACATGCTGTACATGTCAACAAGGGAGGTAACCGTGAAAAATAATGGTTACCTCTCTTGTTGACATGTCCTGTCGATCAAACGCACATATACTGTACCGTAATAATAGTAATATCAAACTGACGGCAGGTCTCGACCTTCATCTCGGTACTTTCTTTTTTTCGTCTTTATGTGCTGACTGTAGCCATGTCTCAATCAAATTACGGGAGAGTCAGATTCAAAAGTTAGAGGCAGTCGAGCAACAGACTGGCCACGTGTTTGCGACATAGGGAGTGTAGGCATGTGGTCACAAAGTCTGGTGTAGACAAAGAGCATACGCCGTGCGGCGATCAATTACAATTAAAGACCGTGCTGCCAGTAATAATTGCCTTATGAGTTGTGGCCGGACCTGGGCATCTCGTGCTTAGGCCTAGTTAATTATTTAAGTATGCTTTCTGTCCCCACTGACCATGTGATGTGACAGCACACTACACGCGGCCAGTTCAAAGTAATGAGTCATCACTCACTGGGGCAAACTGTGGGGCTGGTCATGAAGGCTACAACAGTGTAGCTTCGTCAGACACGTGCACTCTCTGGTTACTACTTGTGATGTGCGATAATTATTACTCGCAGCACGGTCTTTGATCCGCGTAAATCACTACCATAGGTAAATATTTTGGTTGCATAGGTGGTGGCGTAGTGTGCGGTCAGTAAGAAAACAAAGCTTTTTAGGTAAAGTAAGATCTTACGAGATGATTGGACGGATGGGCGGGCATAAATTTATTGAGTGCGTGGGTGGTGGAAGCAGTCAACGCTTGCTAGGCCTACGCAAGACATGATTGGACGGGTGGGCGGGCATAAATTTATTGATTGCGTGGGTGGTAGTGTACAGTGCTGTCACGGCACGTGGTCAGCAAGTAGACAACGCTTGCTAAGCCTACGCAAGACATAATTGGACAGGTGGGCAGGCGGGCAAATGTAAATTTATTGATTGCGTGGGTGGTACTACCACTAGTAGTGTAATGCGCTAATAAGGGAGGTAAAGCGCTGTATATCACATTTGTTGACCTCACAAAAGCATTTGACACAGTGTGTCGTGAAGGCCTCTGGAAAATCTTGGCGAAGTTTGGGTGTCCACCCGAATTCATCACAATAGTGCGCCAGTTTCATGATGGCATGCAAGCTGCAGTCAAAAGCAACGGCAGTGTTTCAGAGCCCTTTGCTGTCACAAATGGGGTAAAACAGGGTTGTGTCTTAGCCCCAACTCTGTTCAGCATCATGTTCTCTGCAATGCTACAAGAAGCCTTTAGCTCTCCTCCTCAAGGGGTAAGCATCAAGTACCGAACTGATGGCAGTCTATTCAACCTCAGGAGACTTCAGGCAAAAACCAAAACCAAAAGTACTCAAGCCTGTGACCTACTATTTGCTGATGATTGTGCACTTCTGGCACACGATGAGGATAGCATGCAAAACTGTGTTGATAAGTTCTCTAGTGCCTGTGACAACTTTGGCCTCACAATAAACACAAAGAAGACGGAAGTGCTCCATCAGCCTACTCCAGACGACAAGTATCCTGTGACCCCAAATATCAAAGTCCATGACAGTCTTCTGAAGGTGTCGGAGAACTTCACCTATCTTGGCAGTACACTGTCTTCCGCGGCTCGTGTTGATACTGAAATTCTCTCAAGAATCAGCAAAGCCAGCTCTGCATTTGGCAGGCTTCGAAAGAGAGTGTGGGATGTTGCCGGCATTCGCACAGACACTAAGCTGAAAGTGTACAATGCTGTGGTCCTTCCCACCCTACTCTATGGGGCTGAAACCTGGACAGTGTACCAATCGCATGCCAGAAAGCTAAATCACTTTCATCTGGCCTGCCTTAGAAAGATCCTAAGGATCAAATGGCAGGATAAAATTCCAGACACTGAGGTCCTCAATCGTGCCAAGGAATTGAGCATCTTCTGCCACCTGAAAAAAATTCAGCTACGTTGGGCAGGACATGTTGTCAGAATGCCCGACTCCAGACTCCCTAAGCAAATCTTCTTCTCTGAGCTCTCCAATGGAACGAGGAATGTTGGGGCCCCAAAGAGACGTTACAAAGACACTCTCAAGCAATCACTGAAGGCCTTTGCCATTGATGTGAGTGAGTGGGAAAAGCTCTCGCTTGATCGTGCAAATTGGAGGGCGGCCCTTACCAGAGGCAGCAAAGCATGGGAAGCTGACAGAGTCCAGCAGGCTATCAAAAAAAGAGAACGGCGCAAGAAAAGGCCCAGTGGTACTGAACCAGCGGAGCACTCTTGTCATTTATGCGGAAGGGTCTGCAGGGCAAAAATAGGACTTATCAGTCACATGAGAAGCCATAAGTCATGAAAGAACAGTCTTTCCATTCTGTCCTCTGTGTCCTTTAGTTCTCTTTATTGTCCATGTGTTGAAATTCTCAACAATTTCTGTTCTTTATTCCTCTGGTGTTGTTAAGGTCATCATCATACCTGATGGACGAACTATTATTATAGTGTAATGCGCTGTCATGACACGTGGTCAGTAAGGAAACAAAGGATTGTCGGCCTGAGTGAGAGGTGTCTAGACGGATGGGCGTGCAGTAAGAGACAAAGAACAATATATTGTCTGACTCGCTACACGCTGTACTGCGGCCGCTCCAACAATTTGCTGTATGCACTGAGAATTAATTCTCTCGCTATAGCAAAGGTTCTGATTATCGATTGCCGTTATTCAAATATTTTAATATATAGTTTATATAGTAGAAAAAACGGGGATTTAAACTGTTCTCGCTATAGGCAAAGTTCTTGTTATTAGCAGTGTCGTTAAACATGATGGTCCACTGTACTGAGACATGTTCACTCTCCAGTCAAAGCCACACAACCCTTCCAACCCACTGGGGTATACTGGACATCAAGTCAAGTATGCCGTATACAGAGCTCGCATATCAACCTCGCAGCATCACTTACACCATGTGAACATGCTTTGGGTAGCATCACTTTTACTCAACTGACCACAGCAGGGGGGGGGGGGTTGGAGAAGAGGGATAAGGGAGGTAATCCATGTTACATGTAGTCAGCAACAGTTACACTACATGATTGGTGCTTCACGTATTCCTCTAAATTCAGCAACTTGAACCAGATGAAGCCATCCTGAAGAATTCAAGTTACCCGTGCTCAACTGTAATTCTTTTTTGGAGACAGGCAAAATGAATGAAAATATAAGACATAATAAATTAATTAAATACACATTGCTCTCCAGTTAGCTCAACAGTGCAGCAGGGAAAAAATGGTCAAGCCGACTGGATGTTAAGTATAATGACACAGTAATGGAGTGCAAGGGAAGTTGCAACATTTCACCAATTGATCATATACTTTGAATATTCCATCTCCCGACCCCTCAGTTATAACATCTACAGTCACCATTTTCTATTTTCTTAAATTCTTTCACATTCATGTACAAATATTCAGCTTAGAGCAAACTGAAACAATATGAGATGCTGATGAGAACTGCCATGTGTCTATCAGTCACGTCTTATTGGCCATCCCTCTCACAATTACGCACAGGTGCTTCAACTCTAGCCTCTCATTATGCAACAGGCAAGTGCATGCAGTGTTGTGTTTACCCATCAAGCATTTTTACACCCACCTACAGTAAGTTAGAATTGCACGGTCAAAGTCTCGTTACAACTTCAAGTGCATTTTGACCATATGCCAGGGTTCAGACTCCAGCTAAATAGGTAAGACTGACCACACTCATTCCTGTCCTCACAATCTCTCCTGCTCCATCTCTGCCTCCTCTTTATGATGAAGACTGAAGTGTCCACTGTGTATTCATGTTTTGCTTCTGATTTTGTTTAGAGCTGTGTATTGTCGAGCTAAGTGAGGTGTTGACTAAATGAACGGTCTTCACTGCTGGGTTTGTTTTCTTCACAAAGAAAAAATGATAACTGCTGCACCAAATAATTTGGTTGAGGTAACAGGAGTGTCAAGCCACATAGAAACCACTACTTACAACACATAACAAAAAGCTAATTTACTTGTCACTTTAAATTTGCAACTAACCTCTGTTGTGTTCATGTTGTAGACCACAAACAGGGATGGCATATTATATGGGTCTCCATTACGAAAAGTCACCACTTCCTCAATGGCATATTTAATCAACAAATGTTCTTCATCAAGAAGCTGTAATTTCCCCATGCGAAGATTATAGATATCATCCATAGCCCAGTAGAAAGATCTGACCCCTTGGTCTATGTGACCGTTGCAGGCAGCTTTGTACAAATAAACAAGAAGTCTGTGCTTGAGTGAGTTAATGGTCTGCAGAAAAGTCAAGAAAAGACATTAAAGATTATATCACAATCAGTTACATCCACTCAAGGTAACTCACTGCCATTGTTACAGTATTCTCACTATGAATAAACTTATTTTTAAAGATCAATCAGATATGCAGGCATTACTGCAAAACAATCCCCTTCTTTTGTTAAACAGTCTGGTTTCTCTTTGGTATGTGTAACTAAGCTCTCACATAAATTTAAAGCAATTTTGCATTCGTGTTTTCTTTCGTTTATCGAGGATCTTGAGGAAATGATGTATAAAAATATTTCAACTTAAAGACAACCACTTGTTACATCTGAAATGGTCATAAAATGAGTACATACATGAGTTTCTTTAAGGATTCAGATAACTAAGCAACATAAGCTTGTAAAGAAGATGGGTTATTTGCTTTATATCACTTGACAAAAAAGAAAGCAGATTATCATCACAATCTGAATGAATGAATGCAAGACAATCAGGACCCCTGAATAGATCATTTTCAGCACCAGAGAGCATATTTTGAATTACAGAACTATTTTACAGAAAAATCCGTTAAAAGAAAACATTTTAAGGATTACCACCTTATTCCTCTACGGTCTGGTTAATTTGATGTGATTGACAAATAGAAAGACAGAAGGGCAGAATGATGGAGACTTTTAGTAGTATATTAGATTTGGTGACACGAAGTCTGGATGTTATTTGAATTTCTGATATCAGGATCAGCCATAAATAATGCTGATACCACCTATCTAACTACCAGGCGATGCAGATATCCACCACTATTTTATTACCAATACCACTGATCGTTCTTTCTACTGAAATTGAAAATTTACTTTACTGTTTCAATCCCTCTTGCTTATCTCACTCACTATCTGTACTGAACATACATGACATTATTCCTAGGCACTCTCTTGGACATAATCCCTTATATAAATGATTCTAAACTGAACTGAATCAGAAACTTGTCATATATACAAACCTTATCCGCATAAGGCCTGGCTTGCACACGGGGAGGATGTTGACATGTGTGCCTGTAATATATTTCATCATCATCATAACAAAACCTGCCAATTGTGCGGATGTCAATTAAAGTACCCTGTGGTGAAATGTGGAAGACATGAATGACCTGCTGCTGCACTGAGAGGACGGTCAGGATGTTGCGATACAAGCACACACCCTGGTTGTGAGAGAGATAAATCTTGTCAAGCCGGAACCTGCGGCGGTCGCACACCATACCTGTTGAAATATAACTAAGAATGAATAAAATTTCTGTTTTTTCAAACAAGCTGGAGCTCAAATATTTCATCCCCTCCCATTAGAAAACTGTAATATCCAAGGTAAGACTAATATGCCTCCACAACAAATGAAAACCACATACAATTATCTTCCCCATCAATAAATTGTACTAAGCATGATGAGAAGTTAAACAAAACACACACCAAAAATAACATAGATACACATGCAACCCCATCAGCCACTGGGTGACTGCAATGTTAAATGAACATACCGCTTTTCAGTTCAATGATGAATAATGTGTAATCTTCAGGTAGCAGTCTGTAGTTTGGTGTGATGGATTCATTATTGCGGTAAACATCAAAGAAACGAGAACTGCTTTCCTCATGCAGCTGCTGAGAGGAACCCACAATTACAAAACGACTGTCATCTGTAAATAAACTGCATTCTCTGTTGAGTATCTCTTCTCCCACTGTCACACGCACTAAGTGGCGCTTTCGCAAGAAATGTGAAAAGATTTTGCTTCTGATCTGTGCAGATTCCTCTTCACCATCATCTGGACCTGGTATTACATCTCCTTTAATATTTTCTGTCAACTGTCCTGCTGAATGTGATCCATGGAAGTCATAAATTTCTATTGCTGTCTGATCATAAGAAATGGCAATAAAAAATCTGGGGATGCAAAACATGAAAAGAAGGTGAAATGAGATTCAGACTTTGACCTTTTTTGTTTAATACATGTCATAAATACACATGGACGATGTGACAAACACAAGCAATTAAAAACGTGCTGTATGGTGCAAATTACCCTCAAGCTTTCTATAGTACTTGCCATTAATACTTTACTTTATTATACAAACAATTTATCATGTAATCAATCATGTGATTGTACTGAATAGAAGACTGTAATACAGAAGAAATACAAGACTATCACTCTGTGAGCTTTTATTTCTATGTTTTTGTGCCATCAACCAAACTGCTTCTAAATAAATTGCACGATAATAACAACTGATCAAGTTTGAAAAAATTTATCTAAAGAAAGTTTTACCCACTGCAATTTCTCACTAGCCCTTAATTTCTTCTCCCTTACTTTTATTTGTCATTTTACAGTCACCTTTGAATATCAATCAGAAGTCAAGTATAGTTACCTACTAGCTCTGCCACATAATAATGTCAATGAATCTCTTTTTAACAGTAACACTGTAACAGGAGAGATTTTGTCATAGATTTCCAGACAGCTTTGCTTTTAAACTGTCACCCTATTTTCATCTACCCAAAACCATCTTTCACTTTTCCCTGATTCTGTCTAAATGCTATTTCATAATGCTGTAGAATCACTTCAAACACAACCTGTAGATTTCTGTTGAAAAGAAACCTTTGACACTCACAATTCTGTCTTGGCATGTCTACAATTTTTGTTGGAGTTATGCCTAAATGATAGTGTCATGCTACCAAATGTTTATGCTGTAATTCCCAATGATAAATTTTCAACAGTTTTCCCTAACCCCCAAAGTTTTAAATGTAAGATAATATAACTAACTATAAGCATAAAACTAACCTTCCGTCTGGGGAAAACTTGCGAAGATAACATGGGGGTTTTTCCACGTTGAGAACACTGAAATTTGGTACAATGTGAAGATAAAATTTGCGTGCCTGGTTGAAGCACGTGCCCCGACTTCCATGGTCAATCTCTCTGTGAATAAGTCTGTGAACAATATTCTGTGATTCCAGTTTTCCCCATTTGATAAAATTTTCTCCAGAGCTCACATCTGAAAACACTGTACCAGCTTCCATCACTGTCTACTTGATAATGTCCTGGGGCAGAGCTTTTTGATGATATGATTAAACTCGCTGAAAACTTATGTCTCTGACATTTCATGACATAAACCCTACACTATAAAACAAGAAAATGTTTGATTATCCCATGAAGTGTAATATCTTCACTTCAGCTGTTCAACAATGTCTGTGAAAAGGTGACATGCAGGGACTGATTAGCACGAAGAAAAAGATCCCTAGGTATATCAACTTTGAAATGAAGAATTTAGTTGACTATAATGTAACATTATTTTGATTTGAAATTTTCATTCATAATTTCGCATTGTCTGTTCCTATTCTATACTTGCCTCTTGCCAAGAATTTAAAAATTTGAGAATTTAAAATTACAGAACTAGATGTCCACTTACTTCTCAGACATATTTTATAAAAGTTGATTAAATGTTTCTAGTCTTAACCACAGTTTACTTTTTTTTTTTGCTGGAAAGACTTCTAAATGTGTCTTATGCCAGTATTGCCAGAGTGCATCCTTTAAGTTAATCACAGAGCCACATATTAACTATAAAAACATCCCTAAAAAAGGACTAACTTGCCAGGGGGGCCAGTTCCATCCTAATGGGGATCCCTATATTCCCGCAGTTTGGGATACTGTAAGAAAATCTCGCCATAGATGCATTCGGAAGTCCCCTCCTCTTTTTCCTTTTAATTCTTGTTTCGAAGTTATTTGCGACATGAAAATAACATTGTAATAGGTAATCCAAACTGCTCTGCTAAAGGGGCAAAATCCCCTTTTGGCATAATTTTAGGCCAACATTTTACAAGGTTACTCCTGCTGTGTGCTTATGCAAAGCGGAATGCATCCCACATCAAAGTAAAGTTCAATTCATCCTCTGTCAAAATATATCTTTTGTATTGTTCTGTGTGTAGTTATACTGCTTAAACAAGACAGTCTTGCCGTTTTCACCCTGAGCCACGCATACCGATTTGACCCCCTCATAACAAAGGATCGCAGAGGGTCGCGCCGATGTAGCGCACGTGTTTGAAAATAACTCAAACAGAAAGCCACATAAATGAGGTTTAATTCAATGTATTTTTTATCATGTTTTAAGTTGAAATTCCTTTAAAATCAGTTGTTGAAAAGTATGTTCACCAAGAAACTGGCAGAAACTTTAATAGATCAGGATCAAAATTATACACAAATTAACCGCAGTCTTTGTATTATTGATGCCAAAGTCAGACATTGGGCATGTTTCTGCGCGAAGAGCTGACTGCTTTTATAGACCCACACAATGCTTGATTTGTCACCTTTTTTCCGACACTCAGTGCTAAGTCAATAGTGAAACGGTTGACCTCCTTTTCAATCACAAAAACAACAACATTTTTTTTGTCTCCTTGTAAGAGTTCACAAAAAACCGACGTCGGATGAAGTTTGATGACTAAAAAAAATGAGATACTTGTATTATGTTTGTACCCCTCGAATAACATTGAGCATAATGTACACCCACTTGCCATGGAAACTGAGAAGTTTCAATGCTGTGACTCAATAAACTGCCATTTTAGGGCGGCGAAAGTTGCAATTTGCAAATTCGAGGTGTTTTTTCACTTTTGAAAATGCCATAACTTTCAAAGCCATAAAGCCAGAATAACAAATTTGTTTACATCAAAATTCTTAGAAAAGCAAGCTCCATCAGATTTGACAAGAACTGGTGAGATAAATGTTCTGATCAACTCAAACTGTTATTTTGTGCCTGCGCCTGCTTTTTATGGAAAGAGTTCTGTATATCCCGACCCCATCATGCCTGCCTTAAACCTATCCCAAACACTAATCTTATCCCAACCCTGGGAGGAGTTCCATTTGAATTACGTTATAGGGCTACTACAAGGACGCAACTTTAGGAGTGTCCGTGAGAGAGGTCACAGGGGGCAGCGCCCCCTTGGCTGCTTAGTCCTCTAGGTGGATGTCTTTATAGTAAATGCGGGGCTCAGCAATTAACACTCAAAATATGAAATATGTGCCCAATTTAAGTTAGTTCTGTAACTCACATGGTACTTCTCCCCCAAACCCTACCACTTAAACTTTCAAACAGAAAGGTTTAGGGTTAGGGATAGGAACACCTGGTTGGGAATAGGTTTAGTGTAGCTTGACTAGGTGGAGGGGACAATATGATTGGAACCCTTTCAAATTTGTTCTTGTTTTAGCTAGTAATAGGTACCCCAAACTGGACCGCTAAATGGGCAAAATCCCGTTTTGGCATAATTTTAGGCCAACATTACAAGGCTATTACTGCTGTGTATTTATAATGTGAAACACTATGTATCCTACATTAAAATAAAGTTCAATCCTTCCTCTGACAAAATATACTTCTTTTTGCATCGTTTAATGTGTTTAGCTGTGTATTTTTATAGCTTGAACAGGACATAGTCTTGCCGTTTTCACTCTGACCCCCACCTAACAAAGGGTCACGGCGCGTCGATCTGATGTAGCGCACGTGTTTGAAAATAACACGCAGAGAGCAGATAAATGAGGTTTAACTCAATATATTTTTCTTCATGTTTTAAGCTGAAATTCTTTTGAAAATCATTTGTTGAAAAGTCTGTAGGCCGAGAAACTAGCGGAAACTTTTAAATGATCAGATGCAAAAATATATGCAAATAAACCTCAGCCTTTGTATTATAAAGGGATGCCAAGATGAGATATAGGGCATGTTTGGGAGCGCAGCACCGACTATTTTTAGAGACCCACCCCATGCTTGATTTCATCACATTTGTCCGACACTCAGTGCTAAGTCAATGGTAACGCGGTTGACCTCCTTTTCAATTAAAACAAAAACAAAAACATTAAATTTGTCTCCCTTGTAGGCGTTCACAAAAAAATGATGTCGGATGGAGTTTGCTGACTAAAAAAGTAAAATGAGATGCTTGTATTGTGTTTGTACCCCTTGAAAAAATTAAGCGTAGTGTACACCCCCTTAACTTGGATACTGAGAATTTTTAATGCCGTGGCTCAATAAACCGTCATTTCATGGGAGGTCAAAGTTGGCTTTACGGCTGATGACACAATTACCACACATTTTAAAAAATTCAAAATGTCACAACTTTCTTAGATATGGAGAGATACAGAGACAAATTTGGTATCAAAATTCTTAGAATACTGAGATCTATCCATTGGAAGACAAAACTTATTGATACAGCTACTTTCCAAAATCAGTTTGGGGTACCTACTAGTAAAGCACTGTCACCTAATCCTTGATCAAGTAGATGTTTACTTTAAATCCTGGTCTGAAGCCTTCTTTCCATTATTTACAATTACATTGCTCCACCCCCGGTTTGAGTCTAGGTGAGAAAAATGAAAAAGTCCTAGATCTAGTTATAAATCATTACTGCACCACTCCCTAAGATAATCATTTCAATATTAATAACGAAGTGTTTATCCCTCGATACTGACGGACAAAATTTTCCCTAGGATTTTTTTTATCCGTCAACATAAATTCTGTATTTGCGAGTCATCTCCCCTGATTTCTCCATCTTTGTCCCTTGTTCCGTACGAGCGTACATCCTGATGCGATCAGCGTTCATATTGGGCGAGTGTTGAAAACTGTATTGAAATTGGAGAGACTTGGAATTTTATTAATTTAATGGATACACGAAGGTTCAGGTCTAATCCGTTGATATGGGTTTCTTGGTTTGGTCATGCTTATTTAGTAAGACTTTTCTCATAGTCATAAGTAGTGAGGGTTCTCAGCAGCGTAGTTGTTAGCATCTCACCCCAGTGGTTCGATTCTCAGCATGGCAGATTTTTTATTTTTCACAAGTCTTTTTATTAGGCATCAATCTTTTTTTTTTTTTTAATCCAAGAACAATAATGGAAGAAATCCAGTTTGTTTGTTTTTTTTTGTATCTACCTGTCAATCGGGGGTACAGAGGTTCGATTCTCAGCAGGGTAGGGTTTTTATTTGTTATTTTCTTATTTAAAACTAAATGTCTTTTTATGAGTAATCAATGTGTTTGGTTTTTTTTTTTTAATCCAATAACATTTAGGAATAAATCCAGTTTGCTTGTTTGTTTGTTGTTGTTTGTCATTAGTCAATAGTGCCGATAATGTTGCCGGAATTACCTGGGCAGTATCCGTCGATAATGTTGACGGATAAACCTGGACAGTATCCGTCGATAATGTTGACGGATAAGGGCTCCCTATTAATAAACACGGTACTATCAGCCCCTGACAAAAAAAAGAGTGCTGAACAATGTTACATTAGCATTAACTGGTGACATTAATGCATTATTCTTTCATTCTGCCATTGAAAACCGACCGTTTGTTGGTCACATACCAAAGTGTAGCCACTGAACTGTCAACTAGATCTAGATCTAGTGTCAAGGCAGTCATGAATCAAGATTTAGATTTCGCTGCTGGGGGTATGAGTACGGAAAGCGGCCGACCATTTGTGACAGTTTGAGATTCATGATTGATCTTGCAAAATAACCAAATATATTATATAGACTAGATTTAAATTTATATTTTTTAAGTTCTATTACATACTAAGATCTACTGTGCTTTCATGCACTTCTTAGTCAAGCACATTTTGGTCTTGTCCGAAAGTGTTACGAGCCGGTGAAAAGAGCTTTGATTCTGAAGATCACAATTTCCGGTTGTACAGTGCAATAGAAGTTGTATTTCTTCTGCATCAAAGTTACAATACGTGCAGAGACGGTCAAAATGGCTGCGTCCTTAGTACATCGTTTGCCTGTGAAACTGAACTTTCAACGATTATCAAAATCTGGTCGATTTCTGAGCAGTATTGTCGAAGAGAAGCCTTCGAATTCTCTCAGACCTGTAGAAGAGGTTGCATTTCCTCCCATAAAGCCTAAATATCCACCAGGAACATGGAGCAGTCTGGACCATAAACTTGCATGGCAATGGCACGAAATGAGAGAAAAACATTTGGCACTTCCAGATGTCAAATCCAGACTTGATGCATTAATTGCGCCACAGACATGGGCAATGTTGCCCGAGCCACGGAGAGAACATAGGGTGCACAACTTTGATGCTAGAGTGAAAGAGCTCATAGATGAAGCAGCCACAGCTCTGAGAGTGAAACCTTTAGAGGACCACCCAGCAACTCTGGAGTTTAAGCAATATATCACAAAAACTAGCATGTTACCATGGAAACCCGGTGATGGGCCCATGAAGCAAAATGTCAGTCAGTCCGTCATCGATCAGACAACAAGCAGTCTGCAGCAGCACATAAGTGACTTCATTGAAATGGAGACAAAAAACATTGAGAGAAATGGCATGTCACCATCAGCTCAGAAAGCCCATTTGTGCAGATCATTGATTAGATGCATTTCAGAGACTCTTATTACAGAACTCGGAAGAGATCTGGCCCATCTTAGAACTTGCCAATATGGTGAAGATGTCGTTGTAAGAGCAGTGTGGAGTCGCAATGGATTTGAGAGAAAGAAAAGAAAATATACCTATGATCCAGATAATGAAGAATATGATACAGTGCAGGACCAGGGGATTACAGTTGAAGGCATTTTTGATGCCATGTTGAGAAGTGATTTACCACTTCCCGAGGTAACAAAAGAGACCACACAATTTGCAAAGTTTGGGGTCACACAATAGCTTGATTTAATTTTGAATTATAATAAGGGGGCTCAGTTCAAGAAATATATATTTATTGTACAACTCAGTATTTTGCATGAATTGAAATCAAACATTTTAAGTTTCCATGAAAACTGAAAATATGTCTTATGAGATTTTTTTTTTCCTTTTCGTACTTTTGTTTAAAAGAAAATTTCAGTGTTGAATTTCAACAGTACTGTAACAGTGTAAGTTTGTTCAAAAATGGATGTGGATGAGTGGTTTACAACAAGAATTTGAAAACCAATTTAACCCTTGCTGTGCCGGGCATATACATGGCTGCCAACCAATACGTGAAATACGTATTTAGTAAGTTTTTTTGGTTCCAGTACATAAATACGTTTCTGTGGTGAAAAGTAAGTATGTATTTGAAGAATTTCCCCATTTATACGACAAAAACAGAGGAGAAAACAAAACCGTAACTTTTGCATCTAGGCCTACCGATAACAGCGCTGGACCTAGCGATTCAACGAGCGCAACCGTAGACGCAGCTGTACCCTACCGTGTTGTGCCGTACGGTGTATGCCCGAACTCGCGATAACTTTTGATCCCCCGCCGCAGCCTCGCTCAACCAGGCATTAGTATTAGGCCTATAGTAATGTTGCATCTTAAGTTGTCATGGCATGGAGTCTGTTTTTGAAAGTTGGCAGCTATGTATATTATAATACGATTTCCAGTTCCCAAATGTTCTCCGGGACGGGCGCGCAAACACGGGTGGGTCAAGCTCACCGTGCAGTGCAGATATTCATGTTCCAGGCCACTGACCTCTTTGAGACATAACTACCGTCTTATTCCTCACTACATGTATATCTCTTCTAAATCAAAGGCATTAAATAAGAATATGTTAACCAGTAAACCACAGGTCGGAATCACAAAGACTAAGCTTTCAAAGGCTCTCCCCACACTATCAAAAGGTGTAACATCAACTTGGGAACTGTTGCTCAACAAGTTTGCATTATTATCTCATTTGCTCCCAAGGTGATCACGATTTAATTTTAGAGTTGTCTGTATAAGAACCAATCAGAAACAAGCTCTGAAATGACCTTTGCCCCAATTGCCCACATTGGTTCATTAGTATGTGCCAATTTGGATGAAACCATTTGTTTAGGGCTTGGGGGACTTACCTAGCTATCATGCTTGAACATTCTCACAAAAATTACAGCTGTCAGTTTGGTATTGTAAGTCAGATCATTGGTCAGAGACAAAGGTTTCACTTACTAATTCATTATCAAGCATGATAAGGCATAGCAGCGAATGTTTTCATACCAATCAAATACAAACCAAACAAAGCGGGTAGCGGTAGTGTGGTCATCACATATCGGCAAGGGTCAATGTGACCCAGCTAAGATTCCCCATGAGTAAGGTCACTGACCGATCAGTGGGCTTGACCAGTAGTGTGCGGCATGGGGGTTAATTAAAAAAACTCGCCTGATTTTTAAGAAGCCCTACTGCCGCTCACACAACTTGGATTTGCATGAAATTTTGAAGGTGGCTTCCTTTTGACCAGTAGAAGATTCTTTTTTAGAACTGGAGATGGAAATGGTGGGGAAGTATTTTTTTTTTAAGTTTGCTTTGTGCTGCTAATTTCCTGGGCAGGGCCAGGGACCATAGCTAGTATGAAGAAAAAATCTTTTTTGTAGTAATTAGTCTTTCTTAATGTAATGTATGTTTTTCCTTAGCTGTCTTAATTATTTTAATATTTTCTGCTGCGTGTTTTGTAAAAGATCTGATTATAACTAGATAATTGTTATACATGTACATGTAATGTAAAACTGTAGGCAAAGGTTGATTTTTGGCACAGGTTTTGCTGCCTGTCTTTGTCATGATGACGTCATTTGTCAAAGCTTTTCCTGTTGTCAGATAGTCAGATGATAGTTATATCTTTAAACTGATTTCATGCTAACGGGCTGACCTGAAATTTACAGCAGAAGACAGAAAAAGTGCTGGATTAAGACCATCCCATTACGTTTTGAAAAATTATTCAGTTAGCTAATGATGTGTTATCAGTTCCCGTCATCTTTCATAATATTGTCTGTTATCTATTATTTTATTACAGTTTGAGCCAAGACTGAATGGGAAGAGTGTGGAGTCTGAGCCTCCAAAATTACTGTTCAAGCCAGCAGCTTATGGCCAAGGCAAAGCTTCTAACAAACCTTTGAAGCCAGTTATTGCAGGTATAATATGTTTGCTACAGGTTACAACAGCATAATGACTGGACAGACATCGGAGTTAGGGTTTGATAGAGGGGTGCTCAAATGCATGATCAGCTTTTTCTTGTGTTCTGTCATTGACAACTTGCACTTGTAATTGTACAGATTGTGAGAGAAACAAAAGGCATTTCCGAAGGCATGTAAATTAGCACAGTAGACCTAGGATACTAGACCGATAGCCATAGCACAGGTTTACGAGTAACAAGGTACATAGGAGAAGTGGGAAAGTGTGTGGGAGATATGATGCTGTGTTAAACAGTTCAATACAGTAAGCCACAAAGCAAGCTTCCACTTATAATTACATAATACAATTAAAACATTGAAAAGGATGCCCCTGCCCCCTTCTCTCATTTCCTTCTGTTGGGGGGTACAGTCACTTGGCAGAGCTTGGCAGGGAAGGCTCCATCTCTCTTAGATTTTAGTGATTACATCTTGCCTTATTTGCGTTGTTCCTGAAATGACTCTTTGCTCAAGATTGGCCTACTAAGTGCTATACTGTATGTCCCAAGGAATAAAATATAAATATACATGCATGAATTTTCAAATGCCTTGCATGAGCTTTGTGCAAGATGCCTGATGCAGTTTTGGTGTTATAGAATGATGCCATTATTGCTGTTGTAAGTAATTAAATTATAGTCCAATCCACTTGTCTCGACATGACTTTTGTCGACATTCAGGGTAACTTGACACAATTTTGAAGTCCCAACCTGTTCCTTCTTTAATGCTTCTAAATATTTCCCCATAAATCGACGTATTATTCCATTATTTCCTCTTATATCGACACATTTCTCCCTGACCAGAGCACAACAAGTGCACCAGATCTCCTACTGCACTATTGAAAATGCCCATGCAACTCCCCACAAATAAGATCTCTTTTATTTCTCTTTGCGGTGCTGGGGGGGGGGGGGGGGTGGACAAAGAGGATGACCTTGGCTCCATTAACATGAGTGTGTAGTGCCACGCATAAGCACACGGCAGTAAAAATACAAAGTTTGGGTACTTTTTTCTTTCACAAAATATTCGTGAGCCGTTGATACTAGGCCTTGATCTAGATCTCTTGGTTAACTGCCGTACTGTGTGTGTATCGGTATCATCACTTTGTCTGAAGAAACAGTCAGGTCGAGGTTAAAAAGAAATAGTGAAACACTGCACATTTGATGTATCGCTACAGCATCTCGCCGATATCGGCAAATGTCTGCCACGCGACTGCTCCACACAACAATGATATTGGAGGAACAGGTGACAGTATGCTGATATTACAGTCGAAACCTGATATAACAGGGATTGTGGGACCAGAGCAAAATCCCTGTTATATCAGGTCCCTGTTATATCAGACTTCCAAGGGAAAAAAGCAAAAATGGCCTAATCCTGCGATTTTTAAATCATGGGTAGTGTACCTTGTCAAAGGTACTTCCGACCTTGCACAAAACTTCTTTAGTTCTTTGTGGCAGCCACTATCTTCTCTTTGTCTATAAGTATGATGATCGTGTGAATGGATCCACGTGGAATCTCACATTTTCAACAAATTTCGGCCAGCGATGCAGTCTTTTTGTCAATTTCTTGAATTATTTCAAATTTCTTCTCAATGGAAAGGCATTTCCTTTTTCGCTTGTTGTCATTTGATGCCGTATTAATAATATTATTATATTGGTCTAGAGCTTTCTGTCTCACGACGCGGTCTCAACAAAGGAAAATGGTGGTCCACGTGCGATTTCAACACGAGGTGTGTAATGTGTGGCTGAGAAGGGCTTTTACTTTTAGAGCTTGACACACACACCTGACTGGCCTCTTCGTTTTAATTGGTTGTCTTGACACTGGCCCACGGAGCTAAGCTCTTTGCACTGGCCTTGCCTCGCCTCCTCTCTCCCTCTCTTCTTTTGACTGCTACCAAAGATTGTACAAATAACCACCCGCATCACTCGCGTGATCGTGTAAGCTTTTGTTACAGTTACTGAACAGCGCTCGCTGTTTGTCTACTTGATGGCTCAAAGTCAGATTCTTGCTCTCGGTATCCCTGTTATAACAGATCTGGCACTTGTAGGTCCCTGTTATTGCAGATATATTTTGCTAAAGATAAAGAGGGAGAAAAAACGAGGATTCAAAAAATCCCTGTTATGCCCGGATCCCTGTTATACCCGGCCCTATTATAAATGGTTTCGACTGTATATGATAATTATAAGGAAAAGGGACATAATTGCATTATTTTTATTGGAAATAACCCCCCCCCCCCCCACCCCTTTTTTTTTTGGTTCTCTTGCACCACTAATCTGCTTTCTCTTTACTCGACACAATTCAGATGGTCGCACTGATGTCAAGATATTAGGATTGCACTGTAAATTGTTTTCTTGCTATGAATAAGAGAAACAATAACAGGGAATTACAAAACTATCATTCCAATAAATTACTTCTTTAAACCTGCTGTTATAACCTAAGGATACCAACCCTTTAGGAGGGCTACAGTTTTACAAGTGGTGACTAAATGAAGAATGTATGTTTTGCATTTATTCAGAGTTACAATATGGCAAGTGTCTTTTATACCTTTAAAGCAAAATATGCATCACGTTATTATTTTTACTGATATCAACATGCTCAGTTTTGCTGTTTGATAACACATGGTATCATCTTTTATACTTGAATAATGTGTGGCTATCTTTGAAGAGTAGGTGGCTTGGCCCTGTGGCATCCTTTTCTAATCTGTAGGTATCTGGGATCAACAACATTAAATCCTTTGCCATGAGTGTGCAATTCATAAAACAGAATGGCAGAGCATGGAAGATGTTTTTTTGATTTTTTATTTTGTACACTTCTTTAGTCCCATTTGGGAAATTTGCCTTAGTGTCATTTTCAGCCCAGTTACAACTGGAGCAGACATGTTGCTGCCACAGTGCAGCGCTAGTCGATGGGTTTTGGGTGGAGGGTAGAAATAAATTTTATTTAAGTTTGCTGGGCAGCGGCCTGTTTGGCCTACTCTTTTCAAAAACAAACTGCCAAGGTATCTTTATCGTGCACATAGCCCCTCCAAATTTTTTGTCCTTGTCAAAGAAGACTAGGTGCTCAATCCTACCTACCATAGGATGAGGAACAGGAAAATATGAGAAAAATCCCAAAATTCCAACATCTCTGCACTGACTGGGATTTGAACCAGGTACCTTCGGCATGAGAGGTGAGCACCTTACCCCCAGACCACCATGTATGTATACACTGCATGTAGGTGTCCATTTATTGTCTGAACATAGCTAACTCGGTTACCTTATTCCTTTTAATTGTACAGGCCACAAACTGGGCGATCCTTGTGAGTATGGACTTTTGGCTTTCTTATCTACTTGTGACAGTCAGCAGACGGAGGAAACTCTCAGTTTGAAAGTTGCTCAGGACAGCAGGCTGGCCATGGGCTTGACAAACACATTTACATGGCTGGCAGCACAGGCCTGTAATCAAGGTCTGTGGTCTTGAGTTATGAAGTCATTAGTGATGGCTAAAGATTTTACTACAACCAGATCTGTGTTTATTTGTGATCAGGATCATTTTGCATTTTTGAAGTTTGACATAGCAGAGGTAATTTATAGCTCTCATTCACCAGAGGCCTAGTTTTCATTCTGATAGAGAACTCTCACTTTTTTCTTAAAGAGCGTAAATCCTGTCAGCACAAAACCATCGACTTTCTTTCACTTCCTGGCACTCAATTGCCATCATTTTTTTTAAAAATTCTTTTGTTGATTTGGTTGTCATAGTAAAATAGTTTGGAAAGTTAGTAAGTGAATGAGATAAGAAATTTACCATGAATCACTTGGATGCAAAAGTCATGGTAAGAAATTGAGACAGACCAGAAATTCAAGAATTTCGAATTGGTTTTACTTTGAATGGGCCAAAATTTATCACCAGTAACAAACAGAAATGACAATTTGTCATGTTGATAAAGTACATGTAATCATTTAACTACATGTTGATAAATGGAAAGGCGGGAAGAATGAAACTGGCAGTGCAGGGATGTAATTTTAAGTCACCTATATAGGTGTACACACAAATGTTCCCAACACCATGGAGGAACACCAAACTTAACATACAGCTGCAGAAACTGAAAACTTGAACAAACTTTATCATAACTCTATTGCAGGCTTCAGTCATCTCATCGATTTGACTTATCCCCTGACCAGTCAGACCATTTTGACAGATGGCCGTGTTTTTTCCTTCTTGGCATATCAGCTGAATACATTGGAACTTTGGAAGGATGACCCAGCTAATAAAATAGTCAATCTTTGTTGGCACACACCTGAGATGGCTCTCTATCACAGTATTGAGCAGGGCAAGGTCAGTTTAAAATTGAACTTTTCTGTACAGGAGAGAACTTTCATGATTTGGAATTCCTTTGTACATTAGAATGGAAGTGAAAAAGGGTTTTAAAAATTTAGCACAACATATCACAGAAGAAAATAAAGGAGAGAATTTTTATGATTTGAATTGCATTGTATGTCAAAATGGGAACGAAGTAAGGTTTTAAAAATTTAGCACATCATATCATAGAAAACAAGAAAAGGACGTAACTATAAATCAGGCAATGAAGTGGTGCTGATACTTTTTCCATTGGAGGACAGAGCAATAATTTGAATGCAGTTTAAATGTGTGTGCACATGCTCTTGGGTGTTTGCATGTTCAGGGTTACAGGATTTCTTCAAGTCACATTTTAAAGGAAAGAAAGTGTTCAGTTATTATGAAATACAGTGCACAATTGACAATATGAAATTTACTGGTCCAAAAGATCTTTTTTGAGGCATTCAGTTCAGTTTTTTCTCGTCACTGTTATGGTAGAAGAACAAACTGTAGGTAACCAAGACAGCTGTCAATGTAGACCCAATTCAAGCCCTAAGCTTACAAAACTTACAGGAAAGAATTGTGCTCCTAGGACAGGTCATTCAGTCAGTCATTCAATCAGTTGCCTCAATTATCCTTTAAATTTATAATCAAATCTGGCCAAGACTATGATACAGAAGCCAGGACTGGAATCCTCCAGAAATATTTTTTTTTTCAGATTTTTAACTTTTTTTTTTCTGCGAGGTGGAAAATATGTGTGTGCTTTGCGGTTGGTTAGGCGTTGCACCAAAAGTTCATGAAATTTTTTATGTCAGTAGTTCCCATCATTTCACTATTTACTCAATGACATATAATGCGGAATAAAAACACAAGTAGGCAGCTCATTAATGTTCAGTTACATTTGTGTGTGGGGGGGGGGGGGGGGGGGGGGAATTTTTTGTGTGTGTGTGTGTTCAGTTTTTTAGCCTGATGACCGTCCATAGGAAAAGATAGCTTTTGTGGTTTACTCCATTCTCTTAAAATGTATTTTAAACTTTTCTTGTTCTTTGCATGCATTGTGGGGCTTTGCAAAATACTTTTTTTTTTCACATTTTAGTTTTGTACCAAGCCCTGCTGTGACCCTAAATTCTCTCTGTTGCTTTTTGTTGTTGTTGTTGTTGTTTAGATAGGTATTTGACTCTTTAGGTAAGGTGTGTATGCGTGTCTTGCCCTATCATATTGCTGTTGTGTCTTAGTTTCATGTTCTTGCTGGCTCGGTTATGTGCCTGTGGCTCACGTATATATGTGCATTTCCATTTATTCACCTAAATTTTTTAAAATGCAATGTGACTGCGGCACAATAAAGTCAAAGTTATGCACCTAGGCTTAACTCTTTCCGTACTTTTCACCGATACATCGGTTCCTCCGACTGACGCATTTGGACTAATTTCTGCTGAAGTGCAGTAATAGTGGCATCGGTTGTACCACAAACAACAAAAACACTGGGAAGCTAGATGGACACAGTATCGTTGAAATGCCCAGGGGTAACAAGGAGAGTACTTTTTGCCGATGTATCGGTCCCCCCGACTGACGCATTTGGACTAATTTGGGCTGAATTGCAGTATGGAAAGAGTTAAGGTTAATGTTTTCACTAGATTGTCTAAAGATCTTTAAAAGCCATTTAATTCCCAGCATTTGATCCTGAGATCTGTCTTGTGTTATATACCTACCTACTTATGTACTTCTTGTTTGTGTCACAAGGTGAAAGAACTGAACGCAGAAGTGATCCGCCAACTTGTCCAAATGTTTTTGCTTGCCCCAGCAGACAGAGGTTACTCAATGAAACCCACAGTAGCAGACCAGCCATGCCCACAGAAATTTGTACCTGATAAAGTTGTGGAAGAAGTGGTTGAGGAAAAAGAGGAATACATTGTCACATGATATCTTCTCATAGTAGTTAGCTTTACCTGCTTTGACTGTAAATTAAAAAAAATTGCTGGACAAGGCCAATTCATAATCTATTCAAATGATGTGTTGTTTTTTTACAGTTTTCTGTCGGTATTATTGTTGTCATTGTTTTTATTTATAGTAAAACCTCGTTATACCGCCAAGTAAGGGGCAAACAGAAAATTGGCGGTATAACGAGAATGGCGGTACAACGAAAATACCATGTAGAACAAAGGAAATAAGTAATTTACCAACACTGGACTGGCTAACATGTCTAAAATATTGCAGTTATCTCCCTTATCTCTCCAGTAGACATAAACTTCCGTTGTCATTAATTTGAAGTTAACATTGCTTTCATTTGTATTTTGTTGCTGTTGTTTTTGTGTTTATGTGTGTTGGAGTTCATTTATTCAGGAAATCGCACCTCAAGAGTAAAAGTATTATGTATTGCAACATGACAAATAATGCTACATTACAATTCAGCAACAAACGTGTGCTATTTGCATCGTACCCCCGCGACCGGTATGAACCAGTTGAAGCATCACCTCGCGCGCGCTTACGTTCGTTCACAAACTCTCTATTGAACTGTGACCCGTCTTTCCCACTGCATGCCCCATCAGTAGGCCTATCAGGACTTCAAAAGCGAAGACTGTGTAGTAGTACATGTAGTAGGATTGGTGTTTGAGTAACAAGCACAGACTGTGGC
The DNA here is from genome assembly GCA_963931925.1 of Onchidella celtica. Classification (NCBI taxonomy): domain Eukaryota; kingdom Metazoa; phylum Mollusca; class Gastropoda; order Systellommatophora; family Onchidiidae; genus Onchidella; species Onchidella celtica. The sequence goes on from OZ007567.1 coordinate 38,831,893, forward strand.
GCCTAGTGATGTTCCGTCTGTTAGCTGGATTTAGGTAGAGGTGGGGAGTGGGGGTTAAATTTACGTTGGCGCTATAACGAGCAATATTTACTACACTCAAGTTATGAATGTTGCAGTCAAACCGTTGGCGGGTGGCGGTATAACGAGATTTTTAGTGACTTTGTATAGGTGTCAGATCCGTACCACAGGGAAAAAGCTGGCGGTATAGCGAGGTTTTACTGTACTTTCATTTAACTTTTTTTTTTTTATGATTTCTATCTGTGCAGCAAATACTGAATGACTAAGTTTTCTCTGTATTGCTAAGAACTAATTATTTCCATCCAGTCCCTCCAAGAAACCGTTACTTTATGCCTACTTATTTACATAAATTTATGGTGTTATAGATGCAGAAATTTTAAATATCAAATTTTCAAATATCAATGTGATACACTGTTTTCGAGAAGTTGTCAATACCTAGCCTAACATACCCGGTAGTATATGTATTGGTCATATTTTAGTACATCTCTTCAAAGCTATCATCTTCTACAATTTTAATTCATCTGTCAGCACAGGATACTCATCTCTCTCAATCTCGCAGTGAAGCAGTAGACATTACAAGTGCATGGATCGGCGTGAGATAATTTACAAAGAATAACTGGACTGGCTAGTTATGCAATGTTGGTGATAAAGAGGGGCATCTCTTCAAATTTTACTTTATGACACTATCAAAAACCATGATAAATAAAAACATGTACACTTCAATATATATATGTATGTAAGTTTATTCAGCTATGCTTGAGTAAAGAAAATTAAAAGAGTAAATTTTGCAAAGTATATCAATTAACAAGAAAACATCTTTCAGCATTAGTAACAGATAAGTACCGGTATACTATCTTTGATTAGAAACAGAAGACAGCACTCAAATATTTGATTCATTCAAAGATACAATCATTGAATTTCTAATCAGTCATCAGCCTAAAGATATTTTACCATTTTATAAACATGTCACTTCTTCAGAATTGTGCAGTCACCATTTTTGGTATCTTCAAAATATAAATAAGACGTGCACAAAATTATCGTCATGCTCCTCTTATAGAATTTTTTTTACTAAGACATTGGACAGAGAATACATCTGGAAGATGTAGCCTCTTTGATTGTTTAACTACTAAGATTCCATTTCATGCCATCTACTATGTGGCAATGATTTCCACTTCTTCATTGGTGAGTTTGTTTTTACACTCTAAAAAGTCTCTCTTTAAATGTTTGGTGAAAGCTGAATACTTTCTGTATCTTTCTTTTGACTAGAGAATGACAACTGAATTTTCATGTGAAGTTTCAGAGCTGTGAGGATTTGAACTTCAAGGAATAATGAGCAAACTCTTAGAATGATTGTTATCACAACTGGCTTGCCAATACTGATACCAGCTCCAGGTGCTAAAAAAAACATTATAAATGAATAATATGAGTCTGAGTAATGCTTGAGTAATGCTCAGGGACTTTAATGGAGAAAAACACATATCACCACCACAGATAATGCTCAACCCAAATACCTCTGCTTGAGTCTATTGAGAGTACTTTGTGCGGAATTATCTTTCAAGAAAGCCGAGACAGATTACAGACAGTCAGTGCATATTTGTAAAGATTGTCTCGTGAAAAAAATGTAATCTTTCAAGAAAGCCGAGACAGATTACAGACAGTCAGTGCACATTTGTAAAGATTGTCTCGTGAAAAAAATGTAGTTAAATGATTAACTAAGGCTCTATCAGAATCACAAAGACGCATCCCATCACCACCAGTCTCTATCGCCCTATGGACTTTACTGTAAAACCAGTACTGAAAATTTATACAGTAAAACTGTTTGTCAATACCCCATCACCAGTTATGCCTTTGGCACCCGAGCTTTGTTTTAAAAAATTTGTACTAGAAAAATTCAGTGACTCTATATGTAATGGGAAACAATTCTTCCCCTGGGCTTCAACAGAAGCATCACTCGGGTGCAAAACATATATTTTTGAAAACTTAATAGAACAACCCACTGTCTGCACATAATTATAATCATGTGACAGGTAAATAAACAATATAAATCTGAAAAACATGCAAAGCAAACAATAGAAAACAACACTTACCACTGTCTAACAAAGTAACAATGATGCAAACTGACACATGACTAGACATGGACCTGCACTCATGTATAATGCCATAATGCGACCCCCCCCCCCCCCCCCCCCCGCTTTATAATTGTGGTACAAAATTTCTCATATTATACACAAATATTTATGGTATCTAACTAGTATGGCCTACTGTTTCTCATTCACAGTGGCCAATGATACACTTGCATTTGACTAACTTTTCACTTACGGTAAAGGGTTATGCCCTATTCTTTAACATTATTTTCCACAAATCATCATTCCAGCACTAAGTTTTACATTTACCATTACACACTCCATACCAGATGATCTTGCTCAAATACATTATGATTTGTTAGGAACAACAATTAAAGCTCAGAACCGGACGTCAATAAAATTTTATTAGACCACATATTTGCTTAGACAATGTTTCCTCCCACTGGAAATTTGTGAGTTTGTCAACTATACTTAAACAGGAACTGAACTTTTGGATACATTTAGAATATTAATTTCTAAAAGTCTTCAGCACCGACATTATTCATTAAAATGTTATGTTAAGTACAACCCAAAAAATCAACAGAATGTGAACTTTAACCCTCACCCTGCGCAGGGCGGCAATAGTCGGTATTGATTTGCAAGCGCTCACGCCGCACGGACGGCAAAAGTCGCCCAGGTCAAGCTGACCGCGCCACGCGCAAGCCCTATTTTCATGCGTCGGGTCACTGACCTTTTTGAGACGTAACCACCGTGTTATTGTTCACTGTATACTCTTCTAAATCAAACGCATTGTGACATGGACATGTTAACCAGTGAACCACTGGTCGGAATCACAAAGACTAAGCTTTCAAAGGCTCTCCCCACACTTTCAAAACATGTAACACCGACATGCGAACTGTTGCTCAACAAATTTGCAATATTATCTCATTTTCTCACAAGCTGACCACCATCTGGAGTTGTCTGTATCTAAGAACCAATCAGAAACAAGCTCTGAAATAATCTTTGTCCCAAATGCCCACATTGGTTTATTAGTATGTGTCAATCAGGATGAAACCATTTGTGTAGGGCTTGGGAGGGCGTGGCTAGTTATCATGCTTCGTTCTCACGAAAACTACAGCTGTCAGTTTGGAATCATAAGTCAGATCATTGGTTAGAGACTGACAGACTAAGGTTTTGCTGGTTAATTCATTATCAAGCGTGATAAGGCATAGCAGCGAATGTTTTCATACCGATCAATAAAAACCGAACCACGTGGACAGCGTTTGTGGTCATCGTCTAGCGGCACGGGTCAGTGACCCCAGATAAGATTCTCCGTGAGTAAGGTCACTGACGGGGCAGCGGGCTTTACGGGTAATGTAATTAGAGATCATGGGGTCTTTTCTGCTATTCATGAATATACATAAATTTATTTGTGAAAATAATTTGCATTCCTGAACATTTCAGTCCCATAATGGACAATTTCATAATGCAGTTCTAATTCTCTGTGACAATAAAATAAAAATGCCCTTTTTAATAATTTGACTTTCAATTTCCTCCATATGACCACAAAAAGGCTATAAATGACAGCTTCAATTTGTGTCATGTCAAATGCCAAGTATTGAAAAACTGATATCTGTGCCATGCAGATTAGACCAACAGGTTTGAGGATGAGAAAGCCAGACAAACTTTCAGTAACTCCTTTAGCAAACAGACAACCAGAGTATGTCATGGACACTCTAAAAGTGCACAGCCACAGAGATACATACAGTACAAATTTTACTGCTTTTAAACTTCTTTTTCAAACAAAGTTCTACACAAGCATCCATGTATACATATTAAAGGTCAACATTTGCATCTTCTAAATTGCAATTTTCTGTTAATGGTAAAGACATATAACAATAAATATAAAACATACACTCAAAACTAACTCTCATAGACTTGGAAATGAACATTACTGGAAGCCTCATTTGTCTTGATGAAGACGTAGCATGGCTTGAACATTCAAGACAATTTTTATACCTGGAGGACTAAAAACCCATACATTATTATAAACACTAAAGGCAAATTCTGGTCTCCTGGATAAGATATGAATTTGTTAAAATAGAACACTGTATACAGTATGCTGACTTGCAGCACACAAGTGCACATGTTCAACTTTCAAGGATCACTGTCTCATGTTTCAAAATGGGACCACAAACAATTAATAATACAGTGGACTCCATCTAAGATCTCGCCGCCTTAGAACCCGATCCGCCTTAGAACCCGCTGTTGCCGCGAAACCGAATTTTTTCACTATAATTTACATGCGTAAGAACCCGCTCTGAAACGAAAAATCCGCCTAAGAACCCGGCATTTGACCGTGAGACAAGCACACTTTTACGTAAAATTTCGATATTAAACACAAAATTCTCTTTCAAGTTGACAGAATAGAACAAAGCCACACAGTACAGTGAAAGAGAACAGGTGGAGGGAAGGTAGGGGGAGGCGAACCGCACAAAGGATGGAGCCCAGTTACGTCTTTCGTGTGCGAGCAGGCCACTTCTAGACTAAATTAGCATAGTCATTACCTAACATCTATTGTTGTCTGACTCGAGGGGCAGAATTTTATACGTAATTGACCACGCGCTTGGTTTGCATGGCACATGTACATGTACTGAGGGCTGTATGTGGTTATTACACATTGTATCACTGGGCCTCGTGTTGTATCCGCCTAAGAACCCGCTTTTTCTGTCTCCCGTTGACCGGGTTCTTAGGCGGAGACTACTGTACTGATTTTCCTCTGTTGGAAACCACGGTGGAACATCACACAAATAAATAGGGCCTGTTGTCAAGAAGGCAGGCCATTCATACAAACATTAAAATGAATGGAACATTCACTGGTTTAATTCTGTGTTCAAACAGTTGGTGTGTAAACAGTTTCCCACTTCTCTCTTGTAAGACATGATAATTGCTGCTGTTCCGGCCTAGTAAATTTCACAATTTCTTTTTAGCTCATTGTAATCTGGGGATACAAAAGAAAGAACAGATGAAGATCTTTGTTCTTGGGGGATCTCTCCTCTAAGCATTTGCATCTCAATAGAAACAAATTTTTTTAAATCTCACAAGGCTTCTCATAAATATAAATATGGCTCTTAAACAACCTGTGCAAACTACATACACAGCTACTTACAAACCTTTGCTTGTTCAGCTATGTTAGCAAATTGCAAACCCTTGCAATTATGACAACAGTAGAAAACACATTCTAGCCCACCTTTGACAGAAAATCTATACACCACAACCTGTTTTGAAAGGAGACAGTTGTTTCTTACTAATCAATTAATTATCAACCCATTACTGAAACAACTCCCACCACCTGTTTTTTAAGCTCGCCACCGACACATAACCCATACTGGGCAGAGACCAAAACATAACCCAGCCTGGCCTAGTATCAAACTCCTGCCTTTTATTAACCCACTCCTGATTACTAACTTATATTATCAACAGCTTGAATATGTCAAGGCAAGATCTCCCTGACTACAGTGAATCTTTCCTTGTTCATTACTGACAGAAATGATTTACTAATCCACCACAACCAGCAAATTCTTATACAGTTGTACTGATATAAAAAAAAACCTGCAGCACTATACAGTGCAATCCTCACATCTCGACATCAGTGGGACCGTCTCACTTGTGTCGAGTAAAGAGAAAGTCGAAATAGCAGATTAGTAGTGGAAGAGGGAAAAAAAAGGGGGGGAGGGGGATCAAATGCCACCATAATGGGAAGCGTCCAATAAATAACGCAACTATGTCCCCTTTTCTTTAATTATTGGCATATTGTCACCCGTTCCTCCAATACATGTATTACTGTTGTGCGGAGCAGTTGCGTGGCAAAGATGTGCCGATGTCAGCGAAATGCGGTAGCTATCAAATGCGCAGAGCTTTACTTTTTTTTTTTTTAAATCTCGACGTTTCCTCAGAAGAAGTGATGATACCGATACACACACAGTACGGCAGTTAACCAAGAGATCTAGGTCAAGGCCTAGTAACAACGGCGCACGATTGTTTTGTGGGGAAAAAAATTACCCAGTCTGTAGTACCCTGTACTTTTACTGCCGTACGCTTATGCATGGCACTCCTTATTCGCGCTATTGAAGCCAAGGGTCAACTGTGTCCACACAACCCCTCTCCTACCCCTCCCGACCAGCACCGCAAAAATAAATTAAGAGATCTTATGTGGGGAGTTGCGTGGGCATTTTTGGTAGCACAGTAGTAGATCTAGTGCACTTGTTTTGCCGCGGTCGGGGAGAAATGTGTCGATATAAGAGGAAAGAATGGAATAACATGTCAAGTTACGGGGAAATATTTAGTGGCATTAAAGAAGGAACAGGTTGAGACTTAAAAATTGTGTCGAGTTACCCAGAATGTCAACAAAAACCATGACGAAATAAGTGGCTTGGACTGTATACTATTAGATAATCTCTCCCCTCACCCTGCCCCCATTGGCTTCATGCAAATTCAACCTTGGTCACCTTGCATCACTACCACTAGTACCAGAAACTGCTAGGTTTATCAAACCATTACCTATTAATTACTGGACATTAAAAATCACAACACTGACTTTCACAAACCATTAAAACTTTCTCTGATCTCATAAAATGGACTATCATAATCAAAACAGACAATATAGTGTAAACAGCCTACTTTTACTTTAAAGAATCAATGAACTGCATTGAACATATTTTCAGATATTTTATAAAGCAGTTACGTATAGTATCAATGTGAAGATTCTGGATTTGCTGTCCACCTCATCAGTACATTATATTCTCATGCAGAATTAACCTTAGTTTGCACAGACACAGTGCAACAAGGAGCTGCTCTCTTCATAATTTATCCTTTACCTGTACAAAAATCAAGGGAACCAGTGAAATTAGGTTAGGTTTTGGGTTAAAAACAGGCTTCCTGCATCTCTTTGAGAATGCTTTTCCTACAGCTTTTCCTGGGGTTTTCAAGGGTCAAAATAGTAAATCCCACATCTACTTAAATGCAAGTGAATGAGAGAAAAGGGGTTTTATTTCAACTTTTTATACTTTTTTTTATTACCGACAATTCAAGGGCTATTCCAGGGACTAATTCACTAATCTCTGGGCTTTTCCAGGGCTGTGCAGGAACACTGTAGTAAAGAAGTTAGCATTGGCATCTAATGAGACAGTTAAACAGAGTTAACAATTTATCTTTTCCTACCTTTGTCTTGCTCACTGTAGGTCATACAGCTAAGTCATGACATCATCATCAAATTCCTCTTCTTCCTCCTCATCTTCATCATCTTCTGAGTCAGAAGCATCAATTAAAGATTCAACATTAATCTCGCTGCCTTTCTTCTTGAATGATGCACTGCTACTTTCATCAAACTCATCCCTGTCAACAGAGCAATTTTTCCATCATAAAAAGTTTAAAGTGATATTGTCTCATTCTTGTCATTACGTAATTAGGGTCAACATCAAAATGAATGTTTAACAAATTTAGCACTCAAATGACAATTTAAAATGAAAATTAACAAACCAAAAATAAATACAGTGCAATCCTAATATCTCGACATCAGTGGGACCGCCTGCATTGTGTCTAGTAAAGAGAATGTTGAAACAACAGATTAGTGGTGGAAGAGAACAAAGGAAAAAAAAGGGAAGCTCAAATAATATCACCATTATGGGAAAAGTGTCCAATAAATAACAAAATTATGTACCCTGTTTCTTCTAATTATAGGCATGCCATCATCTGTTCCTCCAATATCATTGTTGTGTGGAGTAGTTTCGTGGCAAACATTTGCAAATATCGGTGAGATGCTATACATCAAATGCAAAGTGTTTTACTTTTCTTTTTAACTGCGAACTGACTGTTTCTTCAGAAGTAGTGATGATATCAATACACACACAGTACGGCATTGAACCAAGAGATCTAAGTCATGGCCTAGTATTAACGGCACACGAATGTTTTGTGAAAAAAAACAAGCAAACGTTAGTACACACAATCTGTAGCGCTCTGTATTTTTATTGCTGTGCGCCTATGTATCTCACGCCACTCTCGCGTTATTGAAGCCAAGGGTCATCCCCTATATCAGGGGTGTAAATAACATCTGAAAAAATTATCTGAAAATGAAACGCCAGGAGCCGCATAGGCCCCGGTGGGGTCAAGGGGCAACGCCCCCCAGCCGAAATTGATTTTCACACATTTACAGCTTAAAAATTGGCCTCTCCTGAGCAGAATTTGGTTAAATTAATAGGGATAAAGACACTTTAAAAAGGAAAAAAATAAACTAGAAAAGACTACACTGGACAATAAGTGGTACAAGAATAACTTTCAGAAGATAAAAAAAGACAATGTGGTAATGGCCATAAGGTACATACCTTACTTTGCTTGGTAAATGTGATGTTTCATTCTTCTACAAGTTTTGGTAAAAAAATTCATTTCTAACTTTAGTGTGATGAGTGACCCTATCCTTGAGAGAGACTGACTTGGGCACTGAAGCTACCTCTAAATCTGCCCTAGATCTATTGTGTTCTTGCTCAATGTTGGGAGCAGCACCATAAGGCAAAGAGGGATGTACAGCTGAACTAGAACTGAATCTAGGCAGAAATTGACTACAGATATCTGCAGTACCAGAAATCTTACTGCACACTGCCTGCATTGCAGCAGGAAGTCTCTGGTTAGATCGAAAAATACGATGGTTTCGCTCGTGAGCTTTAGATCGGTTGGCATGGTCCTTTAAACAACGCACACCACCATTGCCGTACTTAATCTCACACTTGCAATAACAGCACCAAGCAAACCCATCTTTGTCTATCTTACGGAAATAATCTGAAAAATAATCGCCGTTGTCATCTTTCAAGAACAACCAATCCCATCTAACCTTGTTCCTACACTCTAGATCAATCGCATCAACTGCTGTATCTCGTTCAACAAACCTGGGAAATTGTGAACATGACGCCATGGTTTAAAACTTAAAAACAATGAGAGTTATTTCCCTTGCCTTGCATCTATTTCCCCGCTTGGCTAGGCCTAGGCTATTTTCGTGGGTCAGAGAATTTTCCTCTGAAATCTCGGAGATTCTCGGACTAACGAAAGTGAAGGAAACTTGTCCGTCAGAGAATCTTTCTCTGAAAATTTGTCGTACAACTAGCAAACCAATGTCGTGACAATAGTATTAATGTAGTTGTGAAATTAACTGTTTTTATTCATAGATTTATTATCAGTGAATAAAGAAAACAAAAACAACCTAAAATAACTAAAAATAAGGATAGATTTAGCTCTAGATCTAGGAATTTACCCTCAAAATCCAACAAAATGAAAAAATCTGAAAGATTTACATCCCTGCCTATATCCACCCACCCCCTCTTCCATCCCTCCTTGCTGGCACTGCAAAAAGAAATAAAGAGGTCTTATATGCAGGGAGTTGCCTGGACGTTTTCGGCATCACAGTAGTACAGTCAACTATGCTTGAGTTGATGTCGTCGGGGGATTGAAAAAAAAGATCAACGCATCTGTTGTTCAACTTATCCATTGCCAACCCGATGTCAGGGGATATAACCATTGTTAACTTTACATTTAGAGGGGGGGGGGGGGCGCACAGTGTAACGCATTTGAACTGACTGCAATGGTCAGTTAGTGCACTACAGTTTCTAATCTTGCTAGCCACTAAACAACGGTTTCATCCAGATTAGCACATATTAATGAACCAATGTGGGCATTTGGAGTGAAGGTCATTTCAGAGCTTATTTCTGATTGGTTCTTAGACCCAGACAACTTTGGATGATAGTCAGCTTAGGAGAAAATGAGATAATAACAATTCGCATGCCGATGCTACACCTTTTGATAGCCTTTGAAAGCTTAGTCTTTAAGATTCTGACCAGTCAAAATACCTGCATGCCTTTGGCTTGACCACAGGCCTCTGAACCTGCTCTGGACTTTGGGACTAGTCTATCGGCATTCCCTTGCGTTTGGAGTTGGGTGGTGGTATTTTTGAAGTATGCATGGGAAAAGGGCTGAGAGGGAGGGGCATTTTCCGTCACACCGTGTGTGTTGTTGTATGTACCCACATGGACTCACTACCTGCGTGACTGTGCGTGAAAACAAAGAGACACCTTGGAGCCGGGAAACTCTATGGAGAGGACTAGACTAGCCTAGCCTGTCAGCGTGCTGTAATGCATATATGTAATGCTTCGCCAACAGGGGAGTGTCGGTGTCGGATAGTTGAGGTGTCAACTCAATTTCATGGGTCGGATAATCGAGATCAACTCATCCGTCTATATGGTTCGAGAATTGGAATAAGAGATGGGACAGGAAATCTAAGTCAACATACGCATTGTGACGCTTGAGTCGAAGTCAATACAACAGTTTTATATTAATATAAAATATAATGGAATGGTGCTGGTTCCACCAAAAAAGATCAACCCAAGAGAAGTTCAACTCAAGTGAAGTCCACTGCAGATCTAGTGCACTTGTTGTGCTCTAGTCAGGGAGAAATGTGTTGATATAAGAGGAAAGAATGGAATAGCACGTCGAATTACAGGGAAATATTAAGTAACATGAAATAAAGAACAGGTTGGGACTTGAAAATTGTGTCGAGTTACCCAGAATGTCAATAAAAGCCTTGTCAAGATAAGTGGATTGGACTGTATACTTAGAATCAACGAATAATAAAACAGGGCATGCCAACAATTTTGTGACCCCCCCTTGAGAAACTGTTCTACACCATCACTCTCAGTTTTGTTGCAATAACATAGAATACACAACAACCTGTCAAGGACTCACTACACTTACAGAAAATCTTCAGCTGTTGCACCACTGACCACACCAGAGTCCATGTCAAAGACTGGCATTTGCTGGTCGTAAGTTCCTTTCTGCCTGGCCAGTTTGATGAGGGTCTCACAGAATTTCTGACCCATTTCTTCAAGCATAGCTGTATTGATATGCTGATCCTGATGGTATCAGAGGAAACAACGGATAAGCTGACAATGACAACAGTTATGAAGACACATTTATGATTAAATATTAAAGTGGTTCAATCAAAATGGACAGAGAGTACTAAATCACTGATCAAATCAAATCATCTTCAGGAAAACAAAATTCAATACAGAAACATTTGTAAGATGTTGAATACACCAAATACTGCTAATTCAAGTACATTGATATAAAAATAACAAATTCTTAATGATAAACAAAACAAAGCAAAAAAATGCAATGACTTAATAAAGGCTCAACTTTTCATAAAGTCATATATATAATATTCTACTCTTTCTTCTGAGCCTCACATGCAAAAATAGACTTAACCCTCGTCCCGCGTTGAGTGAACTCGTCCAGGTAACGCCCCATGCGGGGATAGCCAGCGGCCAGTCAGCCGATCGTTCGCGTGTTGCCGATAACCTCGGCAGTCGGGTCAATCGGGTCCTTGTGAACACGTGTATCGCGTATACTTCAGGACGCAATAACAACAATAGTGGTGGATAAATCGTTAGGGACCCCTATGATATTTGGATAAAGTACTCGTGATGATATGCAGTAAGTTTTATTGTGAAATGGAAGGCCCCAAATCAAGAATTTTCTGCACTTACATGCCGTTTAACATACGTTTTATCATTTTCCCAAGACCTCTGCGCTTTTTCTGTCCCTATGTCAGGCCATTCAGGTTATTTTTTAAGCCATTCGCTTAATTTACTAACCACATGTATCGTGACATTGCCTTCCTCCTCCTCTACTATGTAAAGCATCCACTTACTATAATGTTAGTTTTAGTGAGAGATTTGATTTCCAGTTCCAGGTCGTAGAGCACATGTACATGTACTGAAAAGCGGTTTAATCAAAGGAACACAATATCTCTCTAATTACCACATCAAATAAAGACAAGGACCAACAACAAAGTCGGTCATTTTCTCCCAGTTTTCCCTGATGAAAAACCTACTGACAGACGCCCTTATGCAGCATACCCTAATATTACATCGGAATTCATAATTACAGACGTAGAACGGCGTCTCAAATACGCACATGGCCCCTTTCTTCTCATTTCACATGTAGACGATAACCAGCATCAAAGTAAAAGTTTCCCCAAGATTTTCCCCAGTTCAAACTTCAGACCGTCAGTACTATTACACGAGTATGACGAATAGTTACGAATAGTTGCATTGTAATAAACGTAATCGGACGATACCATTTTGTTAGATATAGTAGGGGTGACAGGATAGATAAACACGCGAAAATAGTGTGGAAAAAAACGTGAAAAAACAACAACGACAGCCTTGGCAACCGAATAAACATAGCGCGAGGCGCACCGTTGCTATGCAAAAATGTGGCCTCCCGCAGGACCCGCGGTTAAGCGTGTCGGACAAAATAGTGGCCTCCCGTGTCTCGCGTGTTGCGCGGGGAGGCCAATATAGTGGCCTCCCGCAGGACTAGGGTTAAAAATAATAAAAGAGAACTAAAATAAAGTCCTTGATCTGCTTCCTGCATTCTATCCCTCTAGCTCTGTCTCTTGGTCCTCCCCTGTTTTTGTTTCCTCACCTTGTATTTGCCTTGGTCACAACCACAGTAACTGGATTCCATTGTATAAGATCTCACAACTCCAATCTGCCGCCAAACAACTACACGAGCTGTGTTCTCCTTTGCTTTCTCCACTACATAGCTACAGTTTTGGAGACAGAAGGATGGACAAATATTGTGCAGCAGTCGTGGCAGGTGCTAGAAGGAGAGAATGCAGTCAGATTTTGATGGTGCAACATATATATATGGCGTAAACAATCTGACACAGCTAGCTATGAAAATGGTAAAACATAAATATTTCAGTGCTTTGGTCAGGTCAGTTGACTGGATGTACAGTGGACCAAACATTAACCCTCTTAGCGCGGGATAAATTTTTCTGTGTTGTAAAGAAATGTAGTTAAAATTTTACCAAAGAACTGCTGATGCACGTACATTTTAAATTTATTTATTGTGGCTTTATTTACAACCTGATACCCCAAAAATTCTACCTTTTCTGGTAGGGTATTGAACAAGGAATGTTTTGCAAGCAAAGTGTTCCCCTGATCACTGTCCACTATGTGCTAACCTAGATCTTCTCTTTGGCTTATTACCTGTTCCCTTCAAGCCACCAAACGACCTTACAAGTCCTGTCATAATGCTGAATTATTATTCCAAACATAAAGAAAAACGTTTCAAATGAAATTGAACACAAAACAAAATATCTACTCATTATAATCACTGACATTAGAACTGTCACTGATTTCTTCAGAAGTTTGGTCATCGAAATCACTCTCGCTGTCCTCTTTGCCGTGACTAGTGGAGGTCTAAAGCTGTCTAAAGCAGTCTATTTCGGCAGCAAACGGAAATCGCGCATTAAAAACATGGATCAGAAAGTATTTGGAATAATACTATGATGAGCTACTATATGAGCAACTATGGTGGCTCATTGCGCTCTACTGTGAAGCCATTATAGTGGCTCATCGTGCTAAGAGGGTTAAAATACCAAACTATTTTTTATGGTTACCTCCCTTGTTAGCATGTCCTGCACATAGTGGGGTATTTTAATCCCTTGCCTTGCCTTTTGTACTCTTTCCTGGAATGGCGAGACCTTGGGTATAACGAGACATTTTGGTGGAACATGACCTCTCGCTATAACCAAGTTCCACTGTATAATTCCAGATTCTGATAATTCACTTAGGTCAGTGTTTCTCAAGGCAGGGCACATGTTGAGCATGGGACTTCAGAATGGGGCATAGATATATATATATATATATACTAGTGTAAGGGCCCGTTCAAAGAACGGGTTACAAACAACACGCACAATCAGCACACAGATTATGTAGATCTAGGAAGAAAACAACTCACAACTGGCACAGTAACACCCGCATGGCCCGTACCGTACATAAGGCAGACAGCACAGAAACTCATGCCTTTCAAACTTTGAAATGCAACCAGAAGTTTAAAGACAAAACAAAACAGCAACCATTGTTGAAGAGCAAGCATTATTCGATGACATACTCTCTCTCTCTTGCAATAAAAGTAGTAATCTGCAGTCCTGCTTCAGAACTCATGCGCGCCAGGACACTGCGCACCAAGCTTGATATGGTTACTTTTTATGACATGCACGGTATTAAAGTCGAAACAAAACAAAGGCAGGAGGGAGGCCATCATTGTTGAGGAAAAAGCATCATTCGATATTTTTAGGCCTATTTTCATTTATTACAAAATTACGATACTTCGCTTTCATGTCAAAGGAATAGACATAGTAGCAAAAAGAACTATCCTTCACGTGTAATTTTTTCAGGTCTGGGCATTTCTTCCTCGCAGCAGTGAATTTTTTTCCTTGCAGTTTTTTTATATAGATATACTGTACACCAACTTTGGCCGATCATGGTGGGGTGCATGGTTTTTTTCTTGAAAACTGAAGTGGGACATGGGACTAAAAAAGTTGAGAAACACTGTCTAGCCATCACTCCATTTATGACATGTTAATAATCTACTCTTGCCAAGTAAATAAGGTGTACACGTCCGCATGATTTGATGATCATATTCACTATTTGTTTTTAGATAAGAAAAATGAGACAACACATCTAAATGTTATCATTTAGCCCACAATGTCAACTAATTCAGAATGTCCTTAAAACTCACGATCATGAATCTGATATTACTGAAAATGAAATACTGCTCCCTCCAAATAAAACACCTGCTTTCACAAATACCACATCAAATAATGAAGAAATTGTATGCCACAGACTACATGTGTGATAGATATGAGATGGTCTATGTAGCATCTGCGGGCTACCACTTGCCCTCCCCGGTTTTGTTGTTGTGCTGGTGGCTGAGCATGTGTCCACTGCTTTTTCCATTTTATTGTTGACAACCGCCAGAGTGTACTGTACTCCGTGACCTGACCTTCTTTTCTAGTGAGTAGTTTTTTTCCTCGCTCGCTTGTTGTCAGGTGTTTTGACTCGTTCAGTAAATATTAGTATGTTCCCGAATATTCGATAACGTTGTGGATACGAATGTTTACGCCAGATTTGGCCTTGAGTGAGGTAACCTGATGACGTATTGATGCGTGATTGGTTAGTTTGTGCGAGGGCAAAGGTAACGTTTATTTCGGGAACTTTCTGTAGGAATGTTTATATATATAGACCTGTGTGAGTGGTTGGTCGGTGAGTAAGTGAGTTTCCTTTTGTGTGGCGTAGATATTTAGTTTCGCTGGTGTCTTCCTGGTAATTTATTGTTCACTATACAGTTATTAAACTTTAGTATTATTTAATCTATCGTCGGATCTCGTGTTTATTTATTTTACAGCTGTAATAGTTTCGTTTTCTAAAGGGTTGTAGTTAGATCAACTAACTCCCCCCTACTATAACGTGCTAGAACAACCTCAGCTGTTACATATTGGGGGCTCGTCCGGGATCCGACCATATTCGAGCGGACCAGATCAAAATTACTAGATTTATTTACATAGTTTATTGTAGGAATATCATCGACAAGCTATCTACAACATGTCGGAGGTTATTGGAAGGCTTAGCCAGGAAGCGGACGCTATGGAGCTCACTGGGCAGGAGAGACGGGACTACCTCCGTGAAGGCCTAGAAAGAGAAAGACAGCTGGAGGCTGAACGACAGGAGAAGGAGGCTGAACGACAGCTGGAAAGGGAAAAGATGAACCATGAGTTGGAGATAGAGAGGATGCGCCAGCAACGTGGAGGCAACGACTCAGCGCAGAAGACCGACGACCACGCCAATTCTAAGAGACCCAAGCTACCTGCATTTCAGGACAAGAAGGACGATCTGGATAGCTGGTTGCTGCGGTTTGAGAGGTTTGCCGAGACAGCTGAATGGCCCAGATCCACCTGGACGACATCACTGTCTGCCCTGCTGACCGGGAGAGCTTTGAAGTGCTTCTGCAGACTACCGATCGACGAAGCCAAGGACTACGACAAGGTCAAGGAAGCGTTGCAGAAGAGGCACAACCTGTCAGAGGACGGATACAGACTCATGTTCAGACAAGGTAAGCCTGAAGATGGAGAAGATGTTGGAATGTTTTTGACCAGGATCAAGACCTATCTAGAGAGGTGGATAAAGCTGTCGAAGACGGAGGAGACCTACGAAGGAGTGAGAGATCTGTTCGTCAGAGAGCAATTCATGGATGCCTGCCCACCAGACCTTGCAACCCATGTGAGGGAGAGGAAACCAAAGACGCTACAGGACATCGCAGATTCAGCGGAGGCGTACCTGGTAGCGAGGAACCGGACGCTCAGCGGGAGCGCCAGACTGCAGAGCCGGCCAGTGCGACAGAGGCCCAACGGAGACAGAAGCCCACAGGCCGGGACACAAGGCGACGGAGTGTCGTGCAAAGTTAAACGACAAAGGTGAGTTGAAATGTTACCTTTGTGGAAAGCCAGGCCACGTTCGGAGGATGTGTCCAGCCCAGAAGGATATGGGACGAGGCAAGCCGAACAAGGCGGCGGCGGCCGTAGTGATAGCGGCGGACGAGTCGTCGAGACAGGATGCGACGACGGCTGACACCAGCATCAACGTTCAAGCGGTAATGAAGGACGGGAAGCTACAGTTAGCGGTGCCTGTTACTTGCGGAGGATGCAGTGACGGAAGGACCGTGGAGAAACTGAAGTTACCAGTGATGAAGGGCTTGATTGGAAATCGAGCAGTAGATGTCCTAAGAGATACCGGCTGTGAAGGTGTAGTGGTGCGGCGAGCACTGGTGGACGACGGACAGCTCACCGGTGGGAAGAAACTTATCGCGAGGATCGATAACTCCTTGCTAGCGGCGGAGGAAGCCGTTATCGACGTGAAGACGCCTTACCTGACGGGCAAAGTGACGGCGCTGTGTCTCCCGGAGACCATCTGCGACCTAGTAGTCGGGAACGTGGACGGAGCGAAGGATCCGTACGACCCTGATACTGAGGTGATGGTAGGAGCGGTGACCACGAGGGCCCAGGAGAAGAGGGCAGAACGGCACGCGGGAGTGGATAGAGAGGAACTTATCCGACTCCAAGAAGAAGACGAAGTCATTAGGAAGTTAGAGCAGAAGAAGATCCCAACTAATAGAGGCAATAAATCTGTTCATTTTGAGAAACATGGAGGAGTACTGTACCGGATCTACAAGGACCTGAGACAGGCGACGGTTATAAGGCAAGTGGTACTACCCGAGAAACTGAGAGAGTATGTACTGAGTGTAGCCCACGACTCGATCGTCGGAGGACACCTCGGCGTGAAGAAAACCAAAGACAGAGTTATGAGCAATTTTTATTGGCCTGGAATTGAAGGTGACGTCGCGAGATACTGCCGCTCATGCGACATATGCCAGAGGACGGTGAACAAAGGAGCGACCCCAAAGGTGCACCTGCAGAGTATGCCAGTAGTGGACCTACCATTTAGGCGAGTGGCCGTGGACTTAGTAGGACCTATCGACCCCCCAAGTGAAGGTGGACATCGGTATATCCTGGTGTACATAGACTACGCTACTCGTTACCCCGAAGCCACACCCTTGAAGAAGATCGACGCAGAAACGGTAGCAGAAGCCTTAGTGAACATCTACAGCCGTTTGGGTGTGCCCGAAGAGATCTTGTCGGACCAAGGGACCCAGTTTATGTCAGATGTCATGAAGGAAACGAATAGACTACTGGGAATTCGACAGTCGACCACTACAGTCTACCACCCTATGTGCAACGGGTTGGTGGAGCGATTTAACGGCACACTGAAGAAGACCTTAAGGCGACTGTGCGCAGAGCAACCCAAGCAGTGGCACAGATACATCAACCCGCTGCTCTTCGCATATCGTGAAGTTCCCCAAGAGTCGACCAAGTTTGCCCCATTCGAGTTGCTGTATGGGAGAACTGTGAGAGGACCAATGCACATCTTACGACAACTATGGACCAAGGACGTAGAGGAGCCGGAAACGAAGACCAGTTACCAGTACGTCATGGAACTACGTGAGAGGCTGGAGGACACATGGAAGTTAGCGACGGAAGAACTCTCCAAGGCTCAAGGTAGACAGAAGACAGAGGAAGTTCCGCCCCGGAGATGAAGTGTTGGTGCTACTGCCGACGAACACTAACAAGCTCCTAGTCCAATGGAAGGGACCATATAAGGTAGTCTCAGTTGTCGGTGTTAACGACTATAGAGTCAAGATGGGTGCAAAAGAAAAGACCTTGCACGCCAACCTCCTCAAGAGATACATTCCAAGGACGTCAAAAGCAGCAGCAGTGGCAATGGAACCGAGACCTATTGTGACCGAGATGTGTGGGATGGACAACAGTAGGAGAGATACCACGCCTGAACATGTCAACGCCATAAAGGACGGCGGCGGTGATAGTGCTGAGACTGTACTGGCAGAGGACGACATGATGGACAAGAGTCAACCCGTGGAGTCAGCTGGCATGACAATCATCGAGGACTGCGACCTGGAAAGCGACAACGGTGGAACGACGGAGGACCTTGCCGACCTAGGAAGCTGGAACCAGAATGAAGGCTACAGAGATGTCCAGTATGGAACGCAACTGACATCGGAACAACGTCAAGAATTCTGCGATGTGGTGAAGAATTACCAGCACGTCTTCACCAATCTCCCTGGATGCTGTCAGTTGGGTGAACATCGCATCGACCTGACGACAGAAGTACCAGTTCGTCAACGACCATACCCGGTGCCCTACGCTATGCGCGACTCATTGAAGGAGGAGCTTAGCACCATGGAACGGCTGGGCATCATTCGAAGGAGCTCATCAGCTTATGCTTCACCTATTGTTGTCGTCAAGAAGAAGGACGGATCCAACCGAGTCTGCATCGACTACAGGAGGTTAAACAAGATCACAGTATTCGACCCTCATCCGACAGCAGCGCCATCAGAAGTGTTTCAGAGTCTCTCGAGAGGAAAATTATTCTCTCGGATTGACCTGAGCAAGGGATACTGGCAAGTGAAAGTTCGAGAGCAAGACATTCCCAAGACGGCGTTCGTCACCATGGGCGAACACTATGAATTCATTCGGATGCCTTTTGGGATGATGAACTCAGGAGCCACGCTGAACAGGATCGTAAAGCCATTGATCCGTGGAATGAACAATGTGACAGCATATGTGGACGACCTGCTGATTCATACAGAGACATTCGACGAGCATGTGAAGACTCTCAAGGACTTACTGCAGAGGATGGACCAAGCTGGATTAACTGCAAGACCATCGAAGTGTCTGATTGGAACGTCTGAAGTAGACTTTGTTGGACACTTAGTGGGAGAAGGTATGATTGGCCTGTTAGAAGAGAATGTATGTAAGATACGAGACGCACCCAGACCCACCACTAAGAAGGAAGTGAAAGCATTCTTAGGATTAGTGGGATATTACCATGAATTTATTCCTAACTTTTCAGCGATTGCATCACCATTGTCTGATTTACTTAGAAAGGGTCAGCCCAATATAGTTCAGTGGGATGAAACGCAGGAGAAAGCGTACACCTCTTTGAAGAATGTCATTATCTCCAAACCCGTGTTATGTTTGCCAGATTTTTCCAAAGAGTTTGTCTTAGCAACTGATGCATCAGATCGCGGATTAGGCGCTAGTCTTATGCAGGAACACGAGGGAAAGTTGTACCCTGTGGCATATGCTAGTCGTAAGCTATTGCCTCGTGAGACAAAATATTCGGTCTCAGAGCGCGAATGTTTAGCTATTGTTGGGGCTGTAAAAAAGTTTACTTTGTATTTGTATGGAAAGGAATTTGTGCTCCAAACTGACCATCGGTCATTAGAGTTTTTGAACTCTGCCAAGTTTGACAGTCCAAAGTTATTACGATGGAGTTTATTTTTACAGTCTTATCGATTCAGGATTCACAACGTAAAAGGCAGAGAAAATGTCTGTGCTGATTTCCTGAGCAGGGTATTTTAAAGTAGTACACTATCAGTGAAATGCATTGTAACCCATACTTTTGCCTACTAGATGAATTTCTAGGACGGCAGTATTGTACTGTAATTGGGGACATAGTTCATCTGTGACTGAATATTGAATTGATGGCTGATAGAGAGTCATGATGTGTTAGTCACATTTTGATTTTATGCTATGTCATATTAGTTACCAATGGAACTTGGTGTAATTTTTGAAAAATGTAACCCAAATGGGGACTGCGAGCAAGCAGTGTTTGTGTTATATTGCAATGTTGTAACTTGTTTTGACCTAATATGATGAAGAAAGACCCTAATCAGTGGTCGGTATGTATTGGTATTTTTGCCATTGTACGTATGAGTTATACATTTTGGAGATAACCATGTTATGTACAACAAGTTATATGCTATGGTTCATGCACGAAGCATTATGTAAACGATGGGCCATCGTTTCACCTTATATGATTTGTAATAATATCATTGACCATTGTTTCACCACAGTGGTGGCGTTGTGTTATTTTGACTAGTAGGCCTACTGTTTACTATTGGGAAGCAATGACGGTATTGTATTAGTTATGGTATTAGTGATGCAAAGTACACTGCATTGTATTGTATTTGTGATGACATTCGGGAAGACACTGAAATTGTTATTAATTGTAATAGAATTAGCAACTACCTTTGTGAGATTGGGAGTGCTATAAGATTATTTCACGATAGTGCAGACGCTGTATAATGTTTTTGGAGTTGAAAGATATTCAACTTAAATTGGGGAGTTGTGTAGCATCTGCGGGCTACCACTTGCCCTCCCCCGGTTTTGTTGTTGTGCTGGTGGCTGAGCATGTGTCCACTGCTTTTTCCATTTTATTGTTGACAACCGCCAGAGTGTACTGTACTCCGTGACCTGACCTTCTTTTCTAGTGAGTAGTTTTTTTCTTCGCTCGCTTGTTGTCAGGTGTTTTGACTCGTTCAGTAAATATTAGTATGTTCCCGAATATTCGATAACGTTGTGGATACGAATGTTTACGCCAGATTTGGCCTTGAGTAAGGTAACCTGAAGACGTATTGATGCGTGATTGGTTAGTTTGTGCGAGGGCAAAGGTAACGTTTATTTCGGGAACTTTCTGTAGGAATGTTTATATATATATAGACCTGTGTGAGTGGTTGGTCGGTGAGTAAGTGAGTTTCCTTTTGTGTGGCGTAGATATTTAGTTTCGCTGGTGTCTTCCTGGTAATTTATTGTTCACTATACAGTTATTAAACTTTAGTATTATTTAATCTATCGTCGGATCTCGTGTTTATTTATTTTACAGCTGTAATAGTTTCGTTTTCTAAAGGGTTGTAGTTAGATCAACTAACTCCCCCCTACTATAACGTGCTAGAACAACCTCAGCTGTTACAGTCTATTTCAACTGAAAAGTTGCCAAAAAGACACGTATACAATTCACAATATATTAACTAGATGCATATCTATAAATAATGGCTGAATGAGAGAAGGGAAACAAGATGGGGAAGAGATGGGAAGATAGCATCAAACTGCAGACAGGCATGAAGCTTAGAAAGTCAAAAGATCGGCATGGGTGGAGGAAATTATTGCCAGGTCATAGGTCTAAACAGTCCCCAAAAGTCAGCCACATTATGCAATTGACAAGAAAAGACAAATAATGACATAGATTAAACAAGGTAAGATGAACCAACTTTGAAACTCATGTCATTGGCTTTGTTTCCAGTAGATGCTGGGTTCTGGGTGTCATTAGAGATCCAGGATTGACCAGGGCTGCAGCCATAGAGGAATATATTTTTGCGTCTTGAGTGGCCATGGTAATCGCAGTACACCTGTCCAATCATAGCAGGGTCTTATAGTTAGATCCTTCAACTGTAAATATCATTCACTAAACACTCTTCCTTTCTCACCACCTTCTCTCTCCCTTTTATCCAAAAGATATGCTGTTAAACCATACTACACTAAAAAAGAACTTTCCCTTGACTGATCAGGCTAATTTTCCCCAATCATAGACAAATCTATATAAATAAAAAGTGACTTGCAAAATTCATGCCAAGAACTCTGAGCTGACCATGAAACCTGCAAACCTGATTATCAACTAAATTTAGTTTTTAAAATGTAGTCTGTGATAGACAAATGAAATTGTGGGTGCATATTCATATTATGCTCAGCAAGGACAATTTCTAAAGTTGAATCCTATCTTTTCCACACCAGATTTATATTCCAACATTCCTAACTTTTCCAATATGTGTTTTGTCAAAATGTTTCTTCTTTAGATATCATGTTTTGGTGCTTGGGCAGCACTTTCCTGTGCATCATTAAATTAACACAATGAATGAAATAATGCTAATCAGGGTGCTGAGGACAGCATATTTTTGTAAGCATGGGCACAGCTGGGCTATTCAGCTTGGGGAAACAGCTTGCCAACAACAGATAGAAATTTATAAAGTCTACTGCACAACCATAAGTTGAATGAACATAATTAAACTATCCCATAATTAAGCCTAAAGATAGTAACACTGTTACAAACCTTCTTTGTTGGTCCTCTTAGCATTTTACTCTCAAAAACAAACAAAAATATGCTACCACAAATTATAAGCATATACTTGCAGCTGTTCTCAATTTTTTTAATTCATATTGATTTTAAATGCCTGTGACCCCTTATATATATATATATGACCCTTTTCGTCTTTGCAGCATTTTCTGACTTCAAGACAGATGCCGAGAGCAGCTCCTCTCATGACTAATCCGTCCGATATTCGATTTACATCTTCGGTCACAGAGTTAGCACATATACTCGCCTTCGTTTGTGACTTCATTTGTCTTTTTCTTCCTTTTCTGTCTTTTTTCTTCCCTAATTTCTCTTTGATTTTTTTCAAATTTGGCAGCACCTTTCCTGACGGCTCCCTTCCAGGTCGTTCAATCTTCTGCCACATTTTCCCATGATTTTTCATCGATCCCAAAATCTTTCAGTGTGGTCCTGCAGATATCTTTGAAACGTAGTTTTGGTCTACCTCTTTGACGTTTTCCCTCTTTTAGCTCACCATACAGTATCTGCTTTGGGATTCTACTATCATCCATTCTTTTGACATGTCCTATCCACCTGAGTCGTCTTGTTCTCAGTGTTGCTTGAATTGAGGTGAGCTTTGCTCGTTTGAGAACTTCACTGTTGGTGATTTTGTCCTGCCATCTGATGTCCATGATTTTCCGCAGGCAGCGAAGATGGAAGCTGTTTAATCTTTTTTCATGTCTTGTATAGGTGGTCCACGTTTCGCAGCTATACAACAAGGTACTGATGACACAAGCTTGATAAATAAGAATTTTGGTCTTGAGTGTCAGCTTTTTGTTGTTCCAAGCTCTCTGAGATAACCTGCCAAAAGTTGTAGCTGCTTTCCCAATTCTGGCGTTTAGTTCTTCATCCAGGGATAGTGATGCTGTTACTGTGGAGCCAAGATAGGTTAACTTTTCAACTGAGTTGATCTTGTTGCCGTTCAATGAAATGTCGGGAGGAGATAGTGTACCTTGTCCGATTACCTCTGTCTTTTTAACACTAATTGTCAAGGAAAAGAGGTCGCATGCATTTGACAATAAGTCCATCATATTTTGCAGTTGTTCGTTGTTTTGGGCTACTACTGCAGCATCGTCTGCAAAGAGGAGTTCACGCAGCATGATTTCTCGAGTCTTTGTTTTTGCTTTTAACCTGGCCAAGTTGAACAAAGACCCATCTGATCTTGTTCGGATGAAAATACCATCTGTGGAGTCTTGAAAAGCGAACTGTAGGAGTGCTGCAAAGTAAATTCCAAATAGAGTTGGTGCCAGTACACATCCTTGTTTTACTCCGGTCTTCACTGCAAATTTATCTGAGATGTTTCCGTCAAACTGGACGCATGCACTCATGTCGTCATGAAAGGAGATGATCAGCTTCAATAGCTGTGGTGGACATCCAACGGACTTCAGTACAATGTAAAGCGATGGTCTGCTTACGGTGTCGAAGGCTTTTGTCAGATCTATGAAAGCCATGTACAGTGGTTTTCCTTGTTCTCTGCATTTTTCCTGTAGTTGACGGACTGTAAATATCATATCTGCAGTTGATCGTTCTGCTCTGAATCCGCATTGGGATTCTGGTAAGATTCTTTCAGCGAGCCTGTGTAATCGTTTGAGTATGATTTTGGCGAACGCTTTCCCTGTAATACTCACCAATGATATGCCGCGGTAATTGTTACAATCCCCTTTGTCTCCTTTATTCTTGTAAAGAGTTACAATTTTTGCATTTTTCATATCGGATGGAATTGTTCCAGTTTTCCAGCACACGATTAGTAGGTGGTATAGGTGTGGTAATAGTGTTTCAAGGTTTTCTTTGAGGACTTCAGCTGGAATGTTATCCTCTCCACAAGCTTTTCCATTTTTCATATCCTGGATGGCTTCAGAGAGTTCTTTCATTGTTGGTTCCACATCCAGATCCGTCATTTCAGGTAGCTTTGGGACTGCTTCTTCTAAGCCTTGATTTGCTGGCTTTTCGTTTGCATATAGTTTGGAATAATGTTCGACCCATCTCTCCAGTTGTTCCTTCTTGTCGGTAAGTTCTTGGCCGTTTTCTGTCTTGATGGGGGCACTTTTTGAAATGGTTGGTCCTAGTGCAACTTTAATCTTTTCATACATGTTTCTGGAGTCTCCTGCATCAGAGGCCGATTGAATTTCAGAGCATAAGTTGGTCCAGTACTCATTGGCGCATTTTCTTGTTTCACTTTGAACCTTTGCCTTGATGTGTTTGAATTTGTCTTTGTTGCTTTGCGAGCGATCTTTCTTGTATTCAAGCATCATTTTCCTCTTTTCTTCTAACAGGGGAAGAAGTGTGGTGGAGTTTTCTCCAACCCAATCATGTCTGAAAGATGGCTTTGTACCATAAGCTGTTGAGGCACTGTTATATATGTTGGTCTTAATTGTGTTCCATGTTTCATCCACGCTTGGTGATTCCATATCATTTACCGGGATGTTACTAAATTCTCTTGTGAAAGCGTTCTTACAGTCTTCTTGTTTTGCTTTTGTAATGTTTAATTTGGGTTGTCGTTTCGTGATGCTCCTAAATATTCTCATTGGCTTTGTATGCATTTTGCTGATCACAAGGGCGTGGTCTGTATCGCAGTCAGCGCTGTGGAAGCTCCTTGTTGATTTAACCGTGTTCAGATCTTTCCTTCTGGTGATAATCAAGTCCAATTGATGCCAATGTCCTGATCTTGGGTGTTGCCACGTAACTTTCTTTGAGTCATTCAATTTGAAAAAGGTGTTGGTAATGCACAAGTCATTTTGTGAACAGAATTCCAGGAGACGCTGTCCATTTTCGTTAATTTTGCCTACGCCGTGGTGTCCTAGGCAAACAGGCCAAGACTGATGGTCCGCGCCAACTCTTGCGTTGAAGTCTCCTAAGAGAACCACTGATTCGTTTTTCGGAATGGTGGCATACATTTCGTTTAGCATGTTGTAGAACTGGTCCTTATCGTCTGCTGATGACATAAGCGTTGGTGCGTAAACACAGATTATGTTGGTGTGACCAGTTTTTGTGCGTAATCTTAGGGAAATGAGTCTTTCAGACTTTCCAGTGGGTGTGTTGATGGAACTGAGCAGGCGATTGTTGATGGCAAAGCCAACACCATGATGACGAGGTTGGTTCGAGTCAAGTCCTTTCCAAAAAAATGTGTAGTGTTGCTCTTTGAGTGTACCAGTATCTGCCAGTCTGGTTTCTTGTAAAGCTGCGATGTCCACTTTCAGCCTAAGCAATTCTTTGTCTATTATTGCAGTTTTTCCAAGTGCTAATTTTTATTTGGTTTTTTCGTTTTGAGCGAGGTACATCATTTACATCAACTTTTCTTCTTCTTCTTCTTCTGCGTTCCCCATCATGGCGGACGTCAAATCTTTACTCCAATCCTCTGCAAGAAAGCAGCTGTTCTCTTTAATTGTTCCAAGCTGCCATACAGCTTCTCCCTGACAGGCGTGGCCTCAGGCCAATGGGCTTCCCTTTGCATGTTATATTTTGGACAAGTCTGCAGGATGTGTTCTGCATTTTCTGCTTCTAAGCCGCATTCGCATACACTGCTGTTGCCAATTCTAAAGATGCGATGCATGTGATCCTTTAGCAGATTGTGTCCTGTGCGAAGCCTGAATATCATAACCTGTTCTGCTCTGTTCAGTTGTCTTATTGAGTCTTCACCCTGGAATTTTGGATGGTTATTTTTCCATTGCTTTTGGTATGTGGCTTTTATGATGGTCTTTACTTCTTCGTGGGAGACACTTCCATCTGGTTGTTGCTGCTTAGCTCCCTCCTTGGCCAGATTATCTGCAGCTTCATTGCCATATATACTGCAGTGTCCAGGAATCCATTGCAGGTAAACTTCTCTGGCTGAGTTTTTCAGTTGCATTAGCTCTGTAATAAGTTCATTGTGTATCATGCAATCTGGATTTTGGAGAGATTCGAGCACAGACCGTGCATCTGACAGGAATACAACTTTGGAGTCATATGTGCCTTCTTCCTTGTAGATGGCCTTTGATCCCTCTAGCAATGCCAGTGCCTCCGCTTTGTAATTGCTGCATCTCTTCCCTCCAGGCATTCTGATTTTCTTATTAGTTCCATTTGGCCATTCAATGAATATGCCCGCTCCTCCGTCGGTGACAGCTTCAGTAGCCGATCCATCTGTATATATTCTGACCCATTCGTCTCTTGGGTATTTCTGGTCAAGGTACTGCAGTGTCACTCTTTTCAGTGCCTCCTGGTTTAGGTCTTGTTTGGAGGAAATGCCCTTCACACTGGTTATAATAGGTGGCAGCTTTGTTCTTGCCCATGGTGGACATCTGTTTGTTACTTCTCTTACTTCCTCCACCGATAGTTTTGTTAGGTTGTGATTTTTTTCTAGTCTTTGTGCATTTTCCACAAAGTTTGTTCTCTTCAGCCTGTCAGTGCCTTTCTCTTTGGATCTCGGGTGGAGTGGTTGATGGATCTGTGACTTTATTTTAGAGTACTGGTTTAGTATCTTCTTGTCTCTTCTTTCAGGTAGAGATTCCAGTGTAGTAACTGTTTCCATTTCTGTGATGGGTGTTGATTTTATGCCTCCCGTAATGATTCTCAGGCTTTGGTTTTGTACTTTGTCAAGTTTTCCCATTTGGCTTTTGGCACATGTACCCCAAGCAGCCATTCCATATTCTAGTGCTGGTCTGACATATCCCTGGTAAGTATGCTTTAGGATTGTCATACTTGCTCCCCATTTTGTTCCTGCTAGTTTTTTCATTAATCTGGTTCTTTGATATCCTTTTCTTTGGCATTCTGCTATCTGGTTTTTCCATGTTAATCTGGTATCAAAGTGCACACCAAGGTATTTGGGTGATTCATTTTTCTTAAGAGTGTGTTGGCCTACATTTAGCGTGATGTTGTCCAGCTTTGGAGAAAGGCTGAATACAGTGTAGTTTGTCTTGTGAGCATTTAGTTTCATACACCATGTTTCTGTCCAGTCTTGTAGGTGGTCCAGGGTGATCTGTAATCTCTGTCTGGCCGCTCCCGCATTACTATCGGAGGAGAGCAGAGCAAGGTCATCTGCGTACATCACTGCTTTTACTTCTCTGCATAGTGTTCCTTTCAGGTCGTTGACATATAATAGGAACAATGTTGGAGATAAAACCCCTCCCTGTGGCACTCCATGCCTCAATTTGGCTTCTCTGCTTAGGGTTCCTTGAGATGACACTCTAGCTTTTCTTCCATACAGGTAGCTGCAGATCCATTTTAGCATATTGTGCGTCACTTTAGCCTGCAACAGTTTCAGTATCATTCCATCCCTCCATACTCTGTCGAAGGCTTTCTCCATATCGACCCATACGGCTACCGTCTTCTTTCCTTCTTGGAAGCCGTCTTCTATGACCTGTGTGATATAGGTGATCTGGTCTTCTGTACATCGACTTCGTCTGAACCCGGCTTGTTCATTCACAAGGATGTGATTGCTTTCCAGATACCACATGAGTCTTGCATTAACAATCCTTTCTTGTAGTTTGCACAGACAGCTGGTTAGACTGATGGGTCGGTAGTTTTCTGGTTTATTACCTGGTTTACCTTCTTTTTTGATGGGGATAACGGTTGCTTTTTTCCAAGTGGCAGGTATTTCTCCAGTCTTCCATGAAGCATTAAAAAGTTGGAGTAGTTTTCTTTTGGCTGTCTCTCCCAAATGAATAAGCATCTCATTTGTTATTCCATCAGGTCCTGGAGACTTTTCTGTGGTTAGGGCTTTTAGCGCTTGCTCTAGCTCTTCTTTCTTCAGTGGATCCGTCATGATTTTATCCTCTGGTTCCTTGTGCTTGTTCTTTAGGGTTCTATTATTTTCCTTCACCTCCTTGTCAGAATGTTTTTCCACTGATATGTTGCCAGTCTCCTGAAATTGTTTCATGAATGAGTTGGCTGCCTGTTGTGCGGTTTGCAGGTTACCATTTTCTGTTTCAAGGGCTGGGGGTGCAAAATAGTTTGGTTCTCTATTAAGTGCTCTTGTCAGTTTCCACAGTTTTGTCCCATTCTTGTCCAGGTCCAACCTCTGTGTTTTCTCTTGCCATGCAGTCCGAGAAGTATGTATTGTTTCTCTTTTCAGTCTGGCCTCTGCTGCTTTGAAGGCGATCATGTTTTCATCCGTTGGTTCTTCTTCTGCTGTCTCTCTTGCCTGTGTTGCTGCATTAGTGAGATTCTCAAGCCCATCAGACCATAGGGGGATGTAGTTTTTTCTTGCTCCTCTTGGTATACTTTCCCTTGCCGCTTTCAGTATTGCTTCTATGAGTTCCCTTGCAGATTTATTAACATTCTTGGACTTGCAATTTGTTTTGGTGGAATAAAGGTTGGTGCTCCTTTGGAATTTTTCCCAGTTTGCTCTTTTGTAGTTCCATCTGGGGACAGTTGGTGCTTGGTTGCAAGATTTATTTGAGTCTATTTCAGTGAGTATGGGTCTATGGTCGCTACCTGCAAGTTGGGGAAGCACTGCTCTTCGTATTTTCCCAGTCAGGTCTTCTGACGCAAAGGTGAGATCTGGGTTTGTGGTAGTTCTCCATGTGCGTGAGAAGAATGTGTCTGGGTCCTCTTCATCGTAGAGTAGTTGTAATTTAGTTTCCACTTGCCAGTTTTCCATTTCCTCTCCTCTCTTATTCAGATCATCGTATCCCCAGCTTGGGGAGTGGCTGTTAAAATCACCCAGTACTAAGCATGTCTCCTCTCCTATATCTAGTTTCTCAAGTGATAGTTTCTTGTTGGGTGGGCAATAGCAGTTGTAAATACTGATTTCAGAGTTGTCTTTGTATAACTTGATACCCTGTAGTTCTGACTGGTTGTCCGTGTCAATCACTATATCTTTTATGGTGTAGTCATTTTTAACTAGTATGATGATTCCACCCTTGTGTCCCGTTATCCTATCTTGCCTCAAGCACTGGTATCCTCTTATTGAGAAGCGTATGTTGTCCGTGAGATGGGTTTCCTGTATGCAGGCGACATCCACTTTTTCTTGATACAGCTTTCGCATTAATGGCAGCTTTTTCTTGGCTACTCCTTCTGCGTTCCACTGTAGCACTTTAAGATTGGTTCCAGTCGTCCGTAACCTCACACCTCTTCCCCTGGTTCCACAAGAAGAGGGTAAGGCACCACCAGATCGCTTGGGTGGGCCCTTTGGGCCCGGCGCTACACCTGTCCGGCGGGAGTCCACAGGCTTCACACCATAACTTTTAGTAAATTTTTGGTGTCCGTCCATGATTTTTAGGGGGTTGGTGCGTGTCACTGCAGTTTTCAGGCAAGGTTGTTACACCAGTCTGGTCTATCTGCACCTTTCGGTCCAGTGACTCCGGCTTTGGCCTGCTTTTCTGTCAGGATGTGCTTCCTTAGCCTTTGATCTGTCAGGATCTTCTGCAAGGCAGCAGAGGTTTAAGTTCGGAGTTTTCCATCTCCTATTTAGACTGCCTTTCGGTGCTTACGGTCTCTATCTAGCCGGGTTTGGAGTCAGAGTTTTCCTTCTCTTAGATAGGTTGCTTGACATTGCTCACGAGCCCCATCTGCCCGGGCCATGTTGGTCCACGGCACCTTCTAGGTGCAACCCCTTTTTTTTCGGGGCTCCTCTATCCGCCACCCAGGGGACGCGCCCCTGTGCTGTATGGCCCCAGCACGGGGCATCAACTTTTCGATTTTTGATCTATCACCATGTACCCAATGAGGCAGGCAGATGTGGCGGGTCGGCACCCAACTGGCTGAGGGCTGCTCAGCTTAAGGCGGGCGGTAGCTGACCAGTGTAACTAAATAGTCACTCCCACCGATAGAAGAGGCCCCTGGCGCCTTCCCCTTCGCCAATTTGGGAAGACTTAAAACCGGTAACTGCCCCTCCCCTTGTTGTTTTCATGGCATTACCCATGACAGAGTGACATCTCCGTGTTGACATAGAGCTGTGAGAGCATTACCCATGACAGAGTGACATCTCCGTGTTGACATAGAGCTGTGAGAGCATTACCCATGACAGAGTGACATCTCCGTTTTGACATAGAGCTGTGAGAGCTATATTTTTAATTCACATTGATTTTAAATGCCTGTGACCCCTTAACAATGCCTAATAAACCACCCATATTTAAAATCTCTGAGAGTCTCTTGCATATTCAATATCATGGTTATAGCAACTAACTAAAGCAAATTAATAATTCATTGCCCATGTCCAAACATTCAGTCCTACTACAACTGACTCTCAAAACCCAATCTAATTGTCTGTCTGGCTGCCTCTTTCTGACTGCTTTTCTGTCCAAACATTTCTCCATTTTGTATCATAGTCATCCTCATAAGATTTCAGTATTAAAATACCATCTTGTGCCACTCACCAAAGGAGTTTTGTTCACCATATTGAGATAGAGAAGTAAACCTTTGGTATGGTAGATAGTTGGATGTAGCACTGAGCAGGGCTTGCCCCATCTGCGGTTCAAATCTTCTGCGACAAGTGAAGATCTGTGGCTGAAACACAAATATAATGGGAAGACATAATGGTGAAACTGATCACTGCTTCAGCAACACATGTAATGTTTTCATACCAGTTTTTATTGTTGATAAAAACTTATTTTGGATAAGAGCATAGGGAGAGATGCTTTTCAAAGTATTATGAAATGTTTTTCTGACCTTTTATACAATTATTTTTACTTTTACAAAACATCCTGTACCTATATTACTGTCCCACAAAAGTCTGCCCACAGTCTCATTATAAACTGAACACTGAATATGCAAGAGACAACGCTTCAACAATGTTGCTGAAGATTCCTTACTGCCAAACACCAAAGCCTTAAACACTAGAAAAAACTTCCACCCAAAAAGCATATTATCCTAAGAGACAAACTTTGTTATAAATTGACTGGAGGCCACGGAAACTACCAAAAATACCATCTTGATTCATCAGGGCATCAGGAATGTAAAACGCCTCAAACAAAAGTGCTTCATGAATAGGTGATGAATGACAAATTATTAAAATATTGTTCAAATCTTCCTCCACCTAAATATATTCAGCTAACAGCTAAACTGACTTACTTGCCATTCACAACTCCATCAGGATTTAGCATGGGCACTATCTTGAAAATGTACATTTCTCTCACTTGTTGGGCTTGTGGCTTTTTGCTCATCAAGAAATCAATTGTTCCTGCAGCATGAATGTCAGAACAGTAATAAATGTACAACCAATGAACAGAATAATCAACTGTGAAGGCTGTTAATAGGACAGGTACATTTCCAGGTATATACCAACATCAATGATTGGAAATTCTGAATCCATCTGATTATGTGTTGATTTATCAGAAAGAGACAATTCTTGAATAACCTGGCTGTATAAAAGGAAGATATATCTATACATGTAACCACTCCATTCCACACTTACCTTTCATCACCCAGCTAGCATTGCTCTCTCCTGGATGAACTCGACCACTGAGAAATATGTATGGCCTGCTACCTGCAGACAAAATAAATATTAATAGGTCGATTTCCCACAAAAGCATTCACTTTTCCATGTAAAATGTGCTCATAGCAACAGTAATATATCTGAGACACAATAACTGGCAAACAGACCGACTGTCAACCTTGAAATGGATGTTATATTCAATGACTTATCAAAAATAACTGTGGCACAGCAGGAAATGTAAATGAACATATTTGGTAGTTGTAATAAAATAAAATTAAAGTTTGTCAAACAATGAATACAAGACCTACATTTATATCAGGCAATCATCTTTCCCTGTATCACCATGATCAATGAGAGAAGTGAAGCTCACCTATGACAAGCAGAGAAACAAATGAACAACAAACAACAAACTCACGAAATTCTTCAAGTCCCTCTTTGTCAGTGCTACGTGGCTGAGCCGTTATAGTCAAAACTGGTACAGAGTTGCCTCCAAGTGTTGTGCAAAGTGACTGGTTACGGAAATAGATGAGACTTGGATCGTACAGTCTTTCCCACTGTTTGAGATGAGTCTAAATACAAAAAACAATAAAATCTTAAAAACTGAAAATAAGAAAGACCTCATGAACAAAAAAAGACAGTAAATTTGTCAACAAATGACATAAATTTTTCTATCGACAGTGATATAAATGTGATAAACCCCTTACAAAAAAAATACAGGAAGACAAGAAAATGAAAGCTTTAATAACTTTGTATATCAGACTTACCAGCATGCCAAATAACTCAATTGTTCTAAGAAGTCGAATTATATGGACATCATTTATCAATAAGCAACAGAAAATCACATGGAGTTTAAGATTCAGCTTAAATTTTCATGTACAGTAGTTTCCG
Source organism: Onchidella celtica (assembly GCA_963931925.1). Lineage (NCBI taxonomy): Eukaryota > Metazoa > Mollusca > Gastropoda > Systellommatophora > Onchidiidae > Onchidella > Onchidella celtica. The sequence goes on from OZ007567.1 coordinate 38,864,661, forward strand.
TCTAAGAACTACCGCCTTAGAACCCGATCCGCCTTAGAACCCGCTGTTGCTGCGAAACCGAATTTTTTCACTGTAATTTACATGCGTAAGAACCCACTCTGAAATGAAAAATCCGCCTAAGAACCAGCATTTGACCGAGAGACGAGCACACTTTTACGTAAAATATCCATATTAATTATTATTAAACGCAAAATTCTCTTTCAAGTAGACGGGATAGAACAAAGCCACACAGTACAGTGAAAGAGAATGGGTGGAGGGAAGGTGGGGGCGGCGAACCGTACAAAGGATGGAGCCCAGTTACGTCTTTCGTGTGCAAACAGGTCTCTCCTAGACTAAATTGGCATAGTCATTACCTAACATCTATTGTTGTCTGACTCGAGGGGCAGAATTTTATACGTAATTGACCACGTGCTTGGTTTTTGGACGGCACATCTACTTAGGGCTGATTGTGCAATGTGGTTATTACACAGGGGGTCACTGGGCCTCGTGTTGTCTAAAATCGGCGGCTGTGATTCACAACTTGATTGTTCAGTCTGAATCATTCCATTCATTACACAATCATCACTGTAAGAAAAGAGCATTCTGCTGGCCATAAGTTGTAACTTTGACCATTCGCAAAAAAAAAAAAGATAATTTTTTATTTTTTTTTAACATTCAAAGCTTAATTTTCATTATGAGGTCACGACCCAGGTCCGAGCAATCAAGGGGGATAAGCCATGGAAACGGGTAGTCAAATATGGGTGGCATCATTTTGTATCCGCCTAAGTGCCCGGTCCGCCTAAGAACCCGCTTTTTCTGTCTCCCGTTGACCAGGTTCTTAGACGGAGACTACTGTATTACATATGCATTCTTCAACTGGTTATGTGTCCATACACTGCAAACATTATATTAGTCTAGTCTAAGAGGTACCTTTATTTTCCTTAAACAAGAGTTGTGAGTGTTTCAACAACAACTACACAAAGTGCTATATATATACCCTTATATGTCAAGGACTTCAAATGTGCTTATGTAACACATATCTTGAGTTTCTTAATAAGAAATATAAAAAAATAGGTGTAGCCCTGCTCTGTGGTCTACCTGTTCTCCCCAGTTCTCATCCTACACATATCTGCTATCCTCAGCATTGAATACATATTCACATCAATCTTTTTTTTTTTTTTTTTTGTGCATCTACTACAGAAACCAATGGCATCACAGACTTATTGCAAGTGTGAGAACAATTCATTAGGTCCTTCATGTGGAAAATGTGGCCAAAAAACTAGAACAAAATACAATTCTCAAGGACCCACCTTAGAAACACACCAAAGAAGTACATGAGGAATTGAAAAAAAAAAAAATGAAAATAAAACAAACTACAAAGGCTTTTTTTTTAATTTGCATAGTAGCATGGTTACCTCCAGTGCTGTATATGAATATGGGTAATGATAGCTAAGGTAGCAGATATCCCCTGAGTGCTGATAAGTCAAGGTAAACGTGGCTGTATAGTAGGCCTTGCCCTGGACCCCGCCCGTTGTGCTGGAGTTGCGGATGAAGTGGTTCTTGTAGTAGCAGATGTCACTACCAACTCGTAGCCAACACGGATTTCCTTGTAAAGCGTCCATCACTGACATCATCAATGGTTGCATTCCTGATTGAGATGGGGAGAAGGGAGAGGGGGGTTGTTTAGGGGGGAGAGTTACTGATTAGATACAAGCACTAAAAGCATAAACTCAGAAAACTGGATTAACCAATATTACTACAAGGCGACATCTTGAAAACACGGCATTGTTATTGCAACTGCAAGGCTGGGTTAATGGTGACAGATGACATTCAGTACAGATCAAACACTTTAAGACGCATCACATTAGATACATATGTAGTTTACAACCACATTCATGAAGCTGTTTGCTACAACTCTTTTCAAGGAAAAAGAATTATCACTACCAAGCTGTCTGGATCTCATAGACAACAAGAAACCCAAGACGATATTAACCCATAACCCGCGCGCTACCCGTAAAGCCCGCTGCACAGTCAGTGACCTTACTCACGGAGAATCTTATCTGGGGTCACTGACCCGTGCCGCTATGCGATGACCACAAACGCTGTCCATGTGGTTCGGTTTTTATTGATCGGTATGAAAACATTCGCTGCTATGCCTTATCACACTTGATAATGAATTAACCAGCAAAACCTTAGTCTGTCAGTCTCTAACCAATCATCTGACTTATGATTCCAAACTGACAGCTGTAGTTTTCTTGAGCACGAAGCATGATAACTAGCCACGCCCTCCCAAGCCCTACACAAATGGTTTCATCCTGATTGACACATACTAATAAACCAATGTGGGCATTTGGGGCAAAGATTATTTCAGAGCTTGATTCTGATTGGTTCTTAGATACAGACAACTCCAGATGGTGGTCAGCTTGTGAGAAAATGAGATAATATTGCAAATTTGTTGAGCAACAGTTCGCATGTCGATGTTACATCTTTTGAAAGTGTGGGGAGAGCCTTTGTGATTCCGACCAGTGGTTCACTGGTTAACATGTCCATGTCACAATGCGTTTGATTTAGAAGAGATACAGTGAACAATAACACAGTGGTTACGTCTCAAAAAGGTCAGTGGCCTGATGCGTGAAAATACGGCTTGCACGTGGCGCGGTCAGCTTGACCTTCCCAACTTTTGCCGCCCGTGCGGCGTGAGCGCTTGCGAGTAAATACCGACAATTGCCGCCCCTCGCAGGGTGAGGGTTAATAAAGGAAATGTGGACTATACAGTAAAATCTGAATACTGATTTTAAGATCATAGCTGCCAGGTTTTGAAAATCAAAATAAGGAACAAGGCTGGGGTCCAGGGGCAATGCCCCCTTTACGAAAACAATTTTAAGCCAATGTTGAGGTGAAAAATGAGCTCTCCTGGACAGAAAATTTACAAATTAAAGCATTATAAAGTGTTTAAAAATCACCTTTTTCCAATCTCCAAAAGATAAATTTGCTTTAGCTCTAGATCTTGACTAGAATTCTAGATTATATAGGCTACGGTGCTTTTCCAAAGATGCCCGACACGACGAAAATTCTCACTGCGCCAAGACTTTGCTTACAAGCCAGATCCAGCCCTAGTGAAGTTCAAAGCATGCGGCCCATTACGATTACAACAAAAATCAATATCGACACTCACAAAATACCTCACATTATTAGTTAATTTTTTTATTCTTCCTTTTTAACATGCTAAGCGTCCAGTACTTTGGCGTGGCTAGCCCTATCCTAACTTCCGACGCATAAGAGCTTTTTTCCAGATTTTTTTTTAAAAAGGGCAAATTTTTTTATTTTTTAGGCCAAATGTCAAAATACGGATTGTTTGGACCAAAAACAGATAAACGGACTCAAAGCCTGAAATACGGACTGGTTCCATAAAAAACAGGACGCTTGGCAGCTATGTAAGATTTATGTCTTATTCCTTTTGAGGCATCACTGAAAAACATTTGTTTTAATCTCTTGTGAGACTTCCAATTCAATAATGATACATTTTTCATTTAAATATATAGCCCCTTATTGTTGGCTATCCCTCACTTTTCATCTGCTGGCACTGACACCTTACTCAACTGTGAACATGAAGGGCACAATATAGCAATAAATATACTGACGCACCGTAAAAACAATATGCAAACTCAGTTTCATATAAAAGTTCACACTGTCCACTAAAAATGCCCATGTACTTACCGAAGTTTAACTGGCTGTTGAGTTTCTCGCAGTTGACAATGTTGAACCTGTATGGTTGGTCTGCCTGCATATTGCTCACCTCGAAATAGAACCACTGATGGTGGTGGTTTGAGTTGATGTCAGGACTGAGAATCAGGTCATACTCATACTGTCGCACCTTTGGATGTATAAAAAAACAACAACACATCATTCGTGTTCAGGATATTGCTAGGATTCTACCAAAGTGGTTGTTAGGGGATTGTGGTCAAACTATAAAGCTGAACAGAGAAAATGCTCAGCTGTGTTCAGTGCTAATCTGTAAATCAGATGCTCCCCTAAAAACAGCTTTTTACCAATACAAACAGGTCAACAATTCCTCAACCAGTGGTAAGAAACTCCTCAGGTGGAGCGAGACAGATGATGATCTTCAGAGGAAGAGTGGATTCTTTCATTAGATGTTTCGGCCTTCAATTTCTACAACCCCGGCCACATCGAGTTCATGACTCTCAGTGTTCGTCACCCACCAATGTACTGTACTGTATATATCTCTCTCATTTACATCAGGAGGCAATAACAAATATCCATATTTAAATTAGGTTCTTGCTAGAGAATTCCATTAAGCTGATGAAATGTAAGAATCAGTCTTTCAGTGGTCAGAGACCTCCTATTAGATAAAACATGTTTATCATTATTGCACACAACATGTGACTCTGAAGGCACTGTTACTTTCTCAGCAGTAGTTCTATGAGTTTCCCGAGCAGGTTGATACCAACAGCAATGACCTTTAGAAAAATATGGCAAAATCAGTATCTCTCTTTGAGCTCAAGGATTTCCTCGCCTCATGTACCTGGATGACTTTGCGCAAGTTCCCACACTCAAACTGTGAATTGAATTTTAGGGACGTGACATGGACATCTACATAGCCCACTCTGAAAACAAATAGATACTCATGGTAATTATGCAATTCAGATCATAAAAAGCATAACTACAATAATGTACAGATGGAAGATGGGAAAATATCGTTTATATTATGTGAGCTTTCATACCTCATTAAGTATTCAATGCTTCACAGCATGTCAAACCATCCAAATATATATTGGTACTGAAAAGGATGAGAACTGGGGAGAACAGGTAGGCCACAAAACAGGGCTACACCTATTTTTATAGATTTATTAGTTTCTTTCTCTTAGATAATATACTGCTGACCTGGGTACCGGCTGAACTGCAAACGCCAGCTCGCTGATTATCAAAACTGAAAGACTGTTTTGCTCTGTGCAATTTTTGAAAAGTTACAATTAATATAACAGATATTTCCTCCACCCTTTTACGCTATTTTTTTCATTCCTTTCAACTGCTCTGTGTTTCTGTTTCTCTCTTGCTGTTCAAAGCCTTCTTACTCACTGTTCTTAATTTTCACATTCATTAAATTTTTTCAGCATCTATATTCTTTTTTCGTGTACAATGTATTTGTGAACTGACTTTTTTCCCAATTTTTGTGCAATTTTTAAACTGAGATTTATTAACACAACATTAAAAAAATATTATGTGCATCGAAAGAATCTGCATAAGTTTAAATTCCCATTTATAAATGATGGAAAGACAATGGACTGTAGTATGAAAAATCATCTCACTATGGATACATAGAAAATTCTTGGGTTCTGGATTTAACTAGTGATTATATTTAATGTATTAAATTGGAGACATCTAACTACAATGTCCAAAATTCATCTGTCATCAGAATATGTACTACCCTATGTGTCATACATCCAACTAAAGGAATGCATGTCTCCTAAGTGAAATTCAACAGAATTCTTAAATTAAGAGTTTGCAAAGTTTGAATAAAGGCAAAATTTGTTGTAAGTTCACCTCCAAATTAGGAGATGAAGATCCTCTTTACTAATTTCAACCAAATTACTATCACACAAAACCTTCAGCTCAGATTGAGCGACTGTCTAGTCATATCTTTATGTCTGAAATCAGATTGATTCATTCATTATATCTCTGCTCAATACCATCACCACTGTAGTTAGAATTGCTGAGACTCAATTGATTCCTTGTTGTTAGATACATGAGAAGGATGAGTACAATGGAGAATACCTGAGTTCATCTCTGTTGGACAAATTTGAGTTTTGGGCTGTGTAGTTACTGCCTGCGTCTGCTACAATTTTATCAAGGTCATAGACTGTTCGGTCAACCAGTTGGTCTGCATGAATCATTCGGTCGATATCCTCAAAAATTTTAGCCCTGAAAGTAAGCAAATAAATCAATATGGAGTTACTCCAATGAGATCATGCGTCACCTCACACATGTTTTTAATTAAAATTCTTATTCAAACATGTCTTGGTGTAATAGTTTTTCACTGCCAGTAGTGACTTTCATAAGTAAATATACTCTGGGCAGATCAACCGTTGATGACACACTTATTTATGGAACGATTTAACGAATAACATGCAATGGGTGGGGTGTCTGGGCATCTCAGTCTTCCTCATAAATTTCTAAGCAATGTATGATTAAATAACTCATTATAGAAATAGAAGGACAAATTGTCTGATACATTAACTTACTAAATGACTCATAGCTCATTCTCTCACTTACTTTATGACTAGAATAACAGATGACAACAAACTCAAATGATTAATTTCATAATAAACATTACATAACATTTGCGCTGAACAGAAAACACACCTCTGCACTCCAAACTTGCGTGGAAAAAGACCTTCCATCAATTTACTTGGCCCTTTGACCCCATATAACTCTGGGAAAGCCAGTTTTTGAAAACGATAGACACTATGTGTTTGAGCTGCCATTTGGCTGTAAAGCTGGGTATCATGGGTAGGCTCCATAAAATCCTCTTCCAAATCTTCAATGCTGGAGCATCTTCCCTGTCACATTCATTAAACAGGGTATGTTTGTCAGACATCTTATCACCAAAGACCAAGAATATGTCACAGCTGTTTCTCGTCATGTCATTAAGACCCCAGTCAATTGCACACTTTGAATGTACATGTCACAGTCACATCAACACTAAAACTGTTTGTAAGACACCATAAAATGACAAGCTATACAATTCATGTAAATGAAGGTAAGGATTGAAAGAAACCCTATTTGAAGCACCTTCTATTAAACCACATAAGAATGCACAGATGTTTGTCATAATACAATCAAAGACTACCAGTTCATGACCTTAACTACACCAGACCAAGTTTATGCCACGTAAGTGTTAGTCAATGTATATAATAAACTGATTCCTATAATTTCTGACGATTTCTTTCTAACATTAACTTAGGAATGTCAGGACCAAATAAAATCAATTTTCTTGTGATTTCTGACCTGGTCAGGATCCTCTCCATCTTGATTTGGTAAGCCCAGAGTGCTTATACTGTCGCTCAATGTTTCGGCTTCAAGGCGAGTTGACGATGTTCTACGAATATTGCGGCGGTCACGCGGAGGAGGCAGAGCTTTTTTCTTTTGCTTGCCTTTGGCCAAACTTTTGTTGGTTCTACTAGAGACTGACTGCTGGCGTGGTGCCACATCCAGGGAAATCACACTCGCTCCTGTCTTCAGATTAATGGCACTCACACTTTTCTCTTCTTGCCCTGCACCTAAACAAATAAAGGTTAATGTAGAAATTGAGCTTATCTTTTAATACATATCTTAAATGATAAAAAGTGTTAATGTCAGGATATTAATATACATACTGAATAATGTAGAATATAGAAATTTAAGTAAAGGGAGCATTTCTAAGTGAATTGGAGAATTTTGGTCCTCAAATATTTTTAACCTATTTCTTACCCACTCTTTGCAGTACTGAGTGATCACATCATGGTCAATATTTTTATACCCCCCCCCCCCCCAAATCATAATTTGAAGTCTGATGTTTACAAAACATAGTATTTATTATTTGTAAGTAATCATAGTCAGTCAGAAAGGGTGGATGGCTGAATCTTCAGATAAACCTATGAAACCAATACCAATTCAGAAATGAGTACAGCACTGAGTGAAGTGAAGACATTTCAAACACTGGTCATACAGTGAGATTTCAACCTCATGGAGAACTCCACAATGTTTATGCATTTTGTTGTGCAGGCATATGACTCATCAATTGTGTTCACTTAATTTCATTCATACATTAATTATTTACCGTCAATTTTTTGCAATTCCAACCACACAGCTAAGAGAGTAATCATCCATGAAACGTTTCATCTTTATCTACTTTGGTGTAGAGTATGAGAGATTTGTTACAAATAAATAGCTTAAACTTCATCATCCAAGCATCAACAAATGTCTGTTGGTCAAATAAGTGAGATATAACCTTATTTGTCCATATAGTCAAAATAAATTATCAACTGCAAGACTCACCTTTGTCAGAGGGCGCTATGCGACTGGCACAGCGTTGTGGACACTGTTGCTGGAAGTAACGGGAGGTAGTTGCGAAGTCCAGACTAGCTCGCTTGTGCATGTCATAGAGACTGGCATCAGATGAAACCTGTTTCATATATGTAATCTCACCCCCAAGGGTTGAAGGCCTGGTAGTCAGGTATCCAGATACTGACCGATGAAGCACAGTTTGAGCAGGAGGAGGAAAGGGCAGGATCTGTTTCCAACACCAAGAAGTACAGAAATAAGTAGTGGATATATCTCCACCCATAAAATCCACAACACTTTGCATACAGTAATCAGTCACGTATTTCTGTTTTTCGTTCAATATTTACATGTCATATGTCTTAAAATCAAAATCTTACTTATATAAATAGGGCACTGTCACACAAGAGACAATGGTAAAATATATGTAGTTTATATAGTTTACATATTATATTTACATTATATCTTTTGCATAGTGATCAAATCAAATGTGAGAAAAGTTCTCACAACTGGCAAATCCTCATAAACGACTAAACAGACTACATGATAGGAAAAGAACATCTCACCTGCTGTTCCAGTAACTCAGGGAAAAACGTGTCATACATTCGCAAGTCTTCAGATGTTCTTTTCTCTGCTGGTTCTATCCCATCTTGCTGGTCCTCGTCTGGCTGTGGATCGGATATCAAAACTTTGGATAAGATCAACTAACTCAAACTGTGAGAGTCAATACACATGATTTCAATTAATCATTCACTCCAAGCTTGCAAGTTTTTACTTTGCTATGGAAAACCAAACATTCAGCTTGGTTGGATACTTATTTTTAAGCCAACTTTTCAAAATATCGAATACTATCCTGGTTCATTGCTTTTCCTTTACTTTGATGTACAATATGTTATGTTCCATATTCATACTGAGTGAAAGAAAAAAACAACTTTCAATCATCCATAAATTTCAAGTTACTGTAGGGAATGAGTTAAGTCGCACTGTACTATGACTGTCAGTAATGTATAAATTAATCATCTTTGAAAAATGATTCATAAATAAATTAGGGTGTGCTTGATAACATAAAACTTCCTTTCAGAACAACAACAGGCCACTTTTAAAGATGATGCACTCTTCTGTTTCAATGGCAATGGTCCATGCATACATTTTAATAATGAAATCCAGCATGAAAATAGTTATCACATATGCTTTAAATGAGAATATGCAAATTCAGTTTCATAACAAAATTTAAGACTATACTTAAACTGTCTAGACTGTAGGTACCTTACAAAAGCTTTCCATTAAGTAAGGTGTCATGGTAAATTTACAATGTTCCTCTTGCAAATACTCCACACCAAGTGAATAAATCCCATTGAAATATCATACCATGTGGAGTTAGTGATATTCTAAAAGAATAATGTCACAGATTTAAAGCTCACATGGTGTATTCCTAATTGAAATCAAAAATACACTTGGTTCTGTATTTCTTTTGTGCCATCTCTTAGTTCATGTTCAGTTTTCTTAACAGTTCCTAAAGCAGTCCTACCTCTTCATGATCTGTGCGAAATCTTTCATCATCACTGTCAATGTCATCATCATCATCCAGAGAACTCTGATCACTTTCCTCTGTCCTGCTTCTCCCTTGACCAGATTCATTAGGCACTGGGATAAACACAGATCCATAATATGTAACAACAACAGCCTAGGAGAATAATGATGTGTTCTTCTGTCCATTCTTCAAGCATGGTCCCCCTTTCCAAAGGAACACAGAAAACTTTGATGATTCAGGCCAAGAACTCTTCATCCACCAAGTGATTCTTTGATTCTCAACACAAATATTCATATATATATATAAAGATGGACTTGCAGGGTATTCTCCATTTACTCCCACATTGTTGTAAATGATAGAGAAACAAAATTTTCAGGCCTGACAGAGTTCATTTCAAGCTATATTTTGATAGAAAAAAATGTCTTTAACTTGTGCCTGCTTTGATTTTAGTGTAATTTCATGTGAGCAAATGATTACTGCCACTCTTCCGAGCCACAAGCCACTTGCCTCTGATACATTGCTGATCACTGCAAGTCCTGCAGGTATTTGCACCATAAGAGGGTGAATCAGAATTGATGCTTGATTATAGTTGTTCATAAATTAAAAATAAGAGGTTGTTCCAAATATGGAAGTGCTTTGACAGGAACAGTAGCCCCTATGAGAATTCTGGTTTTCTACTAAACGCACATCCACATCCCAAAACGTCATGGCTATTTATGTCAGTATTAGAAATACAAATCATCCACGTCTGATCTGCACAATATATAAATCTTCAACACCACCTTTGCCTTCATATCATTGTAGTGTTGAAATCCAGTCGAGTGTCATAAAAGAACAACTAGAGTCATGCATAAAACACTATGGCTTTTCTTCAGTGATTACATGTATTAAATGGTGATGGCATTCTCAAATTTGGCAAATATTTCAAACTGAGACATACTATTACAAATTTTATAGAAACATGATCCAGTGAAAGCAATCTGTAGAAAAAAGAAAAAGACACACCCAAAAGCATCAACAAACCAAAAGTGTTCTGAAATTTATGGAATCAAACAAATATACAACATCCAAAAAAAGCCCAAATTCGTGGCAAAATAGTTAAGGCAAAGTACCCTGAAGTACAAAGCTACGAAAAGCATCACAGATCTTGTCAAATTTCTCAGCCAAGTAACCTTCCTGTTGGTTGGTGGATTGAGGCTGGTCCACCGTTGGAGAGGAATTATCAGAGAGAGGATTAGATTGGACAGAGGTTCCTGAGGATGACTGGCTGCTGGATTGTGAGGATGACTTCCCTAATAAAGAGTGAGGTTGATTTTCCATGCAAATATTTTCATGAATGGTGGGGTGAAAAGGAGTGATGAGACAGCAGAGGGATGAGTGGGATAGGGCCATTAACTCATGATAAAAGGTGAGACAGTTGGTTATGCAACCGCAAAGTCACGGGGTGTGTATTGAAAATGGCAGGATCCTAGCAAAAAAGAAAGAAAAAGACAAAGAAGAAAAACAGGGAGCCCTCAGGTCCATAGTGTGGCACAGAAATAGGCAATGATAAGAGAAAAGAGGTGGAGTGGAAAAATAAATAAGACAAGGACAAAAGAGATGAGTATATTACATGACAAATAATAATCTGAGGCAAATGTCACACATGCAAAAATAATTTTCAATTCTAAGAGCTTCTTGTGGATATGAAAGACTGTGTTATCAACAAATGATTGTGATGCAAACTGGAGTGGGCAAATATGATGATGAGGAGGTAATGCTTAATCTTCATATGTTCATGTTAAGCATACTGTGGAAACCTTTTGCATACACTTTATGTAGTAGTAAGGAAAAAGAAGAGGTAGTGCTAAAAGACTGATAACTGACCTGGATAATTTGCCAGATAGTAACATTCAGGTGTATGTGAGCTGGAGGCTGGCAGGGGAAAGAGGACAGCACTGAGCGGACAATCCAATGGCAGTTTATTACGTGGACAACACTTGCGCAAGATAACACTGGCCAGGAGAATTAGGCTTTCCATATCACGGCAGTCACTCACTTCCAAGGCACTTTCATACAATATGCGTATTCCATCAGCTTCTACAAATGCTTTTCGTCCTGATTCTGTGAGGAGAGGAACCCATATAATATAGCTAGAATCCTTACTTAAACACACACGGAAATCAGGCAGAACTTCAGTCTAAGTTAAAATACATGTACAGATTACGCTCAGCAAAAAGTCTGAGGTGTGGATTTCTCAAATACATATTTGAACTTACAACCAATAACTCATAAATGAGACACATGAAATATGTTTCACAAAAGTGGTAAATAAAAGATAGGTCTGTCTGCCAACCAAAGAGGATAACTTGGTATCTCAGTTTGATGTTCTCATCAACATATCTAATGGACTGATTCTACAGAAACAAAATCAGATTTCCATAAATATGCTGACTGGCATAGAAGTTCCAATCACCTAGCAGACAATCTCAAGACAGATATATAATAATTCATCCCTTTTATCTTGTACCAGGGTCTGATTTCGATCCTAAAGAAAGTTTTCAAAAGCTAAGCAAATGCAACTTACTGAGATTAGTGATGTTTTTCAGAATGTGAAGGATGGAGCGTCGAATGGATAGATATCTATGTTTAGTATCTGTATGCTGCCACTCCGAGTGTAGAGACAAAAGCTGAGGCACTCCACCCATCCCAATCAAACGAGCTGAATTGCTCTCTGAAGGGTGAACAAAGCCACAAGATTATATTCACACTGAGTTTTGCTACCATAACTTCAAACCAATAATTGTATACAATCCAGTATTACTAGGCAGATTGCACAAATCTAACATTTCATCTCCTTGGCTTCAACTTTTTATACATATTAATAACATAAATTTAGAAACTGACCTTGCCTATTAACTGCATAAACAAAATCAAAGTTTTTGCCCAAAGATAGATGGGACTATCAGTGATTTTTTTTCTCTAAATCCAAACGATTAAATAAGTATCAACAATTACTGGCAACATCACATCAAACCGCTTCAATTATTAACTGCTGCCTTCAAACCATTGCTCAACAAAATACAAAATCCATTCTTTGCAATTATCCACACCTTCTTACACACAGAAACTTACTAGACCGGGTCATATTGGTTAAATTCTCTAGGGCCAGTCTCAGGTCAACTGTGTGACGTTTGCCGCAAGCTGCAATAACCTTGAACATGATGGTGACAGAATTGTGCTTTCCTAGATAAGAGGCATTGACATCTGGAAAAAAATCATCAAGCAGGTAAATTTCCTCACAACATTGATCACTGATCAATAATGGGTGTTCACAACACATTGTCATTCTGCATAAACAAGATACACATATGTATCAGTGTCTCCTAATATATTTGATGATGGACGATAATAATTCCTTAAATGCTACACAGTCGCTGAAATTAATGTGTCAGAGACCACTTACAATTGTTGGTGAACAGCTTGAGAACTTGTAGAAGAGTCTCCTAATATATTTGATGATGGACAATGTTAATTCCTTAAATGCTATACTGTCACTGAAATTAATCTGTCAAAGACCACTTACTGTTGTTGGTGTACAGCTTGAGAACTTGTAGAAGAGGCTGCAAATTTCTAAAGTTGTGAAAGTGTGTCTTCACCAAGGTCAATGTCAAAATCAAGCTCTGGTGGAGTCTCGCCTTCACTGCAAACTTGCGATCTGAGGAAACAATGTAACACAGTATGTTATGAATTCAAAAAACCATGTTTTTTTCTCATTCTCTCCCTCTCTCATGTTTTTTTTATCATTCTCTCCCTCTCTCATTCTTGCTCTCCCTTACTCTTGCTCTCTTGCTACTCACTCTTTCACTCTTTTTGTCCATCACTCTTTATTCTTTCTTCTTACTTCTTTCATTCAATGCCTGTCTTATTCTCTTTCATTCTCCTTGTTCAAACCATTCTGTTGCACCGGTATCAACCCCTGCTCTCCCTCATCCCTCCTGACTGACCTCTATGTCCTATACGACTCAGGAGGACGTGAATAGAGATGAGAACATCATCAGACAAGGCAATGTCACCGGAGTGTGCTAACTTGAGAATCTGGAACAGGACAGTGGTCAAACCATGGTTGACCAGTACAGATGCCCGCTTACTGGTCTCTGTGAAGAGCGGGGAGATTACACATTGGTTAAAAGTGGGGAAACGCTCATGTTTGGGTGCAGGGAAGTTAGGAAAATAGAGAAATTATGGTTGAGCAGCAAAACAAAAATATCCATTGCTCCTCTAAAGCTTTACTGATTTGAGTACACATCCTGATGGAATCCTGTAGAGTGCTAATGGCTTGCTGTATGAAAAAATGTGGCACTGCAAAAGTTCAAGGTGAAGTCAATAGGCTATCCAACAATATATCAATTTCATTTACATGCTAGACTGTTGTCAGAATACTGTAAACAATAATATCCACTGGCATTCAATGCCTGAGAGTCATGAAACCTGAACAGATCAGTGGATGAGTATCATCTTAGAGTAATGAATAATTCATGTATAGATTCCAGTAAAATTAATAATCCACTTAAAACACAGAGTATAAATAAAACTAAAATCATCTGCAGAATGACTTATTTACTTTTTGAGGAAAAAATAATTTGTGATATGTTTTATGGCTCTCAACAACATGATGCCATCAGCCATGCCGTGCATTCATTTTTGTACTTCCTGAATGGATCAAGTAACAACAGGAAAGAAAGTGCCATACCACACAACTTACGTGTTTTACCAACAACATCAATAAAAATGTTGATGATGTTGCTCACAGTCTGCTCACAGGTAACAATCTGCAATTGCAGTGACACAGAAAAACTTTAGTGGCAACAAAATATGGCCACAGTGAACAGTACAGACTTATGCATAAAAAAGAGCTACCCTTCTTAATGAACACAGACATGCTTAAGAATACTGTGCTATCTGCAAAACTCACAGTAACTGACAGTCTGATTTTACCAGTACTTTATTAGGCACAGAAATGGGAGTGTTGTCTTTTTTTCTTAAGATGTTTATTAACAGAAATTTAACAGATAGTACATTCTTTGTGTGACACTGGAAAGAATAATTCTATGTGTGTTTAAGATGTATAATTGCATGCTAAAGACTGTAAACTTATATTGGTATAACACACATTTGCACAAATACGTGAACACAGTGTCTCTAGACAGGCATGCTACGCATTTACAAAATAGTGTAAGAAAAACACAGAAAATGTACGCATTTACAAGAATATAGATGACTTTTCTGTCCAAGAGATGGGCTATAAGTTTCATACCTGTAAGACTGTGATAAGCGTATCTATTGATGGATGTTGTTTCATAAATGCCTCTTTGCTGGATTTTTCTGAAATTCAACAGTGCAATAATTTTACTTAGACTATCTTAGCCTTTCCTTTTTTGTAGTCTCATGTAGTGTCCAAGCTGTATATTCATATCTACTACAAGACAAATGGAAATTAGCATGTTTAAAAACACATCATCTTATGATTTTTCTTTTAACTTTCCCTGACATGATGACAAAACATGTACAGGACTGGTGTTTTCTTATTTACTTGTTACTATTATGTGACATCAGCATGTCATAAACTGTATCCACACTTGACAATTTTTCACAATATTCACATGCCTCCTCATCATATAAATGCAAATCTGGAACTGACATTCCCCAGCATAATTCAGTAATGCAGCAACTGATGGAGAGATTAGATAGTAATCGAATACAATACTGTAGGATCTCTTTTGATCAATATAATTAAGAGGTTAAATGCATTTGCCAAGAAGACACAAGTTTCGAATAATGGGGTATCTGGTTATTTAAGGCACTGAGAAATAGAATCTTTAAAATATTGGCTCACTTATATTATTCACAAAAAGACAAAAACTGGCAAACAGACAAATAAATCTGTGGATAACATGATAAACAAACAGAAACATATGTTTTAAAAGCAGTGGGGCCTAGGGATGGGCAAGTTCTTACCAAGTTGTTGTATCAGCTGAAGCAACTTGGAAGTGGCATATTTGATGTGCAGCAGATCATCAGATGTCATCTTCTTGACATTTTTGTTAAGCATTTTGCTTATATGTTGTAGCCAGTAATTCATCCTGCCCCTACAGAGCAAAAACATTTTATAGTAATGCAAAAGAAAATAAACCTGAATCTAAATTCCATTATTCGTATCAATTTCGCTCATATACCTTTGTACTTTTTTTCTCACTGCTCTAATAATCAAACCCACTGCATTCAGAAATACAATATCAAATCATTTTCCAGGGGATCACAAATCACTTTTCAGTAGATGAAGAAAACTCAAATTCATTTTTTTTCTGAATTATATTACACTATGATTCATTTTCTTAATTAAATAGTGCTAAAAATATTTGCCATAGATTATTATCCCTCTTCCCGCATTGAGTGAACTCATCCACCCAACGCCCTGTGCGCCGATAGCCAGTGGCCAGACGCCAAATCGTTTGCGGTTGCCGATAACTTCGGCAGTTGGGTTAATCGTGTTTACTATAGGACACAATAACATCATTAGTGGTGGATAAACTGTAAGTGACCCCTATGATATTTGGATAAAGTACTTGTGATGAGATGTAGTCAGTTCTATTGTTAAATAGAAGCCCCATAATCAAGAATTTTCTGCATTTACATGCCGTTTAACACCAATTTTATCCTTTCCCCAAGAGCTCTGCGCTTTTTTGTCCCTAAGTCAGGCCATTCAGGTGAACAAATTATTTTTTAAGCCAGGCACTTAAGGGGAGGAGCGGCTAAAAATTCTATTTTCCCTAGTTGTTAATAAAATTTCCATAAAATTTGTGGTAATGAATCAGAATGAAAATGTGATTTGAAAAATGTATTCAAATTTTTTTTTAACTTTGTGGTTGCTATGGTAACGGCGGCCATATTGAATTTTCATTACATTTTTAAATTAATAATTCTGTGAAAACCATCGGCTGCAATGAGCTCAAATTTTGCATACAAGTTAAGAATAGGTATGCAAAGAGAGTTACAACGCCATATTTCCAATAAATTTATCCAGTTGGTCATATTCCAACGTTGAAGTAGTAGGTTTCATTTTTATCTGACAACACAGTTTTCAAATTACTCTGTCTGAAAAAATATCATATATGACCCAAATCGGCCGTTGTAACATCAAAGTATATATATTCAATGACACGTGTGCAAATTTTGAGGGCAATCTGTTCGCTAGTTATGGAGAAATTAAGAACTGAAATTGTGAAAATGCGTTAAAACCAAAGGGCCCTAAGGGCTTTCTAATTGCTCTAGCTCGCAAAAAATATCACAAATAACCCAAATTGGCCATTGTAATATCAAAGAACATACATCCAAGTACATATGTGCAAAATTTGGGGGCAATCTGTCTGCTAGTTATGGAGAAATTGAGAATTGAAATTGTTTCCCAATTTTGTCTAGATCTAGTCCCAGTGGTCAATATTTTGAGCCGCTCCTCCCCTTAATTTACAAACCACATGTATTGTGACATTGATTGCCTTCTCCGTCCTGAACTATGTAAACGTTCCACGTACTATGATGTTAGTTTTTTTAGCACACCTTTAACAAAAGATTTGATTTCTAGCTCGTAAAGTACATACATGTACTGACAAGCGGTTTAATCAAAGTAACACAATATCTCTCTAATTACCACATCGAATAAAGACAACAACCAAGAACAAAGTCGGTCATTTTCTCCTTGTTTTCCCTGATGAAAAAAACCTACCAACAGACATCCTTAAGCAGAATGCCCTGGTATTACATCGGAATTCATAATTACAGACAGAGAATGGTTTCTCAAATACGCAGATGGCCCCTTTCTTCCCATTTCACATGCAGATGACAACCAGCATCAGAGTAAAAGTTTCCATAAGATCCTCCCTAGTTTGAATTTCAGACCGTCAGTACCATTATATGAGTATGACAAATAGTTACGAATAGTTTGCATCGTAATAAACTTAATTGGACGATACCATTTTGTTAGACATAGCAGGGGTGACAGGTTAGATAGATAAACAAGGGAAAATAGTGTGGAAAAAAAATGTGGAAAAAACGATAGTCACGGCAACCGAAAAACAAAACACGAAGAGCTATATTGGCCTCCCACAGGACCCAGTTTGCAATATGTAGGTCACAATATTGGCCTCGCATGCCTCGTGTGTTGCGCGAAGAGGCCAATATAGTTAATACACAAAGGTTAATACACCACCAAATGATCAGAAAACCTAAATAGAGCAGGAAATTTAACCTAACTCTTTGTGTGAATTTCCTTTGTTCTGAAGTGGTGCTTTTTGCCTTTTATTGTTTGTGAAGTTTGCAAGTTACTGAAATATATAATAGATACCAATCTATATATATATGTCAAGCTAAAGAAGGAAAGAACTGAACTGTGCAAGAACCCGTCAGGATCGAGCTCAATTTGCAGTTTATCTGCGGCATCACGTAGCTGGACAAGCTCTTGCTTCCTCTGATTGCACACAGAGGCCCCTCTGTTCCGTAGAAATTCTTGCAAAAACAAAATGTTCTTCGCCCCGAAATTAACTTTGCTATTGGCCATCATTGAACGTGAGCAGATGCAGCTCGATATCTGTCCCCCTTCTAAAAATAGACACACGGAATTTCCGGGAGGTAGGCTTAAACGAGACTCTACTATTTATTTTTTTTTTAAAAACCAAGGACATACACATGCAAAAAGATTGTGACACACTGACCTTTCTGCCATTTTGTCAGGTGGCTCGGCAGATGGCCCTGCAGCATTCATGGTTAACAGAGGTGGTTGGAACTGAACTGCCACCTAACTGAGCCAGTTTTCCAATTTACAAATGACAAATCATTGAGGATCAAATATTTATAGCTGTCACCATAAACCAGTCAAACTTTACATTCCCTGAATATCATATGTTGGCGGAAGCTCACTGCAATAAAAGAAATGTAAATACTTTCCGTGAACTTAAACACTGACCTACTTATTGAGATACAAAAATATGGAATGTTAACAATAGTAGGCCCTACAATTGGAACAAAGCCCAGCTCTTATAAAATCATAGCAATAAAACAGGATTTATGTGGCAGGTTTGTTTCAATACTCCCCCCCCCCCCAGGGTTTTTTTGCTCTGTTGTAAATTCTGCAGGAGGTTACAAAGCTACCATTATGCCAAGGCCTATTTATATATGTCAATGCTCCAGGGTCAGAGTTCTAAAACCCTACATGCCAACCACTTTGAACTCTTACAATTCTTTATAGATTTTCTCAATACTTTCTTTTTATTTTCTGGTTGAAAGCCAGGGGGGTGGTCTGGGGATATAATGAGGATTAGGGACAGGGCCACAGTTAGGAATAGGTTTAGGTTCAGGGACTGACTGGTTAGTCAGAATGTATGGCACTCTTCCCCCATCTAGTACAAAATGAATAATTTGAGAGAACTGAACAAATTTATTCAGTGACAGGATGGTGAAATTAGCTTAGATCTAGAAATCTAGATCTATAATCTATGGCTTCTGAAAGAGTGAATAACAGTGTTCACCATTTCAGAGGCATTTTTGGCAGTTAGGCCCACACATTTATGCCCAGACAGGTGCATTTTCTCTTCAGGTCTGAAATTCAAAATCAAAAGCTGATAAGTTTACATATTAAATTTTACAAGTGAATCAAATATGTAGCGTGTGGCGTATTTGTCCGCTTTATCTCACAATGTGTATGATTGTTCATTGCTATTGCTTCGGTTCAGACGGTAAGTATAAAAGCATCAAAATATAACTTAACTATAAAGTGTGACTTTTTAGGATAGCCTTTTTAGAGTTTAGAGAGTTGGTTTCATGTACACCTGATATGTTGGATGTTTTATAGCAAATTACGTTCAAATGTCCGAGTAAACTGTCACAGTCATTCACATAAGACTTCTTCAATGCCGTTGCTACACACACTAAACCTCACCATTTTTTGATTAATCTGAGTGGTACTCCGTAGGTAAACCCAACAATGAAAGCAGCATCAGTTAATCGTACTTTCTTACGTATAAATAGTTGTTGATGATTGTTGTTTCACGGTTTGTCACTATAGCATGTCAGAACCATTTAATTATAGAATCCACTGTCTTCTAGGCCTATAGGTGTTAAACAAGCACAGTGTACTGTATATTCTAGACTTCTGCAAAAGATAATAACAAATATCGTTCATTTGGTTTACATAGACAGTTCCATCTAGTTCAGTTTCATCAAAAGTCAAATGAAATTAATATCCGTAAGATTTAGTCAGTATCTGAATACTGACGCTCATGTTCATCATCTTTAACGCTTATTTGTTTCCCTTAAAATTTGCCTATTTCGATAACATAATAATTGATTACACGTAGACTCTATGTGTGATACTGTTGAAGAGGTGAGGAACAGAATGAAGAACAGAAGAATGTGCTTTGTAAATGTCACACAAACACACACACACACACTTGAAATGTATTCTGCCGTCCTTCCCAAAAAAGAAGCCATAAGTACCCTTCTCCACATCTTTAGTCTGAGCTTGAGAAAAAATAAAGTTGTCGCCGTTGGTGTCTTTGAAATTTGTACTATACCGACAAGTTAGAATTCATGTTAGGACTTGGGCAATGGGCATTATTTCCCTTGAAGTAATGGCGGCCTCCTACGATCACGTCAAGTAATCATTTCAGCTCTGCTACAGGTTATGCAACCAAATATACAAATGTCCAAGACAACTGCATTATTGGGCTCCTTGTGGACATTTCTGGGATAGGCACTAGTCGACAATTGATGTCCCGATCCTGTGGATCCTGTGGAGTGTGGTGAGTAGTGAGTATTTACATATTCATATATATATTCGATACTCTACTTGCCAGGTAAGCAATTAATTAACAATAAGTTTTCACTGATTTAATTGGGCCTAACATATTAATCTAAATGCATTTTAATTTAGTTGGCTTTTTTTTAACTTCATACCTGACAAACGTGACTTTTGGGCGCCTTTTCATTCAATTGGCGCTCTGCTTCTTATTGACTGTTATTGACCTGTTATTGACTATTGCACTTTGTGAAGTTTGTGTGGATTTCAAGTGTGATTTTTGAAGTTTTCTGTGTACTTTATTAATGGCCTTTAACCTATTAATTGACATTGCTAGAGATGAAGAATCCTCCATAACTTACTTACAGCAGCATCATGTTTTAAGGTGGAATGTTCCGAATTGTGCTACGTGTGGACGTTTGATGAGTGTTGTAAAAACAGGTAGAGGTGATGAGAGGGCATACAGATGTCCTGGACATAAGAATGTGAAAATTTATCTGAAGAAAGACTCCTACTTTGAAAATTCTAATTTAAAATTCCAACAAATTGTTCAGTTGTTGTTTTCCTGGGCTTTTAAATTTCCTGTGAATACGACCATAGAATTAACAGGAGTAGGTAATGATAGGCCTACAGTGATTCAGTGGTTTCAGTATTTTAGAGACATTTGTGGCAATAATTTGGTAAATAATCCTTATCAAATTGGTGGACCTGGTGAGATTGTTGAAATAGACGAAAGTCTCATTGCAAAACGGAAATATAATCGTGGCCATAATGTTGAACAGCGCTGGGTATTTGGTGGTGTGTACCGTGGAACAAGTCTTGGAATTCTCCACCTGATCCCAGATAAGACAGCCAGGACTTTACTGCCCTTGATACAACAATATATTGCTCCAGGGAGTATTATACATACAGACGGAAATCCGTCTTACAACAACATAGCAAATCTCCCTGTTAACCCACCATTCCAGCATCTTGTTGTAATTCATGACCAAAACTTTGTTGACCCCATCACCGGTGCATGCACCAATCGCGTGGGATGCTTTTGGAAAAACTGTAAGAGAAGGTTCAAAGCCATGGCTGGTGTGCATAATTCCACTTTAGAATCCCACCTGGATGAATTTTTATGGAGAGAAATTCACGGGAAAACAGGGGAACAAGCACTGAACAATGTACTCCATCTTTCACAGTGGTATCAAATTCACTAATGGTAAGAAACGATTGTAATGAATTTTATTATGTTTGAAGATTTTAGCGGGTTTGACTCGGCAGTATTTCAGCCATTACCTGGCTAGCTACTTCCGTTCCAATTAACCAACATGGTCGCTCGTGGGCGGCTTAGAGTATCGGGACATCAATTGTCGACTAGTGCCCTGGGATATAATATAATGATAGTTTTGAAAGCATCAGTGAGAAGAATGTTTTCTTGAACAGATTCTTTATTTCTCAGTGACGCGATCCTCAAGTTTCCTAGATTTACCGTTCGGCGTTAGTCACTTAGTCTTACCTTGCAATTTTATGACATTTATGCAATGATAAAACCTTTTCCTAACTGCAATGCCAGCCAAAGGAAAAAGTTCTCAAAACAAAACACAGACAACACTGTCGAAATTTTTCATTTCTGCTGGTGGGAGCCAATTGAAGACACCTGTACCTGGCCCTGGTCAACTTAACCCAGGTGTAATAACTGATGTCAACAATGACTTTCAGGTAGGCACCAGATTACTGGTAGAAACTAGGAGGAGTTCTATTTAGTAATAATTTTGAGAGTTCCTACAGAGGATTTTGATAGAATTTTTGGTCGGGTTAAGATACACCAGCATGCAAAAATAAAGGCTGCCCCTATCCGTCAACATTATCGACGGATACTGCCCAGGTTTATCCGCCGATAATGTTGACGGATACTGCCCATCTTTATCCATCAACATTATCGGCGGATACTTGGGTTTATCTGGCAACGCTATCGGCAGATCTTGGGCCGTCAACAGTATCAGCGAATAAAGCTCGGGTTTATCCGCAGGTATTGGTGTTGACTAATGACAAAAAACAACAACAAACAAACTAGCAAACTGGATTTATTCCTAATGATGTTGGATTTTTTAAAAATTAACAAACAGATTGATTACTGATGAAAAGACTTTTATAAGAAAAGAAGAAAAAAAACACCTACCCTGCTGAGAATCAAACTACTGTCCCCCGATTGACAGGTGAGATACAAAAAAAAAAACTGGATTTCCTCTGTTATTGTTCTTGGGTTAAAAAAAAAAAGATTGATGCCTAATAAAAAGACTTATGAAAAAAAAAAAACTACCGTGCTGAGAATCGAACCACGACCCCCTGATTGACAGGCAGAGATGCTAACCACTACGCTACTGAGGAAACTGAGTAATTGTGAGGAAAGTCTTACTATATAAGCATGACCAAATCAAGAAACCCATATCAACGGATTAGACCTGAACCTTCGTATGTATCCATTTAATCAATAAATTTCCAAGCCTTTCCAATTTCAATATCATTTCCAATTCAACACTCGCCCAATACGAATGTTGATCGCATCGGGATGAACGGAACAAGGGAGGAAGACAGAGAAAGGGTTCGAATCAGGGGAGATGGCTCGCAAATACAGAACTTATATTGACGGATAAAAAAAATCCTAGGGGAAATTTTATCCGTCAGTATCGACGGATAAACACTTCGAAAAATGTTGTGAGTTGAAGGGATCAGGGTGGAACTCTTTTCTGTTGGTTTTATGAGGCATATTAGGTGTGATTTTGACATAAATTGGGAAACATATAAGATCTGCAAACCTATGTTGTGAGTTGAAGGGATCAGGATGGAACTCTTTTCTGTTGGTTTTATGAGGCATATTATGTTTGATATAAATTGAATAAAAACATTAATGCACTGCAATGTCTTGAAGGCAGTTTCATCATAAAATAAAGCTTTGAGAGGATTTTGTTGAGAGGTCATCGCGAAAACTTCTTTCAAAAGAACACTGCTAAAAAAAAGGAAGTTTTACTTCTTATATCTTATGTTTATTGCAGTTAATGTGTTTGACGTGAAAGATTTTCCACCTAAACATATCTTGTAGCAAAGAAAAAAATGTAAAATTCATCTGAGGATCATAATCCACTGTCCATGAAATAAAATAATGTCTCTAA
This sequence comes from Onchidella celtica, assembly GCA_963931925.1. NCBI lineage: Eukaryota > Metazoa > Mollusca > Gastropoda > Systellommatophora > Onchidiidae > Onchidella > Onchidella celtica. Next base: position 38,888,215 of record OZ007567.1, read on the forward strand.
CTCTAAGAAGCAGTTCTATAGAATGCAATTATGCATGCAGGGAATTCCATTTCAGATGTTGAGTGTATAATAAGTAATTGTTCTGTGCCAGGAATATAATGGCCTTTGAAAGAAAAAGGTGAAAAAGAAAACATAAGAAGTTCAAACATAGGCCTACTAAAAAATTCCATATGATAATTCACTTACTGCGCCACTGTATTTTTTGCTTATGCAGTTTCCGTTACATGACTGTTGTAAATATTCATGCACAATGCGAGAAATTTTGTCCCCAAATTATAAGGCCAGTATGGGGGTCGCAATATTTATTAAGAGTGCAAGATTTTACAAATTTTATTCTGCCAGAATTGCCCGTCCCTAAAACATGGGCACACCCAAGTGCCACATGTATTATTCATTGTGTGGGCCAACCAAATGAAGATTATGCACTATAACAAACAGTAAATGATGGGGAGAACTTCTGAATGCGTCTGTGCCAGGTTTTCTTACAGTAATGAAATATTCCAAAGTGGGGTATTGTGCGGAGCCCCACAAGGATGCGGGAGGGGTTGGAGGCGAGTTAGTTCTCTATAGGGATGCTTTTTGTAGTTGATGTACGACTTGGTGATTAACTGCTGAGTACATTAAAAGGTGCAGTCTGGCAATACTGGCACAAGACGTATTCAGGAGTCTTTCTGAATTATGCGCTGTTTTGTTGTTGTGTTTTCTTTTAATGGTTTGTTTTGTTGTTGTTTTTTTAATTTGACTCTTCTTTCTTTTCATAATTTGTCATTCCCATCCCTAATTTTCCATCAGATATCATTAAAATGCCTAACACCACAGATTCCACTCAGGTCAGGTGTTTGGGGCAGGGGTTATGGTAGGGAGAAACTACAATTGGATTACCCAAATGAAGGGAATGCGCTCCCCCCCCCCCCTTTTTTTTTTTTTAAAAGTTTAAGCACATTATAATATAGATTCCATCATTTTCACATGTGACTGAGTAGAGGAAGACGGCACCTGCTAGGCCAGGAGGCTCAAACTACTTACACAGTCACTGTCAATCGGAAATGTTACAATAGGCTTACAACCACCTGGTGCAAGTGTGGCTAGTAGGAGAGTAGAGTAGGACAGCAAAGAAAGGACGGACACTTCCTGGGTCAGGCATCCATCGGTGGTGCCAGAACTGCTTTGAAAAACTTTGGTTTGAGCTGATAAAATCAGCTAAAGGGTTGTAGACTGGCACTTGCTGTGGCATCTGACTCTGTATATCTATTAGGATTAACATAACCTTCTGAAATCATAAAGTATCACAAACTAGCCTGGGCTGACCAGACTACTTTAGAATTAAGATAAAAAATGTCTCTTTGTTTTCTTCAGCTGTGTCCAAAATGTTGTGCATAGACCTACTGAGATCTTGCATAGTCAGGGGTCACATTGCACACAAGAGTAGCATTTATACCCTCATTTTCAGCACTGAAGGAGGGGGTTGTATATATATACACAGTCATAATATTCACAAACACATGGTTTGGTGAGACTTTTGCTTGCAAAATTTACTGTTTCTGTCAAAACTCAAAATCAGATGGCCATGAAAATTACAGTGAGCCAGTTTTCAATTACCTGGCCAGCAAATATGAATGTTAATTTAGTCCAGTGTACTGCCACATGTAGGATTATTATATCAGATGAACTTGTGGCACTGAAAGAGTTCAGCTTATACTGAGCTGGGGCAAGTCTATACATGTATATATTATTTACCACATTGTAAGTTATCCTTATTTTTCAGGTCAGATCAGATAGAGGGAGTAAAAGACCAAAAGAAACTAAACAGAGTGACACAGGTGGACCCAAGAGCAAAAGAGTTTACAGGCAAGAAGAAGAACCACCTGATGACATTGTAGTAGCTGCAGAACAAACATCCATAAACACTGATAAACCGGGGGTGAGTGGCCAAAAAGAAAGTCAGCAGGGAACAACCAGCAACAAATTTAAAGACTTTGAATACATGGAAAATGAGCAGCCAGATGCCAGTAGGCCTACTTTTGAGCCTAGAAAACCTGCTCAGAAAGTTTCTAAGCACAATGGTAACTCCTTTACGACACATCAAGACTCAATCAACAGTGACAGTGAGGATGACATTCAACTCTGTACAGAAACCGAAAATCCTGAGGGCTCATCCTTTTATGCAACAATGCCTTCATCGTCAGCATCCACTTCAAGTTTAAGAAAATTTAGACATGGACAAGGAGCTTCGAGCTCAAACTGTATGAAAGGTGGAGAGAAAGGAAATCAGTCGGGCAAATACACTCCTTTAGAACAGCAATATCTTGATATAAAAAGTCAGTATCCGGATGCTGTTCTCTTTGTGGAGTGTGGCTACAAGTACCGTTTCTTTGGCAAGGATGCTGAGGTAATTGAAACATTTAAAACTAACAGTTGGATTTGCAAAAAGGGATTCTTATTGCATTTGACATTGGCAATATTGTGGGGGTTTTTTTTTGCATTGGAAAATAGTAATTTAATAGTATTCAATTTACTTGTGAAATAAAAAATTACAGTAAATAATTGCAATGTTAAGAAGAGCTTCTCTATGGATGAATGAAAATTTTAAGTTGTAGAAAGAGCAGATGCAGAAGTACTCTCTGGGGACAGTTTTTCATAAGTTGTATAAATATAGCTACACTGTTATGTCTATAATACTATAGTGTATTTCTTGGAATGGCACCAGGACTTGAATTTAGTTTAGATACTAGACACTGATTTTCTGATTAACCCCCATCCTGGGTTACAGCTGACTAGTTCACAGCATGTGGAATGTCAAGGTCAGTGCCAGCCCAATTATCCTCCTACCCACAAGGTGCAGTTGGTCTGGCTGTTACCTGACAGTTATCAACTTTGGTTGTTTGATGTATGATAACACAAGATTACCACTAGACCAGAAACATAGCGAAAACAGTCTTGCTGTATCATAATGGATGGTATTAAATCACTCTGTTTGTTCATATTATCCACATATTGCCTGTATCTGTTCTCTTATCTTTCTCTCTGTCTCTGCATTTTTTATATCCCGATACCTGTTTTTGGACTTTTTGACAAAGTTTATAAATACGGTGCCATTTATTTTAATCAATCAGATTGCAGCTGAAGTACTGAAAATTTTCTGCCATTTGGACCATAATTTTATGACAGCCAGTATTCCCGTTCATCGCCTGTATGTGCATATTCGCAGACTGGTTGCTGCAGGATTCAAGGTTTGTACTTCTTAATAATTTAGGTTAGACCAAGTATCAATTCAAATCGTTGAGCACGCAAGTAACAATGTTAAAAGCTTTAACTCCAACAAACGATAGACAAACACCAATATCTGGGAAGTCAGCATGGTTAAGATACACATTAGTGGCTTTCTGATTTCAACACTCGCTGGCCGAAGTGACGCTTTGCCTAAACCATGCTGGAACCATTTAATATACCTTGAAACAAGCATGTGTGGGCTGCAGAAACAGATTACTGTGAAGAATGTGATTTTCAGTTCTCATTCTTACATTTGCAAGAATGTCTACACCACTTACTTATAAGCATGCAATGATTTGATGAAGCTTATAGTTGTGTGATGTGTTATGATGCAGATGATGTTATGATTGAATATGTCCAATGAGCAAACTTTTTGTAAGTGTATGCAAAGGTACAATGCTGTATGCATGTTTGCATGAATGCATAGGTGGGGTGAGAGAGAGAAAAGGAAGAAAAAGTGCATGAGGAACATTTAATGCCTCAGACAGGTGTATTGGACATATAATTCCCAGAAATCATCCAAAGTTTTGTATAAATAGGCTTTAGCAACAGACATCCAAATTGCTATGTTTGTTGGAGTAAAATAATGAATAGCCAACGGGGTCAGTGGGCAGAGCTTCTGGAATGGTTAATTGTCTCTGAGCCTCGCCAGCAGAAACAAAATTTTACGAACAATATTGATACATGTACATGTGTTTGAGGGGTTTTTTTTTTTGGTCGTTTTTTTTTATACCCTAGAAATTTAGCTGTTGTTTGGCTAAGGGATGAAATCGACACTTCAGATGATCAACTGTTTGTGGCTGATAATTGAATGATTGAAAATGTGGAAAAAAGCATTGTGGTTTGAAAGGTCAGAGGGAATGTGGCTAGTTTGAAAGAAAGCTTCAGATCCTACCAGGGTCAAATTTCTTTGTCCACAAAATGCTGAGAATCATGAACACAGTTTGAGTTGTTGACCTTTATAATGTAGCGAAGTCTATCTCATCTGAATCAGAACAACATAATATGATAATTAATATGTAGATCCTACTGCTACATTCTTGACTGTTCTGATCTGCTTACACTTATAGTGTTGCTCTGCAGACATAGATTTGTTTCTATAAAGGATGTTTTATACTTGTAGACAAATGCTCACAGGTTTGTCTCACATTATTTGCATATTCTTTACCAAATAATACAGTTTACCCAAAGAGAGCAACCCAGATCATTTGCATTTTCCACAATAATCAATATATTTTTCTTCAGGTGGGCGTTGTCAAGCAAACAGAAACAAGCCATCTCAAAGCTGCCAGTAACAACAAGTCTGCCCCATTTACTCGCAAACTGAAAGCACTTTATACAAAGTCTACTCTCATTGGAGAAGATATCCTTTTTCTGTATGCTGGTTGGCCTGAAACTTTTTTAAGCAACTCATGTTACTCTCTCCTGCATGTGTTTTGAAGTGTTCCTGGGCAAAAAATGCAACAAAGGTACAAAAAAATTCTTTTCAAATAGGTCTTTTGATTGATTAACTCCTTGAAAGTAAGTAACTGTTCATGTGAAACAGTTATGAATATATATATATACGACCCTTTTCGTCTTTGCAGCATTTTCTGACTTCAAGACAGATGCCGAGAGCAGCTCCTCTCATGACTAATCCGTCCGATATTCGATTTACATCTTCGGTCACAGAGTGAGCACATATACTCGCCTTCATTTGTGACTTCATTTGTCTTTTCCTTCCTTTTCTGTCTTTTTTCTTCCCTAATTTCTCTTTGATTTTTTTCAAATTTGGCAGCACCTTTCCTGACGGCTCCCTTCCAGGTCGTTCGATCTTCTGCCACATTTTCCCATGATTTTTCATCGATCCCAAAATCTTTCAGTGTGGTCCTGCAGATATCTTTGAAACGTAGTTTTGGTCTACCTCATTGAGGTTTTCCCTCTTTTAGCTCACCATACAGTATCTGCTTTGGGATTCTACTATCATCCATTCTTTTGACATGTCCTATCCACCTGAGTCGTCTTGTTCTCAGTGTTGCTTGAATTGAGGTGAGCTTTGCTCGTTTGAGAACTTCGCTGTTGGTGATTTTGTCCTGCCATCTGATGTCCATGATTTTCCGCAGGCAGCGAAGATGGAAGCTGTTTAATCTTTTTTCGTGTCTTGTATAGGTGGTCCACGTTTCGCAGCTATACAACAAGGTACTGATGACACAAGCTTGATAAATAAGAATTTTGGTCTTGAGTGTCAGCTTTTTGTTGTTCCAAGCTCTCTGAGATAACCTGCCAAAAGTTGTAGCTGCTTTCCCAATTCTGGCGTTTAGTTCTTCATCCAGGGATAGTGATGCTGTTACTGTGGAGCCAAGATAGGTAAACTTTTCAACTGAGTTGATCTTGTTGCCGTTCAATGAAATGTCGGGAGGAGATAGTGTACCTTGTCCGATTACCTCTGTCTTTTTAACACTAATTGTCAAGGAAAAGAGGTCGCATGCATTTGACAATAAGTCCATCATATTTTGCAGTTGTTCGTTGTTTTGGGCTACTACTGCAGCATCGTCTGCAAAGAGGAGTTCACGCAGCATGATTTCACGAGTCTCTGTTTTTGCTTTTAACCTGGCCAAGTTGAACAGAGACCCATCTGATCTTGTTCGGATGAAAATACCATCTGTGGAGTCTTGAAAAGCGAACTGTAGGAGTGCTGCAAAGTAAATTCCAAATAGAGTTGGTGCCAGTACACATCCTTGTTTTACTCCGGTCTTCACTGCAAATTTACCTGAGATGTTTCCGTCAAACTGGACGCATGCACTCATGTCGTCATGAAAGGAGATGATCAGCTTCAATAGCTGTGGTGGACATCCAATGGACTTCAGTACAATGTAAAGCGATGGTCTGCTTACGGTGTCGAAGGCTTTTGTCAGATCTATGAAAGCCATGTACAGTGGTTTTCCTTGTTCTCTGCATTTTTCCTGTAGTTGACGGACTGTAAATATCATATCTGCAGTTGATCGTTCTGCTCTGAATCCGCATTGGGATTCTGGTAAGATTCTTTCAGCGAGCCTGTGTAATCGTTTGAGTATGATTTTGGCGAACGCTTTCCCTGTAATACTCATCAATGATATGCCGCGGTAATTGTTACAATCCCCTTTGTCTCCTTTATTCTTGTAAAGAGTTACAATTTTTGCATTTTTCATATCGGATGGAATTGTTCCAGTTTTCCAGCACACGATTAGTAGGTGGTATAGGTGTGGTAATAGTGTTTCAAGGTTTTCTTTGAGGACTTCAGCTGGCATGTTATCCTCTCCACAAGCTTTTCCATTTTTCATATCCTGGATGGCTTCAGAGAGTTCTTTCATTGTTGGTTCCACATCCAGATCCGTCATTTCAGGTAGCTTTGGGACTGCTTCTTCTAAGCCTTGATTTGCTGGCTTTTCGTTTGCATATAGTTTGGAATAATGTTCGACCCATCTCTCCAGTTGTTCCTTCTTGTCGGTAAGTTCTTGGCCGTTTTCTGTCTTGATGGGGGCACTTTTTGAAATGGTTGGTCCTAGTGCAACTTTAATCTTTTCATACATGTTTCTGGAGTCTCCTGCATCAGAGGCCGATTGAATTTCAGAGCATAAGTTGGTCCAGTACTCATTGGCGCATTTTCTTGTTTCACTTTGAACCTTTGCCTTGATGTGTTTGAATTTGTCTTTGTTGCTTTGCGAGCGATCTTTCTTGTATTCAAGCATCGTTTTCCTCTTTTCTTCTAACAGGGGAAGAAGTGTGGTGGAGTTTTCTCCAACCCAATCATGTCTGAAAGATGGCTTTGTACCATAAGCTGTTGAGGCACTGTTATATATGTTGGTCTTAATTGTGTTCCATGTTTCATCCACGCTTGGTGATTCCATATCATTTACCGGGATGTTACTAAATTCTCTTGTGAAAGCGTTCTTACAGTCTTCTTGTTTTGCTTTTGTAATGTTTAATTTGGGTTGTCGTTTCGTGATGCTCCTAAATATTCTCATTGGCTTTGTATGCATTTTGCTGATCACAAGGGCGTGGTCTGTATCGCAGTCAGCGCTGTGGAAGCTCCTTGTTGATTTAACCGTGTTCAGATCTTTCCTTCTGGTGATAATCAAGTCCAATTGATGCCAATGTCCTGATCTTGGGTGTTGCCACGTAACTTTCTTTGAGTCATTCAATTTGAAGAAGGTGTTGGTAATGCACAAGTCATTTTGTGAACAGAATTCCAGGAGACGCTGTCCATTTTCGTTAATTTTACCTACGCCGTGGTGTCCTAGGCAAACAGGCCAAGACTGATGGTCCGCGCCAACTCTTGCGTTGAAGTCTCCTAAGAGAACTACTGATTCGTTTTTCGGAATGGTGGCATACATTTCGTTTAGCATGTTGTAGAACTGGTCCTTATCGTCTGCTGATGACATAAGCGTTGGTGCGTAAACACAGATTATGTTGGTGTGACCAGTTTTTGTGCGTAATCTTAGGGAAATGAGTCTTTCAGACTTTCCAGTGGGTGTGTTGATGGAACTGAGCAGGCGATTGTTGATGGCAAAGCCAACACCATGACGACGAGGTTGGTTCGAGTCAAGTCCTTTCCAAAAAAATGTGTAGTGTTGCTCTTTGAGTGTACCAGTATCTGCCAGTCTGGTTTCTTGTAAAGCTGCGATGTCCACTTTCAGCCTAAGCAATTCTTTGTCTATTATTGCAGTTTTTCTTAATGAGTCGTTCTTTGTCATATCGATGTTTTTGGTCAAGTCCAGGGCACATGGTCCTAACGTTCCAAGTGCTAATTTTTATTTGGTTTTTTCGTTTTGAGCGAGGTACATCATTTACATCAACTTTTCGATTTTTGATCTATCACCATGTACCCAATGAGGCAGGCAGATGTGGCGGGTCGGCACCCAACTGGCTGAGGGCTGCTCAGCTTAAGGCGGGCGGTAGCTGACCAGTGTAACTAAATAGTCACTCCCACCGATAGAAGAGGCCGCTGGCGCCTTCCCCTTCGCCAATTTGGGAAGACTTAAAACCTGTAACTGCCCCTCCCCTTGTTGTTTTCATGGCATTACCCATGACAGAGTGACATCTCCGTGTTGACATAGAGCTGTGAGAGCTTTTTGGGCATGGGTTTTGTACACTGTATTTGCCCAGGTTGGCAGTGTTCTCCCTCTGTATGCTGCATTAGCCTGGGCAAAAAGTATGGAACCTGTGCCTAGCCCATTTTGCACAGACCCCCTCTCTTCTCCACAGATTTAATCCAAGGGAAAGGCATAGCCAATACGTTTGGAATCGCATAGAGCTGCAGGGGATGCCAGAGGATGGATTGGAACAGACCTCCCCACCAACTGCCTTGGGGTCCCTCCCACCGGATGTAGTTTAAATCTAAAGTGATGTAGTTTATCAAACAGGTAATTAAATGAGAGAGGTCAGGTCAGGTCGGCATAGCTGCTATTGCATGACAGTGTGCAATACTACCTGGTACTGTCCGCACTGCCTTGTGTGTGACTCGGGAGTGTCAAAGGCTGGGGGAGAAAACCCTGATAAAAAACCGCACTGCCTTGTGTGTGACTCGGGAGAGTTAAAGGCTAGGGAGTTATGAATAGCAATTGTGAATAATACAGTTAGCTAATGAAAACTGCTTTTGTTATGTGTCCCCTATCATGCTGCATCAGAAACATTGTACTAGCAGAAATGTAAACTCCTTAGTAAAGTATGAATTATAGCTCTCTCACTCTAGTGTTGAATGCCCTTGACATGTGTGTTCACATGTGGATCCATTGTCAGAAGATCCACTGCAAGGTGAAGATGGAAGTTCACATCGCCCAGCTGGACATTACCTCATGTGTGTTTACCAGTCTCAGGTCAATACAGCTGAGATGGGATTTGTGGTGAGTCCATATTCCACTGTCACTGAAGTTATTTTTTTTTTTTTTGGAAAGGATCTTCTCAGGGTTAGAGTTGAGATAAGTTGTTGTTGTTGCCAGGTTTGGGGGGGGGGGGGGGGGTATGTTCATTCAGTCCTTATTCACAACTACCAACAATTACTTCGGGGTTGGGGGAGTGGATATTTGATGTATGAAATTCCTGTCTACCCTCAGATTTATTTATGTGGCAGCTACAGTATGTGTCAACAGCATCTTAAGAAAAGAGTATGCTTGATAAATATATACATGTATATTTCTATGATCTGTTTAGTGTGTTGATACGGCAACTGGAGAGGTGATTTATGACCATTTCAAGGACAGTGTAACTTTTGCGGAACTGGAAACACGCATAGCGCATCTGCAACCTGTAGAGATCATTTTGTCTACTGCAGCATCAGACAGCTTAACAAAAATTATCAAAGATATTTCTAATCTCAGGTAAAGGTCAGTTTTAAACATGAAAAGCTTTTATATATGGTCATTTTTTGGTAATGTTTTGCTGTTATTGCAATCAGTTTATAATGTTATGAAGTACCATTGTGTGGTTTAAAGAATATATGTAATATTTATTGGGTTATTACTTAAACTTTATTGACAGAGAAGGTGATTCCTCAGATACAGACAAGTCAGCCTTGAGAAATGTCCAGGAATGAGTATACCCATAAGATTTTGTGATGCAGAAACCACCTGTAGAAACCACCTTTTTGGCCATTTCATTTACAACCATGGCATAAACTAGTGCCAAATGTGTTCATGGAAATCTTATATAATTTGCAAACTATCATTTTATTAACCAATACAACTTCAATGATTGAGACAGATGAGAGATAACATGAGCTTTGTTTAAATACTGTTCCTGTTTTGGACAGCTGTGGTTTTTTATGGGGTGTAGGCTGTTATCTTTAAGCTGCACACATACATTATTTATTTTTGCATTTTCTGTGCATTGTTTACTAGATTGTTCACTTAAAACATCTCACGGAATCTTCTCAATCTCTTATGTAACAGAACTTTTCTTCAGTCATTAAAATCACAAATTTCTAAAACCACTCTGGATTTTTTAACTTTGTCCTCAGTGTTACACAAGAAGACAAAATCCGCTTGGAGTTTATGGATGAAGAGGTCTTTGCACATGGTCAGGCCATTTCAAGTTTATCACAGTTTTATAGTAAAGGTAAATTTTGCAATCTTATCTTGGTACTTTCTGCAACAAAGTAGCAATTCTATATTAATTGCTTCTGTAAGGTGGAATCTGTTCATATAATCACACACAGAGGAGAATTTTCCACCAGCAGACACAATCTTGAGGACATAAGGGGGACACAAGACTAGCTCTTGGGCAAACTGGGTTCTAAATAAGGAAGATCAGTTTTAACCAAAATTGTTATGCCCAGATAAATCCAGTGCTTTTGAAGCTAGACTTGCAGGTTCTCATAAAAGATAAATCCAGTGCTTTTGAAACAAGACTTGAAGGTTCTCATAAAAGATAAATCCAGTGCTTTTGAAACAAGACTTGCAGGTTCTCATAAAAGATAAATCCAGTGCTTTTGAAACAAGACTTGAAGGTTCTCATTAAAGGTCTGGGGCAGTGTGGTAGCTGTCAGTGCAAATGTACATTGAGTTCTTTAATGAGAGTGATGTTGTGTTAGTTCATAGATATGTGAATTTGATCAAGAATACAGTGCCAATACACATGTTCATATTTTGCAGCAAGCATTTCTTCTTATGGGAAAAGCACATGTTACAGCAGGTGCACAGGCAAGTACTGCTCTGTTTTTGAAAGTTATTACTGTGTATAAACAAAAGGTGGAATGTGGTGTGGTTGATACCATTCAGTAGGAAGCTGACAGAATATGTGGTTAATAGTATTCTTCAATTTCACCATTTCAGACCAGGCAAGTCTACAGAAAGTACTCAGTCTTCCCAAGGCAGTGGTCAGTTGCCTGGCTGCCTTGAATGTTTATTTACAGGACTTCCAACTGGATGGGGTCCTCAGTATGGCAAGGCATGTTGATCTGCCCTATTTACTGCATTTATTGATATCAATTTTATATTTCTTTCTCATGATACTATTCATTTCTTTGTCCAATAATCTGCCTGTCTCCTGATCTGTTTCTCCATCTCATGTCCAAAAAGTCCAATTATCTATATTTATATATAGTCTGCCTCAAAATACATTGAGTTTGACTGATGAAGATGTTCAGTTTAGCATAACTATCCCATTGTAAGATTGTCAGGGTATGAAAGATATAGATGATCAGTCAACATCATTATTTTATTTGGTTGCAGTAAGTGCAGTTCTGTTATATAGTGAGTATTGATCTTTGTATTGGGGTTTTGGGAACTTTGACAGGATTTAACATTTACAATAAGGTTGATGTAACTTATATGCTCAGATGGAGAGTTTATTGACTCCTGTGCTATTTCTCAAATTTATGACAAGGCTAGTGTAAGATTTTTGTGAAGCGTGACTACTTTGTTTGGAATGTATGTATTTGTTTGTTAGGACTTTAATTAGGATCATGACAGCTAAAACTAGTTTGATTTTAAGACTAGTTAAAGTGGAAGACATTTTCCAACATTTTCTTCATATCATTTTTTTTTTTTACAGCAACTTTACAAAGTTTTCCGAGCGATCTCATTACATGTATTTGAGCCGCCAGTGTCTAAATAATTTGGAAATTTTCCATAATACCACCAATGGCTCACAGACTGGCTCCTTATATTGGATGCTGAATCACACATGTACCAAGTTTGGTAGCCGCCTCCTGCACAGATGGTTAGCTCAGCCTCTCTTAGACATCGAGTAAGTTTTTGACTGACCCTAGAATTCACTGAGAATCATCAAAGACATTTAGATGCAAATGGTCTCATTTAGTTTGTCCGATTGTCAAAATTGCGGATGTTATCTCAAGCCTCCTCACAAAAGTTTTAAGAAGATCAATTGGATGTAGAGTAAATGTACATTTGAATGTAATTTGGACGTGCAGTGGAGTCCACATAATTCAAAGTTGCCAGGAAATGGATTACACTTAGATTTACCAAAGTTCGGTTTACCTCCGAGCAGAGTAATTGTTATTTTGCAGTCTGCCCCATACCATACGTTTAATTACATCCCCTTTGCAGACTCCCCACCACCACCCAGGCACAAGAAAACGCAAAGGAACCTGTATGAGTCATGAGATCTTCTGATTATTTTTTTCATTAGAAGTGACTATCGTAGCGGTAAAATAAAAAAGCAGCATTGAATGGCTCAGGCCTGGTCGTTGTGGTCAGTAAACTGTGTTCCTTGTCTTTGTCTTGGCCGCATGTATTGTGTGTGATGTCATTAATGGATAAAGACATTCTCTCGTGTGTGATGTTCAAATGCAAGACTGTAGGCCTACTTCTTTGTCCCACCTTGCTATCAATGACATGGAATTACTATTATGCAGTGTAACAATGCTGTACTCATCCCCCCCTCCCCATCGAGTGTCGTGTGGTGAATGTATAATTGTAAACACCAAAGCGATGTATTTGCAGTACTAAAGTGTTAAGAACCTCGTGTAAGTGAGGTCTTTATGCCTCCAGGGCCTTATCATGAATTTTACTTTTAATACAGTCATGTTATGCGGTATCGATTAGCGAGCATTACATAAGTGTGTACCAGAATGGCTCTATGTGATCATGGTGGGCACACCGTATGGCTCATTGTTCAACTGTGTGTAATTTATGTTCGGCGGTATACTGTGTTTTGGCTGTACCTGTTGTGGTTATGTCGGCAATCGATAAATTTACTAGCCATAATGCAAGCACCATCTCGCGTACACGTGTTGTTGGCTTGCAGACCACCTAAGTCTCCCCGTTTTGCGGATGTTATCTGAAAAATCAAGTGTTGGTATTATACATTAGAGTAACATCTTTACCCTCATTTTCAGCACTTACCAAAGCCATTTAAAAAGTCTAAATCCGATGAAGACAAAAACACTTTCAATGAAAAAAAGTGCCTTTTTTGTGATATCAAGACCATACCATAGATTCTCAATTTATCTGATTGTAATCAATCTGCCATTAAAGTGACAGACACACTATCTTCTTCTTGGTATAGCAACTCTGGTGCCCAAAAGATCAAGCAGACTTTCTGATTATGGCATTAAATTACTTGGTTGGACTGATCAGACTGCTTAGATTCAGCATGAAAATTGTCTCCAGGTTTTGTTCAGCCATGTCGAAAATGTTTTAAATAATTATATCTACTGAGGTCTTGCAAACTTGGGGATGGCAGTTTTGAGAGCAACCGTTTTATCCTCATTTTCGGCACTATGTGGAGGGGGGGGGGGGGAGTTGTATGTGATACGTTTATTTTTAATTTTCATACGGTCGTTGTATTTAATTTTTCTTTATGTGTCGAGTTTCTAAGATGTTGCGGTAATCTCCCCGGTTTTTGTGAAATCTTCCCACTTTTTTAAACAAATCTCCCCACATCCTGATTTTACTAGTTGGGAGATCTGGGCTTGTGCCATTGGGGCAGAATCACGCTGCGTGCAGGGGCCCCACCTGTCCCGCTGCCACCCTCCGCGGCATGTTTCTCACTTGGTCGGGACAGACGCGTAAAAGGAAGGTTCTGCAGCCTACCTATTGCATCATTTTTGACACCTCTACCCTGCCCCTCAATCGCTGTCAAGAGTAAATAGTTGTTGAACAGGCCTGTGTCAGCATCTTTGTGGAAACTGGTTTTTATGGCCACGGGGCTGGAAATCAGAAGTTACATTGAGTTGATTGAGGTTGAGAACCTCAATCAGCTCGATTTATCACAATTGGGGTGGTTCGAACTCAAATTAGCAATAAATGTTGAATAGAGATAAAGAAGGGAAAAAAACACCTCATTTCAAAAACACCTCATTTCAAAATCACCTCAATTTAGCAGAAATTCGAATTACCAAAGTAGAGTTTACTCCACTGTAATAATTGTCAATGATTATGTTCTTTTATTAACTGTATAGAATTATATTCATGATTACAAAGCAAATGCCCCATTTTCTGTCCACTTTTCCTAGAAAACTTGACCAACAAGCCTTGAATAATCTGAGTGAAAAGCAAGTGTCTAAGATTATTGAAGAATATATCGGGGGGTATTTGCCATATTGTTGTATGTGACATTCTGCTAATTTTGAAGTTTTGTCATGAAAGTGGTTCTCTCCTAACTTTATTATGTATAAGTGTCATAGTTATGGATGTATTTTTAATGGGCATTTTTATGCAACTTTCAATTTTGCAAGCATACAAAACAAAACCCTGATTTTACATCTTTTCACAACTCTTCAGACTTTCCATCCTCATTTTCTCAAAAAAGTAAAAATGCACAAACAGCAAAATGGAAAATACCCGACTATATCTAAGATTTAGTGGCAGTCACTAATTTTAGAGTTAAAGGGACTAAAAGGGTATACCAGACATGGAGGGGGGTGGGGGGCTATGCACTATTACAGGATAATTTTGTATTGTATAACAGACTGTTTGTTGGACAAAGAGTAGCCTGAAGGTAAATGAGATGACATAGTTTGTTGGTGGAAAATTTGATATTTGAGCAACATATGACATGTAACATACACTTTTATGATGCAGAGAAATTGAAAGCAGACAGCAAGCTGTGGAAGAGTTAGTGAATGGAAAGTTTGACCAGCTGACCAAACTGAGGGATATGATGTCCAAACTGCCTGATTTAGAAAGAGGTTTGGGGTCCATATTTCATAAGAAGGTCAGTTGAATATAACTGTTGTGATTCTTCATAACTGGTAACTTTCTGCAATTTGATTTACCACCTGTATGCAAGACATGTATGTCAACATTGATAGGTGTCAGCCTGTCACAATGAGATAAAATATACAGTCATCCAAATATTATGGTTGTTTAAGTCTCATAAGTATTACCCTTGGGAACAATTCAGTATTTTGAAACTGACAGATTTTGTACTTAAGGGGGGGGGGGGGGGTCCTGAGAGTGATTTTCTAAACTATTCAATTATGGCATTTTTAAGCTTGATATTTAGATTCAGCATGACCAAATTAGAGGAAGGAAATCGCAGAAATTATTTTTTTTTTATTTGGTTGCCATTGAATTTTGCACCCCGAAAAATGCGTATTTTCAAAAGCCTAAGGCTTCTGTGTTTTTCAATGAAATCGTTTCAAATTTTATACACATGTACTATGCCCTAATGTGCATACCCATAAGTATCAGTTTTTCAGAATATGCAATAGTTTTTTTTTCACAAATTTTTGAATGTTGCATTCAGCAAAATTGATTTTTTTCACATTTTTCTATCACTCTCATATCATTTTCTCAAAAAGTATATAAGATAAAGAAAAAATGATACTTAGCGTTATTTTACATACATTGGAAAAGATTCATGCCAAATTTCAAGTAAATCTGTCCATAAATAAAAAAGCCTTAAGGAAAAATGTTCTCAAGAAGTATATTTCAAGAAAATCGCATCTTAAGTTCTGCAATGATTTTTGGCCAGTTTCTATAGATACAATGTGCTGTTACCTCCTCAAAACATTCCTGGTTGATAGGCTTGACTGGCATCTTGGAATAATTAGCCACACGTTCGTATAACATATCAAAAAAACTCCCGAAGAGGCGTAATTGTTCGGCAAATCGCACTCACCAATTTGTTATTGTCTATCAGCTGTTTACAATTGAGCGTAACGTAGTTTCCCCTGCCCTAGGACAGCAACCAATGAAAACGCTTCCTACCGCTGGATAACTTCTGCCAACCAATCACAGAGCTCAAAAAACACGAGGTCGCGGTCACGGCGCGACCCCAAAGGTCAGATAAGTGGGTTGGGAAGCCACCGTTATCATAGGACATTAGGAGTGTGTTGGTCTATTTCCAGACAGTAGCAAGGAGAAAACAAAACACAAGAGAGCTGTCATGCGTACTGGGGCGGTGGGCGACATGTTGAGGAAGGTCTCGATACCCAAGAAATACCTTCTAGGTTACTGTAAAGGCCTCAAAACTTCAGGTCAACTTGGCTGTTTGAGACGAGCTTGGGTGATGTTTTAGGCACCCCCCATGTAGAAAAAGCTTAGCTTACATCAAAAATATTGCAGTTTGGACCACATGAGTGATAAAATCATAGGCAGAAATGGTTGAGCTTGCCGAAAAGCAAATAATCGCAAGTTCGATATTTTGACCCGAATTTTCGATTTCAGGACGGCCCCCCCCCCCCCCTCCTTAATAATGATGTGACACTAACAGCAGAAAAGGAATAAAGAATGGCATTTTGAATATTGCTCTCTTTGCAGTGCTCTTTAGTGGAGTTTTGTAATATAGCCAAAGCGCTAGAGAAAGTTGAGAAAGAAATGTCAAGTTTACACCTTGAGGTGAATTCACCACTATTGGCAACTTTACTAACCAGCATACCTCAATCACTGATGAGTGTGAAGAACCACAGCCGTCAGATCAATGAGAAAGCGGCCAGGTAGGTACAGATTTGTCAAAATTATGCACCTGAAAAATTAAAACTCAGGCATTCTTAATTAAGTGAGTATGGTAAAACATTTGCACTTTGAAAAATATTAATACTTTCTCTGACAGATCACCTGTACTACAAAAAAGTGAAACTTCAGTTCAAATCCCTTCATTTGTGTTCAGAACATATGCGGGTAATGCAGTCATTACGGTGAAGTATCCAGCATAATGCATAATAATGTAATACCATAAGAAAACATGAGTGAAATTTGTTTTCATTTCTGGGTTTTCATTGTACACATTTTTTTGTTTTAAAAGAAAAACTCTTCCAGATACCTTTTGATCGTGGTGGAAAATTTGGTGTACACTCAATTACTTTTTTGCTCTGTTAGTTTTACCTTCAACAAACTTATCAGTTGCTGATCACTGTTTCAGAGAAAATGACAAACCCAACCTGTTTGAAGATGACAGACAGTTCCCTGTTGTGTGTGAGAGGAAAAAAGAGATTGATGATGTTCTGACAACAATCCAGGAACATCGAAAGGAAGTGAGATTGACGCTGAAACAACCAGGTCTTCAGTATGTCACAGTCTCTCAGACTGAGGTAAGGATTAGTGCCAAGATGTTTACATGAGTGAAAGAGTGAAATAACATGACTTTGCAAATTACAAGTTTTGAACAACTTTTTGACTCCATATTGAAATATGCTGAGAATATACATAATCTGCATGTTGTCTCCATCATTTGTAACCAATCATCTTCATGGTTTCTTTATTTCAGTTTCTTATTGAAGTGAAAAACAGTCAGTTAGCTTTGGTGCCATCCACCTGGACACAAATCAGCAGGTCAGTCCACTGCAAGACATACTAGTTGCCATTAGTAACGACGGTTGCCAGTAACCGTTTTGGAACTTTTGTTAGTTTGGTTATTTCTAGTAGTATTATCAACTGCATATCATTCATTACATAGTTTCTTACTTTTCAAGTGAAAGTGGCTTAATATTGATCTTCAGTCCATCTCAATGTTTGTTTTGTTCCAGTCTTTGCACAAACCTCTTTTATGGTCTTTGGCAATAAAATATAATATAAAATGAAATATATTGTCTGCATTTTCTTTTTATGTGTGGAACTAGACTGACTTAAATGTTTCTTTCAATCTCCAGCACTAAGACAGTGTCGCGGTTTCATTCTCCATTTATTGTGAAGCAGTATCGTAGGCTGTGTGAGCTGAGAGAACAGCTGATTATTGATGTTACAGCTGCATGGCAACAATTCTTAGAGTGAGTTTAACTTTTTCCTTGTGTCAATTTTCTCCCTATCCTTTGTCTCTCATTCACTGCATGTACATGTTTGATTAAACTGAATATATTTTATAGAGGATCCAAAACAATCTTTTGTCTGTTGGGTAAACGAAGTTGTGGGAGAGCATTATTTAGCATAATGAATGCAAACAGATGAAAGTTCATTACATATAATTTGCATTTGCCTGTGTTTTATTTCTGTCGGGCGCACTATATAATGAGTGCATCCATTCAATATTTTATTTTTTTTGAGTATATTTCTGTTTATATTTTCTTGTATTTGTCATTTTGTAATTCCATTACATTGTAAGCCACACACATTTATATTTGAAGAACAATTATCTATGTAACAGTACAGTAGCTGTTTTTGAGTGGATGCCCTGCAAAATTGCAACTCAAACATAAAATTTCAAATAAATTTAAATGTTTTGTTGTTGTTGTGTGCAAGTAGATGTTACCTTTTTTGAGTCATGCATGTTTGTGTGCTGTAAATTCAAACAGATGTCTATTTGTGCTGTCATGTATTACAAAGTACAGGGTAGGAGAAGACTGTCACATGGCATGTTGTTTATTATTGCATTCAAGCAGAGGTGTTTAAGCCAAACACACGATATTTCAACTCAAAGTCAAAATTGGGCAAAAAGAAAAGGTTGTATGTTGCAAAGCCCCGTGTGAGAAATAAAACCCAAACAATACAAAGCAAACTAAAGAGAAGACAGAAAATACACAAATTTTCGGCTTTCGCCTTTGTCAAGTGAAAAAAACGAACAATAAAAGTCTTCAACAGGAACGAAGTGAAACAGTTTACTTAGCTGCGAGTTCTTGCTTCGTTTTTCTGTGGTTTTTATGATATTTCGTGATATTTCAACTCAGCACTTGATCTGCATTATATATTTGTTGTTTGGTGTTTTTTTTGTTGTTTTTTTTATTGCAGCCGATTTTCTACAGAGTTTATCAGGTATAAACAAGCTGCGATGCAATTGGCAACACTGGACTGTTTGATGTCCTTGGCCATGACAGCATCACAAGATGGTTACTGCAGGTCAGGTTTATCCTCATGTCATAGTTTAATTCAAGTAATCTTAGCTTTAAAAAATAACGATAATAAAATAAACTGGAAGTATGCACCGTGTTATGCCCTTTGATGCTAGTTTTCAAGGTTAAGAATTCTAGTTGTTGCAATGCCTCATGAAAAAGTTGATCATTTTGAGGGCTGCGTAGTAAATTATTGGAACTTTAATTTTTTCTATGTGTTGTAATTAGTAAGTTCCGGGCTAAATTCTGAAAACAAACAGTTAAATAATGTTTTTGAAATATCATAACTAGATCTAGTAAGTCTGATAAAAAAAAGTTATTCAGTTTTTTGCTTCTGAAAAGTTTGTAAAAACCAACCGGCAATAGTTTACCACATGGCTCTTGATTTGTGCATTTGTCATTTTAATATGATAGTCAGCATTTTCTGTCTGTCATCAGGCCAAAAGTAGACAACACCAGGGTTCACATAGATATCCAGGCTGGGCGCCATCCAATCATTGATGCTGTCACACATGGCCAGGATCAATATGTGCCCAATGACACAAACCTGCATGTAAGAATCATGCACCAGTATACAGTGGAACCTGCTGAAACTGAAATTCAGGGGTCCAACAATTGTATTTTATTATTAACAGTATTTTGGATAAAGAGTAATCATTTTAAAATCATCATTTTTAGTTTTTTTTTAAAGGAAAACAGCATAAGACACCTTGGTAATTTTACTCTGTTACCCCCCAGATGGTTCTCATAGTTGTAAGGATAATTTTGTTTTCTGCCAATTGCATGATAGTCTGAATTTGAGGCTGTTGTGTATTATAATTATAAGACTTAATTTTATGGCAATTATGATCTGTCTTAAGGCTGACCAGACACGTGTGGTTGTTATATCTGGACCTAATATGGGTGGCAAAAGTTCCTACATACGTCAAGTAGCACTTATAAGCATCTTGGCACAGATTGGTTCCTATGTTCCAGCAGAGGCTGCCAGTCTTGGAGTGATTGATGCCATCTATACTAGGTTAATAATGACTTTCTTATTTTAGAATTATTATTTGTAACTTCTTACCACGTTCACTGCTTTGTAGCTTCATGTGTCTCTGTCCTCATCACACACAACACAAAATCATTGGGTTTTTTCTCACATACAATTTTTCTCGTGGCATAAACTACTTGGTACCCAATGTAATTTCCTAACTAGACAGGTTATATATTGGCTTAACATGGCTGGAAATCTATCAATATATATTATTTGGCCTGTCATATCCTTGTGTTATCATATCCAATGCTGAATTTTTAATTTCTTTCAATTTCATGGGTCATTTACAGTTTGCTGTCTCCTCACTTCATTTTTATGCCAGACATTCCAATTAAAACATTAAAACTTAGTATCCTTTCTTATATGTTCTATTCTGTCACTTCAAGATTCAACCCATCCTTTTTGTTTTTCATTTAATTTCATCCTAGCCACCATCCAACCCTTTGTAATTCAGTGTCATGGGCTTACTCACCTTGTCCAAGACCACTCCCCATACTTTCTATGTCATGTAAAAGATTGTAGTTATTCTTCCCCCATTCATTTTTTTTTTCTCTGAAAGAGCAAATTGATGCACATCTCGTACAGATGAAACATTCTTGTTTAAAATTATCACAGAATGGGAGCAAGTGATGAAATATTCCAAGGTCGAAGTACTTTGATGGTTGAGCTACAGGAGGCAGGGGACATAATCTCACAGATGACTGATAGGTCACTTGTGGTGATGGATGAGCTGGGTCGAGGAACAAGCACACATGATGGTCTGGCCATTGCCCATGCTACGTTAGACTTCTTGATACGGCAGGTTGGTTAATATAAAACACAAGATTTGTAAAACTTCTAGTGCTGACCAAGGAACTAGTGTATATTGCTCCAAAGAATTATAAATCAGCACAGACACCACGTTTTGTTAGAAAGAAACTCAGAAATGAGAGAGGAATCTGAGCCCCTGCTAATGTAACTGAAAGTTTGCTACGCTATTCAGTTCAAACACAGTTCTTTTATCTTCCCACCAACTTTCCCTCCTGTTTCCCTGCCCTCTTCAGCCCAGTCCAGATTCACTACAATTTTTCATTTTACTAAGAATTTTATGTTCAGCTGGTGGCGACAGTCTATGGTCTTTAATATATTACTTGTAGTGACAATTTTGAGCTGTATAAACTTTTTTTTTCTTTTCACATGCCAGTGAACTTGAAATATAAAACCTGAAGCTCAACAGCCCAGTAAACACAGCACAACTTTTATGAATCTGTGTTTTTTCTCTGTTTTTTTCCACAGTGTCAGTGCCTGGTTCTGTTTGTCACTCACTTCCCTATGATGAGTGAATTTCAGGAGAAATACCCGGATATGGTCAGCAATTGTCACATGGCTTTCCTGTTAAATGTGGAAGAGGAAGGTCAGTTTGCATGTCAAGTCAGTTTAACTGGAGGAATTAAGAGAGAGGATGGTAAAAAAAAGAGACGTGTAGGGTAGAGAAAGAAAATATAGTCTAGGAAATACGGAATGATGGGGGGAATTGAAAGTTCATTTAAAATACAGTAGAGTCAATGTAAATCGAACTTTGGTAATTCGAATATCTGCTAAATTGAGGTGATTTTGAAATGAGGTTGTTTTTTTTCTTCTTTATGTCCATAAACAGTTACTGTTAATTTGACTCCGAACCACCCAAATCCTGTTAAATCAGACTGATGGAGCAAGTTCGTCCTTAAGATAACTTCTGATTTCCAGGCCGGTAAAAAACCATTTCCCAAAACACGCTGAAAAAGACCTATTCAACAAATATTTACTTTTAGCAGCAATGGAGCGGGAGGGTAGAGGTGCCAAAAATGATGCACAGGGCTAGGCTGTAGAGCCTTCCTCTTACGTGTCTACCCAACCAAGCAAGAAATATGCCTCAGGGGGCTGGTAGCGTTATGGTTGGGACCCCTGCACACAGTGTGATTCTGCCCCAATTACCATTGATATCAGCCAACAATATGCATACGTGAGATGGTGCTTGTACATGTATGTAATATGACCAGACAATTTATCGATTGCTGATGTAACTACAACAGGTATGGTATAAGTTTAACATGGAGTAGAGCCATGAGCCTTGCATTGTGCCACCATGCTCACATAGGCCCTTTCTACTTGTGTAATGCTTGCAAAGTTATACAGCATCACATAAATGTATTAAATTTAAATACACTTATGACAAAGCCCTGGTTGAACAAAGACCAAGTTTTTGTATGTAGCACTTAAGTACAGCAAATACCCCGCCGTCGTGTTTACACATGCATCACACTATACTCGATTGGTGTTTTTCTTCTCCAATCATGGCATCCTCTTCCTCTAATCCCCTGAAAAGGCATGATATATGGCATGTAATTTCGAAGTCTAGGTGTTCGTTGTTTTTTTCTCTTCTTCTTTATCTCTATTAATATTTTTTCTGTAATTCAAATACCAACTGACCAGTTTCTGACGGTCTGGAGTCAACAAGCTCACTCACCCCATTGTAATTTCAAATTTCCTGCCCACTGTTAATGTTAGTACCCACAGAAGCCTGATTCAAACACTTTCTGAGGAAGGGAAGTGTTAGCGTAATCATGTAATGCAGTGAGCAGATATGATACCGAGCTGGAAATCAAATCACTTGCTAAAGGTGTGCTAAGAAAACTAACATCATAGTACGTGGAACCTTTACATAGTTCAGGGAGGAGAAGGCATTGTCATGATACATGTGGTTATTAAATTAAGTGCCTGGCTTAAAAAATAATTTGTTCACCAGAATGGCCTGACCTAGGGACAAAACAAGCGCAGAGCTCTTGGAAAAAGTCCTTAAAATTAGTTTTCATGACGTTTTATGAACCCTGGTATCGTAGGGGTCCCTTACGATTCATCCACCATTGTTATAATCCCATCCAGATGTTATAGATGGAAGTGTTGGTATTTTAATGTTGTTTGGGTGTGTATGTTCGACTGCATATTTTTAATACTAAAACTTTAACCTTCACTTTCAGACCATGCCAATTACTAAAAAAACAAACTGAATAAATTTCAACAATCAGGCCTGCAGGGCCACATTTTAGTTACGTTAGTTCCCTAACAATTTCGACTAGATCTATTCATGTAGTAAGGATGAATATCAGCAGCATCAAATTGAAAATCAATAGTATTCATTATAAGTCTAGATCTAGGTTTCCCATAATATCATTTAACTTCAATTCTAGCTAATTGTCTAACTAATTATTTCTATTTCCAAGATCTGGACTGTTTACTGTATGACAATTAATATAGTCTCTGGAGACATCAGACTATCTCAGAAATTTAAATTCATAGTTGGCCTAGCCCGTCAAGGTGACGTCGGCACAGTTAAATATAACTCTAGGATGGGCTGGCAACTCCCAGCCTCACCCAGACAATTCAATCACAGTTATATTTCACACATTAACTCTAGTTGTAGCTCTAGATGACAATTTAACTTTGAATCTTGCATTCTTCGGCAATCACTCCTGGTAGATTCATCAAAACTCTCCTAATGGATAAATGTCACGCTCCTCGTCTTCTTATCCATTGTCAATGTCATCAAGAGATCTTTCTTTGACTTTAATCACTCCCCCTTGACTTTAATCACTCACCCTTGCCCTGGCCATTAAGCCAGGGACAGTCAACGACAGCGTTGTTTAATTTCAAAGCAGCCATATGGATAGATGACTAGATCTACATCTAGACATGTTGTACTTTGAAGGTAATGATTCGCTCAAGTGGAATCACACTGACTCCCTTGCAGTTGGATAGTCTGCACGGAATGCATTCCCCCGTCAGCTGCTTTCCCAGCTCCCCAATTGCCATCAATACACCTGCCTTGATTGGTTGTCAAATTAACGGCTAAGTGACGTAGACAAATAAGTTCTCACCCCTAAGTCGAAAACGGGGTGTTAATCTTCATCAATAACCCATTATCTTTCCATCTCAATATCCACCATCTCCCCTAGTATATATATTCCCGCTGATTCTCTATATCCCATTCACAAAAACACCAGTGATATTCTATTTACTAGTATACTACTGTTTATCTCCGCCTTCCTGTTGTTCAACGGCTCCCCCTTGCTTAAAATGACGTCATCAAAAACCACAGTCATCGTCTGCATCCTTGACCTTATCTACAAATGACGTACTACCCATGTTCTATTTCTTCACCCCCTCTCTATAATTAATTCGGTTATTTCCCTTTGACCACTGACCGCACACCAATTACATTTGATTATGACAACCATTATGGATGTTATTGCATCCTAAAGTAAACACGATACATGTGTTCATAAGGACCCGATTGACCCAACCGCCAAGGTTATCGGCAACACGCGAACGATCTGCTGGCTATCCCCACACAGGGCGTTATGGGGACGAGTTCACGCAGCGTGGGACGAGGGTTAAGATCCATTAATCTTCATTTTAATTTGTTTTTTAATTGAAATTGAAATGTCTTGCACATAAAATTGTTAAGTTATACATGTAAATAGCAGTTATTGACAAAGAAAAAGGCTTCTGGACTTCACAATGCCCTAAAGTGCATGAGAGGAAAAGTCAGGGTTAAGAAATAGATTGTACTAGTACCAATATGTTCAGAGGGAAGCAAGTGAAGATGCTTGAAGGTAATGCACTTCACACCGATACATGTACATGTAACTCTATTTAGGCAAAGTAAGCCATGCACTAATGGCTTACGACTGGATCATTGTACTGGTTCACCACCAGCTCCCCAAAACTGACCTCATTTTTCACTCCACAGCTGCCAAATCAGCAGCATTGTATTCTGTGATGTCAGGAAAATGCGGCCGCACTTTTTGGCACTCCGCACTCTTTCCCGCACTTTTTGATGTTTCCACATTTTTTTTACATTTTTTTTTTTTTTGCTTTTTTTTGGGGGGCATTTTTGCTTTTTTTTTTATGGCTTCATTTGTAGAAAAAATGGCCACTTTCTATCTTTTAGGACTGTTATTATCCGGAAAGTACCCGTATCCGAGTCCAAAAATTTTAAAGCATAACCATTGATAACCTTGAAAAATTCATGTTAGATCAATATCCGGATACCGTAAGTAATTATTCATGAAAGCGAAAATTTCTACTACCCAAGCGAGCACACCCACCCCTACTTTCGTTTTCTTTTTGTGTTCAGAATCAGAATTTAGAATCTCTAGACTGCAACCACGGGTCCATCATCGTCATTCCATGTGTAGTGGCACTGTACTTTTAACTATTTTTGGTTTGTTTACTGTATATTTGGCAGTCTTCATTGCATTACTTATGACATTGTTATGTCGTTTGTGGCATTTTTTGTGGCATTGTTTGTCTTTTTGTTGCATTTTTTGTGGCATCTTGTTGCATTTTTTGTCCCCAAAAATGGCATTTTTCTGACATCACAGATTGTATTATACTTTTGATTTACTAGCTGAGTTGCCCGGCCCTGCCCGGGATAAATCGATTTATTAGTTTCAGTTCTGGGTGATTATTATGGACCTGCTTCATTTTGCCTGTTCCTTTAGCTTTATTTTATTTTTGTTTGTTTGTTTTTAGATAAGTTTTACTGCTCCCCCTTTGCGCGTTGACATCCTGCGCATCCCGTCAGCATCCGTCAAATGGCAATGATTTGCGCACGGGTTAGTGTGTTTGTTAGTGAACACATCGCAGGAAGTGATAACGTCATGTGTAGGAAGTGGGCTATTATTAGAAACATACCTCAATATGTTATTGATCGTAAATTTCGGATCAAACGCTCTCGTGAATTTAGTCTTTAATTATAACCGCATTTACCGATTAACTCAGAAATAACAAACGGTTTTGTTTGTGTATAGCGATAGGAACAATGTTCGCTATCCCATAATTCTTTGTGCCAAATTTCAGTTCGGTGCGTTGTGTAGTTTCCGAGTCCATAGGACTATTAGGGGTTTTGCTATAGCTTTATTATATAGATGTGATTATTTGAATTTTTTCTGTAGGCCAGTCCCGCACCAGAGCAGATTGTGTCACCTTCCTGTACCAGCTGACAGAAGGAGCTGCTCACAAAAGCTATGGATTAAATGTGGCCAGGCTTGCTCAGTTGCCATCTGACGTTGTGCAAAGAGCAGCTGAGAAGTCCCGCGAGCTGGAGATGAGAGTCACTAATAGAGTGTAAGCAGTGATCACAGAGTAGTAGTTGTCAGAGAGTCACTGGTCATAGTTTTGCCTCCTAGTCCTACGCTGCACCTTCAGATTAATTGATATTGTGTGTCCAGCCATCAGCATCATGTTATTCCTCTTCTGTGTATTATCAGCCACACTTACCTCCTATACATCTCGCATTTAGATGTTTATGCAAGAAATATTGATCTTGACCTCTTTGCTTTGAACAGAGAAAAGATAATCAGTACAGTGTACAACTAGGAAAGAACTAGGGAAGGACAAATGAGGAACAGCATTCTTAACAGAATTATCAGTCAGAAATTTTAAAAAATCAGAGGTAGTCTCAGTGTATTTTGTAGTGTTTAAATAATTATGCAAAGTAAACACTGAATTGTTTATGTATTGCAGTTGATTTTTTAGACTTACTGGTTTCTTTTGTCATTAATTACAGCCATAGACAAGGGATATTTACAAGCCTGTTTACTTCGGGTGTCAACAAGCTCTACCCAATTATCAAGAATTGGCAGTCAAGCTGACCGTGCCATGAGAGATGAATTATGGCCTTTGAGGTGATCTCACTTCAACCCAGCATTGCCTGAAACCAATCACATCTTAGGAGAACAATGACCACCTTAATCTAGTTCATCTTTTTTGTTAAGGAATGCTTTGTTTTAGCTGTTACTTGAAACAAATATGGAGCTAGATTGTGATTTCAACAAATTCGAGAGACTGCCGGAAAATTTCAAGTTGTACATTGTAATTTGTTTTCTTCAGTGTTCAAATTAACCTCATGGTTTATACCGGTACCATTGATTGATTGTGATGCAATAAAATTTCAGATATCGAGCAGACCTGCTTGTGTGTTATCTGTTCACACATTTTGACTATTTAGATTAGATTGTTAGGGAGAAACAATGCAGACAACGTCGTCACTTATTAACTCACTTGGCCTGCATTACTCATATATATGCGTGATGGCCTTCCGACTCTATGGACGGATCATGTACAATATGCATGATTAACAAATAAATTCAATATGACGACTGTATTTGCCGTACATCTGTGAGCCTCATTTTGAATTTCGCCAGGATCGGAGTTAAACTTTTTATGTTATCTGTGATCAAGGGAAGTCACCCAAGAATCTCGAAAATTGCTAATGGCAGCCCCCATGCTCAAACATCGTCTGTCATTCTAACAGTGCAAATATGGCCTCATAGGAGGGGCGACCGAACTTATTTCATTCAAAAAACGGAGGTAAAACTACTTATTTTTCTAAGTAATTGGCTTTATTGAACACCATGTGCAGCATCTGCCACTTTTTTGTTTTTGTGAAAACATGACATCACAGAAAAATTCATAATAAAAAACTAATCAAGATAAAAGCTTCAAATGTAATGTTATACAAAGATAAAATGTTTATGTTTGTGCATTGAAAATTTTAGTTAGATGGGATGTTAAGTTTTGTCTGAGTGAATTTTTGAAAATGCCCCAAAAACCCCAGTCTTGGGTGGTTGTAGAGAAAAAAAGGGCCCAGTCTCAAGTGAGTTAAATCATGTTTGTGTCCAGATTTATGGCTTGAAATGCCCCCAATGTCTTCTTTCCTCTCCCCGCTCCCTAAAAGCACTTATGCATGCACATAATCTTATGAACCTACTTATGCAACAGGGCACTAAAGGCATAAGACAGTGCAGTTGTCCCTCAATTCATACAAAATTGAAATTTAAGTGATTGATCAACATGTGAGAGACCAATTTCTTCCACATTTCTTCATTACATGGAAGACAAGTTTCATTGTTTTCAAACAAAATTTGTGCTGTAGTGCTGAAAGTAATTCAATGCCCTCATATGATCTGTTGTTTCCCCAGCATAATGTGCTAAATCTGTAGCTCTTTTATTTGGCAGTCAGTACCATTTCTAAGTGGTGTGGTGCAAGGGGGTAGGAAAGGTTTCAATAGTTTCACGGAACATACACAGATAATCTTTGTGTTCCTAGTACTGGTATTAACGAGCAGTGTGGTTTTGTACTGTTCTACCCAAAGCAGATACATGTACTGGGAATAATTTGTGAGCGAGCCTCACTAACCTCTACAGCAGTCGCACTTTTTCAGTTTTGAGTTATGAATACATGTACATGTATCACCATAAAGTATGAAATCTCATCCTTAATTTGATGTAAAAATTATTGCAATGCTCATTTTTATCGCAAAGTTACGGCTTTTAAAAGACACACCCACCCACTCAACTGGTGGAGCAGTAAATAAAGAGAAAGAGATCTGTTACTTCAGGAATGATACAAGAAATTTTACAGCTTGGTCATATTGGTAAAGGGTTATTTGGGTCAGTGCCAAAAAGCTCCAATAGAAACATGGACAGAGGGACTGAAAAATGTACAACACACAAAGGGGAAAAGAGACACATTCTGTGACACTTTAACCATCTTTGTTTTAGATTTTATAAGTTTTATGGCTGTAACTGTTCTTAATTTGGTGAAATGGGATGATTTTCACATGAAAGTGAAACGTGTCGGACATTACTGTGATGACAGAAAAGTAGCAATAAAGTCACTAATATGGCAAAGAATGCACATTTCACCTGTAATTGAGTGTTAAAATCATTACTGTTAGCCAAAAGTTTCAATGATGTATAAAAGAGTGCACTTAATGCACAAAAAATGCTCTTTTGTAGTCACAGTAACGTCCGCCACAAAAGGCAAAATTAAAGTTTTTACAGTGTTGTTAATGAGGACAGATTTTATCATGCACTACTGCTCCTATCGAGACTTGATTTAAAGTTACTAATTTTATCGGTTAATTCGGATTTATAATTGCTACTATAAAAATTAGATAATTTTATTTGTTTATTTTGTGTTGGACGTTACAGGATGACAAACATTGAAAAGTAATGTAATTCCCCATTTTTAAGCAACTATTTAATGGTTAAATACGTTTGACAATACAATGGACATAATACTTCAGTTTGCATTGATAGCCGAGATAATTTGGATGGGACTACAAAAATTACATGACTTTATTTCTCTATTTTGTGTTGGACGTTACAGGATGACAAACCATGAAAAGTAATGTAATTCCCCATTCTTAAGCAAATATTTACTTGTTAAATATACAGTGACCATACAATGGACATAATACTTTAGTTAGCAATGGCAGCCAAGATAATTTGGATTTATTATTGGGACTACAAAAATTAGATGACTTTATTTCTTTATTTTGTGTTGGACGTTACAGGATGACAAACCATGAAAAGTAATGTAAATCCCCATTTTTAAGGAAGTATGTAATTGTTAAATATACAGTGACAATACAATGGACATAGTACTTCAGTTAGCATTGACAGCCAAGATAATTTGAATTTAATTCCAGTAAAATCAAGGATAATGCCATCATGATTATAGAAACTCTAGTAATGGTGGCCATTCACAGTGCCAGATTTCTCATTTTTCATCCTGTGTTCATTGCTGGGACTGGGGAAATGCATTTTTAGGGAACATGTTGCAAATAAACTTATCAGAGCAAGAATCAGACAAAAAAGAGACCAAAAAAATGTTGGTCATTACAAACAGATAGAGGAACGTGTCGGACGTTACTATTAAATATAGTGTGACGACAAAAATTTCAATTTCTCTGGAGATTTGTTGTTGCATTTCTTCATCTTGAAAACACCATCCTGTGCTCCCCATATGAGAAGGACTACATACAAACTACCAAAGACCTGTTTAGATTGATTGGGAAAATGAAATGACTGTATTCTTGCAATGTGGCTGGATGTTACGGTGTGACTACAAAGTACATGATTTCTCAAACTTTCTTTGTGAAGCCTTTGCAGCTGAAAACTGACCAGCCAAAGGCAACAATTCCCATTATTTGAAGGATAACATTTTATTGGAACACATGGTTAGCCTGCTATTACATTGGGGTATTTCACAGTAGGCTCTTATTTTTTCATCAAAAGCGTGACACCACAAGTAACATCCAGCCACTTTTTTTTAAACTAGCAATTATCACTTACTAAGCCCATGCAGAAACTTTTTTTGTTCAGTATTGTCATCTTGATTTATCACTCTAAACAAATCATACCTGCCAGAATCCACAGATAAAACAAAATACCCTTTTATTTTGGTTTTTCTGAGGTCCCATACAATGTGTCCATTTTGAAAATGTAAAAAATCAGTCATTTTCCAAAATCAAATTCAAATTCGAAGAAAACGAGAGCAACAACTGTGATCATCTTGCTCATGCAGGTTGTTGGATCAATTTTGAATAACCATGCACAAAGAAAACACAAATCGGAGCAAAAATGACTGAAATAACACGATCACAAAAAGGCATATGTGAAAAAGAGAGCTTTTTGGCATTGACCCATTTCAGAACTTTCATTTTCAAACATCCAGGAAGTGCCTCTTCAACTGGTGGAGCAGTAAATAAAGAGAAAGAGATGTTACTTCAGGAATGATACAAGAAATTTTACAGCTTGGTCATATTGGTAAAGGGTTATTGGCTCTTGGCCAACCAACAATACAGAACAAAAAGTAAAGAAGGGAAGTTGATATTATAGACAAAATTTATAGTGCAGTCATTCATTCTAAATTGTTTCCCAGGACAACTAAAAATCTCAGAAAACTGTTGAAGATGAAAAAATGCTATTATTTTATGTTGAAGACAAAATGAAGAAGAAATTAAGTGTTAGCAAGTCGGTGCTTAAATATATAATGCGTTGCTGAATCTGAGCTAAATCTATGAAGTTAAGGATGATTGGAAATTTTTTCTATAATTTCAATGTCCACTCACCGGTCAAGTTGATCTTATTACAGTCGACATTGCTTAAGATGATGTCTAGGGGACATAAAATTTAACATCTTACTATCCGTTAAATCATCTTAAGCATTATTAAGTTATCTACCTCAGGTAAACTATGTTGATAAATGATGGAAGCAGTATTGTTATGTAGGTGACCTTTGGTTGTTTTTTTCTAAGGCGGGGGTATTTTTTGTGTGTAGGCCAACGTGTATTGGTGTGTGCGAGGGGATATTGTTGAAAGAAAAAAAATATTCACCCGAAGTGATGGTGTCTGAACATTTCTAAGGAAAATGTTCTGTTTCCATTATAACCAAAGGGCAAAAATTAGCACACAATATTACCTGTCAATCGACTTAACATTATGTTATTACATGTACATGTATATGACTGTCAGCATGCAAGATACGCCAACCAAACAAACATGGCTTGCCTTTTCCTGTATTATTAATATAAATGTGAATATCATACAAGACCCTCCCGCTGGTCACACTCGCACCATGTAGCACTGAGCCAAAACTAACACAATAAACATCGCCCATCTGCGGTGACCGAGTGAGCATGGTATTTGACACCTTCGTGGACTTGCTGGCGCCGACTGTCTTTGCTCCGTGTCCGTGAAAACGAATCTCTATTGCGTAGTTAAAAAAAAAGTTCAAAAATTGTGGCCACGCGTGTTACGGTACATCCACGTGGGTAAACCTTCGCTTTTTCTCTCTATCGTAACCTCCGCTCTCAATGCCCGACCTGAGTAAAATCAGCGGCCCTATGAATTTTATGATATCTGATGCATCATTTATTTACTATTACATGTATAATGCATTATCGATCCACCTGATGAATAACACATGGCAACATAATTTGAGATCGCATGAGTGCGAGGGATCGGTGATGCCAGAGGAATAAAATTTGTAAAATCCTACACTCATGGACAAAGCGACCACATCCAATCGTACGCATGGCGCCTCGGGCGCACGCTGGGTACGTGACATAACAGGTGTAAACAAGGCGAGGCAGACAAAGAGCAATGGCAGGTACGAGCTGTAGCGAAACGACGATTACGAAAGATGACGGAGTGTATTTTGACCATGACACGGTTTAGGAAAATCATACTAAGCATTTTTTTTTTCCTCTTTGGGACTTCAAAATGAGATCACAGAAAGAGTAAAAACAGATAGAAATATGTCATACTTTGCGTTTTTTTTCCCACGGATATGAGGCATTGGGGAAGGGATAAAAGAAAAACATCATACAAAAAGAAGATCATTTTAAGCGACTTCATTTTAAGTGGAGTCGACTGTACATGGTCAAGTGCATTTGGTGTGCAATTTGTGTACAGTTCCCATTTGCATAGCTATGTTAATCAGTACCGGTACCTGTAATTTCCGTTGGTGCAAGATTTTTGTGGACTATTACCTCAAGACTAATTATGGGATAACTCTACTAAATTCTGCATTTTGAACATATTCTTTTGAAGAGAACATGTGTCTCATGCTTTGTTGTTTCGTGTACCTGAACATCTATCCATAACACGAGCGGTAGGGCCTACTTGTGCATCACCTGTCATATCAATACAGTACTGTTTGTCCTCCTCACTGCGGTAGCCACTATCTCATCACTTACCAACACTTGTATGTCATTTCATATTCTCGGTATTGTTCTGTGGTCACCTCTTCATATTAATGAATTACCATTTTACATAAAGTTACCATTTCATTATTCACTTGCCCTCTCAAAATTTGCACCTCTTCACAATCTAGTTTATTCTCCTGCTGTCAACTCAACTGATATCACGTTATTCTTAAGATGTTATTTCTTATCTGATGCATACCTCATTTATCTATCCTGTCACATAATCATTAAGTTGTGGTAGTGCTGGTATTAGTCTCCTGACAATTTCACCTGAGTTTTATCTGTAGTGTTTTTCTTCAGCTTTTGACACACTTATTGGTTAGTCTGAAGCATGTGGTTGGGTTCTCAGACTTACGTTTAAGTTATTGTATGAATTCGTACTTGAACTATATTTTTATGGAACACAATCCCACTGATTACATATATATAATTTTAATGCTAGATGTGCACATAATATGTATGTTTTTCATGAAACAAATCAAAGAACACAAACAGTTCAATAAAAAAAAAACTCACACAAATGGAAAATCACATTCATTTGATTTTGTCTTTTGAATAAAAGCATATTCAAAGCAGAATTGGCATGAACAAATGCATACAACTTTTTATGAGATACCGGTTATCTGTGGAAAAAAATGCCCAAAACTTCAATAATTCATGACAATTTAGTACAAACAAAATTCCAAAAGAAGACAATAAATTGTTTGACAAAAAAACACATAGAAATGTCCATGACAGATCAATTTTAAAAAAAAAAATGTTTAAAAGAAAGTTTTCTTACCCACAGATTTGGAGTGTTAGACCTTTTTTAACAGGCACGTGCCCAAATTACCAGTCAATTCTCTCTGGAGCAGAAGGTAATTTTAATTAAGCAGCAGAATGATGGTCTTATATGGCATGTGGGCTATTTATTGTAGTCAGTACCAAACTGCTTATTGAACAGGTACAAGTATGCAAACCAAAATACAAACTAGAGTACATGTACATGGGTGTGCATGGATTTCAAAATACATTGTACATGTGATCTAACCATGCTAAAACCACATTTTCCTGCAACTCCAATCGATGTACATCTGCCTACTGTGAACATTTCTGACTGCTCCTGGTTATATAAAATCATTAGTCATTTCTTATGGGTAGGGTTTAAACTTAAAGATTAAAGGGAAGAACTGTATGCCCATGTGCTAGCAGTGCTTTTTCACATGCCACATGTTTGGTAGTCCTACCATGGACATCTTTGTGTTTAGCAACAATTTCTGGTCAGCAGAGAAGTTGAGATGTTTTACTACATGGTTAACATTGGTTTGCTTGGTGACAGGACCCAGAATCCTAACACACCAGCATCTGCATAAGTGCTCTCCCCGCTCCAAAATCCACTCGAGGGTTTTCATACTTCTGGTCCCAGTGGCCAACAGGTTCCATATTTGTCGGGTTCATCCAGTCTTGACACAAATCCCCTCTGTACCCTGCCTCAATCTTTCTCGTAATACAATGTACATGGTTAACAATCTGTCCATAACTCTGCTATACAGGGCATATAATTAAGAGTATCCACAAATTCTGGATTAAAATACATACTTGCACCAGTACTTGTAATTTTATGAAAAGCCGATTGCCAACTTTAATGTAAAAGGCGCACTTGAAGGACAAATCCCAGAATATAAAATGCATGATTTACACTGAGTGAAGTTACACTCCACATTTTCATAAACTATACTTACAACTGCAAACCACTGAGACTGACAAGTCATAAACTTAGTGACTTAGTGATAAAATCAAGGCAATTATGTTCTTGATCAAAAAAAAAAAATTTGGAGTGGAGAATACCAATATAGATAGTGCAATAATATGAATTATATAATGTATATTACGTTTAAATAAATAATGTTGGCACATCAAAATAACCTGTTGATGTGCCATCCTTAATTCGCCAACTAAAATTCTATATTTCTAACAATAAAGTGAAAAGGTCTTCTAATCTCTGCCTTTACAAAGAAATCTACCATTTCTCTTCTCCCACCGGTCTCTGACTTCAAAATGAAATCTACCCTTTCTCTTCTCCCACTTAATGACTTATCTCTGATTTCCAAATAAAATCTACTCTTTATCTTCTCCACCTATCTCTGATTTCAAAATGAAATAGACCATTTCTCTTCTCCCACCTATGGCTTCTACTCAATAACTAGCTGAAAGCAATCAAGAATATCTTTGAGAAGCTGTGATCCCCCAGCTTTTTGCTGCTTGTAAGCAATGTATACAACAAGATGGGACCACATGAGCATTTTGCATTCATAGCTTCTCGCACATCACCTAGCAGCCAATGCACAGCAGACATGAACAATTCCACAATCGCCCTTGGGCTACTGAATTTGACAGAAGTCAAGTGTCTACCAATGTACCATGTACATCATTTTATAAATTCAATCAGTGTAAGAATCCTCGGGCCATTTAAATAGTTGTGAAGCACCATAACAAAATACACAAGTACCTGTATCACAGGATGCATGCACAAAACTTGTAAAGATGACTACAGCACCCACTAAAAGAACTATTATTAAATACTTGTGGCTGGCTCCAAGATACATTTTCAGATGCTTTAAAAGTTAAAAAAAGACAAAAGAAAGTCCACCATCCTTCCACCTATAGGGAACTATTAAAAAAACTACAGTGGAGTCCATGTAAACCGAACTTTGGTAATTCGAATTTTTTGCTAAATCGAGGTGATTTTGACATGACTTTTTTTTTTCCTTCTTTATCTCTTAAACATTTACTGCTAATCCAAGTTCGAACTACCCCAATTCTGATAAATCGAACTGATCGAGGGCTCTCATCCTCAATCAACTCAATGTCACTTCTGATTTCCAGCCCCGTGGCCGTGAAAACCAGTTTCGACAATCATGCTGACACAGGCCTGTTCAACAACTCTTTACTCTCAGCAGCCAACGAGGGGGTGGGCAGAAGTGCCAAAAGTGATGCAATGGGTAGGCTACAGAGCCTTCCTCTTACGTGTCTGTCCTGACCAAGTGAGAAACATACCAGGGGGGTGGCAATGGTACAGGTGGGGCCCCTGCACGCAACTTGATTCTCCCCCAAACAACCAATGATGTCAGCCAACAACAGGTATACGCGAGATGGTGCTCGTATTATGACCAATAAATTTATCGACTGCTGACGTAACCACAAAAAGTACAGCCAAGACACAGTGTACCACATGTCAGAACATAAATTACACACAGTTGAATCACAAGCCATACAGTGTGCCCTCCATGCTCACATAGAGCCATTCTGGTACACACTTACGTAATGCTCGCTAAGCTATACAGCATCACATGATTGTATCAAATGTAAAATTTATGGCAAGGCCCTGGAAGAACAAAGACCTCACCTACACATGTATGGTTCTTAGCATTTCAATACTGCAAATATGTCACTGTAGCATTTACACATTCACCACACTACACTCAACGGGGAGGGGGATGAGCACGCCATTGCTACACTCCGTAATAGTAATTCCATGCCACTGATAGCAAATTCTAAAAAAAAAAAATTATCAAAAGATCTTATAACTCATACAGGTTCCTTTGCATTTTGTGTGTGTATAATATTCGTGGGTGGGAGTCTGCAAGGGGATGTAATTACATGTAGGGTATGGGGCAAACAGCATGACAGTGGTTATTTCTTTGCTCAGAGGTACATCGAACTTTGGTAAATCGAAGTACATGTATAATCCACCCCCCCAGCAACTTCAAATTATGCGGGCTCCACTGTTTTTTGGTGTAACTGCAAAATTCAAAGTCACAAAATTTCACTCCAAATTTTTCATGCAATATGTCATAGGCCCCACTTACACTCGGGCACAAGCAGTGTGAATGCTATTTCTTTAGGCTTTCCCGTCTTATCTATCTTTGGTGTAACTGTAAATCACTCATACCCCATTAACTTCCTCTCTGCAGATCTAATCCAAGTGTTGGTGTATCAGTGCAAAACTTCACAACCGACTTCTCCATCCAATCCTTCAATAGAACAGAGAAACGGTGATAATTTTGAAACAAACCAAACCACCATAAAATCCATGTTGATACAATATCCGCTGCTTGCCAGCTGGTGGAGATTTCTGAAAAGCTGTAAAATGAGAGAAAAATTACTTCTTAAAACTAAGTTACTACACGTGCATTTCCCATTGTATAATAATAATATCACAGTAAGTGTTGTTCAATGCCAGGAATACAGTATAGTGACCATTAATTTTTGCACGGAATTAACATGTGCCAAAGAAAACAAAAAATGGCACATGTAAAGTGGATGTATCAGTAATCACTTCAGTTTGAATTATATATGTACTTATGTATGAGCAACCCTGATGAAATAACTAATGGGATGGCAGGCATTCGATAATTATCTTTGTGTCGGGTTTCAGTGCATGACATTTTGACAAGTCTTCAGTCTCAGGTATATCGATTTCAAATTTCTTCCCTTTTTCACCTAATTAAAAACACATCCTCATGAATTATAAGCAAAAAAAAAAGTACATGTACAATATGCGTGTGATGCAATACATTAAGGCATCATGTTAACACTACTGTTCATCAACAGCTCATCCCATGTACATGCATCATACTTGACAAAAGGACATTATAGAAACAAAAATTGTGCATCATATACTCACACACGTAAAAATACAACAGACTAGCTTCACATACAATAGAAAAGCTCAGACATCAAATTGACAAGCTCCGACATCAAATCAGTATCCAGAACATGTACACTGGATTTTTAATGGAGTGGTCCAACAATAAATTTATGTGTAACATTTAAGTGAGCAGTATAAAAAAGAAGTCTAATCAAATAATGGGTGTTTGGTTTCTGAAAATGACAATAGTTCAAATGATCTATAGTTTGAGTATCAAAACAAAACAAGCAGTTTTGAGTGGAGATCTAGCAACTTTCAGATTCAGGTGTATCAGATATCAACCTCCATAGTTAGCCTTTCAAAACCCTAACGTGACAATGGATCACAATTTATCATTGATGACACAGAATGGGTGTTTGATATCATCACTTAAAAACAAAATGCCTGTAACTGTGGCATAACCTATTATCAAGAATAAAACCTTTAAAAGACGACTGGTATCATTGTTGAATTCTTTGGGCAAAATTTCAAAGAAAATGATGTACAAAAATGTCCCCGATGCAATACCTTGAAGGATTCCACGTACTAAACCAGAAGTAACAGATGTCCACAAGTCCGTGATGCCAATACCAATAGCTATGCCTAAAGGAGAAGCTAAAGAGAACGCAATTACAGATCTTACTGCTGATTTAATAGATATTCTACTCTGAATCAAATTCATACCTAGACTAAAGCTAAGAATGCTCTTATGTACAGCTAGTGCTGCAAATACACCGACTACATCAGGCACACTAGTCAACAGCCCAACAGTAAGTCCTTCAAAGATAGAATGAAGCGCTAATGCACACACCAGTAACATGGCTCTCAGCGGAGAATGGGTCTGTTGTGGAATTTGTGAATGATAGCTGACTTGGCGAGCAAAGGAATGATTGAGATCATCAGAATTCCTCTGAACTGTTAGCTCGTCATCTTCGTATGTATACAAGTTTCTTTGGCTACCTCCCTGGGCTCTGCTTATGAACGACCCTCTGTGGGGCTCATCGCTGATTCCACCTAAGGAATGTTCACTATGAAAAGATTCTGTCATCTCATCCCTACTGTCAGGCTCTGTCTGAGGCAGCAGAGGCTGAGTAGCATCACTTATGGTTTCACTATCAGAACCATGGTGATGTGGGCTTGCCTGTGTCTCCTTGATGGTCAAAACTATCTGTTCTATGATCAGGATAAGAAATAAACCAATCACCATCACAAATTCGGCTACAGGGAAACCTGTATACACTTTCACTGAGAATAGTACACGGATCAGATTATGCCGTACATCTGGCAGCAAATCCAATAAACATGTGGCAAGGAACACTCCTGCAGCAAAGCAACTGAGGAAGCTGAGATATTTTTTATATGAAAGAAATGGTGTTGTTGAAGCTGCTGGTGTGGCACTGGTGGGAAAGTTTTCACTGCCGCTTCTGGTCCTGTTAACTAATCGCAGCAATAGCACTGGTATTATTCCACAAATCAATGTCAAGGTAAACAAGCTCAAAAGAACAATGATTTTTACAACATCAATTGACAAAGCCATGTTTACTTATTTGTTTGTACACAGACCGCTTGTTTCTGTCAGCAGTTAGATATTATTTATATCTAAAATCTGTGGTGAAAGAAATCCAAAGGCTCATGACCAACTCTCCACCATGGCAAGATTTGAATTTCCCATTGGCAGTTTTCTTCTGTAGCTACAAGCTGAAACAAAAGAGAAACAGGTGTACAATAATACACATACATTTGTACATGTATTTACAGTATGATGCATAAAAAGGCTGCATAATACAGCTAAAATTTCCCAGTGAAAAGCTGGCATATTTTTATTTTTTCTCACTGGTACGCGACGAAGTCCCACTGCTGTCTTCAAGAACTTTAAAGTTTAATACTGTAGGATTTTGCGATCACAATCTACAAAAAATGACATGTCTGTGTAGATCAATTGTAAACAGATGAGTGAATACTGGTTC
Organism: Onchidella celtica; assembly: GCA_963931925.1. Lineage (NCBI taxonomy): Eukaryota > Metazoa > Mollusca > Gastropoda > Systellommatophora > Onchidiidae > Onchidella > Onchidella celtica. The sequence goes on from OZ007567.1 coordinate 38,927,423, forward strand.
AATGAATACCCACATTGCACTGTCACAGAAAACAGAAAATGTATTATTGATGCAGAAATTACGAATGCAGCATTATTGTTAAAAATATATACATGTAATGTGACCCATCACATGCTAACCAAATAAATAAGTCGAACCAAGTGAAACCCAAACACGTTAGCTAAAAAGTGAACAAAAGTCGCAATTTATTTAGACATCAATTCTGACATGTCATCAGATTTTGTAAGTGTAACCATTTTTCTGTCCTCTGAGCAGGTTTCCAGCCAAAATTTGACACACTGAAATATAACAATTTTAGAAGCATTTCAAATTTAATCACACCTGAGTTGTCACTAAATTACTCTGCCAGTGCCAACTTTGAAGCATATTTTCTCAGAATTGAATCACCGATTGTTAAACTTAAATGATCAATGTCTCAAGTTCTAACCATCTTATCAACATACTTTTCTTTTTTTTTTACCATGACAGAGAGGCATGGTTTTAAAATTTTATTAATGAAAATAACATGCATTTGAATTGTCGAAATGCAACTTTTACTTCAAATAATTCAATCAATGTTTGCATGTGACTGGTCACATATTAAGTGGGGAAATAACTGGAAATGGTGTTCGTAATAGTTCACAAAGTTTTGAGTTTGTTCTAAAACATTTGACCTGCATCCTGTGAAAACTTTTTTAAAAATCATTTACATATATAAATCTGATTTAAATTTTTATTTCTGACTGGCAACTGTCCCCTGAAGTGAACAGGAATAAATAAAGGAAGTAATCTGGAGCAAATTTACTATGAATTGCTATGAGTTTCCCCAAGACACCAATTTTGCAAAATCCTGTAATTAAATCAGATTGAGTCCTAACAATGAGCAGTCCTAGGGGAAAAAAAAACAAAAAACAGCACTGTCCTAACTGACAGGTAAAGATGCTAGTCTCTGCACTACTGCAGACTCTATCATTCAACTGGTGAAGGAACTCTTCCAAAATAACATCACAAAACAAAGAAACTGCGAATGAGACCAGAATCTTATTCACAGTTCAAAACAAAAAAAAAGCCAAAACTATCTTTTTAATTCAATCACATTTAAATCCTGTCTCTGACCAAATTAAATTATTTGTGCACTTCTTTAATCCCATTTGGAAAATTTGCCTTTGTGTCAAACTGTCATTGCAGCCCAGTTACAACTGGAGCATACACATCACCGCAACATTGCAGCACCTGTCGGTGGGTTGTTGTTAGTTGTTTTGGGGGGGGGGGGGGGGGGGGTACTTTCAGCATGAGAGGCAAGCACCTTGCAGACCACGGTGTCCCCATATAATATTTACCACATTTTTTTGGGGGTGGGGGGGGGGGGGAGAGTTTCATCTGAGTTACACAATAAGAATACTACGAGCACACGACTTTAGGAGCATCCATATGCCTGGGGTCGCGGGGCAGTAGATCTAAGTTAACCCATACCCCGCGCGCTACCCGTAAAGCCCGCTGCACAGTCAGTGACCTTACTCACGGAGAATCTTATCTGTGGTCACTGACCCGTGCCGCTATGCGATGACCACAAACGCTGTCCACATGGTTCGGTTTTTATTGATCGGTATGAAAACATTCGCTGCTATGCCTTATCACGCTTGATAATGAATTAACCAGCAAAACCTTAGTCTGTCTGTCTCTAACCAATGATCTGACTTATGATTCCAAACTGACAGCTGTAGTTTTCGTGAGAACGAAGCATGATAACTAGCCACGCCCTCCCAAGCCCTACACAAATGGTTTCATACTGATTGACACATACTAATAAACCAATGTGGGCATTTGGGGCAAAGATTATTTCAGAGCTTGTTTCTGATTGGTTCTAGATACAGACAACTCCAGATGGTGGTCAGCTTGTGAGAAAATGAGATAATACTGCAAATTTGTTGAGCAACAGTTCGCATGTCGATGTTACATCTTTTGAAAGTGTGGGGAGAGCCTTTGAAAGCTTAGTGATTCCGACCATTGGTTCACTGGTTAACATGTCCATGTCACAATGTGTTTGATTTAGAAGAGATACAGTGAACAATAACACGGTGGTTACGTCTCAAAAAGGTCAGTGACCTGATGCGTGAAAATACGGCTTGCACGTGGCGCGGTCAGCTTGACCTTCCCGACTTTTGCCGCCCGTGCGGCGTGAGCGCTTGCGAGTAAATACCGACAATTGCCGCCCCTCGCAGGGTGAGGGTTAATTTTCTTGGTGGAACATGAAACAGGTGTCTGACTAAAGTTGTGCAACTCTTTATAATCCTATATTACTAATCCCCTGATTTATATAATAAGCCTACATAATTACTTCTTTCACAATTTTCATGACGCCCGCACTGTTACAAAATATACAACTGATTCCTACATAGATCTACAAAATAATAAATCTCACCTCACGAGACTGTCGAAAGGTCCAATCTTGCGTGGAGGAACTTAGGAAGGACGGACGGCAAGTTACTTCATGTGGAATCCATTGTTTTTCATCTTCAACGACGCTCCATTCTACAGGAACATAACACTGCAAGCGATTTCCTGTCATTAGCTTCGGTATTATGTCAGTATTTTGGTTTCATCTTGAAGTAAAACCTTGAAGTTGAACTAACCATAGCTCACAGTTCCTGACACACGTACGAATTTGCCGACCAAGTCGAGAGCCAGTGTCACATGACCAGGTTTGTTTTCGTTACTTATTGCTTGACTTGACCCGTGAATTCCCTATTTTTAAGCGATCCCTGGTGGCAATATTTAGTTTGTAAATTATCGATGAAGTGCAAGCAAATCAATCTTCATCTAATGGTCATTGTTCGATTCAGTCGTAAGCACCTTTAAAAAGCCGGCATTTACAGAGAGATTTATATCCCAGATGCAGAAAAGAATGAAGAATGAAAAGGAAAGAGTCATCTTGAAATAGCAGACAGTTTCCATGTTCTGTTTAATGTTTATGTTAATTGGATTTTTACTTAATGACACTCAGACTGACAGGCCTTTGCTTTCTGGTGATTTTATTTATGTTTAAGTATTGTCTTTTTTTTCATTTGTTAACTGTTGTATTTGGAATGAGGCCAGCTTCGGACATGACTGTCTAAAATGAACTTTCACTTATTGAAAAATCTGGCTTGTTTTTGTAAAATTTTTCCTGCTCACAACAAATGCGAAAAACGCAATTAACCGCAACAGCAATCGATTGTCAACATAACTGTCTGATTGTGAGGAAAGATCTACTGACACGCAGCACGGTTGACTAGTGTTAAGTATGTTGACTTGAACAAATCGTAAGAGCTCACTGATTCAGCAGTTGTTTGCATCTGAAGTGTGCATAAGCCTCGAAGCACTTTCATCAAGTCCATAATAAGACTAATTTCCTCATTTTGATAACTGTAGGCAGTAACACCGTCATGCATTTATTGCACTCGTGATTCGGTAAGCAAGACTTGTGGAGATAGACTTAAACTAGACCTTAACTGGACCGTCATGAAATATCCTGCTTGTTAATAATTAATGTTTTTTAAAGTAGATCTAGAGCTTACTGTGAAATTAAATACCCAGCTACCTGGGAAGACTTCCAAATGCGACTCTTGCCAGAAGGCCTACCGGATTGCACCTTGGAAAGGAGTACCATATATAATGGATGGCATTTATTTAGCGCATATCCATTTAAAATGCTCTATGCGTTTTACAGGAGCAACATGTCAACCACAGAGCAGAATGGAGCGCCTGCGAAGCGCTCAACACACTACACTGCTTCTTTCTCTCTCCCTGTCTCGCTCACTCTCTCTCTCTACCACTCTCTATCTCAGAGCAAATTGTAACGCAGCCTGTTAGGCGCAGTTCACAACTCACTAGATCTACTTAAATTTATAATATTTGAATATTTTATTAATACTTAATCATGAATAATGAATTTTGTTGTATGTTGTATGAATTTTGTTATATATGAATTACATAACTGGTGCATATTTCACATACTGAGTGTTAATTGCCAGGCTGCGAATTAACTGAAAAAAAATCCACCCAGAAGACTAACTCACCTGCTACCCCCTGCTCACAGGTTCTCCAAAAGTCACGTCCCTGTACTTGACAGTGTCACTCAACTGAAACTCCTTGGGGTGGAATTCCATTTGGGTCACACATTAGAGATACTACAGGGACGCGATGTGCATGACTAAAGTTGTGTAACTCGTATAGTACTTCTTCCAAAAATCTGGCCTTGAGACACATCCAGAGGTCCTCCCCAAATACTGGTAGACTTTTTTGTAATCGGGAGCCAAAATACCTGTTAACAGGATATAATATATATTTTCTACCTCTGAAGATCCCTGTAGTATCGATCCCCCAAGATATTCATTTTTTTGGTAGTGAAGATCAGCAATGCCAAGTTTGCGATAGACTGGACTGTTGTTTTTTTTGTGCAGAAAATAATCAACCTGCTTGTGCAGAAATCCTAGGTGGTGGGAATGTAAAAAGAGTTTTGTACCTCCCAACCCCTTTGAACTCCTATAATTTGAATAAAGGATAACTCAGCATTCCCATTGTTGCACAAGCAGTGTTCATGTGCACACACTTTCTGCAACCAGCACACAGCTAAAGGAAATGAATAGGTGCGAAAGGTTAGTTACCTAAAATAATGTCATCATTTTCCACAAGCATTCAGTGCGCAATTATTGTACATTTGTCACAGACAAAAAAAATCCACATTAGATTTTTGTGCACTCACTAATAGAAATCAAAGGGAACATATTACATTGATGGGCACCTGTAGCAGTAGTCTCTCTACTGTGCATGTGAGGTGTTTTGTCTGCATTGAAAGAAATTTGTTTTACAGAATTCCACACTTGTTGGAATTCTTTTTAATCACTGGCACAATGACAGGATCAGCTAACTGCATTTCACTTTCAGTAGGTAGTCCAAACTGCTTTTTACTTTTTAAACTCACAAGTTATTGTCTGATCTGTCGGAGCTTGCTTTGCTAGGAATTTTGATACCAAATTTATTATTTTGGCTTAGAAGCTTTAAGGGTCCTGAAGGCGATTTTGGTTATTATGAGAAATAGACAATTTTAACTTTTATAATCGAATTCAGGATGTCTGAATTAGCAGACAAAAAATGTAAAAAAATTTGTTTGTCATATTGTTGCCGTGGAAGCGCCGCCATCTTGGATTTTGAGTCCCCAAAAAGTACCAAAAATTCAATATAGATAGGCTTCGCCAAATTTTACTGGATTTATTTGAAACTTCTCTTATGTCTTATTCAATCCAATTGAAAACTTTATACAGAAGGAAATTTTGATATCTCTGACAGATCTTTTCTATCACAAAAAAATTCAACCAAAAAAAAAAATGAAAAGTTAAACAAATTTCCTTCTGTATGAATTTTTTGATTTGTTCAAACATGTTGTTAGCCAAATTTTATACCAATTGGTCAATAAATAAAAAACTAGTTCACAAATCACTGATCAAAAGTGCAATTTCGAGAAAATCGCGTTTGAAAGTTTTTTTCAATAAAAATGTTATTGAAACGTGTTACACATGGCTAAAGTCATCATTACTTGTGTGCTGAGCCTCAACAGTGATTTCCAAACCACCAAAGGCTTATGACAGATGTGTACGGAGGAGAAGGGGTTTTGATAGTGACACTAAGATATTTAGGGCTAATTTTGCAGCCCAATGGCAAAATTCTTGTGCCTTTTTCTTGACCCCCCCCCCCCCCACCTCACTAAAAGGCATATTTCAGGGTTATAAACATTCAAAATCAACATTTGGTTAGTAAAATAGTGTTCCTAAATGGATAAACTAACCGAAAAGTACAAAATCGTGATATAGGTATTTTTAAGCCTAATTTCGATTTCAGGACCCGCGCCCCCCTTAAAAAAGTGAAACAACACATCCGGTTTGTTGCCTTTTGCAAACTGCATGATAGTCTAACTTTGACCATCCATAAAATGACAGTTGAGTCAAGTCATTAAAACTTTCTCACTGGCCATGTTGATGGGGTGTACATCAGGCTCAATTTTTTTTTTCGAGGGGTACACCTTATGATAAGAACATATCATTTTAGTCATCAAACTTCATCCGAAGTCAGTTTTTTGTGAATTCTTACAAGGGAGACAAAAATAATGATTTTTTGCACATTGAAAAGGCCATCAACTACAGGTACATGTTCTGACTCATCATTGAGCGTCGGACAAAGGTGCTGAAATTAAGCGGAGAGTGGGTCTATAAAAATAGTCAAGGCTTCACACCGAAACTTACTCCATGTTTGATTTTGGCGTATGTTTATAGAACAAAGGCTAAAGTTCCATATAATTTTGATCCCGGTCTCTTAAGGTTTCAGCCAGTTTCTCGGTCAACAGACTTTTTAACTAATGATTTTCAAAGGAATTTCAACTCAAAACACAGTGAAAAATATTATTGAATTACCCTTCATTTATTTGGCTTAGTTAGTCCTCTAGGAGGATGTTTGTACAGTTTATACGCGGCTTGGCGATTAACACTCAGAACATGAAACGTGTGCTCGACTAAACTTGTGGAATTCATATGGTACTCCTTCCCCCTATGCCACAAATATGCAACTGATAAGTTCATTTATCCCTGTTATTGTTACCCAGGCATATGATAATGCTCAAAGCAGTGTAGTAACAGTATTTTTTCAAAAGTGAGAAGTCTTCCATCTGGACCTAAATGGTGCTTATTATAATAGTCCGTGTCCACTTTGTATTAATTCCCCCACCCAATACCTCAAAAAATCCAACAGTCGCATTGTTTCTCCAACTATAATAAAAGTAGTAGTAACAACAATAATGACAGCAACATCAGTCACCAAAACCAATAAGGAATCGGGGGAGCCAAGACACTTGCATAATGCTGGTGCAAATTCTTTTGATACGACAGATGTAGATTCAGTCCTGATCAGGATTGTGAAGCTGAGGTGTGGAAACAAGGCGGAGCCACAAGATAAAATGAGTAGAACATAACAAAGTTAAAATAAACATATGCTTACATATAATTTGGAATTAAATGTGCAGTTGAGGAAGAATGAGAAGAATAAGAGCAGTTTTATTTTTCATGTCTGTCACTGTGTAAGACTGCTTATTGTTTAATTGTAGTACATTCCAATACACTGATATTTGTCTGATTCAACTGTCTCCAGTATGCTTGCTTTTAAATGAAATTTTATCACATTCCATCTTAGGAAAGCAAGTTGTTTTCCCAGGATCTGCCATCAGCCATCTGCTGTCAGCAGTGGTGGTCAGTCTGAAGTGGCACAGATAGTTGTTGTGACACCCCAGGCAATCCTCTAGGTCACATCTGAAGATTGCCTGCCCATGGAAATTGTCAAACTGCCGCCTGAAATTATTGAGAGCATTTTTGTTCACCTGGACACACAAGCTCTTGCGGCATGCGCTCTTGCCGACCCTCGCCTGGCTGATGTCATCTATTCCTCACATTTCCTCGATGAATATTGCCGCACCACTCTTAACTGCTCCTGGGTGACCGCCGCTGATGTCTGCAATGCCTGCGTTGCTGTACCATACGAGTTCTGGTTTTGGGTTTACACAACAATGAAGGTCAGTCATACCATAAATAATGAGCATAGTTCATAGTGTTCTTGTAAATTTAGCAGTGACATAGGTCATTTATTACAGCTTCAAATATTACCGTACCACAAGTTGCAATCACCCTTTACCCAGGCATGCATGAAGACATGATCATCAGCTTAGTTCTATGTAACATAAATTAAGAAAGAGATCCACAGGTGTCATGTGGGTCTTATTCAGTTCCAGTATTGATCAAATTTGTGCTCATGTCTGATTTCATAGTTTTCCCAATCCATATTATTGTGAACATTCAGATAGTACATGTATTTAGCAAATTTTAAACACATGCAGTGCAATTTCAGCTTCCTGGCCTACCCAGTGGAATGTGAATTTTTTTTGTCATCCTCTTGTTGGATGAACTACGAGTGGCTAGTGTGGTTACTGCGTGGGTTCAATAGTAACTCCCTTAAGGATACACAGGATTAACAAACACAGGGTTCTGCTGGCAATCTTATTTATTGATAAATGCCTCAACATAAAGGTATCACTACCAAACAAAAAGCCATAGGAGAACCCTACCAAGCAAAAAAAAAGCCCAACCAGCCATAAGCCAAAGTCTCTCTGCTACTGGCGCAACTGGACTAGGCCATGTTTTGGGCGAGGCGCGCCACGGCAGGCCGCCGCCGATCTATTGTACTGCAAGGTCCACTTGTGCTTCCTATTGTTGCGGCGTCTTTGATGGAGTCTACTGACCACTCGAACTGGCATCATCTTTATGAGCCAGCGCGGACGTCCGAGAGAGCTATTACGTAGTCCAGTGTTGGACAAGTGAAAGGCTCGGACATTGAGTCCAGCCGAACAACACGACCGGTTAGGGTCCTAACACAATCGAATTTACAGTACGGTTAAAAGGGTGCACACAAAAGTCAATTAGGTATCCCAGTAAACTGCAGAAATTACTCTAACAATAATTGAATAAATTTGACCCAGGTTGGATTTATCGGGGATAACATGCGTCTAACTCGTGGTTTACTTTAAATCCGAGATCCTCTTATTAATTATTTCAATAGGACCTGTGCATCAAAGTACAACGAAATTAGTACCATTATAAAGTAGAAACTTGCTGCTAAAATTCTAACTGACTACTTATACCAGAAACCCGGTAATAGTTTTAATATAAATTTTCAGTGTCAGGACTAACAACATTTGCCAGATTTGTGCGGGATACTTCAGTCCATTAATATGACGTATCTCCGTTGATAACTAACGTTATCATAAATACCTATATTGTACCGATAGGGTATTGCCTACTCTCAACAATGAATTCGGGTTCCCGTCTTTCTGTCGGTGGATAACAACGAAGGAGCGAGTTGTAAGAAACTTAAAGCCATGATATAAGAGTTGGAAGCCTGGTGGTCAACATTTCCAACTGACCAATCAAAATGCGCACTTTTCACTGTGATGTGAATAACGGGTCCCGCGCTAGTATCACAAGGGAAATAATCCAATTAAGGGTACTCGGCCAAGTGTCCATAAACTACTATGAGTGGCCGTCCCTCACTCACGCACCAGAGTTACCGTGAAAGCACATATTAAAAATAGAAAATCGTTCATCCTCTCACACTCTGTTGTCTGGAGAATATCATTCACATGCTACAAGCCATGTGTTTGACATTCTTGTTTAAATTATATTTGTAAGGAGGTTTTATTATTAACTCCATTTGCCTCAAGTTGGATTTTGGGAAGGTTTTTCTCTCCCCCCCCCCCCCCCCCCCCCCGTCCGCGACACTTACCAAAAAGTTAACAAACATAATATGATGAAGACCTCCCCTAACCCGCGCTTTCGTTCTTTCTTTCTTCTTTCTTTGGCCCATACAAATACTAAACCTAACCTTTTGATAAGCCCGCTCAAAAGTCCCCTCTTTAGTGTGTTTTCTTGACTGATGCGGACAGGCGGAGGACCTCCCGCATTTTGCATTGCAATATCTTTGTGTCACATTGTTTTTAAAGCTTCATGTCACAGTCGCTCAGTGCTCAACAGTATTGCATTAACTCTTTGACTGCCCAGCCCAAACACTGTTCCTTCCTTTTGACTATTAGAATAATAGATTGTCAGATAGGAAGACAGCAGGAAGTAGTAAAATTAGAAGTGCAAAACATGCTGGAACATGGCAGTCTTCTGCAACACATGGTGGTTGTATCAGCCCTGTGGCAGCAAGAGGGTTAAATGATGTACACTAAGTGTTCTTCCAAGAAGTGACGCCACCCAGTACTTTCTCTATTCACCTTTGAAAACAAAGTCATTGTTTATAAATATCTTAGTCTGCTGGGTCCGATCCCCAGGATAGCCATTACACTTTTACAGACAGCTATGTACTTATTTTACTTGGTAATCTACATACTTTCATAATTTTTTTTCTCCTATTATGCAGTTTAAATGCCTTTACTTATTTACGAAGAAACATCTGTTTATATTACTTTTTATTTTGTTCCTTGAATTTATCTATTCAGTTATCTGTAATCACTGAGTCATGCACTGAATGAATACATTCCAAACCGCATATTAATCTGAGCCCGAGCACCCCTCCTCCCCTCCAATATCTTAGTCTGGTGCATATTTTCCACTAGGTGGCATGCATAAAATCATGACACGAAAGGCCTTAATTGTCTCAACTTATTGTATCTACAGTCTGTACTATGTTTGCTGGGTGTTTACATCCAAACACTTTATTTTCTATACCAGTAATCACATTTATTGTTGGCATTTTTTATATGAATCTTATACCTGTTGTCTATGTGAAGAATTTAAGAATTACATGTACATCTGTTGTTTTCTTTATCTTGCATTTTAGAGCACTTAGCATGACATAAGCTATTGTACATTGGGCAAAGTTTATAGATGATGTAGCATGGCCAGAATATGAGAGCATGTAGTGTCCAACCAATAATATGACAGATGCTTTAATGAAGTTGTATATGCTTACCTCCTAAAAGAGCTATGTAGATAAATGTCAGAATAAATATCTCCATGCAACTACCCAAAGAAATAGCAAAAATGAAATAAAGGAAACAACTACTGTGTTCAGATTCTACCTAGATAGCCAATTTATAAATATGTGAGAGCTTATTGTATGCAAGGGGAGGGGGGGGGGGGGAGGTAGTGGAGGAAGTGGCAATGACCAACACCTCACAGTATTTATTTAACAACAAAGGAGAGCAGCCTGGCTAGATCTCTTTCCTTGGACAATGGTATTAAAATAAAGTTTTAAAAAATCCTCCATTTGAAGTACATGAATAACAAGGAATTTTACCAGAAAAAAAAAACAAAAATAAAACAGAGGACATGGTGATTATTCTTTGCAAATCAAAATATCATTTGTAATCTAATTCATTTATGTTTAAATTAGGGAAATAGACCCATGCGATATTTTACATTTTGTGCCATTCAAAATGTAAAGATGTAATTGCTAATAAGTAATCGCAGTGAACTTTGGATAATGCAAACTTTTCATTTAATCTTGTCTTTTGTCCTCAAAGGACAGTGGCTTACTGGGTATAACATTGAATGCTCTGTTTCTGCTACCAGTTAAAATGTGTCTCAGTACATGTACATGTATTTTCTTTATTTTTCAGTAATGTGATTGGATAATTGTGCAGAGCTGTTGTATCAGTGTTTTGATAAATTTCATTACTGTTGTCTTTACAGTTAGAAGAAACTGGCCAGGCCCATGTGATTTTCCACAACAAATATTTGACAAAGATTGGAACCTTCAGACATATGTTTATCATGTGGCTGACCTGTGGGGTCCGCTCCAGCTTCCTCTACTCCCATGCACTCATGTATGAGCTATATCCCTTGCCAGAAACTGTCAGTCAAGTTTTTAACCCAGCAAACCAGCCAGAGATGCTAGTCAGCGATACACTGGTGAAAATTTTCCTGGGACTACCAGAAATTATGGAAATGAGCTGTGGAGCCCTTGAATTATTCAAAATGCAGAAAGGGGGCAATTCCAGCCTTCATATGGACATTGTTTGTAATGATGGGATACAGCCTAGGTTGCCTATTGGGTTTACAAGTTTGTTCAGCATTGAGATCATCTCAGCACCACTCTTTGGGAAAAATCCAGCACTGCTGATTCTGATTGGGCGAGATAGCTGGGTACTGTGGCTTGGATTTCTGAACATTTCCTTCGATCACAATGAAACCAGCATTGCAGAAAATCTGTTTTGCCGTCATTTCAGCCATGAAGAGAAAGCATCAGATATTCGTTATCATGCACAACATGCCATCAACGACTTGAATGGGTATGTCTACAGCTTGAGAGATGGGGCCCCATGTCCAATTATCTGTGGTGACCATGTTGACATGGCTTCCTTGACCATCTCTTTGGCCCAGGAATATCATCGCGGCCTGCAGCAACAGTTTGATCTTGTACTGGACAAGAACTGTTCTCGCCTGGTCTCATTAATTGCCAACAAAAACTGCAGTGGTAACCACAGCAAGGAAATCATCACAGAGTTTTTAAATTTGAAAGTATCACAAAATTTACAGATCAATGACTATGTAGTGGAACTGCTCCACATTGATGTGAACAAGATCAAATTCAGTGCATTCCAACATTTATCCTATGTGCTCTATAAGTGTATTTTAGAACGAGTGGCCTGTTTATTCCGCAATGAGATTCACTTTTGTGTAGAAAATGGATTTTGCCATTCCTTTTTATGTGGTTGTTTGGACTCAGCATATACTACAGGCAACTCTGACCATATAGAGGACAAGATAGAAAAATGTCTTTCTGAAAAAATGAAAGATGGTCTGTACTCTCCTCGCATGTGGCCACCACATGTCCTGTCTGCGGCTTGCCAAGTAGTCCCAATTTTGACGGAGATACTGGAGGCAGACATTCAGATGATAACATCACGGGGCACAAAATATGTCATACCTCGACTTGTGCAACTGCAGACCAATCAAAGGCTGCAGAATGCTGGTATGATTCTCACTAATAGGCCACCCACTAAACCTCGCTGTCCACCTCTGCTTAAACAAGTTCGTTTGTGGACAATAGAAGGTCTCATGTGAACAGGAGCATTTGCATACAGGCTCACACAACAATTATTTTTAGATCTGAATCAAGTTTTAAACTCAATAGCTATTCCGTGTATGCCCTTGTAATTAACTGTTGTTTCATGATGTGCTTAGCCTGATAATGTGCACTTATGCTTTAAGGTTAATGATTTTATCTATCTATTGAAGATTCTGTGTAATATAACTACTCTAACAGGGCATTGTTTGAGTTTAAGAACATTCCCTGTACAAATCGGTGCCATAGACATGGAAAGACTGCTTATGACTGTCCTGGCAGTCATGAAATGTGATGAAAAATTTTTACTTCCTCCATGCAAACTTTTAGCATGGGTGCACAAATGTGATCTACCCAATTAAAATTTTTACTACAGATTTTCCTGAACAATGCAGCTCAGTGTCAGGTCATCTCTAAAGTCAGGGCAAGAACATTACCATTAATGATTGACTATTCTTGACATTGTCGAGTTTGCAATGGACACTGTACCTGTATGTCACTTCCTAAAGAATCTATCAGTTGGAAGGATGTTAAAATACTCCATGAATATTTACATTGTGATTTTAAAATGGACATACATTTTACTTTCCCCGAGAGAGCTTTCTATGCCCTTGTACTTAATTCTTTTTGTGTTTTACTCATACAGTTAGGAGAAATCTTACATTTTTCCATAATTTTATTTACTTTTACGCAGAGAATTACAGTGGATTATGTTTTAATACTGGAATGAAAATAATTAAATTTTGCTATCATTGTATGCAAATAAAGATGGTGTATGCTGCGCAGTACTCCCCTCGTTGTAACGTACTGATTTATTCATTGGCTTTCTTTTGTTTCTATCTCTTTCTCTCACTCTTTTGTTCTGTCTGTCACTTTGATTTTATTTCTTCTACATAATCATTCTCTTCTTCCTGTGGTGTCTTTTGTTTCCTGAGTTAACATTACAAGTTGCTTTTTTTTTGTGTCTGTGTATATCTGGTTTTTCTTGGGGTATATCTTGGTTAAACCTGCTCCCAGGCTTCTATTCTTTTTCTCAGCCATTAGAATGGAATTGCCCAAGTGCTTCCTTGGCAGCATGGTAAAGATTGTAGTATTTTGTTCCCTCAGTCACTTTGATTTTATTTCTTCTACATTTTCGATCTCTTCTTCCTCTGGTGTCTTTCATTTACTGAGTTAACAGTTTTGCGTGTGTGTGTGTGTGGTATTACTTGGGATATATCTTGGTTTAAACCTGCACCCAGGCTTCTATTCTTATTCCTGGCCATTGGAATGGAATTGCCCAAGTGCTTCCTTAGCAGCATGGTAAAGATTGTAGGAAAACAGTGCCACAGTAAGAATGACTGTTACTTATTTTCCCATTACTACTCGATCTATGTGTATTCTCATTGAAAGACAAAATGCATGTAAATGTAATGACAGGATTCTTTCCATGAAAAAATGCAAATTTGCGCCGGTTTCTTCAATATAAATATTGTACTTCAATATTAGATGCTGTAGGTCAAATTTCAAAGACGGTCTCCTTGCAAGTGGTTTACCCCTGCAAAAGCCATATATGAGATAAACAGCTGGCAGGCTCGGCTGTGACCTTTCTCATCCCATAACAAGTTCCCAACCCATGTCAACATGCAAAAATCGGTACAAAAGTATTATTGATGGCCATGAAATGACAAACAGACGGGACAGTAAGATATTGTTTTATTGTGCTTAGAATGTACTGCTGTTCAATGTTTGAAAACGCCAAATCAAACTGAGCTGGAATGGGGTGAACCTTTGACAAAATCAGGAACCAACAGATTCTGAAACAAGATAGAAGTGGCAAACAAGAACGCATGAGGCAGCTGTCTGCGCACCCGATAAGGCTACATAGGGGAATATCAGACACATGCTCCTTCTGCCAATATAATTATCCAACTAATACGTTTTGATATATGTTCACACAAGGAAACAAGCATCTGAACATCGATTATTGACACACGCAGAGATTCTCCCGCAATTAGATACGATTTATTCTTGTTGCCTATTCCAGACCTGAAACTATAATCGAAATAAATCTCAACATTTACATCAATGAATGAACAGCTCACTTGTCTCTGAGAATGAAATTTTAATGATTGTTAATAAATTGGTTGAAATAGGGCTGTCGCTTAGGAAGTAGTCCCATCGAACAGCACTGCTGAATACTGAAATAATGACCAGACATGTAGTGCCCTCATGGAAATGCCACACCGCATGGAGTGCAAAATTATAAGCCTATAATTTGTATGCCTTGCTTTGTGAATGCTGTGCCGGACGTAAGTAACATAATCAGGTAGCATTATATATTATCTAGACTATCATGCATGCATGCATCCTCCGTTTGCCTTTTTTTTATCTTGTCCATCTTTTTACACTATCACGCCTTCTTACAGCCTGGGGCTAATATTTCAAGGAAGTAATAGATGTGTACTTCACCACAAGTTCCTTCAACTTTATTTAATGCGCTGGAAAGGTACCACTGCGAAAGGGCAGCCTCCTCGCATGTGCAAACCAGTTGTGAATTGTCATTGAGGCTTAGTGCTTGTAAGTTTTGCAGGTCTGAGAGTGATAAAGGAAGTTTTGTCAGCTTTGCGGAATTCATTTCTAAAACTTGTAGATCAGGGGTGTTAGCAAAGGCAGATTTGCTAATTTTAGTGAGTGGGTTAAAGTTAAGATATAACTTAATCAAGGCCGAACGTTTCGGAAAGCTTGCATCTTTCAATTCTGCGATAGAGTTATTTGACAGTTCTAATATCTGGAGACCAGCAGGAATGTCCGCGGTGCTGAAATTTGTGATCATGTTGTCTCGCAAATTTAGCTCCTGAAGATCGTTTAGCTTAGCTAGGCCACTCGGGAACGCAGGTATGCTGTTCGATGAGAGATCTAACTTGACTAACGTGGGAGGGAAAGATCCAGAGTTGGGCTGTGAAATTCCGCACGCAGCAAGATATATATTGTTCAAACTGGAAAATTTAGCGAGTGGGGGAATTTCTCCTAAAGGATTATCGTCCAGGTAAAGACTACTAACTGTACTCGAATATGGCTGTAGCGCTTGTGTGACGAGTTTGGGGTCTGTCAAATTATTCTTTCCAAAATCAATGACAGTTACTTTTGGCATCTGCGGTAGTCCTTTAAGGTCAGATATGCGATTTTCGTAGAAGCTAATCGACTCTAGCTCTGACATCTCAGGCGGAAAGTTTGGAACAGAGATAAGACCGACACCGTGCAGGTCTAGATACGCCAAACTGTTGGCGTACCGAGCGAAGGCATCTTGCGGTAAAGTGTTCATGGGCATTTGATAAAATCCTATTTCTTCTAAGCTGACGAAAAGATCCATCCATGACGGCCAACCGGTCAGACCCACATTGTTGAGATATAGATATTTAATCTGGGGACCTAGTTGTTTCAGTATATCCATATTCCATTCTGTCATGGGTGCGTTTCCTATCTCTAAACCTTCAAGCGCAGGTAGACGCCGAAGGGCATCAGGTAGTTTTGTCAGCGTGGATCTCCAAATGCTGAGGTACTCTAATGTAGATGACGAAGCTGCGAAGGCATTGTTTGAGACACTGGAGATATGGGTGTCGATAAGATAGAGGTTTTGTAGGTTAGAAGGAAGCATGTTGTCACCGATGGTAGTGAGAGAGGATTTCTGAAAAAAAAAAAAAAAAAAGGCTTAATGAAAAAGCACATTATCATAAGTCAGATATTCGTGTACATGTATTTGGGGTAGGCTATTGTTCTGCATTGTAAGAGGAGAGGGGTGGGGCGAGAAAAAGATATGAGTCTTTAGACGGAGGCAGCAGAGATATTACGTATCGCAGACAAAGAAAAAGCATTATAGGCCTACATACTTCCAACACGTTGCAGGAAGGCAGCACAACAGACAGAACACGTAAAAGTAAACAACAACAACAAAAAAATAAGAATACCAAACATACAATGACACGTGTATAAAATTTACAACGGTCATCTGACCCTCAATGAACTAAACAAAAGGCCTATGTGGCAGCCTGGAAATCTTACCTCTCCCTCCTACCATTTTATACAAAGTCCGTGTAAAGTTCAATTTACGATGTGTATTAATTTCTTTCACAAAATCCCTCTTTATAATCCTTTTTGGATTATATGAGATACTCTTCTTGGGCCTTTATGTGGAATAAAATCAGGCGTGAGTTCGATGGCTGAATCATCATTTTTCACTCTCTTTTTAGTAAATATCGGTGAACTTACACAAAACTGCATCGCACAACACTGGAGTCTTATGAGTTACCTAGGGCTCAGGGACAATATCGCTTTTTTTTATATTTTAAATTATTTGTGCTTAGTGATTTGCCTCCATTCACCCGATCCCCTTCCCATTTTTTAAAGCCAATAGGCTGCGATATGCCCAAGATTCGTCACTGTCACTTTTGATTTCATATTGAACTCCTGTTGCTAGAACTTAAAGCTACCGGTACACATTTTCTGCCACTCCCAACCTTTTTTTAATTCTTTGGTTTGTTGTATACATGTACCCTTGTGTTTGCAATGTCGGTCCCAGTTTGCTTTGTCCACCCTAAATTGCATTCGAAATACATTCGACCTGCAAATAACCGTTTCCTTCACCGCATTGCTCAGTTCAATTAGAATATGTGCCCTCAAGGTTTTCTTGTGGTGTTTATTTGTACTCTTGATAGGATTAGTAAACTATGCATTCGGAGATGAATGAGTTGATGATGACATCTTTACGAGAAATCGGATAGGATGTGGGTAATGACTCAGGTGATGCCTATAATAATAATTATGCTGAAGTAAGTTACATAGGCCTACGTGAATCACAAGTGAGTTGTAAACATCAGCGCCGGGAGACTTAAAAACAGGTATCTTATTGAGAAAACCACAGTAGATGATGTCGTCTATACACTCACATTCCACCTGAAATAAATGATTGGTTACATTATTAGTATGTCTTCGCACAGGTTGTCCTCTGCCTACACATTAACTAAAATAGAGTGAAGTGAAATAAGATTTAAGAATCACTTTATTTATCCCATGACAAGAAATTCGTTCTCTCTCTCTCTTTCTCTTTCTCTCTCACACACACACACGACCACACCCACACACACACTACATACACACACGCGCACACACATCCCTACAGCACAGAAACACACATACATACATACACACGCACACACACATTACATATAATTACATGAACATGTCATAACTCAGTGTGGACATAACACGTGAAGTAACATGGCATAGAACCACTCACCAATTATACCGGTACCCATATTTTCACTTCATACTCATAGCCTCTCCTGTGCTCCCCTTCCCCCACCCTGTATAATCACACAGTAAGGTGTCTCCTCTGAGGACCATTCATACATAACAATCATTTTATTTTATCTTATTATATGACGCACTCTGCTATGCCTTTAAATAAGTATAAATAATAAAAATGGTGACTGATGTAGTTTCAATCTTTTGTTTTGTTTTCTTATCTGACCAGACCCCTGCCGCATAACTGATACATGTGTATTGAACGTTTTCAAACCCTCCCTCATCCTTCCCTTCCCTCCAGCGCTTCACTCATAATTCCTATGAGGACAAAGGCAACAACTAAACATTTGATATAATCTACACGGTGCGTATATTTGGGAAAAACTTTGAAGAGTTTGTGCTGAGGCTTTCCTCTGTAGTCACTAAATGCTGACATGATTCGTGTGTTCCCCAATCTGCGACGCATGTATCTTTGTGTCATGACTGAGTGTAGTGATGAATCCACTAAGAACACATGTAAATGTACATGCAATGTATTTTTTCCGTGCATATAGGCTGCATATGTGTTGTGTGCCACTACATGAATAATAATAATAATAATAATAAGAGCATTTATATAGCACCTTTCGCCGAGGCCTCAAGGCGCTTAACATTGTCCACCATACGCGCACACACACATACTAAAGAACGGTCACACTCACACAAATCATTTATCTAAATATTTTTTAAACAGGTGAGGTTTTAGTTGTTTTTTAAAACTCTCTACACTGCATGAACTGATAGTACGTCATGTCGACGGGCGTTTGTTGATACTGGCCATCAATCAATTCCTATTTCCAACTGTAAATGGCCCCTTATTTCATTACTATCTCCCCCTTTTTTTCTAGCTCGCCCCCCCCCCACCCCCCGCCCACACATGGACACACATACACGCGCACGCACACACTATTTACCAACATAATTCAGCCCTGAAAGTAAAACATCTCAATAAGAGAAGGAGTTAGAGACATAAAATTTCGGCAAGAGCTTTTGCTGCACTCATTCATTCTCGACAGTTTTGCCACTTCTGACAAATTCATACAAATTAATTTGTAGTTTTCACTAACGGACAAACTACAACGTACGTGTACGTACGCTCGGAGGAGGGGGTAGGATGGTTCCTCTCAGTAGTCCCAGAGCACGAAAAGCTTGCATGGGGGGAAAGGGGGGGGGGGGGCGAGCAGCATGTAAGTACACTTTTCGGTTTCGGTAATAAGTTGAAAAGTTTTGTTTGTTTCTTCGTTTTGTGTGCGTTTTGTTGTTTGCCAAATTAACGTCTTGGACGGTTTACAAATCCTGCTTCTAATGAAACAGTCAATTCAAATATCCATGAAAAATAACACTTAACGTTTTTGAACATCCCGTCAAGGTCTTATCGTGGATATCCAACGTTCCAATTGCCGTACGCTCATTTAGGGGCCCGGGGAGGGGAGTGCAATGTGTGTGAAAAGGGTACATGGTATGCCATCAAAATTGCTAGAATCGAACGTACCGGGTACGTACTCTAAGTATGATCCATACTCGTGCTGTCCTTTGTAGGCTATAAGTCTTTGATTTAGATTTAGGGCAGTTTATCGGAGACACATAGGCTGTGAGTTTGAATATAACATTACCGAATTGGGGCAAACGGCAGCAACATGGCAAACATTTAGGCCGATAATCACTAGGAGAGCCAAACACCAAAACGTCTTCATTTTTCGGTCGTCGTGAGCGTTCCTCCTCAACCGGCCGACAGACTGCGGAAACTGGTGGATTAATTTCGAAAGAGGACTGAACAAGAATTCAGACATGTAAGGATTTTGTAACTTTTAAATATGAACAGTTTCAAAGAATGCATTTCCCGGTAACTAGGTTACATCAAGTTATACTATAGGCCTATATGTAAATATTTTGTGAACCCGCGTGTTATAACCGTGAATGTGAAAGAATTCGCCAAACACTAATACGTTTTGTTTGTTTGTTTGTTTGTTTTGTGCCATCTGATGCACGGGGGGTCTTCCTTCAGTTTTTTATTTTTCCCAGAGCAGTGGTCACGTATGTGTAATGTTGACTTGGAAACTTACGCTGCAGCAGACTTTTTTTCCCGGCAGAATAGGGCCCCACCTCACCTTCATAGCGCCTCGAAGAGGTTTCTAGTGAATATCGCCTTTGACGTTGGTCTGGGGTCCATGTCCGCCTACAGATTCCATCAGTTCCGATCCGCCAAAGAAAGTCGGACGCGACACCGCCTTTTCAACACCTCCTTAGGACAGCTTGGTTGAACGTGTGTTCATTGGATCCGACTCCTTCCGATTTCACAACTTCAGCCAACTTTCTGCAGGGGATTGGTGCCCTGTCATGTCCGGCTTTTTGACAGATCGGAATGATGGAGTTTGTAGGCGCACACGGACGCCTAGATACTCTGCTGGATGCATTGATCTTTCTCTGAAACTGAAACAACGGCCATTAACATTCCCTGGAGGAGTTCCGTTTGAGTTACACAAAAGGGGTATTACAAGGATGCGACTTTAGGAGCAGCACCCCCCTCGCAAGTTAGGCCTATGTGAATGTTATTGTAGTAAATGCGTGGCTCAACGATTAACACACGGAAAATGAAATTGGTGGGAGACTAAAGTTGTATAACTCATATGATATGGCACTCCTCCCAAGATTCCCAGCTATCACATCACATGTATCGGTGTAGTGACCCAGGAGTTGGAGCACTTGACTTAGGTGCGAGAGGTCCCAAGTTCGAATCACACCCGGAAAGGGGTATGCCTAACAAACTTCTCGCGGTGTTCATCGGCAGTTTGGTGGGGGCCCAAATCTCTTCTCTGTATTTCACTGTGCTGAAAAGCATCCCCTCCCTCATCCACAGGGCCAAAGCACACAGATGTTACACCTTAATAATAACATAATATATATGTTCGGGATGCGACAATAGAATTGTGTTTGTGCCACATTTTCCACGCAGTCTTGAAGAAAAGGACGTATCGTGGCAGACATATCAACGATAGGCAGTGCTAGTGTTCGGGGTACAAGTTGTGTCGCGTGACGTAGGGCGCATGCAGAGTTAGTAAACGCCTGGAAATGACCGATAGTTTCTTTACCAAATTGGTTTACAGTATGTGTTCATATGTAACCTAGTTACACTCTTCTGCATAATAAGTTGTCGGAAATTTTCAGTTCCCACCTCCCCCCGTCCCCCCTCCTTCTTTTTTTCCTCCCTGGATACATGTACATACCCCGTATTTGTGGTGCAAATAATAATAATGATAATAATAACAATGATAATAAATATATATTATGCATTTTTACATTTAATATTATATATAAATTGTTAATAATAACTGTCAGAGGGACAGTAGTCACCACATGAAATAGATCCTCCGGGCAAGTACATGTAACACAAAACCCAAACACCTAACAGCAGCTATGTCCCGACAATGCACAGAGATTGCAAAGGTAAAAATGAATGCACAGTGCAGGAAATGGTTACGGTTAATTACCCTAAGTAAATAAATTACTGGTACACGTATTAGCAATTGAGACAAACCTGAAGCAATGAAAGCGACGTGGCAGATGTTTATAGGAGCTGGTCAATTATCCATGTCTCGCCCAAAATGTGAAGCTTAAGACTTGAGTTATCTGTTCTTACATCTGATGGCCCAGCTAGAAATGTGAATGTGATTGTTCAACTAATGATGTTAATGTTGACGCGTGCACGGGCATCTTAAGACACAGGCAGAAGGGATCGAGACTAGTGTTCGGTGTCAGTCTGGTGACAAGGTGGAGGGTCCATAACGTCTCCCATTCTTTCGCGTGGAATGTTTAACTAATGTTGATGTTTGACACGTGCGCGGCCGTGCTGGGACATGAGCAATGGGGAGACCAGTGTTCGATGTCTGTCCTGTGGCAAGGTGGCGGCTTTGTGAAGTCTTTCATTCTTTCGCGTGGAATGTTTAACTATTGTTGATGTTTGACACGTGCACGGTCGTCTTGGAACATGGGCAATGGGGAGACCAGTGTTCGGTGTCCGTCCTGTGGCAAGGTGGAGACTTTATAACGTCTTTCATTCTTTCGTGTGGAATTATATGCTAAACAACTATTAGGCCTACATTCCATGACAATTCTTTGCCAGAAATAAGCTTAGATACGTACAGCATTTTTATGAGCCTGCCATCCAATGAATGTGCAAACAAGATCGCATACATCCCCAGAGAAAATGCTGTGCCATATTTTCCATTCACGGGACACCGTTCACGGGCATTCACAGTTTAATCAGCGAAGTGAGAGATGTGGTTGAGGGAGCTGAATGAAAAATGACAACAACAACAAAACAAAAAAAGTTAAAAATTTAGAAGAAAGTGACAAAATATTTCAAAAGATTCGGATAGGCTGTCCCTACTGTTTATTGTCATTGTTATGTGTAGACAAAGTGCGTTTTATTTTAACTTTCGTTAAACAAACAACAACAAAAAAGGTGTATATGATGGATATAAAATACGCTGTGGCTATTCTTACGGCAGCCTACCAACTTACCTAGGCTATATTAGTCCATTGTCAGATTGATATGTAACGACGTGAGGGTCTATAGAATGCATTCGGAAGTCCTTCTTAGAGTTAACGAGTGAAAACAATACATAGCTACCCCGGCGGCTCACCCTGATATGCCAATCTGACTGCTGCCCAGACGAACATCGGTCTACGGCCTCGATGATACAAACTGACTAGACCCTCACGTCGTTACATATCAATCTGACAATGGACTAACAGTTGGTAGGCTGCCGTAAGAATAGCCACAGCGTATAAAATATGATTGTAACAGCTGAGGTTGTTCTAGCACGTTATAGTAGGGGGGAGTTAGTTGATCTAACTACAACCCTTTAGAAAACGAAACTATTACAGCTGTAAAATAAATAAACACGAGATCCGACGATAGATTAAATAATACTAAAGTTTAATAACTGTATAGTGAACAATAAATTACTAGGAAGACACCAGCGAAACTAAATATCTACGCCACACAAAAGGAAACTCACTTACTCACCCCCCAACCACTCACACAGGTCTATATATATATAAACATTCCTACAGAAAGTTCCCGAAATAAACGTTACCTTTGCCCTCGCACAAACTAACCAATCACGCATCAATACGTCATCAGGTTACATCACTCAAGGCCAAATCTGGCGTGAACATCCTTCTCCACAGTGTTATCGAATGTTCGGGAACATACTAATATTTACTGAACGAGTCAAAACACCTGACAACAAGCGGGCGAGGAAAAAACTACTCACTAGGAGAAGAAGGTCAGGTCAAGGAGTACAGTACACTCTAGCGGTTGTCAAGAAGAAATGAACACATGCTCACCAGTGTAACAAGAAAACGGGGGAGGGCAAGGGATAGCTTGCAGATGCTACACAACTCCCCAATTTAAGTTGAATATTTTTCAACTCCAAAAACATTATTCAGCGTCTGCAATATCTTGAAATAATCTTATAGCACTCCCACTCTCACAAAGGTAGTTGCTAATTCTATTACAATTAATAACAATTTCAGTGTCTTCCCGAATGTCATCACAAATACAATACAATGCAATGTACTTTGTATCGGATTGAGGATACATCCTGCGAAGTCGAAGGTCCTAAAAATTGTTGCACCCCCAAGCGCACAAGTCAGAGTAGGAGATCAACCACTGGAAGATGTAGAGTCCTTCTGCTATCTTGGTAGTATCATTGACAATAAGGGAGGAACAGAGGCAGAAGTCAAAGCACGAATTGGAAAGGCACAGGCAGCTTTCACGTCCTTAAGCAAGATTTGGAGAACCAAGGATATATCTCTAAAAACAAAGCTGAGGATATTCAACTCGAACGTGAAGTCAGTCCTGTTGTATGGATGTGAGACTTGGAATGCGTCCCAGGCCTGCATAAAGAGAATCCAAGTTTTCATCAACAGATGTTTGAGGAAGCTACTTAAGATCAGATGGACAGACAAGGTCAGCAATGAAATTGTATGGAAAAGAACAAGACAGAGCCCAGTCAGAGAGGAAATTGGTAGGAGGCGATGGAGATGGATCGGCCACACTCTCAGGAGGCCAGGAAACAGCATCACGAAGAAGGTATTGGATTGGAATCCCCAGGGCAAGAGATCAAGAGGAAGGCCGCGCGGAACGTGGAGAAGAGCCAGAGAAAATGATGTGCAACGAAGCGGAAAGACTTGGAATAATGTAAAGAGACTGGCCCATGATAGAGAGGGATGGAAAGTGTTTGTTGGTGGCCTATACCCTGATCCAGGGTGAGAAAGGCAATGATGATGATGATGTACTTTGTATCACTAATACCATAACTAATACAATACCGTCATTGCTTCCCAATAGTAAACATTAGGCCTACTAGTCAAAATAACACAACGCCACCACTGTGGTG
The DNA here is from genome assembly GCA_963931925.1 of Onchidella celtica. Classification (NCBI taxonomy): domain Eukaryota; kingdom Metazoa; phylum Mollusca; class Gastropoda; order Systellommatophora; family Onchidiidae; genus Onchidella; species Onchidella celtica. The sequence goes on from OZ007567.1 coordinate 38,951,776, forward strand.
AAACAATGGTCAATGATATTATTACAAATCATATAAGGTGAAACGATGGCCCATCGTTTACATAATGCTTCGTGCACGAATCATAGCATATAACTTGTTGTACATAACATGGTTATCTCCAAAATGTATAACTCATACGTACAATGGCCAAAAATACCAATACATACCGACCACTGATTAGGGTCTTTCTTCATCATATTAGGTCAAAACAAGTTACAACATTGCAGTATAACACAAACACTGCTTGCTCGCAGTCCCCATTTGGGTTACATTTTCCAAAAATTACACCAAGTTCCATTGGTAACAAATATGACATAGCATAAAATCAAAATGTGACTAACACATCATGACTCTCTATCAGCCATCAATTCAATATTCAGTCACAGATGAACTATGTCCCCAATTACAGTACAATAGGCAAAAGTATGGGTTACAATGCATTTCACTGATAGTGTACTACTTTAAAATACCCTGCTCAGGAAATCGGCACAGACATTTTCTCTGCCTTTTACGTAGTGAATCCTGAATCGATAAGACTGTAAAAATAAACTCCATCGTAATAGCTTTGGACTGTCAAACTTGGCAGAGTTCAAAACTCTAATGACCGATGGTCAGTTTGGAGCACAAACTCCTTTCCATACAAATACAAAGTAAACTTTTTTTACAGCCCAAACAATAGCTAAACATTCGCGCTCTGAGACCGAATATTTTGTCTCACGAGGCAATAGCTTCATCATCATCATCATTGCCTTTCTCACCCTGGATCAGGGTATAGGCCACCAACAAACACCTTCCATCCCTCTCTATCATGGGCCAGCCTCTTTACATTATTCCAAGTCTTTCCGCTTCGTTGCACATCATTTTCTCTGGCTCTTCTCCACGTTCCGCGCGGCCTTCCTCTTGATCTCTTGCCCTGGGGATTCCAGTCCAATACCTTCTTCGTGATGCTGTTTCCTGGCCTCCTGAGAGTGTGGCCGATCCATCTCCATCGCCTCCTACCAATTTCCTCTCTGACTGGGTTCTGTCTTGTTCTTTTCCATACAATTTCATTGCTGACCTTGTCTGTCCATCTGATCTTAAGTAGCTTCCTCAAACATCTGTTGATGAAAACTTGGATTCTCTTTATGCAGGCCTGGGACGCATTCCAAGTCTCACATCCATACAACAGGACTGACTTCACGTTCGAGTTGAATATCCTCAGCTTTGTTTTTAGAGATATATCCTTGGTTCTCCAAATCTTGCTTAAGGATGTGAAAGCTGCCTGTGCCTTTCCAATTCGTGCTTTGACTTCTGCCTCTGTTCCTCCCTTATTGTCAATGATACTACCAAGATAGCAGAAGGACTCTACATCTTCCAGTGGTTGATCTCCTACTGTGACTTGTTCGCTTAGGGGTGCAACAATTTTTAGGACCTTCGACTTCGCGGGATGTATCCTCAATCCAATAGATTCTGAAATTTTGTTTAGAGCTGTAGTCTTTGCTTGCATCTGGTCGTGTGTGTGCGACAATAGTGCCAAGTCATCTGCAAAATCTAGATCGTCCAGCTGTGTCCATGGGGTCCATTGTATGCCATTTCTTCCTCCACTGGTAGTTTCTTTCATAAGCCAATCAATCACCAGGATAAACAGAAATGGGGACAGCAAACAACCCTGCCTAACACCAGTCTTGATATCAAAGCTGTCAGTAAGCTCACCATCATGTACGACTCTGCAACTTGTCCCCTCGTACATGCTCTTGATAAGATTCACCATCTTCTCTGGGATTCCATAATGTCTCAATATTCTCCACAGTGTTTCTCTATCGATGCTATCAAAGGCCTTCTCGTAGTCAAGGAAGTTCACTATCAGTTGGGAGTTCCACTCTAGCGACTGCTCTACTATGATTCTCAGCGTGGCGATCTGGTCGGTGGTTGATCGATTACTCCTGAAACCAGCTTGCTCCTCGCGAAGTTTTTGGTCTGTTGCATTCTGTATTCGCTTGAGAATAATCCGATTGAAAACCTTTCCTGGGATGGAGAGAAGTGTGATTCCTCTGTAGTTACTACAATTGCTGAGGTCCCCTTTTTTTGGGAGCTTCACGAGGTGTCCTTCCTTCCAGTCCTTTGGAAACTTGCCTCCGATCCAAATCCTCGAGAATAGTGAGTGCAGACCCTCTGCAGCCCCAGCAGCATCTGCCTTCAGCGCCTCTGGTGGGATCTGGTCTGGTCCAGCTGCCTTGCCTCGATTTAACTGCTTTATGGCATCATTAATCTCTGCTTTAGTCGGAGGGTCGCAACTGATCGGTAAATCATTTCTTGCGGGTAGAATGTCGGGTGGGTTGCTTGGTGGAGGTCTGTTCAAGAGGCTGTTAAAATGTTCTATCCATCTTTTTGCCTGAGCTTCCTTTCCAAAAATAGCCTTCCTGTTGTAATCCTTGACAGGAACTTCAGGTTTTCCATATTTTCCAGCAAGAGTCTTTGTAGTCTGGTAGAGGATCCTCATGTGTCCTCCTGTTGCTGCCTTCTCTGCTTTCTCTGCTAACATTCCTATGAACTCCTCTTTGTCTTTTTTAATTGAGTTTTTGACCTCTTTAGCTGATGCTCGGTACTCTTCCTGGTTACCAACTCTTGAGCTTCTTGTACGACTTGCATTTACCCGTTCTTTTAGGTCTCTTCTTATCCTTATCAAGTCCAGTGATTTTTGACTGATCCATTCCTTGTGTTCCACTTTCTTTTCCCCAATAACATCCTGACATGTCGATGTAAATACTCCTTTTACCTTAGCCCAGTGAGTCTCCAAATCTACTGTCTCTTCGAGGTCAACAAGGGGTTTGAATCTATTCCTCAGTGTCAGCTGGAACTCTTCCTTCTTGTCTCCATCCAGAAGGCTCACTTGAAACTTTCTCCTCTTTGTTCCTGCTCTGGTACCTTGTTTCTTGAGGCGGAGTTTGAGTCTTGCCAGCAGCATGTGATGGTCAGATCCAACATCTGCTCCTCTCTGTACTATGACATCCTCTAGTGAACGTCTGAATCGTCGGGTGATGCAAAAGTGGTCAATCTGATTTTCAGTTACTCCATCCGGTGAAATCCAAGTGGCCTTGTGGATCCTCTTGTGTGGGAATACTGAACCTCCAATCACATAGCTGTTAAATGCGCAGAAACTTGCAAACCGCTCTCCATTCTCATTCATTTGTCCTAAACCATTGCACCCCATAATGTCCTCATACCCTGTATTGTCCTGTCCTATCTTGGCATTGGCGTCTCCCATTATAATGTTCACATCTTTTCTTGGCAATGTGTCAACTATTTCCTGAAGCTGGTTGTAGAAGTCGTCCTTGTCCTCATCGGTTGCTTCATTTGTTGGGGCGTATATCTGCACAATGTTCATGTTGATGTTCTTGTTCTTAGTAGTAAATGATGCCAATATAATTCTCCTTCCATAGGGTTCCCATCCCCTCAGTGACCTCTGGGCGTGCTTGCTCAAGATGATCGCTACTCCTTCTGTATGCTTTTTGTCCTCCCTTCCAGAATACAAAATCTTTTCCCCAGTATTAAGTTGTTTCAGTCCGGACTGTATCCAGCGGGTCTCGCTAACTCCAAGTATGTGCAGTCTGTATCGCCTCATCTCCATTGTAACCTGGGCACTCTTTCCTGCTTCATACATGGAGCGGACATTCCACGACGCAATCCGGAGTGACTTGCTTGATGAAGGAGCAGTCGGGCCAGTGGCGTCCTTTCGGCTTTGTCCATTGTCCTTCATTGAATCTACAGGTGCAGATGCTCCCCCTTCTCCCAAGATAAAAGACTGATTTGAAGTATTTGCTTGTGTTTCTGTAACTGGTTTATTTTTACAGGGTGGGTAGTTGGCCCACCGCCAACTGGCTCTTCTCGGGAGACCAGGACCTTTGCACCTTTAGTCGCCTCTTACGACACGCAGTATCACGTCAGATGTATTCTCTGCTGTCCCTCTTCTACAAGAGAGCCCCGCATCTGCACGGGCGAGGCAATAGCTTACGACTAGCATATGCCACAGGGTACAACTTTCCCTCGTGTTCCTGCATAAGACTAGCGCCTAATCCGCGATCTGATGCATCAGTTGCTAAGACAAACTCTTTGGAAAAATCTGGCAAACATAACACGGGTTTGGAGATAATGACATTCTTCAAAGAGGTGTACGCTTTCTCCTGCGTTTCATCCCACTGAACTATATTGGGCTGACCCTTTCTAAGTAAATCAGACAATGGTGATGCAATCGCTGAAAAGTTAGGAATAAATTCATGGTAATATCCCACTAATCCTAAGAATGCTTTCACTTCCTTCTTAGTGGTGGGTCTGGGTGCGTCTCGTACCTTACATACATTCTCTTCTAACAGGCCAATCATACCTTCTCCCACTAAGTGTCCAACAAAGTCTACTTCAGACGTTCCAATCAGACACTTCGATGGTCTTGCAGTTAATCCAGCTTGGTCCATTCTCTGCAGTAAGTCCTTGAGAGTCTTCACATGCTCGTCGAATGTCTCTGTATGAATCAGCAGGTCGTCCACATATGCTGTCACATTGTTCATTCCACGGATCAATGGCTTTACGATCCTGTTCAGTGTGGCTCCTGAGTTCATCATCCCAAAAGGCATCCGAATGAATTCATAGTGCTCGCCCATGGTGACGAACGCCGTCTTGGGAATGTCTTGCTCTCGAACTTTCACTTGCCAGTATCCCTTGCTCAGGTCAATCCGAGAGAATAATTTTCCTCTCGAGAGACTCTGAAACACTTCTAATGGCGCTGCTGTCGGATGAGGGTCGAATACTGTGATCTTGTTTAACCTCCTGTAGTCGATGCAGACTCGGTTGGATCCGTCCTTCTTCTTGAGGACAACAATAGGTGAAGCATAAGCTGATGAGCTCCTTCGAATGATGCCCAGCCGTTCCATGGTGCTAAGCTCCTCCTTCAATGAGTCGCGCATAGCGTAGGGCACCGGGTATGGTCGTTGACGAACTGGTACTTCTGTCGTCAGGTCGATGCGATGTTCACCCAACTGGCAGCATCCAGGGAGATTGGTGAAGACGTGCTGGTAATTCTTCACCACATCGCAGAGTTCTTGACGTTGTTCCGATGTCAGTTGCGTTCCATACTGGACATCTCTGTAGCCTTCATTCTGGTTCCAGCTTCCTAGGTCGGCAAGGTCCTCCGACGTTCCACCGTTGTCGCCTTCCAGGTCGCAGTCCTCGATGATTGTCATGCCAGCTGACTCCACGGGTTGACTCTTGTCCATCATGTCGTCCTCTGCCAGTACAGTCTCAGCACTATCACCGCCGCCGTCCTTTATGGCGTTGACATGTCCAGGCGTGATATCTCTCCTACTGTTGTCCATCCCACACATCTCGGTCACAATAGGTCTCGGTTCCGTTGCCACTGCTGCTGCTTTTGACGTCCTTGGAATGTATCTCTTGAGGAGGTTGGCGTGCAAGGTCTTTTCTTTTGCACCCATCTTGACTCTATAGTCGTTAACACCGACAACTGAGACTACCTTATATGGCCCCTTCCATTGGACTAGGAGCTTGTTAGTGTTCGTCGGCAGTAGCACCAACACTTCATCTCCGGGGCGGAACTTCCTCTCTCGCGCTTTCCGGTCGTAGTAGGTCTTCTGTCTACCTTGAGCCTTGGAGAGTTCTTCCGTCGCTAACTTCCATGTGTCCTCCAGCCTCTCACGTAGTTCCATGACGTACTGGTAACTGGTCTTCGTTTCCGGCTCCTCTACGTCCTTGGTCCATAGTTGTCGTAAGATGTGCATGGGTCCTCTCACAGTTCTCCCATACAGCAACTCGAATGGGGCAAACTTGGTCGACTCTTGGGGAACTTCACGATATGCGAAGAGCAGCGGGTTGATGTATCTGTGCCACTGCTTGGGTTGCTCTGCGCACAGTCGTCTCAATGTTTTCTTCAGTGTGCCGTTGAATCGCTCCACCAACCCGTTGCACATAGGGTGGTAGACTGTAGTGGTCGACTGTCGAATTCCCAGTAGTCTATTCGTTTCCTTCATGACATCTGACATAAACTGGGTCCCTTGGTCGGACAAGATCTCTTCGGGCACACCCAAACGGCTGTAGATGTTCACTAAGGCTTCTGCTACCGTTTCTGCGTCGATCTTCTTCAAGGGTGTGGCTTCGGGGTAACGAGTAACGTAGTCTATATACACCAGGATATACCGATGTCCACCTTCACTTGGGGGGTCGATAGGTCCTACCAAGTCCACGGCCACTCGCCTAAATGGTACGTCCACTACTGGCATACTCTGCAGGTGCACCTTTGGGGTCGCTCCTTTGTTCACCGTCCTCTGGCATATGTCGCATGAGCGGCAGTATCTCGCGACGTCACCTTCAATTCCAGGCCAATAAAAATTGCTCATAACTCTGTCTTTGGTTTTCTTCACGCCGAGGTGTCCTCCGACGATCGAGTCGTGGGCTACACTCAGTACATACTCTCTCAGTTTCTCGGGTAGTACCACTTGCCTTAGAACCGTCGCCTGTCTCAGGTCCTTGTAGATCCGGTACAGTACTCCTCCATGTTTCTCAAAATGAACAGATTTATTGCCTCTATTAGTTGGGATCTTCTTCTGCTCTAACTTCCTAATGACTTCGTCTTCTTCTTGGAGTCGGATAAGTTCCTCTCTATCCACTCCCGCGTGCCGTTCTGCCCTCGGCACCTTCAGCGACGTAGACCGGTCCTTCCTCTTCTCCTGGGCCCTCGTGGTCACCGCTCCTACCATCACCTCAGTATCAGGGTCGCACGGATCCTTCGCTCCGTCCACGTTCCCGACTACTAGGTCGCAGATGGTCTTCGGGAGACACAGCGCCGTCACTTTGCCCGTCAGGTAAGGCGTCTTCACGTCGATAACGGCTTCCTCCGCCGCTAGCAAGGAGTTATCGATCCTCGCGATAAGTTTCTTCCCACCGGTGAGCTGTCCGTCGTCCACCAGTGCTCGCCGCACCACTACACCTTCACAGCCGGTATCTCTTAGGACATCTACCGCTCGATTTCCAATCAAGCCCTTCATCACTGGTAACTTCAGTTTCTCCACGGTCCTTCCGTCACTGCATCCTCCGCAAGTAACAGGCACCGCTAACTGTAGCTTCCCGTCCTTCATTACCGCTTGAACGTTGATGCTGGTGTCAGCCGTCGTCGCATCCTGTCTCGACGACTCTTCCGCCGCTATCACTACGGCCGCCGCCGCCTTGTTCGGCTTGCCTCGTCCCATATCCTTCTGGGCTGGACACATCCTCCGAACGTGGCCTGGCTTTCCACAAAGGTAACATTTCAACTCACCCTTGTCGTTTAACTTTGCACGACACTCCGTCGCCTTGTGTCCCGGCCTCTGGCACCTATGGCAGACCTGTGGGCTTCTGTCTCCGTTGGGCCTCTGTCGCACTGGCCGGCTCTGCAGTCTGGCGCTCCCGCTGAGCGTCCGGTTCCTCGCTACCAGGTACGCCTCCGCTGAATCTGCGATGTCCTGTAGCGTCTTTGGTTTCCTCTCCCTCACATGGGTTGCAAGGTCTGGTGGGCAGGCATCCATGAATTGCTCTCTGACGAACAGATCTCTCACTCCTTCGTAGGTCTCCTCCGTCTTCGACAGCTTTATCCACCTCTCTAAATAGGTCTTGATCCTGGTCAAAAACATTCCAACATCTTCTCCATCTTCAGGCTTACCTTGTCTGAACATGAGTCTGTATCCGTCCTCTGACAGGTTGTACCTCTTCTGCAACGCTTCCTTGACCTTGTCGTAGTCCTTGGCTTCGTCGATCGGTAGTCTGCAGAAGCACTCCAAAGCTCTCCCGGTCAGCAGGGCAGACAGTGATGTCGTCCAGGTGGATCCGGGCCATTCAGCTGTCTCGGCAAACCTCTCAAACCGCAGCAACCAGCTATCCAGATCGTCCTTCTTGTCCTGAAATGCAGGTAGCTTGGGTCTCTTGGAACTAGCGTGGTCGTCGGTCTTCTGCGCTGAGTCGTTGCCTCCACGTTGCTGGCGGATCTTCTCCATCTCCAACTCGTGGTTCATCTCCTTCTCCCGAGCCTGTCGTTCAGCCTCCTTCTCCCGAGCCTGTCGTTCAGCCTCCTTCTCCTGTCGTTGAGCCTCCTTCTCCCGAGCCTGTCGTTCAGCCTCCTTCTCCTGTCGTTGAGCCTCCAGCTGTCTTTCTCTTTCTAGGCCTTCACGGAGGTAGTCCCGTCTCTCCTGCCCAGTGAGCTCCATAGCGTCCGCTTCCTGGCTAAGCCTTCCAATAACCTCCGACATGTTGTAGATAGCTTTGTCGATGATATTCTACTGTAAACTATGTAAATAAATCTAGTAATTTAGATCTGGTCCGTTCGAATATGGTCGGATCCCGGACGAGCCCCCAATATGTAACAGCTGAGGTTGTTCTAGCACGTTATAGTAGGGGGGAGTTAGTTGATCTAACTACAACCCTTTAGAAAACGAAACTATTACAGCTGTAAAATAAATAAACACGAGATCCGACGATAGATTAAATAATACTAAAGTTTAATAACTGTATAGTGAACAATAAATTACTAGGAAGACACCAGCGAAACTAAATATCTACGCCACACAAAAGGAAACTCACTTACTCACCCCCCAACCACTCACACAGGTCTATATATATATAAACATTCCTACAGAAAGTTCCCGAAATAAACGTTACCTTTGCCCTCGCACAAACTAACCAATCACGCATCAATACGTCATCAGGTTACATCACTCAAGGCCAAATCTGGCGTGAACATCCTTCTCCACAGTGTTATCGAATGTTCGGGAACATACTAATATTTACTGAACGAGTCAAAACACCTGACAACAAGCGGGCGAGGAAAAAACTACTCACTAGGAGAAGAAGGTCAGGTCAAGGAGTACAGTACACTCTAGCGGTTGTCAAGAAGAAATGAACACATGCTCACCAGTGTAACAAGAAAACGGGGGAGGGCAAGGGATAGCTTGCAGATGCTACAATGATTATGTATTATATACTTTGTTTGTTGGTTTTTGTGTGTTTATTTCGTCACTTAACTAAAGCGCCTGGCCCTCTTCTAGAAAATTGTTTGTTGCAGTAGTAAAATCAATTAATTTAATCACCAAATTAAATACTTTAGATTGGACATCCCGCTTAAATAAATGGTATCCATCAAGGTGGCTGCTGCAGACTGTAAACAGGGGTCACCGCCGCCATCTTGCCGCCGAACCACCGGAAGGGAGTAAACAACGACGCCATCTTGGCTACCGGACTTCCGTAATCTTTATTATAAAAAAAAATTGTGATGGGAGTAATTCATTATAGTGCAATTTCTCCTCTTTGTTTTGCTTGATGCTACAGCCTAAATGGCCATTTCAACAATCATAAAGTTAATTTTTCTGAGTGTTAATTAATCCAGTCCAATCGCTTTTGTATCGACCCATTATGTTGATTCAAGTTTCAGGTATTTTAAATTAAAAACTGTAAAAAAGTAAAATACAGTGATCTTTGTTTTGGCTCCCTGTAGTAAGCCCACCACACCGGAAGCGATGTGTTAGTACGAGTTCAGTTCGTTACGCGCAATTTCCCTACCAGAAATTAGTGCGTAGTGCTCTGATGCGCATGAAATCTGTAGTAAGACCAGAGTAAGACTGTAGAATATGGGAAGTTTTGTAGAACAAAAGAGAGAGAGAGAGAGAGAGAGATAATGGTGGGTTCACAGGTTTATTCCTGATAATGCCGGGAACTCCATCTAGTGATAAAAAAAAAAAATCTACATTCATGAAAAGAAGATCACTTTCGGATTTTTTTTTGGGGGGGGGGGGGTGGAATTAGCAGGAAGACTGGAAATTCTCTGTTCTCGCTTAATTTAGAAATATCGTTTGACCAGAAACTGATGTCACCTCTTGGGTTGCAATCGAGAGTCACTCATTTTCAACATAAAGTGCTTGGTTAGATTGATCGGGAGCCACCCTGTGAACAAAAATTCGCCAGTGAAAATCATGAATGTAGATTGCAGACGTTAATATTCCCGTATCGTATGCAAATATCGTGTACTTTTTTTTTTTTTTGTTGCTGTTTTTCGTTTTTTTTTTTTTTTTGGTCTGCAGGCTACTGGAATTTCAACTTGGCTTGACTGAAGCTACCGTAAAGAAATACACATGTGTACATTGCAAACAACAGACAAAGAAAACGAGGGGCAGTAATTATAATAACATGACAAGACACTCTAACCAACAAAGTTTCTCCTCACCCATAAAAGACCCAAAAGAGAAAGACGTTATGTTGGAGGATGAAGAGGGACAAACACTTAACAAGAACGATACAGAGACAGAACCAAAAAATGCAACATCTGACACCCCCCCCCCCCTTCCCCTTCCGACCCGAAAAGAGGACACTAGACTAACAGGCCAATGATGATAAACTAGACCGCAGAAACCAAAATTTAAAAAAAAAATGACAGAGAAGAAAACCAATAAGAGGTCGGCTTCACCCTACCAACATATCCAATACCACAAAACACTCCAAACTAGGAGAAACTACTGCAAAAGGAAAATAGTACCGGTAAATCTACGACATTTTAAAACCATGGATGATGAAGTACCATAGTCACAACGTAATTATGATTTTCTCTTTGTTCCCCCTAATTTGTACAAACTTCGTCTGTGCGGAACCAAAACTTAACAACAACAAAAAAAAAAAAAAAAAACTTGCAATCACAAAAATACAGTACTAGAAATCACCATTTCAGTTGCAAAAGGTGAGCAGGCCTAAAGTGTAGTAGACTTCAGAAATGGAAAAACCAATTTTCCCACTTTGAACCTTTTTGATTGCATTTTCCCATGTGGGCCCCAATTGTAAATACACAATTATTGTAAATCTAACATTTGTAGCAGCAAAAAAGCTGGGATTGATAAAAACTGACAAACAACAACAACAACAACAAAAATACACTAAAGAACTCGAAAAACAATTAACACAAAGATACAAATAACTTCCCAGCGGCACTCACACCACAAGGGAACGGCACAAAAGGAGGAGCGACCTGTGACAGATACGTCTGTGGGATATAAACCCGGAACCCGAAATGCCAGTGAGGATTAAAATTGAAATAGCGCAACACATAATGATTTCACACACACGAAAAAAGGAGGAAATTATCTTTAATGGCACGCGTGGTTATCAAAGATTACTCTACACAACACGAATTAGTATGCATAACGTAGTTCTTGTGGTGAAGTATGGTGACAGTTCAGTGAAAATCGAGCTTCCACATATCGCTGAATGCAGGTTTTCGGTATCTAAGCGGGGAAGAATCCAACAAAACTCGAGACTGTACATCTACGCCTCTAAGTGCCTCCAGTGCATTGGAACATGAGGTTACCCTCTTTCTCCGCGGACCTCTACTAGCTTCTCCGCTGCCTGCCAACCGATGCCGAGTTGTTATAATAATATTGTAATTTAATAACTTCCATTGTGCTTCTCCATGTGATTTTTGGTGAACCCCTTTGTCTCTTGATTGTTGATGTCCAAGGGACAGATGTAGAATCGTTAGAGGGGGACAACACAGATAGACTGACTGTGCATCACCGACAAACAAAAAGCAGATAGGCTAGCATTATACTACCAACACACTTGCAGGAATACAACACAACAGACAGAACACATAAAAGTAAGACAACCAAATAAACAAACACTAAACATAAATGAGTAAAATTTACAACAGTGATCCCACCCTGCATGAGCGAAATAAAAGGCCCATTTTGGCAGCCACTATATTTTACCCCACCCTCCCCCACACACACCGTTTCAATATTACAGAGGCTGACGTCAACCTATCTATTGCCTTCTTAACCATAATCGCTGTAGGTCTACGTGTATCATAAACAGTTTTCAAACTATTCATGTGGAAAATGTTGGCAGGTGATCCATTTCCAGTGTTCTGTTCCGACGTACATTGTATTGCGACATCTGATAAGATCACCGTTACATAAAGTAGGTTACGGTGTAAATCGAAATTCAGGTGTAGACAGTTGCAATTATGACACGTACAGCGTGTATAATTATTCAACTACATGTACATGTAATTCGAGTATGGACAGGGCTCAACATACTGGACAGTGTAAAATGATTAAATTATCTCTAATATTAGGTAATATTCAGACGCCGATAACTGCGGATCTGACCTGTTCACCATGTACATTCCAGACAATTTTCCAGATCTATCTTTCAATTTAATGTAAAATATCAAATGTCTCAGAATTGAATAATGGATTTCATTCTATAATTTATTTGTTAAGTAATTATTGGTCACTTGCAGTGAGTTTTTGTTTTTCATGTAAATTCAAAGGGACGGGTTCCCTTGGACTATTGTTGTCGTGAATTTGTACTGTGTGGAAAGGAAAATAACACGAACAATGAAACTCAAAGTCTCCTTGTTTTTGTTGCTTCTATATTTTACTTTATGATGGGCAAGGTGCCTGCAGAGCATTATTAGGTACACCCACTGACGCGCGTACATATGTAGGTTAGGGCTATTGAGTACACCAACCAAAAATCCATATTTGAAAATAATGGAGTAGTTGTTCGCTCCGATATTTTTATCATAGAGCCCATTGACGCGAGCTGAGAATGTTGGTCCCAGAATTACCTGTGTAGGATTATTTTTCATGCTGTTAAGTGTTACATTTTCTTGCATAGAATTTGCATAATAGAACGATCTCAGTAAATTTTCGTTGGTTTATTGTAGTTCAGCTGTGGGAGCTGGATGTGTCATGGGTTAGTCAGGCGCAAAAAGTATTATTTTGTCATAATTTGGACCATTTCAGATTTTGGATCCAACCATTATAATTCTCATTTTCAAGTTAAAAAAAAAAAAAAATAAAATCAGTGCCGTGAATGTAATTGAACGATGTACAATATACATGTATTGGTCTGTGTAGACAGCATTTGTATACACCCACAGGATGATCCAAATGTCATCAGAAATTCAGGCTAAAACCTGGATGTCTATACCCTATCACCCCGTCAAGCTTCACCTCTCTTTTGAATGCTTGGTCCTTCTTTGTCTTTAAGCTTAATGTGTCTTCATAACCTCTACCTTAGGAAGGTCTTAACACTAGCTTAACAATTCTTGTGATCAGCACTTTGGTTTTTACCATGCAGCTTTTGAAAGGGACAAGTGTTATATGTGGTAAAGAAAATATATATGTGCTGAAGCTTTGTGACAGAGGCAAAAAAAAAAACAAAAACAAACGACAATAAATTTCAAAAGAATTAGATATCATAACTTGTACATATGTAGAAAAAAACTCAATTTCCCTCCCAACTCCTGAGTCCTTCTGGTAAAAAAAAAAACAAAATTGAACCCTTAAACAGTTTATGAATGAATAATCACAGAATGGCTACCTAATTCGGACCTGTCACTGATGCTGCTCTTCCTCCGCCAATCAGAAAGACAAAAAACATAAAAAATTTGTTAAAGTTCATTGGGAAAACATAGCAGCAGGGCAAATAAGAAGAGCTGTACTGAATTTTTACATTTCCAAATAGTTTGGCATGAGTTTCAGTATTGCAGTAATGTTTATGCAAGTAAGTCGAGACTGGCCTGATGTATTTCTTGTTTTGAAGAGTATTTGGGCAGTGTGTGGATTTTTTCAAATGGGAACATTCGTTTATATAAAAAATATTGTAACAGGATTTTAAACTGAAGTCAGACATGTTATGGAGTGTTTGCATACACAAATTTAATCCAAAATGTCTATTGTGATAATACATAATATTACATCAACAATCTCACAAACGAATATACATGTATCTGTTTCTTAGTACATGTATTTAACACGCCTCTGCAAAGACTGCCCTCATCAACAATGGGTAAAAAATCTGCCACTCAATCAATTCACTTACAGACAGGTCAATCTTTTGTTTACCATTCTGCACTCCCACAGAAACATAACAACAGTCTATATATTGTATATATGTCTCACTAAATGACCAAGCTCTGGAAACAACAACTCACTACTCCTCAGACACCCTGTAAGCCACCATTAAACTTGATGGCATTCTTCTACAGACTCGCTGCAGCTTTGCGAGGATGATGGTCACTGCTGAACCAAATACAATTTTTTGTAAACACTTTCTCAAGAAAAAATTATCTGACCATTCCCAGATCTCTTCTCACCGTGGGTTTCCTTCTCATTGTTGTTTATTCTGTTTCTAAAAAAAATAAGCTTCTCATTCATGAACTATGAGTTTACCCGTAATCTGTACACAAACATGTATACAAATAATTATGTTTTGTATGTCACATGATTTCTGTTTTCCATTTCCAGGTAATTCATTTCAAGTTATAAAATTCTATATTATTTACACTAAATGTCACCTGAAAACATAAATGTCAAATTTTGACATAAATAAAATTCACACAGCCCTGTCCTCTAAAACAGATGATCTTAGCTTTATGAGGGGACCAACATCAAATCTTAATTTCACATGAATTTTTACATCTGGTATCTGGTCTGTATTAGATCTTGTCAGTTAAGTGACTCTGTCCTGGTCTTGAGACATATACCACAAATATCATGTCTATTTAGATATTTCTGATGGCTTCCATACAATGACACATACTATGTATATCATTATGTGCTACCTCCAGGCCTAAGATCAGGCATTAGGCTTAATTTGTCATTGCACTAACATATCAGTTTTGTCAAAGTTAGAAATCTATCACCAAAGATTATGCATTCACAATGTGGCATTTTTAAGTTCCACAACAGCAATCAATTTTGTGAAATGCAACTTCACCATCAAAATCTCACGTTTCCAAATTCTCATTTGAAATATGTGGCAAGAACAACACCGCCGACTTGGTGAACCATTAACATACCGCTCCTTATGTGCATCTCAGGAAAGCACCACTTGGCTTTCAGTGCATTGTGATCTATTAAATTCCTTCACTTGTGTGGATTGCTCATTACAACAAAAAAAAAAAAGTTTTACTGTGAAGTGTCCATTGTTCTGTACATTTTAACACGAAATCTAGGTATCTGTAACTCTGACTTTACATAAAATTATGCAAAAAAAAAAAAAAAAAAATGCCTGCCTTTTTTTTTTCACTCAGAATGCAGGCTTTGAAACCCCCAGAATATGCACATGGACAGGGTCTGTTTTGTGAAACAGTGGACACAGTACTTTTCAGCAACAGCCAGCAAACAACTGGCACAAGTAAAGAAAAGGCACTGGGAGTTCACAGATAAAAACAGTGATCACATGTGCTTTTATATATGTTTACAAGGCTTAAAAATACAATTCACAAGCCAGTCATATCTCTTTCTTATGTTCAGGGTGTGTTACAATATGACCCAATTTTTGTACAGAAATACAATTCACAAGCCAGTCATATCTCTTTCCTCTCTTCAGTGGAGTTTTAGGATATGATCGAATCTTTATACAGAAAGGTACATTCCAGTCGCCAAGCTAAGGTATTTCAATCTTTCATAACACGCTGATATCAGTAGCTAAAACAACAGTAGTACAAAGGGCCAGGATACCGCAAGGATGATACATATCTTAAAAAATCATCTATCCCAATTTGGTGAAAGGCAAAAAAATTGTGACTGTGTAAAAATCAACACAAATGACCAAGACAATGCACATTATTTCTGAAAAAATGATACACATTTTTATACACAGATACACATAAGTCATATTTTTGTAAGAGAATTTCCAACCATCTGCAACCTCATTTAATTTTCCCTTCTTCCTCCCACTGCTCTCTCACCAGTAGTCAGTACATTAAAACACACTACTTTCATCAGTATTACAACTTGAATTGCGTATCTTCCAATATGATTTTCTTTCTGTGATATTTCCTGATCATGCCAAACACCCTGATAAACTGGCAATGTCAATTCACCGGTGAAAACTACAAGAACAAAGACCGCATCACAATAATGTAGTGAAGCCATGCTTACATGTTAAAGCTGGCTAACAATAAAGCCAAACTACAATAACATGATGTACACAGCATAAACACTGTACATAATGTGCGGCCCAAATACCTATCAGATCAGTATTTTCTCCTTCCCCTATGATGAGAAACTGATCAATCATTAATGAACATCTTAATATGGCAACCACTGCAACTTGGTTCTCCAGGGGTGTTTCTTTCACCCCCTGACAATTAAACTTTACACTGTTTCACCTGTCAATCAATAATGTGAAACTAAACATGGTAGTAAGTGTCAGCAATACTCTGAGGGGAAAAATAACATATACAATATTAGTTTTAAAAAAGAAAAGAAATTCTGTCTCAAAATATAAACAATCTCCAAAATAATGTGTATTTTATTTAACATCAGATGATCCATAAAAAGGAATTGCCACATAAAAATAAAGACTAAATTTCTCTGAAATTATGGAATACCCAACACATTCAAAGGCCACTGATGCATACTTTCCCATACAGCTTGTCCAAACAGTATAACGCTCCTATAACATTACAGTTAATGTTGCCAAGACTTAGGATAATATAATGTATTCATTACACCTACCAAATCATTTATGGTAAAACAAAACCCTACCAGTTGGGCTAAATATCTGTGCCGATGAAAATGCTTGCCTTTTCCATGTCTTGCGTACTATTAAAGTTTTTAAAATGGAGATGAAGATAATTTTACGTTGATACAGAAAATAAGTCACCACCACTAAAACTCTAAATCAAAGTTTTCCATCAAGAAATGAACTTATCAAGAATTGTTCATCAGTAGTACAACACAGTAGAAAATCAGTGATGCAATGCTGCGTCCCATATGAAGGCTTTGTTACACACTGTTATCAGAGATACTGCCTTCAACAGAAAGCTACTGAAAAGGAGTCTTCTTCACATGAAATTTTGCACAAAAGAATGGCTCAGTCAAATGCATGACACTGTTCAATGCATTTTCCAGTATGCTGTTACCACTGTGTTGAAATATTAGCTTTACGACAGTGTTCCCACAATATATTCTGTGAGTCACATAAAGCAAAGAATATGGATCCATTTCTGGAGGTGTGAAAGCCATATTAATGAAACTGCAGAAAACTGAAATGCTGTAACAAATACCACTTCCACATTTCAAACATGTAATTTTGAAGAGCCCCTTGAAAAGTCAATTATTAATTGAAGGTTACATAACTATGTTCTTTATAATTGAAAATGATCCACACTCTAATTATTTTGTTAATGTAAGCCAATAAAACACTGTTTTCCATTACCAAAGCTCCAAGTATCATTAGTAAGCACTCTATAGTATGCATTCTATGACCACAAACTGCAAAGATTTTCAAATTTATGTAGACTCCGTGCAAGTTGGATGTATTCAGAAAATGAATCTTTCTGCCCTGGTACAATACTACCATACAAATTTCACCAAGATAAGGGCAAACAAAACATATGGCTTTTAACATTTGGGACATGTCCCATCTTACCATTACCATCACCCATTACAGACATAGACAATCTATCGAGGTTTTGATCAGTCCACTAATATTTTCATATCAAAGAAATTTACTTCATTCACACTCATTCACCAGCCAGCGAGCAAAAGTCACAGAGGTGCAGATGTTAACTTGGACCCGTAGCAGACAAAATTCACAAGTACAATTATTTATCAGATTCCTGGAGGGGAAATATAGATTATAATACTCGTGGCTATAATTTACCCAGTTATACAAGCATGTTGCATCTAAAAAAAAACAAACCAAAATTTAAAAAAACAACAAATAGATACAAATATATTTCTCAAAAAGAAGGGCACAGATCTATATGCAGATGTCTTCAGCTGAAAAGTTGAAAGCTTTCTGCTTTGCACCCAATTCTCATACATTCATAATAAATTCTCATGATCACATACAAAACATACATAATTCAGAATACGAACTAAATAAATTACACATAATATTACCCCCCCCCCCACAAAAAAATAATTTCATAAAAATTAGAAAGTCAATATGCTAGCAAGTCTGGAGCAACTGAAACTATTGAGTCATCAGTAAATTTGTACATTAGAGTTGTGGTTTTATCTTGAGCTCAAAATTCTCACAGCCAGCGTCTTCTTGCATCCTTCTACAAAATACAATGTTGCAAACCCTTCGCACAGTCTAATGCTGTGCTGTTGTATGATCAAGGGGCCCAAAAATATTTTCATTCAATAGAGATCTGATTCAAAACCTCCAAAAAACACTTTCTTTCTCTAACCAAATGTCCCACCAAAGCCAGAGCGTTGGACAATCTTTAGTCTGGCAGGTGACATGTTTCTAAATCTTGGGTCAAGTTTTGAGCCTCTACTCAGTTTGCTGATTTTTTTTTTTTTTTTTGTGGCCATATGTCTATGTATTCAATTGGTCAGGGGCCTTCATCTAATGCTGATAAAATGGAAATTAAAAAAATTGAAATTTACACATATTTGCCAACATTTTGGCATAATTTCACCATAATCTAACCTAAACTCATGTTCTTTTTTTAACCAGTTTTTTTTTTGGCTTACTTACCCAGGAATGCCACCCTATAAAACCAAAAATCTGAATCAAGCCAAGAAAAAAATCTGAATGTGGGGGAAAATATCTGAATAGGTGTAAACGACAATGAAAATAAAATTGTACCAGTACTAAATCTACTATTTTCATGGTTGTCCCTTCGGTCACATAGGGATAAACTGGAAATCATACTAAACAACTTACACTATTTGCAGTTCATTTCTATCATTGGATCTTAATCCGAGCTTTGGCCAACACTGAAAAAGAGCCCTGTCAAGAGAAGCACTGTAGCAAACTTTATTTTTGTTCTAGAACTGTGTTTTTGCCGTGAATATGTCAGACATGAGCTGCCTTGGCATGCTGGATGTTTTGCCCTTGATATGGCTTAGATTTACGAAATTTAAATCTACATAGGTTTTGAAATGATTATACTTCCGTCACAATCACAGAATATAGGTCTTGCTATATCATTTGGTGACTCCTTCTTCTCTCAAAGTCGCTGCCAAATAAATCACTTAGGCCATATCTGGCTAAATCTGTTTAGAATTAATTGAAGAGATATAGATCAAGCTAAGTTTAGAATTAATTCCTCCTTCTGTCACATTTGAAGCAAAACAGATCACACAGACTTAGATGAAAAGCTCTAACTAGGGTTAGAATCGCAACCATATGAAACTAAAAAGAATGTAAACAATGCTTGTGGCAGGTGAACAAATCACTAAACAGCGTAAAAGAAGCCAAATGGAAGTAGGATGAACTCCAGTTTATTCCTCAAATGATCACCATATTTTGATTCGCTGCATTTTACAAAAGCAATTCTTAAAAACTACAATCCTGGAGATGAAAATAAAAAGAGGATGTTGATTGCAGGAAGTAACGAAAATCAGAATACTGGCCTTGCTAATCTGAAAATTAAAATCATGCCTGTTTTTTTTCTCAAGAAAAATCAGAATTGAAATGTAAGTTTTATGAGGTTGCGGTCTGAGGGAAAATGGGTTGGACTGATCAGTTTGTTTCATGTTTCACCGCAACACAGACAATATGATAAAGAAAAAAACCAAAAACAAAAAAAATTTTAAAAAACCAAACATGACTGCTGACTTGCTCTTTCAGAATTATCTGTGTAAGATTATTTTTGATGCAGTTGATTTCATATTTCTTTTCTCCACACACCACAAATACACTCTTTCCATTTTTTCCTTACTTGATTGGCAATCATCAAAAATAGGTAAAATGTTTCCATGTACTCATGGCCTGTGATAAATTCACTTCTCTCAATGTTGATTTTCCCTGTGCAGTTTGAGACTGTAAATGTGCATGCCATTATCTCATGACCATCCATGGTGAGACCACAGCCTATTCATCACTGACCTTTATTTGACAACAAAATGACGAGTAAACCTAGGAAAAAATAGTTATTTTTGTTTCATGTGGCTTTGTCAGTAGAATTCTGAGTCCGAGCTCTGTAAAGATCCTGAATGTTCCTTGGTGTCCTGAGTTCCTGCACTATCTATGGTAAAAGTTTCAGGTCCATCCAGAGTTTTTGTAAGCCCTGAAGAAGAGTAACACAGAAAAAGAAGTGCTAATTACTGTATCAAAGAGCTGCGTGTTGGCATGTTGTTCTTGTAGTAAAACTTGAATTTGGTACCAACAATAACAATACCAAATCTGAAGGTGAAACTCAAATATATATATAATATATCACATGATATCCTGTTGTAAGCTTCAAAGCCCCAAGGGAGAGATACATGTAACATACTTACTAGTCAAGAATCTATATGTTGATTTACCAACTAATTTGATTCCCCCCCCCCCCCCCCCCAAGAGAAAAAGACTACTGTAAATTGGATATTTGATTCACAAAGTTGTAAAAGCACATTTTGTTTCTTATCCACTTGGCTATTTCATATCCATTTCACTAATTGATAAGACTAGAGTGATGGAATTATTGAATTCTGACAACAAATGGTAATGCTGAAGTAGTTTTCTGAGATATAGTAGGAATGGTTCACAAACTGCTATATGACCAATTTAGAAACAGTTGTGCATTATTTTGATGTCTTGTAAGAGCAGTTGAATAGCATATTTTACAGTGACATGCAAAATTTAAGTAATATCCATGAATGCTTTTGTATGTGTCTTTGAAACAACAACAACAACAAATAAACAAACAAAGAAAAACAATGACCAGAATATACTGGTGTCAAATAAGAACAAAGACATTAATGAAGAGCTTCCATGCAAGACTAATAATAAACAATAATAATGCACTTAAAATGATCATATCTGAGACACATACCAAATGCTGGAGTGGAAGTTGTGAAGCGGGAAGATTTTGATGTGACGTGATTGGGCGTAGCAGCGAAAGGCATATGAGCGAGAATGATGGCCAGGCAGTCGGCTACTCGAGGTGTAGGTGCGCATGACAAAGCTGGAGTGTAACCTAGAGGGCAACAATTCAGAAATCAAAGAAATTTGCTGATTCTCTGACACACTTCACAAAATTCACCACCAAATTTTTAAAAATTAAAATATTGCATGCAGTTTGCAGACCTACCAACTCATGACCACTTCAATATAAGACACCTCAAGGGGCAAACTATCAGTTAGTTATGATTTCCATAGAAAGGAGAACACAAATATGAAATGCTTCACTGGCGATATACTCAGTATATTTCTTATTGTATAATGTGCATACTGTCATCACTGTCTTGAATCTTACTAGGCCAGTCTTATTCTCAAATCTGTCAACAATTTCTTTTCCTTTAAAAATGTTATTTCTCATGCATCTTTCCTGAACACCCTAAATACAAGACAGTCCTGTAACATAAAGGACACTCTGTGGGTCTGAGTTCAATAACAATGTGAATGTAGGACCTGTATGAATATGGCAAAATGAAGCCTAAAGGCGAATTAAGATGATTTGTCAAAGATCACAATTAGTTTTCTTTTACTGGTGCTTAAAATGGAGCCATATGCTAGAGAAATCTGGACAATTTGTCAATTTTTATCAAAGACAGATCCTTTAAATGATTTACAACACTTATTTTTTATACAGAGACAAAAACTACCGTACTATGAAATTGAACTTAGCAACTACATGAGTAACGAATTAGAATTAGAGTGACAGAGATTTTTGAAAATGTTTTGCAAGTATTTTGTTTTTCATATTGTCTGGTTAACTACATCACATGAAATATTAATGTGTAATCAATACTGCAGAAATCATGAGTTTGAAAACTTAACTCTTTCAGCATGGAATTTTGGAGGGGTTTTCGCAGAATTTTTTAAGCAGTAAAATCTTCATTTAACTGGACCAGGGAAAATTCTTACTGTTCCTTTATTTATGGACAAAACACAAAATGTATATATCAAAATAAAGGGAATTGGATAAGCTTTCCAGAAATGAAATATTTGAGACAGAAAAACCATGCTAGAAATATTTTACATGCTGTTAGAATGAACAAAAAATTTAAGATCAACAAAAATTGGTAACTACATTAAGACTCACCAGTGCGTAAAAGTTATCCAAACATCAATGACAACATTTTTCTTCTATTTTGTTTATTGTGGGTTGTTTGAAACAAATTTCATGAAAATCCACCAAGGGATAAGGAAGATAAAGGGAATAAAGTATCAGTATCACAATCCGACTCGATCTCTGAATTTGACCTAGATCTAGCATTATTGGTCTGCTCATTTTTGGAAACTTTTAGATGCATATCTTGACTTTCCTCATGATCGGAACCCTCCTCTGAACTACATCTATCCCTTAAACTCTCCTCAATCATTTTGTCTAGCTTTTTCTGATGTCAAAAGCCGAGGTCGAGCCATCCTTACTATATAAAATGTAAACAAATGTCAGCTGTTCGCGTGTTTGACTGATCACAGCCAAATGTCCCTGTTGACACAATAAATGCTACCCCTCTAGGTACAATTCAAGACTTCCTTTTAT
Source organism: Onchidella celtica (assembly GCA_963931925.1). Classification (NCBI taxonomy): domain Eukaryota; kingdom Metazoa; phylum Mollusca; class Gastropoda; order Systellommatophora; family Onchidiidae; genus Onchidella; species Onchidella celtica. Next base: position 38,974,223 of record OZ007567.1, read on the forward strand.
TCCTTGGTTCTTGAATTTGTAGCCTCACTCGTTTTTCATTCATTAAATCTATGAAAACCACTCTTAACCCTTTTGATGCCTATCGCCCGAATTCGGGCAATGGTTTCTTCTACCCTCTTAATGCCTATCGCCTGAATTTGGGCGACGTCTTCAACTACCCTCTTACTGCCTATCGCCCGAATTCGGGCGATCTGAGGTGAGCTAATGTAAACAGGAAATACACCCCCTAAAAACGTGATTAGGGCTCCGGAAGTCGAATAATCTAATTCCTGATTGGATAAGCTTTAATTTGATCTCCGGATCATAAAGATCGGCCGATCAGTTCGTTTTTTATTCGCTTTTTTGTGCGGATACTCTCTTCACTACAAAATAGCGTCTTTCGAGTCCGACAACGACGATGTTGATCAAAACATCGGGGATTTGTTTGTAAATTTCGACTCTGAAAGCGATTTTGATGAGTTTGACATCAACCAAGAAGATATTCACAATAATGCTTTAGTTGACTTGCGTACGTGCGTTTCAGTTAGTAATGTAGATCTAGATCTAGCTGCAGATCTAGCCGAAGGCGGGTGTATAGATATAGATCTAGATGTTACGAAGAATGAAATGAGTGCATTTTCACGGTAGCCAGTGATGAACGCGTTTATAAACATTGATCCCACACCTCTAGACTTTGTTAAGCTGATTATCGATGATGTTCAATCATCAGTCTTGATGATTTTAGCAGTTCTGCTGCCAAATAGAAGTCAGAATGTTAGTATTACAATATTTTTATTTTCTTTTTGTAATTCTTGTGATGCTGCTGAAACTGCTGCTGCCACCACCACTACTATCACCACCACCACTTTGATATGTTCATTATGCGATACGGTATTCAATGTACTAAAAGTTTCTTTCTCACAGACTTATAAAATTCCCAATATCAGAAGAGATATGAATTTTTTTCTGTTACACCCTTGTTCGGACAAGTTTTGCACAAATGGTCTGGCACTGTGGGAAAAATCACAGAAAATAGGCTGGCACTGAGGGAAAAGTCTTGGAAAATGGGCCGGCACTGAAAGGGTTAAAATAGACAATCTCATCGGCCGCTGCCACCAGTCGTTCACAAATCCTGAATGCCAGTGGTTGATCGCGCTGGCTGAGTTAAGTGAGGCAGATACCTATATCACTGATCTGTTTTTTTCCCCCATCTATTTCCATGAAACTACACAAAATGACAAATTACAGTTTTCTGAAATATTCAAACATTAATAGAACCTGGGGCCACAATTTCAAAACTATTTAAATATGACTGACACTTGTAGTGGGGGGAGACTAATGCAGTCGAGCTCATCATACTATAAAATAACAGTACTTTAGATTACTTTGCTTAAAAAACATTCAACAAAAAATTGAAGTCCTCACCATTTTCATCTAAAGCTAAAACACTTCCACCTTTTCCTATGAGATCCTGTACAACTGGAACTAGTCCATTTCTGGCAGCAATATGGAGAGGTCTGCAATAAGAAATAAAGAGGTGTTTATACAATCATGTGTAGCAACATCAAATGAAATGTACATCTACAAATTAACTAGTAACTGAAAAGAACAGCTGTTTTAATTATAAACAGAACTACGTATATTTCAGGATTTGCCAATGCTTGTCACCAGTTACCGATTGAGCTGCTAAAAGTTTAAGCTTCAAAATGTTTATACAGGTTCCAGCTCATACCCAAAGGCTTTAACTCAAAAACCAAAATCTTCTTCTGCTTTCATACAGAAATGCAACGTTTCTAATAGAAAACCAAACTATGAATTTTATTTCTAATGTAATGTTGTTGTTTTTTTAAACTGTTAAATTGGTGCACTTGACCAAGCAGATGAATGAATATGGAATGGCATCTAAAATTCATATTATTATGAGAAGGAAGAAAATCAAGACACCACAATGAACCTTCTATGAATAAAATTTCATCTAATCTAAAGATACATACGTTCTTAATTCCAAGTTGGCCATGTTGATTGTTACAGAATCTTCTATTTTATCTAACAGTAGCAATGCAATGTCTTCCCGATTCTGTGAAGAAGAACAATGTGGTGAGGCAACAATCAGGAAGAAATCTTTTTGTAGCAGATATCCATTCTACGGTGACAATAAAGAGTATCTGTAACTTGAAGCTCCTGTCCAGAAATCTCCTTCCTTCATATTATATAAGAATTCTATGACTTCTGAATTTTTTGCACATCATTTATCAAATCCTACATATGTAGCTCTGTATGCATACATATATGGAAGTGTTCACTTTTGGCAAGCTTTCTGCAACAATCTCGTAAAAACAATGTACTATGTTCAAGATAACTGGGATTACTAAATTTATTGTGGTTTGAAGCATGTATTTACATTGTGAACTCTTTGTATGCAGGACAAATTTTATTATTTGGTGACTCATAAAGTTAGATCAGGACTCATTCTTTTTTGTTGCCACTTTTGGTTTTGAAAATTAAGATTACTAGCTGACCAAAGCAGGATAAATCTTGTAAATTCTCTGGACCAAGCCCACATTAATAATGGCACTTGGATTCCATGCATAGACTAATAGAACTTATTGTTACACCACAATTCCTTGTAAAATACACAGATGTGACGAAGTTGATTTTTGACCAGCAGTGTGAAAAGAGTGGCAAAGAACAAAATTATGATCATACTTGTAGATTTTACTCAACAAAAATGTGTATCTTTTTGCAGCTCAAAAGACTGTAAATATATAATAAGAAAGGCTGGATTTTGTCCAGAATGGATGTATTCATGTAATTTATCATCAAAAATTGTGGCAATATACAAAATTTCATATTTGGTCACATAGTCACAAAGTTTCAGGTGCTTAAATTCTCACCCTCTACCTCCATCAAAGTACAAAATACATCTCCTGCTATTTTTCCTTTCTGCAGTCACATCTGTCAATTTCTGAAGTTATAAAACCATTCTGCCTCCGTCTGTGGTTGGTGCACAGAAATATTTTCCATTTTTTTCTACCAAGACAAACACATACTTCAATACTCTTAATAGTATGCAGGAAGCAGCAAAACAGTTATAAATTCTGTGACTTTTTCTTCTGATATGTATAAGAGAGAAAAAGAAACCCAAACAAAATGCAATCCTGGAAATGTAATTTACTTACATGAAAGCATGCGTGGTGCAAGGCTGTGTTTCGATCTTGATCTGATATTGTCAGATCTGCTCCATGCTCTAACAGCAGTTCTGGAATCACAAAGAAAGTTCAGACAGTGAGATCATTTGGTAGGTTACTCTAGCCTAAACTGATAATACAAAGGTGAGACCTTTTAGCTATTTCAAAAGGGGAAGATCAAACAAATGCCAGGCAATGAAACAGCGCGAAAGAAATTTAAAGTATGAGTTTATCTCTTGAAGATTACTTTAACAGTCTTTCAATGAATAATGACATAATGAATAATGTTGATTACTTTCACATTTCAACACAACTCAATTTTCAACATATTGTTGGATGAACTCTAGTTGTAAAGCAAATCTAATTCTAAAGTTGCAACCTAGTAAATCTTACCAACAGCTGCCACATGGCCATTGGCTGCAGCATACATAATGGGAGTTTTCCCTGACTTATCCTGCACATTCACATCAGCTTTGTGGTTCAGTAGCAGTTGCATAGACTCTCCTTGATCAGAGTAAGCTGCCGCATGGAGAGGTGTGCGGCCCTTGCTGTCTTGTAAATTGATAATGCCTTCGCCTAACAGGTCTACTAGCAGCTCAGTACAATTATCATTACCATTTATCCTGAAATTAGGACAAAAAAAGACAAAACACTTAATTTTCTTGTCCTACTGTAGCTGTGCTTTAGCATGGCATTTACAAAAGTTAAACTAATATACAAAAATTATTTTACCAACATCTCTGCTGCCCTTAATGCATTTTAATGTCTATCAGGTGTAAATCTTTCAGTGGGCCACACAGTGACTTTTGCATACGCAGGAATACAGTGTCTACAGCCCATCATTTAAATTTGATCCAATTTGAAGTACTCTCTTTAGCTTACATTGGCCAGGGATTCATGAGTATTACACAGACTTCATTTTTGAATTTTACCGAGTAAATAGCACTGAAAGATCTATTACTATGGTTAAGTTTGAGTTTAGTACATCGTACTCTGACATTATAATGATTGTCACTGTCAGCTGGAATCATAAATAGATGTAAACAAGAGATACATCACAGGGGGACCTAATGTAAAATTTCCATGAGTGAAAGTGTGAGAACTTACACAGCACAATGTAAAGGTGAAAAGGCATTCCCACTAAATTTCCTCATGTTCTCCTGCTCTAACAAAACTTCCACACAACTGTCATGACCTGAGGACAGAGCGACGCAAATGTGAAACAGCAGCAAAGGACAAAGCATGTATGCAACTCATCAAAATACACACTTCATAATTTCACTCCCAATAACAACGTCACAAATGGCAACTTAACCCATACCCCGCGCGCTACCCGTAAAGCCCGCTGCATGGTCAGTGACCTTACTCACGGAGAATCTTATCTAGGGTCACTGACCTGTGCCGCTATGCGATGACCACATACGCTGTCCACGTGGTTAGGTTTTTATTGATCGGTATGAAAACATTGCAAGTCGTACAAGAAGCTCAAGAGTTGGTAACCAGGAAGAGTACCGGGCATCAGCTAAAGAGGTCAAAAAATCAATTAAAAAAGACAAAGAGGAGTTCATAGGAATGTTAGCAGAGAAAGCAGAGAAGGCAGCAACAGGAGGACACACGAGGATCCTCTACCAGACTACAAAGACTCTTGCTGGAAAATATGGAAAACCGGAAGTTCCTGTCAAGGACTGCAACAGGAAGGCTATTTTTGGAAAGGAAGCTCAGGCAAAAAGATGGATAGAACATTTTAGTAGCCTCTTGAACAGACCTCCACCAAGCAACCCACCCGACATTCTACCCGCAAGAAATGATTTACCGATCAGTTGCGACCCTCCGACTAAAGCAGAGATTAATGATGCCATAAAGCAGTTAAATCGAGGCAAGGCAGCTGGACCAGACCAGATCCCACCAGAGGCGCTGAAGGCAGATGCTGCTGGGGCTGCAGAGGATCTGCACTCACTATTCTCGAGGATTTGGATCGGAGGCAAGTTTCCAAAGGACTGGAAGGAAGGACACCTCGTGAAGCTTCCAAAAAAAGGGGACCTCAGCAATTGTAGTAACTACAGAGGAATCACACTTCTCTCCATCCCAGGAAAGGTTTTCAATCGGATTATTCTCAAGCGAATACAGAATGCAACAGACCCAAAACTTCGTGAGGAGCAAGCTGGTTTCAGGAGTAATCGATCAACCACCGACCAGATCGCCACGCTGAGAATTATAGTAGAGCAGTCGCTAGAGTGGAACTCCCAACTGATAGTGAACTTCCTTGACTACGAGAAGGCCTTTGATAGCATCGATAGAGAAACGCTGTGGAGAATATTGAGACATTATGGAATCCCAGAGAAGATGGTGAATCTTATCAAGAGCATGTATGAGGGGACAAGTTGCAGAGTCGTACACGATGGTGAGCTTACTGACAGCTTTGATATCAAGACTGGTGTTAGGCAGGGTTGTTTGCTGTCCCCATTTCTGTTTATTCTGGTGATTGATTGGCTTATGAAAGAAACCACCAATGGAGGAAGAAATGGCATACAATGGACCCCATGGACACAGCTGGACGATCTAGATTTTGCAGATGACTTGGCACTATTGTCGCACACACACGACCAGATGCAAGCAAAGACTACAGCCCTAAACAAAATTTCAGAATCTATTGGATTGAGGATACATCCTGCGAAGTCGAAGGTCCTAAAAATTGTTGCACCCCCAAGCGAACAAGTCAAAGTAGGAGATCAACCACTGGAAGATGTAGAGTCCTTCTGCTATCTTGGTAGTATCATTGACAATAAGGGAGGAACAGAGGCAGAAGTCAAAGCACGAATTGGAAAGGCACAGGCAGCTTTCACGTCCTTAAGCAAGATTTGGAGAACCAAGGATATATCTCTAAAAACAAAGCTGAGGATATTCAACTCGAACGTGAAGTCAGTCCTGTTGTATGGATGTGAGACTTGGAATGCGTCCCAGGCCTGCATAAAGAGAATCCAAGTTTTCATCAACAGATGTTTGAGGAAGCTACTTAAGATCAGATGGACAGACAAGGTCAGCAATGAAATTGTTTGGAAAAGAACAAGACAGAGCCCAGTCAGAGAGGAAATTGGTAGGAGGCGATGGAGATGGATCGGCCACACTCTCAGGAGGCCAGGAAACAGCATCGCGAAGAAGGTATTGGATTGGAATCCCCAGGGCAAGAGATCAAGAGGAAGGCCGCGCGGAACGTGGAGAAGAGCCAGAGAAAATGATGTGCAACGAAGCGGAAAGACTTGGAATAATGTAAAGAGGCTGGCCCATGATAGAGAGGGATGGAAAGTGTTTGTTGGTGGCCTATACCCTGATCCAGGGTGAGAAAGGCAATGATGATGATGATGAAAACATTTGCTGCTATGCCTTATCACGCTTGATAATGAATTAACCAGCAAAACCTTAGTCTATCTGTCTCTAACCAATCATCTGACTTATGATTCCAAACTGACAGCTGTAGTTTTCGTGAGAACGAAGCATGATAACTAGCCACGCCCTCCCAAGCCCTACACAAATGGTTTCATACTGATTGACACATACTAATAAACCAATGTGGGCATTTGGGGCAAAGATTATTTCAGAGCTTGTTTCTGATTGGTTCTTAGATACAGACAACTCCAGATGGTGGTCAGCTTGTGAGAAAATGCGATAATATTGCAAATTTGTTGAGCAACAGTTGGCATGTCGATGTTACATCTTTTGAAAGTGTGGGGAGAGCCTTTGAAAGCTTAGTCTTTGTGATTCCGACCAGTGGTTCACTGGTTAACATGTCCATGTCACAATGCGTTTGATTTAGAAGAGATACAGTGAACAATAACACGGTGGTTACATCTCAAAAACGTCAGTGACCTGATGCGTGAAAATACGGCTTGCGCGTGGCGTGGTCAGCTTGACCTTGCTGACTTTTGCCGCCCGTGCGGCGTGAGCGCTTGCGAGTCAATACCGACAATTGCCGCCCCTCGCAGGGTGAGGGTTAAAAAAACAGACCTAAACAAACTCACAATTAAACGATTGTGGTAGAAGAGTTTGGTGCAATAAATCTCAAAATTTCAAATTATCATTATTTGAAGACATTAGAGAGATGGAAAACTTCACAATTTTGAACTACAAATTCAGAAAAATATTAGAATTTGTGAATAAAACTTTTCTGACATAAATTAATGTTCCACCTAAAAGGAAATGTATTCAATTCCAAGAGATACAATCTCTGATTGCACACCGTTTTTGTTGAAATAAATGTAACTCTTGTAATAATGAGAAAAATTTTGGCTAGGCAGCTCAGGTAAGTCATTTTCTGCAAAATATATGAATTTATATTGCTCTGCTAAGAAGCTGGTTTCTACAACTACAACCAGACAACTTACCATTGTAACAGCTATAATGCAATGGAGTGTACCCTTTATTATCTTCTAAGCGCTCCATAGGACCAGCCTGCAAAGGAAATTATAAGAATGATTAACACACAAATTTCTCTCTACATAAATATAGATCCAATCTTGTCACCCTCTAAAATAGGAGCTGAAAATTGTTAAGCTCTAGATAATACCAATCACTCTTTACCACATAAATGTATCACAATGTCTATTTATATATCATAAAAAGAAATTTGTTATCACGTTCTATACAACTATTTTATTAATATATTTTCACCAGTTCATATTTGAAGTAATTAGGTAAATAGGAATTACATAGATGGTATATATGTTACAGTAAGAACCCGTACCTAGGGAATACGAGTAATCACTGAGCATTTTAGTAAATCCACGTAATCCCCGATTCACTCAGGGACTTCCCATAATTGCTGAAATTTCTAGTGATAAAGCGAAATCCCTAAAATTAGACCTGTCATTTTACGTGTTCTTACTATTGAGCTTTCAGTGAATTTGCGTAAAAGCCCCGCCACTGAATAAGACTCAGTTCCCTCTTTAAAATAGTTATAGGTGTGGTTGCAAGAAAGTACATCACAAAACTTGCTTGCTCTGCACCGTCAATGTGTTATGACACCGAAATTGGGTGAGTTTGGCAGTGTGTTTGTTTTGATCAAAGTTTATTAGATAAGGTTGTCTCGCTTCATTATTCGCCTTCCTCAAGCAAAGTCAAGATGTCTATCGAGGAAAAGTTTACACAACAGCTCACGGATCATTTTAAAGAAAACAAAAAAGGATTAATCAAAGTTTATTAGATAAGGTCGTCTCGCTTCATTATTCGCCTTCCTCAAGCAAAGTCAAGATGTCTATCGAGGAAAGTTTACACAACAGCTCACGGATCATTTTAAAGAAAACAAAAAAGGATTAATTCAAAAATGTGACTATCAGAAGACCATTGATGACTGGAAAGCAGCAGCTGATAATTCCCATGCCAAGGGGTGGCTTGGATATTATCTGTTGGAGAAGTAAGTTTTCACTTCAATATACAATTTTACTCAGTCAGTCTCAGACAAATTCTCTCTCTCTCCCCCCCCTCTCTCTCTCTCTCTCTCTCTTTGTCTGTCTGTCTCTCTCTCTCTCTCTCTGTCTGTCTGTCTGTCTCTCTCTCTCTCCTCCCTCTCGTTTTATTTGTTGTTGTTGTCTTTCATTTAGTGTTTTGATTTTTGATTTTTTTTAACGAATGGTGAAGGTCTCTACTTGTGTGTCTGTCTGTCTCTCCCTCTCTCCTTATCTCACTCTCTCTCTCTCTCTCTGTCTCTCTCAGGTATGAAGTACTCCAGTGCGGGCCCACAGAAAAATTGATAAAGAGACGTTCAGCACAACAGCAGTCGCCACTCTACTACGTGAGCATCGAGGAGACGTTTGATGTTGTCAAGAGCGCCCACATCTCAACTGGCCATGGTGGAAGAGACCGGATGCTGAAAGAACTACAAAAGAAATATGCAAACATTCCAACTAAAGCCGTTGAGCTGTTCAAGTCACTTTGTCAAGAATGCCAAAAGAAACGAAAACGGCCGCTGACGAAGGGTGTTGTCGTTCGTCCAATATTCACCAAGGAATTCTCGTCAAGGGGTCAGGTGGATCTTATTGACATGCAAAGCATGCACAGTGGATCTTATTGACATGCAAAGCATGCACAGTGGATCCAATAAGAAATGGATCATGGTGTACCAGGATCACTTGACGAAGTTTTGCATCCTTCGAGCCTTGACGTCTAAAAGAGCTGCAGAGGTTGCTTTTCATCTACTGGACATTTTTCTTCTCATTGGTGCACCCATTATTCTCCAAAGCGATAACGGATCCGAGTTCACTTCACACGTCATCACAGAGCTGAAGGAAGTTTGGCCAAACCTAAAAATGGTGCATGGTAAGCCTCGCCATCCCCAAAGTCAGGGGTCGGTTGAGCGAGCAAATGGTGATATTAAAGATATGCTGGTGGCATGGATGGCTGATAATGACTCACAGGACTGGCCTACGGGCATCAATTTGTTCAGTTCCAGAAAAATAGTGCTCTTCATTCCGGGATAAAGTGCTCTCCATATTCTGCAATGTTTGGCTGTGAGGCTCGTGTTGGACTTACTACTTCGTCATTGCCGGTGGAAGTGATTGCTCGGATGGAGACTGAGGAAGATCTTCTTGCTGTCAATGAAAACCCTCTCTCCCAAACTGATGGGGTTTCAAACCAGATCCAAGCTACAAGTGATGAAACAGCAACAGTTGGTGTGACAGACGGTGTTCTACTTCCAGTCGAACTTGAAAGCACATCAGCACAAGACATTGATCTACCCACAGGACCTTCCTCGCCCACAGCAACACCATCTGCCTACGATGTTGACAGTCCTGGTTCTTATGGACAATCAGAAGAGCATGTGACGTCTCTCTCACCCACTCCATCTGACAGTCCTGTTTCCTCTGCTGAAAACCTTAGGGTCGAAGAACGCATCAAACAAATCAAAAGGCGGCGTCGTGAAGCAGCCAATGCACAAACTTCTCAAGCAGAAAGGATGGTGAAAAGAAGTCGTGTAGAGATGCGAGCTGGCGAACAAGGAGACAAAGTTGCTGTGCCAATTCCACTTGTTGATCGTGGGAGAGGCGATCCTAGAAATATCCTTGGTGTCATAATTGACAGACGAGAAGACACAGACCAATATAGGATAGCCGTAAAAGCTGGTATTCTCAGTGGTCTGTATTCCAGAAATCAATTCGATCTGTGCCCTGAGCGTCTTCTAAACACTGACGAACATAAACACCGAAAAAATAGTTTCACTGCGCTCGGCGGTGATTTCTCAATCCTCTTCAGGTGGACAAGGCTTCACAAGATGCAACTGTACTGGTGCCAAAAAGTGTAGGACAAGGCGATGTAAATGCTTTAAAGCAGGGCTTCAGTGTAACTCACGCTGTCATAGCAGCCTCAATTGTTGTAACAAGTGAGAACGTCGATGGTGTCTGCCATTTTTTAGTTTTTTTAAATGCTTATTTTTATATCGTGGAGCATGTGTGTGTGTGTGTGAGAGAGAGAGAGAGAGAGAGAGAGAGAGAGAGAGAGAGAGAGAGAGAGAGAGAGAGAGAGAGAGAGAGAGAGAGAGAGAGAGAGAGAGAGAGAGAGAGAGAGAGAGAGAGGTGTATCTTTTATTTGTATTTGTATTTGTATTACTCTTTAATCCCATTTGGGAAATTTGCCTTTGTGCCATTGCACCCCAGTTACAACTGGAGCAGGCACGTCGTCGCCACAGTGCAGCGCCGGTCGGCGTTTTTTTTTTTTTTTTGGTGGTGGGGGGATGAGGGGGAGTGGGTGGTAGGGATGAATTTTTATTTAATTTTGCCCGGGCAGCGGCCTGTTCGGCCTGCTCTTTACGATTTCCAACTGCCAAGGTATCTTTAACGTGCGCAACGTGCACACGGGCCCTCCGAATTTTTTCGTCCTTATCCGAGAAGACTAGGTACTCGATCCTACCCCTCAATAGGATCAGGGACATGAAAATATGAGAAAAATCCCAAACTTCCAACATGCCTGCACCGGCCGGGTTTAGAACCCGGGACCCTTGGCATGAGAGGCGAGCACCTTGCCTCTAGACCACCTTACCGAACTATTTAAGCAATAACATTTTTATACTATACATGCCTGTCAATGTTTGCATTGTGTGCAAGTGTGATCAGGGATTACACGTAACTACTGGGACCATTTTTCAGGGATTTCACGTAATTCCTGATTATTTCAGTGATTACGTGAAATCTCCGAGTGAAACAGGGATTATGCGTATTCACTGAAATATTCAGTGATTACTCGTATTCCCTAGATACCTTTTCTTACTGTAACATATATATATATATAAAACAAGTTTCATTGTATATCTTAACAGTTTTGATAAAATAGAACATACACTTAAAAGAGAAGACAATAAGGCCATATGACCACACAAGGCTGACATATGGACTGCAGTTCTTCCTAGGTTGTCTCGCAATGACAGATCAGCACCATGGCGAATTAAGGCATCAACACATTCCTCATGACCATTTGCTGCCTGAAAATTAAGAGAGAGTAAATTAAAAAATCTCAACAATAACTACAGCAATGGACAAATATTGAAAAGCACTGAATACATCAGAATATTCACTGATATGCATGACAAAAATTCAAGTTCAGAAGTAATGAACAATATAGGATCCATCCTTTCCTTATTGAAGGGAGTACCCCTAAACTGTAATATTTATGTGAAGCAGCTGGCAAAATCCATGGATGTCAGGTTATTACAATACAATCTAAATTATCACAGTTCAAGCAAAACTGCGGGCCTCACTTCAATGCTACTGACCCTTTTCAGAAAGCTGCTTCAAATTTTGATGTTTGATGTCATTTTCAAGCTTCCATTGGGCATAACCATGAGGAACATTTCAAAAGGGGTGAATCTGGGAGGTTCAAGAGTGAGCCGCCTTGAAGGAGCAGTTTCAGTGAAAAGTGACTATTGTATAAAAACACGGGAGACTAGCAATAGGCCCATTGCGAATGACGTCACAGAGTGTTTTTGTTTTGTACTTCCGACACCTAAAATGGCGGGTGGATCAGCTGACGAGTGTAACTTCGAGATATGTCTAAGCGGTTAAAATGCCTGCTGGTTGCATTGCAGTTGACTGTTATGTCCGGGGTGCAAAGGATGGATCCACGTTGGTGCGATTCCCTACCATCCATGTAAACAATGGAAAGGAAGTGAAAGAATTGACAGAACGTCTCCCATGTGCGTGAACGCACATGTCATTGTTTACTGTAGTGAACTTTTTTTTAGCTCGCCGCCGATTGGTTCGCGACGCCTGAAGTGCTCACAGTGCAAATCAGCTAATGAATCAAAATCAATGCTACCATTGCCATGGTTAAGCGTTGGTCCTGACAACTAAAATGGCCGATATCCGCAATGGGCCTATACTGTACTTGAGACCTGAATATGCCATGACATTTGCCAGTAATGCATAAGCCAACTTGAGTTCTTGTAGTTTAGTGTTAATTTTTTTATTAAAATTTCGTAACAATCTGAAGAAAGTTAAGCCCTAGCTGTACCAGCTGAACATATACCAAAGCAAAAGAAATTGTTATAAAGGTACAAAAGTTTACGAATACCAATGCAGTCATTAATAAATCTCATAAATACATTACCCCTCTATGAAGAGCTGTTCTTCCTTCCGTATCTCTGGCATTGACTATAGCACTATTACGTATAAGAAAAACTGTGCTCTGAATGTGACCATGTTCAACAGATAACATCAAAGGCGTCCTAGGGAAATAAAAGGCATAGACATATTTGCTGAGACAATAGTTTAATCATTAGGAAATCCAAATAATATCCATGTTATCGACTCTGTACCATTGATGCAATGATGGTCAGCACCTGACAAATCTAAAATGTTACCAAGCATATGAACAACAATTTGCATATCACCAGCAATAACACCAGTATGGCAAACTAAAAAACTGACATAAATAAACTTACCCTATCACAAATATGATTTTGAATTTGACTTTAATACTATTCTAGGAAGACAATTATTACACTGAATCTACTATACTAGGTGGACAATTATTATACTGAATCTAACACATTCACTGAATGTATATATTATGAAAAACATACAAAGTCAAAAGTTACCTGAAGTTCTTGCTGACAGGCAAAATTTGACAATTTTCCAATGTTCAAATCTTGTTGATAAAACCTGCTGTCCTTTCTAATTTACATTAAATGACTGATCCATCATATTACAGATGCCACCAAAACTGGTATAAAAAAAAATATTATTAACCCTCGTCCCGCGTTGAGTGAACTCGTCCACGTAACGCCCCGTGCGGGGATAGCCAGCGGCCAGTCAGCCGATCGTTCGCGTGTTGCCGATAACCTCGGCGGTCGGGTCAGTCGGGTCCTTGTGAACACCTGTATCGCGTATACTTCAGGACGCAATAACAACAATAGTGGTGGATAAATCGTAAGGGACCCCTATGATATTTGGATAAAGTACTTGTGATGATATGCAGTAAGTTTTATTGTGAAATGGAAGGCCCCAAATCAAGGATTTTCTGCATTTACATGCCGTTTAACACACGTTTTATCATTTTCCCAAGACCTGCGCTTTTTCTGTCCCTATGTCAGGCCATTCAGGTGAACAAATTATTTTTTAAGCCATTCGCTTAATTTACTAACCACATGTATCGTGACAGTGCCTTCTCCCTCCTACACTATGTAAAGCGTCCACTTACTATGATGTTAGTTTTAGAGGGGGGGGGGGGGGGGTGTGTGTGTGTGTGTGACAGGATGGATAAACACGCGGAAATTGTGTGGAAAAAAAAAGTGAAAAAAACAACAACAACGACAGCCTTGGCAACCGAATAAACAAAGCGCGAGGCGCACTGTTGCTATACAAAAATGTGGCCTCCCGCAGGACCCGCGGTTAAGCGTGTCGGACAAAATAATGGCCTCCCATGTCTCGCGGGGAGGCCAATATAGTGGCCTCCTGCAGGACTAGGGTTAATAAAGCTTCCCAGACTTTTCCCTCTTTAAAATCCACAGTAACTTACCTATCAAACACATCTGTACAATCAACAATATTCCCATCATCTGCTGTTTCTAGCAGCAAATTCAGGGACTTGGTGTGACCATTGGAAGCTGCAAAAAAAGATATGGGCAATAAGTTATCTTTCTTGCAACCACATTGAGATAGCTGAAACACACTGCCAAAAGAACTTGAAGCTTAGCACCAAATAACTAAAACTGTGATTCGGCATTTTTTTAAAACCATGTTTTTACCTCACTGTCACAAATGATATTAATGCTTTACACTAAGATTTTCATGCCTGTATAAATGCTAATTACTGAGTTTCCTTTGCTCTAAGTCTGATAATCTTGTCACCAATACTGGTAGCTCAAGTAAAACTGTACAATAATGCTGTCACGCAAACATTCTGTGTCCTGCAAAATTTTACGTTAATTGTTTCCCCACTTCACAGATGTAAATTCAAAGTCAAAATTCGTGCTTCCATGCTTTTGGCGGACGGACGTGCTTCCATGCTTTGGTGCTGCTAACGAAGCAAGAACTCGCAGCTAAGTAAACTGTTTCACTTCGTTCCTGTTGAGGTCTTTTATTGTTCGTTTTTTTCACTTGACAAAGGCGAAAGCCGAAAATTTGTGTATTTTCTGTCTTCTCTTTAGTTTGCTTTGTATTGTTTGGGTTTTATTTCTCACGCGGGGCTTTGCAACATACAACCTTTTCTTTTTGCCCAATTTTGACTTTGCTTATAGCCCTGCTGCGACCCCACAGTTTTTCTGTGGTTTTTATGATAGATGTAAATTCAAGCGATCAGTGAGTGCTATAATTTGTGGCAGCTTCCTACCTGCAGCATGAAGAGGCGTCCGTCGTGTGACATTATCGTGAACCAAGATTTTGGCATTTTGGGTCAACAGTGTCTCCACACACTCTGTGTGACCACGATAACAGGCAAGATCTAACATGGTGCGACCTGTAGATAAACACAATCAAAGTTATTGTATCTACTTAACATCTTCAGCTACATTGCACATCAGGACTCTCATTAATTAAAAAAAAAAAATAAAGCCACAGAAAAAAAGGAGGTTACTTACCATTAGCATCTTTGATGTCAAGATTCATCATGTATCCTAGCAAAACTAACAATGCCTCATTATGACCATTATATGCCTGAAAATACAAAATACAAAATGACGGCAGTCATGAAATCATCAATAAATGTAACAGTTAATCAATTAGCTTTGACTAAAGACAACAGAGTTAGAAATGTTGGGAGCGTGTTTTCTTTGTGTCTCTGCAAAAAACCTGCACGGTTTGTGCGCTGATCGAGCTCTGAGCCCATGGTATTCTGCATGAGGAGAATATTTGGTATAAAAATAAATTAATCATACCATTTTGTAACAGTACCGCCGCAACTAATAAAAAAAATAATAATTTAAAAATGGTCAGATTTTTCCTACAGTGATTAAAGTTATAATTACAAAATAAGCTCCTTTAGTCAAAGGCTAGAATGATAGCTGAACAGAGATGAAATATGCCACTGTTTACGACTTCTACACATTCCTTGCCAGGTGATGGTGTGAAGTCTGTGCATGCAAAATGTGCACTTGACTTTCTGCCTTTTCTTGAAGCAAATTAGTACAGAGTGAGCCTATTAAAAGAGCTTTTCTCATTACCAAGAAAGTTGAGTACCCAGTATTTTTAATAACAACCTGCATTTATTTCTGATTACCAGAGACATATCATTTTCAAATATGAAACAATTATCAATGCCAGATGTGGAATCTTAAATTTGAAAATCTTAATTCTTATTCAAAAGTACTTTATGGCACAGTCATTCCCCAACAATTTGCATCACGCACTTTTAAAAAACATGGCAAATCACCATGCCACTTAGTCAACACTACAGGCAACCCCCAGCACATCATACAGAGTCAATGGTTACATCAAATGCAAATCCAGCTAACAAAAACCCACCGCTAAATGACCTGGAGAATATGGAGCTCCACTCCTGAGAAGATCTGTTGGTGCAGCATCTAACAACTGCAAACCAAAAAACAGGCAAGAACAAATGAACAACAGCACTTGCCAGACCTGACCAGCATGATCTTACCATCTACTTGGTACTTCCACTTAGTTTTAAAAAAATGCAAAATACTTCCATCTTCTAGAGTTTTATTTTGAGAAGGGCTGCCAAATACTGTCTTTCTAAAATTCATGGAAAACAAGGCAAATGTTCTCACTAGCTTGGCTGTTCTCATGCAGGAATCTTGACATGCAACTCACAATAACTTCTTGGATAAAGAACATCATGTTGTGTGCCTGGTATTTTTTGTGCACCTAGTCTCAGAGCACACTATTACCTCCATAAGCAGTGTTTGCACTTTTCCACATTCTACTTTTCTTTCTTTTACTACATTAACTTTCATCTAAGTGTGGTGTCCCTTTTGAAATAATTTGGAGGCATAAAAGATAGTAAAAATTTTTACAGCTGGTGTGACGCCGTGGTAAAGGAAAAGGAACATTACCATTTCTAAAGACAGTTTGTGGCCCTTGAGGGCTGCATAGTGAACAGCATTGTAACCATCATCATCTCGAATGCCTGGCCTGGCATCATGATGAAGCAGTAGTTCTACCACCCTGCAAAAATTTCATACAAAACTTTAGGTAAAAGAGAGATAATGGTTTCACAATGTGGCGTAATCAGATATGAATATAGAAATAAACCAATTGTCATGTTTTATATATTCTCAAGAACATCTCTAAAATATCCTCAAGCAACATACTTACTCACAGAATGTCTACACAGACATTTGCCTTTCATTTTGTGTCATAGCTGATTCTGTTTCAATGGCTAATAGCTTTCAGTTTTTACAAATATTAATCTTCCAATGTTAATAAACAAAAGCTAGATGCTTACTTTGCATCTGTATCTGTGGCAGCAGCATAGTGTAGTGGTGTACATCCTCTACTATCTGTTACACTGACATCACTTCCTGCTGTTAGTAAGATTAAAACATTCTGGAGATGACAGTGAGCAGCTGCATAATGAAGTGGTGTCCTGGAGAAGGCAAGCAAGACATGATCATGACAATGTAATAATGATTTTCTGAACATTTTTCTCAAGCATGTAAGCCTTGATTACTTATCACCTGGTGCCCTTTGGGTAAACTGGATCAGGTCTCTACTACAAATAGCACTTTAGCATACCCCTCAGATGGGCTTTCGTTGCAACCAGCAATTAGATATAGATAACTTGAGGTCCACTCAAAAGGGAGTAAAAATGCTCTGGCCTACACCACAGTGACTATGAACCTTTTTTCCTACCCAAACTTTCCTGATAGTGCACTGAATTACTCTTACAACAGGTAAAAAGATTTTGTATCATAAAATGTGCAACCGGTTGAGGGTTTGAAATTCACTGTTGCTTTAATTTGCGACTATGATTTTCATTGAAATCAAGAGAATGTATGGAGATTTCAAGTGACTTAAGCACTCATGACACTAACACATACCTGCCATCTATATCCTGAAGAGTCAAATTCCCTCCTTCATTCAGAAGATATTCTACACACTCTACTTTCCTGAAATAGTGAAATATGAATTTAAATTTTACCGACGACTGTCTCATCAAGAACATGTGAGTGATGTGGTAATTGCATTCTAATATAAATTAATGAGAATAATAATTTTCAATAATTATTTCCTGGCAATTTTCTCCACTCATTCAAAAACGAAAATACATGGCATTTTAAAACACAATCCTACATATCAGATAAAAACAATGCCCTATCAAATGCAATGCACACAAAAGTGGTTTTAGTTCATAGGCCTCTCTTAAGTTCACGAACCCAGATTTTGGTAAACACTGGTAGGTATCAAGAATAAGTTTTGAAACTATGAAGAATAAAATGAAGCTGTAATGGTTTAGTTTTACTACATGTTTACATGATACAAAACTGCAATACCCAAAACAAAACTCTAGCATTTTTTTAGCAACTAGAATTGAAACTTTGAAAAAAATATCTTTTCTCCACTAGAATGCTCTAGCTATGATTGTGACGTGAAAGAAAATAAACAGGACTCACCCACTGCAAGCTGCACCGTGGAGACAGGTTCTGCCGGCATCATCTGGAATGTTTATGTCAAAGGCAGGCATAGAGGACACTAGCTTGTGAACACAGTCCACATAGCCATTCAAGGCTGCCACATGGATTGGCAACATTCCCATGTACCCTCGCCTGAAGAGGCAGTAAAGTGGAATGAATGGAAATACCTTTATGTCACCAAACAACAAAGAAGTACATATGACAATACTTAACTCATTTCTCCCCGCGAACGGGGAATCCCCATTTTCGCCTTTCATGCCGAGCGGTACCGCGAACGGGGAATCCACATTTTTACCCCGACCGTATATATATTTTTTTTCAATTCTAATTTACACATTACTACTTTATACCCATACAATAATAAAAACTACCACAGAATATCATAACACATTCATTTATAAACACTTCCACCAAATAGAATTGAAAAATATTAAAAGATAAGCGAATAATGAATTTTTTTCTAACGCACCCTATAAAAGCATGAAAACTGCAAAATTTACTTGGGCCAGCTGGAGCAACTTGGCCAAATTTACTTGAGGAGAAATGAGTTAAATGTATCTTTGACAAATGCTTATTCATAGACTGTGCATTATCACTATTGTCTTGATTCATACTCTTGGAATCCTAAACTGGATATTTAAAATGAAACAGTCAACTGTGGCAAAAAGTGAAATTTCAACTAGTTACTTACAGGTATTCATAAATTATAACCTAACAACAGAGTTGATTGCCAAGGCACCCTCATGCAGCCTTAATATACTCACTGGTTTGGATCTGCATTGTGGTCAAGCAAAGTATTAATGAGCAGTTCATGGCCATATCTTGCTGCAACATGGAGGGGTGTATTACCGAATCTGTCACATGTGTTTACAAGACACCCTGCAAAAGAGATTAAAAATTCTTTGACTAAAACCGAATGATTTAGAGTTTGCCAATATGACTATTATGTAATCCATGACAAATTATAATTTAATTCATTTACACTATTTGTACAGCAATAGCACCTCACTGTAGACATACATCACGCTACTTTCAAAAGCAATGATCTTAAATTACTGATGGTGTATTTCACATTTTTTGAGGATGAACTTAACTTCTTCTGAAAGCCAATTTAAAGTCACATTACTGGTACCCTAAATCACTCTTTTGCTGAAGATTACACTTGTAACATTCTCCTTTCTTATGGACTTCACATGGTTCCCAACCATCACAATGTACTAGCCAGATCAAGTATGACTATTTCATAAGGATAATAAACTGTGAATTAAAAAAAAATATAAAAAAACAAACACATATGCATACATAAAATGTTCATTAATTGTGTTGGTACAGATTGATACAGAAATTGGATACTCATGGTTGGTCCTGTCCTTCTTCATACAATAAATTTACTTCAGTCAAGAATGTTCACTGTACAATTTTTCTTCTCTTAACTTGTAAGAAAAGTGTATAACAGCATTTTTTCCATTAAGACATCTCAGCAGTGAAAGAATTAAGTTCTGAACTTTTCATGTCACGATCAGTCTCGACATTTGTTCTAATGGTGTTCTACATAATGAACTCCAGTTAATGTGACAGCTTCTTACCTGTGACTGCCTACAAATAAATTATTGCATAAGACATTCATCACTGTTTTCTTATAGATTATACCCATGAAAATTCAAGTATTAAAGGTTTCAATTAGGGTCCAACCCCTCAATATCAATTTATATATATATAAGCACCTTTTCCTCTCTATATAAGAAAAGAAAAGAAAAATGCTCCCAGCTTTTAAAAATAGACTGACATAACGAATGGAATTAATTCTTAATTAGAAGAAAGAGAAACTGGAGCAAAAGAAAAAAAAGAATAATTGTGAGTGAACAGGTTAGTAGCAAGATAAACCACAATGTTAAATCTTGACAGAGGTGCTATACAAATCATGATGGTAACACTCTGTGTGTACACATGTTGTCCAAACACCAAAAACAGCATGTACTGCTACACAAGAACATGACTACTTAAAAGAAAAAAGGGAAAAAAAGAGTCTTGATTATTCACTCAACCTGCCATCAAAATTTAAAGACAAAGTTAACCTATCCTGTGCCTTAACATATGAGTCAACAAAACTGTACTTTGCTTTTGGATATGGAGAGGCGAGCACGAAGAGATTTGTCTTTGAAATGTCTCAAGCCAAATAGGTGTGCTTACCACAATTGTCTGAATTAGGATGAGCAATCAGTCTACTTCCTCAATTTCTGCAAGAAGCTATGTTTACAAAATTTCAATCTTAAAAGAAGTATCCACAACATTCACCCCTTATTCTTCAAAGCAATCCTTTATGAAGATAAAGACTAGGACTATGATATATATATCTATATATATATAAAAAGACTAGGACTATGATACTGCTAACAAACTGCTATGAAGCCGTTAACTGAACAATCAAGCCATGTAATTTGTTTACAATTTAAGTTTAAATATTACTTACTCCAAAAAATTTATTTGAAAAAAAAAAGGGGGGGGAGAAACCCAAAAGTTCACTGCAACTTTCCAAAATGTTGTCATTTTATAAAGGTCAAAGATGACAATGAACTGCTGCAAAAAAAGATAAGCGTAAATGCAAAATGAGAGGTCTCACCATGCTCAATCAAACTCTGTGCTCGGGTAAATCGACCATGCAGGGCAGTCATGTGGAGAGCTGTGCGGCCATCCTCACTCTGAAATACAGGTTAGGCGTTACACAAGCATGCACAGGAGGATGGAAAAGTCAGTAACAAGGTCACAACAAAAACAGCAAATCGGTATAATGATTCACTCTCTCTGCCTCAATGTGTCACTTCTCTCCTCCCAAAAGCTGTAAAGAAAATGATCTAGAAAACAATCCAGACACTGGAGTGAAAGACAGACTTATTTCAAACAATACATATAAAATGGTCAAGCCCTTGATCAACAGCTGTCGTGATCAATTAAATATCTGCCATTAAATTCAACAGTTTGTATATCAAGCAATAAATTTATACAGGCTACCACAGGAACTTGACTGGGAACCAAACACGAAAGAACTTTTAGCTCCATTAACATTTTTTCAACCAGGCCTTATACTGTAACTTCTTATTTGATTTTAATGTTCATGATGGATTACTCACACTGGAAACAACAATTAAAATCACAGAAGTGAAAAGTAAAAATTATCATGTTCAGAATGTTCTCAAATTTTCATAATCTTCATTTTTTAGCATGATATCATAACCTATTTCTCTTCCGTCATGCCCTAATGTGAGAAATACTCCATTTTCACACCCAGGTCTGGAATTTTCATGTAAAACCCCAAACACTAGTCCTTGAGTGACCTATTTCCAGCTGGTGAGTCAAGGAATCAGGTCAAGTGACTCTGTATGAACTGCTGAAAGAAATTCAATAAACATCCAGCAGCATTTGTTCCAATGCCTATTTACACCACTGAATATCTAGTCTCATGACATGCAAATATAAAATTTACATTTTGTGATTTATTTTTATCTTTAAAGGGCACTCACTGTGTTTGGACAAAAACACTTTTTCAAAATAAAAAAAATTCATGCATCTCTGTTCACTGAAACCTTCTTTGTTCCACACTCATCTGAACCACAAGTATCTGAAATTCTTTTAAAAAACCTCATTTACTTTCAAATGGAAATTTGTTCTCTGATTTGACTGCTAAAACTAGACCTTTTCCCTAAAGCCTTTCTTCCCGTTCAGGTCTAAAGGAAAAAACTATCTCAGCAATTGGCCATGAAGTGTGTTTCTTTGACACAGCAGTATTTCCTTAATTATCCAAATACAACTCATCAAGCTGTTTCCCTCTATGCCAAACATCTGCACAACATTTAGAGCTAGTCATACACGAAACCATGAGAACATGTGTTTTGACAATGATAAAAAAAAAAATCTATTCCTGGCTCAGCTTGGTACCACTGACTTTCAAAAACTCTGCTTCTTTTCTGCCTTACTGAACCTAAACAATAAACATGCACACTAAAGACACCACTAATGATTCTCAATGCAAATTTATCTGTACACTGTCACCCATACAAAATATTACAAACTTAGTTATGTATTGCTATGCTGAATGATGCACTTTGGCCAAATGCCACTGGCTCCACCTGCACAGCCCAACAGATTCCTAAAAAAAGTTACTTTAAACAGATGATTTATACAATGCTATCATCTAATTCATGAAAATGTAATACTTGCATCTGAACTTCTTAAATGCAGCAGACAACCCGTCATTGTTAACATACACAGCAAACAAAGGACAGTATGCACAAAGGTTTTGAAATATTAAAAGGGCAACTTTTTTGTCCATAAATTGTTCAGTATCCACTGAACATTTCTGTCAGCCTTGACAATGATCAGTTGTAAGAGTGCATAATGGAAAAACAGCACTAAATCAAATTAATTGTTATTCATGCAATCATGCTTTGCGCTTTTTTTCATGCATATATGCAGTTTCTGTGCAGATGTGATTTTACAGGGATAACAACGTTACTGAAATAAGAACACTACATTTTGGATGCTTGTTCGTGCAAGATACAGCAGATTTTGCAAAAATCAAATGCTTGCTTCATAGTTAGGGATCCTTTATTTGGCATACTTCCAACTTGATTGTCCTATTGTGTTTTTGTTCATGCCAGTACTTTCACATGTCATCTAACAATATTCATAATTATGGTGTATTCTGTGAGAATGATCTTAAAAATTACGGACCATTTCACTAGCAAAGTATAGAAGGCTAAGTGAAGTGTGGGCTTTTAGATGCTTTAGCTTGATAGTGCCCACACAATATAAATCTGGCATGAATTAAAAAGGTGCACAACAAAATCTACCATGAGAAAATTGCCCACAAGATCATAACACCCAAATGTTAAACAAACAAAATGATAATGAAACCTAAAAAATGCCGCCCAAATAGATTTTAAGGACAAAAACTGTACGCACATACACATTACTCATCATGCAACTATCGGGTGCACTTCACAGAACATTAATTGGAGGTCTATCACTTTTGCCAGAACAGAAAGATGATGCAAGGATAAACACAGTACAGCATGTGTTATCTCCCGCTGATGCCCCAATTTACACAAAAATGGAAGGAGAACTTTTAGTCAGTTCAACGCTATAAGAAATATGGCTATTAACCAACACTTTATTGAAATGATGACTTAATCAAAGCCAATGGGGACTTTAAAAAAAAAAGGTGCTATATGCTTCGCCTTTGTCCTTTGAGTGAACTTCCCATGACCGCTGACTAACGTATTTTTTTTTTTTAAATAACTGCTTGAAAAAATTCCCTGACAGCAAATGACCAGCACAACATCATGATGACAGCAAGCACAAGGCTGGAACAGGAGCATGCACAAAACAAAGACGGCCTTAAAGAACCTACTGGCATTTTTTGAAAATGGCCCAGAGACTGCACCATTTGGTTGTGATGGGGGGAGGTCAGAAGACTTCTCTTCCCGGACACACTGTTGTTCAGCAAATAAAAAGGATTCAAACTGGTGAACTGGTATATGCAAACTGCCTCAAAACTTTTTCACTTTCAAATACTGTTCAAAACCAGAATAAGCCTATCTTTTTGACACCTTTCTCACATACAAAAAAGTTAGTTGAAAGGAGCCTTGAAATGCAAAAACTTTATTCCTGCTTGAGGAGATAAAATACACATACTTCACTGTATTACCAGAAAAGCAAAACAAATTCACAAAAAAATTCCAATTTGAGAGCAAAAACTGCCTCCTAAGCCATTCTGTTCTTCCCTCTGTGACTCCTCAACTAAGCAGTTTGTTGCAAATTATTTTTCTTCATTTCTGTGTTTGTTCCTTGTTCATACACAATTCATATGGTATGTGAAGAAATTTTTGTATGATTTGTCTAATGCACACTGACAGCTAATGTGTAAGAAGCATGTGTGTCCAATGTACAACAGAAGCTACACATCAACCCAATTGGCTGTAATTTAATATCACAATCAAAATCTCATACAAAACACAACATAGCCAGAGATTATAAAAGGCAAAGAAGCAGAGTAATTGATTGTGCAGTACAGATTCTTCTTAATGGAGATTTGCAAATCTACAACAAAGTAAAAATATATCTTTCATCACCTGTACCTATCATTTTATGAACTATGATTTGTTCCAAACCAACCCATTCAATGTTAAACCGATATGTTCCGGTCCAGTAGATCAAAAATGCTCTGAGACCAAGCTGAAGTACATTTCCATATCTTTTATTGGCTAAATAAGAAAATTAAAATATTTCTTCTGCACACCATTTAACTAAATGAGTTGTGCAAAGATTCACTGATATAATACACGAACTGCAACCTAGTAAAGGTAAACAACTGAAATCCAGTAAGTGAAATGAAATTGCATTTCTGTATATGACCTAAGAAAATACAAATATCATAAGGTGTCTTTTCATTATATAAAGATGAAAAACAGATACAGATATGCTATCAAATCTAACCTGCTTAAAAATCTGAGTTCCGTTTCATGTTCATCTCTACAATAAACTTTAGGGCTGATTACCTTAGAAGTCCTAGGATACCACAGTTCCTCAACAGAAAATACCAGTGACAAGCATACATGTTCTTTGTGCAATGTGCTTTTGGAAATATGGTTGTTTAATATAAGTAAACAAAAAAACAAAAAAAAACAAAAACAAACAGAACCAGTAAAAAAATAAAATAAAATAAACAAATTCAACAACCCAATGACGGCATGGCGACGATGCAAGGTTGGCCCTGGAAATGCAATGTGCAAGACTACTCTTAATTCTCATGGAACTGAACATCAAACCGTTAACATCACAACATGTAAAATATCTTCAAGATAATAACGAACATAGATCTTTTTTTTTCCCCCTTTCTTTTAGCTGCTTATGAGATACACCTTCATTTGGATAAAAGAATCCTGATATGGAAAAAACATGATTTTCAAGATGTATGTGCAGTCAAAAAATATATGAATGTGTAAAGACTTGCCTGTGCTGTTGTGCTAGCTCCCTCTGTGACAAGTATTTCAAGACAAATACTTCCGTGTGTTGAAGCTGCTGCAAAATGTAATGGTGTCTGAGGGAAACAAACATCATCATGAATCAGCATAACGGCAGAATACATCAACATTTAGCTGCACTGTTGTCATCTTGCAGCCTCTCCTGCTGTACAATAAAAAAGCCACTTCACATCCATACAAAGACCATGCTCTGACACTTATGAGAAACAAGTAAGATCAAAGATTTTGGCCTCAGCAGTATATAATACTCAAAATACAATAATTTACAAACATCAGAAACCACTCACAATCATTAAAAAAAAACAACCCACTAAATTTCAGTATAATATCAAACACTGTAGAACTGGCAATAAGGTATTTGAAAATGTGAACTGGGTAGTCAACAAATTTTCAGAACATATAACGCAAAAATCTGTCACTGCAAACACTACAAAAATGTTGTGATGTCAATTTTATATGTAGCCAGCTCACAACTATTAAATAATAAGCTTCATTCTGGTAACTAAAGTCAGTCTCAACCATGGGTGCCAGCTTTTAAACAATGTGTTTCCTGCAAACCCACTTCCCAATTTTTTGTATTCCTGCAAGGTCTTCGGTGTACACGGAAACACCGCGGTCGACCCCCAAAGAGGAGCTAACACAATATGAAAAGCCACTAAAACCCTGTTTGTGCTTTTAAAACATAGTTTTATACTAATATTTTTTGTTTATTTAGATCTATTTAATAATCTTCCCTAACAATGCTAAGTGTCCTATCACAGTCTTCCCTATAACCACTTTGAAAGTGGTTACATTTTCTTGAAAAATTTTGTGATGGACAGTGTTTGTCCACCACCACATTGCTTTCTCTTCCTTGAAACAGAGAAAGCAGGATGTGAGGCTGATGTTGATGCTGTTGGTTTTAATGAAGATACAGATGATGAACTGCTGTAAATGAAGAAGCTGATGTTGAATTTGATCTAGAAGCAGAAGTTGAAGCTGGTGTAGCTGTACATGCTGGAGCATTAATTATAATCTAAACACAAATCTAAATTTAAATTTGATAGAACGGGCAATGATGCCTCGCTTTTTTCACTTTAAAACAAACTTGATTGAGAATGAAATTCCGATGCGTGCGTGATGGCGGCGTTCTATCACTGTCACAACAAAACAAAACCGGAAACAGGAAGCGATGTGCCTACTGATTTCTCTGCGCATGCCTGATCATTACCGCGGACGTGGCCAAAAGAATAAAAAGAATGCCAAAAAAAAAAAAAAAAAATCCGACACGAAAAAAAAAAACGGTATATTCAGAAAACGATCGTTCCCAGCGAGATTCCGGCAGAGCGCGTTTGGGACAAACGAAAATCCGGCGATCTGGCACCCATGGTCTCAACTAACTGGCGGATGATGTAGAGACAAGAGCAAGGGGCATAGATATTAACTTCAAGAGCAGACAACTGACATTGTAACTATAAGACAATTACTGTCTTCTGAAGTTCTTGACTTTGATTCTTTCCTAATGATGGAGAGAGAGGGTATCAACATTACATTTACTTACCATGCCTTTGTTATTTACTGAGTTCACTGCTGCTGAATATTCTAACAGCTTACTGACCACAACATCTTGACCATTCAGACAAGCAATGTGAAGTGGAGTATTTCCATGCACATTGACAGCATCCACTTCAACACCTAGTTCCAACAAAAGGCGAACTACAGAAATCTGTCCACTAGATGCAGCAGCATGCAGAGGTGTGTACATCTGGGAAAAATAGGTTAAGCATCCTGCCTAAAGATGTTTCCTAGACAAATCAACTTTCTGAAAATCTTTGATAATTAAGTCAACATTTAATATGAAGATTATTTAACCTTCATCACCACACTAAATACACGGACACAGCTCATGGAATAAACAGCAAAAAATGACTAGCATATGATACAGGAAGTGTCATGAGCAGACTTGTTGTGTCCATTGTGCTAAGAGCTCACGGGCTAAGACCCGTGAATCGTGATTTCGGGGTAAGCAAAGCCCCAAGCTGTACTAGTGTAGATTGTATTAAGAGCTCACGAGCTGCAGGCTCAGGAAGCATGATTTTGAGGGATGAGCAGGGAATTGCACTGTGCTTGATATTTTGGTAGTAGGGCAAGTTAGCCAATGAAATGATAGAGTCATGGCAACCACTGGGGGAGTATAAAAGAAAGGACCACAAGTTTTGAAATCAGACGCAGACTGTAAAGCATTCTAGCGGTGACGTGCTCTCTGCCAGTCCTCCAGGTCTGAGTTGGAGTGAACGTAGACAGGCAACCAAGATCGATACGACGGTACTGACGAAGAGAGCTGATAGTCAGAAAGAAAGCTCCCAAGTCTCTTCGTACCAGACTGAATGTACGAGACACGCCACACTGATCCTCGCTCAAACTACTGTGAGCGACCAATGGTATGTGTTCTAGAGATTAGTCATTAAAGCAGACCATCCTGACAGAAAGAAAAACCTCTGTCTGCCATAATAAGATCTGCCCCGGAGCAACGAGAAGTTGTTGTTTAGCCAGAATGTTAGATTGTACTTCCCAGGAGCTGTTACCAGTGAGGAGTTAGTCAGCATAGTATCGACAGTGTGATTAGAATTAGTATTGTAGAGAACGAGAGTGATTTATTAATGGTCCATCTAGAGTAGTTTTACTTAAGCAGTCTCAGAGTTGGATCATGCTTTATAAGCGTAGTGATTTGTTGGGACCATCTATGTATTCAAATTGTGATGTCATAGCTACTGCAGGTCCTTGATAGCGAGTCTAGTGACTTGCCAGCATAGATTTCTATTGATAGCGTATTTGTATAACCCATTCACGTAAACAGAGATAAATTATATGTCATTTTGTATATTTGGAGTCGTAATTAGGATAAGAAGTGATAGTTAGTTTACTTAACAGTGATAGCCAGTTTATTATATATTTTTGTATGCAGTCGAGGTTGCCGTTGTAGTCAATACACGACTACAGCCCTTCAGGCCTGACTCAAATTTATAATGTGTTATTTTGTTATTGACTGGTGTGCCCGCATGAGTGTGAGTTAGCCCTCTCTTGCAGTCAAGAGCTATATCTCCAAAACACCAGCTCAGCTCGTGACAGGAAGGTATGTGGCACCCAGAGATTCATGGGGCCAAGTCGGACACAAGAATCAATCTTATCTCTTTTTCATATTGTACTGTAAGCCACAGCAATCAGCGGCAACATTGTGATATTACAGGTCAAGGCCATTTAACAGCATTTCTAAATGATTGAAAGTTCAAATACTCATCTTCTGAGACTCCCCTATTTCTTAAAATAGCCCTGGCACATCATGGAACAAACATCCAGTTGCCTCCTAGACAGCAAGGCGAGGTAAGCTTTAGAACTCAATTTTAAGAGATTTACTTTTCTTATTCTGAAAAATCTACATTTCTCATATTTCAGGAGACAAATCTAAGAGACTTTAATGCTCAGCCGTCACAGATATGTCTTGCTACCGACTTGCTGCTTTCAGTTTGGAAGTCCCCCAGAAAATCACTCATGTCAGCAAAGCTTTTAATACTTAAGATTTCAAAGCCTGATATAAAGAAGGCTTATCCACTCATTGAATCCCAACATAATTTACCATTTTATCCCTGCAGTTCAGTTCTGCTCCATGATCCACCAATATTTTCACCACTTCCACGTGACCCATGTAAGCTGCCCAATGGATGGCTCTTCGATCTTTCTTGTCATAGGCATTGATGGTTGCTCCTTTCTCAATCAAAAGATTCACCATCTAAGATTTAAAATAAAACAGTCACTCACTTCTGACAATTACTTCACTTGTGACCAAATAAAAAATGCATATCATGAAAAACATATATATTCATTATAATTATGCGCAGCTCAAAGCAGAAGGGCAAGCATAACTATGTATGAGAGGCACACACTCATCTGCACATTTTTAAGACAGACATATCTAAACAACAAATACCACAGTAATATGAATAAAATATGCCATCAGAAACAAAAACTGAACATTCAATATGCAAGAAAAATTAAAAGGTTACTTTCATCCCATAAAAAAAGGAAAAACCTTGCTCTCTGACCTCTTTATGACCGTTGAATGCTGCATGATGCAAACTTGTGCGGCCTGCCCTGTCAGACACATTCACATTAGTCAAAAGTGGAATGAGATACTCTGCACAACGAACTGCATTGTTGGCTGCTGCTACATGAAGTGGGGTTTGCCAGTTTTTGTCCCTTGCATTAACATCAGCTTCATGACGAAGCAAGGCTTCCACTGTCTCCTTAAATAGGGAAACACAAAAAAAAATTCAATGACATCAGAACAAAGACATTACAATTTGTGACATTTAAATAACCGAGCAAATGAAATTAGGGTTTTTGTATAAATTTAGACCAAGCTGTTCATATGGGAGACACAATACATAATCATCTTTACAAAAAAAAGAACATTTTAATGTATACAATCAATAACTTACATCACTTTTGGCACAGCAAGCCCTGTGCAAGGGAGTCAACCATTTATTGTCTTTTGTGTTGACTCTTGCACCACTTAGAATGAGGAGCTCTGCAATTTCACTTTCACCACAATAGGCTGCAGCATGAAGAGGGCTTCTTTTCTCAGCATCCTAAGCAAATACAAATATTTTTTTATTTATGCCTGCTTGACATTTCATTCACAAACTCATTTATTACTCACTTTCAGAAAATCTTACCTTCAGATTTTGTAGGTGTGTAAATGTTGCCAGAGCCAAATGAATTGGACTTGCAGAATCTTTCATGTATTACAATTACTTTCCCATGTTATCACTACCGTATTCTTTATTGTTACTATTAGCTGAGGAGTTTGAACAAATCACTTCAATGGCCACTTTCTCAACTCTGTCAAAGAAATATTCCAGTTAGTTTTAGCAAACTAACTGTAAACCTGTCAAACAGTAAAATTTCTCACTCAATAACATAAATTCTAAAGAGTTTATGTTGCAGTCATTAACACCTACACAAAAGACAATAACTGTGTAAAAAATACATAAACAAACTTGATAGCATATTCACACAGGTAATGGCGCATAAGTAAACTTTAATAAGCAGGACATGAAAAATAGCCAAATCATAAAAATTACTCAAATGCATTTTCTAAAACTGCACATCAAAGTATCAAGTTCATAACCGTAATTCTCCTCCACCTTATTCCCTTTGGATGGTTTGAAGCACCGTTGAATGTGAAACTCTATAGCTATAAATTTTTTCATGAAAGATTTCCCATCATGTTCATGCTAAATTTTTTACATGTATTGTGAATGTAAAATTTATTGCAATGTTCTTCTTCTGTGTTCCTGCAGTGCTTCACCACTTCCTGAGAAAGAAAAGAATTCCCTGATGAAGAATCCTATGCCTGGCATGATGAAGATTATATCACTAGCCTATTGCCCTGAAAAAGGAAATCCCATCTGTTTTATGCAAGTTAGTCTGCATGAACTGGTTCTGTGTACTAGTGTGCAGTTTCTGCCCTCTTCTTTAAATTTTTTTAGTAGAAATTGGAGGTATCTTCTTTTAATAGTTTTATCCATTCCTTTGGCTTATCTTCAAAGTCAAAATTGGCCAAAAAGAAAAGGTTGTATGTTGCAAAACCCAGCGTGAGAAATAAAACCCAAACAATACAAAGCAAACTAAAGAGAAGACAGAAAATACACAAAATTTTCGGCTTTCACCTTTTTCAAGTGAAAAAAACAAAAACAAACAATAAAAGACTTCAACGGGAACGAAGTGAAACACTTATCTTGTAATTCATGCTATAGGAGGCCTCAAAACAACTGAGAGGTTGAGTGGCACAAAACTGAAATGGGCAATCTCTTCTTTGAAAGCAAAATATAGCATGAAAATGTGTTCTTTGAGAGTGACACATTATGAAATTATGTGGCTGCTTTAATTAGGACTGTGGAAGCTTAAATCAAAAAGTCATTTCCTGTTGGAAAACTTTTCTTTGGCTTTGTTTACCTGATAATTGACATCCTCTCGTTTGTATAAAAGAGCCCTGACTTCATCTGGATCACCATGAAAACAAGCCTGAACTAAAGGTGGCTGAAAATAAAACATTTTATAATTTCTCTGACACAGTTGAATCTATTCTATACATCCATATAAATTTTATTTTTTTTAAAAGTGGAAACCAATTTTTCTCCACAAAGTACCTTTCATTATAAGAGGCTTGGAAACCTTGCCTTCAATCCTTTTTTTTTTTTTGCATTGACATGTTCAGCTTTGTTGCCAGTCCTGAACTTCTTTTCTGGCAACAAACCTTGGGATGCAGTGGAAATTGCATTAATGGTTTCCAAGCTCACTCAATTGTATGCATTATGACCTGGTAATTATATTTCTTTCCTTGTGAATGACAGCAGAATTATCTTTGCTATCTGAAAATATCTCACAAATTTGTCAGTTACTACTAAAGAAAGAAAGAAGGGGAAAAAGAAAGAAAGAAAAAGAAAAAGAAAGAAAGAAAGAGGTCTGGTCAAGATAGCCAATTTCCAATTTCTGGCAAGTGTCCAACTTCTTCACCTAGCTGCGCAAAAATAAACCAGAAATATGCAATGCATAGGTAGGAATGCTCATCTATCCACAATGACATTTGGCTGGGAGCTCTAATCCTGTTAGGTAACTGGAGTGAATGGAATTCCATGTGTGACCAACTGAGAGCCATGCATGACAAACATTCTTGGTTCCAATACAAACTTGGTCAAGTGGACAGGTTGTGTGTGAATGTAAAATGTATTACAAGGCTTAAGCCAGACTCAACATATGATGTTTTCATTCGCCATGAACTACTGCCCGGAAAGGGCCACCGGATAGTATTCTACATCAGTACAGGGGGCAAATTATACTGAAGCTCGATTCTATTTTTTCTAATAATAACTAATCACTTGCCATTTCTAGGTGTTTAACATCAACAACAACAAAAAAAACAAACAAGGGTGAAAAGCCCTGCTCATATAAACCAAGTCATTAACTTAAAACAAAGTTCCTTAACTTTCGCACTTTTTTCCACTGTGTGCCAGGTTCTTCTGCTAATGCTATGCAAATAAAGTTACAACAAAACAGAATTTAAAATACATGTCACATGTATGTTGCATCAAGACACATCCAATTTATATGGATGAACACTTTCAAGTGCATCCATATTTCTTGTCAGTTGCTGCAGCTTTAAGACAAAACCCAGAAACATGCAAGCACACCTTAGCAAGTTCCACAGCCATCATAGCCCATGAACCTCACAAATCTTAGGTTTTTTTTTGACATTTCTTATAATCTTGAGACATCCTGAAAATGGCTCACTGTAAAGAATACATGAATTAATCTGCTTAGCTCCTCTGGCATTGTACCTCTGTGGTAGGCGAGAGAATTTCTTTGGAATGAATTGATGTACTATCTATAAACGCTCCAATCTATCAAATCAGGTATACCCTACATTTTGACTGGTAAGGTCAAAAGGATACTGTATCAACAATTTGTTTTAACATGTTTTGTTAATTATCTGAACATCAAAATGGCACAAAACAAGCCATGTCTTTGGTCCATTTGGAACAACAGCTTCCTTTTCACTGAAATGTACATTTTCTCAATCTATTTCTGTTTTCTGACACTGCATTTGAACAAAATGGTTACTGAAAATGCCATATAAAAAAAGACAAACTTAAGTCAGCACCAAATACAAGGGGACCTCACTGAAGTGTACATACTTGAGAATATGATAATGGTTGCACACAGAGAATGGTTTGCAAATCATAGATGAGTTTCATAATAAAAATTAAATATAAAACTCACACCAAGTACACACCATGGGAAATTCTAACATAATGCTCCAAGCATGTTAACTTAACACTGCAGTCTTTATGCATAGCCATCTCACAATATCTAAAGGAGTAAAAGGTGTTAAAAAATGAGTGTACACCATATTT
The DNA here is from genome assembly GCA_963931925.1 of Onchidella celtica. Classification (NCBI taxonomy): domain Eukaryota; kingdom Metazoa; phylum Mollusca; class Gastropoda; order Systellommatophora; family Onchidiidae; genus Onchidella; species Onchidella celtica. Next base: position 39,007,455 of record OZ007567.1, read on the forward strand.
TGTCTCAAATGATGATAGTCAAACTAGACAAAGAAAAATTCTTGATCACACTGTACCAAGTTATTCATCAGTCTGGTATTACTTGTGGGCCCCCCCTGGTTTCTTAGGTAGTAAAAACAGTGTTGGGAGTCAATTAATAATTTATAATTTTTTTAATATAATTTTAATCGAACCACCTTGGAATATATAATCCACGTGATGCCTGAATGGAGCAGTGCCATCACCAAACAACCACTCTTACGTTTGGCCCTTATCATTAACCTTACCCCTAAAATAATATTAATTACTAATGCTGTTTCATCCCAAACTAAATTTGTATCAGCACCATACTTAAAGTAGTATAAATTTCAAGGCAAGAATTTCCAATGCCTTTCGTTATTTTGTCGTAAAACAAACAAACAAAAATACGCTAAGATAAATTTATATAATATAAGTTATGTCTGCTAAATGTCTGTGATCAAATCTTGTAAAGCTCAACTAAGAAATTGAATTATGGCAGAAACTGAGCAAAGCCTAAAATGTGCAGATGTTAGAATATCATTTGTTTACTTCCACTCTTGGTGAGTCTTATTCTCTGTCAGATGTAGTGCATATGAATCAGAATGAATTATAATATCAGATCATTTCTGTTTTCTCCATATTGGAACTAGTTTAGCCCCATTCATTTTGTTCGTGCACCTAGGAGTAGGAGTTTTCATCCCAGTCAAGACATGACTGAGACAGTTGTATTTTTTTACTTCTCTCACGAAAGATTTGTATGTGGCATTAATGATTAACCTTCTGCTTCTCTTTTTTTGGTCTCACTTGTGCATACGCCTACATCATAACAGTGTTTGGTCACCGACCTCACTAGCAGACTACAATAATTTTCACTCTGTTTATCTGTTTGTATCCTCATATAAGCAGCCATCTCTGAACGCAAAAAAAATAACCAAACTTTTTACTACACAGATCCATCTCCGTCTGAAGTGGTGCCATTTGAACATTTGGTGCGACCCCAACACTCCCCATAGAATCCCTTCCTTTGCTGCAGTGCCACACAGATGACTAAAATTTTCCAAAATAAAATGTTGCCATGGCTAAATGGAAAAAATGCGGAGAAATCTGCAGTGATACTACCTGCTAACTCACGTGTAATCACCTAAAACTTCGCGAGTATGCGATAAAAAATAATGGAACTTGGCCTACTGCCTCAATTTTTGACAATGAGTTACATGGGCGAATTCATTTTGGACAAAAATCAGTCTTTAATATTTTTACAGATTTTTGGAGCCTCTAAAACAGAAATGCATTTTTATCGAGTTAAATTTAAAATCGAAAACGGCAAAGTGTGACCGGTAATTATGTTACTCCCGGGCTCTGGATCTATACTGCCTCACTTTGCACCTTGCAAGATGGAAAATCACTGTCTGTGTATTCTGCAACGGATTGTGGATTCTCCAAAGAACTGTGGTGACTTCCATTGAATTAGTCTTTACTTAAACCAAGTGCTGCATTTAACGTGAACTATGATCTAGATCTAGGTCAAGATCTACATTTGGGATCAAACAACCTGTTCGCTTAGTTCTTCACCTCACGTTGCACGTTCGAAAGTCAACTCTCTATGTATTCTGCAATGGATATATATATTCTCCAAGGAATTTGGTGCTAGTAATAACTTCAATTAGTCTTCATTTCGCTTTGTTGAACTTTGCCTCATGATGCACATTCAAAAGTCAACCGTCTAGTTATTCTGCAATGGAATGTATTATTGTATATGATTGTCCAGGGAATTATGATTATAACCATCTCAGTTACCCAGGCATATATTTATTACTTATATTAGTTATAATGATTTAAAAATCTAGGACCCAAAGTAAAGTTCCTTCCACAGACAAAGAAATACAATGACAGAATCAGTATCGACTCGGATTTTGCGCCAACTCTGGAGTTTGTTTACTCTTTTTCGCTAAAGTTTACAGGCGATCCATGTTTTTGTTAAATCCACAATTTGCTTCCTTCAGTGAATGAACGATGAGGGAAACTTTGAGTCACGGTACTAAAAATAGATCATAATAGTGTGTCCCTGTTCTAAAAGCATGGAGTAGGAAGTGTTTGTTGCAAATTTTACGTGTGAATTATGCAAAATGAACAAATTACCCAGAGTTTGCAGCATTTTTATATTATCCCCTTACATCACAATAAGTCGAGTTACAGGCGATGAGAATGTTTCCAGAGTTTTGGAGCCCTCCCAAAAAGTTCCTTTGAGGGCAGAACTTTCACCCTTAGCTCCATTATAGTATGTTTACTTATTTTACAGCAGTGAACTGTAGCTAAAGACACGATGAAGTGAATCCATAAATTGGATGAAAAATCTAAGGCAACGTGGCATAGGATTATGAAACTGATTAATTCGCAACCACTGAAACAATAGTTTCAATGGCCATTAGATAGGCTAGTTTATAAGGTAGCATCAATTATCACCGCATTTTGCGGCCAATGGCCACGCCAGCACCTTTTCGCCTGATTAGTCAATCTGACTACCGCCAACTGATACAAACTGACTAGACCCTCACGCCCCCAGGTCCATCTGACCATTCCAATGCACACTTGAATCGACAATGGACATCGTATTCCGCGGTGACAACTGACACTCCCAATTTATAGGCCTAATATTTAATAATGCAATTCAGATCTAATCCCACGGTACCTATTTACCGCGAAACCCTGCAAAACTCCACAAAACGAACTAGAATCCAGATCTAGTAGATTCTCTGCTAAAATCTAGATCCAGATTGTAGATATCGACTTTCTTGATGTAGGCTCGGTAGTCAAATTCCCACGCCCATTGATAATCTTACGTGACCCCCCCCCCCCCCGAAAAGTAAATAGTGTTATTAAAAGCTTAATTCGTAAATATAATACTGTAATAGAAAAGCAGTACAACATATGCTTACCTGCTCTTTAGTTGCGAACCTTAAGATGCGGAATGAAATTGAAAACTGGAAATTTCCGCTTTTGTTGCAAACGCGGTTAGCAACACGAAGTGACCATTGAACAGTATTGCCATATGGTTGACACAAAATACGAAATTATTCTTTTAAAACACCAAAACTAAGCTAAACTTTTAGTTTTAAAAAGTTGCTACATGTATATTTTATGGTAAATAAACCATATAATTTATGAAAACAATGTATCGTTACATTTTCACTTTTCGGACAACACTTAAAAAATAGGAACTGAAATTAAAAATTCCGTGGGGTTTCGTGGTAAATAGTTATCCTAATCCCATTCTATTCCTACAGTAGTTTGAGTTCATTGATTGGTAGATCTAGATCTAGTTTGATAATCAAAACATGATTTATTAACCCTCGTCCCGCGTTGAGTGAACTCGTCCACGTAACGCCCCGTGCGGGGATAGCCAGCAGCCAGTTAGACGATCGTTCGCGTGTTGCCGATAACCTCGGCGGTCAGGTCAATCGGGTCCTTGTGAACACATGTTTACTTCAGGATGCAATAACAACAATAGTGGTGGATAACTCGTAAGTGACCCCTATGATATTTGGATAAAGATAAAGTACTTGTGATGATATGCAGTAGGTTTTATTGTGAAATGGAAGTTCCCAAATCAAGAATTTTCTGCACTTACATGCTGTTTATCACACGTTTTATCATTTTCGCAAGACCTCTGCGCTGTTTCTGTCCCTAAGTCAGGCCATTCAGGTGAACAAATTATTTTTTAAGCCATTCGCTTAATTTACTAACCACATGTATCGTGACATTGCCTTCTCCCTCCTCTACTTTGTAAAGCGTCCACTTACTATAATGTTAGTTTTAGCGAGAGATTTGATTTCCAGTTCCAGGTCGTAGAGCAGATACACGTACTGAAAAGTGGTTTAATCAAAGGAACACAATATCTCTCTAATTATCACATCAAATAAAGACAACGACCAACAACAAAGTCGGTCATTTTCTCCCAGTTTTCCCTGATGAAAAACCTACTGACAGACGCCCTTATGCAGCGTGCCCTAATATTACATCGGAATTCATAATTACGGACGTAGAACGGCGTCTCAAATACGCACATGGCCCCTTTCTTCTCATTTCACATGTAGACGACAACCAGCATCAAAGTAAAAGTTTCCCCAAGATTTTCCCCAGTTCAAACTTCAGACCATCAGTACTATTACATGAGTATGACGAATAGTTGCGAATAGTTGCATCGTAATAAACGTAATCGGACGATACCATTTTGTTAGATATAGTGGGGGGGGGGGGGGGGGGTGTGTGGTGTGACAGGATAAACACGCGAAAATAGTGTGGAAAAAAAAACAAAAAAAACGACAGCCTTGGCAACCGAATAAACAAAGCGCGAGGCGCACCGTTGCTATACAAAAATGTGGTCTCCCGCAAGACCCGCGGTTAAGCGTGTCGGACAAAATAATGGCCTCCCGTGTTGCGCGGGGACGCCAATATAGTGGCCTCCCGCAGGACTAGGGTTAACAAGATATATATTTTAGATTCTAACTAGATCTAGATCTAGATTCTAGGCCAACAACCACACAGCTCGATTTGGTAATCCTCACTTAACAATAAAAATCACTGTCTATTGTCATATTGATGGAATTGGTCTGATTTTATTAATTCGGTCCTTTAATTAAAAATTTATTAAATTCATTCAGACTTTGATAAAACATCCAGGTCTAGGCGTCATTGCAGACTACAACATGCTGATAAGGGAGAAATTATAGCACTTTACCAAGAGATCTCAATCCAGGTCTCAATGTTCTGACTTCTGTAGTAGAATGGAATAGTATGGAATTTACAAGATTCTAACTTCTGTCTGAGCATCGTGAATGCCTTAAATCACGGAAATGTGCACTGCTTATTTTCATCGTGTCAATCCAATATATCTAAAGCTCTCAAAAACTGAAAATGTAGCCTATAGAACTGCACATTGTACCATGAGATCTAACTGTAACTGATCTGCCATCTAGACTCTATAGGCCTACAGTCCTCTATAGTATGGATGTCAGAACATGCATTTTCTATTTCCACGGTTCGATAATTTTAAGGAAATAAAAAGCGTTGAAATCATCAGTGCAACCAACCTCATCCTCAAGCTCCAATACCGCTAATGCACCAATACGCATTATAAAACACTTTCAATGAGTTCAAGTTCATCGATAATATTGCAAATTTAGCTCCAGCATGTGTCACTAATAAAGTTTCAACTTTTTCCTACTGCCGCCATGTTGAGACTTCGTTCCTTATTTTGGTTGGGCCAGGAAGTCATGTGATCACTGCTTCCTCCGTTAGTAATGCCAAAGGTTTTAGGCCAATACCGTCGTTCGCAAAACTGTCCGTACATGTGTGTAATGGTAGTTTGGTTTTGTACAGCTCGGTTGAGCACCAAGATAGGCACTTGACTATTTCTTAAGGTGATTTTATATAAGCATCCTGTCTGACTGTTACGTCCGCTCCTTTCTACCTGCTGCAGTGGTGTATTATGTATTTTGCTGTTACAAGTACATGTAATAAGTTCAGTTGGATGATCTATGTGTTAATATATATATATTATATGCTGTCGCCTACTATTACTGACAGTATTATGCTGCAGTATAATATTATGTATTTTGTTTTCATAACCAACCAGTGTGTAAATTTGGGAGGGAGGAGGGGGGTGTCCATCACAAGTACTTTCACTCGATTTTAGCCATTTTGACCCCCATCCCCACTGTGCACATACCTTGGCTCCACCACCCCCCCCCACACACACACAATCCTTATACGAGCGTATGGCCACTGAATGTCCATGATTTTGTGGAACTGTATATGACACTTTGCATGGATTATTTGACTTTTTCATTAGATATATTACACATAGCACGCATGTCCGACCTTTTGTTAATCCTACGACTCTTTTTTTAAAATAAAAAGAACATTGTAAATAAAACCAAACTTCTTAATTCATGACCATAATACAAGAGCACAGGTACAATCTCCAGCACCTCTGACAAAGACGAGTTTTCTACTCAAAGCTCAAATGATTCTACACGATGGAAATTTTAATCTACTCCAAAGTCAATCTCATGACACATCGAAGTGAAGATGGAATTGCATGGATGGCTGTCTCTAAAATCAAGATTACAGTTTTCTCTAAAAACAAAAACAAAAAACAAGAAGAATATCATTTCCATGAACTTTAAATTTACATTTGGCCTACACTTCATGAATTGCTTGTATGATAATTGGTACAATATGTGATTTCTGTGGGCCCACTTTTTGACAGGCCCTTAGAGAATAGAGGTAGGTTAGTCAGTGTTTTTGACAGTAATGACATCGCCAGACTAGCGGTTCATTGGCTAATTCTGGAAAGCTGGTTATTGTAAATGTAGCGGAGAGCCCCTACGGATGTCGGGGTTTTCAAAATAACAAATTAAAAGAAGCAAAAGAAAAAAGAACCAGAATCTAACACAAATTTTTATTCTCAGACAAAAATTATAATGATATATGGTCCTGTTTCCCTGTGAACTGTGAGGTCATCATCATCATCATTGCCTTTCTCACCCTGGATCAGGGTATAGGCCACCAACAAACACCTTCCATCCCTCTCTATCATGGGCCAGCCTCTTTACATTATTCCAAGTCTTTCCGCTTCGTTGCACATCATTTTCTCTGGCTCTTCTCCACGTTCCGCGCGGCCTTCCTCTTGATCTCTTGCCCTGGGGATTCCAGTCCAATACCTTCTTCGTGATGCTGTTTCCTGGCCTCCTGAGAGTGTGGCCGATCCATCTCCATCGCCTCCTACCAATTTCCTCTCTGACTGGGTTCTGTCTTGTTCTTTTCCATACAATTTCATTGCTGACCTTGTCTGTCCATCTGATCTTAAGTAGCTTCCTCAAACATCTGTTGATGAAAACTTGGATTCTCTTTATGCAGGCCTGGGACGCATTCCAAGTCTCACATCCATACAACAGGACTGACTTCACGTTCGAGTTGAATATCCTCAGCTTTGTTTTTAGAGATATATCCTTGGTTCTCCAAATCTTGCTTAAGGATGTGAAAGCTGCCTGTGCCTTTCCAATTCGTGCTTTGACTTCTGCCTCTGTTCCTCCCTTATTGTCAATGATACTACCAAGATAGCAGAAGGACTCTACATCTTCCAGTGGTTGATCTCCTACTGTGACTTGTTCGCTTAGGGGTGCAACAATTTTTAGGACCTTCGACTTCGCGGGATGTATCCTCAATCCAATAGATTCTGAAATTTTGTTTAGAGCTGTAGTCTTTGCTTGCATCTGGTCGTGTGTGTGCGACAATAGTGCCAAGTCATCTGCAAAATCTAGATCGTCCAGCTGTGTCCATGGGGTCCATTGTATGCCATTTCTTCCTCCACTGGTGGTTTCTTTCATAAGCCAATCAATCACCAGGATAAACAGAAATGGGGACAGCAAACAACCCTGCCTAACACCAATCTTGATATCAAAGCTGTCAGTAAGCTCACCATCATGTACGACTCTGCAACTTGTCCCCTCGTACATGCTCTTGATAAGATTCACCATCTTCTCTGGGATTCCATAATGTCTCAATATTCTCCACAGTGTTTCTCTATCGATGCTATCAAAGGCCTTCTCGTAGTCAAGGAAGTTCACTATCAGTTGGGAGTTCCACTCTAGCGACTGCTCTACTATGATTCTCAGCGTGGCGATCTGGTCGGTGGTTGATCGATTACTCCTGAAACCAGCTTGCTCCTCGCGAAGTTTTTGGTCTGTTGCATTCTGTATTCGCTTGAGAATAATCCGATTGAAAACCTTTCCTGGGATGGAGAGAAGTGTGATTCCTCTGTAGTTACTACAATTGCTGAGGTCCCCTTTTTTTGGGAGCTTCACGAGGTGTCCTTCCTTCCAGTCCTTTGGAAACTTGCCTCCGATCCAAATCCTCGAGAATAGTGAGTGCAGACCCTCTGCAGCCCCAGCAGCATCTGCCTTCAGCGCCTCTGGTGGGATCTGGTCTGGTCCAGCTGCCTTGCCTCGATTTAACTGCTTTATGGCATCATTAATCTCTGCTTTAGTCGGAGGGTCGCAACTGATCGGTAAATCATTTCTTGCGGGTAGAATGTCGGGTGGGTTGCTTGGTGGAGGTCTGTTCAAGAGGCTGTTAAAATGTTCTATCCATCTTTTTGCCTGAGCTTCCTTTCCAAAAATAGCCTTCCTGTTGTAATCCTTGACAGGAACTTCAGGTTTTCCATATTTTCCAGCAAGAGTCTTTGTAGTCTGGTAGAGGATCCTCATGTGTCCTCCTGTTGCTGCCTTCTCTGCTTTCTCTGCTAACATTCCTATGAACTCCTCTTTGTCTTTTTTAATTGATTTTTTGACCTCTTTAGCTGATGCCCGGTACTCTTCCTGGTTACCAACTCTTGAGCTTCTTGTACGACTTGCATTTACCCGTTCTTTTAGGTCTCTTCTTATCCTTATCAAGTCCAGTGATTTTTGACTGATCCATTCCTTGTGTTCCACTTTCTTTTCCCCAATAACATCCTGACATGTCGATGTAAATACTCCTTTTACCTTAGCCCAGTGAGTCTCCAAATCTACTGTCTCTTCGAGGTCAACAAGGGGTTTGAATCTATTCCTCAGTGTCAGCTGGAACTCTTCCTTCTTGTCTCCATCCAGAAGGCTCACTTGAAACTTTCTCCTCTTTGTTCATGCTCTGGTACCTTGTTTCTTGAGGCGGAGTTTGAGTCTTGCCAGCAGCTTGTGATGGTCAGATCCAACATCTGCTCCTCTCTGTACTATGACATCCTCTAGTGAGCGTCTGAATCGTCGGGTGATGCAAAAGTGGTCAATCTGATTTTCAGTTACTCCATCCGGTGAAATCCAAGTGGCCTTATGGATCCTCTTGTGTGGGAATACTGAACCTCCAATCACATAGCTGTTAAATGCGCAGAAACTTGCAAACCGCTCTCCATTCTCATTCATTTGTCCTAAACCATTGCACCCCATAATGTCCTCATACCCTGTATTGTCCTGTCCTATCTTGGCATTGGCGTCTCCCATTATAATGTTCACATCTTTTCTTGGCAATGTGTCAACTATTTCCTGAAGCTGGTTGTAGAAGTCGTCCTTGTCCTCATCGGTTGCTTCATTTGTTGGGGCGTATATCTGCACAATGTTCATGTTGATGTTCTTGTTCTTAGTAGTAAATGATGCCAATATAATTCTCCTTCCATAGGGTTCCCATCCCCTCAGTGACCTCTGGGCGTGCTTGCTCAAGATGATCGCTACTCCTTCTGTATGCTTTTTGTCCTCCCTTCCAGAATACAAAATCTTTTCCCCAGTATTAAGTTGTTTCAGTCCGGACTGTATCCAGCGGGTCTCGCTAACTCCAAGTATGTGCAGTCTGTATCGCCTCATCTCCATTGTAACCTGGGCACTCTTTCCTGCTTCATACATGGAGCGGACATTCCACGACGCAATCCGGAGTGACTTGCTTGATGAAGGAGCAGTCGGGCCAGTGGCGTCCTTTCGGCTTTGTCCATTGTCCTTCATTGAATCTACAGGTGCAGATGCTCCCCCTTCTCCCAAGATAAAAGACTGATTTGAAGTATTTGCTTGTGTTTCTGTAACTGGTTTATTTTTACAGGGTGGGTAGTTGGCCTACCGCCAACTGGCTCTTCTCGGGAGACCAGGACCTTTGCACCTTTAGTCGCCTCTTACGACACGCAGTATCACGTCAGATGTATTCTCTGCTGTCCCTCTTCTACAAGAGAGCCCCGCATCTGCACGGGCGGAACTGTGAGGTGGGAGATGGGAAAGACTTTGATAGCTATAATAATCTCTGCAGCAAGGACTTAGCATCTTACATACATTATTAAATATAAAGCTATGATACAAATACCCAGTTTTCTGTAAAGTATCGTGGCTGTACGGTACTATCGAAAAAATGTTTAAAAATTGTGTTTTCCACAAATAATGTATTTCAAACTTGCCCTCTTAATGCTCGAGGAGTAAATTTTTGGGCAAATCTTCATTTACAATTATGAGAAGCCCTTCACATTACATGATGCATCTTTAACGAAATGAGTGGTCACCATTCGCCCCGTGTCATTGCAATTTTTTAAAATACCATTAACTTCAACATGCACCCTTAGAAAAGGGCTGGGTTTTGAAGTGAATTTATGACGACTGATAATGAAAACAATTCAGTATCATTATCAGGTTTATGCTGAGCTCCAATTAGTGGCGCAATGCTAAACTGTCTTAAAACATTGTTATTTGGTGTCAAACTATCTGATCAGGAAAGTATGAAAGCTTTAGCCTGAATTTACAGTTTCAATAGGCAGTGTGATGCCCTGCAAAAGAAAAGAATAAACGCAAATTATTATAATCTTATGACAAAGTATATTATGTAGTTTAAAGAAAACAACATTGAACAAAATGACTGTCAATTACCATTCATGGTGTTCTATACTATACAGTATACACTTGTACTGTAAACTGTATTTGTTTCATCTTTTAACCTGAGCAAGTTCTGTATCTGATCTATCATGAAGGTGTCTGCCCAATCAGTGGCGGACTGGGTCTAAAAATATTGGTTGCCAGGAGACAGAGGGGGCCCACCCACCAATACAATTCTATCATTTAATTTTTAAAATGAATAAATTAAATTTTCAAAAAATATGTAAGTGGAAACAAAAAGATGTGATTAGAATTCAAATAGTTTACTTGTATGTTGTACTGCACATTATACACATTAACAGATACATGTAGTTCAAAAGTACAAAAGTATATCTCAAGCAGTCCACTATACAGTATATTAGGCTCAAGCAGTCTACTATATTAAGAGCATTCGCTTGAGTTCACTAGATGTTTGTGTGAATCTGTCAATAATTGTTTCTGCATCCAATTCATCAATCAGTTCGTTTCAATGGATAGCAACATGTATGATTCCGAGTTCTCCACAGACAGCGAATTTCTTAACCTTGTCTTAATGATCTTCAGCTTTGAAAATGTCCTCTCACATTGGACTTGAGTAACTGATAGTGTGCAGATGACTTTATAAAGTTCATAAAGGTTATCATATGCCTTGTCATGAAATCTGTTCGATGCCAGAATTTTATGTACACATGATGGGCAAGTGCTGCAAATTTTACAGTTGTTGCAACTAGATTCTGTGTTCTCACCAAGGAAGCCAATTCCAATTTTACTTGATCTTTGCTGATTTATGGAAACAGCTTAATAATACCTTCCAATGCTTCATCTTCACGGCCCTTCTTAGCAATAGTTTTAAACTTTGCTGGGTCTAAACAGGATAAATCTTTATACAACCGTTTATGTTGTACAAAGCGTGATTCCAATGACTGGACAATGCGATCCATTATTAGGCTAAACACGTTTACCCGAAAATCAGCTAGAGAATCCGAGGAATTCCTTTCATCATCAGTAAGCTCATCTGCCATTCTTTTCTTCTTTCTCTGCCTCTTAACTGGCAATGCTGTTTCCAAAGGATCAATTTCCAATATTTGATTTGCATCCGTATTCATCTGTGAAATCTGGTCATTACATTTATAAATACAAATTCCAAAGCCTTGCTGTGAACGTTATCAAATGTTCTTGTCTGTTCCTTCAGCTTCGCTGTAGCTAAATCTATCAAACTCTGTGCGGTAAACATATCCAAACCACTTGTCTGTAGATAACTTGACAACGGGGCGGTAGTTTTAAATATATACAAGTATATAAATGCTGTCAATATGGTTTCAAAGTTTGAAAGACTCTGATGTAAAACATATGCTCCATGTTTTGTATTTGCATCAAATTTGTCTAAATCTTGTACGATCATTGATAAGCGTGTCAAGAGATCCACAAAAGTACTAGCAGTTGCTTCAGAAAAGCGTCCAAATATAGTTGCTGTGCTGCATTGGATTTGCCTGACCATCTAGTCTCGCCTATTAGTTTTAATCGTTTCATTTTTTCTTGTCCTAGATGTTTTCCAACAACTTCTATCTATACAGCCATTCTCTTGTGTGATGCTTTCACAAAAGTTGCTAAATTCTGAAGCAAATTGAATAAAGAAAGTGCAGGCACACAACATTTGGTTGTTTCAGTTATCACCAAATTCAAGACTTGGGCATAGCACCATAAATTATATGAACATGTTGATCAGCCACATCAGCAATTTTTCTTTTTAAACCATTATACTGGCCATGGTAGCTTGCAGCGTCATCTGTGCTATCAGACAGACATTTTTTTGGGTCAATTTTAAACGGCTGTAATGTTGCAATCAATCGATCAAAAAGTCTTTGTCTTGTACCATCAATACTTGGCACAATTGAAAGTAGTCGCTCACAGGTAACGCCTTTAAGCACATACCGGATAACAATGCTAAACTGATCGATGGATGAAATATCTTGTGTTGAGGCTTGCAGTGAGGCTAAAGTCTATTTGACCGTTCATCAGTTTCTTTCTGTCTGATTGTCTTTCACACTTCCATTCGTTCATCCTCTGCATTTCTGACAATGTTTCATGTTTCTGCACAATAGATATTAAATACAAAAGTAAGAGATGTCACGAGCAGAGTTAGGGTCTTGGGGATGTTATGACTGCACGAGAGGCAGCTAACTCACACTCGGACACAACCACACAAGAAAAGTATTAAATAACTAGAGGATCTATATATGTCAGGCCGGTCAGGCCATCTTATTATTTAAATATTAATAAACAAAACAAAAGACAATAGAGGTATATTCAAAGCAATAAATTCTAATTACTAACTTAATCTATGATATTCATGTCACCATGGTTCCTTATTGGATGTACTGCAATCAATAGCAAATGGGTATATTATACGAAACTAGATATCAATCCAAAGTGACAGTTGAGTCGCCACTGGCCAGTCGCCAGGCAAACTCTCCCTAAATCATATGGGCTTGAATGTTAGGAGAGCCCAGTACGTTCAAAGCCTACAGAAGCACACTTCGGCTTGTAGGTAATTAAGCAGTTGCAAAAGACTATATATTATGCACAATCACTATTCAATTCATCAACAACGTGCTATATTACTTCAATCATACTATGGAGATAGATCTATAATACGGGCCACGCGTTCGTCGAGTGCCAGCTGGGGTTTCCTTAGACTTCCTATGAGGCTGTGGTTCTCTCTCTATCTCTGAACTTCTATTATGCTTAGACAAATAAGATATGTTACCGTTGGTCACGCCTACTGGTAGGCGCGAACATCAAAAGAGCGCAGCGTGGGCTTTTAAAGGTCAGCCCACTCAGACCTTTCTTTCTAGAGCTCAGTCAGTCCGTTAGCAAGGACTTCTAGTCTTCAGATCACACAGTTCAGGTACTGGCCAACCGGAGATACTTCACGACACGATGCTTCTGCTCGTCTGTATTCAATGAATCTGAACGTTACACGATGTTTTATACTATCCAACTACCCAGCAGTGCTAGTCCGCTGGCCCAATTAGTTCAGCAATCTCATTGGCCGAAACCTCCCACCATTTTAATTGTAGTAATACGTCTGCACTATTCTACCAGCCAGTTAACGTGCAAAAACTTGTCTAGTCATACTTAACAATGTCAACTGTCCCCACCTTGTTTCACCCCTACTCCATTACTTACTAATCACGAACATTAAAACCGACAAGCGTGAATCTAACAGTTTAACTTTACATTTATTTACTCACCAACTATAATTCGCGAGGACCGTTCAAGGCCACCAGCCAATTTCTCATGGCCCTGGTAAAAAAACCACTCACGCTCTGCGTGAGATCTAACAACATCCGAATCATGACAAGAGACATGAATAATCACTGGAAAATTTTAATAAAAATATTTTATACTGATCTTTCAATAGGCAAGAACACTTCTACTATCCGTAATCTTCAAGTGATGGAGAGAGGTTTATGAGGAAATAACAGGACTTAAGAATACAATTTACAAAGAAAATGAACATGATCATGAGTAGGAAGATCATGAGGGAAAGACCATCATTGTATCAGGCAATGAATAACATGAGTGGTAACAATATAATAGACAGTTCTCCATGACATGTCACTGGAACTAACACATCAAACTGGCTGTTGCTGGAAGGGGTAATACCCCCATGTAACACACTGTGGTTTGAAATAACACTGTGGTTTGACAGAACTGGTTCAAGCAGTCATTGAACAATTGTTTTTTGTCAGAATTGGTTAAACTGATGTTTTGCTCATCCTCATTTGACCATCCTTTAATCTTGCAATAAGTGACAAAAAATTGCAAACAGGAAATATTTATAAAATAAAAAGCACTTTTTGAGTTACAGTCAACCAATGTTCTGGAAGTATAAAACATAACAAAAAGCAATCATGCAATGAGTACATGTACTGCCATTCATTCAGAAATTAAGGTAGGTTCGTCAAGATCATAATATACGCGCACACCACGTACTTGCACATAAGACCTGGGTTGGATAAACTTGCGTAGCATGGGACAATACTGACATCGTACATCTAGGAATTCAAGAAAACATCCTCATCAAATCAAAGTACATTGTACTGTATTATGTATCATGTATAGAATTTCCAGGCTCTAGAGATTACCTACAATCCTTTAATAAATGACATTAAGATAAAGACATCAATTTTATTAAAAAGCTGTTATAACCATTCCACTTTTGGCAAATTAGGGAATAAATCTGGTGCGAAGATGTGACAATAAAAATCTGTTTGCTCTCATATTATTTTCTACATTAATGCCATTATGCCTTTAGAGGGGACCAGCATTCATTCACATAATCATAAACTTGTGACCCATTCATGAACTTGTCTACTGGTTAATCTATGACAAGATGACACTGTATGGAGATAATGTCCAGCCTTGGTGGCCTGACACTTTCAGTCCAACTTTTTTTATGATGAATTTTCTTCTTTTTTTTTCCCAGCTATCCAGGGTTATTAAATGTATCAATGAAAACACAAGAACCAAACTTCCTTTGAAATTTTTGGTTGGACATTGTAAAAGCCTTGGCTAAATTTGAAATATTTGTATCATTGTAACCTGCACTCTGTAAAACTCTCCATCTTTCTCTGAGTGTTTTAACTGAGAAATTAAACAGTCCTTTGTTATTCATCATAAACTCTGGCTTCACTTGCACATCATTTAAAAAAAAGTCTAAACACTGTTTCAGTTTGACATTTGAAATAGTACTAATGGGTCTAAAAATGACCAAATTCTTGGCAGTGTTTTCATCACAATTCAGGCGAAACATGAGGTATTCTACTCTGTTTGTACATCCCTCCAATGCATCTTTCACCTTGCAAAAGTAACTGAAAGATTTAGAAAAATCTTCACGTCTGCAGGATAAAAGGTATTGTAATTTACACTGAATAGTCTGCATTGAATCCTTCTCTTGCAATAAAACGAGTCGTCTAACCAGCTCATGTTCGGAGGCATGGACTAAAATTCTCATATTTTCTCTAATGAACCTTTGTGACACTCTGTGTTTGACAAGGGCATCCACCTTACTTTTAATCAAAGCTGGTGACATTGTCCACAAAAACTGATGCTCTGATGCAAAGGTGGCTGCCTCTTTTTCATTACAATCAAGCAGACAAGCTATAAAACTCATACGTGATGGGTAACCTTGCAGTATTTTAACATCTGCCAAATGTTTTTGGACATATGCTTGAAAGGCTTGATCTGTGAGTTTTAATGCACGCAGAGTTATTGAATCTGAGGATTGCAAGGTTTTAAGGATGCCCAAGCGTTCCTTTAAAACGGATAACGATCTATGAAGGACTGCTGGATTTGCTAACACTTCTTGTATAGAGAAGCCATGTGATTTGACCAATTCCAGCTTTTCCAAAAAGGCATCACTCGCAATCAAGACACTGTCCCTCTTCACAAGTTCTGTGACCTGTGCTTCATCACAGTCCATAACTTTAGCCAGAACTGAAATGTGGGCTTTTGCTTCCGGAGACTGAAGAATCGTTTTCAAAGCAGGGTCATTTTTCTTTATCCTCTTCCATGGCTTGTTCTGACTTGAAATTTCAGATATATTTGTGCAGTATGGTATTACATTACATTCCTGTGTAAAGTATGTTTCTCTTGGCAACACACTCTTTATAAATACTGTGAAGCTTCTTGACTTGTTAGGCATGACTGTACAAAAAGAGTGCATCATAACACAAAACCTCAGCATGGTTGGGCCAAACTGAGACTTTTTATTTCATAACGCTGCAAACCTGAAAGACAAAAAAAAACAAATATTATTTGATGATGAATTTATACTTTCTGTAACATGATCCTGCAGGGTAAGTGAAGTTGTCGTCCATTATTTAATACATTAACTTCGAGACAAAAACAAACATTGGCACAAAAATTATGATTAAGAACAAAACAAAAGGATGAGCAATTCAAATTAGCGTTATTATAATACATGTAACAATGTATGACTTTCATTATTGCAGTTTCAATCTTAACCTCATTATGGGCCCCTGAGCAAAGCGATAGGCTGTGGCCTGCCCCTTACAAACCTACTCAGAAATCTGCATGCAAGGGGTCGCTGGGCAACTGCCCAGTGTGCCCATGCGTTAAGAGGGCTCTGGTGTGTTTTCAAAAATCACCCCAACAAGATTACAATGTACAGTGGATCTTGGTTATAATGAGAGGTCAAGTTCCACCTAAAATGTCTCGTTATACCCGCGGTCTCGCTATTCCAGTAAAGAGTACAAAAGGCTAGGCAAGGGATTAAAATACCCCACTATGTGCAGCTTTTGATACTACTGACCATTCTATCCTCATTGAGAGGCTAGATAAGACCTTTGGTTTATCTGGGACTGTTCTCAAATGGTTCAAGTCATATCTATGTGACTGTACTCAATCAGTTCTTGTAGATAGAAATATGTCAACATCTTTCAAACTACATTTTGGTGTGCCCCAAGGATCTGTATTGGGTCCTCTTTTGTACACGCTGTATACACAGCCACTTGGTTCAATCATAAGAGAGTATAATGTGAAATATCATATGTACGCTGACGACACCCAGCTGTATATGTCTGTTCCACCCTGCGACATCAAGAAACTAGTTACTTCTATAGAGTGTTGCACTGATGATGTGAAAAACTGGATGGAATCTAACAAGCTAAAGATGAATGAAGATAAGACTGAAGTGATATTGTGTAACACAAAGAGAGGATGGAATCCTAGTGATGTTGAGAATATCTGCATTGGGAATGAGAACATGTCTTTTTCAGAGAAGGTTAGAAATCTGGGGGTATATTTTGACTTAAAGCTTTCCATGTTCATAATTTGTGTAGAACCATCTACTGTGAGATGCGCAGAGTAGGTCAAATGTCATCTTTTCTAAGGGAAGACTCTCTTAGGGTCTTGATCTCATCGTTTATATTTTCTCGTTTAGATTACTGCAATTCCCTTCTTGCGAACTTACCCAATGAAACTTTAAACAGACTGCAACGATTTCAAAACCAAGCTGCTAGAATTGTCTTAAAGAAGAAAAAGAGTGAACACATTACCCCCATGCTTATTAAACTGCACTGGCTACCAGTTAAGTTGCGAATCCAGTACAAAATAGCAGTTCTGTGCTACAAGTGCATAAACAAAACTGCACCACCTTACCTTTCCACCCTGGCAGAGCCCTACTCACCACCTCGTTCTTTAAGATCAAGCAATCAGGGCCTTCTTAAGATTTTTAACTGCAAGTCAAAGAAACTAGGAGACAGAGCATTTACACACTGTGCCCCGCACATCTGGAACTCACTGCCAAAATCATTGCGAGAAGCATCTGCTGAGTCAAAATTCAAAACTGGTCTAAAAACCCACCTTTTTAAAAAACACTTCCAGTTGTGAAGTCTCATTCCCAATCCATTTATTTTCTCAATTCGCTTTAATTTTGCTGTTTTATCGTTTAATTTCTGTCTTATACAGTGGAACTTGCTTAAAGTCAACACCTTGGGACCAAAAAAAAGTGTTGATTTCTGTCACGAGCAGAGTTATGGTCTTGGGGATCTAGTGACTGCACGAGAGGCAGCTAACTCACACTCGGACACAAACACACAAGAAATTATTAAATAACAAGAATATTACATAATATTAACAAAACAAAAAGACAATAGAGGTATATTCAAAGCAAAAATTCCAATTACTAACTTAACCTAACATCTTTATGCAACTATGTTCCCTATCAAATGTAATGCAATCAATAGCCAAATGGTATATTATAAGAAACAAGATAATAATAATAATAATAATAAATTACATTTATATAGCGCATTTCCAATAAATGCTCAATGCGCTTTACAAGTAATAAAAACTCATTCCTCTCTCTCCCACACTCCCTCTCCCCACCCCCCTCTCTCTCTCTCTTCCCATCACATTCTCACTCCTTCTATCACATGCTCTCTCCCCTCAGGTAAGTCAAGAAAAATAAGCCTGCTGGAACAAAAAATGCTTCAGCTGCCTTTTGATATTAATCTAAACTAACAGTTGAGTCGCCACTGGCCAGACGCCAGGCAAACTCTCCAGAAATAATACCAGATTCTCAAGGTACACTGAAGGCTATCACAGCCCAGTACATTCAAAGCCTACAGAAGCACAAATTGGCTTGTAGGTATTTAAACAGCTTGTACATATAATTCTATACAGGTAATCGCTCTAATGTTCATATCAAAATCAGAGGGCTCGAGTCGTAATGATTCACAAGCTAACACTACGCTCGTTCGTCGAGTCCAAGCTGTGGTTTTCTCTGACTTCCTATGATGCTGTGGGTTTTCTTCTATCTCTGAACGTCTATCATACTAAATGAATAAGATGAGTTACCATTGGTCACGCCTAACTGGTAGGCGCGAACATCAGCAGAGCGCAGCGTGGACTCTTAAAGGTCAGTCCACTCAGACCTTTCTTTCTACTCAGTCCGTCCGATGGCAAAGGACTTTTAGTCTTCAGACCGCACAGTTCAGGTACTGGCCAACCGGAGATACTTTACGAAACGATGCTTCTCTCGTCTGTATTCCATGAATTTCAACGTTACACGATGTTTTATACTATCCAACTACCCGGCAGGGCTAGTCCGCTGGCAAAATTAGTTCAGCAATCTCATTGGCCGAAACCTCCCACCATTTTGAATGTAGGAATATAGTCTGCACTATTCTATCAGCCAGTTAACGTGCAAAAACTTGTCTAGTCATACTTAATGTCAACTATCCCCACCTTGTCTCACCCTCACTGCCTTACTTCTAATCACACACATTAAAACCGAAAAGCGTGAATCTAATAGTTTAACTTTGCAATTCCTTACTCACAAACAATAATACGCGAGGACCGTTCAAGGCCACCAGCCAATTTCTCATGGCCCTGGTAAAAAAACAACTCACACCCCGCGTGAATTTTAATTAACTAGACTCATGACACATCCCCCACCCCAGTTAAAATTTGTAATTTTAACGATATAAAGTAGAATCTTAAGGGGGAGTCATGAGTCGAAAAATTGCCCAAAAGGTGCACTTAACTAGGTAAAAAAACTAGCAATGCTACAAAAGTTGCAAAAACAACTTACAGGACGGGTATCCTTGATGGACAAAACTACATGAAAATCTTAATACTCCGTCCAAAAGTATGTATCTCTGAGGATTAAATCTTACCTCTAAATACGTAGACATGAACAATCATAACTCTAAAAGAGTACAAACCTGATCCTGTGCGAATGTATGTAGGAATGCATACATACAATGAATAATACTCAAGAAAAGATAACTATCGTAGCATCGATGGCATTAGTGGATCTGGGCTCCTGGTCTGCCATGACTTCTCGTCCTCGACCCTGGGCAACAACGTCTGGTGTGGCCAAAATCCGGGTCGTCGTCAGTAAATAGCTGTTGGACCAAAGGAAAGCACAGGGGTAGGTGAAAAGTGTTCACAATGGGTGAACAATATGTGATACCATCCCCCGGTCTCTGAATGAGGTGCTAATCCGTATCCAACCCCAGTACATATGACAGACCTAAATAGGAGAACAAAATTTCTGGTCTATCACAACTACAAATTTCGGCATAGTTAAGCCTAATTAACACTAACAGAAGCGTCCATAAGATAATTTAGACTGATGTTCTCGTTCAAAATCCGCGTAGCCCTCGTCTTGATTTAAGAATTACATAACGCTTCTCGCATTTAACAATAATCTAGATCTCAGTTAAATAACATTATACTTTAATTTTCCCAATATCCAATCCGGTATAGATGAGATGACACGAAGCGACTGCGCGTGCGATTTAATGCAGAATTCCCCTACGCAGGACACGCACACCCTTTACATGTCACAGTCATCTCGGTATATAGTCATAATCGGTTCAATTCAATATCCATATCGGGTATGTTCTTAGATAACTCATCCACTGGCCACATGGATAGTCACAATCATAATCGGTTATTCTTACTTGTCATATCTAGTATTACGTTAGATGGTCCACAAAACGCGGAAAACCATAGTCATAATCGGTTGTATAAAAAAACAACTCCACCCTTCTCCACAACTTCTTAAAACACGACCACGCAGTGTCCTCTGTTACCACTGCAAAATATCTCAAAATGCGAACACGCAGTGTCCTCTGTTACCACTGCAAAATATCTCAAAACGCAACCACGCAGTATCCTCTGTTACCACTGCAAAACTCTCAAAACGCGACCACGAAGTGTCCTCTGTTACCACTGCAAAATATCTCAAAACGCGAACACGCAGTGTGCTACGTTACCACTGCCAAACATCTCTCAAATAATCGAAAAATACCAATATCATCCATCCCATGAGGCAATCTCATTATTGCTCTCCTCGGGTCGACGTCATACGCAGACTACTAAAAAAAAGTATACTCAATATATATAATTCACATAGCTCTTATATTGATATCACCTTGACACTGATACTGACTCTTCCCCTGAGACAATTTATTGCTCCTTTGGGCGGCGGCATCAGCCGACAATAAAACCAATACTCACTACTCATCACTACACAAAAAGGTCACCTCCCTAAACAGCCTAATACTGTCCTCTCGGGAGCCCGTCACTTTAAAGACGAGATCGGTATAAATCAATAATTACCAAGAACTGGCAGTGTACTCACTGCACGGATTCCAACAATTCAATAACGAAATCAACAATAAACTGTACGTCTTGGTCAACCAAGAAGTGGTTGAGCTATCTCAGTGATCACTTATCTCCTTCACGTATTTCTCCTATTCCTTAAGCAGTCAGTCTATTGCTTACGTGATTGGTCGTTAACCAACGATACCAATGTAATATTCCCAGTGTATCCTCCGTACACTCCTAGCAGCGTTCCCTCTGCTATAAATCGGAATAAATCAATATTCACGATATTAACTTCCAGGCTACACAAGCCTAACAACTCTGATATCCAGATTATCCTTCAACGTGCCCTAGACACATGATTTATCCCAGGCAATAATAGCAATAATAAGTATAAAATATGATACTGTAACACTATAATGGACAAGAATTACACGCAGAGTGACTAGACTAACAGAAAGAACAAACGACAACAGACCCGACTAACCTGAAACTATCTACAGAAAGGTAAGAAAAGCACAAGAGAGACGTCTTCCTAAAAGTATGAGGAAGATAGAACGCTAACAATCTATACGAGTAACAGGCCCCTATAGAACTATTCTAACGAATGCGAATCCTCACTAATTCAATCACCACTGGTTGTTGCGAGACCGCAGAAGTTGTCGTCGAAACGGCAAAGTCTGCGACCAAGCCACCACTTTGGTACAGAGGACACGCACACGTAAGAACCCTCGCCGACCTCCCGCGTATCTAAACTAAACACAAAAGAAAAATAATGCCTGTCAAAAGTAGGGGAGCTGGAACGACGAACCCCTCAAACGAAGACAAATACAGATGGTTCACTTAACTGGGTGAACTGGACTGGCTCTTTCCTTTGGTCCACAGCGCTGGTCTTGGTGTGCTTTTCCTGTTGCTAGCTGTCAGTCCCTCGTCGTGGTCCCAGGATCAATGACAAGAGGACATGCCAGACATGTGGGGGAGAAACAAAAAAAATTAGCAGTATACAAAAGTATAAACTACAAAAATGACATAAATAACAGTGTATTTAGACTGGGATCCCTGCAGATGTCAGTTTCAGGGTAGCTTCCCTCTAGATGGCAAGATCTTGACAATGACAATTTCAACCGAGGTTGACATTAACCGTATTCAGGGGATATGATCCCTGAGGTACAAATTTTGTATTGTGTATTCATTGAGTTATGTCCCTTGTTAAAGGACATCGGAGATAACCCGTTGGCGACAGATAATTGTCTTTGAGAAGTTACAGCTTCGTGTCCAAATTTAGAACGTTGTACTTCTTAGAGTTAGACATGTTGTTCAGGCAGGCCTACTGTCTTATAAGAGGCGAGTTTGGTTGAATTTATAAATAGTAGCGTCTTCTCACTGTAAGCGCAGTCGAGTGAATGGGACGATTTTGGGCGTGGGGGAAGTTGACCTAATGCGGGGCGGGAGGGCGAGCGAGCGAACCATCCGTGGCTCACAACGCGCGCGAAGCAAAGTTTGCGGCACGTGTTATTACCAGAGACCTCGTGTATTACATAGAATGTCTTTGTTAGTACTGTAGCCTACACACATTACACGGTACAATACACACTCCCTCTACCTCTCACTACCAGCAGCGGCACACTAGGTCTGACCAGCAGTGCATGTAGTGGCTTAGTAGTACTAGTAGTAGGCTGCTGCAGGGGAAAAAGTATGTGGTCAGCCAACCCGAGTTGGTTGATGGTGTTGATTTTAAGCGAACTGCGGTACCGATGCTGTTGACATCATCCGAAACGAAATACAAAGAAATAATAAGGGGAAAAAAGGGACCAAGAAGAAGAGTTGACTTTAACCGGGAATTTACTTCAAGCGAGTTGACTTCTCGCGGGTTCCACTGTAGTATGTTATGTGTGTGTATCTATGTATACAATGTATGTCTAGTAGAGAGAAAGGGTGTGAGAGAGAGAGAGAGAGTGAGTTGCAGATGGAGAGAACACGACTTTCTGTAAAGCGCATTGAGCAAATTGTTTGGATTGGGCGCTATGTAAATGATCTTCATTATTATTATTATTATGTGCAGGACAAGCTAACAAGGGAGGTAACCATGAAAAATAGCGGGGTATTTTATTGGTTACGTCCTTTGTTGGCATTTCCTGTATAGCAACATGTTTACAGTTGAGCAAGAGAAACTCGAACACAGGTTAGTCAAAATCACGGATCCCACAAACAAGGACCAAAGTCCCGAATTTATTTCTCGATATTCTTTGTAGTTATTTCACGCAAACCTCGAACTGTGTCACGGAGTGCGAGCCAAGTAGCCGAGAAAAAAAAAATTTTAAACGCCAGAAACTTAGTCAAACCACTCGGCTTGCCGCAGCATAGCCTAGTGGCAGGACAACAGTGCGTCTCGTCTCCCCCCCCCCTTCCCTCCCAAAGCAATTAAAATACCCAAGACGGCTGATTCAGGCAGGAAATACCGGTTTGTTTTTTTTTGTTTGTCCTGCACTCGTACGGTAATACTAATAGAAAAAAAAAAGAAAATGAAAGGAAACTCTGCGGTACGAACGGTAGTCAAGCCGAATAGAGAAAAATGGTGGGTGGTGTTAATGCTTTATTTTCCCTATTCGCATGACTTGGAAACTGTCCTTACCAAGGGACTTCCAAAAAGGTAGAAAAATAAAAAAAAAAGCACTCAGGCACAAGGACGCCTACTGCGGTGTGCATGCATTATTAGCTTGTCTTACAACTGACCATGGATGGCGGGGGAGAGGGATTTAAGGGGGGTAATCAACGGTACATGTTGTCAGCTGTATTATTTTCCTTGAAAATACAACAATAATACTTCCATGATTAATGCTTCACATTTTCCTCAAAATTCGGCAAACTAAATGAAGCCACCCCGAGGAATTCGAGTTTTCTGTGCCCGACTGTAAAATCAAACTGACGGCAGATCTTGGCTTTGATATCAGGTTTTTTTTTTTTTCCTTTTTGTGCTGATGATAGCCATGTTTCAATCAAATTACGAAAGAGTCAGATGAACAAGTTAGAGGCAGTGAGTATGTCTGTTGCGGGTGGTTTCCCGTGCTCTATCATTCAAAGTATGGGAACAGACTGGCCACGTTTGTGACACAGGGAGCGTAGGCATGTGGTCATTGTCAAGAATAGATTTAATTCATAAATGTTTCCACTGACTAAATTTTTGTGAGAGAGCAGTGAGTAATTTTTACAAACGTAATTATTGTGCGAGCCAGCATAACTTGGTCTCGTAAACAATTTGTTTTGAACAGTTTTTTTTTATAATAGATAGACAGAAGGTGTGGGGAAGGATAGACGGACAGCGTAGGTGTGCATGACTGAGCACTTTTTATATCTCGTGTTTTGAACTAGGTTTAGTAGAGAGGGAAGGGGTGAGTAGGAATTAAATGTTGTTGAGACGTCGGTTGACGTACAGAAAATCCGTGATCCAGAGTAAAAGCTCGGGGTTTTGAACATGTTAAGAATTTATTGCTATAAAATTACATTTTATTGTCTTGAGTGATTCGACCTTTGATGTCGACCCAAGGTCGTTGCGTAGGGCTGTTACTTAAAATAACTCAGTTCGGCAGCTGAGCTAGAAGTGGTTGCACCAATCACAATCCAGGAATTAGACGGTAAGCTGCAGATGCAGTCCAGTATTTAAGGCCATACAGAACTTAGTTCTGGGCCACATGTAGACAATCCATTTACGAGGTGGACGGCGATAGTCCTCAGCCAGATGAGAGACATAGAGACGCAGTTGAGCAGTCCATTGTGAGGAGCCTGATTTAAAGCTCCAGAGCCTAAGCTACTTGGTTTGATATAAACCCACAGCGTTTACATCCAGCGCTCTCACTCCCAGTGAGGGCCTCATGGTGAGAGTCCATACTAATGTGTAATGATGAAAGTGAACCGTTCTACTTACTTTTGAAGACAGTTTCAGAGCTACCGCCAGACAACGCATGGTTGTACAAGCATTCTCCATGGCGTGTCTAGAGGAAATGTCCATATCATAACATGTCTCATTGAATTAATAGAATTTAAACTGTTATATCCGTCGCCACGTGCGCGGATTCTATTTGGCATATAACTCATATGACCTGCAAGTAGTTAGATTGAATACGTTAGTCTTTATAGAAAGCTGTAGTTTCATTAGTTAGATTCAGTTGCCTTTGAATTGATATTTATATTTATAATTATATTTGTTACATTAATTCCTGTAATTAAACTGCCCTACAGTTCTGCTAAAAATCAAAGCAATTGATTTATTTAGTTTTTAGAGTGCAAGTATTTTTTTTTGTGTGTTCGTCGATTGTGGGAGCGGACCTCGAAAGAGTGTCAGTCGAAATATCCCCATCTAACCCACATCGCGACAGTCATAAGCCCGGTGTACACAAAGAATGCCATGCGCGATCAATTACGATCAAAGACCGTGCTACATGTAATAATTTTGTACATCACCGGTAGTGACCACAGAGTGCACGTGTCTGACGCCATACGGGTGTAACCTTCATGACCTACCCCACAGTTTGCCTCAGTGAGTGATGAGTCATCACTTTGAGCTGGCTGCGTGTAGTGCGCTGTCGCAGCACGTGGTCAGTAGGGAAAGAAAGCATGCTAGGCCTTTTAGATGCGAGAGATGGCCAGGTGGGGCTACAACTCAAAAGGCAGGCGTGTAGTCACAAACAAAGAACGATGCATGGTGTTATTGTTCGACGACTGGACTAACTCTCATCACGCTGTTCTGCAACCGCCCTCACCATCTGCCGCACGCACTCAAAATTAATTCTCTTGCTATAGCAGGTGCTTTGATTATCGATTGCCGTTATTCGAGTACTTTTATTGTATACTCATAATTCAACAGTCAAGCACGGAAAACTCGAATTCTTTGGGGTGGCCTCATCTAGTTAGAGTTTGCCGAAGTTCGAGGAATACAAGTATTAAACTGATGCGCGTGGTGACATCGGTACTCGACCTTGTGCCCAAACGCTTTTTTTTCTCTTCTGGAAGTGCTTTGGTAAGGACCGTTTCCAAGTCAAGCCCAACAACAGTAAAATAAACTAAATGGTGAACACAACTCACCATTTTTTTCTGTTCAGCTTTACTACTGTTCGTACAGCAGAGCTTCCTTTCTTTTTTTTTCTAAACCAAAAAAAAAAAAAAAGGTTACTTCCTGCCCGAATCAGCCATCTCAGGTATTTTAGTCGCCGTATTTATCGGGGGAAGGGAGAGGGAGCGACTATACACACTATCCTGCCACCACTAGGCTAATGCTACGGCTAACCGAATGGAGTTTCTGGCCTGCGTTTTTTTTTTTCTTTTCTACTTCTAGGCTACTTGGATCACACTTGCAGCAGGAAAACTGGTTCGACGAATCCGTGTCACAGTTCGAAGTTCGCGTGAAGTAACTACAAAGAATATTGAGACATAAATTCGGGACCTAGATCTCTGTTCGTGAGATCTGTGATTTTGACTTAGGTGTGTTCAAGTTTCTAGTGTACTCGACCGTAGTAGAAAAAATGGGGATCTAAAATGTTCTCGCTATTGGCAAAGGTCTCGTTATTACTATTAGCAATGTCATTAAACATGATGGTCCACTGTATTTAAGTTTAAGAGGTAACGATATATTTACATGCTTTTACAGTGCGAGCTGAACTTATGTTATTACTTTATACTGATCAAAAAGTTATATATTATATTTGGTTGCCCTTTCATGCAAAAAATTTAAACTCTTCTGTTCCTGTCACATTTTAGGCCTAGAAAAACTGTCCAAATACAGCACAGCACACAAAATTGAGGGAACTAACTGCACAGGTTACCCTTGCAAATAATATAATGAAAATGCTTGTATGACGTCACCCTTTACTTCTATTGTGTTAGGTTTTTGAAAAATTAAAATATTAAAAAAATTTTTTTTTCAGTTAATCATTGTCGACAATTCCAATAACTTAATGTGTCAATATGTGTCCTAGAGGAAATCTGCAAATCCCCCCCCCCCCCCCCCAATTTTGCATAGGAAAAAAGTGAACCATTGAAAAAGTAAAATTTACTCTCAAAATTTGTGTTAAAAAATAACGACCCACAACACATGCATGCCCTAGTAACTGTACATATAGTTCAGATTTTAAAGTATGTGATGAGTCCAGTGCGTTCCAACCATCCGGTCAAGATAATAAAACTGGAGAGTTTTTCCTCATCCTTCATTCTTTCTATCCCCAACCCTAAACCTTTTCCTAACCCTGTGACACCCGTCCAAACCTATTCCTGACCCTGTCCTTATCCCCCACCCAATTGTAAGAGTGAGTTCAAAGTGGTCGGGACGAACAGTGCTCTTTCCCAATGGCTTAAGAAACCCGGTGCTTTTTCGGTTGTTCCCACCCCTCCTTAGTTAACGGAACGACTTCTGAATGCGTTCCAAAGTCCGAGTGAAAACAATACATAGCTACCCCGGTGGCTTTCCCTGATATGTCAATCTGACTACTGCTCAAGACGAACATCGGCCTACGGCCTCCATGATACAAACTGACGAGACCCTCACGTCGTTACATATAATATCAATCTGACAATCGACTAATATAGCCAAGGTAAGTTGGCGCTTTTTCGGTTGTTCCCACTGTCAAGAATAGATTTAATTCATAAATGTTTCCGCTGACTAAATTTTTGTGAGAGAGCAGTGAGTAATTTTTACAAACGTAATTATTGTGCGAGCCAGCATAACTTGGTCTCGTAAACAATTTGTTTTGAACAGTTTTTTTTATAATAGATAGACAGAAGGTGTGGGGAAGGATAGACGGACAGTGTAGGTGTGCATGACTGAGCACTTTTTATATCTCGTGTTTTGAACTAGGTTTAGTAGAGAGGGAAGGGGTGAGTAGGAATTAAATGTTGTTGAGACGCCGGTTGACGTACAGAAAATCCGTGATCCAGAGTAAAAGCTCGGGGTTTTGAACATGTTAAGAATTTATTGCTATAAAATTACATTTTATTGTCTTGAGTGATTCGACCTTTGATGTCGACCCAAGGTCGTTGCGTAGGGCTGTTACTTAAAATAACTCAGTTCGGCAGCTGAGCTAGAAGTGGTTGCACCAATCACAATCCAGGAATTAGACGGTAAGCTGCAGATGCAGTCCAGTATTTAAGGCCATACAGAACTTAGTTCTGGGCCACATGTAGACAATCCATTTACGAGGTGGACGGCGAGCTCTCAGCCAGATGAGAAGTCATAGAGACGCAGCGATTGAGCTGATATGTACAGTGATGGAGCATTGTCAGAAATCTACGCTCCTGAGCCCAAGCCTACTTGTTTGAGCATTAAACCCACAGCGCTAATATCAACAGCCCTCACATTGTGAGGGCCGAATGGTGAGCTAAAGATTTTAATTCCATGCTGAATTTACAGCCAGCTACACATGTAGACTGTTGACCAGTACTGCCAGACCACATGCATTTCCCGCGACCACGTGTGAACTACACCAGAGCGCTCCTGGCAGAGACGCTATATAAATATGTTTTAGTATGAAGAGAGATAAAACCTTAAACCTTACAGGATCCGTCGCCCTCGGGCGCGGATTCTTTTGAATGTAAATTTATTGTGACTTAGATAACTTCATATTACATTGCCTTAAGTACTTCATAGTTGCTCCTCAGCTTAGTTGAGCATTTTCAGTTGCTATTGTATATTTTATCTTTGAATTTGTTAGATATATATAAACTTTGCAGTCTGTTACTCAAATTGATTTATTTAGTTTTTAGAGTGAAAGTTGTTTATTTGTTGTTTTTTTTTTTTGTGCTCGTGTGATTGGGAAGCGGACCTCTTGATCTATATTCCCCAAAATCCCGATCCGCGACACCCACCCTTCCTTAGTTAACGGAAGGACTTCCGAATGCGTTACATGGTCCGAGTGAAAACAATACATAGCTACCCCGGCGGCTCACCCTGATATGTCAATCTGACTACTGCCCAGACGAACATCGGCCTACGGCCTCGATGATACAAACTGACTAGATCTAGACCCTCACGTCGTTACATATAATCAATCTGACAATGGACTAATATAGCCTAGGTAAGTTGGGGTGGGAACAACCGAAAAAGCGCCAGAAACCCATATTATATCTTTTCACCACTACACGAAATCCTGCCAAGACAGTTGAATGGTAACACTCTTGAACATCACTTGCTCTGATGGGACTGGGAGTGCTCTGTGCACTTGACGAGTTCTCTGCTTTCGATTTTAGTTTCACTTGGTACCACAAGTCCCCGCTCGCCGGCGGTAGAATATTGCCGTCGCCTGGAGCGATACTCGAAACCTAACACTCTTGACTACTGATACTTACGCTTTTACTGAATAAACCTTTTGAAAATTTATATAGAATTGTTCATAAGAGTCTCATCTTTTGAATTATGCAAGTTTTAGATGATGGCAATGAAAAAAATGTATCTTTATTTAATGAGAAAGACCCCAATGAATGGACTGGAAAGCCCGGCGCGCAGCCAGAATAGAGACCAAAATTCCGGCATCGGTTGCGGTAAATCGGGTTTCTCTAAATCAGAGATAATCGAATCCATACAAATTGCACATCATTAGAAAGGGGAGATCACTCTCTTTCATATGATACCACACCTCGCTATCTTTGTTGCGAGAGGATGCACGAAATCCTCGATTGAAGAGAATGATGGTGAAATTTGGACCCTTATAATGATCGAAGGACAGCTCGCAACATATCAAAAGAAAGGTCATGGAGTGTAGATTTCAACAGTATCCATATAATCCGTGAGAAAAACTCTCTGGCGAAGGGAACAGGAAAAGAAACCACCCCCTCTACAGGCTCTATTCCAAGCCTAGCGAGGCCCCGAGAACATGGGAACGGAAGAAAATTTGAGTCTTCCGCTGAAGGAGATGGAGGGCTTTGAAACACATGGAACGGACAAAGAAAACATCAGAACAGATATATTTCATGAACTACGTAAGTTTTTCATTAAATTGATCCAATTAATTAATGAATTAACATAATTTCTAAAGACCAATTGTTTGATTTGTCACTGGTACCGGGGGGCTAACTTCGGTTACTGGAACAGCCTAATGATAAGGGCTCGATTCAGATTTTCAATCAAGAATTTAAAAATTTTGCGGTCATGTACATACACAGCATCATTAAAATGTTGTTTTCTTGATAAGTTAACATACAATTCATAATAAACAAGCTGTCAAAAAGACTTGGTGTCTATAAACAGAGATGTTTTTTTTTTTCGGTGCTACAGAAAATCCAATATGGCCAACCCTTGTTACGGCCAACATAGATCTAGATCTAGATTAGTTTTATTGCATTTATATATTTTCTGCCTTACCGGTATCCAAATATTATCATGTATAGAATCTAGTCATTCATAGTATTGGTATTCGTTTATGATGTGTGGACCTTAGAGTTGCGAGAGGCCAAACTCACTTACATATTTTGGCCAAATATTTTGTTTGGCTAAGTTTTCTAAATATATATATGCAATTTAAGTATTTTAAGAATAAGGAGTAAGTTGGGGGTTATGGTGTATATTAAGATTCAAATTGTAGAGTAGGACTACTTATACTCAAGGAAAATAACAGAAATTTGCTTAATTACAGAACCTGGCCAAACAAAATATTAGACCATAACTTGGCTTAAAAATATATATGTCATCTATGCCACTTAAATTAAAGGCCCACCGTACTGTTTTTTTTATTAATTTATAAACTGTGATCCAAATTATTTTGCAGGCCCAATGGTTCACTTGTTGTTTTGTGAAAATATTTGAATTAAAATTAGCCTTTGAACAAGACACTAATGACTCTTCCCCCCTTTTTTTTTTTTCAGGTGAACACTGACTTCAAAATTTTGCAGAGCAACTTCCTGAAAAATGGCAGAGGCAGAAGACCAACACTTCCAACATTCCCTGTCCCAACCAAAAGAGTCCTGCTGTAGCTGTATGTCTTGAAAGAGGACAGCAACGCTACCTGGGAAGTGGTAAGGCTTTTTGTGTGTGTGTGTGTGTTTTTGTCTGACCTTTTTAGGTTATGAAAAAACTATAACTTGATACAGAAAATTGTTGTGGTGTTTGATCATTTTAATAGCAAATACAATATTATTTATATTACTTCATTTTTTATATCTATGCCTACATGTATTATATTTTATTACTAGTATAGTATACCGGTACCTACACAAGAAAGCCAATATAACTGCTTGACCTTTTACTACGACCAAAAAAGATTCCGTCTTAAATTAAAAAAATTATTAACAACAATTTGTTATTAAATAAAGGTAAGGTATAGGCCTATATCCCTGTAAGTTAGATTATGCAGACCCTTCACTGGAATGGAGTGGATGACTCAGTGGTGTCATTGTTTTTTGTCTTTGTCTGAATATGACATACATGTATTTTGGTCATTCAATTTCACTTAGATCTAATGCAATGTATTTATTTCCATAGGTACTTTGCTGGTTCATAAAGCTGTTTCCAGGGCACGATGTCTCTAGAGGTCAGCTTGAACACAGAATCAAGAGCTTGTTGGATAGCCACACATGGAATAACCTAAGTGAGACCATTGACTTTCATCCCCTGCCCGCGGCTCTCCTCAACCTTGGCCTGACAAGAGATCAACTCCTAAATGGTTCAGGAAGTCATGAAGTTTGGTCTACACAAATGAGCACTGATATAACAAATGATGTAATTTGTGCTTATAAGCAATTTAGAACCAAAGAAAGACTGCCCCATTCTTTTGTATATGAAACACTTCATTCATTTTACTTTCAGTTAAATGCATTTCCACACTTCATCATACATTTGTGTAATGCAATATTGTGCTTTGTGAATATTGTTTACTGAGACACTTCATGTTTTTTTACCTTTTTGTGCCTCAAAATATTGTTTTCTTGGTCTTGTACCCCCATAAAAATCCTATAATTTGCTTCATTATCAAGATACAGTAAATTTGACTTCATTTTCATACTCAGCATGTGAAAATACATTACCATGTGAAGTTTCAACTTTCTACTATCAATAGTAAATTTTTTATGTACAAAAATGTGTTTTTGCAAGATTTCTCCGCAAAGCGGCAAATTTGGCTTCGCTGGCATGTTTACTGGTTTATTTTTTTTTTAATTTCGATTTATATGCTGTGAAAAAAATTTGAGCAGTTATCTGTAATACACTGAAGACATGCTGCGAGTTTCACTTTCATTCATTAGTAATTTTCTTTATTTCTGGATGTCGAAAATGGGGGTTGATTCAACTTTTTTCACAAAATTCATTTGTCAAAGTGATTTTTCCCGATTTATACAGTCCTGTATCAAATTCAATTTCTCATGGAGGCCTACATTCTTTTGTGTATTGAATCATTATAACCATGTCGGTAAGAAAATATCATTATTTGCTTGTATCTTTCTTTCACATTTGTTTAAAATGATGTCGAAATTGCTATTTTGTTCTATTACATGGAAAAATTTTTTCTAAGTTAATAAAATCTTTGAAACGTCATAACTTTTTTGTTTATTGACCGATTTTGTTGAAATAAGTTTTATTGTTCATAGTTTTGCAAGCTCTTTTTGAAAAAGTATTCAAAAACAGCTTTCAAAACCTTTGAATTTTTCACTTGTGGTACCTAGTTTCACATTAATTTTGCAGATTTCAAGGGGAAGCTACTGGGCTTGTTAGTTCTCAATATGTCTATTACTATGCACACCGTTGATAAACTTATTTATTACTTAGACTCAAAGGCGATTTATATCAAGCAATGTGGACTGATTTACTTGTTTCCATCATGCTTATGGATACTTAAAAAGTAATCTAAGGCTTCCTTGGATATATCCACAGTTCATCCGTTTCTGTAGTGGCATGATAAAGTTGTCGAGATTCCTATAAGTTGATCAAAAAAAAAAAAAAAAAAGTTCCCACAGTTATGTACTTGTGTAATTGTTGGAGAAATTTGTTAGAGATGCCGTTTTACTGCTTGTCTAGTACTCGTCAATGCCCGAAAATGTCAGAATGCCCGACTCCAGACTCCCTAAGCAAATCTTCTTCTCTGAGCTCTCCAATGGAACGAGGATTGTTGGGGCCCCAAAGAGACGTTACAAAGACACTCTCAAGCAATCACTGAAGGCCTTTGCCATTGATGTGAGTGAGTGGGAAAAGCTCTCGCTTGATCGTGCAAATTGGAGGGCGGCCCTTACCAGAGGCAGCAAAGCATGGGAAGCTGACAGAGTCCAGCAGGCTATCAAAAAAAGAGAACGGCGCAAGAAAAGGCCCAGTGGTACTGAACCAACGGAGCACTCTTGTCATTTATGCGGAAGGGTCTGCAGGGCAAAAATAGGACTTATCAGTCACATGAGAAGCCATAAGTCATGAAAGAACAGTCTTTCCATTCTGTCCTCTGTGTCCTTTAGTCCTCTTTATTGTCCATGTGTTGAAATTCTCAACAATTTCTGTTCTTTATTCCTCTGGTGTTGTTAAGGTCATCATCATACCTGATGGACGAACTATTATTATTATTAGTACTCGTCAATACATGATTTTCTCAGTTATCATCGGCCTTCGATTCAACACTTGTAAGAAAACCAGTATGGACCAAGATAAAGTCTCATTCCATTGAAGCTATGATTCACCGTAGCAACCAGTTCAAATGAACATGAAACAGTAAATTTCTATAATTACACTATATTAAATCTATTCATAGACATGATTAGCCAATAGACATGATCCAAATTTTAGCCTCTCGCCCCCCCCCCCCCCCCCCGACAGCGATATTTACTTTTTAAAAAAATACGGCCACATGAGGGGCATGGCATGGCATTGCGTGGGTGTAAGCCTGCTTCTAGCTTTTCACACCTCCTCTCCTCTCTCTCTTTCTCCCTCGCTCTCGCCCTCCCTCTTTCTCTCTTTCTCTCAATCTCTATTTCTGCCCCCCCCCCCCCAGTTTTTTGTTGTTTTTTTCAGAGTTTGAAGTCTTCAGTTTTGGGAGGATCACTGCTGTTATCGTGAATACACATCCCATCTCTTCTCTCTCTGTCTGTTCCTGCAGCTAAATAATATCTGCCGTATTTGCTGTTTCTTAGTGGCTTGATGAAGCTGCTGGGGTTTAAAAAAAAAAAAAAACACCAAAAAAACCCCACAATAATAATAAACTTTTCAAAAATGCAATAATTTCATAAAATAATCATGCACTTGAAACTGTTCATGCAAGACCTGGGAGATATTGTTGTCACCAATCCCCCCCCCCCTCCTCCTCCCCCAAACTGCACCAAGATCTGACCAGAAATCCACCCGAAACTTAATTGTAAAATGAAATTTCGTGGAGGGGAGAGCTAGGGGATCTCTCGGCTTCATCATAGGCCATGAGACGAAAATACAGCTCGATTGTCTCTAAATTAATCTTGTCAAAACTTACACAAAACAGACTTGATTGTTACGGGTTTCACTTGACAAAGGACTTGGGGTCCGAAAGATCGTTATATATAAATGTCTTTCATGTTTTACGTCTTTGGGAATTATACACAGTTGTAGGTGTAGCTGTTTCGTTTGTGTGTATGTGTGCGCACTCACAAGTGTGTGCGAGGCGTTACGACGTACATTGGGGGAGGGAGGCACTTTTAACTTTGTGCCAAGCCACTGTGGGCCCATTTTTTTTTTTCAGTCAATCATTACATTCTTTCTTATTAATTTTGGCTACCTTAGTGCCCCCCCCCCCCCCGGGTTTCTCCAATTTGACAGATTGGCCTAACATTTGGTTCTGAATTATTACTCCTTCGTGAACTGAATTATTTCCTCGGTGGATTTTCCAAAAACTTACAATGCACCATATAAAATGCAGTATAATTAAAAGAATTTCTGACTGAATGCCACAGATTTTACAACTGATGTATTGTTATAAAATAATAACAATGATAGTAATGATCGCACAGGACAACAACCCTCAGCACTCTTCTGAATAAACCCTGGCATCTAAAAATTGGCCTGGGCGATTCGAGTTTTTAAGGGAACTTCGAATCCAGTACCGGTACTGAATAAGATTTTTTTTTTTCCCCATGTGAGGCAAAGATGAGAGAGCCCGGAACTTGGTGACATGATAATCATTTAAACACGACGCAACGATTGCGTTGATGAATTTGGATTCATCTTACATTTCACAGACACCGTTCCCCTCCCCACCCTCTCCAAGTTTTCATCCACGTATTTTTCTTACACGTAGGCCTACTCTTACTGCGTTCTGCTGTGCTCTGCTCGGCAGTCGTTTGTGTGATATGAAAAAATCCCGGGCTGATCGTGAAGAGGAAGATGACAGTGTACAATGCCTGCGACATCAGCACACTGTTGTACGACGGAGAAGACTCAACACTTTCCACTTGAGAAGCGTCCGTTATATCGTGGCAAGACAGATATTGCTTTGTGCCGAGATCTTTTCTCGCGCTGCCTTTCCATGCAGGTCCTTGCTAAGACAGTACAGACTGTCCGGGCTAGACCATGTCCATCACATGGTGGATGGCCGCATTGCCAAAGACATCCTATAGAGAGCTGACATCTGTCAGGAGAACCACTGGCTGCTCGCTGTGCAAGAGAGATATAAAGGGAGTTAATTGGTCCTGATGGAGAGTCTTGGGAGGGCCTCGCTGGTGACTATGCAAAGTTGGAGTGGTACGCTGCATCATTATCTCAAGACAATGGACAAGAAACTGGTGAACATGGCATAAGACAAGCGGCTCGCAGAAAAGAGCGCTACAGCTCCAACAGAGCTGAGACCAACCACTCTAGTGTGGCCATTGCTGTAGATACTGTCGCTTCAGCATTGGCTCGTACAGTCGTTGTCGGCAGTGCTCCAACTATTCAACACAATTTGTGACACTTATTACAGCTAACTCCAAGAGGCCCTTGACCTCTCACTCCGTATTGCTTGACCCCTTGGTAGTCATTTAAAAAAAATAATAATATTTTTCAGTGGTAATGTTTTCCCGAGTCCGTTCACACTCGGAGGGCAAATAGACTACAAATTACAGCAGTGAGATCACCATTTTTCTTCCTTTGTCAGCTATCGCCATGACTGCGGGGGGTGGGACTGGGAAGAGTCATGTGAGAATAAAAAATTATAAGCCTACACTCGTGTATTGAGAAATTCTTTGCTCCAACACAGTTCAAGCTTTGCAGGATACAGTAATGCGATCAATTTCGCACAAGCGGGTTCAGGGATGGACACTTTTGTGTGTTGGTTTTCGGTAATCTATTATATAAATACATTGCCATATATATGGCAATATTACTCGCCCAACTACCATGATGCCTTAATCGATATTTTCAAATATCTGCTATCAAGAGCACTCATGACCCCACTATCGTCGATAATCGATATCCATACTGTGACGTAACAATTATCGATGGAAGTGCTGTCCGAGTCCCGCAAACGAGAAGTATCCGCATTTCAGTAGACTGCGAGTGCTATATTTTTTTCTCGAAGTAGGTCTGTTGACTGAAAGCTTTATTTGTCTTTCCTGTACCTTTATCATTTAGGCCTACTAGGCCTACATGTCAAAATTGGGCAAAAAGAAAAGGTTGTATGTTGCGAAGCCCCGCGTGAGAAATAAAACCCAAACAATACAAAGCAAAGTTTGCTTTGTATTGTTTGGGTTTTATTTCTCACGCGGGGCTTCGCAACATACAACCTTTTCTTTTTGCCCAATTTTGACTTTGCTTATAGCCCTGCTGCGACCCCACAGTTTTTCTGTGGTTTTTATGATAGGCCTACATGTATATCGTTTCTGCATTATTTTGCAACATACACATTTTTCTTTTTGCCATGTTTTTACTTTGTTTCAAGCCTAATTGGCCCGACCTCATAGATTTTCTTTTTTTATATACTGTATAAAATTATATTTTGTCATTATTTAACGATGTAGGGCCTACCGCCGAGGTAAAAGGTCAAACAAGTTGGCCCTGGCTTGATTTTGAGTGTTTCTGCCCCCCTTCATTTTTTATTTTCAAAGTAGTCATAAATAATTACAAGAATGCAAGGAAGTGTGCGAGAAGATAA
Source organism: Onchidella celtica (assembly GCA_963931925.1). Lineage (NCBI taxonomy): Eukaryota > Metazoa > Mollusca > Gastropoda > Systellommatophora > Onchidiidae > Onchidella > Onchidella celtica. Next base: position 39,044,560 of record OZ007567.1, read on the forward strand.
AGAGTGAATTTAAGATTAAATTTCATCACTTCCATTTTTAAGAGATTCCGAATGCACGCGAGTTTGGTCCTTGGCGTGTGAAATTGTGTTTCCATTGGATGCATTAATATATCCGTGGCCCCACGGTTGTCTAATTGGCCAGTGCTAAGATTACGAACTTTGAATCCAGTAGGCTGCCATAATAGATCTAGCTGTGCTACAAAAAAGAATCCTTGATCAATGAAAGATTAATGAAAAGGTTTGTTCGAAATTCTTACCCACCCAGCCTCATGGAGTTTACGCTGGCATAAAACTATGTTTTAATACTTTTTAGTGGGAATCGTGATCTTTGGTAAATCTTTGGTTTCAAATAAAAATGAAAGAAATAGAAACAAAATTAAATTAAAATAAACCAAGATAAAGCGCCAGTATCGACTGACTAATCTTTCGGAAGTGAGCACTCTCGCGCGGGGCCAGTATCGAGAGTACTTTCTATCCATATCGACTACAGCACGGCACTACCATTGTATACTCGAGTTGCACTTAGCTGTTTGTGTCACATCCAGGCTGCCGTTCAGGGAAAAGGTGTTTCATGCTGAGCTCGGGAAGCAGGATTTTAGTATGAGGAATTGACGATAGCCAGCAGGGAATATTAAACCGAAGATAGCTTTTTGAGAGCATTACATAGACCTATCTGCCTTCATCCTTACGGTTCAACATGGCAGCCACCACTGAGGGAGCTGTACCATGGTCCAACGATAAGGACGACTATGAACTGATGGGGGTCATAGGTGAGTGTATAGATCTAGCTTCTGAGTGTTTACAAACTTTACCATTATGGTAAACTGGTAAGTGGTAAAGGAAAAGTTCATACGTCCCCCGACCACTCAGAAACTCATTCACCCAGAATTTTTTTCCACCATTGGACAGATTTTGCCCAAGTGCCACATACACACAAAATGGGTCATGTTCGAGAAATGTTAGCCCTTGTCCTGCTTTGGATGAAATGGTCCACAAAGCACCCTGTGCGGGGATACCCAGTGGCCAGACAGCTGATATTTGCATTTTGCGGATGACTTCGGCGGTCGGGTCATTTTGAACACACGTAGGCCTAGATCTAATGATGTATTGTGTGTTCACTTTAGAACGCAATAACAACGGTGGTGGATTAAATTAATCGTAAGTGACCCCTATGATATTTGGATAAAGTACTTGTGATAACAAGTAACATGGAATAAGTTCTATTGTTAAATAGAAGGCCCAAAATAAAGAATTTTTTGCATTTAGGCCTATATGGTGTCATGACATTCTCCCGCCTGCACTTTGAAAGGTTCCACATACTATGATGTTAGTTTTCTTGGCACACCTTTAGCTTTAATAAAGATATCATCGGTTGGCTGTTGGAACCTGCTTAAAGTCCAAAATCAAAATTTTACAGGAGAAGGAAAAAACTGAATTATATCTTTAATAGTTTTCGTTCTTGGGAGCTGTAACTTGGTATCTAGCCTATGTTCTTGACCAGTAGTTGTGCCGTGTATTGCATTTTGACGACAACCCTACTGTAAGTACGTAACCAGAGTTAAGCAGGTTATAACACGCCGAAGTCGGCTGTTGGAACCTGCCTAAAGCTTTAACGAGGTTCAAGCACACACATCGCGCTGCTTGGCTGATCGTACAACCTCGCTACCTTTCTTTGGGCATAGTAAAAATATGTTTAAAAGTGCCTCGGAGGGATTTATTGTTGTCTTTGCCGTTTTAGTTCTGTTTTAAATTTATCCCTCGAAACCAAGGAATGATGATTCTTCTTAACTTTGTATTTCACTTCGTTATTAAATTTCCTATGTATCACACCATCACCGTTCAAATGAATGTAATATAAATGTATGATTTACTGTCTAGCCTAAACCAAACTATTTAACTTCACACTTGACTCTTTAGTAACACAAAGTATTACATGTCATTTGTTTACAAAAGGCATTAAATACATCAATAAATCTCTCTTTCTGCTATTTATCTCTCTCTCTCTCTCTCTCCATGTCCCCCTCTCTTCTCTCTCTATCTGCCCGTCTCTCCCTCTATCTATCTAAGTTGTCTATGTTATGTCCCACACCCCCCCCCCCCCCCGCATCCACCTGCCCCTGCCGCTCTCTTTCTCTCTTTGAGAGAGGTGCACTCCAGTTCTTTGAGAGAGGGCTGCATTTTGGTTCTTTGAGAGAGAGAGAGAGAGTTGCATTTTGGTTCTTTGAGAGAAATGCAATTTGAAAGAGGTGCACTCACGTTCTTAGAGAGAGAGAGAGCTGCATTTTGGTTCTTTGAGAGAGATGCAACTTGAAAGAGGTGCACTCCAGTTCTTTGAGAGAGGCCTGCATTTTGGTTCTTTGAGAGAGATGCAATTTGAAAGAGATGCACTCCAGTCCTTTGAGAGAGAGCTGCATTTTGGTTCTTTGAGAGAGGAAAGAGGTGCACTCCAGCTCTTTGAGAGAGAGCTGCATTTTGGTTCTTTGAGAGAGATGAAACTTGAAAGAGATGCACTCCAGTCCTTTGAGAGAGAGCTGCATTTTGGTACTTTGGGAGAGATCTAACTTGAAAGAGATGCACTCTGGTTCTTGTATACTGCATTCTGGGTCTGTGAGAGAAACTGCACTCAAAGATTTTGAGAGACAACTGCACACTGGATCTTTGGGGTAGACGTTCACTCTGGTTATTTGACAGAGAGAGAGTGAGAGTGTGTGTGAGAGAGAGAGAGAGAGTGTATGTGAGAGAGAGAGAGAGAGAGATAAGGGGGTGTGTGAGCGCTGCACTTTGGTTCTTTATTAAGGGAGATGCAATCTGGTCTTTGAGAGAGCTGCCCCCTGAAAGAGCTGCATCTTGCACTTTGAGAATGTGGCGCTCTGGTTCTGAGAGAGAGGAGGGGGGAGCAAGAGATTTGTACGTTTGCTGCTTATGCTGGCTGCATTTCAGTTCCTTGGGTAATTTTCATTTCTGTTCTTAGAGAGTTACTTGTTTGTTCTTTGAGAGCTGTGCACTTTTGTAGTTTGGTTCTGTGAGAGAGTTCCAGCATAGTTCTTTGAGAGAGGGTTGCAGTTTAGTGCACTGAGAGAGCTGCTCTGTGTTTCTTTGAGAGATTTACTTTCACACCAGTAAGGTTTATGTGCAACGTCAATTAAAGGCTCCTGCGATCGGCATCTTCTTCTAACAGGTTTTGAAAGTGCTTATTGCACCATACATTGTCCTCTGCTCAGAGGAAACGTTGAAAATAACAAACTGGAAATGCACAGTGATTTATAAATACTGGAAAGTACTGGATTCAAAAATTCAGATAGTGGGGCGCCGTACTTTGTCTGGTCACTGATTGATATGAGACTGACAGTATTTATAGCTATTAAAGTGTGGGTGGGGCGAAGATTCGCATGATTAATTTCAGATTGATCAAGTAACTCAAAATATTTACCATTCCCTTATTTGATCACCTTTGATCCGCCCATATTCGCCGGCCTTGTCTTACTTTCTTCAAAGACGGTGTCCACTCCATTGAGCGGCAGCTTCAAAGGCCGTAAACTCGCCGCCGCTCTTCCTTTGATCTATTCATTCAAGTTTACCCTACCGTCGGTGATTACATTAATGACAATAGATCTCTGACTTCGGACGCAAATTATACGCCTTTTGATATCTAGGCTATTTCAAAGTGACCACTTTTTATTAGTCCCCAGACTCATGATTTTACTGGCACATTTAACTATAATTATATAAAGTAATTTTTTTTTTAAAGTCATTTCGAACTTAGTAAAAACCTAATTACTCTGTGTGCCTATGTGTGTGCATGCGTGTGTGAATTTTGTACACAACAACCTATTCCCTGTATCTCCAAACCCTTTAAAATAATTATGAGTTACAGGGTATGGTACATGACTGCCCTTTTTCAGTCTCGTTATTTGTAAACATGATACAATCATGCACTTCTACGAAATAATAATTTTTACATCGACGCTACATTTATCGACTTTCACTTTTTTCTTCATTTTCAAGCGACAACAATTGGTACATGCAATAACCATGCTATTAAACGTTTACTAAACGTTTAGTGTTAAACGCTATTAAACTAAACGTTTAGTGAGGTTCAAACGCCAACAATTGGCCGTGGACAACAGTGCATAACCTGGCAAACGATTTTAGCCAGGTTCAAGCGCCGACATTCCGCCAGCTGTACGGTAACGAGGTTATAACACGGAATTACATCATCGCTTCTCTCCACTACTAAACAGAATTTTTTCGTTTTTTCAAGTGCATCCGATGCGTCTCGTGCTATAGATTCCATTTTTTAAAAAAAGTGAATTTGCCCAAAAATGGACTTAGGCAGGTTCCAACAGCCAACCGACGATATTTGATTTCCAGCTCATTGAGTGTATTCATGTGCTGGTGAAAAGTGGTTTAAAAAGTTTAATCAAAGCAACACAGTATCTCTCTCATTACCAATCAAATAAAGACAACCAATAACAAAGCCGGTCATTTTCTCCATCCAGTTTTCCCTGATGAAAAACCTACCGTCAGATGCCTTTATGCAGCATGCTTTTAGTATTACATTGGAATTCATTATTACAGACATAGAACGGTTTGTCAAATATGCAGATTGCCCAGGCCTTTCTTCTCATTTCACATGTAGACGACAACCAGCATCAAAGTCAAAAGTTTCCCTAAGATTTTCCCCAGTCCCAACTTCAGACCATCAGTACTATTACATGAGTATGATGAATAGTTACGAACAGTTGCATCGTAGGAAATGTAATCGGATGATACCATTTTGTTAGAAATTGTAGGGGTGACAGCATACATTTAAAACAACCCAAAGTAGTGTGATAAAAAAAACATGAAAAAAAACGATAGTCACGACAACCGAATAAACAAAACACGAGGAGCAGCATTGCTATACAATAAATTGGCCTCCTGCAAGACGCGGTTCGCAAAATGTAGTCCACAATATTGGCCTCGCGTGTTGCGCGAGGAGGCCAATATATAGTTGCCTCCCACAGGACGAGGGTTAACAACTTCCTTATTGTCTGTAAATCACAGGTGCACTGTAGCCCCCTTTTTCCCGTGCATCCATATTCCACTATTCCAAAAAGTGAAACCAACTCCTTTGGCATTGGTTCCTGTGCCAAGTGTGCAGGGGGGCTGGCGTTTGAGATATTCACTCTTTCGTGGTTATCAAAAGTACATTGCGGGAGGCTTTACCCAACATGAGCAATTTTGTTAAATCTCATTTAGTTTTGTGTTTTATGCAGTATGATGAAAGAGCAAAAAATTGATGATGAAAGTAGCAAAAACTTTCCAAAACTGAATTTCCTGCATCTCCGATTTTGGCAGTTTGCTCCTTCATGATAGAGAGAAGTTAAGTGTTCGCTTTTTCATTGTACTGCTGTTGATAAATATTCACTTGTTCGTCGTGAAACCAACGATACGTGTAAGTATCAGCACTGTAAAACAAAGATATCCACTAATAGCAGCAAACTAAGGTCATATCTCATTTGAGTTCAAGTTTGATTGACTTTTCCCAGTGTTTACAGAGCTATCAAAACAACAACTGAATGATAAAACAGAATGTAATCATAAGAAAAATTCAGCATTTATTACTTCTAACGGGGCTGGGACAACAGGAGTGACTGCAGGGATGAATACATAAGGATATTACTGTAAAGACATGGTAGTGAAGCCATGCCATCCTTTTCTGTTTGCCATTTCTGCATGATAACCTTCATGAGTTCACAAAACATGGCCACTTTTTGCTATGGCATCTGGCAGCCTGATGAATTCACACTGTGACTGAATCAAAATGATTGAGGTCTTCATTTCCCTGGGGCCTCATGAATAACCAAATCATAAGTTACTGGGACATTTTTGTGGTGGGAAAAGAAATGGTGGGTAAAAATTGCAGGTCTGTGATGCCCAAAGATTGGTTTGTTTTGTGAAGGCCCACATAATAGTTTAGTCAGTGTCAGTCATATTGATTGGCAGGGTTGGCATGATTTAAATCAAGGTGATTTAAATCAAATGATTTTTTTGATTTAAATCACTTTGGTTTTTTAAATTAAAATCAGTGATTTAAATCACTTTTTGATTTTTTTACTTTTTAAGGATTTTTTTTTTCAAACTGCTTGTTTTTGATGTTTTTATTGTTCAAAAGCACTAGACTTAAAGGCACTGATAAGTAGGAGTGCTTCTCTATTATTATTATTATTATGCATCATTCAATAATTTCTGATTTTGGCTGATTCATACAACAGTTGGAGACTTGAATGTGTCACAGGACACAATTCAAATATAACACCTTGAACAAAAATGTAAGTCTGAATTTGAATTTTGTGTACCTGTGTAAGACATTAAGACAGTCAAGTAAGTGAAAAAGGCCTATTATATTTTATTTCAAATAAACATCTTTATTTTTATAAAACAGTTAGTGAAATCCAGGCATACAGATCAGATCCAGAAAATTCTGATAATATATAAGAAAGGAAAACTTTCTACTCATTTTCAGTTTCAGTTGTCTCCAATTCTTTACTATTGAAGGCCCTGAACAGAAACACCAGTTTTGACGCTTTCTCATTCCCCAAGCGATTTCTCAACTTGGATTGAACAAGTCCATACGAGGAGAAAATTCTCTCCACTCCAGCTGAGGAAGCTTTGTCGACAAAATATTGAATGTATTATGTATTTTTTTAAAAATCTAATTTAAATCAAAAAAATCGATTTTTTTGATTTTTTTGAAAAAAATCTGATTTTTTCCCAACCCTGTTGATTGGGTGGGGGGGGGTGGGGGGGGGGTTGATAATTTTAGATATCATCATTGAATTCAGCATGGTCAAATCGCAGTTTAACAATAGGGGAAAAAATCACATAATACTCATGGTTGCCACAATAATGGTTATCGTCTTGAATTTTGGTTCTGAAAATAGGATTTATTACTTTAATATTAAGTGTAGTAGGTATTTACGATTTTTACCCAAATTGCTTGAAACTTTGCCTCCATATTTTTCAGCACAATTCTAAAAATACTCAGAGAAAAACTTTGATAATTTTTTTGTGTAACAATTTTTGTAAATATCCATGTAGGCAAATCACAAATTTTCCCCAATTTCTCCCCCAAATCTCTGATTTCTTAAAAATTTTACAAGGATTAGAAATTCCTTCTGTTCTGAACAGCTGTCGTACATAAGTGCATTGTAATAGCAAAGATACTCGAGTATCTTTGATAGTAGCTCGAGAAATAAAAAGCAACTTCAGATTCCTGTTGAATGAAAAACCCATATTGTGGAAAACGCATTCAGTTGTTCCTGTCTAAAAACCGCATTGAACTTCTTTATTTTTCAAAGGAAAGAAAAAAAGTGTCTGGCTTGCCAGTTAACCTCGAAACTCGAAACATCCTACCCAACAAGCCGGACGACCCTCCTCTGTCTCTTTCTCCCACATTGCTTTTTTTCCTTGGTCCCTCCCCACATTCGTGTCATTTGCATTTTTGTGTGTTTTCTTTAGCTGTGGCACTGTAACAAACTGTCCCGCATTATTATAAACTTATCATATCACACACCCACAGACATTTTGACATTGACACTTTTTTCCTAAGGCTAAAGAGACATTAAATGTAAATTCAAAGGTGAAAAGAGACAAAATTAAAAAAACTCCATCAATCTACGACTTGTATCTGATCTTCAAGTAATATTCGAGGGACAAATTATGTTAGCTTCTGCAGTACACTTTTACAAAATGTCTCCCCAACTCATGCTGAGCCTTGGGAAGTTTTGCAGTCACGGTGTCACTGTCCTCAGTGGTGCGAGAAAACACCTCTGTATCACCCGATTTTGGTTGAGTAATGATAAAGATCAAAGAGAGAACCTATTATCCACGGGGAAATGGTCCGCACTGTTGCTTGAAAATGCTTTATTGTGCTTTCCCGGGGACACAGTTGGCCAATTTCTTAACGTTTACCAGCATCCCAAAGGTTACGGGGCATGAGGGACTTTTTCCAGTGTAGGTCTTGACTATTGAGAAATCATCATTTAATTTGGTATCGTTCTGCGCAATAGCTACCATTTATTGTTATCTCTCCACCGTTCACAGGCCATCGCACTTTGTATCCATTTGAGGTATGCTTCACCTTGGTTTTGAATACTAACATGGGTGAGCACAGGTGGTGGATCACTAGTGGGACGGGATTATGTTGAAGCAACCACAGTAGAAAGTGAGGGGGGAAGATCTTTGCTGAGGGAGTGAACAGACAGGGAAAAAGTAGAGCCTATTTTAAGGTCAGGACAGAGTCGGAAAGAAAAAAATAAGGCTTTCACAGTCTGTGGAACTTTCTTCATGAACATGCACATATACATAAAGACTAAAGAAAAGAAAAACACAAAATAATAGGTACTATACAGGTTGAAGAACGAGTACATGAACTATTTGCTGATAGCATGTAATTTGATGAACTGAATAGGCAGAGAAAGCTAATTAAAGAGTGGGGACAATACATGAATAAATTGTGAATGTGAACAAATGAATTTAATGAGAAAATTTCATATTTTATCATAATAACAAAATGAATCTGGGGACATTATATTCACAAAGACAACAAGAAAAACATGAATAAATGTGCATAAATAAAATAATAATAAAACAAAGAAATAAAAAATAACCAAAGGGTCCTGATGAATACACTTTTGTTTGTTTGTAGTTGCTCTACTACTAAAAATAATTATAGCATCATGTGGATTTAGAGTCTGGTATGTGGAATCCACATCAGAGTCTACATTAAATCTTGTTTTCTGCTTGGCACACAAGTTGATTGTGCGTAATTATCCTTGACTTCCAAGTCCCAAGGTTTCTCAAGTATCCAATTCTGCTGTATATATGACACTGAAAACTTAATCCCATTTAATGCGTTTTCAAGCAAAATAGAGAAAAACTTATTAAAGATGATTTTTAAAAAATCTGATCTTCTTCTTCTTTCGTTCACCAATCTAAATCTGCAGATTTGTTCTTTTAAGAAAATCTACGGTTTTCTGCAGTTCTGGCAGAGCACCATAGAGTTTGACATTCAGTTCGGTGGGGTTGGGTCAATATGTTTCTCATAGTGCAGAGAAGAGTGTGCAGTTCTGCAATATATGCTCTGCGTTTTGAGGAGACTGGCTGCACTCACATACGGCAGATGTTCCTGTTTTAAACTTGGTGAACATATGGTGGTGGAGCCTATTGTGACCAGTTCTTAGTCTGAACATTTACAATATCACTTGATCCTCTCTGTTCAGGAGTTATCCTGTTGGTTTATTTGTATTTGTATTTGTAAAACTCTTTAATCCCATTTGGGAAATTTGCCTTTGTGCCATTGCAGCCCAGTTACGACTGGAGCAGGCACGTCGTCACCACAGTGCAGTGCCGGTCGGTGTTTTTTTGCTGCCATCTGTTGTTTTTGATGAGGTTTTTCTTCTCATAATAGTCTAAAAGGCACAGTGGGTACTCCAAGCCGAAACCCTCCTTGGCCAGTTGGTCTGCCTTCTCAAGACTCATAGCCTGGCACTCCACAATGTGATGGTATCCACTGTAGGACTATCCTGCTTTGATTTCCAAGGTGCATTTCTTCAGGTCGTTAAGCCTGCCAGCTTGAAGGGCCTCAAGGACTGATCTTGCATCTGTGAGGAAAACGATGTTGCTGTCCTCTAGTTGGAGCTCTGTGGCAGCTGTCATGAGGGCTTTTGCTTTTGACCCGTAATTATTGCAGAAGGTTCCGGTTGGCACGCTCATTGCTGTTCTTGTTGAATCTGGATACTCTATATTAACAAAAAAAAACTGATAAAAACATCCCATTCTGTCATTATATTCAATCTTTTCCTTTTATTCGGCAGTTGTTGTTCCTTTTTCACCAACAAAAGGTAGATCAAATTTTATTTCCCACATGGTTCTAACAACAGTATGGTGATCAACACAGATGATACATTACCAACATGCGCATGAATCGAAGGCATACAATAACAATTAGCTTGCTCAGTTCTAAATTTAGCCCACATTTCCTCGGTATTGGTGAAGATCGTGACGTCATTGGATCCCAGGATGCTGGCAACAGTTAAGAAAAGGGCCAACTTGAACCACCCTTCACCGACCATTCACGGGGCAGGAGTATCAAACAGATGCCCAATTAGATGATGGTCGGAGAGGTGTTTTGTTAGATTGGTGAGGCAGGTAGTGGGGAGAAGGAAAGGGTGGGTATCCAGCAAGCATTGCTTGCCCGCTTGAAGTGCATTGGTTATGAAAATCTGTGAAAATGCACCTTCCTGTATTATTAGCCACAAACGTTAAACTCACACCATGTGACAAGGAATTGAAACAATTGGACCTGTGAAGTACAATTTACACAGTATGCTGCAATATGCCGTTATATGTTTTATTGGACGTACACTCAATAAAGGTGTTTCTGTTACAAAGAATTGTAACAAAGTATCAGTACCAAACAAATGTATGTGTGTATTTCATGGAATGCACATTAAATGCATTAAATAAGTCCACTGTAGTCATTATTCTTTATATGGGCAGGTAGTTTTTGTTTTTTTTAAACTTTATTGATAACGAAGGTATGGAGAAGGTTGAAAAAATAATAAAAGTTGACAGGAAAAACAAATTCCATGGTAATGAGGCTACACAAAGAAATCCAGCAAGGTCAGGGATGTGATGGAATTACAGTATGTCATATTTAATTTATATGTATTTTGTGGATATTTTGATATGCAGACACTTTGATGATTTCTTATCTTTTTTGTTCTGAAAGTGTTTTTTTTTTTATTGTTGTTTTTTTTTACCCGTTAGGTGCTGGAGCAACAGCAGTGGTACAGGCAGCCATGTGTAAACCTAGGAATGAGAAATGCGCTATTAAGCGCATCAACTTAGAGAAGTGCAACACCACCGTAGAAGAATTACTGGTAGGTTGGTCACTTGTTTAAAAATGAAAATACTGTGTTACTCTCAAAGACGACATGCATTTGAAGAGACTGTACTTGATTGGAAAATTTCTAGATATCAGTTGAATGTTCTTTAAGAGAGGGGAAATACTATTACTAATCATATTTTGTCTGGTTTCTTCTTTAAAACCTCTGAGGTGCATCTTATCAAATTATAAGGAGGTGTTAATTTCAGTTGTCTCGTTTACCACATTTTTGTCCTTCTTTTTGAGTTGTGATTATTTCCTTCTTTTAAAAGTACAAGACTTTCTTTCACTTTGGTAATGACTTGGTTTTGCTTTATTGTATTCTGTGTCTTTGTGAATGTCAGATGTTAATAAGTTGAACTACTCTGCCTGGGAATATACATGTGATCATGGTCTGTTGTTTATCAAAGCATAATGCATTACATTAAATTTCCCACAATGAAACTGCTTCATGGATGGTTCAGAGCTAATACATTTTGTATGTGATAATGTTCCAACGGTTGAGGACCTTGTTGCAGGTATGGGAGATTAAGAAATTCAATGACAGTGTTTAACTTCATCAAGTGTTGGTTTCTCAGTCCCACGCCTTGCAGCAAAATCGTAGAAATGAAAACGTCCTCAGCGTACTCCAGCTGGATCATACCCACCTTACACATGGCTTTTACTTTGGGGAGAAGATCCCTAGGAATGTATAGTGTGTGACTGCCAGCAGAATGGATGGATTTCATGCACATTTGAAGAAGACGTTATGCCTGCTGATTCATGAAAGAATTATTTTCTGACATGGACCCTCAGCGTATCTTGTTTTTTCTGGAGGAGGCCGAAATCTACGTTGATTTAACAGCTTTTAACATAATTTCAAACTTCATATCACAGAGAGACATGCTTTACAATATGGGCCTTTCACTGTTAGATTTTTAGTTTCACCTTTATTTGATGTTATTTATAAGAACCTGAAAGCTGAAAATTAACCCAAAATAAGATTTTAAAAAACCCAGCAAAACTTGAAAGATGCAAAGTGGCTGTTATCGTGCTGATGTGCCATTAAGTGTGTTTCATTGATTTTGTATTTTTCTGTTTTATTTCATCAGAAAGAGATACGGGCCATGAGTCAGTGCAAGCATGAAAATGTGGTGTGCTATTATACATCTTTTGTTGTCAAGGAAGAGCTGTGGGTTGTTATGAAACTTTGTGGAGGAGGTAATCTGCTTACTTAAAAAACGGCTTATCAATAAACATGATGTGGTGAGTTATTATGAAACTTTGGGTAGGAGGTAACCTGCTTACTGAAAATACAGTTTGTGATCAATAGAAATGACATGTTGAGTTGTTATGAAATTCGGTGGAGGAGGTAATCTGTCTACTTAAAACTCAGTGTCTTTTCAATAGAAATGTCAGTGTGGTGGGTTATTTATGAAACTTTGTGGAGGAGGTAACCTGCTTACATAAAACATAGTCTTAATAAAAGACATGGTATGGCAATGTTAGCACAATCTTTAAGGAGAGATCATTGATCAGTAGAGGAATTTTGGAAACATGTATTGTAGGCTAATATTTACTAGCCAAGACTGCCAAGGATAATGGCTTAGACATTTGTACTTGATTTTAATTTTGCAACAGGATTTGTCAAACAAAACATTTTTTCAAATGTTTTATTGTCCAAATTATTGGTTTTTAGATCACAAGACACCATGGGTAAATAAGATCTACAGTTGTCTTGTTATTCCAGCATACATACATACACATATATGGAAAAGGATGGGGCTGACAGTTGAAACTGACATTTCATTGATATTAAAGATTTATCATTTAATTTGATGCGCTTTGGCAGCATTTATAATTGCTGATATCTCCCATGAATACTTCCCTTATTTGACAAAGAGGCTTATTGTTTATTGTGGATTTGAGGAACAGATATTAGGAGTAACGGGAACTTAAAATACTGCTTTGAACTGTTCATGTCTTCTTTGATAAATTTTTCTTCTCAAGCCTTCTCTGTCATTACAAAGTATTGAACATTCTTTTCCACAGGATCAATGTTAGATATTATAAAGATGCGTTTGCGGTCAGGATATGGCAAGAATGGTGTTCTTGATGAGCCGTGCATTGCCACGGTGTTGAAAGAGGTCCTTAAAGGGCTTGAGTATTTCCATGCAAGTGGACAGATACATCGGTAATTGAAGAAATGATTGCTTACTTATGTCATTACATTTGAACTTTTTCCGGATCATCATGGTCCATTATTTTTAAGTTTCCTGAAATTTGGATCCTACTTTAATTGATATGTGTCACTGTTGAAACACAGTTTTTATTGCTTTACGGGATGAAAATCTAAGTTTTACTACTGGAGCTTTGCTTTTGGAACAAAAAGCAAATCTTGCAATTGTTGAACAAGAGGTGGTGTTAATACATCCTGCTAACATGTTTATTTGTGAAAGATCAAAATGAAGAGATTAAATTATATTTCTTTGTGTTTTAGAGACATAAAGGCTGGTAACATACTCATTGGTGATGATGGATCTGTGTTTGTCGCAGGTAGATATATAAATTGTTTGTACCCTTTTATTAACAGTCATCTTCATGATGGTATGAATATAGTGGATGTTTATTATATGTGTGCTTTTTTTTTTTTTTGGTAAATTAATCCATTTCAATTTTAGTGTGAAAGTTTCAAAGATAAGACAAAGCTAAATTTTGGATTCCTGAGAATAATGTCTAGGTAATTCATGGAGAATGATGTCCTTGAATATTATTCTTCAGTTGAATTGATGAATTATATTGTCATTACCTCATAGAGAGCTTAAACCTCGTCCTGCGGGAGGCCACTATATTGGCCTCCCCGCGCAACACGCGAGGCCAATATTGTGGCCTACATACTGCAAACCGGGTCCAGCGGGAGGCCAATATATTGTATGGCAGCGCTGCTCCTCGTGTTTTGTTGATTCGGTTGCCATGACTATCATTTTTTTCCACACAATTTTCGCGTGTTTATCTATCCTGTCATCCCCACTATATCTAATTAAATGGTATTGTAAGATTACGTTTATTACAATGCAACTATTCGTAACTATTCTTCATATTCATGTAATAGTACTGACGATCTGAAGTTCGAACTCGGGGAAATTCTTGGGGAAACTTTTACTTTGCTGCTGGTTGTTGTCAACATGTGAAATGAGAAGAAAGGGCCATCTGCGTATTTGAGACAGCGTTCTATGTCTTTAATTATGAATTGCGATGTAATACTAGGGCATGCTGCATAAAGGCGTCTGTCTGTAGGTTTTTCATCAGGGAAAACTGGGAGAAAATGACCGACTTTGCTGTTGGTCGTTGTCTTTATTTGATGTGGTAATTAGAGAGATATTGTGTTGCTTTGATAAAACCGCTTTTCCGTACATGTATGTGCTCTGCGATCTGGAAATCAAATCTCTCGCTAAAACTAACATCATAGTACGTGGAAGCTTTACATAGTAGAGGAGGGAGAAGGCAATGCCACGATACATGCGGTTAGTTGGCTTAAGAAATAATTTGTTCACTTGAATGGCCTGACTTAGGGGGGGAAAAAGAGCAGAGGTCTTGGGACAATGATAAAACATGTGTTATGTTAAACGGCATGTGAATGCAGAAAATTCTTGATTTTGGGCCTTCCATTTATTTAACAATAAAACCTACTGCATATCATCACAATACTTTATCCAAATATCATAGGGGTCACTTACGATTTATCCACCACTATTGTTGTTATTGCGTCCTAAAGTAAACACGATAAACGTGTTCAAAAGGATCCGATTGACCCGATCACCGAAGTTATTGGCAACATGCGAACAATCGGCTGACTGGCCGCTGGCTATCCCCGCACGGGGGCGTTACGTGAACGAGTGCACTCAACATGGGATATGGGTTAAGTACATTACAGTGTTACTGTTAAGATAAACTTTTGAAGCTTGTTTCCAGTTAAGATTTAGATAACAGTCACATATGGGAGAAAAATCATATTTATTGGGTTCATTTTGTAATTTATACTGCATTTTCACCATTGATATCAACATGGTGTGTTAAATATCGTCCTAATTTCATTTTACTTTGAATCTTTATTGAAAGATTCTTAAAAGAAAGCTGACCTCAGAAAATGTCCTTCATTTTATTCACATGTATTGTTGATTTTGATAATAGACTTTGGTGTGAGTGCATGGCTGGCTACAGGAAAAGATTTGACTCGAGACTCAGTCAGACACACCTTTGTGGGAACTCCATGCTGGATGGCACCAGAAGTCATGGAACAGGTGAAAATGTTTTTAATTTAGAAGTAAAAAAGGCAATATTTGTCAGTTGTTTCAAGATAGTGCCTCAGCTATTTAAGTTAGTTAGCAGTTTGTGATATTTGTCTCTTTTTTATTATTTTTGTCATCGACCATGCTGTCTTTGAGAGTGGAGGAGAAATTAAGGCTTACATAATAAGACAGAAAGAAACTCAGATTTGGTGCTTGTTTCATTAGTGTGTCATTATCATGTGCAAATTAGGGAGGTAAATTTGGAAATTTGAGGATATACAGATAAACAATAGATTGTGGCTAATGTAAGTGTGTTTGTTATGGTTGGCAGTGACACATTACTTTAGAAGTTGAGGAAGTTTTGTCAGCAGTTCTTGTCTGTGGTCTCATATTTTTACACACATTTTGTAATAGTTTGTTGATCTCAAATTTTTTACAGGTGACTGGTTATGACTTTAAGGCAGACATTTGGAGTTTTGGTATCACAGCAATTGAATTGGCCACCGGCACAGCCCCTTATCACAAATATCCCCCAATGAAGGTAGGGTTGTAAATCTGAGCACATGAAGAATAATCAGGATTAACACTATTTCTGGAAATCCAACAATGAAATCAATTCCATGAAACAAGCATGTAAATCACTCATCTACAGATTAGGGAGGGGGGGGGGGGGGTTGGTGAACTCACAGAAATTTACTCTTAAACGCCTCAAGGGCTCTTTCTGTATCAGTTTTTAGAGTGCTTAAGTTATTTTGAAACTGCTATTGCATCACATCACTACTTATATTTATGTTGTAGAAGGCTAATAATCATTTTGCAAATTGAATGAAACTGTTCCAGTCTTGGAGTACTTATTAATCAGATATGTTAAATACTTGTGGGCACAAGACTGAGTAATATATATATTTTCAATTTAAAAGAATAATGGTTTCATTTTATACAAAATCAAAAATTAAAATTTGACCTGGTCCAAAGTTAGAATGTAGATATATCATAATTAATTCATAAGTTGGTCCTGAAGTACACATCTTAACCCATACCCCGCGCGCTACCCGTAAAGCCCGCTGCATGGTCAGTGACGGAGAATCTTATCTGGGGTCACTGACCCGTGCTGCTCTGCGATGACCACATACGCTGTCCACGTGGTTCGGTTTTTATTGATCGCTATGAAAACATTTGCTGCTATGCCTTATCACGCTTGATAATGAATTAACCAGCAAAACCTTAGTCTGTCAGTCTCTAACCAATCATCTGACCTATGATTCCAAACTGACAGCTGTAGTTTTCGTGAGAACGAAGCATGATAACTAGCCACGCCCTCCCAAGCCCTACACAAATGGTTTCATCCTGATTGACACATACTAATAAACCAATGTGGGCATTTGGGGCAAAGATTATTTCAGAGCTTGGTTCTGATTGGTTCTTAGATACAGACAACTCCAGATATTGGTCAGCTTGTGAGAAAATGAGATAATATTGCAAATTTGTTGAGCAACAGTTCACATGTCGATGTTACATGTTTTGAAAGTGTGGGGAGAGCCTTTGAAAGCTTAGTCTTTGTGATTCCGACCAGTGGTTCACTGGTTAACATGTCATGTCACAATGCGTTTGATTTAGAAGAGATACAGTGAACAATAACACGGTGGTTACGTCTCAAAAAGGTCAGTGACCCGACGCGTGAAAATACGGCTTGCGCGTGGCGCGGCCAGCTTGACCTGGGTGACTTTTGCCGCCCGTGCGGCGTGAGCGCTTGCAAGTCAATACCGACTATTGCCGCCCCGCGCAGGGTGAGGGTTAAAAGGAAATTCACATTTTAAGAGAAAAAAAATTGGTTAGACAGAAAATGAATATCATTCATGGATACTGATTTCAAATCTAACAAGACAACAGAAATATGGGAATGTTTCAGTGCCCTGCTGTTATTCAGTGATATATGATGGGAGGCTTAACCATTCAAGATAAACAACAAATATATTACTACAAGTTAGCAATATTCTACGTGTCATTATAAATAGGGAAATGAGTTAGAGCCAGCTGATTATTTTCACATTCACCATATTCCATATTTTGTTTTGCAAACCTGCTCTGGACAAATTGTCATAGATTTCACTTTAATCTTGCAGGTGTTGATGTTGACTCTGCAAAATGACCCGCCAACTTTGGACACCAATGCAGAAGATAAAGACCAGTATAAGGGCTACAGTAAAATCTTCCGGAAGATAATCAGTGATTGCTTGAAAAAGGACCCGGAAAAAAGGTAGTGTTATCCTTCAGATTGAACATTTTTGCAAATGGACATGTTCTTTGAACTGAAGTCATGGCAATGTTTGAGAAGTGAGTTTTGCTCTTTAGGAGTTGGCCAAAAATAGGAGGCGTGAAAGTAGATCTGTCTTATCTGTAGTTACTAAGTTAGCATCATCTCGTTCTCTTGCTTACCTCTATGTGGTCAGATCCCTGAGAGATGGTGGTAAATATATCAGGTGTCCTTTCCTGATAATGATGTGTACTTTATGGTCTTTGGTACCATCATTATCTTTATTGTTTGTTGCAACAGCTTGCGGAAGAAAAGATTAGCATTTTCTCGCGCATGTATATTAAATAATAATAATAATAATAATGGATGGCATTTATATAGCGCATATCCATTACAAAAATGCTCTATGCGCTTTACAGAAACATGTCAAAAAATACATGGGTAAACTCACACACACAACCCACATTGATACACACATAATAATAATAGATAGCTTTTACATAGACTAGAAACTCTCATACAAATGACATTTTAACATCCTTTTAAACTGAAAATACTTGCGAACTGCGGACATCTAAAGGAATCTCATTCCACACCCTGGGCCCAACATGGCTGAAAGCCCTTTCACCAAAACTTTTTAGGTTCACTACGGGTACTTTTAGTCTAAGGTTGTCAGAAGATGATCTTAATGCTCTTGCAGGGCGATACAGTTCTATAAGTTCTGAAATATACTCTGGCGACATGTTGTTGACACATTTATAACAAAATAAAGCCAATTTATATTTTATTCGCTGCTCGATAGGTAGCCAGTGGAGCTCCTTAAATATTGGTGTTATGTGATCTATCCTTTTTCTTCTTGTTATTAGTCTTGCAGCATTATTTTGGATTAACTGAAGCTTATTGATTTTACTTTTTGGAAGACCACTTAGCAGTATGTTACAATAGTCCAGCCTAGAGAGAAACAGCGATGTTACAAGCTGTTTTGTTACTTCAGTAGTTAGGCAGTGCCGTATACTGCTGATTTTCCGTAACTGGAAATTAAGATTCTTACACAGCTGACTAATAAATGGTGACATTGACATCTCTGCATCTAAGATTGTGCCCAGATCTTTTACTTTACTTGTCATTTTAATGAAGTTGTCAGAATGAGAAAACCAGAAAAATTTCAATACAAGTAAAATTTTACACATATATAAATATATGACTCGTACAGTATTTCTGTAATGGCATATGAATGCAATATTGAATGAATTTAATCATTTCTATAATGGAACAAAAATTTTTATATTGAATCTCAAAAAGCTGCAGCCAATGCTGAATATGCTGGCAGTGGAAATGGGTTTTACTTTATGCATTCTAAACAACAGTGTCAGAGATAAAAGTCAGCTTGGCATCCCAGCCAGTGAGTGTATTGAATTGGACTTATTTTCATGGCGTTCGCATGTGTTTGCCAGCCTTGTAGACAATCAATGTTGCTCTGTCGCAAATCCCAACCAGATGTTTGTCACGGCGCCAACTCAGGAGACTGAGGCCAGTTTAATATAGATCTACTTTGATATAAAAAATAAGCAGGTTTTATGATAAGAACCTAATTGTCGTGTATAATACTGATAATCACAGATATCAGTTATTGTGCTAATCTCCAAATTTGTATGGGTTGCCAAATTCTTCACTGATCATTCAGACCATCTTCTTTTATGATCGGTTGAAAATTATTTTAGGTAATACATGTATTATGATGATTATTGAAGCAAGGTATGTGTGGCAATCATTATTTTATGGAAATACTACATTATTTCAGTCTTATTTCACCAACTGGTTCCTCGTTTGATTTTTATTTTGGAGCTGATGGCATTTGGGGATTCTGACCACTGACTCAAATATCATCCCTTTAAATATTTCATCAGACAGATGTCATTTTTAAAATTAATTTATTCATTTTATAACCAATTTCTGTCAAGCTCCATGAATATTCATTTTTCTTTTGGTTTTTCCTTTCTATTACATTTGGTTTTTACTTAATTTGATTTGGTGCCTTCTGGTTTGTTTCAGACCCACTGCAAAACAACTGCTGAAGCATGAATTCTTCAAGAAAGCCAAAGTGAGAAATACTTTGAAATAGGTTTCAAGTCTGAATTCTCACTGTTGGCCCCTCCCTTTTTTGCTTCCTCTTTTCCATCCAGGCTTTTGTTCTCTGTTGAAAAGAGTAGATGAAAATAAAGTGGATTTAATTGAGTCAAACTTAATTTTCCTGTCAGATAAATTACGAGACCGCAAAGGCCATTCAGTAGAGCTGGGAAGAGACTTGGTTTTGCGTGATCCATTTCAAAATAACTGGATCATGGTCCAGATTTCAAACCAGTTAAAAAATCCGGATTGAGATCCAGATTTTAAACCAAGTCTTGACCCTCAATCTGGATCAAAGAGCAGAAGGTTGTAGAGTACCGTGTTTGGTCAGTCACCGGCTGATTAGTGTTTGGGCAAACGTGGCCCTGATTGGTTGCAGAGAGAGTGACTTGCTCCCCCCCACCCCCCATTTCTTAAACAAGCACGTGCTTCTTTTTAGCACGATGACCTTAGGGCAAAGAGATGTCGGTTAATTTTGCAGTCGTTGGCCCCCACCAGTGATACTTGCCAGAACATGAAAGAGAAAATAGGTGCCAGTCTAAAGCAGTGTAAATTACATGAAAGAGAAAATAGGTGCCAGTCTAAAGCAGTGTAAATTACATGCTTGTCTTTTTCATGGCTTAGCATGTTCAGTGTTCCTTTCCCATACTTGAATGTCTGGTGACAAAAAGAACGTTGCAGTGCTAGGTGATGTTTTTGTCCTCACGCTTCATATGTCTGACATAAAGAAACAATTCTTTCTACTGGGTGGCATCTCTTCAATTATGAATTGAAGACGAGATGATTACGGAGTCAGTCAAGAAAAAATAGCAATTAATAACATAAGCAGAATGCAAAACAATAATAATAATAATCAGCACTGGCAGTTAGCATGTGGCAACCAGGTTTTATCAAAAATGACAAAGATCACACCAGCAAACCAAACACTAATGCCTTAGCTTTATAATAATATGCACAAACTGATCTGTGAATTCACAGTGTTCAGTGGTAAATGGAAACAGAGCGTAAAACAATTAAAATGGATACAGATTATGCTGTGTCACTATGAGCAAAGTTTAGGAGTAGAGAGGTAGAAGTGCAAGTCCAAGAGCAGAGCAGCAGAAAGAAAACATTCAGACTAAGAAGCCTGTTTAACTGCTAATAAGGGCCACCTGTTCTAGTGAAGTACCAACTCTAGTAAATTGAAATGCAGAGCCTAAGCTCATACATCACCACACTACTAGTTTATTGACCCATCCCATTCATTGAGCCTGCAAAAAGTGTCACCGTTGGGGTGATATTACAATTAAAATTTTATTACAAAAAAAGTAAGAGCATCCACGACTATTAACTGGCCTTATTTGACCCATAGTGAACTCTGTCATCCCCCCCCCCCCCCATAGTGAACTCTGTCACACACACACACCCCCCACCCCCATCCTACTTCCATTCCACCTTCCACCGTCTGCTGAGCGAGCTGCCTTTTGATCTTCTCTGTGTTGTCTGATGAAATGGGCCAAGTCACGTAAACAAAGTCACGTAAAAGCAAGTCGGGAAGTGGATCACAAGCAGGTCGAAAAGCGGGTCAAGGATCCAGATTTTAAGATCTGGATATCCAGATCTAAATCCGGATCCTCGCTTGGCACTGCCATTCAGGAACATTTTAGATTGTTATTACATGAACAAGTCTTTTGTTTCTTTTCTCATTCTATTAAAGTTTTAACTTAATTTTTTTTTTCCTCCACTAATTCGAGTAAGATATTTTAATTTGTTTTTCAGTCTAAACAGAATTTCAAATTTCACTCAGTGGAGATAGTGTGTTCTTCATTTACATTCACTTAAATTTCTGTCCTCAGGACAAGGCTTACCTCCAGAAAGTACTGGTGGCTGAAGGGCCAGCTGTGAAAGGCCAGAAGGTTAGTGGTGCATATTCTTACATTTCTTACTTTATGGTACTTGTGTACAATATTATTAGAAGTAGATGCTGTGGATTGAGTTGAATACATGAAAATTGGCTTCCATATAATCTCCTGTAATACCAGATTGAGATGATTCATTTCTGTGTAACAGTCACTATCCAGAGGCAGTGCAAGGGAACCAAGTGCTAGGAAATTGTGTAGCTAGTGTGCCTAGTTTCAAATAGTACATATTTCACGGCTGTGTAAAATTTAACCATATTTCATTTGGTGTGCCAAAACAACAGGGTGGAGAACTTATTTCTTAGTGGGTATTATATCTCTGTTAGATATATTGTGGATTGGTTTCTTTGAAAAATATTTCAAATTTTTCAGGGGATCATTATACTTCTGTCTATTTTTCACTTAAGAAATATGGAAGCCGTACAGAATTTATTGCTGCATTCTTGCAGAAAAAGGTACAATATGAACAGTGGCTGTGTCGCATGCTTACACAAGCCTCATTACATTTTTCTATTAAACTCACCTTGAAGGTAAAGCGTGTGCCAGGTTCTAGTGGTCGTCTTCATAAAACAGAAGATGGAGGCTGGGAATGGTCAGATGATGAAATGGATCGCGCATCAGAGGAAGGCAGAGCAGCAATGGCCGAAGGAAGAGTGAGTGTTTGAATTTGACAAGTGATTGGTTCTATGTTGTCTTACTGCTGTAATTGTGTTACACATTACATTTGTGAGAAGTTAGAAAAGATGATAATGCAGACAATCAGATTCAAGGTTTACATTGTACGTCTGCTTTGTAAAGTGTTAATTTTTGCAATGCATTCTTGTCTGCACTATATTCATCGGAGTAAATGGACATCACATCTTTGTTGTGACCACAGAGAGAGTAAATAGAAAAAATGAGGGCATAGTTGTGAACATGACATTTGATTTTGATTTTAAAGAGTTCACAATGGGAATCCAAAACCAAAATTTTGTACTCTTGGCTCATATTCAAGAAGAACGTTGTGTCTGAGAAAATAGCTTGTGAAAACAAATGAGCAAAGACTCAGAGATCCTTTGCTGAAGAAAAAAAAAAAAGCTAACAAATGCAAGAAAATTTTTTTATGTCCAAACCATGATTTTGGCATCCAGAAGTTAAACAAAATCAGTCGTAGAACAGCTATTCCTTAAAGATCAGAGTGGTTAATTTTAATGCATTTAAGCTCCGGAAACTAAATTCATTAACTGAAACGAATTACTGTTGATTGAGGAAGATACAATGTAGATAAAATAAAATGTGATAAGAAAACATCAGATGATGTACCGGTATGTTTTATTTCAACAAAATGTCTCAAAACTTTGAAAAACAGACAACCAGAAACTTCTGAAAATAATTCCTAAGATCTACATGCATACAAACTGAGAATTCACTGTATTAGTGTGTGTACTGTATGAAGGGATTATCACCTCTTTCAACTTCGATGTTACATAATTCGAATGCAAATGGCAAATTGTAGAGAATCTCTCAAGATGAAAATGCACTAACTTGCAAGCTCTGTATGGGTATCAACTGGATGCAAATTAATTTAATAACGGAACTGAGATGCACTTAGATCGAAAGAGTAGGAGTCAGGCTTTGATTTAACATTCTCTGTCAATCATGAAGCATGAAATAACATGTCAAAAGATCTGATTTTCACATGTTGTACAATGCATTTGGCAATGAAATGTACGGTTTGGTATGATACCTGTAATAGACATCGTTATAGTACAAATCGTTCGTGTATATTTTAAGGACCATGATTGTATATAATACTGAAGTCTCTATATTCTTTCGCATACTTGATTAATGCAATTTGCGAAGTAAACAAGTGATTTCTGACATTCACATAAGTAATGTTCTCTATAGTCTTTATGTCTCATTAGAAACTTTGGGCTTTCATGCTTATCCTGGTGTCTTTTCATTCCTGGTCACCTCATTTTTTTGTTTGAGGGAATTTCCTGTTATCTGTTATGCATTGTAGGATATTTTACCACAGTGTCTGGGGCTTTATTTGTTGGAAACTACCATAAATATTTGTGTATAATGTGATTGTGAGTGATGATGCATCCACTCTATATTAGTAAGGAAAGTAAGGATACAAATATTGTCCTCTCATATAATGTGGCCTCTGACATTGCAAGACCTCAGTAGGTCTGTGTGAGTCTTGGAAATGGTAGGGTTTTTTATTTTTTTGGTAAGTTTGGTTGTTACTTTTTGGACAGAGCTGAAGAAAACCTAATAGGGGCAAGTTCCTGATTTTGTGACCCATCTAATCAGCCCAACCCCTCTCAGTTATGATACAATGTGGTGGACACAATTCAGAATTTTTTTTCTATCAGTAGTATTTCAGTACTGTTATTAAACTACCATCCCTAACAATAAGCTAATCAAATAATTAAGTTAATCCTGAAGGGTCATCAGGTCCATCGAAAAATCTTTAATCCAGTATTGCAAAAACCCAAATTTTTTCATGCCCATGCTGCTTCTCCCATGTACACTGAACCCAGTAGGTGGACAGACTGTGTCACCTCTTAGTTCCCTAGCTTATACTCATATTGTGTGGTCCCAAACCAAACACAATATCTCTGACTGCTTTCTGACCTAAATTTTAGGTTGTACATGTTTGACACTCCATAAGACTTGCTGACATTCCAGGCATCAATCAGTCACTGTTTGGTTCGTCTGGAAAGTGACCTGTGCCTAATTCAAGTAGAGATATACTTAATAAAATAATACATTCATGGTTAAAGTATTAAAGTGACAACCACTACCCCCCCTCTAATTGAGATATGCAATTTTTGGAATTATACACAAATATTTAAGGTGTGTATCATTCATGGGTAAAAGTGAATGGGAATAAGATCAGGAGTTATGAAGAAATTACAACAGTCAGTTATTCATTTTATTTATCCAGAAATTACAATTCCTTCTTTGCCCCAATAATTTTGTCATCATTTGAATAAGATTTTTTTCTGTTGTGAAATCAGCTTTAATAGCAAAATCTCACCCTAAGATATGTGAAAAGGGGGGGGGGGGGGTTGTAAGGCCTTATTGAAGACCTGTTGATTAATCAAACTGAAGAAGAGTGTGTGTAATTCAAAGGCGAAAGGTTTAGAAAGAACACATTTGTATAAAGCTCGCATGAACTGAGGACAAAAACGGTGAGATTTTGAAAATAAAACAAGAGTGAGGCTCACAGTCACACAGTTTCCTGCACCTTTTTGTCAAGGATTTGTGTTGTTCTCTGTGAAAGAAATGTTTTCTTGGTTTATTGCTGGTTTGTTAATTACTGCTGAAGTAACTGTTTATCGTAGTCAATGTTGTTTTGTTTCATCCTTTTCCCAGTCTCCAAGAGTCAAGGTCTCTCCTGATGAGGTATGCCCATGTTGTCCCACATCCTTTCCACAGTGTGAAGGGAGAGCGTGAAATGCACAACATCAGGGTTCCCCTTCCCACATCTCTAACTCATTCAGTTAGAAAATTGTTCTCATCATGGTTACTGCCCAAGTGTCTTTATGCATCACCTATACAATCTATTTTGTCTTTGTTTGCACACTTAATCAGGGCTTCCAGGGCTCTTTAAAATCCTAAATTTTCCCAAAATTGGGCCATAACACTTCCTTGATTTTCAAAACTTGTCAAAAGGTCCTTAAGAAGTCAATTAAAATACCGGATTGTCATAACCTGCTTTTTTTTTTTTTTTTTTGGAAATATGGCAAGTTTTGTGATTCTTTAATTTTTTTTTTTAATTGAAAGTCTGGATTGCAAAAAATTTTAATAAAAACTGTGCATAGAGACAAAAGTTTTAGCACAACGAGTGAAACTAAGGTCAGCAGAGAGGTGTAAATATACAAGTTGAGGGCTTTAACAGTCTTCAGGATAATGGATGAACTTTGAATGATGAACTGTAAGTGGGGTTTCATTCTTACAAAGTGTATTGTGGCTTCTATTGACCTCATTAGCTACAGTATGCTAAAACTATAAATAACATTTTTTGTTTTATATTTGATAATTTCTATTACACCTTACAGTGTGAAATAAATATGTTTGTAATTGGTAGGTTGCTGATACTTAAACAGTTTGTAAACTAGTTCAGGAAGAGTATTAAAATGTCTTTGAAAAGCCCTTATTTTTTTTTGTCAAAAAAGGTTAAAAGTCGTTTAATTTTGATTTTGGAGGCCCTATGAAAACCCTGCAGGTTACTGATACATCTGTATGTAAAGCCCAAGCTCCTTACAATTTTTGCTCAATTAAAGTTAATAGTGTACTGAAAAAAGAATCATTCAGGGCCTTGACATATTATGGAGAATTGAGTATAGATAAAAAAAAAAGCAGAGCAACCACTTTAAAAGTATTGCTTCTGTTTCATCACACGATTTGATCTCAGTAAGGTCTTTTTTTTTTAATGAATAATTGTTTTTTCTTTTGGCATAAAAAAAGTGTGGATGTTTCAGCTCCACTCACCATTCAGTTTTCTTCCCATCCCAACAATAAGGATGCCTTTATAGCATAATCTTACAGTATTTATGCCATTGTAGATAATTTTAGAGTTTTCCCTTATCATTTTGACCTTAATTTTATCTTAGCTTTGGTCCTCATTTTTTGGTGCAGGCATTCTTTTTAACCAGGGAATGTTTTGACATAGATACAGTGGTGTAGGTTTTTGAGATTTGTTATTAAAACATGAATGTCTGCAATAAGTCTTTCTCATTTTCCTGAAGATACCAGAAATACCTCTACCTCTCCCAAAGTCAACTGAAGATGTTGAACAGGATGTTCAAAACAACACTGAAAAGGAAGAGGCGGCACCCAGCACAGAACCAGCCCCAAAAGCTGCGGAGATAACAGCAGAGGCAGGCACAGTGGAGGATGCTTCAGACAAACCCAGAAACATGGTGCTACGTTTAAGGTAAATTAATTTGAGATTAAGCTTATGAGGCAGTGTTTGTGTTTGGGAAGGGGACCCTTGTTAAATATTTGAATCGTGGTAAAAGAACCAATTGTTCTTCACAAAAGGTTTGAGTTCTGCAGTTTTGAGGATTTGGACTCAATTTGGGACAGTCGAGAGCAGTTCTTTTTTCACGTTTCTTTATTTCTAGATCTGTTGATGTATTGTCATTCCCTTTTCTAGGTATGGTCATCTTCACTGAAGAAAATCTCCTATGCCACAAATTTCAACAATCGTTGATGCTGTGTCACCATTCTGATTAAGTGCCTGTGAAATATATACACTTAAAGTAACCTAAGCTTAATTGAATTTGGGTTTTGAGCCAGTTGAAATTGTATGACCTCATAGTTTGCCAACCAGTACGTAAAAAATGTATTTAGTACGTTTTTGAGGTTCCAGTATGCAAATACGTTTTTGTGGTGAAAAGTATGTATTTGAAGAATTTCTCCATGTAGTCAAGAAAGACACAAAGAGGAGAAAACAAAAATGTAACTTTCATATCTGCGGCTACTAGCCCTGGACCAAGTGATTCAATGGGTGCAACTGTAAATGCAGCTCTACCTTACCTAGTTCTGCCATAAGGCGTACGCCCGAACTCACAATAACTGTTTTGTTTCTCTGCCGCGTCCCCACTCAACCAAGCAACAGTAACATTGCATAATACAGGGTTCCAGCGCAGCCCTGGAATTCCAGGGATCCCTAGAAAACCCCTGGAAAATTGGGGATTAGCCCTGGGAAAGCCCTGGAATTCTCTTGGGGTTTAAATAGTCTTAAAAAATCCTTTAAAGTGTGAAGAAAATGAGACGCAAAATTTCTGATGATGCGCTCATTAATTGGTACTTTGATACGCAATGACCGGTGACGCTTGTTGCATTTGGGTGATGGTTTTTAGCCTTTGATTTATGAATTGCAGTTGTGAGGTCAATCCACTTTGTACATCATTGTTCTGTTGGGTGTATCTCTATGGCTAGTGAGGTCAAAATTTCTGCTTTACCATCTACAGCAGAAGGTAATTCATTTACCAGATCCTGCTATGGCACAAGATTAATGAGACACAGTTGCATGGCAGAATTAAATAGATCATTTATGATGGTAGTCACTGTCTCATTGTTTAATAATAAAATGTGCCATAATATTTGACAGTGTTGTAAATCATTCTTAATTTGGTTGTGCAACTTATGTTAAGTTATTTTGAAATTAGAAAGCAAGATAATGGTCACTCATATGGTGTTGCTTTGTTTTCCTCTTTTTCAGGAATGAGAAACGAGAGCTGAATGATATTAGATTTGATTTCAAATTAGGACAAGGTAAGACATAATGCATTTGGACTATTTCTTTATGTCTTTTTGTAGAAAGACAGTTTGCAAACAAGACGTAGTGCTGGAGAATTTCGTCTCAGTACATAATTATTTGCTTCTGTGAAGGAGTTGTCTGCCTTTCAGAGAAATTGTATGTATGGTACTGTTTTTCAACAAAAAAAAACAGTGGATCCTGAATGATCAGTTTAACTACTTGTATGTGCTTTTGTAATTCTTGGGAGAAGTCAGATTCATCAATGTACGGTAATGATGTCAATACTGTCAAAGAGCTTCTGGCCCATTGTGAAACAAAAATTCAAACCTAGTTTGTAGTAGTTCAATTAAGGTTGACCTTGATTCCCATAGTGTTGCTTGTGTTGTTGCAAAATTAGAACAGGTAATTTTCTTTGGCAAAATTTTCAAAATGAATGCTAAGAATATCTATTAACAAAAGATTTTGCAATAGTCCTTTGGGCATCAATCTGCCAAATTTCAGTACAATCACTGAATCAGTCTACTCAGTCAGTTGGAGCTTTCAGCTGGATAACATTTGAAATTTTCCTTTTTTTTTTTGGCAGATGAAATTGCACACTTATCTTCAAATATTGGGTAGATATGAAAAATTAAATGAAAAGAACTTATTCAAGGACTATCAGCCACATGTATAACATGTAGGAGTTAACAATAAAAAGTGTACCTTGACTGACACGTGTTATAACCTCATATGATTTGTGAATTTGCAACATATTTGCTTATTTTAGACACTGCAGATAGTGTGTCAAGAGAGTTGGTTGAGGCTGGTTTAGTGGATGGCAGGGACATGATTGTTGGTAAGTTGTAGGTTTATGGGCGTGAACCTTTTTGTAATTAACTGCAAGGTTGTTGAGATCCCTTTGATTGTAATATTTAACAGAAATTACCACTGTCCTTGCCAACATCTACAACTGTGTTTACTCCAGTGCTAGAAGGTCATTCGGTAGCATATAGTAATGAATATTATTATTTACAGAAACATACATGGAATTTCTTCTTGAACCCTAGGATAAAATCTAAAGTTAGTGAATTGATGTGTCATGTAGAAGAATTTCAACAGAGGCTGCACCATACACAGAGACGTATATATTTCATATCAAGATCAAAAATAAAATGATGGCTTTTGGTGTACCATGAATGCTGTACTAGTACATCAGTATCAACTCGTCATTTATCTTATATTTTAAAATGTCTGTTTTATCGGTTCCTCAGTGGCTGCCAATCTTCAAAAGATGGTTGACAAAAGTGACATGACAAGTATTACTTTTGCACTGGTTAGTATTTTCCATCAGTGACAATCAGGTCCTCTTTAATGTCCTTTTTAAAAAATTTTCTGAAAGTTTCTCAGATTCCTGCATAGAATAAATGTCAAAAATTCACATAATATTACTTCATTCATGCTTTAAGATATTACCAAATATGAACTGAGAACAAGAATGTTAATATAGAGATTGCTTCTGACAGCATAACAAGTGGGCTTTTTTCTGTTTTGTGGGCATTATTTCCAAGCTGTGAACAAATGCTGATCAAAAATATACGCATCCCCAGTATGAACAAATGCTGATAAATATATATGCATATGGAGTATGATTAGAAGTTCCTGATAACCCCCCAACTTCAGTGCTGAAAATGAGGATTTACATTTTACTGTCATATATATTTTGTCCCTAACTTTGGAAGACCTTAATGCTCACCCCATGCGCTATACGTAAATCCCACTGTCCGGTCAGTGAGCTTAATGATAATAATCAATGGCATTTATATAGCGCATATCCATTTAAAATGCTCTATGCGCTTTACAGCATACATCATTTTTCCCTTACTCATGGGGAATCTTACCTGGGTCGTACTGATCCTTACCAATGTACGATGATCACACTACTGCTGTCCACGTGGTTTGGTTTGTATTTCGTCGCTATGCTGCAAGACTCCTGTAACTTTTTTTTTTACCAAAATCACTTTTTTCATTCTTTGGGTCTGAAAATCAATGGCACCCTGTGTCAAAAGCCCGTGGCTCAATTCCTATAAATAATGATATTGCAATAATCAAGTCCATTGTCTTTAGAATTTGCTGCGACAATAAGCCAAAGAAAATCAGTTCTTTGGCTCTCCTGTAAAATTTTCGAAATGTTAGTTACAAGAGTCTTGCAGCATAGCGACTATTTGATCAATATGAAAACATTTGCTGCTATGCCATATCACACCTAATAATGAATTAACCAGCAAAACCTTTGTCTGCAAGACTCTAACCAATGATCTGACTTATGATACCAAACTGACAGCTGTAATTTTCGTGAGAATGAAGCATGATAAATAGCCACGCCTCCAAAGCCCTAAACAAATAATGGTTTCATCCAGATTGACACATACTAATGAATCAATGTGGGCATTTGGGGCAAAGGTAATTTCAGAGCTGTTTCTGATTGGTTCCTAGATACAAGGTATCTACAAGGTAACTCTAGATGATGGTCAGCTTGTGAGAAAATGAGATATTGCAAATTTGTTGAGCAACAATTCACATGTAGATGTTACACCTTTTGATAGTGTGGGGAGAGCCTTTGAAAGCTTAGTCTTTGTGAGTGCGACCAGAGGTTCACTCGTTAACGTGTCCTTTTTACAATGTCTTTGATTTAGAAGAGATGCAGTGAGCAACAAGACGGTAGTTATGTCTCAAAGAGGACAGTGTCCTGGTGCATGAAAATATGGCTTGCGCGCGGCGCGGTTAGCTTGACATTGGCGTATCGATAGGCCCATGCAGAGTGAATGCCTGGAAAGTCGATGCCTATTTTGATGCCTCTCGCAGCGTGAGGGTTAATAGGTTTATGTTGAAAAGGATTTCATGCAATGACACTTAAAAATAATATATGAATCAAGATGCTAGATTAAGTGTAGCATCATCAAATGCTGCAAATGTAGATCGTATGGCGTGTTCAAGCACTAAAATGTGACAGAGTCTGCCAACACCTTTACCACACCTATCCAAATTTAATTTTCAAATGGTGTAAAGAAATTTTCATATTTTATATTGTTTATGTATTTTTATGATAAGTTTAACACCTTGTGTGAGTTCAACAGTTACTGGAAATGTAAACAGAGATGAGAAATGGGCAAAGTGCTTTTTTTTTTTGTTTGGCTTAGAGTAAATTTGCATCTTTTCCACTGGTTTATTTTGGCTGATGCAACATTACTTGAAATTTATTCCAGTGCTATTTTTTTTGTTCCAGAATTCAGGTTGTGGTCCTAACGAAGCTCCTGATGACAAGGCATTGATAGGATTTGCTCAGCTGACCATCAATGACTCATAGCCTATATGTAATTATAGTTCCAGAATTTTCCCTCCCTCCTGCCATCATCTTGGAGTAGCTTGTATCAATTCATTCAGTGTAGTTTGTATCAGACATGTCAAGCCTGTCCGTGTGACATTGAGCTGTGATGTTTTGTTGAAAGAATGAACTTCAACTCCCCCAGAAAGCTTCAGTGGAGAGATTTGGAGGTGCTATTGCCCTGGTGGTTAACAGTTGTACATATTTAATTTTCTGACCAGATGGGATGAAAGAGAAATCATATTAAAATGAAGATGAAATTATGGTGATGATCTTTGAATTTAACTTTCATTTTACAAGTTCTCTTCGTTTTGTCTTCGTTAAAGCTTGTTCTTTTCAATTCAGGCCTATACGTATTTGTTGGAATCTTTGTTTTTATTTGAAGTAGAATGGAAGCAGAAAATGGCTGGATATATTTTTTCATTAACCTTCAAATATAATATACTATTAAATAGGCATTTTGGAGTTAATCCCTCTAAGTTATCAGTACTATTGATCAACTCTATATCATAATTAGCAGAGATTGAAAGAGAGAGCCTGCTTGTCAAAATATATCATGTTTATGACATATAAACGAGAGTGTAACTACAATTTTACCAAAGACATGATAAATATTCTTTAACCAAGTAATTATTTTTTAGTTGAAAGAAACTTGCAATAATGCTCATTAATAATGCGCTGTATTCCACTGCTTGTCCTGTTGTTGTTTTTTATAAATATATTCTTGCTTAGCAAGTACTTTATAGTTCCTTTTAAGAGGTTAAGATACTCTTCTAAATGAATAACATGGCATACACTACAATGAGTCTGCCTCAAAAATGAAGCTGCAGAAGATGTAAACAATGAATAGAATTTCACTGCATGACCAAGGCCACCACTTGTGTGTATTGTCTTCCAGGTATTGTCTGTTCACCTCAAGTTCCATCAGGTTGGACAGACAGAACATTTCTTTAATGCTTTGAAAGTTTCATTTCATTTAATTTTGTTTGTGGTTTTCCTTAAATTTAATTGAGAGTCTTCGTGGTGCCATTTCAGTTCTAACACCAGATCTGGCTGGATGTTGTTATTTGATATTAATTATTAGAAATCCTTGTGTGATGCATGGAAACAACACACTTTAAGTGTTACTGAATAATTATGTCAAGAGTGCCAGTATCAGCTGGTAACAGAATTGTGTTTTACCTTTTCGTGACTAGTACATACATGTATGTATATCAAGAGATCACCCAATAAAGTGCTAATTATTTAAAGGAAATTTCTCAAGCACAGGCACTGAAAAAAAAAAATATGATGCATTTATACATGTAAGACTCTGGGTATGACGCACTGTATAATGACAATACATATTTATCCATTGGCTCATCAGTCTTATTATTTGTTTGTTATTGATTATTTTGACTGGTACAGGTCTTTATACCATGCAGGCAGATGCTAATTACGGACCACATGTTCTATTTTTTAACAGTAAGAATGGGAATCAAGGAAAATTTATGATTTCTGGATTTTTCATTTGTTTTTTTTCATGACATGGAAAATTTAGGGGCCCATGCAACTAATTGTGTGTGTTGCAATTGGCAGTGATGATTTACATCAAGAGTTATGGAAATTTTTTGTCAGTAGTTCCCATCCCTGCAGGATTAAAATGTGTTATGCCGTTCATTTAGCATTTGGAAAATAACAAAAAGTCATGACAGAAAATAATCCTACTGACCATATGTCAAAACTTATGAATACATCTATGGAGAGTGAACATTCTTCTGGTGAGATTTGTTACAAAATATTTGACAAGTGAAGCTTTAATATAATAAATCTTACTCATCAGAATTTGGACTTGCACTGTCCTTGTGTGGTTGTCAAAATGTGCACTGTTATTACTTTTAATATTGGCATTGATTGTGTATAACAACAGGACCCATGAACTGTAGTGTAGGTTGCTTTTGGCAGCTTCTTGAGAAAATTCGAAAGACCGATCTCTTTTTATTCAAATAAATTGTGAACACTTAGAATTTAGAAAAAGTGCCAAAACTCTTGATGGGAGACTGAAAATAATAATTTATTATAAAGCCAAAATCATACATAAATTGACTGCGGCTCCCGGCATGAAAGTGACAGGTAGATGTGCTTTTGTAATGCTTCTTTTCTAAAAACTCAGGTTACGCATGGAGATAAGAGTAATGTGCAAAATTTCCAAATGTCAGTACCAGTGGATGCATGGGAAAGAAAAATCTTATCCCACCATAGCACTGGCAGGATATTCCTCTTTCAGGCAGTGTAATATAAACAGTTGTAAAAGAGAGTGTAAATTTCTATTGTCATTTGTGTGGCGCTCCACGAAAACCCGTTGGATGACACACAGTGTCACGAGCAGAGTTAGGGTCTTGGGGATGTTACGACTGCACGAGAGGCAGCTAACTCACACTCGGACACAACCACACAAGAAAAGTACTAAATAACTAGAGCGTATATATGTCAGGCCGGTCAGGCCATAGTTTACATAAATATTAATAACAAAACAAAAGACAATAGAGGTATATATTCAAACCAAAAACTCTAATTAATAACTTAACCAATGATATTCATGTAACTATGGAGGTACTGCAATCAATAGTAAATAGGTATATTATACGAAACTAGATATCAATTTAAAGTGACAGTTGAGTCGCCACTGGCCAGTCGCCAGGCCAACTCTCCATAAATCATATGGGCTTAAATGTTAGGAGAGCCCAGTACGTTCAAAGCCTACAGAAGCACTCTTCGGCTTGTAGGTAATTTAAGCAGTTGCCAAAAGACTATATTTTATGCACAATCACTATTCAATTCATCAACAATGTGCTATATTATTCCAATCATACTATGGCAATAGATCTATCATACAGGACACTCGTGGTCGAGTGCCAGCTGGGGTTTCCTTAGTCTTCCTATGAGGCTGTAGTTCTCTCTCTATCTCCGATCTCTATTATACTTGAATAATTAAGATATATTACCATTGCTCACGCCTACTGAGAGGCGCGAACATCAAAATAGCGCAGCGTGGGCTTTCAAAGGTCAGCCCACTCAGACCTTTCTTTCTAGAGCTCAGTCAGTCCGTTAGCAAGGACTTCTTAGTCTTCAGACCACACAGTTCAGGTACTGGCCAACCGGAGATACTTCACGAAACGATGCTTCTCTCGTCTGTATTCACCTAATCTGAACGTTACACGATGTTATATACTATCTAACTACCCAGCGTGCTAGTCCGCTGGCCCAATTAGTTCAGCTATCTCATAGGTCGAAACCTCCCACCATTTTAACTGTAGTAATACGTCTGCACTATTCTACCAGCCAGTTAACGTGCAAAAACTTGTCTAGTCATACTTAACAATGTCAACTGTCCCCACCTTGTTTCACCCCTACTCCATTACTTATTAATCACGAACATTAAAGCCGACAAGCGTGACTCCAGCAGTTTAACTTTACATTTATTTACTCACCAACTATAATTTGGCGAGGACCGTTCAAGGCCACCAGCCAATTTCTCATGGCCCTGGTAAAACAACAACAACTCACTCTCTGCGTGAGTTTTTAACAATATCCGAATCATGACATATCCCCCACCCCAGTTAAAATTTGCAATTTTAACGATATAAATGATTATCGTAAGGGGAAGGCATGAGTCGAGAAATTCCTCGAAAGGTGCACTTAACTAAGAATACTAGGTAATAACTAAGACTAGTACTAAAGTTGAAAAAACCCTACAGGACGGGTATCCTTGATGGACAAAACTTCATGAAAATCTTAAGGCTCCGTCCAAAAGTATATATCTCTCTGAGGATTAAATCTTACCTCTAAATACGTAGACATTAACAATCATAACTCTAAAATTTTAGAGTACAACATTGCTCCTGTGCGAATGTCATCAGGAATGCATACATACAATGAATAATACTCAAGAAAAGATAACTATAGTAGCATCGATGGCATTAGTGGATCTGGACTCCTGGTCTGCCATGATCTTCTCGTCCTCGACCCTGGGCAACAACGTCTGGTGTGGCCAAAATACGGGTCGACGTCAGTAAAATAGCTGTTGGAACAAAGGAAAGCACAGGGGTAGGTGAAAAGTGTTCACAATGGGTGAACAATATGTGATACCATCCCTCGGTCTCTGAATGAGGTGCTAATCAGTATCCAACGCCAATACATATGACAGACTAAAATACAACAAGATTAAGGTAACCGTGATAATAGGTCGGCATGGACATTATCTCCACCAGGAATGGCCTTTATAATGAAGCGGTATTCCTGAAGGGCCAGACTCCATCTGGTCAAACGAGCGTTCTTGGCTCGGTTCGATTTTAAAAATAACAACGGTTTATGGTCTGTCTCGATGACGAATTCTGTCATAAGTAGGTAGCGGGAAAACGCGTCTACGGCGTATACAATCGCCAGGCATTCTCGCTCTATAATAGCGTATCTCTGCTCTCTCGGAAGTAATTTCCGGCTAGCGTACATACAAGGGCGCAATAAGCCATCTCTTTCCTGAAGCAAAACAGCTCCAATTCCCTGGTCCGACGCGTCAGTTCGGACGGTGAAGGTGCGCCTAATATTCGGTAGTATAAGCAGCGGCGAACTGGAGAACAGTTGCTGCACTGTCGCGAGCGCGGTGGCGCACTGCGTATTCCAGGTAATTTTGTTGGGTCTGTCTTTTCTTGTAAGATCGGATAACGGGGCCGTAAGGGCCGAAAAATTAGGAACAAATTTCCGATAATAGCTTAAGAAGCCTAACAGGCTACGAACCTGCTTCTTAGTATGAGGAGCCTGGAGTTTTAAAATCTTACTTATCTTACTGTCGTCCGGTGTTTGGACGCCTTTGGCGATAGTATGTCCCAGAAAGTTAATCTGCGTATAACCCAGGAAGACTTTGCTAGGCTTAGCTGTAAGCCCGGCATCTCGAAGTTTACTAAGCACTTGACGAAGTGCTTCTAAGTGGCCTTTCCAATCCGTATGGAAAGCGCAAATGTCGTCAAAGTAGCTTAGGACGCATGGTGTCTGCTGCAATAGGATGTTCATCATCCTCGCAAATGTCGCTGGTGCCGTTACGAGACCGAATGGCATGAATCTCCATTGCATGAGACCCATAGGGGTCTGAAACGCTGTGTACTGTTTACTGGCCTCTTCCATTGGGATTTGCCAGTAGCCTTTAGCCAAATCTATTTTCGAAAACACGGACGACTCGGCCAATCGCGCAAATAGATCTTCCTGATTCGGGATAGGTTCAGCATCGTAAATGGTTAGAGCGTTAAGCTTCCTGTAATCGATACAAAATCTAACGGAACCGTCTGTTTTCTTTATTAGTACAATCGGCGAGCAGTAAGGGCTCGTCGAGCGCTCAATGACTCCTAAGCTGAGCATCTTTTCCACCTCGGACTGTATGGTGTCGTGCGCTTGCAGCGGGCGCGGGTAGGGTTTGACAAACACGGGTACGTCCGAGTGCAACCGGATGACGTGTTGAACTAAGGATGTTTTACCCGGCAAATCAGTGAATACTGGCGAAAACTCCCGAACAAGATTCATGATGTCCTGTGTCTTACTTTGATCCAGCTCTGGATTGATATTAACGGAAGTCGCGTCCTCTGTGGCTTGCAAGGATAGGAGCGATCTTGTCATAGATAATGGCTCCCGGTCGTTGTCATCGATAGTGACCATCGCTGCGTTTGCTTGGGCCACAACATGGCATGAATGATCGTGATGAGTTTGATCATCGGTAAGATACTTTTTCAACATATTAATATGGTACACCTTATCGTTACCACGTATGGTAATGAGATAATTAACTCTCGAGAGTCGCTTTTTAACTAGAAAGGGGCCTTTCCAAGTGAGGAGTAGTTTGTTATTCGTTTCTGGTAACAGCACCAATGCCCGATCTCCGACTGACAGGGTTCTTAACCGACTACCCTGATCGCGATATCCTATAAATGACCTGGTCCGTACGCATGCAAATTGTCGAGCCAGGTCGCATGCATTAACTATTCTATGTCTGAGATCGACTATGTACTGATACGCGGATCGCGTATCAGGAACGTCGGTATCAGAACCGGCGTATAAATCGCGTAAAATGGCCATCGGGCCACGTGGTTTTCGACCGTATAACAGTTCAAACGGGGAAAAACCCGTTGTCGCATTTGGGAGTTCCCTATATGCGAACAAGATGGCCGGAAGTCGACGGTCCCAGTCACCAGGTCTATCGGCGGAAACGCGTGCCAGCATAGTTTTCATGGTGGCATTCCAGCGCTCGCAACAGCCATTGGACTGTGGATGGTATGGCGACGTAAGTTTCTGCCTAATGCCCGTGAGTTCCAATACTTTCCTGAAAAGGTCAGAGGTGAATTGCGGACCTCTATCAGATAATAATTCGGACGGGAATCCGACACGTGTGAATATGGTCACCAATGCC
Source organism: Onchidella celtica (assembly GCA_963931925.1). Classification (NCBI taxonomy): domain Eukaryota; kingdom Metazoa; phylum Mollusca; class Gastropoda; order Systellommatophora; family Onchidiidae; genus Onchidella; species Onchidella celtica. Next base: position 39,082,093 of record OZ007567.1, read on the forward strand.
TCGGCGACGTGATCGGCCGATATTTCCTTTAAAGGGACAGCCTCAGGCCAACGGGTGGCATAATCGATTACTGATAGAATAAACCGATGGCCTCTATCCGACTTCGGTAATGGCCCGACGATGTCGACGGCAACTCGCTGAAATGGAGTGGAAACCGGCGGCATCTCTTGTATAGGCGCCCGCGAATTTTTTCCTTTGGGGGTTCTTTTCTGGCATGTATCGCAACGCGACACATAGCTATTTATGTCCCCGTAAACCCCGGGCCAAAAAAACTGAGACAGGACTCTCGATTTTGTTCTCGCTTTGCCTTGGTGGCCCGCTAATGGCGTGTCGTGCGCGAGGCGGGTGATGTCTCGGCGAAATGATCTCGGTATGACCAATTGCAAAATAGTTTCGCGCTTTCCCCGAAAAACGCGATATAGGAGGTCGTCTTTAAGGCAGAACCTGGATGTATCCGGGTTGTCCGGATCAATCTTAGCAAAGAGGGGCTTTAGTGATGGATCTGTGCGCTGTTCGTTACGAAAAATCTCGGGGGTTACATCCAAATCGACGACAGGCGATCGTAATGTGTCGTCACTCTGGCGACGCGATTGTTGTCTTGTCGTGACACGCAATGTCGTTATCATTCCAAATCCCGAGTTCGCAATCGGAGACGTCCTTTAAGTGGGGAATATTCCCAATGATTAGGTCGGCGACCGGATTTGGTAGCACGCAGGCCGTGACAACACCAGTTATAAACGGTGTGTCAACATATATTTCCGCCAACCGAAAATGTTCAACTGAACCACCAAAAGTAATGCAAGTCGCATCGCGATCCAGGAGTTGTGCAGGACGGACCAGGGATTCACGTACACCGACGGTCGTACAGCCTGAATCTCGCAATACGGATGCTCGTATGGCGTTTACTCGTCCCTCATACAATGTCAGCGCGCCTCGCTCGTGGAGGGCGGACATCACTGGAATAACTTTATCTACGGTTTCGGCATTCCTAGTTCTGTAACCGCGGTTTTCGGTGAATGCTACAGAGCATGCATTTGCCGCATCTAATCTAACTCTGCATTGTCGCGCAATGTGGCCTCTGGCGCCACATCTATAACAGTAGACTGGATTATCATCCCTTCGAGGTGTACCTCGATAAGAAGGAAATGTGGGCGCTTGATAGTAGTTGTTACGCGGTCCTCCGGTAGGGAAAGGACGTGTATATCGGGGTTCCCAGTCCCGAGAAAATTTATGGGGATTCGGTTGCCTCCTGCTAACCGGCGGCTCGGACCGTGGACGAACCTGCGGCGACTGTCGAAAGGGCTGTCTTGATTGTCTCGACGGTACCGGTGTCTTAGTAGCAGCGCCGGCGTAACACGGTTCGTTTACTTTAGCTTTAGCTAACGATCGATTAGGGTGAGCTGCAGCATACCGTTCCGCTATCGATGTTATCTCGACGGTAGTTTTGGGGGCTTGTTCCTTAAAATGCGCCACCAGGTCCGTGTGGCAGGACATATATATTTGGTCTTTAATTATCAAATCATATAGTTTCTTATAGTTTCCCTCTTCCACACCGGCCAACTCAGTCCAACGGCTGAGTAGGTGGCGGAGGCGGTCCACGTAAGTAGAGAAATTCTCAGATGCCTCCGGCTTGCAATCGCGGAAACGCTTATGAAATCCATCTTCCGTATGTTGGAAACGCTTTAATAGCGCGGTCTTTAGAATGTCATAGTCCCTAGCGTCATCAATAGTGAGGCTATGGAAAACTTCCAACGCTCTCCCTGTCAAAAGATTGGCGAGGCATGACGTGTACTCACTACGCTGCCATCCCGCGCAAACGGCATGGAGTTCGAAGCGGTGTAGGTAGGAATCAATACGATCAACCTTATCATTAAAGGTTGGCAATTTAGGCTTCGTTTTATTATTGGAAGTAACTTCCGGAGCCCCGGTAGGTTGGGCTTGCTTCGCTTCTAACTGTTTCAAAGCGAGCTCGTACTCTCTTTGAGCCTGTTTTTCCGCGCGTTCCGCGGCTCTATCTTCTCGTTCCGCGGCTTTTTCTTCTCGTAATATCTCCGCGGCCTTTTCTTCTCGTAATCTCTCCGCGGCCTTTTCTTCTCGTAATCTCTCCGCGGCCTTTTCTTCTCGTAATCTCTCCGCGGCCTTTTCTTCTCGTTCTTCTTTCAGTTTCTGGTCTACCCAAGAAGCACGCTGAGCTTCCGGTATGCCAAATGATTGGGCCAGTTCCAAATATTTCTGTAGTTCGGCCATGATATCGGTCGATAATACGATATAATAATGTCCTAATCGAGGACAGCTCCTGAAAAATCTCCAACTTTATTCTCCCTTGAAGCAATTTATCAATTGCACTCTGCGGGTGCTCGTTCCTGCAGTATGAACGAAATTAACGAAATCAACAACAAACTGTACGTCTTAGTCAACCAAGTAGTGGTTGAGCTATCTCAGTGATCACTTAACTCCACTTATTTCTCCTAATCCTCAAGCAGTGAGTCTACTGCTTCCGTGATTGGTCGTTACTAACGATACCAATGTAATATTCCCAGTGTATTTTCCGTACACTCCTAGCAGCGTTCCCTCTGCTATAAATCGGAATAAATCAATATTCACGATATGAACTTCCTTGGCTATACCAGCCTAACAACTCTAATATCCAGATTATCTCTCAACGTGCCCTAGACACGTGATTTATCCCAGGCAATAATATAGCAAGTATGAATACAAAATATAATAATGCAACACTATAATGGAAAAGAATTACATGGAGAGTAAGACGAGACTAACAGAAAGAACAAACGACAACAGACCTGACTAACCTGAAACTATGTACAGAAAGGTAAGAAAAAGAACAGGAGAGACGTCTTCCTAAAATACGAGGAAGATAGAACGCTAACAATCTATACGAATAACAGGTCCCTACAGAACTATTCAAGGCAAAGCGTATCTCCTATCCGTTTTAAACGCCATCTAGATCTGCTAGTCTGGCAAAAAGAGGTATGCTAAGTCTCGATCCCTTCCAACCTCCCGCCTATCTAATCTAACACAAAAGAAAAAAATAATGCCTGTCAAAAGTAGGGGAGCTGGAACGACGAACCCCTCAAACGAAGACAAATACAGATGGTTCACTTAACTGGGCAAAATGGACTGGCTCTTTCCTTTGGTCCACAGCGCTGGTCTTGTCTTTTCCTGATGCTAGCTGTCAGTCCCTCGTAGTGGTCCCAGGATCAATGACGAGAGGACATGCCAGACATGTGGGGGAGAAACAAAAACAAAAAAATCAGCAGTATACAAAACTATAAACTACAAAAATTACATAAATAACAGTGGAGTCTTAGAGTGGTAGACCTGCAGCTGTTGACGGGGTCCTCTTCCGATGTCAGTGGGGTCCCCTCCAGATGTCAGTGGGGTCCCCTCCAGATGTCACGAGCAGAGTTAGGGTCTTGGGGATGTTACGACTGCACGAGAGGCAGCTAACTCACACTCGGACACAACCACACAAGAAAAGTACTAAATAACTAGAGCGTATATATGTCAGGCCGGTCAGGCCATAGTTTACATAAATATTAATAACAAAACAAAAGACAATAGAGGTATATATTCAAACCAAAAACTCTAATTAATAACTTAACCAATGATATTCATGTAACTATGGAGGTACTGCAATCAATAGTAAATAGGTATATTATACGAAACTAGATATCAATTTAAAGTGACAGTTGAGTCGCCACTGGCCAGTCGCCAGGCCAACTCTCCATAAATCATATGGGCTTAAATGTTAGGAGAGCCCAGTACGTTCAAAGCCTACAGAAGCACTCTTCGGCTTGTAGGTAATTTAAGCAGTTGCCAAAAGACTATATTTTATGCACAATCACTATTCAATTCATCAACAATGTGCTATATTATTCCAATCATACTATGGCAATAGATCTATCATACAGGACACTCGTGGTCGAGTGCCAGCTGGGGTTTCCTTAGTCTTCCTATGAGGCTGTAGTTCTCTCTCTATCTCCGATCTCTATTATACTTGAATAATTAAGATATATTACCATTGCTCACGCCTACTGAGAGGCGCGAACATCAAAATAGCGCAGCGTGGGCTTTCAAAGGTCAGCCCACTCAGACCTTTCTTTCTAGAGCTCAGTCAGTCCGTTAGCAAGGACTTCTTAGTCTTCAGACCACACAGTTCAGGTACTGGCCAACCGGAGATACTTCACGAAACGATGCTTCTCTCGTCTGTATTCACCTAATCTGAACGTTACACGATGTTATATACTATCTAACTACCCAGCGTGCTAGTCCGCTGGCCCAATTAGTTCAGCTATCTCATAGGTCGAAACCTCCCACCATTTTAACTGTAGTAATACGTCTGCACTATTCTACCAGCCAGTTAACGTGCAAAAACTTGTCTAGTCATACTTAACAATGTCAACTGTCCCCACCTTGTTTCACCCCTACTCCATTACTTATTAATCACGAACATTAAAGCCGACAAGCGTGACTCCAGCAGTTTAACTTTACATTTATTTACTCACCAACTATAATTTGGCGAGGACCGTTCAAGGCCACCAGCCAATTTCTCATGGCCCTGGTAAAACAACAACAACTCACTCTCTGCGTGAGTTTTTAACAATATCCGAATCATGACACACAGGCTGCTTTTGAGATACAGGCATGCAGGGTAATTTTTCTCCATTTCTCCGGTTACTACACCTGACACTTTAAACGACCATATCTCAAAAACTATTTGAAATATTGACTTCAAATAAAAGGCAAAATGCACAGAAAATGGCCCTCTTTCATAATAGTTGTAATATCTCAAAATGTGAAATTTGACCCATGTGACGGGTTTTCCTAGAGCACCACACATTTATTCCAGTAAGAAATATTCAGACCATTCATCATGTTAGCATCAACATCACACAGTAAAAAAAAATTTACATATGTCTAAATCATTTCTGGTTGACGGTGGAGTTTCAATGTCTTTACTAACGCTAGCTTTATCTCCATAAATTTAGTTACAGGAGGAGCATGTGTTTGAACCTAGAATGAGCAAAATAATAACTGTATTACACACATAATATAATTTAGGGGACACAAGATAACATTAAATTATTATGTGAAAATAGCAGAGGCAATCATGTTGTGGCAATAACTTAAGACTATCTCCAGAGTTTTTCTGTTCTTCATTCCTTCTGGTGGCTTTTTAAAAAATTTTTATTGCCCAGGATGGTTTGTTGCATTTGCAGTGAACAATTTTCTACATTTGATATTTTACCAACAAAAACTACTGTTCTATAATACATGCAATATATGATGTCATACTATTTTGGTGTTTTATACTACATACATAAATTATATTTTCACAATTGAGAAAAAATGGTCAATATGTAAATAAAAAAAATGGGTTGTCAAAGTTATAAGTGAAATATAGTAATGTTTAAATTAATCATTTTCTATTCTGATCCAAAAAAAAAAAAAAATCTGTTTCCCAGGCTTACCTGATTATCATTTCCGCAGTTTGAAAATATACCCGGACATCTGAAAACAAGGGCTATTAATTCTAAGGTGTATTCATTGTTCTTTACCATGCTTACAAAATGAGCGTCTATCTATTGATTCTGTGTATACTGAAGTTTAAAGTTATGAGATCCAAAGTCATCCACTACTGTCACTGCGGCTTGAGGAAAATCCACATTAAATTATTGCAAGTAGAGGTGTTTAACTTTCACCCTGCGCGTTACCCGTAAAGCCCGCTGCCCCGTCAGTGACCTTACTCACGGAGAATCTTATCTGGGGTCACTGACCCGTGCCGCTAGACGATGACCACATACGCTGTCCACGTGGTTCGGTTTTTATTGATCGCTATGAAAACATTCGCTGCTATGCCTTATCACGCTTGATAATGGATTAACCAGCAAAACCTTAGTCTGTCAGTCTCTAACCAATCATCTGACTTATGATTCCAAACTGACAGCTGTAGTTTTCGTGAGAACGAAGCATGATAACTAGCCACGCCCTCCCAAGCCCTACACAAATGGTTTCATCCTGATTGACACATACTAATAAACCAATGTGGGCATTTGGGGCAAAGATTATTTCAGAGCTTGTTTCTGATTGGTTCTTAGATACAGACAACTCCAGATGGTGGTCAGCTTGTGAGAAAATGAGATAATATTGCAAATTTGTTGAGCAACAGTTCACATGTCGATGTTACATGTTTTGAAAGTGTGGGGAGAGCCTTTGAAAGCTTAGTCTTTTTGATTCCGACCAGTGGTTCACTGGTTAACATGTCCATGTCACAATGTCTTTGATTTAGAAGAGATACAGTGAACAATAACACGGTGGTTACGTCTCAAAAAGGCCAGTGACCCGACGCCTGAAAATAGGGCTTGCGCGTGGTGCGGTCAGCTTGACCTGGGTGACTTTTGCCGCCCGTGCGGCGTGAGCGCTTGCAAGTCAATACCGACTATTGCCGCCCCGCGCAGGGTGAGGGTTAAATATGATCCCTCCTCTCGATTTGGCAAGCAGACTGTATGTTTATTATATGAGGTGAGATCCAGCAGTTCCTTGCATGCCTGAGAATACATGTTTATGTTTTACTACTTCATGATCACTCTTGTTTCATTGAACATGCACCTAGTTATTAGTATAGCCATCACAACAGAAATTGTTTACTATACAACAGCAGACTATTGGCTAGTCTGTAAGTACCCTGGGTAGAAATTTACCAAGTACATGTAATAGACATTGGGCAGATAAGGAGACTGATCACTAGTGGAAAACAAAGGTGATTACTTTGGCAGGAAATGATGTGGAAATGTTATTTACGAATCAATTTCCAAACATTTTAAACATTTTTTAGTAAAGCACAGTATTTGTGAGATGACATCACAGAAAGGGTATGCTGCTGCTGCGGAAGTTGAGAAAATCTAGCAAACTGATTGCTGGGATAAAAATTCACCATTATGTTAATAGAGAACAATAGCAGACATTACAGTTCATATTGGCAAATATCAAAACTGCATTTGAGCCTGAATCATTATTTTGTTTGATTTTTCTCAACTTGAGCAGCTGTGACATATTTACTGATTCTGTGCTGTCGCCTCACATTTTAGAATCCACAAATGTCAAAAGCCAGTACTTCAGTGAAAATATTGCTGCCAGATATTTAAAATGGCCTAATCTTCAAATATGACAAATTGTCGTAAAATGTATCTCTCTCTAGTCTTAAGCACGTTTCTGATTCCTGTGTCATGTCGAATGAAAGAAAGAATTCGTCTATGAATTGTCATTGTTTGAAGAAAAAAAGAGTTGTTTTTATGGAAACAATTAATGTACTCTTTAACGTAGATGGAAAAGCCAAAAACTGACAATGAACCATGTCAATCAATACTTCAAATAATTGTGCACCTGTAAATTTACTGTTGAAGATGTGTCAGCAAGGTGCATTAATTCAATAACCAGATACCATATTATGTCAGAAGTTAAAAACTAAAAAGTGACTGCAAAATGGCACTTGGTTGGACAGTTCTGTACACACTTTGGTCAGGAGAGAAATATCCCAAGTAACATATTTTTTTCCAATATATTTGACTTTAGCATTGATTATGATTTGAAAAGTGTTTCATTTTCATTTCCCAGGAGAAAATTGGACAAAACTGGAAACTCATTACTTGTCAAATTTTTTGTTTGAACAAATTTTTTTACGTTTGATCCATGTTGGAGGTAATCAATTGCATGTTTGTGCTTATCAAGTCCATTGATTGTCAGAAAGATGGTCTCAAAGTTTGTGATGTTTACAAAAGTTTTCACTATAAATGCTCACTTTGAAAATCAGGTGCCAATGGATATTTAGTAGGGATTCTTACCATAGCAATGCAGAAAAGTTTAATTAGCCCTTAATAAATCCTTGCACAAATTTATTGCCTCTGGAAATGTTGCTAGAACTAGTAGAAGAATTAAATTTTATGTAAACAGATGTTTTGGCTTTTAACTCTTTCCCCACCACACATTCTGGGCAGTATTCCACGGTTGGACCAAGCTATATTTGAGCCACCATTTTGTTCCCTCAATAGACAACCAAAAAATATGAAATTGTGTGAAAATGAATGTAGATTCAAAATATTCAGGTTTGAATGTACAACAGTGAATTGTATTTACTAAAATTGTGTTTTGTAAACACTGAATTGGAATTGAACATGAATTTCATGAGCCGCATTTCGCGGTAGGAATCAGGATTTCGCTTGAGCCGCAAAATGCGGCTCGCGGGGGGGAAAGAGTTAAGCCAACTTTTACAAGTTTTGGCACATAATGCATGATTGCAGTTCAGGATTTTGCCATGTTAGCGTTGATTGAAAGAGTTTGCAAAAGATAGAAACAGGTTGTGGAGAGAGAAAAAATAAATGCGGTTGCATAGCATCTTTAACTGACTCCCATCCCACATTTTCCTGTCCCTGTTGATAACAGGAGAAGTGATGTAATTAATTTTGAAATGAAGACTGCAGGTGTAAATGATTATAGTGTGAGAGAAGTTCTAAAGAGATAAAATGGTCCATTATCACATCATTAGGTGGATAACCTCTTGTGATGGTCATCTTTAAAACCACCATTGGTGTTTATTGTCAGAAGGGGGCTTAAAGCAGGAAAAGATAACCAGGAAGCATTGAAATGGCACTTTCTTTCAAGTTACATGTATATTGCTAGACATCTGATAGATAATGAGATGTATACTATAGTATCACATGCATTCCTAACAGTTTATGCGCCAACCCACTACAATAGCCATCACTGTCATATTTTTCAAATTATAAACAAGTACATGTACTAACAAGGATGCTTTTCTATTCACCTATGTTTGAAGCTCTAGTTTGGAGTAATTTATTCATAAAAACTTATCAGTCAGATGAAATGGGAGAAAGAAAAGTCAATTACGGAAAAGTATTTCCTCTTCAAAAATAAAAAAAAGGTTTTTGGTAATTGGCCATGGATCATTGAGCATCATTTTAAAATTAATACAAAATGAAAATGAATTATTTACTTCTGTCAAGATGTTCGACTGCTGTTACTTTGTCAAAGCTGTCCGAACATTTACCCAAAATGTAGCAGATAGTTCAAACATCCTTGTGAAGCGTTTTTCCTGTACACAGCTATATTGCGTAGATCGGTCTGTGAATTTTTTATTGTTGTTTTGTTTTGTGTCTTGTATTGCCCCTCCTGGGTCTCCATTAATTTGTTGTGTTTCTACTTTTTATTTCCTTCATTTATACATCATGTTATGTATTCTGCTCGTGGAAAGAAGAATTGCTCATCACTCATCTTAGTCCTTGACTTATAAGTTATATGAAGGATTTCAATTGATTTTTTTTCTTTCATGAAAAAAATTATTGCGATATAGCAGTATGAAAGAGAAGTTTAGAATTTCCATCTTTTGTTCTTTAAGAAAATGATCATATTAATGTGCTGAATTACACAAAACAGCTTTTTAAGAAATTTTAATTTGATTATCTTTGTTCTGGTTCATCATTTCAAGAAAGGCTTCATCGGCAAACTGTATACTGTACTATAAGTTCTAAAACAATCAGTGATTGAATCACAGGTCGTGTCTGGTAATTTGTTATTTCTTGGAATGAAGCTTACTGTTAGATCATGTTGGGGTATTGCCTGATTTGCAAATATATTGGAAAATGCAAAACGAAGGTAATTTTTCAAGACTGAGCTCATCAATGGAACCTATTTTGTGATCATAAATTGTTGGGGCACACCTGTAGCACAGTTTGATAAATGATAAGCAAAAGCTAAGCTTTCCATACATGGCTGAGTTAGATTTACCCAGTACCTGAGTTTTGTTGACCATCACAGGAGTGTTGTCATTTTGAAATCAACAGTAATGTGTGTGAATGGCTTGCAAAATAACCATTATTTTACAGGCTGTCTGAGTTCATTTTTTTTTTTTTAATCTTTACTGAAGGTGCAACTCACGTATGTTTATTGTGCTCTGCTTTTTTTTTTTGCTTTGCAGTTTTGTAGAGTATGTGTGTACTATTATTTATGTTTCTGTTTACTCCATGGTCTCACAGAACCTTTGTGCCATGCATGGTCATGATAGTGGCTTTATATTTATTTTAGTCTTTGTTTCACAGTCTGAGTGCATGTGAAGTTCGATTTTTTTATTTGATTTATTTTTGAATTTAAACACTATGGAATTTGCATAAATATAGTTTGCCTAACACTTTTATTTTCAGATGGTTTACAAACCCTAAGTTGTTTCAGTATTGTAATATACTTGGTTATGAGAGCAGCTTCCAGGTTTTATACTTAAAGTGTACTTTACTGTGTTTCATGAAAATTATTAATACACTATATTTCAGTTACGTTCAGGATGAAAGTTTGAACTCTTTTTTCAGTAATTAATGTTGACTATGAGACAGTCCACACAGAGGACAATCAATCATAAAGGCCTTGTGTTTTCTTACATGAAGAACTATAAATGTGATCACAGCTTTGGCTTTCGGGTCTTAATGAAATCATTAACATATAGTTATCTATTTAAATCATAAATCCACATGATAAACCAGTAATAGTCACCAGTAATCTTGTTCTGTCAAGGCACATTACACATGTAAATGCTGTTGCTGTAGCCACCCTGGAATAGTGGTGTCCCGGGCCTACAGATTATTGCTTGCAAAATGATGTTTTGCTTTATTGCTTATGGAACAATTGATTATTGAAATTTACATGTTCATTTGGATTTTGTGTATTTAAATTAGAAAATAGTGGAAATGATGTTTATTGTTTTGTTATGAATTCTCTGCACACATTTCCATTGAGACCATTCAGAATCAGAATGATGTGATTGCTTTGCTTAATTGTAAACTTGTTGCTTATTTCTTATTTATTATACATGTACATGTTTTCCATCCACTTTGGAGGGAGATAGATTTGACTTTCTGAGGCAGAGAAATGTGTTTGGGTGATTGAAAGCAAATTTTGCAGTCGGAGCTCTAGAAGACTTTCATTTATGACAAGGAAAAAAAAAAGTATGAAAGTATGCACTGCAGTTTTGTGTTCCCCATATATCATTAATGCTGTGATAGAAAAATAATGTCCCAAAAATTTTTTTATGTGTTTTAGGTAGCTCTTCCCCTGCATCAATCCGGATGCATAAAGAGTGCTTTGATGTTGTTTAAATTTACTTCTGTTTTGGAAATGTGTATGCAAGGCAATAACCCTGTTGAAGATAAAGGGAGAGAGTTATGCTGTATGCCAAACTGCTGGTGTTCACACATTACATCTTTTCTTGCTGTAAATAATTGGCATTGAAAAGAAAGCAACAACAATTATTTAAAAAAATGTATGTATATATGTAGGAGCAAAGCATAATTATTCTATCTTCATCAACTTTCAAAACATCTCTGTGTGGCACCCCAGTTATTGCCCTTGGATTTCAAACAGTGTGTGTTTTGTCAATTTTCTCAATTGTCCCTGCATGCATATCATATCTTTTAAATACTGTTATGAAAATTTTATCACAGTACATGTCTTTGTAATTCTTATCCGCCATTCACATTTTTTTGCACTGTACTGGCTGTCATTAGCGGACATTAATCAGGGCTGTCAGAGTTCCGCGGATACGCGAAAATCCGGGATTGAGAAAGGTCCGGTCATTCGCGTTGAAATGTCAGTTTCTTTGCTATCCATCTACAGCCAGGTACATTGTATCATGAACAGAACTGTAATCAAGAGATTTTAAAATAACCCGTTCATCTACAAAACAGCAAGAATTTTTCAAGTCAAACGGGGAAGTTGTTTGGTTTTACATACTCATGTCATGAGAGGAAGTCATCAGCATTGGACAGAAGTCGATCGCGCTTGCGTGAACAGCATTCTGCTAGGCCGAAGTTCAGGGGTTGGCATCATTATCCACTGACAGCCCTGCATTAATATCTGAAGCATGAAGTGTCTTTCAGTGAAATATTTGAATCGTATATTTGTAAGTCTTAATCTTATTCTCTAGTGTGTTTGGGGGGGGGGGGGTGAAGGAGCAGCAGGTTAATCGATGCTAGTAAAAGGTTAGTGGACATGGTGGGCAGGAAATTTTAGAATAGGAAATCTAGAATGTCATGTGTTGAGAGGATGTTATAGTTGTTTCTGCTGCTCAGTTTGTACATTTAAACAAGTAAAAAAGAGCTATACTACCATAGCTAGTAATCTTTGAGCATTTTGATGATATCAAGTTTGTTATGTAAAAAGGAAATTTGCTTTGTTAATCAACTTATGAATCTCGACATCCTGAAGAATCATGACTGTGTAATGTTACTTATATACATATATGTATTCCGTGATATTTTTCCAGACATGTTTGTTTTTTAAAGTTTGAATGCTTGGGATAGTTTGAATGATTTCTGAACTTTGGTCTTTGTTCATGCTATCTGAATCAGAGTCAGCTTTTTTTGGTATTGCTATCACATTTTGTTCAACCATTTAAATGGAAGGCTTACATAAAAATTCAGAACTAGTGTATCAGTGGTAGTGATTTCTCCTTTTCATTAACTGTTTGAAACTCTTGCTTTTGTATTTGAACTTTAATCAGAATAAAATTAAATAACATTTACGTTGCATTTCATCCCCTAATGCAAGCTCCAAGTGCTTAATACAAACTTGAAAAATTGATAAACATGTTCCTTTTATTTGTAAAGTTTGTTTCAGTGACATAGCCATATCAAGCTTCTTTATAATATTACTATGTCAAGTTTAGTGCTTTTCGAGGAATACTTTGTTTTTGCACTAGTGTTTGTCATGCCCCATTTGAGCTTCTCACCTTGGCAGTGTAGAAAGCCATAGCAGACAGATAAATTTATTCATAGTTTTTTTTTACCAGATTTCTTCCCAAATAATCCCTATTCTAAAAGAATAATATCACTTGTGATGTAATTCCAGTCTCTGTGAGCATTGTCCAGGCCGGTGTTAGTTCTCTACAGTTTCTGGAATAATTTGGACTATGGCCACCTATTTTTAGTCTTATACCCAGTAGTTTCTAATGTTTGCAGTTTCGTGGATATCATGTTGTGGTTGAATATGTGCTAGGAATGAAAGTGGGTGAAGTTGACCTCCTCATTTGGAGTGGATGTCTATAAATATTAAACTTCATTTAGTCTACAAAATCGCTCAGTGGAGTCAGTATTTCAGTGTGTCTTAAGATGTACACAATTTTCATTTACTTTGAGACAATAACAGGTGGAAAAAAATCAGATTATATGTGATGGACAGGTCTTTCGAAGTGCTATGTTATTTGATTGTATGTGTTTAATGTATCTAGCTTCCCTCTATCCGAAGGGTGAGGATAGAGTACAGTCTACATGTACTAACTTCAGTTCAGTAGAGGTGTCTGGCTATAGAAATACATGCATGTACCAGAAAACAATGAAGAAAATATAAATGGATATTATACAGTATTTCCAGAAGTGGATTGAGCCACTGAGGTATTGGGTCTCAGAAAGTGTGCCTTGAGCATTGGTGTGAGGTCAAAATCTGAAAACTATATCAAGTGGCCCCAAACAGTTAAGGGCTGTCATTAGCCTTTCAGTGAAATATTTGAATCGTATATTTGTAAGTCTTAATCTTATTCTCTTAATCTTAATTGTGGGTCCTGAAATCGAAATTAGGCTTAAAAATACCGATATCGCGATTTTGTACTTTTCGGTTAGTTTATCCATTTAGGAACACTATTTTACTAACCAAATGTCAATTTTGAATGTTTAAACCCTGAAATATGCCTTTTAGTGAGGTGGGGAGTCAAGAAAAAGGCACAAGAATCATACCATTGGGCTGCAAAATTAGCCCTAAATAACATCTTAGTGTCGCTATGATTTGAGGTCTTTATTTTAGGAGGTTCGCTGCCCTTGGCATTTACACCTCACTTTACTTGTTTTATTATTTCTTGTTCTGGCGGGGGGGGGGGGGGGATGATATGGATAAATTTTAATCTATTAATTTCAAATTTTGCCCGGGCAGCGGCCTTTCGGCCTGCTCTTTACGATTTCCAACTGCCAAGGTATCTTTAACGTGCGCAACGTGCACACGGGCCCTCCGAATTTTTTCGTCCTTATCCGAGAAGACTAGGTACTCGATCCTACCCCCCAATAGGACCAGGGACTTGAAAATATGAGAAAAATCCAATTTCCAAGAACTACTCGATCCTACCCCCCAATAGGACCAGGGACTTGAAAATATGAGAAAAATCCACTTTCCAACATGCCTGCACTGCCCGGGTTTAGAACCCGGGACCCTTGGCATGAGAGGCGAGCACCTTGCCTCTAGACCACCTTGTCCCCTTAGTGTCGCTATCAAAACCCCTACTCCTCCGTACACATCTGTCATAAGCCTTTGGTGGTTTAGAAATCATTGTTGAGGCTCAGCACACCAGTAATGATGACTTTAGCCATGTGTAACACGTTTCAATAACATTTTTATTGAAAAAAAAACGTTCAAATGCGATTTTCTCGAAATTGCACTTTTGACCAGTGATTTGTGAATTAGTTTTTTATTTATTGGCCAATTGGTATAAAATTTGGCTAACAACGTTTGAACAAATCAAAAAATTCAACCAGAAGGAAATTTGTTTAACATTTCATTTTTTTTTTGGTCGAATTTTTTTGTGATAGAAAATAAGAAAAAATGGAATTCCGCTACATACCATTTTCAAAAATTTATAACAAAGATCTGTCAGAGATATCAAAATTCCCTTCTGTATAAAGTTTTTAATGGGATTGAATAAGAGATAAGAGAGGTTTCAAATAAATCCAGTAAAATTTGGCGAAGCCTATCTATATTGAATTTGGTACTTTTTGGGGACTTAAAATCCAAGATGGCGGCGCTTCCATGGCAACAATATGATAAACAAAATTTTTACATTTTTTTTCTGCTAATTCAGACATCCTGAATTCGATTATACTAGTTAAAATTGTTTATTTCTCATGATAACAAAAATGGCCTTCAGGACCCGCACCCCCCCCCCCTTAAGAGAAGGTTCAGTCCACTTTCACCTGTTTTGTTTTTTGTTTTTTCTGTCTGCCCGGTTGAGGTCTGAAATCCACCAAACTTTGTTCATCTTTTATGTCATAAATTATTGTGTCGGTGAAGGAGTTTTTTGACATGAAATTTATAATACAGTAATATTTTTCTACCCGCTGACCGTTAGTCAGTTACACCCCTGAACTTAAAATAATTAATATAGGATCTATATGTATTTATTCTGCATTCGAGCCATGTTAAGACAACAGTTGTAACATATATTATATTCATAATGTTTCTTAATGCACTGCTTTTTTTTTTTTTTTTGAAAGCTTTACATGTTTTTGTTATTGTGTGAATTGTTTTGTTTGTTGTTAACACATGTACAACATACCAGCTTGTAATGGATGATGGTCAAAATCTGTGAAACCTCTGACTAGTACTAGTAGAAACAATTTTATCTGATTTACTTCATGTATTTTAAATATACCACACCAATAGTCCAAAAGTGTGGTCTTTACATAGTGCTCAAGAAGTATGCCAGTATGTATGAAAAAAGCCAAGGGGTTTTTGAGTATTGGTAACTTTTTGCAAATATAGAAATGTAAAAGAGGGGGAAGAGAATTGAGAAGGAAAGTTGTAGTCATCTTTCTGTGCAAAGATGATCAAGTAATTGTAAATGTGCATTGAATTGAAACATTTTTTTTATTGCAACAAGCATAACTTGAAAACAAAGAATGTAGGCCTACTTGGTAATTAACAAGCTCCAGAGTGAATTGTCATTCTCCAGATAAGTGCCAGATTCACTGTTAACAAATACAACGAACTGAATTTGTAACAGGGATATAGACCCCATCTACAAGGCAGGGTAAAGCAAAGAAAAGATTGTTTTCAGTGAGGTCACAAATTCCTCCAAGTCTACTCTCCCTTGTGACTAGAATACCCAAAATAGACCGCGAAGGGTGCAATGTGGCTGTGGCTGTTATTGTGCCCATATGCCATTAGACCCAAAAATCCCAAGTGAAAGACTTTCAGTACTTCCATTAAAATTCTGTTAGCAAATATGTTGGGCCTGGGATCTTGGACCCACTCTCCCTCAGTCTGATTCAGTGCGTGAGGATTATGGCGCAAGTATTAAATATTTTGATTTCATTTTCTAAGGTGTCCAGTGAAAGTTTCAGAACTTCATTGCATGACAGGATTATCTTTTGCTTTTGAAAGCTGATAATATAGATCTGTAAAACAAGTTTGAGACTGAAGAACTTCTTGCACATTAACCATGATATAATACGTGTACCATTGCTTTCTTTGGTAGTTAAATAAATAGCATAGTGTTTTTTGTTTTTTTTTAATGAATGAATTCTGAGACAAGGCTGATTCTTTCTAAAGACATTGCTTTGGAGCATGTTGATTATGTTAATTTGTGTTGTATGTGAACACATTTCCACTTGAGATTATACCTGAACAACATACAAGGGTGTGATTATGATGCGTAGTTTGATATTTATGAAAACTTTATGCACTGAATTGGTTAGACTGAACAGGTTCTTTTTGAGACAGTATAGGGCGTGTAAGATCTGTTATTTTGTTCTTTTCAAAGAGGACACAAGCACCATCAACACATCCTGTTGGGGCTGACGCAGTGTTCTGTCTTGTCTCGTACTGTATGTCTTATTATATTTGAATATCATTTTCGGTTTAATGTAACTTTAAATTGCTCTGGGACTTTATAACAACGTTTGCATCTCATCACAGATTTTGAAATGGTCATTAGTGCTTTGGTGAAAGGAAATGTGCAGATGCCTTTATTTGCACATGGGACAACCCTGAATGTATCTATACAGAGTTATTTTGAATAATTTGTGAACATAATATTTCCCTATTTAAGCAAGAGTCAAATCTTGATTGAAAAAAGCCCACACACAAATACATGTATTAAATTTTGACATCTTATCTGTTGATTGTTTTGCCTTTTCTTTTTTTTTTTTAAATCATTTGAAAAAAATGCAAATAAGATAGTGCGCAGTGAGAATAATTCATTATTTAGTGGTCTTGATTGATACTACTGATAAAATTAAAAAATTTTAAAAATTCAACTGTCATCAGCCTTTGTTTTCTTTGTTCATTGTTCAAGTTCATCATAATGAGCAAGGTAGCTACTGCGACCATTTTTGTTTGTACTTGTCGTTTTATTCCATGCACTCATCCACCTGTCCGGGGTCATTATACAGTACTGGGCCTAGGGGGTTTGAAATTTGCTTCCCCCCCCCCCCACACACACACAAAAAGAAAGGAAGTGTATATTTAGGCCGAATACGGCCTATACAACCCGGTACTGTGCTATTTGGGCCGAAGGTATTTTAGGCAAGGGAGTGTCAATTGCCACCGTAGAATACGTTGTCCATTGTGGATTCAAGTGTGCATTGGAATGGTCAGATGGACCTGGGGGCGTGAGGGTCTAGTCAGTTTGTATCAATGGGCGGTAGTCAGATTGACTAATCAGGCGAATAGGGGCTGGGGTAGCCATTGGCGATCGACGTACCGTCAATAGCCACCGCAAAATGCGGTAGTATTAGTAATTGACGCTACCGGCTACCGGAAAATGCGGTGGTGATTGACGCTACCTTTAGGCAATATTGTACGTACACAAATTCTGTTTTCAAAAAAAAAAGAAAAATCAGAACAGTGCAAACTGCAAACTCGCATTATCGGCCCAAATAACTCGGAACCAGGGTTTTGTGCTATTTAGGCCGTATTCGGCCCAAATATACCTAGCCAAAAAGAAAATGCGAAGCCTGACATCAGCAAACCAGTAACAAGGAAACTGTACCGCAAATTTGTACATGGGGTATAACTCTTTAATCCCATTTGGGAAATTTGCCTTTGTGCCATTGCAGCCCAGTTATAACTGGAGCAGGCACGTCGTCGCCACAGTGCAGCGCCGGTCGGCGGGTTGTTTTTTTTGGAGGGGGAGGGGAGATGAGGGAGGAGGCGGAGGGAATGGTAGGGATGAAGCAGTATTCATCTACATGTATTTGTTTTTAATTTTTGTTTTGTTTTAGCCCGAGGAAATGCCGAAAGTTTTTTTTTTATCATACATGTACCGTAATTTATTGTATCGCTTTTTTGTTATATGCTGATAGTGTGGGTTTTGCAAACTAAAGACCCCCTCCTCACCCCCATCTCAACTTTGTATCAAGGCCTTGTGAAACGTTACGCTTTTCTGTTATTGTTTTTTCCTCGTGTCTTGGAAATGACAAGACTGCCTGGTCTGATATCGGACGATGGAATAGCCACTTTTACTAGAAGTCGTCAGTTAATACAGTTTTATCCATTCGCTTGTTTACCGGTTTGCTGGTGGACTGTCAAAGACTTGGAAGATACTTTCGTCCACTTTCTCATGGCTGCTAAGAGGCTTTGGTGGACATCTGTCCGTTCGCGTCTTCTCTAGCGCTCATTATCTGCCTTTCAGTTTCACTCCGTTTACTAGCAGTGTCAGGTGTATCTACTGCGTCCATCTGAGCCGCGTTCATTGCTCGTCTCTTTGAAATTTCATGAGACTTATAGCTGCAGCTGCCCCGAACGTATACCTAAATAGACCGCGAGAGGCGCAAGGTGGCTGTTCTTGTGCCGACGCACCGTAAAACTCAAAAGTCAAATTTAAACCCCCATGCAAGTCATTTCTGAGCATTGAAACGTGGTTTGCACGGAAAATAATAGCAGAATAAAAAGTATGAGTTGCTTGATATCTTGAGATAACAAACCGGATTACACTTTTATTTTTAATGAAACATATATGTCGATACCTTTGCCTTTGGAAGGGACATACTGATTTTATGTTTTACCTTGAGGAGGAGCGCAATACCAATAAATTATTACCTTACGGCGTACAAGTAATGCAATGGATTGGCTGGTAATTATGGGTTCTCCTAGTACATGAGCTTTATGTTCAGTAAGACCCGAATCTGTAACGCGCCATTTAACATGCGATGATCAAAAACTTAAGCACTTAAGGGATTAGTATTTGAGTGGTATGCAATCCAACGCCAAGGAGTGCTTATCATTGTGGATGATAAATCATCAGAATTCAGCAGCCCAGAAAATCATCGCCTAATTAAGTATTGCCATCATTTAACCATAGGTTACCGAGTGATGCTTTCCACGCCTCATGCGATAGGGAGGGGAGGATTTCTCCACAAGAGTAGTGTTCCAGAATACAACAGTTAAGCGCACATAAGATTAATGTTGATTGATTTATGCGATGTTAATGATGTAAAATCTTGCGGCTTCTCTCGTGTCTCTAGCGTGTATATGATTAATGTCATGTCTTCTTAACCTTCATGTCTCTCCTAGAAATGCAATAAACTTTATTGAGGCCAATTCTTCAATCACTAGTTTGTCTTGTTCTCTTTCTTTTACATCTCCCATTCTCCCGTTTTCTTCTATCTGTGTTCTTGGATGAGACTGGCTGTTTGTTTATCGTTGAATTTGTAACATTCTAACAACAAAAGATTTAATCGTGTCCTTGCAGTAAGAACTTCAAGAGATGCATACCAGTTCCACAATTTAAATACATGTACATGCACATGTAGGCCTACATAAGAGATATTGACAAAGGATTGATAACGACGTTACGATTGCATTTTCTTTTCCCCCAGTCGTTAAATTCTGCTTGTCCTTCGTATTTTCCGCACGAACACTTTCAATTATTTTGGTTTCTCTCTGCCCAACCGAGTTGATAATGATATGCTCACAGATTCAGCATGCACGCCGGACATACACGCATTCTCACGTCAGTGCGTTAAATTTTAGTCAGTTCACGCTGGAGTCAGACCCAATAGTGCTAAAATACTCAAGGCAAAGATTTTGAGAGGACAAGTGCGTCGAGATTAAATTGCTATTGATTTTGGTCTATTTTGTCTTTTTCAACCGCATGACCTCGACGTGA
Source organism: Onchidella celtica (assembly GCA_963931925.1). NCBI lineage: Eukaryota > Metazoa > Mollusca > Gastropoda > Systellommatophora > Onchidiidae > Onchidella > Onchidella celtica. The sequence goes on from OZ007567.1 coordinate 39,102,044, forward strand.
AAAACTGCAGACACCACATACAACTTGAGACCAGAACGTTAAATCGTGAGATTCTGAAAGGAGGGCAAGAGGGGCTATCGACTAACATCTTGAAGTTTTCGAGTACTGAATGTAATCAATACATTTAAATGTCCAAGCCAGCTAATTTAGTGATGTAAGGGTGGCGACTACAGACGTGACACCCGGCACTCAGCCCCAACGGAGAATGACCCCAGTAACTGATCACGAACTCCCAAAACTGGCGTTATGACTGTTATTGACCAGCATGGTGGCCTCCCCAATCAGTAATGCCACTGGGATGGGCTATCCTGACGTTATCGATTCTTTCTAAACTTTGATTTACAGCGTGTTGTTAATGTTAATACCCAAACAGAATTACCTAGAACAAAAGGGGGCGTGAAAACAAAACTTGGCTGACGTTTTCGCCGTCGGAATATTTCTGTTACTGTTAGATAAATGAAAAGACACGTAAGTCTGCCAGAAGGCACCACAGGGACAGTGAAGTCTCCAAGGACATAATAGCGGAGTCCCTCGTGGCAGTTTTTCTGTTACTGTTTGGCATATTGCACCCATGCGTGAAAAGATAATTGTCTCCCGCGAGCGGGCTCTAGGAGATAATATTTGAGTTGACGAGAGAGTCCAGTTCCCACCAGGAAACTTCAGTAACGATTACCAATGCAAGTATTTCAGTCAAGTAAAAACATATATACTTTCAATATATTCCGTCCAATTGCTTTGTCACTGTGCTTTACTTTCTGAAATCCGTCAGGATTCGAAGTCCAGGTGATTTAGAAAGTCACAAGGAATAGATCTGAATTTCAGAGTGGATTGAGTGTTGAATGCCTTCCAAGGAACATGTAGGTTGTAGGCCTACATTAAACATACTGACATTATTTTATTCATGTGCATCAGAATACTCAGACTATTAATTGTATTTTTGTATTTTGTATACTTCTTTAATCCCATTTGGGAAATTTGCCTTTGTGTCATTTCAGCCCAGTTACAACTGGAGCTGGCACGTCGTTGCGACACGGCGGTTTTTTTTGGGGGGGGGGGGGGGGGGAGATGATGGGTGGGGGAGGGAGTAGTAGGGAGAATTTTATTTAATTTTTGCTCTGGCCGCGGCCTGCTCGGCCTGCTGTTTTCGATTTCCAACTGCCAAAATATCTTTAACGTGCACACGGGCCCTCCGAGTTTTTTGTCCTTATCCGAGAAGACTAGGTGCTCGATTATCAGGATCAGGAAAATATGAGAAAAATCCCAAAATTCCAACATGTGTGCACTGGCCAGGATTTGAAACCGGTACCTTCGGCACGAAAGGCGAGCACCTTGCACGGTTATGGGCACTGCCTGCGATGGAAACTGCCAATTTAAAGATTAATGAAAAAAAACAACAACTGAGGGTTTTGTAAAAGATAACAAATATTATTGGTACACTATGTAGTGGAAGCTCTATTTGTGTGTATACATGTCTAGTTCCAGTCGGGGGGGGGGGGGGGAGGGGAGGCTCTTTCGTCTAGGCTAAAGAGTAGAGGGAGGAAAGTCAGCTTTTATGTCGGAAACAATAAAATTTGCGAAACAGAATCAATTGCTTCGGTCAGGGAATCCGGTTAGAAGTATTATATAGTCTAGACGTCGGTCTGTCATGAATAGGCTCTACCACTGGTGCGGCAGTATCGGAAACTATCCCCGGAATAGCAGAGTCACAGACACATCGCCACCTCGACTCGTTAGGTGTGAAATTTACCGCCGTTTTGGACAGGAGCGACTTAATTATAGCAAGTCATATTTCTTTTGAAGGCAACGGCCTTGTCAATTTATGTCCTAATTGCAAGCCTCTCTACTGTGAAACAAAATTACCGTTTACATGAATTTTATTATCTGCTGATCTGAGCTCTTTATGTGGCAACTCAGACAGGGCGTAGAATTCCCGATTAGTCTTAGTCAGTAAAAATCAATCGTTATTTGTAGCCTTTCACGAACGAGGCCTCGAGTCGAACTATATTTTATCGCCCAGTTCATTCTTGACACACACATATCCTTGGGCACACAAAGACAAGCAGACAAATTTTAATTATGGTCTTCTCACTCACTGGATTAGTACACGGCTACCACTGGAATCTCTTTCATGACCGAGGAGAAGACCCATACACTGGCTTTATACATTTTGCAGTGGACACGTCAAATCGTCAACGGTTATGCTTGCCACTACCAGTTGTTTTTTTTTGGGGGGGGGGGGGGATTCCATCGGACATTTTTAAATATTTAAAACGAGGCACTGACCGGGGGGGGGGGGGCTTGATTCTTTCACGACGTTTATGTTATCTTGGCACATTCAGTGGCATAAAAGTTGTCAAATACATGGGGAAGCAGCAATAACCTACACACACAGAAACAATATATTCCATCAGTTCAAGTAAATGTCAATCTAAATTACATGGCATGAGCAAAGTGCGCATGAAACGTAGAACATTTCGTCTGGCGCCCAATCTCTCATAATTCTCATATTCTATCATTACAGTCATTCATATGATGTACATTCAGTGTTTTAAAAAAATATGTGGCCCTGAAGAGAGAGGGCTGAATTTTGCGAAGGCCTGGATGAGCAACAAATAACAAGAAACGCCGACCAATGCAATAAATATTCAATATAAGAAAATATTATTTTGTTAAAATTATAAACGGGACGATGTACATGTAAAAGCTTGCCTGCACTACGGTACTACACAAACGTATGAAGCAACTACCATAATGATGTTTTGTTTACCCCACTTTTAACCATAGCATAGGATTACAACTGGCCGATTTCATAGCATTTTATTCCCAAGTACTGAATTTTTTTACCACTTTAATAACGATGGTGGGTGTGCAAAAAGTTGAGGTACGTGGGGCGGGAACGCCCGTAGTGAAAATAAGTGAAGTTGGCGTTAGCTGATTATGCTATAGATCAGTGGATTCTCTTGGAATGGCTCAATGTTTGCTGAGACTGACAGCAAGAAAGGACTCAGAAATGAGCTACCGTACGTCCAGTGCGCACAATACAATGGACACTGTCAGCCATATTAATCCGTATTGCCGACCTCTTCACTTCTTTCAGGAAGTTTTGATTCGAGTGTATTATTATGTATGTTGGTCTGTGTATATTATTAAAATAGGTTGGGAATAATGTTGAGAAGTGTTGAATTTAAAATTTGAATCAAGGTCCCTTCATTTACATTACGTGCTTTATTTTATCTTCATCAATACAAGGTCAGATATGACACTTGATAGAGAATCATTATTTATGGAAATCATAAACAGAGAATCAACAACACCATCATTATGCCACATCGTGCACAAAAGGAGAACCTGATACAGTACATGTATTGTGTGTATCCGAGAATCGTGTTACCAACAGCAAAGGAACACCAGTGGTTCCATATTAGATTAATTTTTTAAAGCGCATCTTTCAACGGGTACATCAGGGTTGAATTTCTGTTTGACAAATATTTAACTTATTCACGCTGGGTCTTAGACAACAGCATTCAGTGGACTGGTTTCACTCGCCGTAATTTAAATTACAGGTCCCACGCTGGCAGCGGAGCAATGAATGACGGTCGACATGGCAAATTTCGATGTCGTAAATGAAACTCACTAATATGGAGCAAGCGCTCCCTCACATTCTTTTCATTTCCAATAGTCTCCGATCCCTCTGGCACTCTACACCAAGTACGATTCATATTATTCAGCTCCTGGCTATTGCAATCTACAATCACAAAGATTTATTGACAGAAAAGAACCTCTACTCGCGGGTTCTTGAAATCGTTCTGCACTTTTTTAAAGCTTCAACATAGACTAAATCAACACAAACACAGCAATAAAAACGAAAGAACAAAGTTTACTTCAAGATCATGAGAAGTGTGTTCTCTCGATAACTGAAAAATTCATATAATTACTATAAAAACCACAGAAAGTCTTTCGCAGAAAGGCTTGAAGCAAAGTCAAAATATGGCAAAAAGAAAGTTGCCTCTCCTTTTCCTTTCCGTTTTATTGTATCTGTTTGGTGTTATACGCGAGACTTTGCCTCCTGCAACTTTTTTCTTTTGACATATTTTCCTTTCAAAATTCATAATACTGAAATAGCGTATAACATGGAATGCCGAAGGGAAAAGGGGGCAGCTGATGCCAGAAAAGCCTAATCTTACCTCAGTTCATTGCAAGAAAAAGATCTAATATCAAGTTGCTTGGGGACTACCGGGGGAAGTGATGCGCGAATGAAGAGAACGTGATGGGGGAAAGACCAAAATATCGAAGCCATTCGAGGGTTTGTTTTATACAGTGAGAGTGAAGAAAGAGAGTAGCGAGTGAATGAGTAAGCAAATGAGCGGGGTGAGTGTCAGTGGCAGAATGAGTGAGTAGGTGTATGATTGAATGTGAGTGAGTGAGTGAGTCAAACAGACAGACAGGCCGACAGAAAGAAATCAGGCAGGATTTGGGCCTAAAATATGGCTTAGGGTTGACAATATTTAGGAATCTCTCAAATTTTGTTGTTTTTTTTTATTCAGCCTTCGAGTAAAATTTTTGATTAAGTCATTACTGGTACCCCTTTTACCCCAAACCATTATTTTTTTATTGGCCGAAATCATGTCCTGCGCAGACTTAAACATAATAGTGTCCTGCGCAACATGATTCTTCGTGAAGTTTTGCTCGGACGGCTGTCTTAACGTTTCCAATAGCTCACGGCTTCACTGTTTATATTCAATTCTTCATGTGGGGAGAGGGAGGGGATATTGGGGGGGGGGGGATAGAGTGAGTGAGAGAGACAGAATTAAAGTGAGAGGGATAGAGGGAGGGAGAAAAGTGAGAGAGAGGAAGAGGGGGGGGGGTGGTTCCGGAAAGCTATAATCTACAACAAGACCATCATTTCCATCTCATTTTAATCCAGATCAGCAGTGGCAATGTCCATCATTGATTATTGCCTCATAATCTATGTGGGCCATCTCACGTTCCTCCTCTCATCTCTGACACGAAGTCCCTATCCCTCCCACTAATCCAGTGGGTTAACTTAAAGAACCGAACATGCTTGGGGTCATCATGGGAAGTGTTTCCTTCATGCACTAGCTATCGGGGAACGATGGAGGAGATAGAGTGAAGGGAGACAGTGAATAAAAAAGGAAGAGAGAAAATCAATGTGGGCATGGCAATCGTGCGATGAGTAACAGCCCTGGCCCCTCGGTCCCCACGTCGGCTAGAGATGGGTGGAAAGCAAGAAAATTTGGCAATATACTCTGATGTCATTCTTACAATATCTGAACAAAAGATGTAGACAAGAAATAGGATGTAATATTTGAACATGTTCACCACCAGTTCATTGCCGAAAAGAACCCTCTCTGCAAAAAAAAAAAGTTTCCTCCCAGTAGGTTTATACAGCGTCTGTCTATGGAACAAGTGCATGTTGTAACAATTGTTCACAGAGCAGCGAAAGAAAAAAAAACAAAACGCCACCACTGACACGGAATCCACAAGAAAGAAATAAAAAAACCGTTACATCTTTAGAAGTTCAAAAGCTGAACATAAACTAAAAAATATATTAACTATGGATCTCTGTGTATGTATACAATATGTCGTCTTTGTTCCCAGATGACCCCCAGTCAATGATAGGCCTACTGCCCCTAAAAATATGCGCATGTGTTACAGTACATTTACTGAATTCATAAACTGCCTATATTAAAAGAAATAATTATACGTGACAGAACTGAAGTCATAAAATTCCCAATAGATAGCTCTATTTTACATCATCTGAAGTCAGAACTGATAGTGCATCTGCGCCTGTGTTACAGCGCATTTACTAAAGGCATAAACTGCCCATATTAAAAGAAATATACGTGACAGAACCGAAGTCATATCCCAATCGATAGCTCTATTTTACGTCATCTGAAATCAGAACTGATTGTACATTTCAGTTATTATTTTGGTTCTTTCATTGTCAAGATTCAATATCTGGACTTAAATGCCGAACGGCTTGTTTCCGCCCTTGGTTCTGACCAATAATTGAGAGGCCATACATGTAATAACTTTTTTTTTCTAATTTTCGAAGCTTTGAATAGCCCTTTACACAGGTACATCTGTTTGCAGCTGCACCAACTTTTCACGGTTCATCCCCGTCTACATGTACACTGTATCCGATATTGTAAGGTGGCCAAGTGGCCAGAGCGCATTATCCAGTGCGAGGGACCCTAAGTTCGAGTCCCGCTCAGTGCGGAGTCCAACATAACTAATATCTTACGATGTTTGTTTTCAAGAATCACATGCTTACCGGGCCTTATCTGTTTTATTCTGAGTTAAATTACCAAACCTGTCTCGTTCGTACCTATGGAGACCATCTCCTTCGACAGCAACCTATAACCACCAATCATTCTGTACTTGCGCTGTTGTTCTTGTCCGTTCATGGAAAGAATGAAACAGACAAACAATTCCCAGGTACAGAATGATTCTTACCCTTCTCTGAAATCAGTTAAATAGAAGCTGGGATTTGATACTCTGCGGTAGGTTGCAGATTCACTTCACAGGCGTCAAACAAATGCTTTGGCGACAAGATAACAGCGTGCCGTCCTTCGTGGCTAAATAGCATCATTGCCTTTGATCACGTCCTTATTACCAACGGCGCAACCAACATCACCACCAACACCTCGCTATGCTCAATTGTTATCTATTATCTAAGCCCCTCTTTTCCTTCATCCCGTCCTGCAAGAGATATTAATCTCTCCTGCCTCCACTCCCCCACTCATCACAGATAGATCTATGCGCTGTCCATTGAACGCCCCAGCTTTCGATCTATAAAGATTTGTATTTTGCTCTTGCCGTGCCTGAGGAGGCAAAAAAGGGGGGTGCACTGGGAAGAGGGAGAGGAGGAGAAGGGGCGGGGTTCAAAAATGGGAGCTCTTGTGAGCCGGAGATCGTTACAGGAGAGAGTCCCTTGCCAGATCACGATGAGTCTGCAGTACCGGTACCGTACAATCGTTCCTATACACCATTATGATCAAAATTGGCTTGGATGTTAGTGTCAAGTTAGTGCCGTGGTGTAAGTTGTGATGTCTATTCATGGTTAAGCCTTCAATGACAGTGGCTTGGCTTAGGTCAAGTTCATTGTGGTGGTGAAGACGGTATCTGAAACCAAGTTTGTGTAAATCGTGCTATACTGGCTGTTAGGATTACTTAAATTTATGCTCTCTGATGATAGTGATCCACGGTTTTAATCTTGTTTTTTTTTTAGATCGGATAGTGAAATGAAATACCAGCAGCAAGTGATTCTTAAATACGTTCAGTTTTTGTGGTTTTGCTAATGAGAGTAATAATTATGGGCCGTTTTGTCTTACGGTTATTTCTGAGCTCCTCCAGTGTAACGAAACATCCATAAGTCCAGCATTAACATCCAATGTAGATCCTATATATATATATATATATGTGTGTGTGTGTGTGTGTGTGTGTGTGTGTGTGTCTTTGATGAACATGATAATGAAATTTCTACTCTCTGCAACTTAGTGTGCAAGGGGCTTTGTTTTAATGTGCTTCGAAGTTTTCGGGAGATCAAAGAAACTGGAACTGGAAGATGATTATTCTAGGAGTGCTTAATTGCTCTTTAGCTGAACGACTTTCTTGAAAACGAAAGGCCTTTGGTTCATCGTTTATTGGATGTTTCTCTGGTTTTCGTCTCTTCTTTCTATTTGTAGGCCTAAAGTAAAATACGTGGGCTATTCATGAAACTGCCCTTCAGCTAGCAATTGGCACGTAGGCAACAGGATCCGCCTGGAGGTTAGCCAGGTCTCTGGATGTATTACTTGCAAACCATAGATATAGTACACTAGATCGCTGAGCCAGCCAGCGGCCCACGCAACGAATTGAAAACGAGGCCGCCATTACGCTAAGCCTGAAGCTCGCCGATGCTGTACAGTCGTGCCAGCCAAGGAGTATAGCAGTAATGTTGCGGGCGTGCGTTGTTTTTTGTTTTCGGGAGAGGGGGGGGGGGGAGGGGGTTTACCATGTGTGAGTTTGCGAGACAATAATATACAAATCACTGTTCTAAATGCTCTTCAGAAGTTTTTGAGCATTGAAACAACTCATTATGAGACAGCTTTATACTTTCATAGTGCTATGTATACTTCTTCTTCTTCTTCTGCGTTCCCCATCATGGCGGACGTCAAATCTTTACTCCAATCCTCTGCAAGAAAGCAGCTGTTCTCTTCAATTGTTCCAAGCTGCCATACAGCTTCTCCCTGGCAGGCGTGGCCTCAGGCCAATGGGCTTCCCTTTGCATGTTATATTTTGGACAAGTCTGCAGGATGTGTTCTGCATTTTCTGCTTCTAAGCCGCATTCGCATACACTGCTGTTGCCAATTCTAAAGATGCGATGCATGTGATCCTTTAGCAGATTGTGTCCTGTGCGAAGCCTGAATATCATAACCTGTTCTGCTCTGTTCAGTTGTCTTATTGAGTCTTCACCCTGGAATTTTGGATGGTTATTTTTCCATTGCTTTTGGTATGTGGCTTTTATGATGGTCTTTACTTCTTCGTGGGAGACACTTCCATCTGGTTGTTGCTGCTTAGCTCCCTCCTTGGCCAGATTATCTGCAGCTTCATTGCCATATATACTGCAGTGTCCAGGAATCCATTGCAGGTAAACTTCTCTGGCTGAGTTTTTCAGTTGCATTAGCTCTGTAATAAGTTCATTGTGTATCATGCAATCTGGATTTTGGAGAGATTCGAGCACAGACCGTGCATCTGACAGGAATACAACTTTGGAGTCATATGTGCCTTCTTCCTTGTAGATGGCCTTTGATCCCTCTAGCAATGCCAGTGCCTCCGCTTTGTAATTGCTGCATCTCTTCCCTCCAGGCATTCTGATTTTCTTATTAGTTCCATTTGGCCATTCAATGAATATGCCAGCTCCTCCGTCGGTGACAGCTTCAGTAGCCGAGCCATCTGTATATATTCTGACCCATTCGTCTCTTGGGTATTTCTGGTCAAGGTACTGCAGTGTCACTCTTTTCAGTGCCTCCTGGTTTAGGTCTTGTTTGGAGGAAATGCCCTTCACACTGGTTATAATAGGTGGCAGCTTTGTTCTTGCCCATGGTGGACATCTGTTTGTTACTTCTCTTACTTCCTCCACCGATAGTTTTGTTAGGTTGTGATTTTTTTCTAGTCTTTGTGCATTTTCCACAAAGTTTGTTCTCTTCAGCCTGTCAGTGCCTTTCTCTTTGGATCTCGGGTGGAGTGGTTGATGGATCTGTGACTTTATTTTAGAGTACTGGTTTAGTATCTTCTTGTCTCTTCTTTCAGGTAGAGATTCCAGTGTAGTAACTGTTTCCATTTCTGTGATGGGTGTTGATTTTATGCCTCCCGTAATGATTCTCAGGCTTTGGTTTTGTACTTTGTCAAGTTTTCCCATTTGGCTTTTGGCACATGTACCCCAAGCAGCCATTCCATATTCTAGTGCTGGTCTGACATATCCCTGGTAAGTATGCTTTAGGATTGTCATACTTGCTCCCCATTTTGTTCCTGCTAATTTTTTCATTAATCTGGTTCTTTGATATCCTTTTCTTTGGCATTCTGCTATCTGGTTTTTCCATGTTAATCTGGTATCAAAGTGCACACCAAGGTATTTGGGTGATTCATTTTTCTTAAGAGTGTGTTGGCCTACATTTAGCGTGATGTTGTCCAGCTTTGGAGAAAGGCTGAATACAGTGTAGTTTGTCTTGTGAGCATTTAGTTTCATACACCATGTTTCTGTCCAGTCTTGTAGGTGGTCCAGGGTGATCTGTAATCTCTGTCTGGCCGCTCCCGCATTACTATCGGAGGAGAGCAGAGCAAGGTCATCTGCGTACATCACTGCTTTTACTTCTCTGCATAGTGTTCCTTTCAGGTCGTTGACATATAATAGGAACAATGTTGGAGATAAAACCCCTCCCTGTGGCACTCCATGCCTCAATTTGGCTTCTCTGCTTAGGGTTCCTTGAGATGACACTCTAGCTTTTCTTCCATACAGGTAGCTGCAGATCCATTTTAGCATATTGTGCGTCACTTTAGCCTGCAACAGTTTCAGTATCATTCCATCCCTCCATACTCTGTCGAAGGCTTTCTCCATATCGACCCATACGGCTACCGTCTTCTTTCCTTCTTGGAAGCCGTCTTCTATGACCTGTGTGATATAGGTGATCTGGTCTTCTGTACATCGACTTCGTCTGAACCCGGCTTGTTCATTCACAAGGATGTGATTGCTTTCCAGATACCACATGAGTCTTGCATTAACAATCCTTTCTTGTAGTTTGCACAGACAGCTGGTTGGACTGATGGGTCGGTAGTTTTCTGGTTTATTACCTGGTTTACCTTCTTTTTTGATGGGGATAACGGTTGCTTTTTTCCAAGTGGCAGGTATTTCTCCAGTCTTCCATGAAGCATTAAAAAGTTGGAGTAGTTTTCTTTTGGCTGTCTCTCCCAAATGAATAAGCATCTCATTTGTTATTCCAGCTATGTATACAATATCGACCTTCAAAAAACAAAACAAAAATAAATAAATGTTGAAAAAATTATCTACATCTACAATGTTAATCTTGGCGGAATTCAATTAAAATACATACCGCATATGCATTCAATGGGCTATACAACCCACCTCGCCCCACCAAAAAACAAAACAAAACGACGCACAGTGATGTTTAAAGTACAATGGTTTGACCAGCTAGCGACTCATGATTTTGATGTCCACAGTCACCCATTCAAAAAAAGCAACATTTCAATAATGGAGAAAGGAATGAGACAGAGAGCCTTATTATCAGTTAATCCAACTGAATATCAGTCAAACGTGAAGAATGTATGGGGACGACACACCCACGGGACACAGTATTTCTTGAAAGAAAGAAGAAGAGGTACAGAAGGAAAGATGGAAATCAGTAAACAGTTTGATGGAAGGAGGAGAGGTAACACATATACATCCTGTTAAAAAAGCAAACTCCACAAGCTGTCGTATGTTTCACAGTAAGGATAGTCTACATCTCTTGAGGACGTTAAATGAAACATTCACTTTTGTAACACTAATAACTCGGGTCGCAAGAGAAATTGCAAGTCCACATATAGAGTAATTTTCTATTCAGGTTTAACAAGGAACCAAGAAACAATAAATACATAAAATTGTACTCACCACCGGTGTTCATGTATTCCAAGACGGGGATGAGGAGCAGCACAAAAAAAAAACTACTGTCCACTAAACAGTACCAACTTGTTCAGTTTCATCCTCTTGGCTGCTTTGCCTCCAAGGATCATTCTCTGTTGGTGCAATTTGCCAGCCTTAAAGAGTCTCATCCGCAAGTAGTAAGATGCCACACTTTTGATGAGGCTAGTGATGTGGTCCTCCTCTACAATCATCTCGTGGTCATAGAAATGATCCCGCAGAGATGGGAATAGATCAAAATATTTCTCCTTTACATATGTGAGGACGAGGTTTTGAATCTGGACATCAATGAATTTCTTGTGTGGCAAGGTCTGCATGACATCTGGGCTAGGCATCACAACCCTGAATGCTTTTTCTGTTGCCAACAAAAGCTGCACAACACCGTCGGAAGGGCATACAAGACCGCCTTGATCTCTTCTCCTCAGAAAGGAGAAACGAATATCTTCCGGAGTTTCCCCACATGTCAAGGCAGCCCTGCAATCTGAACATTTTATTTTTGGAATCAGACGTGCGCACACAAATCCTGCTGTGTAGGTCAAGCATGAGTATCTCCACTCATTATCCGGGAGTGTAAAGGTGGACTCAAGCCTGTCAACCGCAGCAGCAAACATGTCATCCTGTGAGAAATCAGGCAGGTTTTGGGGTTTTGCCGGTGCCTTCAAAAGAAAACAGTCCAACTGCAACTCCTCTGTGCCATCCAGTTGAAGGCAATTAGCATACTCGGATGCTTTCACATCATTCTGAATCATGAGTGTGCGAACTGAAGCCCGAAACTGTTGTGCAGTTGGGTTGTTATTCCACCCATTTCTTTGACGAATCTGAAATAAATGAATAAATTAATAATTTCCATTCGATAAAATACAGGTAAATTTTTCTCTAAACAATAAAATCTTCAAAAAAACTTTCTGCAAGTGATTACTATAGAGTAGAATAGATACATTTGCCTGAGCAATGGTCCAACAGCATTCTCTTTTCAATTTCCAGATGGCAAAGAATACATGTGGCAGCCTTAATATCCACAATGAGCGTGCATGACTTCTGAATTTTGCTATCCCAAAAAGAACCTGGAGTTCAGTCCTACCCACCATAGCATCAGAGGTATAAAAAATCAGTGCAGTGCTTGAGATCAAATCTGGTTATCTTTGGCATGTGAGGCAAAAATCTGTTTCTTTCACAGTCAAACTCCCCTTCTCCCTCCTCCCCAAGGCCAAAACCGTCCCAGTCTGTCAATGTCAATTGTCACAGATCTACAAGTGATAATCAGATGACATTCAAACGAATCTTTTTCTATATGTTTGTGACAAAAGACGATGGAAAGTAAATTTATGTAGGCTATCTTAATTTTACATTTTAAAAAGAAAGAATATTTATGTAAAACAGATCATCAGAGTTAGCTCATTTAATGGAATCAGGAATTCCATATATTTAGAAACTGGGATGAAAATGAATGAGATTTTCCCCTGAATCATTATGTTTGTCATAAAAATAAGTGGAAATTTGGCTCACCTTGCCGAAGTAGGTTTCAATGTGATCTTGTGAGAATTTGTAGGTGAGGAGGTACTGCAAAGCTCCTCTGTCCAGTAGCTCCCTGGCCAGTCCTAGGGTAGATGTGGCTGTCACAATGAATCCTATGACGGCCTGACCCCTTGGGGTTTGATGTAGCGGTTTTCCTGCTGCATCATGCAAGGACAGAAGGTATGCCACAGAGTCCTGTAAGGTGGTCTCCCAGGTGTCTCTATTTTCATTAGACAAAGGAGCTTTGGTTCCCTTCATGATTGGGTTTTTGCTATTCAGTATGTCAAAAAGCCCATCAATGCATCTGATAAATTGGCATGTTTCGTTCGATCCCTGGAACTGCGGATGGTGAAGGTCATCTCTCAGGTGGTCTAAAGCTGTAGCAACCGATGCTGACAGGGTTTGTGCTGCAATGTTTACCTTCATCTTGACATTTTTGTAATGAATATGTCGACTTCGCAGTTTGTTTGCAAGGTACAGGCTGTCCTCACTCTGAAGATAATGAAGATTTTGGATGAATTTCCACGAAATGCATTTCTTGCCTTTGTCTGAGTGCCTGTATATGCACCCATACTCTGCCAACAGATTTCTGAATAATTTCAACATGTGCGGTGCATCACAAATGAAGTAAATTCTTTCGCTGCTGAAAGAAGGATGAGGGTTGACAAAGTAGGGTTTTGGATTTCTTGCACGTATCTCACAATCCAAAATCTTTGCAGCTTTCATGTTTGCCTGCAGTCCATCTGCAACAATGGTTTTCACATTAAGACCATAGTCTGCAGCTCGTAAAACAGCCTCCTTTATACTGTTAGAAAGTGCCTCGCTATCGACATGATTTGTCAGAAAGTATGCAATAGGTGTTTTCCAATGTTTGCGCATAGATACGAGCATGAAAACTAATGCACTTGAAGCGACAGTATCGCTAACGGCACCTCCACCAAAATCCACATGACCCTGGTATGAATGTGTGTTCGGGCACCATGTAACTTCCTGTCGTAGGCTCATTTCATCCACTATCAAGGAACACAGATTGTCTCCACTCATTGCATATTTCCTTGCCGTTTCCAACATCGGACTTAGGAAACCAGGTTCACAGTGAACTGATCCTTTCCAGACACGAAGAGTTGAAGGATGAGGAAGAGACAATGTTGGTCGAATGTATTCATATGCCTTTGGAGAGAGGTAGTGCAGTGTGATGGCGAATCTGCTCACAGTGTTGTCATATTGTCTGGCATTTTTATGCACCTTTCTTTGTTTGAGTAGATGCTTAAATAATATCAAGCTTAAGCCTTCACATGCCTCTTCGAGAATTTCCTGCGCTCTTAATTCAATGAGGTTTTTATTCTTCAGGTCCTTCACTATGTCCTTCAGTTTACTCATTGATTTGGTTCTGCGGCGTAATTTTTCCCGTACCTTCTTACACTTCTCCTGCAGTTTCTTCACATGCTGCTTGGCGTTGGCAACTTCTTTCTGGGGATCTGAGCAATAGCTATGATCATGATTTAGGCCATGAAGAATCTGCTCCAGGGACGGCTTTTTGGTTTTAGACATTATATGATTTTCTTTTGGTACTAGGGGCTTGTGTTCGAGCTTCCTTCTCTGAGGCAATGGTTGCTTTTGGATATGTTTAGGAAAATTGAACAACGAAGGCACAGCATTCCATTTCAATTTTCTCCTGTGATCACCTTCATTGAAGTCACTTTTCAGAAAGTGATTACTACACAATCGATGATGGGATGTCGGCTTGAAGTGTTCCCGTCGGACAGCAACAACCCATTTTGCGAGTAATTCTTGGTTTTTCATGGGAAATCGGTGGAATGTCAAATCATGCTCTCTGTTTTCCGACCTCTTTGCTGTCTGGCGATTGGTGCAGGATGTCACCATTTTCCTGCAAGATGTAAACAACAAATACAATAGATAAGGCTAGTTTGTACATGGCAAGCTCAACATTTGGTGCAGTTATTTTAACGCCCTTAACTTTACCAAATGCAGCTTTATGAAACTAAAAAATGCAACTTAGCTGTATTGATTTTTATTTGTAGACTAGTATTAAAAACAACAAATGCATTCAGGTACCGACCTATGCTACAAATTAAATTTTATGATCACCATCCTTCGCCTACTTAAATGAATTTGTGAATGGCGCTGAGAGTTATTTGCAAGAATTCCTCTGTCAATGTCTTTTGTAGCCTAATCTCACATGGATTATGGACATTTTATGCTGCTTTGGTATGTTTCGAAAACACGAATCCTTACCTTTCAGAGGACTGCAAACACTAGAGCACAATTATAATTTATCTATAATCAGGATCACACTAAAAAGACAGATCTCTTCTTGTAAATAGTGCTTGGAATTTTCCCAGAATTTTGCAATTATGTTGGTTAATTAAATTATTATCAGTTTCCTCTGGTCAGCATTATTTGCAAGATCTTGTAAATGCTACTTTGTTTCTGATTATCTCTGTCTCAGCAGACTATCAGATCAACAGACTTAGTCTTTTGTCCTGTTTTACAAACTCTAGATCTAATTTTTTAAAAATATAATAGGCCTATATATCTTCATAGTTAACACTGACTGACTGAGGAACAGCTACACTATCAGTATTAAGTCTATTTCACATATGAATTTCATCCTTGCCTCTATCACCTACTGTGCTAGCTCTTCATAATGGGCCTTTTTAATTGCTTACATAGCTACCCAAAGCAAATGTAATTGTAAGCACACCTCTCTTAACTTTTTTTTCCCTCAGTAGCCTACTCATATTCATCACTGAGCATCAATTGACATCAGACATTAATGTACTGTGCCAGATGTCCGGGCTGAGAATAATAAGTTGCACAGCCAAAACAGAAGTTACGAAAGCAGTTCAAGAAACGAAATCTGATTAGCCAAACCACACTAGCTGTTCTGTTATCAATACCGTTATATAGCATTAGCAGACAGTGATGCTGACTGCTGTACTTGGGTCAATGACGCCACGCTATTGACTGCTAGCGGTACGCGAGCCTGTTCCTCATTAAATTTGCAATAAACTAACACAAACTTTTGACAAACAACATCAGAAAGCCATTCTCATATAATATAGATCTAGTCTATATAAAAAATCTTGCCAGGCCCATTGTATTCGGTTAATTGCACCCACATAGCGGTCAATGACACGCTGCTACTGCTGGCAGAACGAGAGCCTGTTCCTCACTAACTTTGCAACAAACAGACTAAAACTCTTGGTAAACAAGATAATAAAACCAATCAAATAAATATCTTGTGATTCCTTACCTTTCAAATTGTCAGCTGGAGTTTGCAGTCGATCTTGAAACAATAACGATGTAAAAAAAAAACGAAAGTGAAACTGCACAGGAAGAGTACGCCGTCTGCTGTTTATCAGGCTTAAACAATGGCGGCCGGACTTCCTGGGAAGCGTCGGTTTCCTTTCCACCGACCAATGAGAGTCGGCGATCTAGTGTACTATATCTATGTTGCAAACTTTGCAACCTTCGTTCTGGTGAAATTGGCCCTTAGCGCTGTATGAATATAATCCGTTGTCTGTTGTTGTTGTTTTTTTCTCTCACCAATCTGTTTGTAAACTGGGGTGGAGCTATGGGGGGCCTTCTGGATTTCCTGAACACTGCTGAACTGTGCAGACCCCAGAACGCAAACAAAGTACATGTATTGCATTTACGAATGTTACTCAGTCCACAAGAGGTCGGAGAAAAAAAATGGCCTAACCACCATTCCTTGACTGCACATTCGTTTAGTGGTGGGCAAAAGGTCTGCATTCAATCGCAGATTTCTGCAATTTTGTAAGTTCCTCCATTGAACGGCCATTTTTCTGTGGGGGAAAAAGTGTGGGGGTTTTTTTTTTTTTTGGATGTATAGATTTCGGTACATAGATTTATTGTAAAGAACGTTCAGCCTTTAGATGTTACCAATACCGAAGTGGCATACTTCATTAAGACAACAGTCTGGTGGGCTGTTTTATCTCAGATTAATGCCACCTCGATATGGGCTGGGCATCTTCTGCTCTAATCACTCCAAATATAGAAATCTGGATGGTGTATGAGTGGGTCCACAGAGTGTGTTTTCATTAGCTAGGAAGAAAGCGTTCCCTGTGCACAGTTAAGTTTACTCGGAATAGGGAGCGCTTGTTTGTTTGTTTTTTTTTTTGCTTTCTGCAGCCGTGAAGTAGCTCGGCGATATAGCGGTTATACTGCAGGTTCGATAGCGCTTTCTGCATTTGCATCTTAATTTTCTTTCCCCTCCTATTCTATAATAATTATTATCCCAGCTATTTCCAGCGGGATATCAACAGAGTGTAATACATGTACTACGATAAGACGGGTGCAAACATTAAACGCATTAAATCAGACAATTCTTCTTGTAATAATAAAAATAATTATGTATAGCATTTATATAGCGCATATCCATTTAAAATAGGAAACGCAAATTTAACATGTTCACGAGTGAAACATGCAGCAAACTTCATTATACAGAAGTATGTATCTTGAAAAACGTTGCACATTGCTGCTGGGTTTCTTTTTCTTTATGAATTACTGTAAAGTACATACATACATGTTTATTGTTAGCCCTCTGTCTCTTCGTTTGTTTCTTTCTGACCCTTTCTCCATGTCAGTCTTCCATTACCTCATTGTCGACTCAGCGGTTCGGTGGTTAGAGCACATCAGTTAGGTGGGAGAGATCCCAGATTCGAAACCCTCTCACCAAATGGTCCACTAACTAATTTCTCGCAAAGATTTTATCGTCTCGGATACAGTCTCACTATTTTGAAAAGGGATTTAGAGACTTTACTTAGACCGTTTGTCCAATACTCATTTACATGATGAATAGCCATCTCATTATAAAAGAGTCCTACCAGCCGGTCACAGCAGTTACCCGAGACACAGGATACCGAGACATCCGTCCGTCGAATTGCGCGCGTATCATCCATGTCAACAGTGCAAGAATTCACACCACACCCCTTCATAACTGAATAAAAAAGACTAGTACCACAGAACCCTGTGAGTAGTACTCACCGTATTTATACGCGCGCAAGTTGTGGACATTGAGTGAAAGAAGGAATGGTCCGTCTCGGTTACTATTCTCTGTCTCGAGAGCTAAATATAAATAAATAAATGAATACAAAAGAGTGCTTGACTCGTGCAGCGAGATCACAGAGCCGTATTTTCTCAAGTCTGACAACGCATAGAAATCAAGTGCAGATAACTCAACCATTCATAGAAACTGGTGGAGGGTAAACCTTGAAGGGAAATGTGGAGAAATGCGGTTGTGGGTATTATTAGATTGTCTGTAATCGATCCGTGTCTTTTTTGTTTCTGTTTAGGTCGTGGATGTTCAAATTTTTTTTTACTGTTCAGTTTTCATCATCTGTTGCTAATGAAACTGGATTGGCCATGATTGCAGGTCGTGGTGGCGTTCTTAGGGTTAAATGTAAATCACACAGCTTGTGCTTTTTTAGCCATGATATGACAGAATGTGAAGCCTTTGGTTGTTGTGGGAACCATTAAAATTTATTTATTTATATTTGATCATCTTACTATGTTAACATATTAAAATATGGCCAAACAACAATAACTGTATAGCAACAAACCACAAGCAGATCATGCAATAAATTATAAAAGAATGTCAATAACATAAACTACGCTAAGTTTCAGCCATCAAGGACCTTCATCAGACCTAAATTTTGTTTTAAAACATTAGAAATAATTTACTTAAATTAAAAATATGAATAGTGACCGACCTATTATTTTTTGTGGCTGGTCCTTCTACTAGTTCTACATAGGATGTCTATTCCGTTGAAGAGTTCATTTGTGTTAAGATTGTGACTTGCAATTTTTCATTTTACCATAACAGAATTTAGAAAGCTGGTTGTTGTTTTTTATTTGCTTGTACACGCAGATCAGCGTGGAATCTCATACGTGCCGGTCTGCGACTGGCCACACTGATAAAATAAATAGATGGTTGGAGAATAAATGACAGGGATCAATAATGTAATGCAGGTTTTAACGGTTACCTCATTGAGAGACAGCCTGGTCCAAGTTCCTGTATTGAGTTGCCTGTTTACACAACAGTAAAAATGCTTCTGTGGATTTAGACAGAAATATGTGCAATAAATTCACAGTAACCACCTACAAATACAGCGATAGTTGGTAATTCCATGCAATAAATACGTGGGATAATTGTGCAGCCTAGCGATATCAAATGTTTGCAGACCGTAATGCACACATTTAGCTGTTCTGTGCAGTAAATAGTCGACCATGTAGTGTTGTCTATCTGATTATTTCCGGTGACTTTGGTCCACATAATTAGCAGTAGTCGGTATATATAGGCCTATGTCACTTGTGGAACCTGGAGTGGCAGCAGCATAAGTTCAAACTTCGGCATTGCCCCAATCCAGAGTCTCAGAAATGCAGTACGGTACGAAGTCATCTAGATAGGGCTGCTTTCGACATCTCCATCTTGTGGCCATGCCCCTGTTACAAGACTGACGCCAGTGTGAAACCAAATATCCCAGCAACCATGATCCTTTTTGCACATTGTGAGAAGATGAAAGGGTTGAGAAAGGAGAGAACCGGGTGGTAAAATCAATTTACGACCGTTTTATTACCAGTTTTCAACTCAAGTATGATTATTTGACAGATATTTCCGATGATTAACATATGATAATATCGTATCAGATCAGTGATTATACAAGTTAGTGAAGCATTCTTTATTTGTTCTGAGTCTTGTAATGGCTCAGTGTTGTTTTTTTTTGTTTTTTGTCTGAGGCGAGAGAGAGAGAGAGAAAAAGAGAGAGAGAGAGAGAGAGAGAGAGAGAGAGAGAGAGAGAGAGAGAGAGAGAGAGAGAGAGAGAGAGAGAGAGAGAGAGAGAGACACGAGAGGAAGGTGGTGTAAATGTACACTATGTACAGAATATACAGAGTTATTACAAAAGAAATAGATTATAAACAAAAAAAAACAACAACAAAACTATATAAATATATGTAACAGCTGAGGTTGTTCTAGCACGTTATAGTAGGGGGGAGTTAGTTGATCTAACTACAACCCTTTAGAAAACGAAACTATTACAGCTGTAGAATAAATAAACACGAGATCCGACGATAGATTAAATAATACTAAAGTTTAATAACTGTATAGTGAACAATAAATTACTAGGAAGACACCAGCGAAACTAAATATCTACGCCACACAAAAGGAAACTCACTTACTCACCGACCAACCACTCACACAGGTCTATATATATAAACATTCCTACAGAAAGTTCCCGAAATAAACGTTACCTTTGCCCTCGCACAACTAACCAATCACGTATCACTACCTCATCAGGTTACATCACTCAAGGCCAAATCTGGCGTAAACATTCGTATCCACAACGTTGTCGAATATTCGGGAACATACTAATATTTACTGAACGAGTCAAAACAACTGACAACAAGCGAGCGAGGAAAAAAACTACTCACTAGAAAAGAAGGTCAGGTCAAGGAGTACAGTACACTCTGGCGGTTGTCAACAATAAAATGAAAAAAGTAGTGGACACATGCTCAGCCACCAGCACAACAACAAAACCGGGGGAGGGCAAGGGGTAGCCCGCAGATGCTACAATATAAAATACTGGCAGTCACCGTGCACGGTAGTAGAGAGTAGAGACACTATCGAAGTTTTAGCCATGATAACATAGGGCCTAAAAAGCAACGTCTTGCATTTGGCAATGTGCCAACTAGGCGGTCGGTTGCACCGTTTATTCTGCTGTCAGTGAGCAGACACCCTGAGTGAATGAGTGAGGGTATGCAAATGCTGATAACACATAGAACATCTACAAATTGCTGCAATGAACTTCACAGGTTTTCTTATACGTGTAATTCCGTACATGATGAGTGGGAATATAATTATAATTTTGGTTTCATCTTTGAAATTTTCTGACGCGTACATGTCTTATGCAAATGCAAGGTCGCTTTTATTTTCCTTATTCCAGACTGTGTGTAACATTTTCTGTTGATTTTCAGTTCTATTTCTGTTGCTGAATTCCACTAACCCGGATTGTCCCAGCAAGGTTGCTGGGCCTGTAGGATGGAAACAAACCCCTAAATGACGTCTTAAAAGAGAGAGAGAGAGAAAAAAACAAAGGCAGCACAAACCTAAAAATGCAAAGAGAAAGAAGGAAATATCCTTGGCAAAATCCACCAACGTGATATATAACGGGGTGGGGGTGGGGGTGGGGGGGGGGGGCAGGGGGTGGGGGTGGGGGTGTAGATTTAAAAAGTTAAGAACCACTGTTACAGCCGATTACTCAACAAATTCATGACGGAACTGTGTGTAATCAATGGCGCTCTGGCCAGGGCCATGAAGAAATCGAAGCTAAATTAATTTGTTGTTCAGCGTTATGTTATCGTCGATAGCAGATGAACAGTATCTCTAAAAAATGACATTCGTTTGCTCATGAACGAACCCTATTAGCGCGCGTGCACTAGTTGAAAGCAAACTTCCTTGTGTTCGGAGGCCGCCAATGTCCCTGATCAGACCACCCATTGATTTGCTGCCTTATTCCCTCGGGTTGGTCCTTTTCTTTGCCAGACTGAGTTTGTGTTACAGACACAAGTGAAATGAAGCAAATCTGGATTCCTGCGGAACAATTTTTTTTATAAAAAATCTAAAGTCTTGAATAATGTTTCTTTCTTACAGGCAGGGCTTGCGTTGCAAGCGGGGATGAAATGAGGCAAGGAATTTTTTTTGGGTTGGCATTTATTTGTGTATCTTATTTTAAATTTGTTTTTTCCTGGAGCAGTTTTTGTTTTTCTTTTGACAATATTATTTTTAGCCTTGGGTCTTGCAGGACAGAATATATATATATATTTTTTGGTTAATCTGAAGCAGATTCCTCTTTTGTTATTACGAGATAATTCGTCCTTATCCACAAAAATGATGATTGTTATCTGTATAAAAAATGAAGCAGCCTTTTCTCCAGAGGATAGCCCTTGATTTGAGGTCTTTATTTTAGGAGGTTCGCTGCCCTTGGCATTTACACCTCACTTTACTTGTTTTATTATTTCTTGTTCTGGCGGGGCGGGGGGGGGGGATGATATGGATAAATTTTAATCTATTAATTTCAATTTTGCCCGGGCAGCGGCCTTTCGGCCTACTCTTTACGATTTCCAACTGCCAAGGTATCTTTAACGTGCGCAACGTGCACACGGGCCCTCCGAATTTTTTCGTCCTTATCCGAGAAGACTAGGTACTCGATCCTACCCCCCCAATAGGACCAGGTGTTACGAGTGTGCCCTCGAGTGTTACAGATTTGGGGTATATTAAATTATGGAATTTACGTGTTCGACTGCATTTAATAAAATATCGAGAGGTTTTAGAAATTACCCTGCCATACCATGCCACATACACTAATAACAATTTCGAGTACGTTATATCAAGGACCTTGTAGGGCCACAAATTTACAATTTCGTCTATCTTACATATCAAAAAGACAACATCAGCAGCATCAAATGAAAATAGTATAATACATAACTAGAAGTCTCCTCTAGATTCTTAAAGATTAGAAAATCCATATCATTCTGACTCATTCACAGTTTACTTAGTAATTATTTATCTTCAGAAATATAGTCTTCCTACTATCTCACAAATAATATTTTTATGTCTCAGACGACAATATTAACTCAGTTAATTGCTTATAAAGGATCAAACCGTCAAGACACACTGATGTAGTTAAGATAGATCTAGATCTGCTCTAGGATGGGCTGGCAATCCCCAGCCTCATCCAGACACATCAATTACAATTTACAAATGTGTATACCAGTCACTCATTCTAGATCTTAATTGCAAGTAAAATATTATGGTCTTGCATTCCTTTGGTAGCACTTCTGCTGGAAAATTAGGGTCAGATTCACGTCATCTCGAATCATTGTGAAGACACTTACGATTGGTTCCCTGAAACGATTTCAGGGAACTGGAGAAAATAGCTGTGGGTTATTTCATTGTCTATCCAGGACATAGACATGTCTTAACAGTCTTATGGTTCTCTCTGGCTGAACCTTAGCCGACCGCCCTCGTAGCTGGAAAGATCTACATGGAAGTGCTCAAATCCAAAGATGGCTTCGCTTAAATCTTCTGCAGACCCAGCGAACTGCTCAAATTTGATTGGTGCATCCGCTTCAAGCTCAGCTCGCAGCGCCAATAGATTCTATTAATAGTAACAGACAAAGTTACTCAAGTATATCAAAACCGTTCGCAAAGTCTCCACACCCTAAACGTTTAATGTACGAATTTATTCACTCCTTATTCGCCCCGTCTTTCCCTGCTAAAGTACACCCAAACCACGGGGTTGAAAACTGCACCGTCACTGTTAATTTATCTATTCGTTCTATCTTGCCCCACTTTCTTTCCATCTCTACGAAAAAGCGTTTCAAAAACAAACTGTCCACGGGAATAGTTCAAGGACGTTTGCACTGGCTAAAATCAATGATGACATGAAATAAACAAACCCGTGACCCAGCACGGCAATTCAAATTCTAACCCTGACACCAGGGACTTGAAAATATGAGAAAAATCCAATTTCCAAGAACTACTCGATCCTACCCCCCAATAGGACCAGGGACTTGAATATATGAGAAAAATCCACTTTCCAACATGCCTGCACTGCCCGGGTTTAGAACCCGGGACCCTTGGCATGAGAGGCGAGCACCTTGCCTCTAGACCACCTTGTCCCCCAGAGGATAGCCCTTGCATTACGGGGCAATGACCAGTATCCTGACTCTTGAGGACGGCAGTTTTTTTTTTTTTTTACAGTTCGTTGTTGCTTTTGTTGCTTTGCCCTAAATTCTGCCCACAAAGTTTTTATTTTTATTTTCATGCTACTGTACGCCTTTCCCCGTCTGGACTAGAAACTGGACTGTAATTGTTTCTGTTTCATTTCGCACAGAGGAATCTTTTTATCCCATTTCATGATAACATAAAATTTTTGTTCAGTGATTACTGCGGCCGGGACGGAACGTTTTTTTTGAGTAAACACATTTCCTGCAAATTTGTACATCCATCATTATTCCCTGGCAAGAAGGCAATCGTACAGCTACGGTACCGATTTTTCTAAATTTTGTTTTCGAATATTTGGGGTTAACATTAGGGTCAGGTTTTGAATAAAATGTGTAGTAAGTAATTTCCGGACGTTAATTCATTTCAATAAATTGGTGTAATGTATGTACTTAGAATAACCTTTTGCGGTTGGAACGGCCGCTCGGTTAAATAGCTGTTTCCGCATACGAAAAATTGTTATTATTATTAACATCATTTTGATTTTGATTTAATGTTCTTGTCAGGGATGGATAAGTTAATGCGATAAAACTATACCCCTCAGACACCAGTTCATCTTTGATGCATGTGGCAAAATTTGTGGTTCCTGTATTAACCCTGAGAGACCAAAACCTATCACTAATATCAGAATCTGAGCAGTCACCGTGACACGGTCGGCTTGTTGTGAGGAAGAGCTGACTATTGCAATCGTCATGTAGCTTCAGTTGCTACAGGTCCACGGAACCCAGAGTTATGTTAGATTTGGGCAGATCCACGGATAGTAGTCGAACAGGCAGCCGTGACCTGCTAGAGGTGGTCCTGGAGAAACGAGATGATGACCAACAGAGGCAGCTGGAACCGAGACTGACCACTCTTCTGGTGAGAAACAATATGGATCTCAGTAAACCTACCAGGTGGGTCGTATTCAGGTACCACAACTACAGGTTTGAACCTATTACCAGGTTGTCCCAACGACGTTTTATTTCATGGATGTTTATCTATATTTATTCATTCATCCATCCGTCCATAAATCCACCCACTCATCCATCCACCCATCCATCCATTCATTCATCCATCTGTCCATCCCTCCATCCGAGAGTCTGTCTGTCGGACTATCTACGGATAGATCATTTGTACTAAGATTACTAAACCACAAGTATAAACAAGATTATATATCAATAAATGTTAAATTAATGAAATAATTTATTGTCCTTTCAGCCATCTTGCTTTAGCAAAACAGACAATGAACAAAATCGGTCTACATCAAGTCAAATCACAAATCTGCAATTAAGCCACTTGTTCAGCATTAATGTTAGTCGCACAACCAAATCAAGATTATTTTTTTGGGAACTAAAGATCTTATATCTCACTTGTCAGGTTCAGTTTGGTGAAACGTTTTTATCGGAAATCGAAAATGAACGACAGAAAGAGAAAGAGAGAAAGAGAGAGGGAGAGAGAGAGAGAGAGAGAGAGAGAGAGAGAGAGAGAGAGAGAGAGAGAGAGGGGGGCAAATAGACAGACAAAGGCTATTTGGGTGAGATAATTGGCCAACTAAGATTCTGTTTACACAAACTCTTTGCAGTTTCTGCAGGCGAAGTCCAAATCTGTCCCGCCAGAGCTTGGCAAGTGACCCTCCAGATTCGGATTTTGGCAAAGCGCCCACTCTCAGTGCTTTTATCCACAGGTAAAGATTATTTGCTCAGACTGTAATATCATTGTAAACAGCCACGTGAACAGCGTCCGGCAAAGAGAACCAATTATGAAGGCGATGATGACGATGGTGAAGATTTTCCTTCCCTCTTTCCTCTATCCATCTCTCTTCCTTTCTTTTTGTCATGGCACAGAAATAATATCGTACTTTCGGACCGCGATAAGAATGGTTGCCACAGTTAGGACGATGACGACGATGATGGCAAAACCCCTGTTGTCTATTTATGACCTTCAACTATGAATCAGTGCAGTGCCTTATCGGTATAGACTGGTCAGTCTCAGCTAATGATTACCCCCCAAACCCTTCCTCCAAACTGACCATCACTTCAGTATCTTTTCGTGATCAAGGAAGTTTGCACGCCTTTTAAAGTATTATCCCAAAGCTTCAGGGCGACACGGTTATTCTGGCAACAGTTAACTTCATTTAGGTGTCAATTACTGTCATCATAATTTGTTATTGGTCAGGTCAGAAAAATCTGCTACTGGTAACATGTAATCCAGTACAACCTGTTTCATGAACTGGTACGCTAGCATGGTATCAGTGGGCGTGCACCTGTCGGTGCAAACGGCCAGGGCGGAGGAGGTTTCATCTAACCCAACGGCCACATGCTAGGGCACAATGTGACCCTCATACTTGAGTCCTTCATATTGGCCCTCGGTAGCGGTGTGGTCATAGGCTTGTTTGCCTAAATCACAGACGAAGAATTGAGCAAACTTCCCGGACGCAGCTTCGAAGCTGGCGGCAGCAGGCCAGTGGTTGATTGATAGGGCAGATGGCAATATACCGTCACTCTGGCCTGGATATCGTGACACAGAGCATCCACCAGTATTGGTGTTCTTTGGTTTGGGTCTTTCACCCTAGTCAGTTGGGACTGCGAGGCTGTGGAGTAGCCTACAGGCAGCCGGTCAGGCAATATGACTGTCCCTCTGGCATCCTCCTGCACCTGGATACATTTCCAGTCGTCTTGACCCTGTCTTGCCACTTGGATAAGTTGTGTCCAGGCGAGAGAGTGAGTCTGATGTTTGCGCAGCTCTTTCTCACTAAAAACAAATTCTTTGCGCCAGTCTTAACACTCACCTCGTCTTCTTTCATCTTTGTCTCGTCTTCTTTCCTCTCAAAATTCCAACGGCGATGGGCGAGTGCGGTGGCAGCAGGTTTGGATAGACTGGAAGCTGTTAGCACAGACCTACACGTTGGTGGCTGTGGGCTATGGTCGCTTCATCGTCGATTGAAGTGGAGGCGTGGGGAGGCAGCACCCACAGTAGCTGAGCAGCCTTATTTAAGGATAGCACTGCTCACCTCAACTGAGGAAGGGGCTAGAAAAGGTGCCCTAAAGAAAGCCCACTTCACATCACCCTGATTGGTATACCGCGACCAGTGGGGATCCCTTTTTGCGGTCGAAACAAAAAGAAATTCAGCTTACTCAGGCTAGGAGCCTGGAATATACGCACACTACAGGACAACTCAAACAACCCGGAAAGACGCACTGCAATTATTGCCATTGAGCTCAGCAGGTACAACCTGGACATAGTGGCACTCAGTGAGACCAGACTCCCTGATAGTGGCCAACTCAAAGAGCTCAGTGGTGGATACACCTTCTTCTGGAAAGGCAAGGGTGCAGTCGAACCGAGACAGCATGGTGTTGGGTTTGCAATTAAAAATGACCTTGTCAGAAACTTGCAGTCCATGCCAATTGAAATAAATGACAGGCTAATGACACTCAGGATCCCAGTTGGGAAAAGCCAGTCAGCCACCCTCATTAGCGCATATGCGCCCACCATGACAAACCCAGATGAAGCCAAAGACAAGTTCTATTCTGATCTAGAATCTGTCATATGCTCTGTCCCGGCAGCTGATAAGCTGATTCTCTTGGGGGACTTCAATGCTAGGGTTGGCTCCGAAATCTCAGCGTGGCCAAATGTTTTGGGCCCTCATGGAGTTGGTTCATGCAATAACAATGGGTTGCGCTTACTTACTTTGTGCGCTGAATTTGGCCTGTTCATTACCAACACAAATTTTAGTCTCCCCGTGAGAAACAGAACGTCATGGATGCATCCCCGCTCAAAGCATTGGCATCTCATAGACTATGTCATTGTGAGGAAGACTGACAGAAAGGATGTCCTTGTAACAAAGGCGATGTGTGGTGCCGAGTGTGGAACTGACCACAGACTCATTGTTTGCAAGCTCAGACTAACATTGAGGCGCAATAGACGCCCTCAAGGGAAAGCGCCACCTAAACGCCTAAATGTTTCAAAACTCTGCTCAGCTGAGAAACAGAGCGAGCTCTCATCAGAACTCTCCTCAAAATTGGATTGCGTGACTTTTGACCCTGAGAACATTGAACAGAGCTGGACTGACCTAAAAACGACTGTACACTCTTGCCCCAGCAGCACAGTTGGTTTTCCTGTCCGCAAGCACCAGGACTGGTTCAATGATAATGATAATGAAATCAAAGTGCTCATCAAAGAAAAAAATAGTCTCATCCAAGCTCACTGCAGTGACCCCTCTTCCACAGCAAAAGCTGATGCACTGCGTGCATGTAAGGGTGTACTCCAGAAGAAGCTGAGGAAAATGAAAAATGACTGGCTTGAAGAGCGAGTAAGAGAAACTCAGAAATATGCCAACACAAACAACACTAGAAAGTTCTTTGAGAGCCTCCGAGCTGTGTTTGGACCATCCCGCTCTGGCACTACGCCACTTCTTGTGTCAGATGGTTCAACACGCATTGTTGAATTGAATGCCATAATTCAGCGTTGGGCAGAACATTTCGGAGGTGTGCTAAATCGGCCATCAAATATAAATACTGAGTCCATTGACCGCCTCCCTCAGACTCCTATTAATGCAGCTCTTGCCAAGCCATTCACAGCAAATGAGACCTGAACTGCCACAAATCAGATGTCCTTTAACAAATCACCAGGCGTGGATTCAATTCCTGCTGAGGTGTATGCCTTCGGTGGAGAAAAGCTTATTGAAAGGTTGACCGAGTTGTTCAATCATATGTTGAAAGCAGGGAAGCTGCCACAGGACTTCAAAGATGCTTCAATCATCCATCTGTACAAAAACAAAGGGGACAGCCAAGTCTGTGACAACCATCGGGGAATCTCTCTACTTTCAATTGCTGGCAAAATATTGGCAAGAATGCTTCTGAATCGCCTTCTTGATCACCTCTCGTCAAATGACTTGCTTCCCGAGAGCCAATGTGGCTTTCGTAAAGAGAGGGGAACGGCGGATATGATTTTTGCTGCCAGACAGATTCAGGAAAAATGCATGGAACAAAATAAAGCGCTGTATATCACATTTGTTGACCTCACAAAAGCATTTGACACAGTGTGTCGTGAAGGCCTCTGGAAAATCTTGGCGAAGTTTGGGTGTCCACCCGAATTCATCACAATAGTGCGCCAGTTTCATGATGGCATGCAAGCTGCAGTCAAAAGCAACGGCAGTGTTTCAGAGCCCTTTGCTGTCACAAATGGGGTAAAACAGGGTTGTGTCTTAGCCCCAACTCTGTTCAGCATCATGTTCTCTGCAATGCTACAAGAAGCCTTTAGCTCTCCTCCTCAAGGGGTAAGCATCAAGTACCGAACTGATGGCAGTCTATTCAACCTCAGGAGACTTCAGGCAAAAACCAAAACCAAAAGTACTCAAGTCTGTGACCTACTATTTGCTGATGATTGTGCACTTCTGGCACACGATGAGGATAGCATGCAAAACTGTGTTGATAAGTTCTCTAGTGCCTGTGACAACTTTGGCCTCACAATAAGCACAAAGAAGACGGAAGTGCTCCATCAGCCTACTCCAGACGACAAGTATCCTGTGACCCCAAATATCAAAGTCCATGACAGTCTTCTGAAGGTGTCGGAGAACTTCACCTACCTTGGCAGTACACTGTCTTCCGCGGCTCGTGTTGATACTGAAATTCTCTCAAGAATCAGCAAAGCCAGCTCTGCATTTGGCAGGCTTCGAAAGAGAGTGTGGGATGTTGCCGGCATTCGCACAGACACTAAGCTGAAAGTGTACAATGCTGTGGTCCTTCCCACCCTACTCTATGGGGCTGAAACCTGGACAGTGTACCAATCGCATGCCAGAAAGCTAAATCACTTTCATCTGGCCTGCCTTAGAAAGATCCTAAGGATCAAATGGCAGGATAAAATTCCAGACACTGAGGTCCTCAATCGTGCCAAGGAATTGAGCATCTTCTGCCACCTGGAAAAAATTCAGCTACGTTGGGCAGGACATGTTGTCAGAATGCCCGACTCCAGACTCCCTAAGCAAATCTTCTTCTCTGAGCTCTCCAATGGAACGAGGAATGTTGGGGCCCCAAAGAGACGTTACAAAGACACTCTCAAGCAATCACTGAAGGCCTTTGCCATTGATGTGAGTGAGTGGGAAAAGCTCTCGCTTGATCGTGCAAATTGGAGGGCGGCCCTTACCAGAGGCAGCAAAGCATGGGAAGCTGACAGAGTCCAGCAGGCTATCAAAAAAAAGAGAACGGCGCAAGAATAGGCCCAGTGGTACTGAACCAACGGAGCACTCTTGTCATTTATGCGGAAGGGTCTGCAGGGCAAAAATAGGACTTATCAGTCACATGAGAAGCCATAAGTCATGAAAGAACAGTCTTTCCATTCTGTCCTCTGTGTCCTTTAGTTCTCTTTATTGTCCATGTGTTGAAATTCTCAACAATTCCTGTTCTTTATTCCTCTGGTGTTGTTAAGGTCATCATCATACCTGATGGACGAACTATTATTATTATTATTATTATAATTTGTTATTAATTTGTATCGGTGGTATTATCGCTCAAACATGAACCTTAAAATAATTGTGCGTTTTCATAGTGTAAAAGGACGTTGTTTTTTTTTTGTTTTTCTTTTACAGAAAGTGATGGCTTGAACAATATTTATAAAATAGCCATTCAAAAGATGTCATGTTAAAATGCAGGAAATCTGAAAAATGCTGCTTTGGCCACTCATAAAATCTATATGAGTTTAAAAAATCGCATGTACTTTATGTGACAATTTATTTCAGTTTAGGACTGCTGTCCTTGTCCTCGTTGATTCTGGCGGCACTGTCGTTTGTGGTGCTGAATATCTTGATTGATATGCAGTCTCCGCCTGCCAACCATAACTGCAAAACAGAGTACAGCCTTGGTCAAACGACGCCGACCTTAGGGTCCACCCACACCAATATATCAACCAACAACGGGAACGAATCCCTACTGAAGGCGGGGCTTGCATTGACGACCTACGTCTTGTCTGCATGCCTGTGCTGTGCCATGCTTTGCTCTATGCAATGCTTTTTTACGTCCAAAATACTCAAGACCGCCGAGGGCGAGGAAAGGTGATTAATCTTATTTATGTTTGTTGTCTGTCTGTACATGTAAGCTTATTATGTTGAATGCTGACCCCCAAACAACTGACCTGAGAATACTTTAACTTGGGCCATTGACCGAAATGGAGAAGGTCACTTAGTGGCCGTCAGTCTGCTGCCTAATGTCACTAGCAAAGGCTTTTTTAAAAAATCGAAGGGAAAAAAGGCGGAGGGGGGGGGGATAATTAAAGGAAACATGAAGGAAAAAAATGCGTAGCAGTTCTTTTTTTATTTTATTTACTCAAGCTCCCGATAGCCCATCTCCATTCCATCCTGCCAACTTGACCTTTGGACAGTGAATACTAAATAATGATCTATCCACAAAAAAAAAAAAAAAGCCAAGCAATGGATTCTGCAGCGCCCAACGAAGTAAATAACCCATATAGCAGCACGAAATTGTCAGTAATGTCTTATTATAAGGGTTTTCCGATACTTTCCAGGACAAGAAATTACATGACTCTTCTAAATGTTCTTGAAATGCAGTCACCTTATTCACTGGTCTACTTTCCATTATCGGAATAGTGACGGAGAAAACAAATTTAATAGTCTTCATAGGTCTGCCTCTCAAAAAAACAAAACAAAAGTCGGATTTAGTCTCCCAAAATGTCAAGTCAAGTCAGTTTACAAAAAGTAGGCTTTTGTCGCGCTGGTTATCATTTCATTTCAAATATTACATGAAGACTATTTCAGACATTCTAAACACAACGGCATTAAAACTGAGCAAATCTGACAACGAGCTGCCAGTTGAAAAAGATAAACTCGTATTCGTATGAAACTCTTCGTGAATGCTATTGGCCGTGGTTCTAATGTTTCCGTCTTTCCCGTCATTTTGTGTCTTTGGACATGCACAATCTAGCGCCAATATACATGCTAAATATACGTGTACAATAATTATGATCCACTTATATTGACACGTATGTCATGCAAACCATTATTTTTTTATCGATAAGAATTCGACTTTTTCCAATCCCGCCCTTGATGATTATAGCAATTGATTAGTGGGTTTCTCAGCTCGGAACCGGAAACTCGACAGTTTAGTTGACAAGACAAACGGCTGTCTGGAGTGTGATGTTATCGTGCATTTGTTGAAGATAGGCACAAGATCAAACAAATTAACGAACACGAGAGGGGAGCAAAAGGAGAAAAAGATACAGAAGAGAGGAAGAGGGCTGGCGGTGGGGGGGGGGGGAGAGAAATGGTGAAAAATGGCGTTGGGGGGATTAGGAAGAAACGAATGACGAAAATGGAAGGAAACAACGAAGATAAAGAGCAGCAGCAACAGCCGTGCAATGAAGAATGTCTACCAGAAAATAAGAACACATCCAAGGATCTGACTGCGACCGGCCTTTCTGCAAGAATTTAAGGTAACGATCTTAACTTTAAGAGCTACAAATAATCAAACGGAGACCGGAAAGCTAAAACGTAGCAACGCTTAGTTACATTTAATCTTAAAATTTGTCTGGTCAACCGAAGCCCAGACAACCAGTTTCGTAAGTTCTTTCCGGTTTTTAATTAGGAATTTAATTTTAGTTTGAAACGTTTCCTTCTAGTGTCCATCAGCTGACGGCGATTGCATCGGCTTCCTTGTTTGTGATGTCCAGCAGTCGATAGTTCGTTCGAAAAAGGGTAAGGGTGTGGGGGGTTTACTTTTTTTGCAATGTTGATGGACCACAGCCTCGAGAGAGAAACACCGTAGCCCTGGCCACCAAACAGTGGTAGTGTTGCGTGTCCCAACCTTTTGAGGCAGTTCAAACCCATTAGCGATTCTGGGTTGTTAGGCAATCAGCTATTATTGTACATGTTGTTGTTGTTGGCTTCCTTCTGTCTCGAAAGGCAATGGATTGTGCGCCCACGGTGTGTCAGTTCGGGTCGCTGCAGCGCCTGCTGTTGCTGTACAGTCCGTCCCTTGAGCCGCAGGCAGTGTTACAGTTGCTGCATTTGAAGATCTTTGCATCAGGCCCAGCGATTGTTTCTGCTTTCTGCTTCTTGCGTTCGTTCTTCTCCTTCCCACTGCTCTTGTCTCCTGTAAAGTTTATATAAATAATTAATTGTAAGGCATTTTTGTTTTTCGTTTCAATCTGGCTAATTTTTAAAAGGCCCTGAAAGAACAGTTGTTTCTCCACTGAAATATTAACGTTGTTGCAGAGCCCACAAATTCATCCGTGAATGTTCCAGCAGTCGAGTGTTAGCGGTCACTGGCTTCTTCCTGGCCATTCCTGTCTTCCTTGCTGGTGAGTAGGCTAACTGTACGAGACATATCGTTAATGTACCCCGTTGCAGTCTTCTCACATCATTATGTAAGGACTCTTTTTCATGCACATTCTGTTTTAAATCTTTAAATCATGTAGTATATAGTATCAGAATTGTGAATGTATAGTGCCATTTTAATCCAGCGGCTGTTAGGCCCAAGATTCGAGGCGGTTTACTCGGTGTAGGTCATTTTCGACCTGCATGGAACAGTATAGTTATTTGTAATTAAATAGTGACGCCATTACTGTTGTTATATGCACCGTTGATTGCTGATAACGTTTGTTATCATTCCCGAGGCTGCAGGTGGCGGAACTGATAGTATACCCTGTAATGTCATTGAGATTGCCGAGTAAAACTATGAAGCTATTAGCGTGTCCACTGCTATGAAATGGCATCGCCCGTGTTCATAGGGAGTTGGATTAATCTTCCGTGATACTGATAGTGAAAATGCCGGGAAAAAAAGTTAAAAAACAAAACAAAACATGTTTAAATGGGAATAACGACACATATCCTCAAATTTATCCGGGGGGGGGGGGTATTTTCATTACTTTCATTGGACATAGGGGGTCTTGGCCAGTAACTTGGGCCTGTGTAAACAAGACGGGACCAACACTTGCCGGAGTCACAACAACGAAAGAATTTCCAATACGTGTAGGCCTACATGTATTTCTGTTGCTCATTGTTTATAGACTTCTTCTTTATTTTATGTTATTTTCCTTACCTTCATTCTTTAATGGACTGATGTCTATTGAACCAGTAAACGCGACCCGGATCCTCGGTAAACAAGAATGAAAAAAGGGAAACACAAAAGACAGAACGACATTGGATACAGGAAATGGCACTGACAAAATAAACAAAGCCAAACTATTTCTATGCCAGTCTGTCTGTCCATTAGTTTAAGGTATGGACTGTCCGCCTTTCCCGCTGGAACAATTGAAGGCAATTTTGTCTTTTGCAGATGTGATCGTGTTGCTGGTGTTACGTGTATCCTATAGCCAGACAGTGGCGGGCGGGGTCATCGTAGGACTGGGTGTACTATTCTGTGTTCTTAGTGTTATGCAAAACTGTTACCACTGGCGTGTGGAGAAGACAAGGGCTGATGGAGGTTTGCCAGTCTATGACAGGTGAGGCAGACCGGTTGAAAACTCTCTTCGTCTGTCAGTGACAAGAATCAGTTTTCTAGACACACCTTTGAAAGAATATAAGCATATGTTGAACCAGTTTTCATCAGATTTGTCTGTTTAAGATACAGTGCACGACAGCAACAACAATAACACTTGGCGGAAATTAAAGTTCAGGCATGGCGCATGGTATGAATTATAACGAACTTTAAAAATACAGAAACAATGTGCAGCATAACGTGAGCCTGGCTGGTAAATGCTGTTTGCATGTACCAGATGGTTTCAGATTACATGTACAGTATATTAAACAGCTATTCGTGTTTTCATTCCCACAGCTGGTCTCCTAAGTAAGTGTGTAGGCCTAACCTGCAAACAATGTAGGCCTATTATATCCATTCAAATGCTAGTACCACAATATAATTAGTGATTAAGTAATGGTCGTGTGTCTGGTTATGTTTATGTCTCATGTTCATTCACGAAACAGTAGCAATTTTATTTAATTGTATGCAAATCTTAGATATAAGATAAAGCATTTTCCCGAGCTGCCACGTTGGTCTATAACAGTTTTATATTTTCTTCCAGCCATTTCAGCTTCCCTCGGAGCGCCATCAACAGATGCAGTCCAAGAAAACAACCTGAGCTATGCACACTAGTCTGAACGTTTACAGAACTGATGGCGCCCAAGAGATCAAACGTCTTACCGTACCTGAAATTTCATACCAGTGAAGAAGCCGTGGAACTGATGCAAGGTGAGATGGACTGCGGGTTTTACCTTCATACAATGATCTGTGGAATGTAGTCTGATGTTCTGATATGCCTCACTGCTGCTATCTATGGTTGTAGTGTCACGTGGTGCAACTGCCAGTGTCACCCTCAGCATCTGATGGATGGTCAAACAAGGAGCGCTGCTAGTGCCACCATCTGTATTTTGTTTTCAGTTGGTATAAGGCTGTTATATGTATAGCACCCCGGTTTGTATTTGTTAACAAACTTCACTGGATTTGCTTGATGATGCAACGATGATCAGAGCCAGAATGTTTGTCCTTTATGTACATGTACATGTAGTCTGGTAGCTTGGAGTCAAGGTTCTTGTCTGATAGTGATACTGAAGCTTGATACAATCATCTTTAATATTTTTGATGCTGGAACAAAGATCAGTTTACTGATTGATCTCAGTTTGTATACAAACATTATTTATTTACCGGTAATGTAAGTTATATTATGTATTATACATGTGTATCACTTCTATCGTCGATTTATGCTGCCAACAAGCTAATGACAGTATTGACAGTAAATAATTGCCGTGTCATTGAGTTCGGTGTCTAATCGCAGTCAACGTTATCACTGACCGACCACCGTGTGATGCTGAAGGTCTCAATACTAAACGATCTACATGCGACGGTGAGGTATGTATTCTGAACATGACTCGGTTCCCATGACTTACAATACAGTTACACTGTTCATCGCTTTGTTGCGAACTGATCTGTGCCCCAAATCATTGCGTCCGCGCAGACAATACATTGTACAATTTTCGACAAAAGCATTGTATAATAATGTTATGTTAATTTATTAAGTCTAGTTTCAGGCTCTGGGCACATCGACACCATAAACATCACTTATTGCCAGGTAGCGGGCAAAGAAATAATAATATGTAGAAGAAGGGGGGGGGGGCAGGGCCTGTTCTCCTTGAGTAATCCTACCTAAATCCAGATTTCAAACCCAGTTGGCAAGTCTTTTTAACTCTCGTCAGCTCACGCAGGCCTACCTCAGGGCGTGAGTGTAAGATGGGCGCTGAATTTGATGCGAATAAGCGTAATCACTATCGTGCAAAGTGAAAGTTGGATTCCGATCGGACCAAAACAGCGAACCGATATTTGAAACCTCGCGATAAAAGCACCGTACTTATTTTGGAATGAAATAATTTCATTGTCTTGGGTAAGCCTTGGACCTCCAGTACATTAATGCATACCGTAAACTGAAAACCTCCTCAACGGATAAAGTAAAAAAATATTCGTCGATTAGATAACACGGGGAGAGAACAGCAAAACACTTTGGCTAACTCGGTAACTCAGAATTCCCAAATTCCGCTCAGAAACAGTACAGTGTACGTGCAACAATATTTTCTAATCCACTATGAGTCACGGGCCCTGTATTAGTGGTTGTTAGTTTTCATTACTTTAGATCGCCCACATAGGAAAACAATAATGATGCGGATGAAGATTTTAACGATCCAAATTTTAACACCAAAATACAGTACACTGAATATATAATACATGTATATATTATAACTCGCCAGTTTAGTTCGGCTCCGTGCAGTGAGTTTATGGACTCCTAATCTCTCAAAGGACCGCAGAATGAGAAACAAAATTGCTTCAAACGAGCCATCAAATTAATTGGAAGTGATTTTATAAAAGCATGGACAGGTGTTCCAAAAATGTTAAAATATACGCAACTACATCATAAACTAAAATGCATCAGTTAGTTTGCTGGTTAAGAGTAAATATATTGTAATTTGACAGCCAATAAATTTGATGGAGTACACAAAATCTGTTTGCTTCTCTGAAACCAGCCAGGCAAATGCAGAAATGTCCGTCTATTATGTGTATTCTTTTTCAAACAGTAAAACTCTTTTCCCAGAAAGCGGGACCACGTTACCCATATTATGTCATTGCCTGTGATGTCGCACAAAAATGCAAAGATACATACCACATGTACACGAAAGTCTCTTTACAAATACATGAACATGTACTAGGCATTTGTGGCTTTCTCCGCATTACGATAACAATGCGCGCTCTTTCACAGCCCCCCCCCCCTCCATCATTATTCACGTTGTTTTTCTATTTCCTTTTTTATTAAATATTTGGCATATTGCCAAGATGTGATCAAATACATGTAAAGCAGCCACGCTTTCGGCTGAGAATTCTTTTTAGGCCTACAGTACTGGTGAAACCATCGATCTGGTGTTTTATAGCCAGCAAAATCACATCTTGGGGGCGGAATCTGTTACCGAATCATGCGCGGCACATTACATTATGTACGCATGAAAGATTATTAGATAATATTACTATATTAGCAGAATGTCATGATTCTTCTCCTGCAAATGCGCTTGGCATTGGCAACAGAGAAAGTGAAATCCTCCACCCTGTTTTCCAGGGTTGCTTCCCGGCATGCAAAAGCTCAGACCCGTTTGACTCACATTACTTTTGTACACACATGTATTACATGTACTTTACAGCGATATGTACTGTGATCTGAAACATGTTGAAGTTTTGATCAAATGTCACAAGAGCCGCGCTATATACAATGTACATGTACATGTATTAATATTATCCTTCACTACCGTAGACGTTTGCGTTGGGTAAACAGAAATCATTGTGCTGCATACCTTGTCATTAGAATTAAAGTACATTGCATAAGATTTTGCATGTACAAAGTCATTTGTGTAGCTTGAAATTAAATAGATGTATTTTTCACTTCTACTCAGCACGTTACATTAGACGTAGCCCGCTTTCACAGATAGATGTTTACATTTTACAAGGAAGAGACATTGAGAACGCATGCTCTGTTTTCTCAGAGAAATGTGTCACTGCCAGTGAGTGTCTCCGACATTTCCTTTTTTTACACCTGTTAACATTTGCACAAATCTACTTTCTTTTTACATTCATATGAGAGTGAAATATAATTAAAAGCTATTCTGTCCAGTTTTCTTCTTGGCCTCTTTTATGTTCACGTGATTTCGCTGAATTTGAAACGTACATTTATGAGTGTGGGTGACATTTAAATGGTGTAAGTTAAAACCTATTGCATGTATAAGTTTGGAGGAGGCATTCTATGACTGAAATAAGCTCATTATTTTGGAGACATTATTACTGTCATTTGAATATGTTATAATTTTAAGCGAATAATTCAAGCCAGGCATTGTGCCCACGAACATACATGTAATGGATCTTTAAAATTAAATGTTCTTAGATTAATGTGCAGCAAGCCTGGAATTTATGTTTCTAAGTTATCTAACTTTGCATGTTTCCATCTTTAGGTTGGGCATAGTATATCTTCTTTCAAGTGTTTCCTTTATAATGATATATTATAATGATTTGATTCAATGGCATCGAACCTATCTGCAAAGACTGTGTCAAGTGCATTTTAAAGAGCTCATTGCAGCACTGCAAGGTTAAATTATCATCATACCAATTTACAAGTGTAACAACCCCTTCAACAGCCCCCAGAAAGCTTTCAGTTACTATATTATATATATGTTCTGTGGGGTCTGTTGAAAGGAATTAGAGACAGGTCAAAGAAAAAAATGAAAAGAAATATCAAAGGAATGTAAATGCAATTACATGTAATAAGCTTGAAAAGGTAAGTTGACAAATAAAGATATAAATAATCAAATGACAATAGAATGCAAAAAAAATTCTTGTACTTCAAATGTTTATTTTCCTTTATGGCTTCATTTTATTCTGAGACATCAAAATTTCAAATTAAAAAAAACAAAACATAAATCAGGTACTTCCTCTTAGTTCTAAGAAAACCAAATTTGTTCACGCGTGATAAAAATGGCAAAATTTTGCCAACTAAAATCATCAGTAAAGAATATTTCAATCAACACACAATCGTGACGAATATCATGATGACATTAACCAGCATTTAGGCCCTTTGTACAAAAAAACAAAACAACAAAAACAAAACCTGCCGGGTAAAAACAGTGGTGAACATAAAAAAGAATTTTCACTTCATGTAATGCCTGGCTGGATACCAAATGAGAACCTAAACTTGAAAAGCCAGACTACATTTACCACTGGTAATGACACTGTCAGAGGTGAGGTTAAAAACGTAACCTGACAGATGAAAAAGTTCTTGAAGTCCCCACCCCAGCCCCCCATGGTTGCATACACCTATAAAAAAAAACTGGAATACATGTATAAATGAATTCCTCTCTATGTAAATGGCCCAAGCTTACAGATCATATGGGTAAGTTTGGATCCAATACTTGCTGTAACCAAGCAAATTAGTATCAAATTTTAAAACATTTATCATAATTTGCATATACACCCTAAGAATGCCACCTAAAATTTGACAGATTTCCTGATGGAGGAGTCTGCATGTGAAGCAAGGACAATAAATGCCACTAGTTTTTCAACTTTGTCACTGTGCATAGCTGTCAGGTCAGTTCAAAGTTCAGTTTGAGTTTATGCATAGTGATCAGGCCATTTTTAAGGGTACCTGTCACACCCATTGAGAATCCTTTCAATCCTCAAAAGTAGGAAATGGCACTGACAAAAGGTTTTCTGTAGATTCATCAAAGGGAGAAAAATGTGGACTAATGGTCAAATCTATTTTGACCCCCCCCCCCCTCCGTTTTTTTTGCACTTAATTCTCATTGGTTCCATGACTCCCGTGATCAACAAGAATGATCTAAATGTACCAATCATACTGGAACACATGCTCATTCTTCCACACCACTATGGTATGAGGTTCATCCCAAATATAAGCAGAGAGTATATATCCATGTATATATAGAGAGGTTTCACTATTGATCGATTTGCGCTGCAAGACACGGGAGGCTCTGCGAAACCACTGTTAGCATGGAATGGAAAATAGGTCGCTGCGGTAAACAATATCCGTTTGTGCATTTCCACGGGGCGTATGAGCTTACAAACGGTTTTAAATTGTTTCAATCAGCCCAAAAATATGAACAAACCACAGTAAACAGATATATGCATGCTAACTTTGGTGAAGGTCTCTTTCAATTCTTCAATTTCTTGTTTACCGCAGCGACCCAGTATCGCAATTTGGCGGAAGTGCAATGAACGCCCAGGAAATGAAGGAATCATTCTCGAGATATGACATTCGGGCGATCATAAAATTTTCAATTCTTCTAGGTAAGTCAGCCCCTGAAATACACACAGATCTTTTGACTGCTCTTGTCTATTTAAACAACGAGGAAATGGATGAGAGCAATTTCAGAAGGACGTGTGGACATGGAGGACAGCTTGTGGAGATGCAGGAATCTCCGCTGTTGAGGAATCTTTAGCTGAAGACAGGTGAAAATCATGCGAAGAGATTGCTAATGAAGTGCCCATTTTGAAGTTTTCAGTTCACAGGGTTCTTGCTGAAAAACTTGATACAGGAAAAATGTATTCAAAATGGGTTCCACATCTCTTGACGCCAGACCAAAAAAAGTATGGGGTCCAATTCTCGAGACAACTCATTCTCAGATTTCAAAGAGAGCACAACAGATTTTTAGATCGAATTGTCACTGGGGATGAAAGATGGGTTTATTCGTGGGATTCAGAAACAAAAAAGCAATCTGCTGAGTGGAGAGGCAGTGACGAACCTCGCCCAGAGAAAGCACGTCGAAAGCATGGATCTCTGAAGGACATGCACATGTTCTTTTTCGACACATCCGGGGTCATTTTGCAATGGCCAGTTCCTGCGGGCACCACAGTCAATGCTAAGTATTACAAAATGGTTCTGCAAGATAAATTGAGGCCAGCTATCAGATAAAAAGCGACCCGGACTCCTGCAATCTGGTGTCATCTTCCATCATGATAATGCGCCAGTGCACACTGCCAGGATGGTCACCGGCGCTGCTGGACCAATATGAGTGGGAAGTATTGGAGCATCCACGCTATTCTCCATATCTGGCCCCGTGTGACTTTTGGCTTTTCGCAAAAAATGAAGGAGCACCTTCGGGGCCAAAGATTTGAGTCAGAAGAAGACACCATTTTTGCGACAAAAGAGGCCACCAGACAGCTGGACAAAGTGGCTTACATCACTGCATTTGGCGGCTGGTTACGGAGAATGCAAAAGTGCACAGACAATGATGGTTGCTACGTTGAGTAGGCAATAAAATGAACGTATGCCATGCCAAGTTTCATTGTTCTTGTTCATTTGGTTCGTGAGTTATAAAGGAGGGAAACATTTTTTGGGATATTCCTCGTACACTTATCTTCAGTGGCTGAAATAGTACCATGCTACACTAGTCAGAGATGATGATGAATACTCAATGTGAAGATTACAAAATGCAGAGCTCATCATGAAAAATTCCAAACTGTTTAACTCCATCAATGTGGCTCATCAGTCGAGTCCTACCGGTACATAGTATACACGTAATATGTGCGTGGATTTGGCGAAATTGGGCGTAACCCATTTTTTATTACCATTGTCCCACCAAGTGGGGCGGCAGTATTTCTCATCATTTCTACTAACAAACTGAATTCCTTGTTCATGGTATTGCTAATTTAATGTACTTGCTTTTTAGCGTAGCACTTTTCAGTTTATTCACTGTTGCTTAGAGTTACGGCCTTTTGAAAATCGTCGCGCCAAAAAATGGCTGATTCAAGCAAGGCTGGTACAAGGTAAGCTCTAAGATTACAATAATTGTATGGTTTAAATATTTCATTGTTTGGAACAACAATGTATTCAGTGGTATCAACTTTCAGACATGTGGCCTACCATTTACAACTGTCCCACGAAGTGGGACAATGGGCACGAATGGGTACGTGTACATTAGCGATAGATAAGACGTTTCCATAGTCTATTTTCTGCCTGGAGAGAACTGAACTGGAAATATTTCTGTAAACTATAAAGTCTATGAATTGCCAGTGAATGATTGTATATGTGTGCGTACATGTGTAATAATGTGCATGTATACAAACGTGCATGCAAACGAGCTTATGGGTCCATTATCATAGCTAACAAAAGGGATAGGTTACCTTTACATTCTTCAGCCATAATGTGCTTATGTGCGTGCGTGTGCGTGCAAACATATGCACGCACATGCAACGTGATGAGTATGTGAATTGATAAACACTAACAACTGATTTTTGTTTCAGGTATCTTTCTTTGCATGATGTTGTCACCATGACTCATTGACTGAAGAAGATGATATTTTTGTGCAACCACCTGGAGATGGAGTCGGAGATGTCTGATGAAGACAGCAGGGACGAAGATGCGGGTGGCACATCAACAACTTTCCGAGGAATACAACAGAAACATGGACGGTGTAGATCACATGGACCAGAGTGTAGATGTCGAAAAACCAGTTCAACAGCATTATGCAAAGTCTTTACCTTGCTGACAATAACAATCTGCCCAGGAATGACAAATTTTGGAAGGTAGGAAAGCTGTTCGACCCGGCGAATCAGAAATTTCTGGCACGACATCCCTTGAAACCACAGCTGTCAGTGGATGAAAGCATGATTCCATACTTTGATAGGCATGGCGCGAAACAGTGTATCCGGAACAAACCAATTCGATTTGGCTTCAATTCTTGGGTGCTGGCTACATCATCTGGCTACGTCGTCCAGCTCGACCCTATCAAGGTGCCTCAGCCAAGTACGACAGCACTTGTGGATTGGGATACTCGGTTGTCACTACCTCTCTCAGCTGTCTACCAGAAACAGTGGCTGTTCACATCACTTTTGACAACTTCTTTACGTCACTGAAACTCCCCTGTGATCTTGCAAAGGAAGGTGTAGGAGGAACAGCAACCATAAGAGCCAACCGCATAGGTAACTGTCTGATCACCGGGCTAAAGTTCTAAAGAAAGGACCACGTGGCACATTCGATTACAGATTCAACAGAAGTGGACTACTTGTTATGTCTTAGAATGATAACAATGTTATCACTCTGGTAACAAACTGTGACAAAGTGTTTCCGATTGAGAAGGTCCGATCGACGGTACTCCATGAAAGATAAAGCCCACATTCAAGTCGACCAGCCTGCACTGACCAAGGAATACAACAGAAACATGGACGGTGGGCTTGCTTATTGGGTAAATGGGGGTCAATACTTCAGATTGTGATACTAACATGAAATTTGGCACAGATGTTGTCTATAGGTTGTATTTGAAAAAAACAGCGTGGGCCAAAATTTTTTTTCAAAATGGCGGCCGAAAATCCAAGATGGCCGCCGAAACTGTCATAATAAGGAATCTGTACATCTTCAATAAAAGTATAGCACCTAAATTGAATGAATGGGTTTAAAACAAGTTGAGTCATGAATATTAAAGAACACTGTTCAATTATGAGGAGGCAATCCACATTTAATTGCATGAAAAACCAAGATTTTTTAGAGTTTGGTAAATATTTCCTTTTTTTTTTTTTTTGTCAAACTAAACCATTTTGAAAAAAAAAAAAAAAAATTTTTTTTAAACGAAATACTAATTTGTCTTACTTTTTTTTTTCCATTTCAGGCTATTTAAAGAGAAAATGAACTTGCATGCACTGAATCAAACAAACCTTGAACAATTCAAATATTACATGAAATTGAACATCAAGTGAATCAGAAAAATGGCAAGCTCAAGCTCAAATAATCCTACAGATTGGTCACTTTGTTTTTTGTGCCAAAAAGAAACTAAAGAAGCTTTGAGAAAGCCCACAAATTGTGGTTACAGAACACTGGCACAGAATATTCCCATTTTCCATGGCCTGGGGGCTCTGCCTTTACCTTTAAACATTGAAAGATGGATGATGGAAGTGGAATTGAAGAGACTTTGAGAAAGAATGTTGGAGCATATCATGATTCTTGTAGGTTACTTTTCAAAGATACAAAGCTTGAAAGGGTAAAGATGAAACATGAAACTGAAACACAAAAGAGAAAATCAAGCAAAGATTTAATGGAAGAATATAGCAGTCCTAAAGTTAAAAGAAAATACACACAAATGGGCCAGATTTTGTGCTTCATATGTGAAAAAGAAGATGTTCAATCAAATCTCTGTCAAGTAGAAACACTTCAAACCTGTGCCAATTTGAAAGACATGGCAACAGAACTGAATGATGTGAAATTGTTGAAAAGTCTAAGTACTGCTGATCCAATTGCACAAGAACTGAAGTATCACAAAAAATGTCTAGCATCCATCCATAATCGGCTCCGATCTCTACGTCATTTGTGTGACAAAGAAGCTAATGAAGAACAACAATTGCATTCTGAAATGTACCCTCTGGCTTTTTCTGAGCTAGTTACGTATATCCATGAACAGCAAGTGGTTTCAGATAAGCCTAAGGTATTCAAGCTTACTGAGCTTCGACAAATATTCTTGGAACGGCTCATGCAGTTTGGCGTGGAGACACCAGATGTTAACGCATCTAGACTGAAAGAACGTTTGATGCATCATATTCCCGAACTGGAAGCATATAAGCAAGGCAGAAACATCATGCTGGCATTCAGACAGGACATTGGTACATTGCTGTCAAAAGCAAATGATTATTAGGATGCAATAATAGTTGCTAGAGCAGCACAGATATTAAGAAAACAAATGTTGGAGTGTAAGAGTAGTTTTCCTGGCTATTTTGATGAAGAATATGTTGACACTTGTGTTCCACGACAACTAACACAGTTTGTTTCAAGTTTATCTCATGGGCCTGACATAAAATCTCAAATTGAATTTGGTGCTTCAAAAACTGACATTGCTCTATCTCATTTGCTTCAGTTCAACTGCCACAAAACATATAAAGAAGATGCCAGGTTTCACAGACACTCAGCTGAAAAGGAAACAGCATTCCCAGTCTACGTAGGATTGTCCATGTATTCAAAGACAAGAAAAGAAAGTCTTGTGAATATTCTTCATGAAAATGGTATAAGTATTTCTTATGACAGAGTTTTGACCATCTCTAACACAATGGGAGAATCAGTGGTATCAAGATATGCAGACAGTGGGTTAGTTTGCCCTT
Organism: Onchidella celtica; assembly: GCA_963931925.1. NCBI lineage: Eukaryota > Metazoa > Mollusca > Gastropoda > Systellommatophora > Onchidiidae > Onchidella > Onchidella celtica. Next base: position 39,146,688 of record OZ007567.1, read on the forward strand.
TAAAGCTGAAAGGAGGAATCTTTACGTCAGCAGCCATAGACAACATAGATCACAACCCAACAGCTACAACAGCAACATCTTCGTTCCACGGAACAAGCATTTCACTTTTTCAGCACAGACCAAATGAGGGCAGCCCTCAAATGAAACTTCAAGTGACAAAAGACAAAGTGAAGAACATCTCCAGTTTACCTGATGTCTTTACAAACGTCAAACCCGCAAACATGAAAAATCGACCACTGCCTCCTCCAGGACACCCTGACTCACTCACAGCAGGACCCTCATTATTCTATTTTTAGGCAAGAATTCGAGTGGCTGGAAAAAGTGAACATAACAGAAAGCATTGATGACTCTGTGAAGTTAACGTGGTCTGCCCATCACGCCTCTCAGCTGAGAGGACTTGATTTTCAAGTTGGAATATCAACACTTCTACCACTTCTAAGGGACCAGGCACACAATGTTGCAACTATAAAGCATGCCCTGGACAGAGTGAAGGATGTAGTGTCTTTATTGAATCCAGCACAAACCACTGTCGTCGCAGTTGATCAACCATTATATGCACCAGGTAAGCAAATACAATGGTCATGGCCAGAGGAATATAAACATTTTGTCGTCATGTTTGGAGGTCTCCACATTGAGTTGGCAACTTTGAAGATGATTGGCTCCATCTTGAAAGACAGCGGCTGGACAACTGCCATCGAAGAATCAGGGATTGCAACAGCGGGAACATCAGACTCTTTTCTACATGCTGCAAGCATCACAAAATCCCGAAGAGCTCATCAGATAAGTGCTTGTGCACTTTATAAACTGTTAAAAATGGCATATGACATTGACAAAGAATTGGAAGAAAGCATAACAGAATTTGAGGAATGGTGTACAGCAAAGTGTGCAGAGCAACCGACCTTCATGTACTGGTACATGATTTTGGAGCTGGAACTTTCCCTCCTCATATTTGTTCGTCCATTTCGTGAAGGAAATTTTGACGCATACAAAAAATCAATTGAAAACTTGATGCCATACTTTTTTGCAAATGACAATACTCACTATTCCAGATGGTTGACAGTCCACCTCCACGACATGCTCTCTTTGAGTGAGTCTCATCCAGATGTTGAGGCAGAGTTTCAAAAGGGACACTTCGTTCTCCATCAGTCACTAAGGGAATTCTCTGGAATGCCACTTGATCAGGCTCATGAGCACAACAATGCTGTTGAGAAGGCAGATGGGGGAGCAATAGGGATTACAGAAAACCCGACTGCTCTTCTGAGATGGATGACATCTGGACCAGAAATTTGCCAACTCGTGAATGATTATGAAGAGAAATCAAAGAGTCAGCAGAAACTACAAACACAGCACCACGAGGTCATTCCATCTGCACAAAAGCGCTTTCATAAAGAAGTCACAAACCTAGAGAGGTGCATTGAAGAACTCGGGAACCCATTCACAGAAGAATCCGGAGAACTGCTTACACTAGATTCCAAGCTAATATCAGGATCTCACAGTCTCTGCAGTTTTAAGCAAAGGGGTGACGAACAATTTCAGTCATTCAAGAAAAACCATGAAAAGTTTTATGATCCAATTCAGAGGAACAAGTTTGTACTCTTTTCAAATGCAGCTACTCAGCATACTCACAAATCTGATGATAAAATTGTGAAACAAGATCGTGCACTCTTTGCTAATTTGTTCATCATCTGTCAAAGTCGCCAGTTGGACTTGAATGAGTTCTTCAAGCACGAAAATCAGCCTTACCCGCCCGCTCTTAGCAACAACGGGGAACTGTATGTAACACAGAAAGCCGACTTGATTCATGCTTTAGAAGAGCTCATTGATACGGAACAAAATCAACCACAGTGCGCACAGCTTCTCATAGATGGTTCAGCTTTGGTATATTCCTTACGCCCCACAAATGTTACATTTGGAGAGTATGCAGACAATGACTTTGCAAAAAGGATTGCCTGTTTTGCCCAGTCTCACACAAGAGTTGATATCGCCTTTGACCAGTACAAGTCAGACAGCCTGAAAGCCTTCACTAGAAAGTCTCGGGGTGTAGGAAGTAGACGCAAAGTAACATCAACAGGCAAAGTGCCAAAGAACTGGCCCACTTTTCTCAAAAATGATGCCAACAAAGCTGAACTATTTACATTGCTTGCTAAGAGTATTTACAGTATACAAAATGGAGTTGTTTATGCAACTTTGGATGACAGCACGATCTGCAACAAGATTGCACGACCGACAATATCATGCTTACACGAGGAGGCAGACACAAGACTGTTTGTTCACTTGAAGCATGCGATTGAAAATGATTGTGCGACAACAGCCTGTTTTCTCTCAAATGACTCAGATGTCATTACATTGCTGTATCATGTTTTGATGAACTAAAAGCAATTGGACTGCAAAAACTATGGATCTCTTTTGGGAATGGAGCAAAGAGAAGATGGTTCCCAATACATGACCTCACGGAAAAACTTGGGACAGTGCAGTGCAAAGGCTTTTCCTTTTTTCATGCATTTAGCGGATGTGACACTGTGTCTGGCTTCAGAGGAAAAGGGAAGAAGTCTTTTCTGCAGATTTGGAATGCTTTTCCGGATGTAACAGAAACATTTGCCAAACTGAGTAAATTCCCAGTTAGCGTGAAAGAAGATGACATCCAGAAAATAGAAGAGTTTGTTGTTATGTTGTACGACAAGTCAGCTTCATCTTCTGGTGTTGATGCTGCAAGGAAAGATTTATTCATGCACAAGAATATCCAGTTTGACTCTTTACCCCCAACAAAGGCAGCTTTAAAAGAGCAGATATACAGAGCAGCTTACCAGGGAGGAATTGTCTGGGGACAAAGTCTTGACCAGGATGCTCAGCTGCCATCTCCAGAATTGTGGGGCTGGTGTAGAAAGGTGGACGGGACATGGGCCATTCATTGGACTGGTCTAAACCCAATTTCAGATGTGTGCAAAGAACTTTGCAAATGTTCTTGTAAGAAAGAATGCAGTGGCAGATGTACTTGTGTCAAGTCAAATCTTCAATGCACTTCCATGTGTAGCTGTTCATGCTTTCCTGATTTGTGTTAATGGTAAGAAAGACTCTCTCTCTCTCTCTATATATATATATATGTATATGTTTACATGATGTTTGTGCCGTGTGTCCGTGAAAAGACCCTATTACACTGTGAACTGTTTTCTCTTTTGTAGACCCAATCAAACAATACTTATACACCGTCCATTACAGTTACAGCAAATGTGTTGCACCGAGACAATCAATAAATAGAGAAAAATAGGTCACAATGTAGTAGTGTCTTTTCATGGACACACTGTTTATATATAATATACATGTTAAGGCTTTTAACTAGCATAAATTGAAAGATAATTCTGTACATCTTTTTGTAAACAGCTAGACATAGAGAATAGAGACTTACTTCTGAACTTTTGCTGGTATGACTCATTGAGTAGTGTTGCAGCAGCTATGTTTGTGGCGGCCATCTTGGATTTTAATATAATTTAGCCCCACCAAAATACTTTCTATTAAAAAAAATGATTATCTTTTTGTCTTGAGAATTGATTTAATATGCTAAATGTGAATGCACAATGTATTTTCAAGCCATTTAATTATGATATGAAATATGAAGGTATTATAATATGACTGTGGCGGCCATCTTGATTTTTTCCCCATCTTTATGAAATTTTTTTTTGGCCCACGCCTTTTTTTTTTTTTACTTAGTACCATGCAGAGAATGTTTGTACAAAGTTTCATGTTAGTATCACAGACTGAAGTATTTTCCCAATAAGCAAGCCCACTATGTGGTCTACTATCGCATCAATATGAGTACGAAAAAGTGGTGGTGGCCCTCGTTTGCATATATATCCTTGATGTTGTGATGAAAAACGCTTGGCAGCTCCACAAGAAAATGAACGGAAGTCTGGACCAACTGACCTTCAAAAGAGAAGTGGTTGATGTGTATCTCCGCAGATACAATTACAAGACTGTCCGCTCCATCGGACGCCCGCCCTCTACACACGGAGGTGTTATGATCGTCTTGTGCCATCTGACATCCGCACAGATGGCATCAACCATTTCATTCAAGGAATGCCAACCCAGCGGTGATGTGCCTTTTGCTACATGAAAACGAAGAAGAGATGCACTAAGTGCAAGGTTCCTCTTCATGACAGATGCAATGGGGAATTCCACCGCTGAAGATTCATTTTGCGTGATCTTTGGATTTTAATGCTATAACATTTTCCATACATCTTTGTTACTCTTGAATTTGTGAAGTGTAGATTATATATAGATGTAAATTTCTTGAAATGTCCTTTATTTGCAGCTCGTTACTTGGCCATTTGATGTTACAGCTCTTCCTATACTTTAGATTCGTGAAGTATATATAGCACTGTTACGGTGTCATATAAGTTTTAACCAGAAGTTTGTTAAGACACTCGATGTGTATTTTATCTAATTTTATGTTTCAAATTTGACACATTGGATACATGTTTCGACTATGGTAATCGATTCGACAGTATCTGAATGCAGTAACCATTGTTGCACCCTGGACAGAACTGTTTCAGTTGAATGTGAGAAAATATATACTTATAAAAACCAGAATATTAACAAAACCCACGGCGTATCCACTTAAAAAAACGTCCCTTTTCGTGGGACATTACATTACTTGACACCATCGTCCACAAAAATGAAAATATTTACAAAATATGGGTGTTTTGGTTGCTTTTGTGGTCAGATGCATTCGTTTTCAAAATATGATTGCAAAACAAAATGTTGGTCTGAAATGGGTTAAAGTAAAAAGCCAAACTCCTGAGAAAAACAAAATTCTCCAAAGGGGGAAGCATTTCCTGTGGAAATGATATTTGCCTATAATATGAAACATTAGCTATGTTTCTGCATTCAGTTAAAATATTTTGCTTGAAATCCTTTTGGAAATATTTTGATTCTTTAAATTAGGTAGGGAAATTTCACCCTAAACTCGATTTCACTATATCCACTCACATGTAAATGAAATGCATGTATACATACATAAATGTGTTTGTGTCCTCTTAGAGTGACCTACACTGAGCTGCGGAAACAGAAGAACGACATGTATAGTGTTTCACAAATCCGCATAAATCCTTTAGCTCTGAAAATTTTAATTCTAGATGCAAACTTTAAAAGAAACCAACATACACTACTTGCAGCATTAAAATGCAAATCAACCCAGCTCTGTGCCTTGCCAGTATCGAATATCATCGGTCGACTGTTGGAACCTCATTAAAACTAGCTTTTTTGGGGGCTGTTGTTAGGGCACTGCAGTATTTGACATAGAAAACTAGCACAGCTGAGCGGCGAGCACAACCTAGTATTTTCTCTATTTGGCTTTGTAATTAGACTATGATTCCTTAACGCCTTGAGATAAAAGGAGGAACATGAATTTTTATGTTGCTGTAATTTTCATATTAATCAAAGTAGAATTGGGTTGTGTTAATGTCATTGTCTGGCCTACATACCATCCATACTGTAGCACTTATGACATAAAAAGAAAATATACATTGTGTTTGCAGTGCGAAACAGGAATTTAATGCTTTCCATGTGATTGTCACAAGAACTGCTGTGTTCTCCATCCATGGTAATAGTGCTATGACATGGATGTTAAAAGGAAGTGCAGGAACCGACTAGTGGTACATGTATTTGCCATTCAAAATCGCACTCAAAGAATTTATGTGAACCACACTTTTTCCAAAGAATTCCCATTACAGTTCGGAGTCCCGCAGGGGTCCGTTCTTGGTCCTTTACTGTATACTTTATATACACAGCCTTTAGGCAAAATTATTCAAAATTGTAATGTTAACTATCATAAATATGCTGATGACACCCAGCTCTATGTTTCTGATGAACCATCAAATGTGTCCACGCTGGTGAGCAAGACAGAAAACTGTATCTCTCAAGTTCAGTCGTGGATGAATGAAAATAAATTGAAAATGAACGAAGAGAAGACTGAAATTTTAGTATGCCATGGTAAGAATAGACCTGACATAAACGTCGGTCGAATGACTATCGAGCAAAAAATGATTGAAACATTAGTGAAAGCAAAGAATCTTGGTGTTATTTTCGACTGCAACTTGTCAATGGTACATCACATCAATAACCTGTCAAAATCACTATATTTAGAATTACGTAGGTTAAGTAAACTATCATTAATACTCCCTAAAGAGTCAATGCAAGTTTTGGTTTCATCCTTCATTTTTTCTCGTCTCGACTATTGCAACTCTCTTCTTAAAAACCTTCCAGCAGAACAAATTAGCAAACTTCAGAGAATTCAAAACAATGCTGCTCGATTAATACTTAAACAACGTAGAAGAGAACATGTTACACCTTTGCTTATTGGTCTTCATTGGCTCCCTGTAAAGGCAAGGATAGATTTTAAAATTGCAGTGTTATGCCACAAATGTCAGTACAACAATGCTCCTCTTTATCTTATAAACTTTATTCATCCGTAAAAACCATCTAGAGCATTAAGATCTTCTGATAAAAAACTACTAGAATCTAAATTTGCTAAAACAAAACAATTTGGAGAGAGAGTGTTTTCTGTGTGCGCACCAGTTGTATGGAACTCCTTACCACCAAATATTCGAAATATAGAAAGTGAGGCACTTTTTAGATCTGAAGTGAAAACCTATCTCTTCAGAAAACACTTTGATGTGAAGTCTGATATGTATTGGTGTTTTGTGCGTGTGTGTGAAGGAGAGAGAGAGAGAGAGACGGAGGGAGAGATAGTGTTTGTGTGTGTGTGTGTGTCTTTGTGTGTGTTGTCAGTTGCTAGGAATGAGATTTGTCTGTTTCTGCATGTTTTGTAAAGCGCATAAAGCATCTTTGGATATGCGCTATATAAATGAACTTTATTATTATTATTATTATTATTTGTGCTGAAAAGACATGTTTGTAACTAAAGGCTAGTTTAACATGGTTCCAACAGCTGACTGACAATATGTGAATGCAGGTCACAAAAGATAACAGCGATCTTTCTACCTATAGCAAGTGCCCCGAGTCCTTAATCTTGGCAAGATAGATGGAAAACAAACACATAATATATGAAGACATACAAATATTTCATCTCATAAAATGAATATGAACAAATATTGTTAAGTTAGCCCGACTTGAATTGGAGTACCATGATACTACAAATTAAGCAGGATCATGATAAATTCTTAGTCCCAAGACAGAAAAAGACTGAAGAAAAAGTGGTAACAAGACTATATGACCTCACAGATTCCTTTGGCAGCAAATTATATCACCATGCAGACATATCTAAGTTCTGGAGATGTGTGGCTGCCATAGTTAAGGAAAACGACCACCGTAATGTACAAAATTTGTGTGCATGTAAATATGTATTACAAAAGTTAGAGTGAGAAATGAAAGTACTGCTATAGTTGTTTCGTGACATGTAAGAATGAAGAAATTTTTCAGCAGATAAGTTCACCATCCTACAGAAAGAAGTTCCTGGATCTGGGCAAAGAGCAGATGGTGATGGTGATGGTGTAGAAAAAGATTGCGGAATGGCTATGAGAGAAAGAGAGAGACAAGTGCACAAGATCTTGGCTCTGATAGAACAGTATAATTTATCATGGGGAAAGAGTAGCAATGCATCATCATTGCACCATGACAAGAAGCAGAATCAAGAAGACAATTTTAAATACATGTATTTGGGTTCCAAGCTAAGGAGTCTTCAATCTGGCTGGGACAGAAAAACTCACAGAAGAATACTTGATACATATATATATACATGTAGCCTGCCTATCGTTCCATGATCTACAAAAGAGGCTTAACAAAAACCACAGGATCAATTTGTAAAACAGCCCACAAAATTCAGATTCCACGAATCTGCAATGGGATACCAGTCAAAGAATCCCTAGTGAACCAATGGCATGATGAAGAGCTATGAAAAATTATGTCACTTTAGATGAACAGCTCAAAGAATTGAAGAGAAGAGGGGGATGGGGGTACAGATGATGCCAAAGATGCTGTACTGCACCCTATCCATCACTGTTGTTTTAAGTGATTTTGTTAACACATACCTGTATCCACGTATTATGTGATTTGGATACCAATCCTCAGACAAAAACATCCAATACAAAAGAAACAATGGTTCGGATGAGTTTACAAACTCATTTGTTTGGGTAACATCCATTTTAAAATGGAAAGCTTGTTTTGAAACTGCTCTGTACATACACGTGGAAAGATAGGACTTGTACATCTGCAGAGTTTAAGGATGGATGTTGTGGAAAAGACGCATCAAATTTTTTCATTTTTATGTTTAAAGTGGGTGCCAGAAAAACACATGTTTTTGCCCCAACAACTTCCCTTCCAATGAACAAAGCATGTATATCTAACTCTGTTGTACCAAAGTAAAAAAATATAAAATTGCCTGCTTTCTCCTTCTTAGAATTGGAAGTTCCTTTGTTCCTGGTGTTTTTAACCCTCGTCTCGTGAGAGGCCATTATTGGCCTCCTTGGACATGTGAGGCCAATACTGTGGCCTACTTTTGGCAAACTGAGTCCTGCGGGAGGGCAATATATTGAACAGCAATGCTGCTCCTCGTCTTTTGTTTATTCGGTTGTGGCACCTATCGTTTTTTTCACGCTAGTTTCGTTTGTTTATCTACCCTGTCACCCTTACTATTTTAAACAAAATGGTATAATCTGATTACGTCTATTACAATGCAATTGTTTGTAACTATTGGTCATACTCATGTAATAGTAGTACTGACGGTCTGATTTTCTGAAGTTCGAACTGATGAAATCTTGGGGAAACTTTTGACTTTGATGTTGGTTGTTGTCTCCATGTGAAATGAGAAGAAAGGGGCCATCTGTGTACATGTATTTGAGAAACCGATCTATGTCTGTAATAATGAATTCTGATGTAATACTATGGCATGCTGCATAAGGGCATCTGTTGGTGGGTTTTTCATCAGAGAAAACTGGGAGAAAATGACCGACTTTGTTGTTGGTCGTTGTCTAGTTGATGTGGTAATTAGAGAGATACCTCTGTTGCTTTGATTAAACTGCTTTCAGTAGATGTATGAGCTCTACAATCTGGAAATCAAATCTCTTGCTAAAGGTGTGCTAAGAAAACTAACATCACAGTACATGGAAGCTTTACATAGTGGAGGAGGGGGAAGGTAATGCCATGGTGCATGTGGATAATACACTAAGTTCAAGGCTTAAAAAATAATTTGTTTACCTGAATGGCCTGACTTGGTGATAATAAAAAAAAAGCGCAGAGCACCTGGGAAAGATTAATACCTACACGTATTAAGCGGCAAGTAAATGCAGAAAATTCTTGATCATGGGCCTTCTATTTAACAACAGAACTTATTGCATCTCATCACAAGTACTTTATCCAAATATCATAGGGGTCACTTATGATTTATCCACCATTATTGTTGTTTTTGCGCCCTAAAGTAAACTCACACACTTGTTCACAAGGACCTAATTGACCTGACCGCTGAGGTTATTGGCAACATGTGACTGATCAACTCTCTGGCCTCTCATTATCCCCGCACAGAGCCTTACGTGGACGAGTTTACCCAGTGTGGGACAAAGGTTAAAAGATTTCCAAGTGGAATTGCCAATTTATTATTTTTTGACATTTTGCGATCGGACTGTAAAATCTCTTTTTCTAATTAACTGTTGCTTCAAGCAGCTTGCTGTAATGTTACATAAACTTATGAAAGAAAGAAATTTGTTCATAGATAAAAATGTAGAAATAATCATTTCACCGTGGCCACACACATTCTAGAAGCCTGTGCAAACTCTGAGACATTGCCATTCACTTGAAGTAAAGTTTTTGGGGAAAAAATAAATCTTAACTGTTTTGGCCTGCACTGTAATAAAGACAAAAATATCTGGCCCACTTTATTTTACGGTGCACATGAACAAATTCCAAATGAACAATTTCGTGAAAACCAAAGGAATAAAGAGCATTCACTAAGGCATGACAAAACCAACAGAAAATTGCAACAGGAAACTACTGATTCCTCCTGGCAAAAAAAAAGGAAAAAAAAGGCAATCTTATTTTCAGAATTTGATTTTCCATGCATATGTCACTGTTTTTCACTATAATATGCCTGTCACATTGACATAAGCAGTGACCAAAAATTCTCAGACAAATCAACAAGTTTCTTTCTTATCTGTATTTTAACAGCAAACTCCATTCAGCAATTCACTTTATTTTCATTATGGTCAAATATTTTCTGCAGAAGCTTTCGGAAATCTGAAAAAAAATGTTCTGATTTACGGATTGAAATTGAAAGAGCTTATCTTGCTTTGATATTTAAAATTTTTTAAGTATGTAGTTAATACATGTACATGAATCATGCTGTATTCTAGAATGATACAAAAAGACTTAACATCAGATTGGACATTAATGTATCAGACGAGAGATTCTTATTTTCTTATTACAAATAGAGGGCAATTCAATGAGCAAGGGTAAGTCAATGATGTATACTAGGCTCAGAATTGCTGAAAAATAAAACAAAATAAAAAAATAAAATAAAATGAAAAACAAAAATAAAAACATTAAATTAATAAAGCTCCATGACATACTGAAATGGAACACAGTACGACTAAAATGATCTACCAGTAGTTGACAGTTAAATGAGAAAAACATACAATAAAGAATGTAATATGACAATTCAATGATTTGTCACAAATTGAATACATGTAGTTGCCCTTTCACTTGCAGCACTGCCTGAAAAAGATCAAAAGGCTGAACAAGATCAAGAGGGAGTGTAGGCCTACACCATTCCTTGACATCTGATAAGACAAAAGGACTTAGAAGCAGGGCACAATAGTAATTGTCATGCTCATTACAGCAGATTAATGTTAGTGCAAGTGGAAGCCACCTTTACAATGTGAAAGTGGACACAGTTAAAAGATCATGGTCAATGCCATGTAGCACTGGCTTGAAAGAGGAAATGTTAAAGAGAAAGTTTAGCTGTTGCCAAAGCATCAGATACAACATAAAGACTTATCAATACATTTCCATGGCGACAGTATCTGACAGATACAGATTCCACTTTGTAGATTATATGTTAATGTTTTTCATGAAAGAATTATGAGCATCAAAAGAAAAAAATGTATGTTTACATAACAATTCTCTGCACTCTAAGAGAATGGAAAATGATGAAATGTGTTGACAGCACAAGAGACATTTAACTCAACACTAGCTTGCTGATGGGAAATGCTCTATGCTTTCAAGCAAATTGCTTGGGTGCATATGGCATTCTTTTACCACAGCAAAACATTACGAAGCAAACACTGAAATAATTTTTATGTAACGGGCATGTCACGCTTTTTAAAAATCATACAGGTTGGAAATAAAAATGATTCAGTTATAATCATAATGGATGTAGTACACCAGATTCAACTGTTTATGCAATGAAAAACAATGAAAAAGTAATGCATGATATTTCACAAATATAAAAATATAACGCAAGGAAAATGTGTCCTTTCTTGTCCCTTGTCCTGCGGGAAACCACTATATTGGCCTCCTCACGCAACATGCGAGGCCAATATTGTGGCCTACATTTTGCAAACCGAGTCCTGCGCCTATTGTTTTTTCACGTTTTTTTTTTTTTTTTACACTAGTTTTGCTTATCCTGTCACCCCTACTATGTCTAACAAAGTGGTATCATATGATTAGGTTTACTGCAATGCAACTGTTCGTAACTTTTCGTCATACTCATGCAATAATACTGACTGTCTCAAGTTCGAACTGGGGAAAATGTTGTGGAAACTTTTGACTTTGATGCTGGTTGTCGTCTACATGTGAAATGAGGAGAAAAGGGCCATCTGCATATTTGAGAAAGTGTTCTGTCTGTAATAATGAATTCCGATGTAATACTAGGCCATGTTGCATATTAAGGGCATCTGTTGGTGGGCTTTTTTCGTTGTCTTTATTTGAAGTGATAATGAGAGAGATATTGTGTTGCTTTGATTAAACTGCTTTTCAGTAGATGTGTACTCAATGAGCTGGAAATCAAATCTCTTGCTAAAGATGTGCTAAGAAAACTAATATCGTAGTACATGTACGTGGAAGCTTTACATGGTGGAGGAGGGAGAAGGCAATGCCATGATACATGTGGTTAGTACATTAAATGCCTGGCTTAAAAGACTGATTCGTTCACCTGAATGACCTGACTCAAGGAAAAAGAAAAAGTGCAGAGCTCCTGGGAAAGGTTAACGTGTATTAAACAGTATGTAAATGCAGAAAGTTCTTGATTATAGGCTTTTACTTAACAACAGAACTTATTGCATCTCATCACAAGTACTTTACCCAAATATCACAGGGGTCACTTATGGTTCATCCACCATCACTGTTGCGTTCTTAAGTAAACAAGACACACATGTTACAAGAGGACCCGACTGGCCCGTGAATGAGTTCACTAACGCGGGACGAGAGTTGTTAAAGCACATACATATTCGTTCATACACACAAATCATCTTAAAAATATCATTGAATACTTTTTGGCCCAGTGCAGCAAAAAGTTTCTGATAAACCACTTCAGAAGACCACTCAAATCATTTAGTTTCAACTACTCAAGCCCTTTTCTTTCATTATATACCTTTTTATCTGACATCACTTCCTTACAAATGACTGTCAAAAGTCAAATAAAAAGTTCATGATGCTGACCGAAAGACTTTGACATGATAATACAATTCATATTTACATGTGTGCATATCTGAAGAAACAGCCACCCCAAAAGCCCGCTCACAAAGGAGTATTTGGAATACAAGAGAGATTTCCAAAATCTGTCAGGAGCAGTGTAATCTATGTAGACATGAAGCTACAACATGGTTACCTTTACTTACAAGTTACTTTGCCATACAACCAATACGAGATTGGGACCAAAGTCTCTCTTTAAGCAAAGTATTTAAGAGTAGCCCCAGAAATCCCAAAGAATTCCCTTTAATCCTGGTAACCTCCGTCTCAGACCTGGCACCAATACCAATTGACAATCAGCCAACTGACTTTCTAGAGCTGTTCTTGAATGCTGATTTCTTTGATCTATTCACTGTTCAAACCAGTAATTATTAGGAAGAAATAATTGTAGCTTCCAATGGGCAACACTCACGAATGTACGTTCGGTCACAAGTAACTTGTGACAAAATTATAGTGTTCTTTACATTCTTGTGAGTATAGGGATTGTCACAAAACCCTAACTGAAGATTATTGGTCTTCAGATGATGTCATTTCAACACCTTGGATTCCATTAATTGCCCTGAAGCTCTCTTCCATTTTACAAACATCCAAAAAGAGGAGAGGCAAATGCCATGGAGATGCCCTCAATTGATTAAACTTTGACCTTGCAGCAACCACTGAAGGTAAAAATCAGTTCTAAGTAGAATGGCACCCTAAGGATTATGGTTTGGAGTTAAGCAGTTGCTGGGCAACACCAGCAGTGACTGGGTCAGGATTTGGTTAGTTCGTTCATCAGAACACCCACATGCTTTGGAGGTTTGACCAGCTGTTGAAAAGAACCTTCCACTCAACCTTATGATACAGGAACTACAGAAATTCTGTACTGCTATCATTTATTGGGTGATGTGAAGCATTACAACTGCTCTGTAAAGCCCATGTGGAAATTAAATTCATGTCTGAAAAGAAAAAAGATGACTTCAATTTGTAGTGCATGAAAAAATAATTTTAAAAATGGTTGGACAGTTGATTACAGTTTAACCCCTTCAGTACCCCATCGACGTACATGTAGGTCACAGAGCAGCGCCTAATATTTCCTGCAATGACATATTATAGGTACGTCACGGAAGTAACGAAAATAGACTATCTCATGTACTTAGATGTCATAAACAAATGGCTTTGCAAAGGACTCTGTTGTGAATCCTAGCGCTGTGAAGCTAAAATCAATAAATAGACATCCCAGTCAGGACCAAAAACTTAGTTATAGGGTGATTTGTTACTGCTAGCTTCTGTAATGGATGACTGAGCTCAGATTAGGTCTACACTGTTCAAAATGACGGACAACTTTACAGACGGGCCCACAACGAGTACTGGACGTTCACGTAGATCAAGAAAATCATCATTTGAAATTGGATTCCTATTCCATGATGATTCTAGTGATTCATTTGTATCTGGTTCATAAAATGTCCTATCACCTGATGAGACAGACTCAGAAGAGGATGAACCTAATGAGGGTGATAGTACTACTGCTAGGCCTAAGAAGAAAGCTTTAGCAAACGAATGAAGCTGTGGATCTAGATCTAGATCTAGATTGCAGACGTGACAATATCACAATGTATACACTTCTATTGGGTTTACTCATAAAATAAACATGCTACACTTATTTGAAATACACTACCTAAATTTTGCAAAATTCCTTGCGTGCAGGAGAACCAGCATAGTAAAAAATAGGCACATACTTAAGAATGAAAAACTGACATATTGAAAAGGTTAAGGTGCTGAGGTTACACGGTCATTTCAAGTCCATGAGCAGTTTAAAGCTAAAAATTACATTGCTTCAGGATGGTAATTTGTTCACTTTTTTTAACTTGAAATTTGTAATTTTCTTTCTTCATAAATGAAGGGATTCTGTAGCACAGGGCAAACTGTCTGGAAAAGTAAAGAGATAAAAAATACAGCAAAACTGTGCAATGGTTGTAATGACCATGTCTATACTCTCTACAAGTACACAATGAAAAACAAAATGTTTACATTTTATGAGAAATATTATCATCAATGAACTTTATAGTCTGTAAATCTTGCTTCGCGCCAAACCTATGATCCATTTTCACTAAAACTGACTTTTACTTTCGATTCCCAAATGCTTATCAGGAGTTTTAATTCAATGATGCATATAACCAAGCTCTGTCATTCTTGTCAGCACCATCAATTTGCACTTGACAGACATTTCGACTGAATTTAGATCAGACATAAAAATATATTATTCATTACAATGATACCGCAGTTGATATCATTATGTATATGCCACCTGAGTGAAACTATTTTAGTTCACTTTTGCAACATATACAACACTAACTGTTCATGAGTAGTAGGCCTATTCACTTGTGTGGGCAAAAACATGATGTGTAAATGAATCACAAGTTGCAAATAGGTAATAGTGGTTAAAAATTGGATTTACAGGTTTTGTTTCTGTTCATATTACTGTATGTGCATGAATGTTTCACTAGCAGGAACTGTTAAGCATTTTATTAATCCTAAAGATGAAGATTCTAACCGAGCTAATGCCTGGTTTGGAAAATAATATTTCCTCAATAACCACTGCAAGCAAAATTTCACAGAAACCCAACCATCAGTTTTTGTGAAAAGCAATGACAATGTGGCACACTGCAAGGTTTATGGACTAAGCAAAAGACTACATGTAATTCTATTTTTCCCCCATTCTGACATCACCTTCTTTCATTCACTCAATACTGCTATCCCATCTCCATTGGATAAAAGTACTGATTCATCATGATGATATTACCAGGTACCTTGATGGTTTTCACTTTCAAATTCTTTATCTGGCGTGTCACAATATTTGCAGACGTTGTTCTCCCCATTTGAAACTGTAGCCATTCCTATGCATAATAATGAAAGTGAAAGGAAACTTGGACAAGTCAGAAGCAAGTCATGATTAGTTTATGACATCCGCATGAAAATGATGCTTTCCACTGTCCACCTGGCAAAGAGGAACACTTCAAAAGTCTTTGAAAATGACTTGTTTGATGATGGTATTGATGAATTTACTGAAATGATTCCAAAAGAACTTGATCCACATGGAGCATACCCTAAAACTACAAAATCAGTAATTTCTTTTCCCTAAATCCAATATCAAAGAGAGGTGCCAAAACAAAAGTTACAGGGAAGGCCTTTCCCACTAAAATAAAATGGCACCTGTCAGTCAACCCCGATACAGATCTAAAAATGAACCCACAGTGAAAACACAAGGCTCAACGTGATTTTTCTGTGAATGGCGAATCTGAAGCTACTGACAGGGAGTATTGGGCAACAATGACTTTTTAAAACCCCCTCTCAAAGTCAATTCTGAAGAGACATACCTCCTCAAAACTTACTGAGTGTGATCTGACAGAATCAGACTTGTTTTCATAAAAGACCATTTTATTTATTAAAACAGACAAATAAAATGTACAAATGTCAAAAACAACTGTCTTTAAAAACAACCATCCACGTAATTCTTCTTTCGCCATGTCAAATTAAGACTTTATTTGCAGTGTTCCTGAGCTTTCTTTTTCAATATTCATGATTGCTGGAATGGGGTCATGAATGGTCTTTGTTGTCCCATGAGTGCTTTATCCACTACTGTTTTCAGAAGAGTGTTCTTGAATGGGACAGCAACCTTTTGGGGGAGAGAAGAGAAAAAATGAACAAGAATACAAAGTTTTGCCATTACTAACAAATAAGACTGAAAAAGAAAAACACATTGCACACTGAAAGTCACATTATGTCAGTTTTCAATTCCTTTCAGACTAAGGCATGAAAAGCAAGGCCTTTTCATTTACACAAAGGAATTTCAGCATATATTCCCAAATTGACTGTTCAGAGTTTCATTTTAACTTTCTGCAATTTTCTTAAAAGCATCCCCACCACCCCCTCTCCTGCCTCAATGGCTCCTATACTTTAACAATCAAGGAAGGGTTTCGAGCCACTGTCATTAAATGACGAGACTTGTATGGGTGCCAGCAACGGGGCCACCTGAAACGCACTTGACCAAATCAGCCATATCTGAAGTCACAAACACCGAGACATGCAGTGATAAAACAACAGACCTACCAACTAAATGACACTTAAAGCACGTATACCAATGCCGTATAAAGGCAAATTTCAAACATCAGGGAGCAAAACACTTTACCTGTCACAATAATGTGTCAAATTTACTGAATATTTGATGCACATCTATAACTTTCCTTACATATAACATGTGTGACAGCAGCAGTTGTTCTACAAGATAAATATTATTTCCCAGTTATATCTGAATGTGGAAAAATTTCTCCAATAAGCTTGTAAAACCTATCACAAACACCCAATGGACAAAACATGTAACCACGGCTTTTGTGCGTGTTTATTAATGTATTATCTATATATTTGTGTCTCTTGAGCCAATAAAAAAGATCCTGTTGTCTCCCTTTCAATTCAACACCGTTATGCTGGGTTTTCATGTGTCCGGAAATGGAAATAACAACGGAAATGTCAAAACCCATCAAGTAGTGAAATAGACCTACATGTACTTAATGGATTTTTGATGTATTCGTTTCCGTACACATGAAAACGCGGCTTTAGTAGTATGCCGTTGCTCGACCCGCACTGCTTATGACTCCTGTGGTTATAATAAAAGCGTCAGCCCTATAGGCCTCACTCAGGCGTGATGTACAAGTACTGTTTATCGGACTGAACGAAGTGAAATCCGGCTCTGCTGATGATATTGATGCCGGAGAACTAAAAGAATCTGAGAGGGGCCCCTTCAGGCCTTTATAAACTAAAGTATCCGTCTTCGGGTTGATCTAGTAGAATGATTATTAGTACCAGGACAACGTAAATCAGTACAGATCTTGGGGGCATGCTCCACCTTGATCTAGATACTAAGATTTTGCGTAACAGTGGTAACATGTCAAATCAGTCCGCACAACACACTCCACATTCACAATACCCACGGGACCAAGCAAACGGGCATTCCGAATGAAAGCATCCAAGGATCGCCAATCAACAACGAAAATTTCGAGTAGATCTACCACTGCAGGCATCTAAAGCATTAATTCTGGTTTAGGCCTGACACACAAAGTCAGCGCAACACATGATAAATGACAGGCTATGATTAGGATACGATACGCCGAACGTTATTGTCAGCACGATAAAGAGCAGCTGATGCATGTGAAGTGCTTGATGTAAAACTGTGAATCACCCAGACCACGACGGTAGCCCTGTGTTGAAGACACACCTTGGACGTGTGGATGCTAAAAATAGGCCAAAATAAGACCGCAAGCTTGCGGTTTTTCTTTGATTAACCGGGTTTTGTTGCTTTTTTTGGGGGGTTGTTTTCAATTCTTCATATCACAAAACCGGAAATTTTTTGTTTTGAGACATAGTTAAACTGGAAATCCGGTATATACCGGAGGTCTGGCACCCGTGGACTTATGACTAGGATAAACTCATTTCTATATTTTGGTAAAGGGTCATGCAAAGAGACAGCAGATTTAAAAGTAAAATAGCTAACAATAATCACAAGTGTGTTATATATCCTGTACCTTCAAGGGATTCCCCAGTACACAAGATCCATTCATGTCCCCCACAGCAAGAACAACATCATAGACTGTTGCCAGGTACAAAAATGCTTTGGTGCTGAGAGGGTTGACAGAAAAATATAATTAAAATTAATGTGCCATATGTGCATAAAGCTCATCAATTATAGAAAGTATATACTGAGTAATCAACACTTTATATGTGTGGTGGTCTGGAAAAAGCGCGGAATTGTCGCAATTCAGCTTGCAGAGATTATAGGCAAAATATATTGATTTTGGGGTCGGAAGTCATTTTAAGATATTGGTTGTTTTCTGTTTTTAAGCCATTTATCTAATGATCTGGAAAATATCAACTTGCAACACTAACTATAATTTAATGAATGTGTTTAATTTGAAGATTTCTGAGGCCTATAGGTAGAATGCGCATATCCACCATCTTGTCTGTCCGGATCCACGCTTCACCATGGCGATGGTGGCATTGATTTTGATTCGTTAGCTGATTTGCACTGTGAGCACTTAAGGCGTGGCGAACCAATCGGCAGCGAGTTTTTGAAAAGTTCACCACAGTAAACAATGACACGTGTGTATACGCACATGGGAGACGTTCGGTCAATATTATTCTTTCACTTCCCTTCCCTTGTCTACATGGATGGTAGGGAATCTGACCAGCTTGGATCCATCCTTTCCACCCCTGTCATAACAGTCAACTGCAATGCAACCAGCAGGGATTTTAACCACTTTTTTTATCTCAAAGTTACACTTGTCAGCCGATCGGATCCACCCGCCATGTTGTTTGGCGGAAGAACAAAACAAAATCACTGTGTGATGTCATGCGCATTCTACCTACTGATGATCTAGATTTCTGATTTGACGTGCGGACAAGGCACCACAATTTTGCGATGAAAAGAACCCATACAAATCCACATCAATCGGTTGGAAATTTCATCACCATTCTAACTGGCACACATGCGCATGAATACAGGACACACTGATATTCAAAAACTGAAGGTGGAAGATCGACTTCCGCTTCAAAAAAAAAATATTTTAAGTTTTGTTCAATTTTCGTCAACAAATCATTATTATTGAATATCAAATGTATAATTTTAGTAAAAATTATTCTTTTTAAATCCAAAAATAAATCAATAAAGTACTCTACTAAAGTTTGAAAGTATAAAAAAAACGGCTTTATTTTGGTCACTATTTTTCATTTGTTTACATTCTTCAAAATGGCGACCAGAGAGAGAGAAGAATTGTTCATTGCCGGTCTTCTCAATCAAAACCTAAATACAACCGATAGAAATGGCTTGCTTGATGTTATTGCCAACTATTAAATAGTAACTTTTGCTTCATGCCTGTGTACTAAATTGTTATGTAAAGTTGAGTTTTTGCTGTTTTAGCAAAATAAATAGTTTGCACAATCTTTTATGTCCGTTTTCTCAGTTTTTATATTCTGTGACCTGGCATCTTAAAAAATTCATTAAAAAAAAAAAACTAGACAAGATTAATAAAAAATTTAAAAACCACAGTATTCAGAAAAAGATCAAGTTTCAGAAACCACAAGAACTAACAAAGTGAAATTTGCGACAATTCCACGCTTTTCCCAGACCACAACACATATATCACTCTCCCTGCCATGGCTGAGGGAAAAGTTCCATGAAGCAAGAGCCATTCATGTTAATAACTGCAGTCTTGAATATGCAGGCTAATAATACCTCAAAAGGCTCTGATCATACAATTTTAAACTGGATGTTGTGAAACGAAATGAATTTGCAATACTATTTTGCATACAAAAACTGAAAAGGAATATTTTTCATTCGCCAACAATTAATACCACCACTAAGCAAACCTTGCGCCAAAAAATTAGACAAATTTTACGAAGGTTGAAGCAAACAAAAAAAACCCAAAAAATTGGGCACCTACCAGCCTGGCGCACTTCCATTATTTATCATGCAGATATCAAGAACATGGTAGCTTTCAAATGCTTTTCGAAGAGAACTCTGAAAATGGAACACCACAAACAAATGTTGAACTATCAAGTATATCTACTCTGTTACAATGGTTCACATGGGGTTAAATATTTTGTATAACTCTTTAATATAAGATGATCCCCTAAAAAAAATAGAGAGCTTGATGAAAATATTCACATTCGAATTTAAAACTGACACATTGCAAGGGAAACAAATATTTTCTGATGATTTTTTTATTCTTTGCTACAGGTTAAAAGACCAACAGCATGTAAAACCATGTTAACTACATAAATATAGCAACAGTAAAATAAATTCTTTGGGATCAGTGCATATATACACCTTGGCACCGTGTACAGGTCATTATAATAATGCTACTTTAAACTTTTCAAGAAATGTCTTAAGACTTAATTCATATCAAATTAGGAAGAAAAACAAGGGAAATCCTCAGCATGGATGAAAACTGCTTTTACCTCCAAGGAATTCTTAGGAAAATTTGCCACATAAATGCTGCAGTCTATCTGGTATTTTTCTGGATCAGCACCAAGTTTTGATACATGCATGAGGGGAGGCATGTCTGAATAGTCTGTCTGAAGCTCTGGCATCTTTTGTGTCTGGAAATTGAACAAAAACCTGAATGCAGAATGTCACTCTTAACAGTAGGGTGAAATAAAGGAAAACTTTTGAATTATAATATTTACATTCTTAAATACTCCCTCCATTCTGTCAGTGAAATACAAGAAGCAGTTACACGTACATGTATTCTAAAAATTCTATGATTAAATAAAATCTCTTCAAACCAAATGAATTCTTCCAAGCACAGCAAGACATTTATAAAAACATTGTTCAGAAAAACAAATGAAAACACTAACCACTGTTAACATTAGAAATAAAGTAGCAGTGAGTAGTAGTAGTAACCTTTTGGACCCCTGATCCCAAGCTTTTCCCTAAATACTATCCCCAGGCTTTACTGAGGAGTCAGTGACGCCACCCAGAAAATAAAAAATCTGAATCAACCCACGAAAAAATCTGAATCTGATTAAAAAAAAATCCTGAATATGGATGAGTAACTAAGAAAAATAAACTTGTATTGCTATTATATTTTAATCACTTCTCCTTTTTGGTCACATAGGAATAAATTGAAAAAGTTGTTTCGCATTTGCAAAAAATGCACCATGCCGCCAAGGGTCAGGTTGTAAACCTAATTTCATCCTAGGTCCGATGCAAATGAAAAATTGTCCTAAACTTCAATACACCGTCATTTCTATTCTACCGTTATTCTGCTGAATTAAGAACAAAATTTCACCTGAAAGGCAGGTTTAGGATGACAATATTAAAAAAAACCCACAACAAACAAACAAACAAACTATCAACTTAGGCATTTCAACTATGCCCAGAAAGTGAGAAAGAGAAATTACAAAACGAGTAAACATTACCTTCTTGTTGTTCCTAGGTTTTTGCTGTGGTTTGGCAGTGGGACTTCCTTCATGAAGAAAGGAAAAAATGAATAAATAAACCTTAACAAGCTACTATTCAGAAAAAAAAAAAAGTCTAAACTTTCTTTTATATACGCGAACTATTTCACTTCATTTGATACAAATTACAACCCTCTCACAACCATTCTCAAAAACAATATTGCCAAACAAAAAAAAAGTTTTTTGTCCTCCTTGGTTTCAGAATGAGGTGAAATGAATTAGGTTCCACTTTAAATGACAATTTAAAGAAAGCATGCCTTAACCATCGCCTTGTGGGAAAACACTATTGTGGCCTCCCTCACACAACACGTGAGATCACTATTGTGTCCCATATTTTACAACCCAAGTCCTGCGGGAGGCCACTTTGATGTATGACAATGCTGCTCCTCTTGTTTTGTTTATTTGGTTGCTGTGACTCATTTTTTTCACACTAGTTTTGCTTGTTTTTATATCCTGTCACCCCTGCTATGTCTAATGAAATGGTAGCATCCAATTACGTTATTATGATGCAACTATTCAAAACTATTCTTCACACTCATGTAAATGATGACGGTCTGGAGTTTGAACTATGGAAAATCTATGGGAAACTGAAAATAACAGGGCCATCTGCTTATTTTAGAAGCCATTCTGTGTGTGTAATAATGAATTCCGATGTAATACTAGGGAATGCTGCATAAGGGCGTCTGTTGGTGGGTTTTTCATCAGGGAAAAAATGACTGACTTTGTTGATGATCATTGTTTTTATTTGATGTGGTAATACAAGAGATGTTTACTTTGGGTAAACTGCTTTTGAGTTCAGAATGTGTACTCTACGTGCTGGAAATCAAATCTCTTGCTAAAGGTGTGCTAAGAAAACTAACATCATGGAAGCTGAACCTTAAAATAGTGAAGGTGGGTGGAGGTACTGTCACTGCATGATACATGTAGTTAGTACATTAAGTGCCTGGCTTCATCATACTATAATGGAGCTAAGGGTGAAAGTTCTGCCCTCAAAGGCCCTTTTTGGGAGGGTTCCAAAACTCTGGAAGCATTCTCATTGCCTATAACTCGACTAATTGTGATGTAAGGGGATAATATACAATCGTCGCCCGCATGATAAAACCTCACAAAGTCGATTTTTGGCGAAAATCGTTTTTTCGCGAAAATCTATTGTTCAGACCCTTCTCCATCCCCTCACAAAATATTAGAACCAAATTCCATTCCCAAGTGTGAAAATTTTAATAAAACAGTTTCGGTCACAAACCTCCTTATCCGTCACGGCCACAGAATGCGCACAATCAAACCTCACTAACTCTTTAGCAGGTTTTATCATGCGGGTCATGCGTTTGGCCCGCCTACCTGTCTGCATGATAAAAACTCCTAAATCCCTAGCGCCGCCCCCGAGGACAGTCTGACAAAAGACTGTTGGTGCTCGTCAGTCAATCATTAGCTATCTGTGCACAATAGCCTACAAATCCTTTGGTCATTGTCATCGGCGTATGTTTGCAGATGTTTAACAGCAAATCCCACCCCACCTTCCCTCCCTCTTCTTCTATTTGACTGTTACCCTCCCTCGCAACAAATTTCTTTCTTGCGTGTACTTAATTAAATACTCACATATTAAATTATTTCAAAAGGATAAAAGACAATTAATGACATGTGCTGGTTTATTTTGGTTTATATCACGGACATTTCTTCTTATTTTCATTATTACATGTATTATTAATTTAAATCTTGAGAGTAATTTCTTTTGCCGACAAAAATTGTATGCAGTTGGTGGGATGGCAGTTACACAGTCTATTGTTAGACAACAAGTGTGCGCTCCTTCCCTTATTTCTGTCTCGCGGTCCAGATGGACTTCAAAGAAGTGGACAATAATCATATTTTAATCTCCTTACGCAATGTCGCGTCAAGCCACTTTGAAGTTCGCCGACTGTGGCAAATGTAGATAGGTCAGCACTCTTACCTTCTTTCATTTCACTTTTTGAACTCCTGTTGATGTGACATGCCGGCTTTATATCCCAGGAGGTCATTCATACTCGTATGGGCTTTACTTACGCCCCCCCCCCACACACACACGCCGCAAACCAATGTACATTTAATACCACTGGCTTCAACCCCCTCTCCCTCCTTGTAAGAAAAAAAAATATTTTAAAGTTTCCAATGGCATTTGGCACGGACAAATTGGCTGTTCCACTACCATTATAGCCGGTCTTTGATTTTTGCATAATATTCGTATAACCTATTTTGTCAAAAGAAATGTAAACAAAACCAAAATCAAATAATTTGTCATCGTCAAACCGAAACGCTTGAGAATGCTGTCACTGGAAGGTGCCACTGCTGGAGCACCAGCAGAACTATGCCAGTTACAAGATGGAAACGCTCCATCTCTACCAACATTAAAGAGACGGAGATCAGCTAGTGTCACAGAAATGAAAGTCAGCCTTAGCTTATCGAAACCACCTTGTTCACCTTCTAAGACACAAACAGCAGAATACATCTTGAGAGAAACTGAGGCTACAGTTTTTCTATCAAATTAATGATCTATCATTGCCACACGAAAACTCTGAGAACGCTGTGACAGAGACAAGTCCAAAGGGAAATGCCAGCGCTGGACCGTGAGTCCTATGCAACAAGACTGAAATGATTCCACTGCCAATGGCCTGTCAACAGAGGTAGAGAATTAACTGAAATATCTTTTCATTCAAGTGTCTTTGAAGTACGCTCTACGTGCTCTGAGGACATACGAATGTTGCAAAATGATGAGGCTCATCAAGAGAATGTGAATGTACTGCAAGATGCCCCTGACAACCAGAAAAAGTGAGTATCACTGTTACTGTACAGGAAGAGGGGAAGGAAAGTCTATGCTCTGGCACTGAACCAGCGTGGGAACGGCAAACTGATCAAGAGAATGACATAATCAGCCCATGTGATGTAGTGTGTGAAACAAATGACGAACAGATTGGTAATATGAAAGGCCCATAAAAGCAGATGATGCACAGACTTCTAAAGCCAAGGAAAAACTACTTGCTGAGCATGAGGATGTTGTAGTGACAACGATGGATTTGCAGGCAAAGCTCCCCACTCCAGGTCTAAATGCATTGGCCTCATGTTACAAAAACAAACTTGTATGTCTATAACTTTACAATCTACAATCTGGCCAATAAAGATGATGTGGAATGCTTCTTGTGGCATGAGGTGGAAGGAGAGCTAATGCCCAGTGAATTCGCACCGTGTGTGTCTGATAACTTGGGGCTACAAATGTACAAAAACAGTACATCGACAGCTGTACCTTCGAAAATAGCAACCTTACTCTGGCCAAGGCTCTTCTCTGCTTTTCAAGATTTAGAGCTACAGTCATGGAGCAGAAGTATCTAGAGAAGTGTCACACTATTTGTGACTATAGCAGGATGTGACTGTGCTTTCAGCAGTACATTTCTACCGCACGGGTTAACATCAATTGTCCAGCATACAACAGGGAGAGATAGGTGAAGAGAGAGAAAGCGAAAACGAAGGGGAGGGGGGTATGTATCACAGGATGAGGGGGCCATGGATCAAAGGAGGGCAGGACATGGAGATGAGACCATGATAAGTGGAAGAATATCAAAAGGGGAGGGGGGCGGCTAAAGGAAGGAGGCAAAAGAGGGAAAGCATGGAACGATGGATGAAAGGAGAGGAGGAAAGAATGAGCCAGAAATGCCGAAAGAGAAAGTCTGCACGTTAAAAAAAAAAAGTTGATTTTTAATTCATAAACCGTTTTTTTAATTCCCACAATATAAATAATTTTTAATTCCCACAATATAAATAATTGCTCATGTATGTTTTTTTTATGTTTTCATGTTCCATTATTCCAAGCCTTTATCGTCATCTAGTTTACTTCATTGCGGTTACCCGTCTTCCACTGTCTCCAAATATTTCTCCACTTTTCCTAAAATCACTTGATATCTCTCCTGCAGCTATACAACTTCATCCATGTCTGGTACACACCTGATTTGCCTTCGAATACTAGTCTTTACAAAGGCAAAACGAAGACACGCCTGGATAAAGCGGTTTGCTGGTTAGTGAGCGAGGGGAAATGTGCACAATAAAACCGCTTTAAGGATAATGAGGTTTTATCGTGCGGATTTCAGGTCAGCAAACCTGCTAAACATCTAAAACATAATTGTAATCAAAATCATCAGGGTGAGACATCCTGCAGTGTATTTGTAAGAGCAAATGTATACTTATGAGAAAATTTCAAGAATCTGCGACCTGTGGTTTGGAAATAAATCAGTTTTTTCCTTCTCCTGTAAAATTTCCCAAACCGGCTTTGTGAAGTTTTATCACGCGGGCGACGAACTGCTGCAAACTCTGGATAATTTGTTCATTTTGCATAATTCACACATAAAATTCGCAACAAACACTTCCGACTCCATGCTTTTAGAACAGGGATGCGCTATTTTGATCTATTTGTAGTACCGTGACACAGTTTCCCTTATCATTCATTTGCTGAAAGAAGCAAATTGTGGATTAACAAAAACATGGATCGCCTGTAAACTTTAGCGAAAAAGGGTAAACAAACTCCAGAGTTGGTGCGGAATCCCAGTCGATACTGATTCTGTCATTGTATTTCTTTGTCTGTGGAAGGAACTTTACTTTGTGTCCTAGATCTAGATCATTATAAGTAACAAAGATATTTCTCCCGGGCAAGGTTGGGTAACTCAGCTAATAAAAAATAATTTGTTCATGTGAATGGCCTGACATAGAGACAAAAAAGTGCAGACAGGGTATGTCAATGCAGAAAATTCTTGATTATGAGCCTTTAATCTAACAGTAAAACTTATTTGCATCTCATCACAAGCAGCAATTTATCCAAATATCATTGCATACTAAAGTAAACACGACACATGTGTTAGAAAAGACCTGACTATTGAGATTATCAGCAACATGTGAGCGAATGGATGACTGGCCACCGGCTCTTCCTGCGCAGGGCATTATATAGAAGAGTTTACTCAATGCGGGACGAAGGTTAAAAAGCGCAGCTTGAAAATGAAGGGTGTGTTCCAAACATGGATTTAGCCCTCGCCATACATAGGTGATGAGTCCACATCATGTAGAACATGAATGTCACTGCCCCCCCAAATTTATGAATGGCCACAAGCAAGGTTAGTCTGGCTGTTAACCTATGGTGTATTACTTTCTTGTTGTTTGATGCACGATGATGCTAATATCTGAATGTGGTCTTCAGTACATGTGGATATATTATTCTTATTACTAATATTAGCATTATCTTGTACTGAAGCCCATCACATGGAAGAAGTTGAAAACTGTCTTTTGAAGATTATTTTTTGTCTCCAATAAAATGCAATCGCAAGCATTTCACGACTACACTATGAGAATTCTGCACAGTTTAGTGACAAAAATTTACCACCATATGTGAACTATTTTAGGCTTTTCTGCACATCAATATTAATATTCTTTATTTATTGTTTACTTTCAATGAACTGAGCATGGCATCCATTTCTTCTTCCATTGACACATATTTTAACTACAATTACAATTTCATTCTGTTTTAAATGTTCATTTGTCTGTTCCTTTATTTAACTGTCCCTGCTTGCATTCAACTCAACCAAACCCCAAGCAAACAGATCACAAACAAAAACTTTCCGTACACCTATTTTTGATAATATTCATTGGCAACCCATGAAGACAAACCTTTCTCCGACATTTTCTGGTATTGCTCAAACTTTCCATCACATTTACAACTTAATATTTAGACAAAGAAACAGATAGCCAGCTCTTTAAACTTCATCAAAGCATAAGAGATGCCACCCTAAAAAAAAAACAAAAATCCGAATCAACCCAGGAAAAAAACTTGAATCTGGCGGAAAAAATCTGAATCGGCACAAACAACGACGAAAATTCAAACCGGCAGTACTAAATCTATATTTTACTTTTGGTCACACAGGAATAGGCTGAAAATCATCTTAAAATATACACACTTTTCAGTTTATTATCAGTTTTTTGTATTGGCCTTAACCATAACTGAAAAGGAGCCCTGCCCAGAAGAACGGTAGCAAACTTAATCTTTGCTCTGGAGCTGTGTTTTTACCACAAATGTTAGATAGGAGCTGACTTGATATGTAGGATATTTGATTGTAAAGTTGCACAAATGCCGTGCATGATTTTTGCCCATTCTGTGCTGTTTCAGTGGTTTTCCCACTCTCGTATTTTAATTTGGCAATTTGTGCCCCTGCAACATCAACCTTCTCATTGGCTTAGGGGGACTTGAGAAATCTAGGTCTAGACAAGTTTGACTGATTCTCCACAATCACAATCGCCGCCTATAGATCTTGCTATGCCTATATCATTTGGTGGATTCCTCCTTGCGTCATCATTGCTGCCAAATACATCCCTTTTACGCTTAGACAATATCCAGCAAGGTTTAGAACTGACTCAACAGATATAGATCTAGTTATATTTAGAACCGATTCCTCCTCCTGGCACCATCACCGCCAAATACACACGTATATCACTTGGACTTTGGCGAATAGATCTGGCTAGGTTTAGAATTGCCGCCACATGATACCATATGAAGAATGTCAACAATGCTTGCAGCAAGTGAACAAATCACTAAATGGTGCAAAAGAAGCAATAAGGAAGTAGGAAGAACTTCCGGTTTATTCCTGAAATGATCCCAATATTCTGATCCAGCGCATTTTGTAAAAGATACATTTAAAAACTAGAATCTGGAAGACAAAAATGAAAAAGGGGACAAGGTGGTCTAGAGGCAAGGTGCTCGCCTCTCATGCCAAGGGTCCCGGGTTCAAAACCCGGGCAGTGCAGGCATGTTGGAAATTGAGATTTGTCTCATATTTTCAAGTCCCTGATCCTATTGAGGGGGTAAGGATCGAGTACCTAGTCTTCTCGGATAAGGACGAAAAATTTCAGAGGGCCCATGTGCACGTTAAAGATATCGTAAAGAGCAGTCCGAACAGGCCGCTGCCCGGGGCAAAATTGAAATTAATAGATGAAAATTTATTCATATCACCCCCCCACCAGCAACAACAAATTTATTATTCATTATTAAATATATATTATTATTAATAAATATCAATAAATATTCAAATATTATTTGAGTTGTAAGTTGTGAACTGTGCCTAACAGGCTGCGTTACAATTTGCTCTGAGATAGAGAGAAGTAGAGAGAGAGAGAGTGAGCGAGACAGGGAGAGAGAAAGAAGCAGTGTAGTGTGTTGAGCGCTTCGCAGGCGCTCCATTCTGCTCTGTGGTTTACATGTTGCTTCTGTAAAGCGCATAGAGCATTTTAATGGATATGCGCTATATAAATGCCATCCATTATTATTATTATTATTATTAAAAAAAAAAAAAATTGTGATTGCGGGAAGTAATGAAAATCGGACTACGGGCCAAGCAAATTGGAATCATGCCTGTGTTTCACGAAAAAAATCGGAATGATTCTAATTAAATCGGAATAGATGGCATCTCTGAGGCATTTCATTGGCCAGCATTGACGACAACAGTTTCCTCTGAATTTTCCTTGGCGCTGAAGCCACTGACCTATAACACTGTTGCGAAACATGACCCCCATGACATTAAGCTGCACTGCCAAAGTGGTAGAAGTTCGAAACAAACAAATAATAAAAAAGGATGATTTTCTGAATCAAGTCACGGCGGTTTATTCTCACGACCAGAGCGGATCACTTAGTTCGCCCGCCGGAAGGTCATTAATCACGGGCTGAGCCCTGTCTTGACAGGTGCTCAGGTACCGCCGCCACTAAACCTTGCCGGAGGCCACGAAATTTAAAAATTGGCCGTTTTGTTAGCTTTTCTATCACTGAACCTTTCATGAAAACCTGGAGGTGTGAGATATCAATTAAAAGCCCAGTACCTGCTCACTGTCCTTGTCTTTGTCCTGTTGTGATTGCATTATTCATTCAATCTTGAGCAAGTTTTGAAAAGTGTGTGTAATTTCTGGTCAGATTTTTCATTTTTTTTGTTTTAAAAAATTCATATAAATTAATTGCTACTTTAAAAGTTGGTCATAGTTCTTCTTCACTTGCGGCAACCGTAAAGACGTGTAGTAAAGGAAGAATTGTCATTAGGCGTGCATAAATAAATGACTTATCAGTAGGTCAAGTTGTGTCACCTGGTTTAAACGATGAGAAAAGCAAGGGAAACTCCTATTAAACTGTGGAAATTATAGGTCTTGAAATAATTAGCAGTGATATAATTTAGCAACATTTTTAAGATATCGATTTCCTGATAATTGAACAACAAAACTCTTCCACCAACACCATACGGACAGTGTGAACAAGTGAGAACAATCTGCGTAAAGCTTGTGGCGAGCGAACTCAGCAAAGAACAACATGACAGAAGAAACCTACACAACCTACAGACTTTAAATCCCACATGTCGCATCATTTGAATAATTTACCATAGCCGGCCTTTTATAGTAAATCGCTGTCACAAATACACGTAACGAATAACACCCTTGACCACCACACCAGCATGACTTTCAAGCCACTATTGACACTACACACACAATCAGGAAGAAGTTCAGTACAAGTAATAAGTGCTACTCTGAAGCCCACACATTTATTTCACATTCTTGTCCCCACTGGGCCCATCCAGGACCAAGTCATGGCAGAGAAAACACAGTATTATCTGGAGATGGAAAATATGTTTGCCCTACAAAATAACATTGAAACTCCATATTTTTTAAACATATTGCCTCGACTTATCAAGAACAGGATAGAAAGAGAACCGGACGGGGAGCAACTAAATTCGACAATTAAAAAATTGAGACAAAAGCATTAGGAGAAAGAAATGACCATACAGAGTTACAGACAGCCATGAACGAACATCTTTTACAAGTACAACTAGAGCTGAAATCATTGATTCCCCGGCAAAAACAAAAACCAACAAAAAATTGAAGAAACAAGTCACAACGGTAAAGATTCCGTCACAGGAGCTATCGATAGTGTTTTGTGAGAATTTTAACAATGTGTCTCCGTGTGTTCAAGCGCGTTGTTAGATCTTGTAGGTAGAAATTTCCATCGTGAGAAACCTCAGTGTGTGAACAACGGTGCTCTATTCACATTGTCTTTATTACCGTGGAGTTTCGGTAGGAAAGTTACCCTAGAGATTAAGTTTCTGTGTATCCATCCCGTTAGCACATTATCTATGTAGTAAATTATGGACTCTGACTACACATTTGAAAACGCCTAGCGCTAAAAGTAAGTTTGTGTGAAAGGTCAATCAGTCGGCTCTGAGTTGAATTTTGAACAACATGATTTTAAAGTGTCAGTTTCTTAATATGAATTTTTTAAAAACATATATTATATCGTAACTAACCTTCCACTGCATATGCCCTTGTTTCAAGTGCGTCCTTGTTGTATGTATATTTATATTTTGTCAAGAAAATTATATGTCTGTTAAGAGCATTAAAAACTCTTTCTTTTGATATCTTCACATTTATTACTTGACTTAAACTGTGAAGCTCACGCGTATTTTTTCAACGCATCAAAATAGCACATAGCAGCGATATTACCGCAAGCCGGCCCAGTGGAACTCAGGTAACGACCTGTGCCTGACCCGACATGCTTGGCGAGGAATGCCATTAACTAAGTGCACCGCTCTGAAACCGCCGTGAGGTGATTAATCACACATAAAAAATAGAAAACTGCAAACTCCAGTTAATGCCTGGTATATTTGGTATTTAAACACAGAAATAAAAGTAAACCCAGTCCATTTACACAGGCTTTTAATTGTTTATCCATGGACCAATTTTCACAGGCAAATGTTTTAAGACTTTTTGTACTTTCAAGAGCCTCTGCGGATAAGCACTGGACAATACCATTTTGCAAAACCACAGACGGGGCACAGAAAAAGAAAATGATTCAATTGGCATTAGTGAGTGAGCGGCCCAACACACCATGTAAACAGTGAACTGGCCCCCCAAAGGATGTGCTTTGCAAATAGTAAACTACTTCTGTGTCCCTATGCAGGATTAAGGTCAGTTTTGGTCTTTTTGGGTCCAATTTCTCAGAAATTTTTAAAGTTATCAATGCCATGTTTAATTGGGGAATTGAAATAAATACTGAATACATTAAATATATTTTTGCGGACATCAGTTGCAGATGAAAATCTACCTGAGTCAACTCCATCATCTCCATTTTGGGTAGATTTATTGAAGTCAACCAACAAGGCCTTCTTTCCCTGTTTCATGTTGTTAAGTTCACCAATGACTCGTCTTGCTTCTGATTCATTTCGCATACTGAGAAATGCGAACCTACAGAAACAATACATTTAGTTTTGAGTGCATCTTGAACTAGACTCCTTACTATAGCTGGCAACTGCCAAAATACAATCCATAAATTTTCAGCTTCATGAAAATAGGATAAAACTTTCTAGATCAGCTTCATCTTTAAATAACATTGTTGGAAAAGGTTTTCAATGTATCTTGCTTACTGATTTATATCTGTTACCATTAGACAAAACTGTTTCTACAAATTTCTTGCAGAGCACATCAATATTAACAGTATTTAAAATCAGCTGTTGCTGTCACTTTAATTTTCTGGCCATTTCAATGCATAAGAAAATTTTGAAATGAAAGTATGATTAAGCTTCAGTTCAGGATTTTCCTGCACTTGCAAAAAATATGCATTATCTGAAGCTGATCTGTTTTTTCATGATAAACAGTTAAACTGTGAGACTTGTTTCATACTATAAATTGTTTACTGTCTCTGATTTATTAATCCAGTTGTAGAAAATACTGATTTATTCAAATACTGACATTTCTGACCATTTCTAAAAGTACAAGGGTGGAGTAAGCTTTCACAAGGGTAAAAGTATCCTAAAATTTTGAGACACATCAACGTTGAATGAATTTGTAAAGTCTATCTACAAGTTGCCATCTGTGCCAAAACAAAATATTTTATTGTACAAAAATCTGCCACCAGACCAATACTCACAGTTTGTGAGGGCCTTTACTCAAAACTTTGACCTGGACTGGACTGTATGCCTTCACCATTTCTTTAAACTCTTCCTATGGAGAAAACATGAATAGAAACTCAAAAACAGTTCAAGATTTGGAATCTGATTAATAAAACTGCATTTTCACCTGCCGAAATTCAATCAGACCTCTCAAGCAAATTTTTTCACATTTGTATTTTCAAACTTAATTTTACTTCATTATTTCTTTGGGAGCTAATTATTCTACATTCAAGCAATTGATCAAAGCTAATATTGTTACTTAAAAAAAGAGAACATTCATCGCTTTACTACTTATAGAAAATATTTGCTATAGGCTCCTTCACTGGGAACATGCATCAGTGCTCAATCCATCCTCGGTCACCGAATCCAAATTTGCTGGTGTAAAGTGCAAAATTAT
This sequence comes from Onchidella celtica, assembly GCA_963931925.1. Classification (NCBI taxonomy): domain Eukaryota; kingdom Metazoa; phylum Mollusca; class Gastropoda; order Systellommatophora; family Onchidiidae; genus Onchidella; species Onchidella celtica. The sequence continues at coordinate 39,179,739 of OZ007567.1, forward strand.
AGACCATACTCATAGTGTCAATTTGGGTATAAACAGACTGGACCATTTTTCATACAAAAAATGTTGTTTTTTTTTCTCTACCTCATGTTCAATATTTGCCACAAACAGTTCAGTCTTCTCAGATCTCTGGCAATCTGTTGATGAAACAAGGATAAGCTCCCTCAAGATTAAGCAACACTATTACTAGGAGTAAGGAAAGTCTTAGAACTCAAGAACTTGGACAGATGAAAATTCTGATCAAGTCAGCTTCTTACGTCAATCTGGACAATTTACTGCACAATAGAAAGCACTAATGAAATTAATTCAGATACATATGCCATATACATTTAATTTATTGTGCCTGCTGATGTGAGTCAAGAACTCCAGCTCCCCACCATATATTTTACAAACTCAAAACACTTATTAGATGAAAAGCCCTATTTTGGAAGCTTGGGTTTGCCAAAAATGAAAATTCATAATCAAATCAGTGCAATTTTTTGCTGCAGACAAATATGAATATTGACAGTTTGAGTACCTGATACTTCGAGGGATTGGAAAGCTGTTCTATCTTATTACAATGGGAATACAAAAACATGCGGAAGTGAATGTGGCTGCTGTGCTCGTGAATGGGGAGGCAAAAGTGTCACAGAACAAAGGCAGAAGTTCCGTGTCTCTGGTTTGCTATAGACATGGGAGCAACATAAAAAGTGGGAGTTCAACTGTAACAATTGAGGATTGCAGTATTTCTGTAATAATAATAATAATAATGGATGGCATTTATATCTAGCGCATATCCATTTTAAAATGCTATATGCGCTTTACAGAAGCAACATGTCAACCACAAGGCAGAATGGAGCGCATGCGAAGCCCTCAACACACTACGTAACACTGCTTCTTTCTCTCTCTCTGTCTCGCTCACTCTCTCTCTCTCTATCTCAGAGCAAATTGTAACGCAGCCTGTTAGGCGCAGTTCACAACTCAATAATATTTGAATATTTATTAATAATAATATATATTTAAAAATGAATAATAAATTTAGTTGTTGCTGGTGGGGGGATGATATGGACAAATTTTCATCTATTAATTTCAATTTTCCCGGGCAACGGCGTGTTCGGCCTGCTCTTTACGATTTTCAACTGCCAAGGTATCTTTACTGTGCGCAATGTGCACAGGCCCTCCGAATTTTCCCCCTTATCCGAGAAGACTAGGTACTTGATCCTACCCCCGAATAGGATCAGGGTCTTGAAAATATGAGACAAATCCCAATTTCCAACATGCCTGCACTGCCCGGGTTTTGAACCCGGGACCCTTGGCATGAGAGGCGAGCACCTTGCCTCTAGACCACCTTGTCCCCTGTAGCATTGACCAATTGTTTTTCCCAAAGCATCATTATAATAACTGTCTATAGCCTTTCGTTTGTCTTCTCTTTTTCCATCCTATGCAAATGTCTCCAGTGCATTCTACCTTTGGTTTTATCCTGCCAGATCATCTCTTGCATTTCAAGAATGGCAATTCTGCCTAGATATTTGAATCTTATGACTAAAAGAGCAACCCTTTGTGCATTCTTGATGAAACATGACAATTCTATGATAAATAAAACTACCCTTTACTTCCTAGTGAGGCGTCTTTGACCATCTTTTCTTGCAATTAACCGAGCAAGCTGATATATTGTATCAGTCTGCAAGAGAAGAAAGAGAACAGAAACATGCATAGTCTGTCCTCTCTGAACTGTTTGAGTTAGTAAAACTAGATAAAGCGTGCATGATTAAATGTTCGATCATGTACAATAGACAAGCACTGCAATAACAATTTGGTTTTTGTCCGACTGACCGTATCCGCATAAAGTCACTTTTTAAACTGCCTATCAGTTCTTCAGACAAACTGAAGATCAAGCACAGAATATTATCTGACTTTAAACTGCAAGGATATAGTCTAAATACAATCTGACTGCAGATCAGTTTTTAAGGCAATACGGAAACAGCGTAAAATGAAAATATTAGATGGGGCAATTGCTTGCTTCGATTTATCAATTATTCCACTTATTTCATAAATCTTGCGCAAAAAAATTTTTTTTTTAAAATAGAAAAATTATTTCAGTACCTGATTCTGTACTTGATGCACTACTTTTGTCATTCTTCTCCTGATGTTTAATATGAGGCAATAATCCATTCTGTGAATTTTTTTCAAACGAAGTGACGTGATTTATTTTTTCTGAGGCTGCTTTTGTAGTCTCGCCATGAGAAGGATCCATCTTGGTTTTCCCTTTTTGCTGATTCTTGCCTTGATATTTCATACTTTTTTCCTCTGCTGTACTATTGGATACAAAACCATCCTGAACATCGCCAATGTTGCTTTCTACTTCCTCTTGCAACCGTTTTTCTTTCTCCTTTTTCGAATTTGTGGCAATTCTCACACCATACTCTGCCCCAAACAATCTCTGTGCTTTAAAAACTTCCTCTTTGCGAGCATATCGTACAAACACCCACCTGCAGAGAATTTGAAAAAGTTGACATATGAAATATAAATCTTAATTCATGACATATAACAATAAATATCTTTCCCTGAGGAAACCAAGAATAAGCTATTCTGAAATAAAGACAATGTAAAGACCATGCGTAATATGCATTATACCTGGCCTCTCCCATAAAACGGCATTGGCTGGGTTACAATTTATTGTCCAAATTATCACCTACAACATCTGTACCTGACTGATCAAGCGAAGTCAGAAATGTTTCACTAAATGATCCGTTTTACTCTCAATAGTCTCATGCCATCAATTTATCTTTCAATACATTCAAATGAAAGGTACGTATGTAAAATTGGGGTGACTTGTAAGCAAAGAATGATTTTTTTGTTTTGTTTCACTCAAAAATGTTCTATCAAATGAGGAGGTTGCATTATTCAAGCATACATTCCTAATGTACCCACATTTTATTTAATTATTGGGTCCTGGAGGCGATTTTTGTTATTATGAGAAATAGACAATTTTAACTATTATAATCGAATTCAGGATGTCTGAATTAGCAGAGAAAAAATGTAAAAAAATTTGTTTGTTATATTGTTGCCATGGTAGCGCCGCCATCTTGCATTCTGAGTCCCCAAAAAGTACCAAATTCAATATATATAGGCTTCGCCAAATTTTACTGGATTTATTTGAAACTTCTCTTACGTCTTATTCAATCCAATTAAAAACTTTATACAGAAGGGAATTTTGATATCTTTGACAGATCTTTTGTTATAAGTTTTTGAAAATGGTATGTAGCGGAATTCCATTTTTTCTTATTTTCTATCACAAAAAAATTCAACCCAAAAAAAAATAAATGAAAAGTTAAACAAATTTCCTTCTGTATGAATTTTTTGATTTGTTCAAACATGTTAGCCAAATTTTATACCAGTTGGTCAATAAATAAAAAACTAGTTCACAAATCAGTGATCAAAAGTGCAATTTTGAGAAAATCGCATTTGAAAGTTTTTTTCAATAAAAATGTTATTGAAACGTGTTACACGTGGCTAAAGTCATCATTACTGGTGTGCTGAACCTCAACAATGATTTCCAAACCACCAAAGGCTTATGACAGATGTGTACGAAGGAGAAGGGGTTTTGATAGCGACACTAAGATGTTATTTAGGGCTACTTTTGCAGCCCAATGGCATGACTCTTGTGCCTTTTTCTTGACCCCCTACCTCACTAAAAGGCATATTTCAGGGTTATAAACATTCAAAATTGACATTTGGTTAGTAAAATAGTGTTCCTAAATGGATAAACTAACCGAAAAGTACAAAATCGCGATATCGGTATTTTTAAGCCTAATTTCGATTTCAGGACCCACGCCCCCTCTTAAGACAACCAGAAATCTTATTCCTTTATAAAATGTCGAAGATCTCATTTCACAGAATGAAGATAAAACAATCACTGAACGCAAAACATGAAAACAGGTAGATTTTATTCAAGCTGCAATTTATGAACCAGGCATCTAAATAAATTATTTCCATCTTTCACAGTTATGAATTTTTAACCCATACCCCGCGCGCTACCCGTAAAGCCCGCTGCACGGTCAGTGACCTTACTCACGGAGAATCTTATCTGGGGTCACTGACCCGTGCCGCTATGCGATGACCACAAACGCCGTCCACGCGGTTCGGTTTTTATTGATCGGTATGAAAACATTCCCTGCTATGCCTTATTACACTTGATAATGAATTAACCAGCAAAACCTTAGCCTGTCAGTCTCTAACCAATGATCTGACTTATGATTTCAACCTGACAGCTGTAGTTTTCGTGAGAACAAAGCATGATAACTAGCCACGCCCTCCCAAGCCCTACACAAATGGTTTCATCCTGATTGACACATACTAATAAACCAATGTGGGCATTTGGGGCAAAGATTTCAGAGCTTGGTTCTGATTGGTTCTTTGATACAGACAACTCCAGATGGTGGTCAGCTTGTGAGAAAATGAGATAATATTGCAAATTTGTTGAGCAACAGTTCGCATGTCGATGTTACATGTTTTGAAAGTGTGGGGAGAGCCTTTGAAAGCTTAGTCTTTGTGATTCCGACCAGTGGTTCACTGGTTAACATGTCCATGTCACAATGCGTTTGATTTAGAAGAGATACAGTGAACAATAACACAGCGGTTACGTCTCAAAAAGGTCAGTGACCTGATGCGTGAAAATACGGCTTGCGCGTGCAGCTTGACCTTCCCGACTTTTGCTGCCCGTGCGGCGTGAGCGCTAAGACAAACATTAAAAAAAAAAAAAAAATGAAAAGAGCAGGTTTAATCTTACTTTTTTGTGTACATAGACCTCTTCACATCACCAGCTTGGCTGAATATCATTTCTAAATCCTGAAACAAGAGAACAGCAAAGCCATGCCAGTCTCCAATATAAGTTCTCTACAAAGGTCTGCTACCCTCAAAGTTATTCATATCCTGCTTGAATGCAATCAGTACAAAACTATACTGAAGAATATGTATTTTAGAACAGTAAAATGTAAATAACTGCAAATCACAGTTAAGTTCTCAATCATCAGTTTCAAAACAGAGGAGAACAAACTGAACAGTACATTTATACAAACGTGAGAACATCATGTCGTGTCAAACCAACAAATACCTTCTGAAATATGTGCCAGCAGCACTGACTGTTATTGTGGATCTTATCAGTCCTATTTATTCTGATGATATGTCATTTTGAATAATCTGCTATTTTCATATCAGTTTTCATCCTGTCCCCTCGCCGTAAAGATATTATGTATTACAGTAGACAATGGTTAAACCGAAATCAGCAGGACCACGGGTTTGTTTTCGATTTAGCGATAGGAGGCTTGAAAAATGCCAGCGTCAAGAGAGGCAGCCCAAATCACTACCATCATAGAGGATAAATAATGTAAGTGCACAGGCTAAACAGACTCAACGTGTCCTCGCATGCTCTGTGTTTTTTTTACTTAGAATGAGAATGGGTGATTGCTAAAGTCTAGGCACACTCGAAGCATGGATATGCGGGTGAATGTGGATATCTCTCAGATCAGGGAGGCATGTATGTGGACGGACGGTACAGAACCGCCGTCCTCCTTACCGTACACGATGCCATGAAATGCACTGTCCGCAATAACTAGTGTTGTCTTTCTGATGTTACACATTTTACATGAAAGGTCACTCGCGATGGACCAAATGTAACGTATCCTGCCGTCTGATTTCGGACACGTGAGGTTATAGGCCTCCCTTCTCTCCCCCTATCCCTGTAGTGCTTCCGCTCCCATGTAGGCCTATTCTACCCGACAGAGCGAAGCATGCTCTGCTTTTATTTCTTGAGGGGAGGTGTTGTAGTGCGGTGATACAGTGACTTGGCTCGATCTATGGCAAATCACAGTGGTCTGGCCACTGAATCCAGCAATTTTCTTTTCAGTTTAACCATAGGGTTATTTCGGTTTAGCGCTAGTTTGTTAACAAAGATAAAGAGGGTAAAAATCAGGGAATCTTATTTTCCTTCAGTTTAGCGCTAGTTTTGGTTTAACCGCTCTCCACTGTATATCATGCAACTGGCACTACTATGTAAAAACTGAATACAGTGGTCACCGTCTAACAGCATGCCAGCTACCAGCACGATCCTTTTAACCCATACCCCGCGCGCTACCCGTAAAGCCCGCTGCACGGTCAGTGACCTTACTCACGGAGAATCTTATCTGGGGTCACTGACCCGTGCCGCTATGCGATGACCACAAACGCTGTCCACGCGGTTCGGTTTTTATTGATCGGTATGAAAACATTCGCTGCTATGCCTTATCACTCTTGATAATGAATTAACCAGCAAAATCTTAGTCTGTCAGTCTCTAACCAATGATCTGACTTATGATTCCAACCTGACAGCTGTAGTTTTCGTGAGAACAAAGCATGATAACTAGCCACGCCCTCCCAAGCCCTATACAAATGGTTTCATCCTGATTGACACATACTAATAAACCAATGTGGGCATTTGGGGCAAAGATTATTTCAGAGCTTGGTTCTGATTGGTTCTTTGATACAGACAACTCCAGATGGTGGTCAGCTTGTGAGAAAATGAGATAATATTGCAAATTTGTTGAGCAACAGTTCGCATGTCGATGTTACATGTTTTGAAAGTGTGGGGAGAGCCTTTGAAAGCTTAGTCTTTGTGATTCCGACCAGTGGTTCACTGGTTAACATGTCCATGTCACAGCGTTTGATTTAGAAGATACGGTGAACAATAACACGGTGGTTACGTCTCAAAAAGGTCAGTGACCTGATGCGTGAAAATACGGCTTGCGCGTGGTGCGGTCAGCTTGACTTCCCGACTTTTGCCGCCCGTGCGGTGTGAGCACTTGCGAGTAAATACCGACAATTGCCGCCCCTCGCAGTGTGAGGGTTAACAGCACACTCTTTAAAAAAAACAAAACATAATTTTTTCTATATAAAAGGTTCCTTCTAACAGCAAGCTTATTTAAGTACCGTTCGCCTAAGAACACGCTTTTTTCATATGAGAGAGATGAACATTTTTTACAAACAAAGTGTATTACACGAACTTGACCACCAGACAGGCAGGCACTATTTGCAATGAACCTGTGAAAGAGCTGCTACTTTAATCAGTTACGTATAGGTAGATCAAGCTAGCATGCGAGGGTGAAGTTGGAGTCAACAGAGGATATGGGACCGCCATAATCTCTTGCTAGACAGACACGCGCTCTTTACAATGGACACATGGCGGCGGCTGTTTTGATCAGTTGCGTGCATGTAGATCAAACTGACTGTATGGGTGGAGGGCGGGAACAACAAAGGTTTGTGACCGCCCTAATCAGTTGCAAAGGTTTGAGTGGGTGGATAGGAAAGAACAGAGAAAACATTCGTCGCACTTGATTGGTTTTTGCATTCAATTGATCGGATTCTTTCCAATTTTATCATGATTAAGCCTTAATTTACCGCAAGGCATAACGCCTCAGTCTACACTTATGAAGCATGTAAATTACACAGTGCACATGCCTGCATGGTTCCCTCCCCTATACTCCTAACAGCACGTTCGCCTACCAGCATGCTAAACACTGTCTCCTGGGTACTGTGCTGTTAGTAGGTGACCAGTGTACAAGTTATGTTTTCTTGCTCATCAGAAATCGAATTATCGCTACTGCTTTGTTTCAGTTACTGGTTGCAGCTTGTACAGAAGGGGATCAAGTTTTGTGGGCTTAATTGCTACTAAGAATAGTCCATGTCATATGAAAATTTATATTGAAGATATTAAAAATGTTTAGTTTATGCAGAATGTATTTCATACCATCATGACTCATCATATGCTCAATGAGACACCAAAGGAGATAAAATCTTACCTGAGGATTATGAGTGGGACACTGTTCCATGGGAAGGCAAACTGAAAAGAGTCCCGCATGATCTGGCTCTACTTTATCCATGCCACTAACTGATACACAACCTTGATCTGTGCAACAAATGACAAAAGTAAGCTCTCACTGTAGAACTATGAATATGGGCACCTTCAATTCACAAACTTGTAAGACATTCACTGAAATTTGAAAGAAAAAAACCCTGTGCGGTCAGGGACTATCGTTTCACAATCCCAATGAGAGGTTTAGATTGGAACATAGCGGATGGGACTGTCTCTTCACCTTCCATGGTACATCATTTGCTTTTAATTCTCCCCTTCTTAAGGGACAAAAGCCATAAAGAGTGAACTGAATTTATATTTTTCCCATTTTGTAAGATAATGGCACCCAATTAGTTTGTACCAGAGAACTGCTGTTTCCTCAAAAGCCATCAGTTTGGTAGGAAACTAGCTTAATAATGATCCACTATTTGCTGTGCATTATAAAGTGAAAGACAAGTTTATTATGACACAACCATTTCTAGCACAGATTTTGGGGTATAAAACAATCTTTCTTCTTCTTCTTCTCCCTCCAAACTATGAAATGGGATGTTTCAGCCATCATATTTAAATAACAATGTTTCATGATTCTATTTCTAATGCAAAAGACTTGAATGTTGATATTATATTTCATAAAAGAAAACAAATTACTGGACTAGCAAAGAAATTCTCTTCCTTACCTGTGGAAGTAATATTCTGAGTAGTACTTTCTTTCAGCAGATTTCTGTGATAGTCTTTCGGTAGTCTACCTTGTGCCTTTCTTACGCTCACTGGCATATAGCAGCTGGGATCATTCACTCCAAAGAATTTTATTCCTTTAGGTGTTTTCTGAATTCTATAACCAGAAAACAAAGTGAAATTACAATTACCATTATAAACAATAATTTATCACCAAGCATTAGACTACATTCACACATGTTGATTAATCATAATTAATGAAACATGATGAGGGTGTTTCCAAATATGGTTGAGTTCATTAAATGCCAGATCTGGGAAACACAGTTCATAATGTGGACCAGATTTTTTTTTTAAAACCATGAAGATGTTTACTATTACGAATACTATATTTATTTGCGCAGCACGGTGTATAATCCTATCTGCTCTACCCTGTCTTACTGCGAAAGAAAGTTTTCAGTAAATCCTCGGTCTGGTCTACATCCCAATATCTCATTATCTGTTTTAGTGCTATTTTCAAAAGACTTGGTTCAGTGACAGGTGTAAATACCAGCTAATGTTCCATCTTGCCTGCACTTCCCATCTCATAGGATCCCTGATTTCAGGAAACTGCGAAGATTTCCACAAGAACAAATAATTATTCTGCAATTCCAACACAAAACAGACGTGACACATTTCAGTGAGAAATCCACTGTTAAATTTAGGCCTAGTTATTATTTAACTTAGATGAAACAGTGCCTGTTGTCTCCAAAATACATCTTTTTTTATTTGCAGAAAGTTAAAAAGATATGATCCATGACATGTGTGTGACTGACACTTTCCAATCCAATGGACAAATAAGTCCACAGCAATTCAAGAACACCAGTGTTCACCAACACAATGTGAACCTCACCACAAAGAAAATTAGAATTGCATTGAGATGGCAAGCCAAAATAAACAAATACCACATTTCAGATGTGATCAGACAACTCAATCCCACCTAAACTTACTGTCAAGTAATGGCATTGGCAGTAAATAAATAGGGATGGGTTGAAAATTACTGCAGACAGAAATTAATAATTTATTCTAATTCTATTTTTTTTCCATGGCAGCCATACCAAATGTGCTGGTCAAAACAATTGGAAAAAATGTGTCCACACAGAAATATAGAGACTTTAGGTCTCTATAAAATTGTGCACCAACATAATGCATTGTAAAAATTTCAGGAAATTGGGAAATTACAGAGTAGGGCTATTTGTGGGAAACAACACTGTCCTGATGATTTATGACATGTCCATGTGACGCAATGCGACGGTTCGGCCCGGAAGGTACAGGCCTAGTTATTGAGTAAATGCCCAAACAAACTTTTCTCAAAACTTTATGTCTTAAAAAAAGTGATGGTCATCAACTTCAATTGCTTATAACAGTCTAAAAATGTTCAGAATTCAATGAATCTAGCATCAATTCCAAGGGAAAAGAGAACTTTCTTTCACTTGATACCAATAACTCGGTTTACCTTAGAACCCTAACCTGTACCTTGTGGACTGAACCATCATGATGCATCAGTATACATATGTAGGGCCTACTGGGCAGTTTTTGCAAATTTCTTTTTTTTTTTTTTTAAAGGCATTTCTTATGTTCACACCAATCCTTAAATTATATTAACATCATATCTATCATCACACCATTTTTTTTTTATCCCAATAGAGAAAGGAAACAAGTATTTAATATTTTACAATTTTTTTGCCCTGCACTTTCTTCACCACAAGTGATGCTTCATGTCTCCTCTTCCTCTTAACCCTAGTCCTGCGGGAGGCCACTATATTGGCCTCCCCGCGCAACACGCGAGGCCATTATTTTGTCCGACGCGCTTAACTGCTGGTCCTGCGGGAGGTCACATTTTTGTATAGCAACGGTGCGCCTCGCGCTTTGTGTATTCGGTTGCCAGGGCTGTCGTTTTTTGTTCGCACACTATTTTCGCGTGTTTATCTATCCTGTCACCCCTACTATATCTAACAAAATGGTATCGTCCAATTACGTTTATTACGATGCAACTATTCGTCATACTCGTGTAATAGTACTGATGGTCTGAAGTTCGAACTGGGGAAAATCTTGGGGAAACTTTTACTTTGATGCTGGTTGTCGTCTACATGTGAAATGAGAAGAAAGGAGCCATGTGCGTATTTGAGACGCCGTTCTACATCTGTAATTATGAATTCCGATGTAATATTAGGGCATGCTGCATAAGGGCGTCTGTCAGTAGGTTTTTCATCAGGGAAAACTGGGAGAAAATGACCGACTTTGTTGTTGGTCGTTGTCTTTATTTGATGTGGTAATTAGAGAGATATTGTGTAATTACTCTGTTGTATTCAACTGAGAAAAATATTCCACCAGATTTTGAGGAACACCTCCAAAAACTGCCAATAATGGCCGAACTTGACGCTGAACCTTCCTTAGTCGAGCTTTCCAATGCAATCGACCACCTGTCTGCTGGAAAAGCCACAGGAAGTGACAACATTCCTGCAGAGGTATTAAAAGACCTAAAAGGCCCACTTTTACCACACCTGTATAATCTGTTACTGCAGTGTTGGAAAGAAGGCGTGATACCACATGATATGAGAGACGCCAAAATTGTCACACTTTACAAGAACAAAGGAGACAAAGGCGACTGCAACAACTATCGAGGCATATCCCTCCTCAGCATTACTGGAAAGGCTTTTGCTCGCGTCATCCTCTGCCGCCTTCAACAACTGGCGGAAAAAGTCTTACCAGAAACACAATGTGGCTTTCGAAGCAAACGATCAACTATTGACATGATATTTGCACTTCGGCAAATCCAAGAAAAATGTAAAAAACAAAACAGGCCGCTTATAACATGCTTTGTGGACCTAACAAAGGCTTTCGACACCGTAAGCCGATCTGGCCTGTATGCAGTCCTTAAATCCATAGGCTGTCCACCAACATTGCTAAAACTTATTGCATCCTTCCACACTGACATGAGGGCATGTGTCAACTTTGAGGGCTGCACATCCAATTCATTTGCTGTAAACAGCGGTGTGAAGCAGGGATGTGTTCTTGCTCCTACCTTATTTGGTATATATTTTGCAGCCCTACTCAAGAATGCCTTTGGTCAATGTTCAGGTGGAGTACTTATTAACACCAGAGTGGACGGCTCCATTTTTAATGTTGCCAGACTAAAAGCAAAATCTCGTACAGAGCATATTATGTTACAAGAGCTCCTCTTCGCAGATGATGCTGCAATCGTGGCCCACGATGAAACCACGCTCCAGGCTCTCATCAATAGCCTTGCCAAAGCCTGTGACAAATTCATGCTAAAGATCAGTGTCTCAAAAACTGTAGTTTTGACACAAGGCTTGAGAAACTCCAACCCAATCATGCTGAATGGCTCTCCTCTGGAGCAAGTGGGAAAATTCTGCTACCTAGGCTCAACCATCAGTGGTAGCACAGACATAACAACTGAAATAAATGCCAGAATAGGAAAGGCGGCCACAGCTTTTGGCAAACTCTCAAAAAGGGTGTGGAACAATAGCAAGCTGACCATCAAAACAAAGGTACTCGTGTACCAAACTTGCGTCCTAAGCACCCTGCTGTATGGCTCAGAGACATGGACCACCTACTCCAAACATGAAAGATCCCTCAACTCCTTCCACCTGCGCTGCCTACGCAAAATTCTCAAGATCAAGTGGCAAGACAGGATCTCAAATATCGAAGTTCTGAGCCGAGCCAACATTCCATCAACTCAGGCTCTCCTAGGCAAAAAAAGACTGCGGTGGCTTGGACATCTCCACCGTATGGAAAATGATCGCATCCCCAGACAAATTCTCTACGGGGAACTTGCTACTGGCAACCGACCCAGAGGTAGGCCACATCTGCGATTCAAAGACACTTGCAAGGTCACGATGAAAGCATTCAACATCGACCCCAATGAATGGGAGAACCTTGCAAGTGATCGAAGCAGATGGAGACAAAAATTGCGCAGTGGCACGCTCGCAATAGACTTCAAGGCAAAAGAAACATACCTGACAAAACGACAGAGGCGGAATGAAAACACTCGCCAAAGTGAACCCAAAAGACTGACCTGCAATCACTGCCATCGCACTCTCGGGTCAAACATTGGTAGAATAAGCCACGAGAGAAGCTGTCAGTCAAAGTGAAAGTGAATATTCTAGCTGCTAAGACCGTCTGTAAAGACGCTAAAGGCCATATATTGTGTTCCTTTGGTTAAACCGCTTTTCAGTACATGTATGACTGTGCTCTACGACCTGGAAGTGGAAATCAAAATAATCTCTCGCTAAAACTAACATCATAGTACGTGGAAGCTTTACATAGAGGAGGGAGAAGGCAATGTCACGATACATGTGGTTAGTAAATGAAGCGAATGGCTTAAAAAATAATTTGTTCACCTGAATGGCCTGACTTAGGGACAGAAAAAGCGCAGGGGTCTTGGGAAAATGATAAAACGTGTGTTAAACGGCATGTAAATGCAGAAAATTCTTGATTTGGGCCTTCCATTTCACAATAAAACCTACTGCATATCATCACAAGTACTTTATCCAAATATCATAGGGGTCAATTACGATTTATCCACCACTATTGTTATTGCGTCCTGAAGTATACGCGATACACGTGTTCACAACGACCCGATTGACCCGACCGCCGAGGTTATAACGATCGGCGGACTGGCCGCTGGCTATCCCCGCACGGGGCGTTACGTGGACGAGTTCACTCAACGCGGGACGAAGGTTAAATTTATTATGCATTATGGTGTAGTCTAGTTAGTTTCTTGGACACTTTAAAAAACACTGAACAAAGAAGTTCCCTCTCCTCTGTAATTGATTAATTTTTAGGAAGAGGCTAGGGAGACCAGGATTCTGGTCCCTGTGTCTAGCGAGACCAGGCTTCTGGTCACCGTGTCTAGCGAGACCAGGATTCTGGTCTCCCTAGCCTGTGGTCTTGGGAGACCAGGATCCTGGTCTCTCTAGACTCGGGGCTAGAGAGACCAAGATTTTTCCCGGCCAGTGCGCATGTCTACGCCGGATCCTTCCTTCTCGATTTTTTAAAATAAGAGAACGCATCATTCCCGATCTCTTCACCTCACAGGCGTCAGCACCCAGCCTTGGCCATGGCGGCAACTTTGTCTGTTGGGGATAAAGCACCCTCGTGTACACACCGCGTTCCATAGCCCGAGTGAAAACAGTACATAGCTACCCCGGCGGCTTTCCCTGATATGTCATTCTGACTACTGCCCAGACGAACATCGGCCTACGGCCTCGATGATACAAACTGACTAGACCCTCACGTCGTTACATATCAATCTGACAATGCCTATATACTTGTTGAGTTACAGAACGCATTCAGAAGTCCTCCCAAAATCTTGGTCTCCCTAGCCCCGAATCTAGAGAGACCAGGATCTTGGTCTCCCAAGACCACAGGCTAGGGAGACCAGAATCCTGGTCTCGTTAAACACGGAAGGAGTTCCGTACTCGAGCGCCAAAGACCAGAAACTAACTAAAAGAGATGATACATAGCTACCCCGGGGGCTTTCCCTGATATGTCAATCTGACTACTGCCCAGACGAACATCGGCCTACGGCCTCGATGATACAAACTGACTAGACCCTCACGTCGTTACTTATCAATCTATCAAGTGGCGCTCGAGTAAGGTACTCCTCCCCTAGACACTTCCTAATTTTTAATGAAAAGTCAAATTTAATAGATCACTTCATCTGTCCGGAGTCTAACTTAAGACTATGGATTCCTTGCTTTTAAAATGATTTACATGATGACAGTGTGAGTACCTTCAATTATTTCTACATCTAGCATTTAAAATTAACAATTTTCACTAAAACATTTTGCTCCATAGATGAATTAATGCTTTAGAACAAAATGAAGATGCTTCATTCTAAAAACAAAAGAGAATATATAGGCTATCTGGTCTATATACCTTGCAACTTCAGGCATAGACTTTATAAAGTCGTCCAGTGATAGAAACCCAAACTTCTTGAATGCTAAAGGTTCATCCAGTAGTTTTCTGTAGTCACTTAGAAATGTCGATGAAACCACTCCTCCATCTTTGGACAAGAGCACTGCTCGAACATTGCGCTTTATATCATCAGATACTTCACATGACATGTTTGGTTGAATGAATGAATCTTGCTGGCGTTTCAAATCACTATCTTTAAGACATCATGATCAAGGTCTACAAATGAGATGATATTGTCTGTGAAATTCTAGGAAAATGTTCTTGCTGTGCTCTTTGTCATAAGATGCCCATCAGATAACTTCCAATTTGGATGAGCTTATAAAAAAAATAAAAAAATAATATAAATCTATTGATTTGCTTTTAAAAAGTAGGCCTGAGAAAGAAATCACCTTGAAAACAAGCCACTGGGAATAGACGTCTTATTTTATTACAAAAAAGTTAGTCCTTCGATTAGTCAAAAATCCCAAATATTAAAAACCCAGCTTGTGATCTACTTGACTGCTCGCCGTCACATTACTCATGACGTGTCTAAAATTACTAAAAACGAAAAAGTTCTGCACCGTCTATTGTAGGCCCAATACGCACTTTTTAAAATAGATTCCACTAGGCTGAATTCTTCTTTGCATTGCATGAAAACACTAAACAGGACTTCAAAGCTGACCAAAAAATCATGGATTCTGTAACAAAATTTTAAAAAATATTCCTTGTGAAGCTGATCCTAGCACCCATTTTTAAGTGATTCACTTCATTGCTGCTTAGCTCCGTGACGGCCAATCTCAGTAATTACTGACTCCCCTTTTGCACACTTGCGACTGAGATTACCAATAGATTTATTTGATCACAGGCTTTCTGAACTCCTTTTTGTGAATTTTCTTTGCTGCCATGGCATTCTAATATATCTAGAATCTAGATCTAGATCTATCTGCAACTTCAAAGCCCATTGAAAACAAAGGTTTGTAAGAAATACTAATCTGTCAAATCTGCGTTGTAAACTGAGAAGTGTGGCTTTGACTTAATGCAGTTTTCCCCGATGAAATCACTTATGGCTTCGTAAATCCAGAAGGTTTACTTCTTGGCCGAAATGCCATTTGAAGTAAAATTGAAGTATAAAATTCGAAAGGCAAGTTCGAAACACATGGTACAGACCAGGCCCGCTCGTGATTGGGTCTTTCACATGGCAGTCACTGCAAACACTCACATATTAGACCTAAATCTAGATCTAGTCTAGATCTATACCTGGATCTCCTAAGACGACTTAATAAGAATATGCATTCACAACAAGGTAACGAAAAAGCAAAGTAATCTTGAATAACGACCCACAACGCTGTTTTTGTTTCTAACAACAGGTATGAAGTCAACCAACACAACAAACGGCCTGCCTTTTTTTTTTTGTGCCTCCTCACCTCGCGCCACAGTAGCCAGATTTTTCACGCAATGGAAAGTTATTCTATTATTTCTATATAATGTGAAAGAAATTCCGTTGTTTCATCACGGCTGCAGTTCTAAATCTCATTACGCACATCAACTCTTTACTTGGATCACTTTCATTTTCCGGAGATATTGTGTTTGCCTCAACCAAAGGGCACTTGTTCAAGTGCATTAGCCGATGAAGCTGTCCGCATGATGTGCAATATCTCTAGAAGAGAAAAGTCGGATCTTAGTATCTTTTGCCAGCATGCGATTGAGAAATATGTATGTGCCCCACACGGAAATAGAGCGAGAGAAAACGGGAAAAAGGGAGGGGGGGGGAGAGAGAGAGAGAGAGAGAGAAAGAGGGAGAGAGAGAGAGAGAGAGAGAGAGAGAGAGAGAGAGAGAGAGAGAGAGAGAGAGAGAGAGAGAACTGAGGTTTCACACTGCTAGGAGTTTCAATTCTTCTTTTTGGATTGCAGCCAATATTTGCGTTTTTTTGTTGTTGTCGTTAATTGTTTGTTGCTTTGGGACCTGTTTGGGTTCGTATTGTATTGATTTAGTGAACCAGACCATCAGGTACAAGACAATGTTAATTCAACACAACAGACTCCACGTGTAGCCATTTCATAACTTCCTGTATTCTCTTCTGTCGCTCTTTTTCAATGAAGTCACAGACAGTCATATTAATAATAATCTAGAGTAAGTCTAAAATCCTAAACAATGTATTTAATATGATACCAGAACATCTCCTTTCTTTTAGAGATTTAAAAGATTTTAAATTAAAGTGTCCTTTCAACTTATGTTGTAATAGTCCAACTTATGTTTCCATCAACGTTCTTTGGGGTGAATTTTAGTTTTGTAAATTTTCGGGTAAGTCCATAAATATTGTTTTTGTTCTGGAAGTAAAAACTATCTACTAATGTAATATTCCATACACACACACTTTCGTTCCATTAACTAATTTATGAACTAACAATTAAGTTAATGTAAAAGTACTAAAAGTCATGATCAACTTAATTGTCCTTGATTTCTGGATATGTCATGCCATATCACAATGGATAGTTGCTTGAAATTAGTGATTTAATTATTATGTCGTTAAATATCAACAGTAAATTGTTAAAACACTTGACATGTTAACTGAACTTAAAACTAAAATGAACAGTAACTTAAACTAAGTAAGTATGAACTACTGTATGAATAAGGTAGAGACTTCCTGCCTCTACATCATGGGAGGGTATTATTATGACCCTTGCTTTATCCCATGATTACTATTACACAACACTTCTAGCTTGGATTGAAGATGGAAGATGACTAGTTCGACCTTCTCATCTCTTCCTCCCTGAATCTGGCTGGCTTGTTAGCAACATAGCCTCGAGCCATACGAGTGACAGGTCTATTTGTAGACACTGTTTCTGGAGGGGATTTGACGACTCTAGAATTTGAACTAGGTGTTGCAGGAATATCTTGGGTTTGTTCGTTATCTTGCAGCACATCATCTGGAGGATCTGGGCTTGGATCTTGATCAGGAAACGAAGACGGTACTGCTTGAAGGTGTTTCCGGTTTCTGCGCAGCACCCGGTCAGGTGTTTTCACCAAATATGTTCGGTGATCTGGATTTGTTGCAATGACAGTTCCTGGTCCGGTCCACTTGTTTTCTTCATCTGTCTTGAGAAGAACTTTCTGTCCAGACTCCAGTTGTTTCAGTTGTCTTGCGCCATGTCTGTTGTCGTAATTCCTTTTGTATCTTGTTTTCGTTTCTTTTGCTCTGTCTTGGATGTCTTGGTTGTTGACTTGTCGAGGGTAAAGGTTCCTCGGCAATGTGGGAACTTTTGTTCTCAGTTGTCGTCCCATCAGGGCGACTGCTGGGCTCACTCCAGTCGTTGAGAGAATTGTGTTTCTGTAGTTCATCAGAGCTACCTCTAATGAATTCTGTTTCAAAAGTTTCTTTGCAACCTTCACAGCACTTTCGGCTTGTCCGTTGGACTGAGGAAAGTGTGGACTACTGGTCACATGTTGAAAGTCAAAGTCTTTAGCAAAGAGTTTGAATTCTCTGCACTGAAATTGTGGTCCATTGTCACTAGCCAGAGTTTCACAAATTCCGTGAGTTGCAAAAATGTTTGTTAGCTTCTGGATGATAGCTTGAGATGTTGTAGAATTCAGTTTTACTACTTCGATCCATTTTGAGTAGTAATCGACTACGACTAAGTATTCATTTTTCCCATGTGTAGCGAGATCTACTGCAATTTTCTGCCATGGCCTCTCAGGTAGGTCAGTTGGTATTAATGGTTCATTCCGCTGAGAGGGTCTATTTTCTCTGCAGGAGAGACAGTTCTGAATCATGTTCTTGATATCTCTCGTGATGCCGGGCCACCACACGGATGCGTCAGCATTCTGTCTGCACTTTTCGATTCCTTGGTGAGTCTCATGTAGTTTAGAGAGAATGTAATCTCTTTGAGAATGAGGGACTACTATTCGGTTGTTGAAAACTAACAATCCATTCACAATAGACAGTTCTCCTTGCACTTGTTGAAAATTTTGTAGTGTTTTAGGTACCTCTTTTGGCCAGCCATCCATCACAAAATGCATCACTTTCTGTATGTCTGTATCTTTCTTGCTTTCTTCCCTCAGATTTTCTAATCGTGAAGCAGTGACGGGCCAAAAGCTTTCCAGAGATTCCACATAAGCCTCTACATTCTGTCCTGTTTCTTTATCTTGAGTTGTATGGTAATTCATTGGACTTCTAGAGAGAGCATCAGCAATGACGAGCTCTTTCCCTGGCACATGAATGACATTGTAGTTGAATCTTAAAAGTCTCATCAGTAGTCTTTGGCATCTGGCAGGGCATTTATCTAAATCTTTTTTCTTCATCAATGGAACCAATGGTTTATGGTCTGTTTGTAATTCAAAGTTATCAAGACCAATTAGGTATTTTCCAAATTTTTCACATGCATAGACCGAAGCCAAACATTCTTTCTCTATTTGGGCATAACCTTTTTCTGTTTCTGTCAATGTTCTAGATGCAAATGCTATGGGCTGAAGTTTGCTTCCTTTCATCTGTATTAACACTGCTCCCAACCCAAAACTGCTGCTGTCTGCACTGACAATTGTTTCACAGTTAATGTCAAAGAATCCCAAGGTTGTAGCTTCTGCTATTTTCTTCTTTGCAAGGTTGAATGCATTTTTCTGCTCTGCTCCCCACTGATATTTTTCTGACTTTTTCATCAAATCAGTCAAAGGTTTCAAAATTGTAGCTAGTGATGGAACAAATTTACTCATGTAATTGAGTAACCCACACACAGTGCGTAGCTCTGTCAATGATGTTGGCGGCTGTAGTTTCTGTATGGCCTCCACCTTTTCAGGATTTGGTTTTATTCCCTCCTTGTTTATGAGATGTCCAAAGTATTTCACCTCTTTCTGTCTGAAACAACATTTTTCTTTATTTAATTTCAGTCCTGATTGTTCTATTCTCTCCAAAACAGCTTCTAGTTTTCTGTCGTGATCCTCTATGTCTTTCCCATAGATGATGGTATCATCCATAATGACTTCACAACCTGGCAGGCCTTTTAAAGTCTCTTTCATTTTTGATTGGAATACTTCAGGACCTAATGATATTCCCATGGGTACTCTCTGGAAACAGTATTTTCCAAACGGTGTGATGAAAGTTGTGAGCATGCTGCTGTCTTCCTCGAGGGGAATTTGGAAGAAACCAGAGGTTGCGTCTAGTGTAGAAAAGACTGTTGCGCCATTGAATTTGGGAGCGATATCCTCTAAGTTTGGAAGCATGCAGTAGTTTCTTTTCACTGAAAGATTTAACTTCTTGAAATCCACACAGATCCGAACTTGCTTGTTTGGTTTTACTACTGGGACCATTGGGGCACACCATTCTGTAGGTTCATTAACTTTTCTTATTACCCCATTTCTTTCCATCCTTTCCAGTTCTTCTTTTACTTTACTTTCTAAAGGGAATGGTACTCTTCTTGCTGTTGCAACATTATATGGTTCAGCATCTTTGTTTAATGTTATTTTTACTGGTTCAGTTTTCAACAGTCCGGCAGCACCAAAAACTTGTTTTCTTAGTTCAGGTTTTAATTTTTCTGTGCGTTCTATGTCTTCTATGTGCCTGATTAAGCCTAGAGCTTCGGCCACATTTCTGCTGAGTAAATTGCTACCTTCTTTGTTGTTTAAGACCACAACTCTGAATTCAAAGGTCTTTTCCTTTCTCTTTGTCTTCGCTGTGAACTCTCCTTTCACTTGAATATTTCCTCCTGGTGAGGTTAGATTCAGTTTACATTGATGCAATGTCGGTTTGGTTCTCAACCTTTGAAATGTTTTCTGAGTAATACAAGTAATGTCAGCTCCTGTGTCCACTTTGAAAGGAACATTTGTATTCTGAATGTTGAGCATCGTGCTCCATGGTGGAGATTTGTCTGAAATGACTGTATCTATTGAAAATGTTTGTTCAAATTCTTCAGTCACCTCTCTAATGTTTGACCTGCACATTTTGGCAAAATGATTTGCTTTATGACACTTGTGGCAGGTTCTCCCTTTTGCTGGGCATTGGTCACGTGGGTGACCTTTCCCACACCTGCGACAATTTTGATACTGAACACTGGTAGGTCTGTGATGATTATGATTATAAGGTTTCTTATGTGGTTTGTGACCTTGTTGTGGTGCTGTTGCCCCTTTGTAATGCTTTTCATTCTTTTTAAATCCACCTGATTTTACTCTACTCATCTGAGTTTGCTGTGGCTGTGCTGTGTTATTTGTCAGCTTTTTAAAGAATTCTTCAGTCATTTCCAGACTTCTCGCGAACTGTAACAATCCTGCTACGTCAAGCGTTGATGTAGTGAGTCCTTTTTCTCTCACTTTCTTCGATGAGCAACCTGATATGAGTTGCGATTTTATTTCATCCTCCGCATTCGGAAAATTGCACTGAGACGCAAGTTGGCGGAGTTCGGAGTAAAAATCGTCAATTCGTTGAAATTCTTTCTGCCGCTTGTGTCTGAATTCATATTTCAGGATCTCCAAATTTGATCTTGGATTAAAATGATCTGTTAGAGCTTTAATGAGGTCCTTATAAGATTCATCTGAGGCTTGTATGGTATTGATAGTGGGTAATGATTCTGCAATATCATTTAGATCTGGACCACCATAAGTGAGGGTAAGAGCGTATCTTCGTTTGCTGCTAGCTATCTCGTATCCATCAAAGATGTGCTCCAGCCTGCGGACCCATCTAGGCCATCGAACTGCGGCACCTTCAGTGTGGCAATCGAATTGTTCATACGGTGGGAGATTCATGATGGACTCTGTGGTGTAGATCTAGTAGATTTGGCTCAGGTCTGAACTCATAGACTCTGCACTGTGTCGATCTATTCTTGCTGTCAGGTCTGATCTCATAGACTCTGCTCTATCGATAATAGGTCTTGGTTCATGGGCTTGGCTTAGGGGCCTTTTTTTTTTTTTTTTTTTTTCAGATACGTCTAGATTCTAGATCTGGTAATGCCAGCTACTTTAACTGACAACATGTTTGTCAGATCCCACTTCTGACACCATGTTTGGGTTCGTATTGTATTGATTTAGTGAACCAGACCATCAGGTACAAGACAATGTTAATTCAACACAACAGACTCCACGTGTAGCCATTTCATAACTTCCTGTATTCTCTTCTGTCGCTCTTTTTCAATGAAGTCACAGACAGTCATATTAATAATAATCTAGAGTAAGTCTAAAATCCTAAACAATGTATTTAATATGATACCAGAACAGGACCATCTGTGTTTGAAACATACGACTTTTTCTTTACTACGCGGTGTTTTGCGATTTATTATTATCATTTTTTTAAATATCATCGAATTTTATTAGTCTGTGGTCTAGATCTATAGGCCTACCGAGACGAATCAACTCGCCAAATTCCATCCGTCGATTTGCGTGTGCATGTATCATTGATGTCATCAATGCACACCACACCCCTTCATAATTGAGCGAAAATGACTGGTTCTCACTTTATTTATACGAGCACACTTTGAGGACATGATAGCGGGAGAAGGAATGGTTCGTGTCGGTAGTCTGACTATCCTAGCCTACTAGATAGTACATGTACTACATAAGTGAGTGATGAATAAAATCGGGAATTCCCGTATGCCAGATAAGCATTCTAATTTTATTCGAGATGAACTATAGATAGAAGCTAGAAGTCGTTGTGAATTTGAAGTAACATACTCCGAAATGCCCCCAATTTTTTTTCATGATGATTTGATTAGAATAAAGTGCACAACTCCACAGTTGTGCAATCTTGACAGTCGGTTGCATTTATTCTCTTAGTTTGTGCTTAGATGTGAAATGGAAAAAAACCTGTGTAATAGGCCTATTAAATTTTATGACTGCTGCCTATGGCTGATCTGCGGAAATTGCATCTCAAGCGGGTAACGCAAATTTGTCAACTGGTGCCATAACGGATTGTCATTGTTTTTATGTGCACAGTTTATGGATGAACAATGAACCCACAATCCATCTTACTGCTTCGGTGTTGGGCTCTTCATCAAGCATTAGAACTAGTCTAGATCTAAGTATTAGAATTATTAGACTGACGATGAGAATTAGATCAGTCCTCTCGCGGGTCGGTGAATCTGTTCGTTAAATTGCTGAATACGCATTTAAGTCGGGGAGGGGTGTATTTAATTAACCCGTGCAGCGGTGATCAGGCCATATGACCTGACACAATTTTAAACATCTAGTACCATTTATATTTATAATAATAATGCAGTTAGAGTGGCACTACCAGATAAGTGCTGTCCCTATCTTGCCCACTCCAATAGTCGATTGTCAGATTGATATGTAACGACGTCTAGTCAGTTTGTATCATCGAGGCCGTAGGCCGATGTTCGTCTGGGCAGTAGTCAGATTGATATATCAGAGAAAGCCGCCGGGGTAGCTATGTGTTGTTTTCACTCGGACTGGAACGCATTCGGAAGTCCTTCCGTTAACTAAGGAGGATCAGTTGGGGGCAAGATAGGGACCACACTTATCCGGTAGTGCCGTTAGAGTTATGGAATTTTTTGACTTGACCTAAAATTTATTTATGCTAATGTATGCCAAATATATCAAATAAAATTATCGAAGTGTTTATCCGTCGATACTGATGGATAAAATTTTCCCTAGGATTTTTTTTATCCGTCAACATAATTTCTGTATTTGCGAGTCATCTCCCCTGATTTGAACCCTTTCTCCGTCTTCCTCCCCTGTTCCCTACGAGCGTATATCCCGACGCGATCAACGTTCATATTGGGCGAGTGTTGAAAACTATAATTATTGAAATTGGAGAGACTTTTGGAATTTTATTGATTTAATGGATACACGAAGGTTCAGGTCTAATCCGTTGATATGGGTTTCTTGGTTTGGTCATACTTATTTAGTAAGACTTTTCTCACAAGTAGTCAGGGTTCTCAATAGCGTAGTTGTTAGCATCTCTGCCCGTCAGTCAAATGGCAGTGGTTCAATTCTCAGCACGACAGCTTTTTTTTTTTTTCTTGTCACGTCTTTTTATTATTAGGCATCAATTTTTTTTTTTTAATCCAAGACCAATGACGGAAGAAATTCAGTTGTTGTTTTTTTTTTTTTGTATCTACCTGCCAATCGGGGGTACAGTGGTTCGATTCTCAGCGGGGTAGGGTGTTTTTTTTTCTTTTCTTATACTATAGAAGTCTTTTTATCAGTAAATAGTAATCAATGTCTTTGGTAATTTTTTTTAATCGAATAACATTAGGAATAAATCCAGTTTGCATGTTTGTTTGTTGTTGTTTGTCATTCGTCAATAGTGCCGATAATGTTGCCGGATTAACCCAAGTATCCGCCGATAATGTTGACAATAATCAGTGTCTTTGGTAATTTTTAAAAATCCAATAACATTAGGAATAAATCCAGTTTGTTTGTTGTGGTTGTTGTTTGTCATTCGTCAATAGTGGCGATAGTGTTGCCGTACAAACCTGGGCAGTATCCGTCCATAATGTTGAGGGATAAACCTGGGCAGTATCCGTCGATAATGTTGACGGATAAACCTGCACAGTATCGGGCGATAATGTTGACGGATAAGGGCGGCCTAAAATTATACCCAAATAGCCGCTTGACCAGCGGGTTGTGGCCACAACCCCCCTAAATGGTGATTGGGTCCTATGTGACCCGATAACTGTAAAGAGAGGATGGTGATTGAGTCTTGCATCACCCGATCAGCGATCGCGAATCCGTCTTTAGCTCACTTGAGACGGATCACGCAACAGTTCCGTGACAGTCCGTTTCCGCTGTGGACGGATCACGCACCCCTTGCGTGATCAACTTTTTCAATCGATATTGCCCATGCAATGCACGCAAGTCCTGCGTGACACGTCTCTAATGCATGTAGAGCCATTCGTTTTGTTTCGTACCGAGTTTGGCGGAAGTAGGAGTTAAAGTTTTGGATCTATGACTAACCAAGGTAAGTCTGGTAAGTCACAGCAATAACTAAAAATATTGAGTTGGCTGCTTTGTAAACAAAATAGTGTCCTCTAAATGCAAGAAAAAAGAGACCAATATTTTTGAAGTTTTTGATGATAATTGGTCAGATTATGATCTAGACCCTGAGTACATGCCTCAGACGCACTCAATTTTCGAAATTTCCCAGAAAACAAAAATTGACATGATTTTCAAAAATTTATGAAATCAAAACCATAATAAAAACATCGAAATTTTTACAGTGTGTTGTGCTTCAGTTGATCTTATTTGTGTTCAAATTTCATTACAATATCTTAATTAGGTGAGTTTTTATGAATTTTTAAAACACCCCAAAAAACCCCCGTCTCCAGAGCATGTTGGCCAAAAAAACCCCAGTCTCAAGTGAATTAAAGTAATCGAGTCACAGAAGACCCAATCACCCTCTTTACAGTTGTTGACCCAATTACTGTAAAGAAGGATTTGTGATCGGGTCTTATAAGACCCGAATTATCGCAAAAAAGAACTGGTGATACTGTGGTCGTAAAGTATGTGTGGAGGATCCATGTAGACAGGGCCATGATACAGGGGCGAGGCTTCCTCATAATCAAATAATCAGTGATTACCCTTCGAATATTAATCCTAGAATTACTACGCTTTTCAGATCGAGCCCAACTCCAAGTCCATTTAGTCAGTTCAGCATTCTCTTCTACCTCGCAATTTTGGGTTTGTTGTTATAGTCTAACACCCCTCATCGGAAAGCATCTTTGTAGGGACCTACACCTTATGAACTGGTCCAAAATCAGTGATTAACAAAGACGAAGAAAACTTGACTACACCCAGAAGCTAGCTTGAGCATAGCCCGTTTTCGTCACAGCGGCGCCGCAGACAGCAAAATAGTGGGGGGGAAAAATAGGTTCATAATCAAGGTTTGACCTGATTTTAGGTACTTATGCAGGTTTTTGCTTATGCGGTCGTTTTCATCCCAATCGAAAGGTAAAGACTAGAGTGAAATAGTTTGTGTGGATCTTTTTTTGTTTTTTTGTTTGAGGTCATCATCATTGCCTTTCTCACCCTGGATCAGGGTATAGGCCACCAACAAACACTTTCCATCCCTCTCTATCATGGGCCAGCCTCTTTACATTATTCCAAGTCTTTCCGCTTCGTTGCACATCATTTTCTCTGGCTCTTCTCCACGTTCCGCGCGGCCTTCCTCTTGATCTCTTGCCCTGGGGATTCCAATCCAATACCTTCTTCGCGATGCTGTTTCCTGGCCTCCTGAGAGTGTGGCCGATCCATCTCCATCGCCTCCTACCAATTTCCTCTCTGACTGGGCTCTGTCTTGTTCTTTTCCAAACAATTTCATTGCTGACCTTGTCTGTCCATCTGATCTTAAGTAGCTTCCTCAAACATCTGTTGATGAAAACTTGGATTCTCTTTATGCAGGCCTGGGACGCATTCCAAGTCTCACATCCATACAACAGGACTGACTTCACGTTCGAGTTGAATATCCTCAGCTTTGTTTTTAGAGATATATCCTTGGTTCTCCAAATCTTGCTTAAGGACGTGAAAGCTGCCTGTGCCTTTCCAATTCGTGCTTTGACTTCTGCCTCTGTTCCTCCCTTATTGTCAATGATACTACCAAGATAGCAGAAGGACTCTACATCTTCCAGTGGTTGATCTCCTACTTTGACTTGTTCGCTTGGGGGTGCAACAATTTTTAGGACCTTCGACTTCGCAGGATGTATCCTCAATCCAATAGATTCTGAAATTTTGTTTAGGGCTGTAGTCTTTGCTTGCATCTGGTCGTGTGTGTGCGACAATAGTGCCAAGTCATCTGCAAAATCTAGATCGTCCAGCTGTGTCCATGGGGTCCATTGTATGCCATTTCTTCCTCCATTGGTGGTTTCTTTCATAAGCCAATCAATCACCAGAATAAACAGAAATGGGGACAGCAAACAACCCTGCCTAACACCAGTCTTGATATCAAAGCTGTCAGTAAGCTCACCATCGTGTACGACTCTGCAACTTGTCCCCTCATACATGCTCTTGATAAGATTCACCATCTTCTCTGGGATTCCATAATGTCTCAATATTCTCCACAGCGTTTCTCTATCGATGCTATCAAAGGCCTTCTCGTAGTCAAGGAAGTTCACTATCAGTTGGGAGTTCCACTCTAGCGACTGCTCTACTATAATTCTCAGCGTGGCGATCTGGTCGGTGGTTGATCGATTACTCCTGAAACCAGCTTGCTCCTCACGAAGTTTTGGGTCTGTTGCATTCTGTATTGAGGTAATCTAAGAATAATTTACTCTACGCACAGCAAGAGCTATCAAAGAATAATAATTATTATAGTCTAGATCTAGATATAACTGTGATCAAAATCAGCCGAACGTATTAAGAACATCAATTGATAGGTCGCTCGAACCTAAACCGCAACGGCAGATAGCCACTTCTCCGAAATCACTACACAGTGTTGTGTCACAGAAATGCCATAAATTTAAGCACTTTCTACCATTTAATGTTAATGGGTCCTTTCTGAGAAACTTCATGAGATGGTAGAATAACAAAATCTCTGGCTATGAATATGACAATGAAAACGTGCCGTTCAAATTATATTTAAAAAAATGGGTGAAATATATGCGTTTATAAGTCTGTTAGTATGAATGAATAGTTTTTCAGATTAGTTTGGCTTGTAAATTGCTGCATTCCTGTCCTGTTGACAAGAATAGACCGCTCTTTAGATTTTTGCAATGCCTAGCAACCGTTTCATTGTTTTAGTCGCTGCATTTATGATTATGTGAATATGATGTAGCGATACGTCCTATTATGAGGATCTTACTAGCTTAAATTCTGATTACCCTCTGCAGACGGCCACGCTTCGCCCCTGCCATGATAGTCTCATGAACGTTTACATGAGAAAAATAGAGGTCATCACCAACAAAGTAAGTCAAATGTTAGTGAGCACACACTACCAGCCCAATCAGCGTTGACAGAGGAAGGGGTGAGGAGGAAGGGGATCGGTGGAGGTGTTGAGAAATTTCGTACTAGTTATAGCTCTCACAATTTGCGTGACATAGTTCTATGTCTTCTTCTTCTTCTTTCGTTCACCATAGTTCTATGAGCTTGCATGTGTCTGAATTTTGTTTTACATCCTTGCACTTTTCAATGGTTCATACGTTGTAAACTTTAAGTCGAAGTGTGCTGCATTACAATTCAGTCAGGCGTTATTAGTTATTTGCTTTGGTCAGGGTACCTCATTTAATCTGCATGGTTGAGGAGATTTTGTATATTATTCTCAAAAATGAAAAGGAACCCTTCAAATGGAACAAGAAATTTACCTTGCGGATGATTCCGGCGATGATTCTCAAGATTTTATACTTGAAGATTGCGGCGACGATCCTGATTTTGATGCAGATGAAGACACTGAAGGTGATGATAATGATGATGTTGATGTTATTACTGCAGAAAAGAAGGAGCCTAGCACAAGCGCGGAATCAGAAACTCTTTTCATTCGCCAAAATGGAACTGAGTGGTCAAAGATACATAGTATAGAGTACTTGTAACAAGGTCGGTCTTCAGCCCTTTATGGGGAAACCAAGCACTGCTGTTTGGCAGTTGTTAATGTTATATCCTATTGATGCAGCAGATCTTTTCATAAATAACCCAGAACTTGAGCAAGTTATTCACTTTGCAATCGAACATGGCATGGTGCCTTAATATTTAGAAGTCATGGTGGCCAAGAATTATGGAGGGAAACAGATTTTATGGTTATAGAAATCCATGCCCTAATTGGATTGTGGATTATTATTGGGACTTTGCAGTTATCCACTCTCTGATTTGTGGCATCCAAAGTATGGAGTGACAACTATAAGGGCTACTATGAGCTATGGCAGATTTTGCAGCCTTACGGGGCATCTGCAGTTTGACAATGCATGAGACAGAGAGATTAGAAGAGCAATGGATAGGCTCGCCCCAATCAGAGAACTAATTAAACTTTTCAACCTCGGTCATGCCGCTATGGTCTGGGACCATTCCTTACAATTGATGAACAGCTAATCAGTTTTAGAGGGTGATGTTCTTTTAAAGTGAACATGTCACAAAAGCCGGACAAATATAGAATGAAAATTTTCTTCTCTTGGGAAGGCCAGACATTTTATCCAATGAGTGCAATCCTATACTGTGAAAAAAAAACAGCCAGATGTTGAAGAGACGAGAGATCGACCGCCAAGCTGTAGGCTGCCCTAAAGCAGCAGATATGTATTTGTCTTAGTGCAGAAGTACTTCAGGGGTGGCAGAAATGTTACCACAGACAGCTACTTCACAAATTTTGAACTGGCTCACATACTGGTGAACCACAAAATGACAATTGTGGGAATATACTATCCTAACAAGCCCTTCATACCTAAGGAATACTTTTCCAATTGGGAACCTGTGGGCTCTACCAATGCTGGTTTCTTTTCTTGTCAAACCAAAACAGCATGTTATTCTTCTTCCAGCACAGCAATTGTCCAGTAATACAGTGGTGGCAAAAAGAGAGCAAATTAGAAGTCGTTTTCTTTTACAATGAGACCAAAGGTGGTGTGGATTCACTGGACTGGTTAGTACACCAGTGTAAGTGCAAGCGCCAAACAAATTGCTGGCCGGTTGCATTTTTCATGAACTTGATAGATGTCTGCATGGCTGTTGCTTACATAATCTAGAACATGGTTGAGAACCCCAATTGGGAAAACCATAATAAACAAGCATCAGTGAGGAAGTATTACCTTGGTGCAGTAGAAACAGATCTCATCCAGCCATGGATAGAACGCAGAGATTTTAGGTGATGCGTTTGTGCACCAGTCAACACTGTCCTTCATCGAGCAAAGAAAAATGGTGAGATACGACAGGGACTCCTCTTTTTTTTTCATAAGTCCTGTTTATAGCAATCCTGAATGTGTGGAAAAATCTCTGATGCTTTGGCGCTCTGAAACTGTAGGTAAGCACGTGGCACAATTGCTGTCACGATGTATTCCTGGCGTTGAGACATGCCAGTGCCCCGGGACATCTGTTGGTGCATGAGGCCTGTGTCCTGTCATTGAGGCATGCTGGTGTCCTGAGACATCTGAAGTATTTCTGTTAAGTCATGGCCCTGACCTTGAGGCCTGCTGATGTTCTGGAGCACCTGAAGTATCTCTGTGATGTCACAGCTCTGGCGTTGAGGCACGCTAGTATCCTGGGGCATCTGAAGTAGTTCTATGATACTATTGTGCTGGGGTTGAGGCATGCGATTGCTAGTGTCCAGGGG
The DNA here is from genome assembly GCA_963931925.1 of Onchidella celtica. Classification (NCBI taxonomy): domain Eukaryota; kingdom Metazoa; phylum Mollusca; class Gastropoda; order Systellommatophora; family Onchidiidae; genus Onchidella; species Onchidella celtica. The sequence goes on from OZ007567.1 coordinate 39,209,412, forward strand.
CGTCTGAAGTATTTGTGATTGGCATTGAGGTGCGCTAGTGTCCTAGGGCATCTGACTGAAGTGTTTCTGTGATACTATTGTTCTGGCGTTGAGGCATGCTGATGTCCTAGAACATCTGCCGAGACATTTGTATGATGCCAGTGTCCTGAGACAACTGAATTACATCTATGATGCCAGTGTCCTTCTGCCGAGGCATGCTTGTGTTCTGAGATATATCTAAAGTATTTCTTTGACTTCAGTGTGCTGACATAAAGGCAGGCTGGGGTCCTGAGACATCTCCTGTGACTTCTCTGCAATGCCAGTGTCATGCACATATACTGAGACATTTCTAAGATGAAAGTGTCTTCGGGTTGAACTATGCTTGTGTCCTAGAACATCTGAAGTGTTTTTGTAATGCCACCATTCTCTCTTCATAAGGTTGGGTTATATAAGACCCGATCACCATTCTCTCTCCATAAGAGTCGGGTCATATAAGACCCGATCACCATTCTCTCTTCATGAGGGTTGGGTCATATAAGACCCGATCACCAAGTTATGTAAGTTTTTTCATCACCTCTGCACAGGTTAATATTAACCCTGAACTTGAAACAAGACTCACCAAACTCTTTAGATGTTGGATAAACAAGATCAATAATTCATTCACTGAAGAGTATTTGTGTGGTGCTCTAGGAAAACCCTTCACATGGGTCAAATTTCACATTTTGAGATGTGCAACTATTATGAAAGAGGGACATTTTCTGTGTGCTTTGCTCTTTATTTGAAGTCAGTATCTCAAATAGTTCTTGAGATATGGCTGTTTAAAGTAAAAAGAGAAACTGAGAAAAATGCCTCGAAAGTTTGAGGACTTTAGTTTATTTTATGTCCCAACTTCATTACATTTCTTTGTATGAAATTAATGTCTCTATTTGTCAGGGAATCATAGCATGTTATTAATACATTCATCTGTCAGCTAGAAAAGGCCACTAGAAGTAATTTATCCCTAGTTTTCTTGTATGCCTATTGCTTATAGGTTTACATTTTGCACTCTTTAACAAGATAATAATTACAGACAGTTTGTGAACTCAGTTGTTAGTCAAACAGTCCATGTAATAATAAGATAAAGTTAATTAAGGGATTAGTGACAATTTAATACTAAAGCTCAACATATTATTGGGCCGAAAAAAAAAAATACAAGTAATTAATTGTTCAAGAGTCCTCCTCGTCTTAGATTGACTGGTCTTAGATTTATTAATAGCCCACTTTTTGACCGGTGGCTGAGACTCAGAGTCAGAGCCATCTGTGTCTGTTCCTGGCTGCCCTTCAGCTAAAGGCAGTGGGCATACTAGGTCCTGTTTCAATGGGTCTACAAAATCACATATGTCTTTGTACAGACACCTGTCTTTTCAGAGTGAGTCCTTGACTTGGGATGACTGGGGTCATTGTTGATGGGAGTGAGAGCGGGGCCTTTAAAATATTCAGTGTAACTTCTGGAGAGACAATGTTAGTTTTCAGCATTGAGAATATAAAACGATGGTACGACTTAATTTGCTTTATTTTGCAAAAAAATTTATCTGAGAATGATGTCCAGCTGTGAGTTGGGACTATAGTGGGTCCCTGCTCAGTTCAGCAGAGCTGAGACAAGCTCATCGTGGAGGAATCATTCACAACATCCACAATGTCTTGAAGGCAGTCCACTTTTGTATTGTCAGTACTTTCTTTTGATGAGGCCAAAGCCAGCATCTGGACTAAACTTAGTGTGTCAAGTTATGAGGAAGCTGAGCTGTATTCGGCTGTGGTGATTGGTTGGACAACGCCAGTACAAATACCATATGTGAGTGTGCATGAGAAAACCCACGATAAGTCGCAAACACGACATTTTGACTTCTGTACACATAATAAAAGATAAGACATTTCTGATAAATTGAAGTCAGTGACCCCCCTAAAACAAGATTTTGAGAAAACGGCATTTTATCCTAAAAGTGGCAATAGCTAATTGACCCATTAATATTGGAGTGATTGCTGTTAGGAGACCTTAGTCTAATAACTAAGCCGTTATAGAGATCATAGTGAGTAGTGTTCACTGCTCATCTACAGTTTACCTTGTAACATGCCACAGTCCCCTAAACAACAGCCAAGTCGGAAGTTTTTTGATCTTGTTAGGAGACCGTAGTCTAATTACAAAGCCTTTATAGAGATCATAGTGAGTAGTGTTCACTGTTTTTCTACAGTTTACCCTGTAACATGCCACGGTCCCCTAAACAATAGCCAAGTTGGAAGTTTGTGTCGGACCCATATTTTCACTTCAAAGCCGTTTTTCTCAAAATCAGCTCTTTCGACATATTGTGGGTTTTCTCATGCACACTCACATATCATCATAGAGTTTTTGTTCTGTCCAGAACAGTTATCCACATGCAGAAACAGATCCGTTTCATCTAAGCCATAGTTTTCCAAAAACAAATGCACATATGAAATAGCTGTATTAGCACCTTTTCCAGAATAGTGTGCTTCATCAATAATAAAATTAACCTGTCTAGATAAGGCTTCACAATTCATCCCAAACAACCCACATTTTCTTGGTGTTTTAAAGTAGATAGGGCCTGGCTGCAAAGGATTGTATGGATAGTGTAGCTACTGGGCCAAATCAAATGAGTAAGGGGCTTCCCCTTTAAAAGACGGATGCTTGCTTTTCCCAAGCTTTGCAGTTACTGGCAGATTCCTTTTCACTTTTTCACACACAGACTGGTAAAAAGATCGTTCCTTTGTGACCAGTTCTTGATGTTCTTTTTTAACTCTTGAATGGCAGCAGATTTTGCTTCATCCAGTTTGCTGCCCTTACAGTCTTTACAGTACCTTGTTAGCAGACTGAGCACAGGTCAGAGGCTGGTGGCGTTGTGCGGATGAAAGGCAAGAGCTGTTGCCATAGTCGGCGGAATGCACCCTCACTTACCACACAAATTTCAGATGCTAGTGCTGCTTCCTAGTATGCCATATAAATTTTTTTTCTCTGTGCAATTTATTTGGCAAGAGCTTCACGTCTATTATCCAGTTATGAGGTGTTCACACAGAACTATGGCATGGATCTCAACGTAATTGAGAATAAAGTCAACAATATGGCGTATGTCATCGTACTTTAATGCCTTTGAGGGGAATCGCTTTCTGTTGTTGTGAATGCATGTCACTCCCTCCTCCTCCTCTTCCTCCCTCATCTCCTACCCCCAAAAAAACCGCTGACTGGCGCTGCACTACGGTGACAACATGCCTGCTCCAGTTGTAACTGGATGCAATGACACAAAGGCAAATTCCCAAAAGGGATTAAAATAGTATACAAATACAAATCACCGTGGACCTTGTAGTGTGTTATCAAGGCTGTCAGTTTGTCCTGGCCGATGCCATGAATGAATTTGAAAAGGTCCTGACAGATCCGATGTCTATGAAAAAAATAATCAGTCCACGAACTCTTGCGTTCCATCTGATTCGCCTGTTTTGGTCGTCGTGTTTCAGAATCTAAATGAATGCTGCACTGAAGTTTTGAGAGGACAGCAATGTCAAGTTCTTCATTTGACATTGCCAGAAACTGAAGTTGCCAGTTCTGTATGTCATTGGCTTAAAAGGCAATGAAGCACTGCTTGCCATCATTCAGACGACATTTGTATATCAGAATCAGAAGTGGTGTTTAATGTTGTTGTGTTGATAGTTTCACTAGTTTTAGTGTGACGATTCTGAGTGGGAGCTGTAGTTGATTCCTGTTGAAGATGAAAAATTCTCTCTGCTAGATCAGTCACTGGTGTGAAAAGTTGAATGGGATTATCATCTTGAGAATGAGATGGAAGGTCATCATACTCTGATAAAAGAAGTAAAAAAAAAAAAAAGGTTGATAATTAATTTAATAAATCTAGATCCTTGCCTTTTTAATTCTTACATCCATTTTTTAACTTGACTGTCGTCAATACTTCTGTGCACGCACATAATTGTCTCATGTGGCTGTGAGTGTGACAGTCTTTCACTTTTATGTAATATCCACACACTTAGTGACTTACCCAAAATCTCGATTTTGCCCTTCTTGTGATTAGATATAGATTTAGCAGTGCAAATATCTTTATTCTAGGATGTATTTAATGATGAATATAGGGTAAACTAAGAATTACTTTGGTATTACTTTGGTGTAGAACCAGCCTCCTCGCACTCAGGACACACCCATATGTGCTCAGCTCTCTGCGCCATCATGTCGGACAAGGTCTTCTCACTAACAACTCCAGTAAAATGTTGATTGAACAGTTGTCTTGCAGTACCACACAACCGGCTCTTGACTCCACAGCCTCTCTGATGCCCAAACAGTTTTATGCGTTCGATGGTGTCCCCCGTCTTCTTGTGGTGCTGTTTCTCTCAAAGTTGCGAGAATTTCATTTTCCCCGAGACTAAGAGAGCCTTGCATTGGGGCCTCACCAGCAAGCTTATCCGCTCTCTCATTTCCAGATACTCCAGCGTGTCCAGGGGAGAAAATCCAAGCCAGCCTTTTCAGTTTACTGTCGTGCAGATACTGCACCCATTCAGGTTTGAGGTATCCTGTCTCTATTTTCCTGAGCATGCTCTGGGAATCTGTCACAATGACGGCACATGTGTGGGTGCTCCTCTGTAACCATGCAAGTGCGTTTTCAGCGGCTACCTCCTCCATTTTCATACTAGATGTTGTGACTTGATATGCAGCTCCATCTTCTGCCACTGTCCTGCCATCAACGCTGACCGTGTAACCCCATCCAGATCTTTCTCCTCTAGTGACTGATCCATCTGTAGAATAAGAAACTAAGAATAAGATTAACAATACTACCTCTGTAAGAGACATCTATGATTAGCTTTTGTTAGATCTAGATCTGGAATCTCACTCAGTCACGGACTCTACTTAATGATCAGAGCCCAACTTTTGAGAAGTGGCAAATTTGCGATCATTTACTCACCCTCATCATTCTCTGAATTGTCACTGAGCAAAATAGCTGATTAATTAGTCATCATAAGCAGTCGAATCGCAGCCATTTTGTCTACAGTTGACAAAGTGGGAACTGACATCACAGCAATTTCTAATATCGTCCTTTTAAGCACTTCAAAACAAGAATGGACGATAAATGACTACTCATATTGCTTTTTCTCATTTAATATGTCACAGTGAGTGCAAAATATGCAATAGTTGCAGTAAAAATTTGATAAAAAGGGAGCTCCTTTTTTCGTTGCGTTAATTTACAAGTCGCTTTACAAAAAGAATGCGGGGTGTTGTTTGTATTCATGCGCATTCATTTTCATAGGTCAGGGGAAAGGGAGACCTTTATTTTGATGTGTAATACAACTTTTTATCATGAAATTTAGCGACGAATTGCTGTCCAAATCGAGTGCGTACAGCATTGTTCTTTGGCCCTGAGAATTGAACATATCAAAGAGGTCATAAATGGGGGGTTACGGGATTAAAATCACAAATAGAAGCATTTCTTAGCCATAGTTTACCATATTATTACTAGAGAACACAGACAAAATGTCCTAGATCATGGAAAGGCAAAAATCTCAAATTTGACCAGAAACCCATAAATTGACTTTGTAGACCTGTATCTCAAAAGTAGCCTGTGGGTCATCCAACGGGTTTTCCTGGAGCGCCCCACATTTTAAGATTGGAGGTGGATGTTCGCAATGGTGTCCACTGTTTTCAAAGGTGGGATTTGGAGGTGCGGCCACATTCTCATTTATAAGACAGTCCAAAATTGAATTTGGTGGAATTCTTTACATTGCCTGGCAGCTGAATGCATATACAGGCAATCTTTTTTTCACTTTCAAGTTGCGGCAAAGGTTAAAAAAAAGTATTCTTAATGAGGTACATTTATTCGAGATCTAATCACACTGATTTGGTGGCTTTTTGATAAATTAGCCAGGCACAGAACATTTTGTCAGATTTGTCCTTGTTGCAGTTCACTTCTGGTTTTAACTACATCTATGTCAAAAAGATGTTGTTTTAAGACAAAGGACCCCAAGCTTTTGCCTGTTCTAATCTGGAGTGTACATACATCAGTACTCTTGAGACTACATTTAAATTACAGAATGCCAAAATGTTTTTCACCGTGAGTTTAATACTTATTTGTTTCAGTGAAGGTATTATAATCACTCTGTGGTCACTGTGGCCACAAAGGTTGCAGCATACCTAGACTCAAGACAGCAACGCCTATGATGACAATGATGATTTTAATCAGTAGCGCATTCTTAAGTCTTCCCTATTTTATTTTGGTTGGGAGCACCAGAGGTTGTTGCACCAGGTGTCCCTTGATTAGAGAGAGAAGAATGCACTCTTTTGCTATTGCGTTTAATATGCAGTTTTTGTGACATGTTGAGATATTAAATTGCCTCTAATTCTGTACGGATCTACATTCATCGGTCTCTTTGAAAGTTACTTACTTCACAAAGTCTAATTTACTGTAACCGATTTTCACATTTTGGGCATAAATCTTTTGCACCAGGTTGATTCACACATTTTTTCATAATGACAGATTTATAAAGTAAAAGGAGCTGATTCATTGCACAGATGTCCACAGATCCCAATCAAAGTATGAAAATGCCTCATGTGGAGCAGCCAACCATTTTATTTTTAGAAAGGTAAAATTTTAGTTAATTTTTTAAAGTTACCACACTTCTGCAGTGACCCTCAATAGTCTGGCTTTTTTGTTCATTTATGATTTATTATTAATGTTTTTCATCTTGTGCATCACAGGATAACATTTACAGTGTTCAGATCCAATTTCCATTTAAAAGAAAAAGAAAGAAAAGCAACTCCTCAAACACAGATCAGTAATTTCATGGGGCTGTAATGCTCCATTTTATTTTGTGACAAACTACAAATTGATATAGCAAAAATCCGTCTATGTCACATATTTCAATTCAATTTCTTTACATTGCAGATGGAACTGTTCAGAAGGCCCTCGAGATTTCAGCATTCAGAATTACAGAACAACTATTGCAGACCTGGTGGATAATTTCCTCACTGATCTAGATGAAGGTCATTTTTCATCTTGTGATTTGCTTAATTCTGCATTTAGTTTTGGCACATGTTAAAAAAATTTCTCATTAAATAATATGCAGCCTTTTATAGAGAAAAGCACAATTTCTGGCAGAAATACAAAAGCACAAACTTGTCTCATTTCAAAATTTATGTATTAAGCCAATATGAAAGAAAGGGGCAGTTAAAAAATGCACCATGTGAAGGCAGAATATTTAAATCTATGTACAGAAATTTATATGGCTGTTTTCAACTATTAGACAATTTTTTGCTCATAACCTAATAATGTCTTGTTTCTCACAGTGGCGCAAACCCTTGTTTCTGGTAGTGATGCCACAGGCAGTCTCAGATCATTGACAATGTGTTTAGAGTTTGTTGGAGAAAGCTCAGACATATACCTGCAGACTGTGCCTGAATCCAATCGCCACAGCAATCCTCAGGCCTCTGAAGAAGAGAAAAATTCAAATGGTATGAGCCTGGATATTTTTCTTCATACAGGAACTACTCATTTCTGAAGTAGTTTTGTGTTTCCTCTCTCAAAAGATTTCAAACTGCATGTAATTTTCTTTGCAAAGGTCAAGTGGACAAAACTGAAGAGAAACTCTTGTTATTTATTTAGGGCAAGTCAACAGAATATTGGCATAAATAAGAAATACAGAGCAAACCCAAGTAAAAAATCTGAAGGCATACTTCAGTTTTATAATTTGTATAAACAGTGCTAATATTATTTGAAGATTGAAAAGTATCTATTTATTTTATTTAACATCAGAGGTTGAAATTGCAATTAGACATAGTAACATCTACATCTTTCTGCTTAAAAAGTTGGTGCATAAAATACATGTAAATGACTTTACATAGATATTTGCATTGTTTCCTTATGTTGCCCTCATCTGAGACAGTAACAGTTGGAAATCAGATAAGTTACTGTAAGGTTTTGTGTTGCAGCTTTTTGTTTCTGGTTCTTCCGTCACCTTTTGCGTGTTCTGAGCCGACCAGATTGTGCAGCCATTCACCCCATAACAGTGAGACTGATTCAACAAATCCTACATTCTACCCGAATGAGGAGCAAGTTTGTCTTCCGACAACATGTCATAGAATTTATAAGGACCAGTGCTAGTATGTTTCAGTGTTTGTTCTTGTGTTTGTAAGAATTCCAGCTATCTGAGAATTAATAAGGGAGAGTAGGAAAGGGACAAAAATTCCATCACAGTGAACATTTTCTGAAGTATTAGACTATTAAAACATAATATTAAAAACAACATAGTGGTCAAATTCGAGTATTGTTTTAAGGGGATACCAGGCAGTAACTTCATTTTTTGTTATTTTGGCTGTTAAAGATAAAATAACTTGCTCAATTTACTTCTTACATGGTAGGAATTAAATTATAAATGTTACCAACAAATTTTGTTCATTATTGCTGTGATTATGTAACAATGTTTATCGGCCATTTTGGAATTTTCAACAAAGCACATCTCATTTTGATCTCATTGAGATCATTTTTAAATATCTACAATTGTTTTTCAAGTTAGGGTTGATATTTATTTTTTTAATAATTTTTTTTTAATTGGACACGCAAATCGGATCACCAAAAAAGTAGACTCTGAGCTACAAAAAAATGCCATTTAAAACATTCAGTTAAAATTTCAGAAAAAGCAGTTGTAGATTTGTTACAACATTCAAAAGGAATATTCATTCAAAATTTCATAAAGATTGATCAAGGAATAAGGGAGATATCAACTCTGAAAGAACACAGGTAACTAAGAAGCAATTTTTACCACCGTAAATCCCCTTAACTCTTTCCATGCCAAGGCCATTTCCATATTTGTGCTAAGGGTTTTTTGCTTGCGAAAAATCAAAACAAGGGTGGATCAGAAAATTGAGAATTTTACTACCTCAAATCATTGAAACCTAAGCATGAAACCTATCAAATTGGAGGAAAATGGATGAAGAAACTGAAAAACACATAAAGAAGTGTATGATAGATAGGAATGTGAAGTACAAGCAAAAGGAAGAGCAGAGTCATGCAAGACAAAACAAACCCTGGAATTGATATCGACGATAAATTGTGGGTTGGTTCAAATGCGGTCGGCCATATCGATGATATATCGGGGATTGGCATGGAAAGAGTTAAAATCATGCCCCTAATCATCCATTAACATGTAATATATATGTGTGTGTGCCTGAAGAAAGGTCCCAGTTGTCGGTACAGCTATTTTTGAGCTAGGGGGTGAAAAGGTCGAAAAAGTTGTGCCTAGTCGGAAATGTACTTCTAGCAGAAAACACAAGTTTAACCATTTCAAAATAGCATATGAAAAGGATTTTGAAATATTTTATGTTTAAATATTATTTTATTAATTATTTGTACAACATGTGACTCTTCAGGAAGTAATATTGGAGTGATTGTTGCTAGGGGACCGTGGACTAATTATAAAGCCGTTATAAAGATAACACTGAGTAGTGTTCACTGCTCATCTATAGTTTATCGTGTAACATGCCACGATCCCCTAAAAACAGTCAAGTCGAAAGTTTTTTGGATCTTGTTAGGAGAGCGCAGTATTTTACATAGAAAGCTAGAGCTAAGCAGTGAACACAACTCAGTAGTTTCCCTAATTGCCTTTGTAATAAAACTAAGCTCCCCCAACAATATCCAAAAAAGTCTGTCATGGGAGAGAGCTGTTAAAGCTGTTTTTCTCAAAAGTTTGTTTTTGCCCCCGTCTTACAAAATGTGTCATATCTTCAAAACTACTTAAGATATTCGAAAAAAAATTTAAAAGCAGCATGTTCAGCATTGAATTTTCTAGGAGAATATGCCTTTATCTCAAAATCCAAAATTTGCGACAACTGGGACCTTTCTCCAGGCACACACACATATTCTGTTGAAAAAGGTTCTCATTATGACAGAAAGGAAACATTTCTCAAAAATTATATATGAAGTATGAATGTTATTACATGTAATTTATCTAATCTGACAGTTCTAAGTAATACTCAAGTGTCCCATGTCAGAAGTGGGATTTCGGGGATAATTGCGTTATTGTAGGTCCCCTCCAGATGTCAACGAGGGGGTTGGTGGATGTACTAGACTCGCACCCGAAACACTCATACCACAATAACTAAGCAACACAGGATTACTTATGTTCAGGCCTGACGGGCCATGTAATGATCACACAACATTCGACTGCATAATTTACGGTAATCACAATCATAGATATTACATAAATGTCATCCACTACTGAAATTCTAGCAAGTCTATCTAAAAATAGGATATCGACAAGTCTAGTACTATGTACTCTTGAAGTGCGCCTATCCAGGACTACGGTTCCTAAAGGATACCGGTGTAAACAAATTCAAGTTGGCCAATCTCGCTTTCATACAATCAGTAATAGCACCTAATCAGATAATTGACTGACTCCTAAGTGTAGCAGCACTCACTAATACTTTTCACAGTAATACGGTTCACAAAATATCTATGCTGCTCCGCACTAAGAAGTATACATCCAGGAAATGAACATAGTTCAATCTCAAACACAATCTAACAGCTCATTACACATCTAGTAAAAATATATATTCAATGTCCTTCTCTTCGTCACAATGGGGTGACGGAAAAAACTGTCACAATTCCTGGCACAAACACACACGAGGGATCTCTCACCATTTCCTCGCTCGCGATAGTTTTGCGAGCGAGAGAGTCCAATGTAAGCGGCGTGCACACTTAAGCCTGGTGCACAGAGGTGTCGTCACTGTCTAGTCTCTTCACAGCGCGAATCTTTCTTTTGTCTGTCATCTCCACTCAGGTAGGAGGCCCCCGTGACTCGTCTTTTCGCCAAATGCTCGAAATATGAATCCACTGATCTTAGTACGTGTATTAGCTTTTATACCCCCCGATGGTTACTAAGGGTCTCCCTCCCGATTGGACGATCAAGGACCTAGCTACTTTAACTGCTTTCTCAAAAGGATATGGACACGACTCAAAAACCTACACTAAAACTTCTACAATCCCACTCTGTAAACAAGAAAATCCCACACGCACACCAAAATCAATGGGTTAACTTAATGTTTACAAACTTCACTCACACATCCCTCATCACGAAATCCGTGGCTCGATTAATAGCTAAACGCGTTTCATATTCTCCCAAAATAAACCCACCCATGACTAACAGAAAGGAGCTCACACGGCTCGTGACATCCCATGTAGAGCAGCATCAACTTTATTGTGTCTGATTTTGTTGCAGTATAGGCTGTTACATGCATTTCCTTTTACAGAGTTGATTCAAGTAAGCACACAGTTGTTTTCTGGAGAAGGAAAGATATTACTTGACTGCTTTGATTGTGATTTGGACCTTGCACAGCAGAGTCTGAAAGATCCTTCCTCTCAGTCCCAGGTGAAATTTTCATAGATTTTGGAGTGTGCATTTTGAAATATTGAAGGCCAAAGGAAAAAACTAGTAATCAACTTAAGCTTGCCATGCTCTTCTCATGAAAAGGATCTAAATGTACATGATGAAAGTTTGATTCTTGTCATTTGGTGTGATGTGTGTTTTATTACGATAGCTTTTATCAAATGAATAAACAGAAGTACTTCGGTGTTGAACTGAAATACTAAAATTGTTTTGCTTCACAGGACAGTGCAGTATGTGAGAACAAGATGAAAAAGGTAGACATTGTTTTGTCAGACACAAGCCACTGTGAACTTTTGCAAGTCAACATCATGTAAGACAGAGACAGGTTTCATTTAAAACCTAGATTAAAGGTGCACCAAACCAGTCACAGTTAGTTTACTTGTGCATACAATACATTCTTTCTTCAATATATCTTCGCTGTCATAGTCCATTTTATACGTTATTAGAGAAAGTCAGTAGAAGGGGGATAATGTTCATAAATAATTGTCCTCAAGGTTTGCACACAGCATGTTGTTGGTAAATCTGTTTCTTATTATGTGAAAATGATCATCTCAGGCAGTGATTTTTGAGTTTACTTCTTGAACCAAAACAGTGGAAATTGTTGATTCTCGCCATACCAGACCAAAATTAGGATAAAATATGACATTGTCTCTCTCAGAATTAAGAAGTAAGTATTGGAATGTTTTGTATTGATTTTCAGTGGGATAGTTTTTCTTCATTCAAGGATTCTCTGGGAGAAGTTTACTGAAAATCATAAACACAGAGAAGCTGTATGGGGTGGAGGGAATCCTCCAGAGAACATACAATTTGGTATTAAACTTGTATTTTACCCGCATTATCAGGAAGATTCTGCATCATATGATTCTGGATGTCAGTCAATTAGCCAACTCACACATTAACCTGCTTTGGGGCTGTTTGTGCTGTCAACTTGAAGAGGGAGATTTTGATTTAAAAATTGTAAGTTAATCCATGTTTGTTTTGTTGCTGTATTTGCATTTTCTGTTTAAATTTAAGAGAAATTATTCTTTGCCAACGTGGAGACTGTGAGGATGTTGTTGAACTTTAGGACTTAATAATATTATTACTTAACTTCTGTCCTGCTCAGTAAAGAGTAGGTGAAATATGCTGCATAGCACGCAGGCAGCATTTCTAGGGAATGAAGTGTAATTTTTAAAAAATTTGTTGTTTTTTTTTCACCCTGGTCTACCAGTCATTTTCACCTTGGTCTGATAGAAATGTGAAAGTGAAACTTTCTGTTGTCAAGAAAATTGACATGAAAAATGGTATTTTGTTATTTATTACAAATAAATGATCAGTAGACATTAATGAATAACCTCCTGTTATTCTTTTCAGGTCACTATTGAAATGTTGACGAGTATGTTGAGTGTGCAAGGATTTCCTCCAGTGGCTATCAGTGATTATTTCCTGTCATGCGTCATTGGCCTCTGGGAGCTACTTTGCTCAAAGGATAGTCCATTGACTAGCAGGTATGCACTGGGCGTCTCTCTTTAGTAGAACATACAAACACAGACAGCATGATTCAGTATAGTATCTACTTGAAAAAATGTTCTGACAAGTAAGAATTTCATAACCTTGAAATTGGGCATTAGTAGGAAATGTGAACTTTAGGATTTTTTTGTTCTGATTGCTTTTGTATGCTTATTTCCTCTATACTTCAGTATCTTTGCCCATGTGTTCATACATCTAATTAATGAAGAAAGCAAATTTTATATAGTCCAAAGCCAACGAGGTTGCACCTTTCTTAGACAGTTTAGCTAGATATGGAGAAGTTACCTAATTGATGGGAATGAATTCAGTTGCTTTTTTTTTTTTTTTAAATTTCTCAGTGACCCTTAGCTGAAGGGGTAAATATCTTTGATTTAAGTTAAAAAAAAGAAAGAAAATCACATGAGTCAGTTATATGAGAATTTCAGAGTTCAGTGTAATTTGGCAATTACAGGGAGAAGATGGAACTAGAGCAAGTTGGAGCAAAGTTTGTGAAAGTTATGACAGGTCTTGATGATCGTGGATACTTGGCATCCAATCAGTGGTTTTTCCGAGATCTTTCACAAAGACTTTGCAGTAAAGGTCTTCCAAACATTTCTTGTAAAGATGGCAAACAGGCTTTGATCAGTCTGCTCGTTCATTTGCTGAAGAGTATTCATCAAAGTGACTTGAAGAGTCAAATCAACAGACCAGCTTTGGACATTCTGACAATTCATGCATTAAATATTGTTGGTGCGGACACTTGTACCCAGGTAAATGAATGTTTCAACAACAAAGTAGCGCAATAATTACATCTTCCTGCCTAACTAGCCATTAAAACTACACACTGGTACATAGCGTGAGGGTAAATAATTTCATAGGCAAGCTCAATTTGCAAAGGAGTGTTGTTGTTTTTTTAAAAACTATTTTTTTTAATGAAAAAAAAAGTAAATTCCAAATCTTACTATAATGGAGCTAGAGGGCGAACATAAAGGCAGCTAAAATGTCGCGACCATGTGACCAAAAATTATGAAACTTTCTGTGCTGTCTCTTTTTTTGACGATGATTTACATGGACACATTCATTTCGGTCAGAAATCAGACTTCATTATTATTTGTTCATGATTTTTTTAGCCTCAAAAACAGAGATGCACTTTCGTAGAGTAGAATAAAAAACATGATCAGGAATTTCTGTCTTGATCCTTGTTTACACACTGGTGTTTGAAAATCAACATTATCGCATCTGTGCATTCTGCAAGGAATTGTGGTGTAATTAAATGGTCTATTAGTCAATGCATCGAATCCAAATGCCATTATTAATGTGATCTAGATCTAGACTACAGCTGGGCTTGGTACAAGAAAAAATTGCAAGATTTATCTTGCTTGTTCATATAATAAGGGCATAGGCATATTTTCTTCAGTGTGTGTAATTCTATGGTGAGTAGCAAATTAGCAGGCAGTCTCAGCAGACAGTCATAAGAAGAAAGAAAGCCTGCTTTTTTATGAGGTGTTTTCATTAGAAGTGTCACATCCAGATTTGAAAATATGATGTGTAATTTAATGAAGGATCAATATAAGGATAAATGAATACCATTTTTTTTTTTCGGCTAGTGATCCACTAGTGCTTTTATGAATTATTTAGCAGAATACGTTGGTTGCATTTACGGTTTTGTCTTCATTGATAATTCCATTTGTTTAAACCTGCTTATGACATGGTTGCCAGCATGCCCGCAATTCCGACTTCGAGACAAGTTGGATCCTGTGCCCGGAGTTGGACCGGGCGCCCGGAGTTGGACCGGGCGCCCGCGGTTATCGATATTTCCGCTTGCACAAATAGAGAGATCGGCCACCGCTTTGGTCATTTGACTTGCTCTAGAATCGAGACGCTTTGTTAATCGCCACATTCCTGAACTGATGCTAGGCCTAACTGCGATGCGTTACTGAGTTCAGGGGTCATATGTTGTCAACTTTTAATTACTGTGTACCTCTTCAGTGGCTGAAACTCACAGTTATCCTCCCTCATTACTGCGTCCACTTCATTCCATTCAGTCACATCCGCCATTCGTTCGTTATTTCTACACCAAGATAGCTTTTCATGCCTCAGACTACAAAATGAAGAATGGAATATACAGATTTAAGTCTGAGAAGGACAGGAATGGTAGTTTTTCAATGACTCAAGAAATGCAGCATCCTTTGTGTAAAGTGAATTAGATCTATATCGGTAGATCTACTCCAGTAGGGAATTCCATGTTTCGAATTGAAAAAGTGCAGCACTTACGAAAAAATTCAATATTGTGTGTGGCAATTTCAAACCCAGTTTATTTTGTAAAGAAAATGGTGATTGCTACTTAACTGAGCCCATTGCAACGTCAGTTACAACTCTAGCACATTCAGATGCCGTTTCAGGCTTACAATGCCGTCATGTGAAGTGATAAACTTGCAGGTCTTCGGCATTGTGATAACTCAATGGGCTTTGATTTTGAAGATGATGTCATCAAATTGACATGTGGACATGGACATGTAGAGCAGCAGAGTAGGTCTAACTTTCACCAAATACACATTTATTAATACCTTTGTAGGATCAATCCATTGACAGAGTAGATCTACAGTGTATGCAATACCGTAGTCCTATAATTAAAAATATAGGCCTATGTTTTTGCCTTCTGTATCTCCCAGTGCCATATAGATCTACGTAAATTCTGTGTAGTCATGGGTCAGTGTAAGAAGCAACAAACAAAGAAATAGCATGATTTGCAATTTCTCACAGCAGATCCTATCTTCCTGAAGACACATCTCTATGTAATAATCCACTGGTAGCATTATCTAGGGTATAAAATAATAGCCTACTCTTTTGATGTATAATGAAATAACACTGTTGAAACATATTTTACCTGAGTGTATCCATGGTCATAATTTTCATTAGCAATAGCAGGGGTTCCCCCGAGCACCTCCTGGGGGTTGGAGACGATATTTCAGGAGGTGTGAAAACTTGGATTTGCTCAAATTGAGTATGTATTTGCTTTCTCCATCTTCAAACCACATATTACTTTTGTGGGGGGGGGGGGGGGAGAGGGGGGATCTATCAGAAGTTTTCTAGGGATGCGGGGTGTAAAAATGGTCGGGAACCACTGATCTAGAGAAATGAAGATGACAAAAAAGGTGCAGATCTAAGTGCACATGTAAATTTCATTTTACAGAATTACTGCTAATTTTTATGCAGTTTATTTGTATTGACCATGCTACGTATAAAACATTTTTTTCTTGGCTATGCCTTGCTGCCCTCGGCAAACACATCCCGGTCCTCAGCTGGGCATCCCTGGAAAATGGCCCTCAGTTGGCACTACGAGTAAATGCTGGCAACCCTGTTATGATCACACATTGCCATAAGTAACCTATCTGGGGAAGAGAGATGAAGGGCAGTTGGGATGGAAAAATTGTACCAAATTAAAAATAGTAATTTACCTGTTTGTTGATTTAAAAAAAAAAACTAAATCAGTAAAACTATTTTGTTTTTCCTGAACAGTATCTTATTCCCTTGCTGGTTCATCTCATTTTGCTTGATGTTCAAGTCAGTCCAGGACTGGATGTAGACTCAAGCAGTTCTTCACAAGGTAGTGTTACTCCTGCCAGGAAGACTTTATCTGGAAATCTATCACGCAAAAGGTAATTGTTTGGTTTATGTGAATTTCAGTTATGAGTAGCTGACCAAGTGACAGGTTTCCATAACAGAATTAAATCTTCCCAGTATTATTGTTTGGGATGGGTTTATGAGTTGAAGTCTAATTGATATGTTTCTGACAATTTTGAGAATCCAGCATTTACTGTTCTGATATCATATTCAACTGAAAAGTTCATTACTGGACCCAATAATATGACACTTTTTCCATTTGTCATTTCTGCATTTGTGAAACTTTGTATATTTGAGGATCATTTTGCCGAATAGTATGTTATAGGATAAGGAAAAATGGTATGATTAATTTTTGGTCTGTAGAACTAGACCAGGGGTCACCAAACTACGGCCTGCGGGCTGGATCCGGTATTTGATTTTGTTTTATAAAAACAGGGATATCTAAACCTTTTTTTGCTGCTTAGTTGGTGCGATTCATGTATGTGAACACTTCATCTGTTGTAAGTACGTATTATGTAACTACCTTCTTGCTAACCTCTTTGATGACCTTTTTTTTAGTAAATTGATACCTTTTTAATATTAAAAAATCATCTTTACTTAAGAGTTTTTCTTCTGTCAGTTATCGGGCCCTCTGTGAAAAAAGTTTTTTTTGACCCCTGAACTAGACTAACAGTTCTTTATTAGAGATATAATGTGAAAAATGAAAGCTTGAGGTTTGCTAACTGAAAATTTATTCAAAGTATCAGCAGTAAAAGTATGAAGTATTATGCAATGACATCACAGTCCCAATAAGGAAAGTTTTCTCATGGGCTAAATAGATACGATTGTAATTTTTATACGGTTATGTAATATGTCACTAATTAAAGGGAAATTTAAAACTGCTCCGTTTTGTGGTTTATCAAGGAAAGATAACAGGTTCAATAAGTATTGTTTCTTAGGGTGGAAAATGATTTTTAGTCAATGCATGTGACAGAGAGAGTGAACAAAGCTGAAAGAGCTGAGTATTTCCTGCATATGGTGAATGAGGGCTTGCAAGTTCATAATTAGAGTGAGTAATCTTTATAACAGAAAGAGGATGGATGAACCTGTTGCTGTAAAAAAAGTCAACCTGAGAATTTTCAACAGCCTTCTAGACAAGCTAAGTGAACTGACCACAAAAGAGGTACCATCAGTTTCTAATTTTTTCTCTATTTTCAGCGCGAGTACTTTTGATTATTTTTATAAAATCTTTTTGGTCGTTGGACAGATTGTGTTCATGTAGGATGGGGGTCCTTATTGTTAATGCTGAAATCATAAATTTACATTGCTGATTTTGTTGTACATTTATACAAGATGTGCACAATGATTTTCTTACTGAGATCAGTGAAGTTTGTTTTGTTTTATTCTTGTCCTGTCATATCATGGGTTTTATATTTCAGAACTGGTGGCTTTAGAAAACAAAAAAGAATATAATGTGTGATCTGAGTGGCTTAATATTTCATAATCTGGTCACCATCATTCTGTGTGAAGATCATCAGTATAAAATGTTCGGATAGATTATGTTTATTCTTTATATGGATTTTAAAGCAAGTGCAAGGTTTAATCTAGAGAAATGCGACCATTAGTTTCTTGTATAGTTGTAGTTATTTTAGTGGAAAACATGAGTGTTTTCGTCATAATATCTCGTTTATTGATTGCTACACTCACAGCTCTTACTTTTATGCAAACGCAGTCATCATGCAATTGAGCATCACAATTCAATGGGAGCAGGAATGGTTTTTGTCCATAACAGGTTCAATATATGCCTGTAATTAAGCCATAATTTTCAGTCACTCTTGCTTCACATGATTTCATGAATCCATAAATATTGGAAATATTGAAAACAAATTGGGTTATCATGTAATTAATTGTTACAGTGGATGGCTCCTTTTTCCTATTCTTCCTTTAATCTTTAGAGCAGCAGGGCATGTCTCTAGATTAAATCATGCCTGCACGCTCTGATAATGAAATCAGCATTGCTTCCCAATGTTTAAGCCGGAATTTTTGTTTTCTCAGTGTCCATCCCGTGAAGAATTGGAGTGCATGCATATTTTGATTGATGTGGCCTCCAGATGTCTGTTACTGCTAGGTGGTGGTAGTCAGAGAGCTAGGTATCTATTTTATTCTTATTTCATTTTTCTTCCCAAGTTTAGGTAAATTACATAACATTGATTATTATTGTCTTACTATTGCTGAGTTACCTGCTCTACAACAGATTTCTTACAGTACATTACAGTGTCACTCACACATTTCCATGTTTATTCTTTTTTCAGGATCCATTCTGTGTTATGGTTCCCTTAATCGACAGTGACAATTAGATTTGATTAATTTTAATTTCTGGAAATTAGCATGAAGCAACAATCCTAACTGAAAAGGCTGCTTGAAATTTCCGCACTTAATTTGAATTCTTGGATATTCCTTTTCTGCAGTGCTCAGTATCCCTTCTACAGTGAAACATTAATTAACCAGGCAATTGACTGTTGGAGACGCTTTTTGTATAGTGCCAGCAATGATCAGGATTCCAGCGCTACCTTCACTGAGAGATATCAGATTGTTCTACGCACCATATCAGCAGTCCTTGTTGTTAACGGTAGAGTTAACAATTTGTATCTTGTTAATAATTATGTTTATGTGATAATGAGCTGTATCTATAGAACTGTACCAAAAACATTTACTAATAAATGAGGATGTGGGTGATAACTTTTTGTATATGTTAAGGACAGTAGTTATACTGAGTATGAAGACAATTTTTCAGTAAATATGCCATCACAAAATGAATTTATAACTTATGAGGACAATTTGAACATTGCTTTCTTGTCAAAAACCAAATAACATCTTGAATTTATATACAATAAATGTAAAAGAAACAGGAACAAGACACATCCAGGCCCTGAAATCTGGTCTGAAATGCTTGCAAACTCTCACATCATTATGGTGAATGTTGTTTCACTTTCTCAGATGTACATCCTTTGCCTGCCATGGTTCTGCAAGAAATGGCATGGATGCTCACTCTGCCTTGGATTGCGGTATGTGAAAGGAATTTTGGTTTCCATTGAAATGGAAAGTCAAAGGACAGCGTGAAATTAATGACAGTGAAACTTCCTTTTTTGAATTAATTTCTTTTTGTGCATAGCAGATTTATAAAGTGGCAGTGAGGCAAAATAGATGCCTCTTCCCCCTTCCCCCCTAAAAAATACAACAACAAAAATAACGTAGCAAAATTTGCAAAGCATGGCATTGGTGGACAACTAAAAGGAAAACTGAAGATAATGTGACACAACACTTTGATTAAAAAAGAATGCAATTTTTGGTGAGGGGTTCTCAAATCTTCTTCAGAATAATAAAAAAAACAAAAAAAGAGAAAAACCTGAAATTAAAAGGAGGAAAATGATAAATCATTGTTCTTGAGGTTCACACATGATGAAATGTGTGGCACCATCTTTATGTGCTCATTTTATTTGAAGATTTTTTGCAGGCTCTTATATGAGAGAGTACAGAATGGCTCCTTTTGCATATCCTTCTTTGTTGGAAAAAATAAGAACGATGTCTGATATTCCATAGTATAATTTTAGTCTTCATTGTAATTGGTATTGATCTGAAGGAAATTCAACCATACTTTTATCATATTGCAGAATGAGCCATCTTGGAAGGACATGAAGCCACTGAAAGTAAAAGAGGTTCACCTGATTGCATCAAAGCTGGCAGATGAATTTGGTAAGTTATTAAGTATACCATAGAACCAGTAGCAGTATTGGCAGAATGGATAAGACACCTGCACCAAAACCAGCAGTACTGGTTCAAACAAAAAGAAATCATCATCATCATCAGTTGCCCTGTCTGGAACAGACATCGGCAATCATGGCTCTCCACTTCAGATCTGTCATCAGCCAAACTCAAGAAGGAGTTGTTGTTGTGATGTTTATTTGTTGTCCATGAATTAAGACTTTCAGTGAAAGAAATACCTGGTGTTAAAAAAAAAGGTGAGTGATGAATGCCAAGAGTCATGACCTCAGTGTGGCTGGGGTTCTAGAAGATGTCAGGAAGTTAAAAGCTAAAACATCTACTGGAAGAATCCACTCTTCCTGTGATGATCATCTGTTTCGCTCCACGTGAGGAGTTTCTTACCATTTAAGTGTCAGACTTGCTGTGAAATGAAGTCAGAAGTCAATAAGGTAACCAGATGCTTGGGGGAGACAGAGCACTTAGAAAATAATTCTGAGAAAAGATGAGGTGATTAGAAGTGTATGTCCCTGGTTAATGCTCAGAGAGAACAAAAGTGAATAGAAGTAGAAAGCACAAGTGATCAAGGCCGGGATCGAAACCTTGACCTCTGCCACGGCACCAACTGCCTTACCAGGAAGTCGAAAACAATTTGCTCAACTATTTGTCCACACCATCTCTCCAAACAAAGAGATGATAGCAGCCTGACTATCAAGTGTTGTCTCTCCCAGACTTGAAATATAGGCACTAGTTCTTAACTGGTGAAACAAAGGGTGTTTCCTGAAAATGAATTTTTGCCTCAAGGTATTAGTATGAAAGTTCAGTCAGTTCTTATACAATTTTACAGCTCCATGCATGATTTCAGCATCTTTCAGTTCAGGATGCCTGCCCCTTTAGGTCATTTTTAAAAATATTTTTCATTCTCTATTTTCGGTCACTTTGGCTGAAATCTGACATGCCTGTAGATTGTTCTGGAACAAATCTTCAGACCGAAAAATTAGCTTGCATTGGATGTATGTCAGAAAATGAAAGTTTGAGTACAAAATAGAGATATATTATACTACAGATTTTCCTAAAATTTTCAGGAGATACAATATTCATGATATTCATTGCTTGGCATGATACTGTGCAGCGGCACAAATAATTGATGTTTCATGCATATTAGATGAAGCCTGAGACAGTCTGTGTGTTTTTCAGTACAGAAATTCAAGAAATCTGCTGCTTCCACATCAGCAGAAAAGTAAATTTGTCATGTAGCTTATAATAAAGGCAAGGCTAATGTTATTGCTACGGAAAATGAATAAAAATGACTTCTTTGAAATGGATCTTCCAATATCCTCTTCCTCTGTAATTTATAATAAATTTCTGTGTGTTGTATCATGTAATTTATCATGTGAATGTGACCATAAAAATAACTTATTTACATGCAAGTCATTTTCAGTTAATAATTTCTTCATATTTCAGTATTTGAAAATGTGATCGTCTTAACAGTGTGAAGTATATTAATAGCCATTGCATTTTTAAGACCTGCATCCTTGTTTTGTTATTATTCCCCTCATGTGACATTCCCTTTTTCACCCATGTCTGTTTTGTTGACCCATGTATAGAATATATAAAACTTAATATATTTTCCATTGTTTTGATATCATTGCTAGATGTGGAAACCTTGTGTCTTTGTATAAAGACATCAGCACTTTTGCCCAAGGAGTCAGCAGTTGCATGGCGAACACATGTTATTATTAGCTGTCTGGTAAGTTTGAGTGTTGTACGGGTATGTGCTTTTCCTTTGTGTTTGTTTTTGTGGAGTGATTTTAACTTTAAGGAACCTGAGTCTCCTCTTTTCATGAAAATAGCTTTTTATTTCTGTCATCTTGCAATCAAGTCTATTATGGTTTGGGGAACTAATTTTTTGTTTGTTACATTTGAGAACGCCATGAGGAAAATAAAATAAACAATAGGCTCACTCTAAGGTCATGCAACTTTGCAAATGGGTTGGCTGCTCAAGAAAAAGTTTGCCTTCAAAATGAATGAAAATGAGTCAGGACTGCAACTTAGCTGAGTTGTAATCATCGTTGAAAACTCATTGTGATTTCCATTAGCATGTAGGTGCTGTGAATTTAAGTTTTGTGCATCATGCCTTTTCGCAGTTCATTTTTTGTTCTTTCTGCCAGTTTTAGTCACTAAAAAGTCTCACTGGTATACATGAAGTAGAAGAATCAAATATGAATTTGCTATGTATATTTTATACTTAAACATAAATTAAAAGTTAAGAGCTAAGACATATTTGCTGCGTCCATTGAAATTTCATACCAATGTATAGTTTTCTTTCCCTTGAACAGGAGGACAGTATAGAGATAGTATCAAGAACTGTGGCTCAGTGCTTCCCTCTGCTTCTCCTGAACCTGGGGCCTAGAAGTGGTCATTTAGTCAAGCAAAGGCTCCTGTGAGTTATGAACTGCAGCCTACGCATGGAACACATTATTGTATTTTATTTCATTACACACTGATAGTTATATCAGATTTGATCTGCAAGCATAAGAAGATTTTGCTTAGTGTTAATTAAGACACTACTAAGAGTATTTAAATGCAAACAGATTCATGATTTTGTTAAAACTGTTTGGATATTGGTTTTTCCCCATTAACTTGAGACATATGTATGGTATTATTTCAGCCCTCTTTTGGAAAAGGGGATTCCAAAAGTGTCTTTAGATATTGCCTGTAGTCTTGGTGATGTGGCCTTGGCAATGGTGGATGCAGCCAGGATGCAGAGGTACTTTTCTTCTCCCATTTGTTAGATGAACAAATTAACATTTCAAAAGGAAGAGTTAGTGGAGGGATATGAGTGGATAAAAGAGAGGATCTAGCAGAAAGTGAAATTAAAGAATACAATATACCATAAAGTTCGGTCTATTGAGTGCACCTGTATATAAGCCGCATCCGCTAAATTTTTAAAAAATCTAAACTTTTTTCACAAATAAGCCACACTGGTTTATAAGCCGCAGCAGATATATACAATACAGGTATGCACGGTATCACATTTATTCAGTGTCATCATCGTCCTGTCCACTGAAGCCGCTGAAATCTTCTTTGGTGTCGGAGTTAAACAGTCCTAGTAATGCTTCCTCCGCCATTTTGCCACTCTCACTGACTTCAGCCTCATTTTCAATGTCGCTTACCTCTTGAGGCAAGGTGAAGGTCGCTGCTGCTCCATTGCTTGCACTATCGTCTGCTGCAACACACAGCCCAGCCTTGAGAAAACCATTGATAATGATGGACTGCTTGACTTTGAGCAATTGTCATCCAGGTTTCCCAGTCAATACGTAGGCATTTCGTTACGTTTTCGGCATGATGAGGTTATGTGTGTACTTGAGCAAATGATCGGAATGCTTCAATGTGTTCGGCTTTGATTTACTGGTAGAAATGTGAGCAGTTAACACTGTAACAACATGAACAAATAACAGTTTAACATGGAGCGTGAACGTGAACAGTTAACACTTAACATGGAGCTAAGAATAGATGAGGGAGTGACGCTCTTGGAATCGGAAAGTTCTGCAAATAAGCTGCATTGTTGTTTAAGCCGCAGGGTTTAAAGCTGGGGGGAAAGTCACTGTCAACTTGGTTTCAGGGACACAGAAATTTCCTGAAAGAAAAATGAAATTTTCTCCTGTCAACTTGGTTTCAGGGACACGGAAATTTCCTGAAGGAAAAATGAAATTTTCTATCTTGATGAGTTAAAATTGAATAACAAAAATTGTATGCTTATAGGTTTGTGAAATAGAAAATATTTTTGTCTGTGTGGAAAAATTTTAGACCAAATCTGCTCATCATTTTACTTCATAGTGGGGATTTTATAAGTCACTGACAGGTATTGTTGTCATATGCATGTAGAAGTGGCAAGAAAATTATATAGTGCATAGTGATGTTTATTATTTTAAAAAGGAAAAACAATCAAGTTTATGGTCATGAGACTAATGTTGTTTTGAAAATTCTGTTTTCATTTTACATATGCACTATTGTCAGGTCAGAAAAATCTGCTACTGGTAACATGTAATCCAGTACAACCTGTTTCATGAACTGGTACGCTAGCATGGTATCAGTGGGCGTGCACCTGTCGGTGCAAACGGCCAGGGCGGAGGAGGTTTCATCTAACCCAACGGCCACATGCTAGGGCACAATGTGACCCTCAGTACTTGAGTCCTTCATATTGGCCCCCGGTAGCGGTGTGGTCATAGGCTTGTTTGCCTAAATCACAGACGAAGAATTGAGCAAACTTCCCGGACGCAGCTTCGAAGCTGGCGGCAGCAGGCCAGTGGTTGATTGATAGGGCAGATGGCAATATACCGTCACTCTGGCCTGGATATCGTGACACAGAGCATCCACCAGTATTGGTGTTCTTTGGTTTGGGTCTTTCACCCTAGTCAGTTGGGACTGCGAGGCTGTGGAGTAGCCTACAGGCAGCCGGTCAGGCAATATGACTGTCCCTCTGGCATCCTCCTGCACCTGGATACATTTCCAGTCGTCTTGACCCTGTCTTGCCACTTGGATAAGTTGTGTCCAGGCGAGAGAGTGAGTCTGATGTTTGCGCAGCTCTTTCTCACTAAAAACAAATTCTTTGCGCCAGTCTTAACACTCACCTCGTCTTCTTTCATCTTTGTCTCGTCTTCTTTCCTCTCAAAATTCCAATGGCGATGGGCGAGTGCGGTGGCAGCAGGTTTGAATAGA
Organism: Onchidella celtica; assembly: GCA_963931925.1. Taxonomy (NCBI): domain Eukaryota; kingdom Metazoa; phylum Mollusca; class Gastropoda; order Systellommatophora; family Onchidiidae; genus Onchidella; species Onchidella celtica. The sequence goes on from OZ007567.1 coordinate 39,234,384, forward strand.
CTGGAAGCTGTTAGCACAGACCTACACGTTGGTGGCTGTGGGCTATGGTCGCTTCATCGTCGATTGAAGTGGAGGCGTGGGGAGGCAGCACCCACAGTAGCTGAGCAGCCTTATTTAAGGATAGCACTGCTCCCCTCAACTGAGGAAGGGGCTAGAAAAGGTGCCCTAAAGAAAGCCCACTTCACATCACCCTGACTGGTATACCGCGACCAGTGGGGATCCCTTTTTGCGGTCGAAACAAAAAGAAATTCAGCTTACTCAGGCTAGGAGCCTGGAATATACGCACACTACAGGACAACTCAAATAACCCGGAAAGACGCACTGCACTTATTGCCATTGAGCTCAGCAGGTACAACCTGGACATAGTGGCACTCAGTGAGACCAGACTCCCTGATAGTGGCCAACTCAAAGAGCTCAGTGGTGGATACACCTTCTTCTGGAAAGGCAAGGGTGCAGTTGAACCGAGACAGCATGGTGTTGGGTTTGCAATTAAAAATGACCTTGTCAGAAACTTGCAGTCCATGCCAATTGAAATAAATGACAGGCTAATGACACTCAGGATCCCAGTTGGGAAAAGCCAGTTAGCCACCCTCATTAGCGCATATGCGCCCACCATGACAAACCCAGATGAAGCCAAAGACAAGTTCTATTCTGATCTAGAATCTGTCATATGCTCTGTCCCGGCAGCTGATAAGCTGATTCTCTTGGGGGACTTCAATGCTAGGGTTGGCTCCGAAATCTCAGCGTGGCCAAATGTTTTGGGCCCTCATGGAGTTGGTTCATGCAATAACAATGGGTTGCGCTTACTTACTTTGTGCGTTGAATTTGGCCTGTTCATTACCAACACAAATTTTAGTCTCCCCGTGAGAAACAGAACGTCATGGATGCATCCCCGCTCAAAGCATTGGCATCTCATAGACTATGTCATTGTGAGGAAGACTGACAGAAAGGATGTCCTTGTAACAAAGGCGATGTGTGGTGCCGAGTGTGGAACTGACCACAGACTCATTGTTTGCAAGCTCAGACTAACATTGAGGCGCAATAGACGCCCTCAAGGGAAAGCGCCACCTAAACGCCTTAATGTTTCAAAACTCTGCTCAGCTGAGAAACAGAGCGAGCTCTCATCAGAACTCTCCTCAAAATTGGATTGCTTGACTTTTGACCCTGAGAACATTGAACAGAGCTGGACTGACCTAAATACGACTGTACACTCTTGCGCCAGCAGCACAGTTGGTTTTCCTGTCCGCAAGCACCAGGACTGGTTCAATGATAATGATAATGAAATCAAAGTGCTCATCAAAGAAAAAAATAGTCTCATCCAAGCTCACTGCAGTGACCCCTCTTCCACAGCAAAAGCTGATGCACTGCGTGCATGTAAGGGTGTACTCCAGAAGAAGCTGAGGAAAATGAAAAATGACTGGCTTGAAGAGCGAGTAAGAGAAACTCAGAAATATGCCGACACAAACAACACTAGAAAGTTCTTTGAGAGCCTCCGAGCTGTGTTTGGACCATCCCGCTCTGGCACTACGCCACGTCTTGCGTCAGATGGTTCAACACGCATTGTTGAATTGAATGCCATAATTCAGCGTTGGGCAGAACATTTCGGAGGTGTGCTAAATCGGCCATCAAATATAAATACTGAGTCCATTGACCGCCTCCCTCAGATTCCTATTAATGCAGCTCTTGCCAAGCCATTCACAGCAAATGAGACCCGAACTGCCACAAATCAGATGTCCTTTAACAAATCACCAGGCGTGGATTCAATTCCTGCTGAGGTGTATGCCTTCGGTGGAGAAAAGCTTATTGAAAGGTTGACCGAGTTGTTCAATCATATGTTGAAAGCAGGGAAGCTGCCACAGGACTTCAAAGATGCTTCAATCATCCATCTGTACAAAAACAAAGGGGACAGCCAAGTCTGTGACAACCATCGGGGAATCTCTCTACTTTCAATTGCTGGCAAAATATTGGCAAGAATGCTTCTGAATCGCCTTCTTGATCACCTCTCGTCAAATGACTTGCTTCCCGAGAGCCAATGTGGCTTTCGTAAAGAGAGGGGAACGGCGGATATGATTTTTGCTGCCAGACAGATTCAGGAAAAATGCATGGAACAAAATAAAGCGCTGTATATCACATTTGTTGACCTCACAAAAGCATTTGACACAGTGTGTCGTGAAGGCCTCTGGAAAATCTTGGCGAAGTTTGGGTGTCCACCCGAATTCATCACAATAGTGCGCCAGTTTCATGATGGCATGCAAGCTGCAGTCAAAAGCAACGGCAGTGTTTCAGAGCCCTTTGCTGTCACAAATGGGGTAAAACAGGGTTGTGTCTTAGCCCCAACTCTGTTCAGCATCATGTTCTCTGCAATGCTACAAGAAGCCTTTAGCTCTCCTCCTCAAGGGGTAAGCATCAAGTACCGAACTGATGGCAGTCTATTCAACCTCAGGAGACTTCAGGCAAAAACCAAAACCAAAAGTACTCAAGTTTGTGACCTACTATTTGCTGATGATTGTGCACTTCTGGCACACGATGAGGATAGCATGCAAAACTGTGTTGATAAGTTCTCTAGTGCCTGTGACAACTTTGGCCTCACAATAAGCACAAAGAAGACGGAAGTGCTCCATCAGCCTCCTCCAGACGACAAGTATCCTGTGACCCCAAATATCAAAGTCCATGACAGTCTTCTAAAGGTGTCGGAGAACTTCACCTATCTTGGCAGTACACTGTCTTCCGCGGCTCGTGTTGATACTGAAATTCTCTCAAGAATCAGCAAAGCCAGCTCTGCATTTGGCAGGCTTCGAAAGAGAGTATGGGATGTTGCCGGCATTCGCACAGACACTAAGCTGAAAGTGTACAATGCTGTGGTCCTTCCCACCCTACTCTATGGGGCTGAAACCTGGACAGTGTACCAATCGCATGCCAGAAAGCTAAATCACTTTCATCTGGCCTGCCTTAGAAAGATCCTAAGGATCAAATGGCAGGATAAAATTCCAGACACTGAGGTCCTCAATCGTGCCAAGGAATTGAGCATCTTCTGCCACCTGAAAAAAATTCAGCTACGTTGGGCAGGACATGTTGTCAGAATGCCCGACTCCAGACTCCCTAAGCAAATCTTCTTCTCTGAGCTCTCCAATGGAACGAGGAATGTTGGGGCCCCAAAGAGACGTTACAAAGACACTCTCAAGCAATCACTGAAGGCTTTTGCCATTGATGTGAGTGAGTGGGAAAAGCTCTCGCTTGATCGTGCAAATTGGAGGGCGGCCCTTACCAGAGGCAGCAAAGCATGGGAAGCTGACAGAGTCCAGCAGGCTATCAAAAAAAGAGAACGGCGCAAGAAAAGGCCCAGTGGTACTGAACCAACGGAGCACTCTTGTCATTTATGCGGAAGGGTCTGCAGGGCAAAAATAGGACTTATCAGTCACATGAGAAGCCATAAGTCATGAAAGAACAGTCTTTCCATTCTGTCCTCTGTGTCCTTTAGTTCTCATTATTGTCCATGTGTTGAAATTCTCAACAATTTCTGTTCTTTATTCCTCTGGTGTTGTTAAGGTCATCATCATACCTGATGGACGAACTATTATTATTAATATTATTGCATAAAATGACGGCTTTGTTTTTTTCAGGACTGATTTGGATGGATTTTCTCCCATAGAGGAAGCTGTGCAAATAATTATCTGTGCAGAATGTAAGTCAATGTGAAAATTAAAAAAAGCAAAACAAAATAAGGATTGGATTGAACTTATCATGTGTAAAATTACTTAAAAGCAGTCTTGCGCACTGGTCACAAAAACTCATCTCTGTTTGAGATAAAGATATATATATATATATATATCACTACTCGCTGTTCATAGTATTTTTAAATTGTTGATTGAAAAAAAAATGTGCTAAATCTACATGTCTGATTCTGTAAGTAAGATTATAGCTGGGCCACAGACTAATAAAATACCCAGACTGGATGATCCCATTGTGTGACGTCACAAAACAGCGAAAGGTCATGAACCAGCCGCCACATTAGGTTTACGGTATAACTACAATTTTGAATGACACCATTATGACGCGCCTACTGAACGCGGAAGTTTGATTCCGCACCAAGAAATTAATACATGTACAACCAATCTTGACAAATAAAAAGAAATTTCTACTGCAGATAGAACTAGAATCGGAATTTCCCGAGCGGCAGCCATATTGGTTATACGATCGTCGCTCGGGAAATTCCGTAAAAAACGACACAGCCCGAAGCTCGTGTTTCCAGTCTGGTTAATTTATTAGTCTGTGAGCTGGGCTGAAGAACTGATAGCTTACTTCATGCATACCTGCAAGTGCTTGTCTTAACACTTTACTTGGCTTGGCTTTTAGAATTGCTTGAAATGTACTGATAAATCATCCATTGGTTTCAAGAGTCTTATTCTTTTACATTTGTTCCACAGCTTTAAAACAAGAAAAAAAATCTCTTTCCGCAACTGCACACCATAATTTCATTATTTCTTCTGTTGTTTCTGTCATGATCTTTATGGCATGTTTCCCCCCAAAATTACTGCTTTTCAGTTGACAAGAAACAGTTGAAAAAGAAAGGAGAACATTTGAACCCAAACCTCATCACACCCTTTTTGAGTCTGCTCAAACACATGGAAGCTGGAGTGCGTAAAAGTAAGTGGATGTCTAGATGATTCCCATTGTTTCTTCTCCATATGTGTCACAATATTACCTAATCTTTCTTTAAGTTCAAAACTTGCATTATTTTTAATTCATTAAGCAGCCATCTTTCTTTATTGTAGCTAGAAGTCAGCAGATGTTGGATTTTTCAAATAAATGTACAAACCTGGTTTTTCAAGTATTTCTTAAGGAACTCTTTACTCGCAGCTTTTTTATATTTTTTTCACTGGATTTATTAACTTGATTCTTCTATTTGGATGACTGTAGTTCAGTGCTATATTATATATTTATATTTAAGGATATTCGAAATTTAAGTCTGTTGTTGCCCGTTTTTGATTGTTAAAAATGTAGATTTCAATGTCTTGTTACAGGTATGCTGCAAAGCTTTGCAAAGATATTTGACCTCCTAGATTTGAACAATGCCCAAGTGAAGCACATGATTAATTCTTGCTTAGACCTACTTATGGATAAAGAAAAGGATATCAGAGTGGAGTGCTGGTAATTCATTATTTCGATACTTATGAGTAAAGTTTGACTTCCACAAGCCTGAAACATTTGTATGTGTATTATGTAGTTTACAAACCCTTCTTTATGGTTCATGCAGAGACTGTAAAGAAAGGTCTAGTGTAATGGAATCAGCATAATGCAGCGAGAGTGATTTTTTGCACGGTGGACTTTTGCAGTTATGTCTCACAACTTTATGCAGTTTCAGGTGTTCAACTTTTTACTTAGTAAATTTACTTAGTAATGAGTTTAAATAATTGTGTTTGAATCCTGTGAAGGACTGCTCGTTCAGAAATATAATTTTTCTGTTGTGGTGTTGAGTGTAGATAATTTGTGGAAATGTTTCATTCAAATTTTCCTGGTCTCTTGAAGAGACACATCCCCTCCTCCTCCCCCCCCAACAGAGAGAGCTTGTGCTTGATTTGGCTTTATATGATGCAGTTGTTGTCTTGGTACAATCATAACATATGTATTGAAGTTTTAATTTGTTTGTTTTATTATCAGTATTACAAACATACATTAAAGTGACAGTTGTAGGTTGTCTCATCAATCAGTATTGCAACAAAAAAAAATAATTAATTAATGCATCTTCTAGCTGCAAAAGGCATTTCCAGTATTGGTATTGAGAGACCACATATATTATATTTTCTTATTTTGGTCAGTGCGGTCATTCCGCACATGATCAGTGACCAGGCTGGCCTCGGCAAGAGAGAAGTCAGTCCAGCAGACAAAATGGTGTGGAAGAAGCTGGAAGTCTTATGTTTACAAGCTCAGGGGTACAACAGAAACTTCAGAGAAACCATTCTTATGTCTGTTGGGCAATTTGGAAGGTAGCATTTGGGGAACAGATAATGTTCATAATATTTTAATAATAAACAGAGCAATTTCATAAAGTACATTTCGAATTCAACAAAATTAAGATATTATTATAGTTGTCAGTTAGAGGAATACTGTTCCTTTTGTGTTTCATTAGTGGTACAATTGTGGCTGCTAGTTTGTTAGGAGGAATTTTCCAGTTTCAGTTTTCTGTTTCTGTCAGTGATAAGAAACTCCTCAGGTGGATCAAGGCAGATGGTGATCTTCAGGGGAAGAGTGGATTCTTTCATTAGATGTTTTGGCTTTTAACTTCCTGATATCCTGTGGTATTTAGTTTCAAAATCTTAGTTATTTCCTGCAGTACAGTGCAGATGGTGATGATTTTTTCATTCTGTATCTTTTTACCCAGATATGTAGATGGACCTTTGTTGGAAGCTGTTGTAGTTTGTCTGTTGGAAAACCGCCTCAGTCGACAACTAGCTGTGGATGCGGTTGCTTTTGAAGAGGTGACATATTGTAATGTGGCTGATATTTGATTTATCATTTAGTTAGAAAACAGATTGTTTAATTTCATTTTATTTGAATAATTTTCTGTCTTGAATATCCAATGTGTTTGAAAGGCAAATATCTCGCTGCCAGTATTAATTTATCAATGGTAATTGCTAAGAATTTGAAATGACAGTGCATGAGATTGGGTGGTATAACAGATTCTATGCAATTTTCTGTGTTTACAGAGTTCAGGATGGTGAAGGGACTTTCATTATTGCTGTGTGTTTCTAGAATGAATTATTAATAGTTGCTGACAGGGAGGCAGATTGGAGTGTTGTTATTCTTTCATGATTTCACTTTCTCAGCTTCAAAACATAGCACAGCACAAGGGAGAATCCTTACAACATATTTATGCTCGCTTTAAACCTGCTGTTTGCAAGGTAAGCATAATGCGTTCATTCAACATCACTTTATGTAGGATTTTCAAATAAGAACCTAGAATCTTACATATGGAGACTAGTCTCTGTAGATATGGAGACCACTGTCAGTAGAGTTTGAAATCCTCTTGTGAAATGGAACTGCAAAAGAAATTTTATTTAGCACATATGTCATTATTGTGTGAACTACACATATTCCACATTAAATACATTGTTGCATAAAATAACTTTCCCTAGGTTTAAGATGCAGCAGGTAGTAATCTTATTAAGCTTTTGAAACCTTACTTCTGGAGCAGATTTCCCGCAAGTCTCTAACAAATGTGTTCAGGTCTTTTGAATCTCAAAAAAAAAATTTTGTTGAGAATAAATTGTTTTTGCTTTTTTTCACAGCATGTCATAAAATAGTTCGTTCTTGTAATTCATGGCAAAGTTTTGTTAACATATAATAGGTTGTAGTCAGTCCCTGCAGGCCATGCTTTTAAACAAGATTTCCTTTTACTGCTTTGTGAAACAGAGACATAATTTCAAGAATATCCCAAACATGATAACCTCTGTATTTCCAGTTCCTTGTGGAGGCTATGTACACAGACCAAATGAATAATGAAGGAGCCAGCGCAAAGGGCATTTTACTGAATGTGGCCAAAACTCTTGAAGCTGATGATATAAGGGCTTTTCTTCAGGTACCCTGACGTGGCACTTGTGAAGATTTGAATAGTCACTCTATTCAATGTTTGATAATTTCCAATAAGCTTGCAAATGTCACTCATAGCTTTTTAATCAGCTATGGTTTTCATTAGCTATGGTTTTCATTAAAGCTGTTCATAGTTTGTCATGTATTCTTCATATCCTTCCATTATTAGAGCTTGCATGTGAATAATTCCAATGGTACACAATATTGTCACTAGCTATTTGTCAGGGATTGTTGGTTTTTCTTCATGTTCATAAATTAAAAACTACTGCATCATGATATTTCTTTTTAATACCTTCATCTGCCTGTATTTGAAAACTACATGTATTTCAGGGGAGTGAAAAGTATATCATCCCTTTCCTGGTGAGCAAAGCTTCTCCTCAGGCCACAAAACTGATCAAACTGATTGCCAGCCTACAGTCCTCAGGCAATGTAAGTAAAAGTTCTCCACATCTGAAGGGAGAAACCACAAATTCTCAGCTGGAAAATTCAAGACAATGTAATGCAACTTACTAAGATCGCTAGACAAACCTGTCAAAATATGTTATTTGTCAAACCCAATTCAGTTTAATGTTGTGTCTTTTAATGAGACAATCTAAGTAGCCTGCACAAAGAGATTTTTGTAATCTTTGACTTTCAGGTTTCTTTGTTAGGGGACTATTGTTCATTTTTATCAATTTAAAATTGTTGCACAGCACCTTTACCAATTTGCAAATCACAATTAAATTTGTAGAAAGACAGCAAAAACAAAAAAGTGAGCTGATATATAATGGAGATTTATATTTAGAGATTACAATTAATTTTGTTGCATTAGTGATACATATTTACTGCTCCATCACTTTGACCCTATTCTACCGATGCATTTTCAGATTCGCCGTTCTTTGCTTATCAATAACACCAAGTATATATTCCCATACCTGGTTTGTTCATGCCAGAAAGAGGAAATGGAGAATGCGTTGCTGTATTTACAGGTATAGTTGCATGTTTGCATATCAGACTCGAAATATGGAAGAGTTGTTATCTTCAGTTCTTGAAGAGGATTTGATTTTCATTGATGGTATTTTGTCTAGGATAAAAAAAGATGCTGAAAAAAAAAAAATATGAACAAGTAATTTAACGTAAATGCCATTTTTGTTGATAATGTACCTGACATCAGAATTTTTCATTTTCTTTCTTTTTTATTACCAAACACCTGGATTGATCAAAGATCATTTTTGGCCTTGTGGGATTTTGAAACTAAATGTGTCAACAAATTTGATTTATGTAGTTATAATCAATTTATTCTGATATTTGAATCCTGATTTTAAATGAAATTTCAGAGATGTATGAATTCATTAACTGAACTTTTATGATACTGACATTTTCAATGTTTCATTTCAAGGCTGAAACAGATTTCAGTCCTAGTAATCTGTTGCGACTGGACTTCCAGCGTGTCCACTATGAGCTGTTGCTTCACTTGTCCACCCACTACCAGCAGGTAATTTTGAATGTGCAAAATTTTTACCCTTTCAACCTTGACTGCCTGATTTTCCCTACACCATACCCGTGGCTTCCTGAGCTCAGGTAACAAAATATTGGAGCACTCCACATCAGGCTACCAGTGAAAAGGGACAAAGACAGCTTTGTGTGCCACAGGTATGCCAGTGGGCTGGGTTCATTAGGTTAAGAAAAGGTTTAGATTTATAATGTGGACTTTATCTTTACTTGAGGCAATCGCCTTTTTAAACATTGTGATAAACTTTTTCAGTGAGGTCCACCAGTAATGAATATTGCCACCAGGAAAGATATCCTGTAACAATTCTTTAAGGTGTGACAAGCATTTCAGACCGCTTCTGTGGTATTTTTTTTTCCATTTTGTTTTGCTTTGGCTCCTATTTTGTTGAATCCTGGTAACCAGATGAATCTACTTCTGTGGACTGGCAGAGCATTTGAACTGTACAGTTTTATTCTTGATATACAGTATGAGGAGTTTCAACTTCCTTACTTAGTGAGTGAAAAGATATGGCTGTGATTGTTGTTTGAGATCATATTTAAAACTAGATAAAAACATGAGAAAATTCCAAACATAAAGTTTACATGGGCAGGAGATTGATTTTAGTTTATGTGTTTTACTTTATTTTTTTTTAAATTTTGGTGGGATGCTTTTGTAATAATTTGAATTATTGTTTTTTTGATGCAGGTCTTCAGTGGGCTTAGAACTTTGGCTGCCCATGATGAACAGTTTAAAGGCTCAAAGGAGATAGATACTACTGAACAGATGGTTAGTTTGTGCATTTGTTGTGTGTAAATTAAATAGAGGTAATGAATATTGTACTTATTTGCTAGAAGTTTTGGTTATCTTACTTTCATTTTTCACTTGACATGGAGAGCTCCCAGTGAGTATATTTCTCTGTCCGTATTGTTTACCTTTGTTAACAGTATTTGCAAAAAATATAATGAAGGGTGCTTTTGATCCTGTGTGGTAAGTCAGTGAAAGTGAACGTTGTCTCAAAATTATTCCTTCTATCACAGGCCCAGTACTTGGAACCTCGTTTACTTGGTGTGCTGGCTTTCTTCGATTCACAGCTTGTAAATGCAAACATCACTATGCAGGATAAGGAACTGGTAAGATCAGAATGGAAGTTACTGTTTTTATGATTGTCATCCATGTAAGTTTCCATCTGATAATGAGCATACACAAGTTTAGGCAAACAATGTAGATTTTGGGCCAGTCTTATTTTTGCAATCATTCTATGCTTTGCCAGTTAGTCCATTTGAAACAGCAAGTTTTGATACTGATCATTCAGTCCACATATCATAAAAAGCAGGGCAAGAGGAGTGACTGGTTCATGTGGTGTTAAAAGGCGCATAGTTTTTCATTGCCAGCATGAAAGAATTAGTATTAGTTGGCAATCAGAAGAAAATTATTATTGAATATTCAGGACCGGGTACTATGTACAATTATCTGACAAGATGAGAATGACATAAACTGTGCTTGGTATTTGGTAATTTTGAATTAAAAGATGAGGCTATTCACTTTCATGCCTAGCAGGATTGCTTTCATTGTCAGTACTAAGTATTAAATATTATTGTCCTTGCTGCTATGCTTGCAGCATTAGAAAGGGCAAAATGAAGTAATTTTGCTTCTTTGTGGTTTTTAAGGCATTACAGAGTGTGATATCTATCATTCATTTGATGGGATCAAAACATATCTGCTCCATTCGACATAAAGTCATGAACACCCTCAGGTTAGTACATAACATTTTTATCATAACCATGTCAGTTCTTGTCATGATCTTCTGTGTGCTTGTTACTGCCTAATGCAATTTGTCTGAAACAATAACGAAATACTGCACATTTTGTCTGTTTAAAGAGTATCTTCCAAATAGTCTGTCTCCATTTTTCTCAGTGTACACAAACATGCCCATTCATGCACATGGATATGTCTCTCACCCACACATACATGTAAACCAGTTATTTTCCAGACTATCATTTACAGTGGCACTCAATAAGTAAAGATGTGAAACAACAGTTTTTCTTGTGCAAGCTTTGAAAATAGCAATGAAATTGGATGCACATTGAGGCCAGACTGATAATAATGTATCACTTTCCTTATAGTGTTATCTCCTATCTATGTCTCACAGAGATATACAGCAAGTCCTTACTTTGGATTTGCCAGTGTGGTTTAATCATTTATTATCTTTGCCAGCCCCCTCTCAAGTTGTATGAATAAATAATTTTTTATTTTCCATATGCCCAGACTAGGTTTGCAGTTTACCGAACCATCATTCATGGAAATTTCGTGCAAGGCCTGGAATTCCTTTGTTAGGAGGTAACGTCCTATTGTAATAGATACAGGGATGGGAATCCTCTGTAGATTTCCTGATTTCTGGATAAAAAATTTTTTTCTCTTAGTTAAGACAATTTTGTGCATTGTCCAATGCAAATATGGGCCTTTAAATGTATGTGTGATGTGATGGTGGTGACCTGTTCACCAAGTCTGGGAAATTTTCCCGTCAATAGCTCCCACCCGTGGAAAGAAGACTTCAAATGACAGGTTTGAGTTGACAACTGCCTTAACTTAAGATATCATGTTCAACAGATCTGTTTCCTATAAAGATTTTGGTATAACATTTTATAGTTAGTATACATTTGGCATTGCTTTCTTGTGAAACATCAAAATTTTCATCATCAGACTATTTCTGGCATATTATTCAAAATACCAAAATTGAGGAAAGGAAGTAATGCTTTAGACCATTTGGATTCTGATTTTCTAGTGCAATTAATTGGTTGAAAACAGAACAAAATTAGTTCTGCTATGAAGTCTCTCATAAAACTAACTTTAATATTATTTTCTTTGTCAGGAAAAATTTCTGCATTGCCCTTTGCGAAGAATTGATTGTTTTATTTTAAAAAGGAGAAATGTTTTAAACTGTTGTCTTTCATTATATATAGCTACATATTGTCTTGGAAAATTAGATAAGTCTGTGGGTGGCTGTCCCACTCTTCATGGAATTCATGATGAGTGAATATGGTTTGCAATGTGTAATTTGAGACTAAGGTTTGTTGAGTACAACTTTTGAGATATTAGTAAAAGCCTAAAGTCAGTGTAATCAGCTTCACAATATTAATTATATGCATTCACAACCATATGGAGCAAACTGGCCACAGAATCAGAGGTATCTGAGATGCACTGAAGACATGGTGTCAGTTAAACTATACTGCATGGTAAAGAATGGGAAGTAGGTTTCTATAAAATTTGTGGAGGATTTTTGTGACGATTGTCATCATTTTCTCTCTTTTCATGTCATGAAAAGAAGAGATGATTTGTAGTTTTGACTTGCTTCAATACATTTAAATTTTGTAGCAGAACCCTTGTCGTTTAGAAACAGAAACATGCTTAATTTAATGTAAACATTTCACTTCAGCCTTGAGCTGCCCCTGCTGGGAATGATGATGTCACAGATCATTGCAACTCTCTTGCCCTTGCTACAAGCATTACCTGCTCAAGTTGCTGAGATTTTTAATTACATGATTGTGGAAAACAGGTAAGTTAAGGAAAGCTTTGATCTTTTTTATGGATTTTGAGTTTGAAATGTTTTTATCAGACAGCCCTGTTTTATGAAGCTAGTATTATTCATAAATATGTGAATGGAAGGAGCTTTTGTTGTCAACAACTAAGTTTAGATGGCATTATGGTAAAAGTGTGCATTTAAAGTAAGAAGTTCGCACAATGTCTCAAGACATAATCACCAACTCAAGTGTTCAGATACTCTTTGACAAAGACAAATGTGCAGAAATATTTTGTTGTCCTCCATTTGTATTTCTGTGTTTACATTTCACAGAACTGAATTGAACAAGCATTTCCAGGAAATTTACTTTCTCCCAGACATTCCAGAGTTAGCAGATGCCAATGAAGTATTAAAACAGTATGGAGACAGTTCAGCTAGGTATGTTATGTGCCAGGGTGCATGTACCTCAGATTTCTCTGACACTGAGTGAGGGAAGAATTTGAAAGACTAAAACTTTGACATCATTTTGATCTAGAGAAACAGATAATTGAAATGGCTGGATAAAAGCAGAATAATGAAGGACATCAGGCATTTGTAGTTATAATTAGTTACTGGGGAGTTGGCTGTTGTATTCGTACATTTCTTTTTCTTGTCCATTTTCCATTCTGCAAATGTTTTGGAACATTAGGGAGCAGAGTACAATTTTATTGACCGACATGGATTCTTTCACCTATTTATTTTATAAAATTATGTTTTTTTTTTCTTTTTTACGTGATTATGTGTAGAGGTATTTTATAATAGATATCTGTTATCACTGGAACTTGTTTGTGTTCAGTTGGCTGTGCTGGAGATTTGAAAACAATCATCTAGTTATACCTTGCTTATATTCATTTGAAAAACAACTTATGAAAACTTTAATCTGGTCAATGTTCACAACAGTGCACCTGATCTGAAGACCCTGTTAGCTCATTCCATTAAAGGCATCAGCCATGAGAGCTTAGATGTCAGGGTGCATGCACTGTCCAAGCTGAGGAAAATTCTCAAAGACAGAAGGGTATGATTATTTAGTGCGGTGCAGAGCTTTTCTGATTTCCTTCAAATTTGGAAGCCATAATTCATATTATTTAGCTGTCCTTAACTCTTCTGTGGATGAGTGGTGGGAAAAAATCCCTGACTTCTGTAGTGTTTGGTCAGTGACAACGAACTTAAATGGAAGTTTGTGTTGTTGTAGACTAGAATTTCATTTGCATTGAATAGAGATTGATTTAGAACTTGCAGCACCCCTTAAGTGAGATCTTTAATTCAAGTATTCAGTTAAAAAATTCAGGAGACTTACAGATCTGTTGATAAAAGCATTTCTTTGGAACATAACAGCATTTCCTGGATTTGAACCGAAAATACCTTTGATTTGTGTGCATTCACGCGAGTAAGCTGTTTGAGTTTATTTACGAATTTACAACATTTTCTCATACAGATGGAACTGAGCAACTATGTTCTGAATAATGAGCCAGCCGAGCCAATAGTGTCTGAGTTGGTGTCAGCTGTAAGTTTCTTTTTGTGCATTCCATGTGTTACGTTACCATGAAATATGAAACTGTTCATGTATTGCTAAATGGTAAGATCAGCTGTCTAGGGAGTTTGGTAATGGTAAAAAAAAATTGAAAGTGCTATACAAGTATATCAACTTTATGTCTTTTTATTTTGCAGTTCTCTGTCACGAGCGAGTGAGCGGGGGTCAATGAGTGCGGGGAAGGGAATTGAAGCGTGCATGTTGTGAGTGAAGTTGAGGCGTAGTAGAGGCAAAATCTGAATAGTCAGATCACTGCAAGTTAAGAAGTCCAAGGGGACAGACGTGAGAGAGCAGTCGGGAGATTGTGCGTTTTCCAGTGATGACTGGTAGGTTGAACTATGATTGATAATTATGATGATTGATGTACTATATTCTCCTATGACCATGATGTAAATAAGTTATATGTGAGGACTGTGAAAGTCATTGATTACTGTGTATAGAGATGTGCGCAATGAGCGATAGATGTAAGTTCGGATCATGGATTCGTAGCGAGTCTGAGTGCTGTGTGGTACGGTGGAGGTGTGTTACCGTAAGAGGTGTGGTGAGTGAAAGGTGGACTATTGTGTGTACGCTTGATGGTTCGTAATGAGTGGTGAAGTGGATAGTAATTGTATGGTGTTATAGAGATGTAATGTTATTCTTATAGGTGCCGGGGTCGGGCAGAGAAGCCACCCGCGGTGAGCGGACTTGTGCCGGGGTTGGGCCGAAGGCTACCCACAGGCCTGCTTGAGTGAAGCTGTCGCGCAGGACAGCGGGAGCACATGAGTCGTGGCAGTCTGGCCACAGACAGGGACATTGTTATTGTCCTTGTTGCTATTAAGATGTTACTGTGCTATTGAAATATTAATGTGCTATTAAGACATCGAGGGGAGATTGAGATACGGAGATTAGGTTGAGCAGGAGCCAATAAGAGAGGCCAGCAAGTAGTAGATATATGGATGTGAGGCTGAGGCCAGAGCATAGTTAGGAAGTAACTATCGGGTTGTGGACCCGGAGAAGAATGAATGTGGGGAATACTGACCATTGAATGGTATTTGAATTGAGTTAATGTAATGTATGTAATTGCACAGATCTTATTTTTATATATAATAAATGTGTGAGTCTGTTTGGTTGTTCTGTAAGTGTTATACTTGTTCGTTCGTGATTGTTGTCCTGTCATAATTATTACATCTCCCAGTCTGGGATTTGTGACAGTGGGGGCTCGTCCGTTTAGTTACCTGTGGTCATTTTGACATTGCGTATTCGTCATATCTAGTTGTATTTCTGTTGTGGTAGGAATTTGTGCTGTTGTCTTTTGTTCGTTGGATGAATGGGAATTTCATGATGATATGATTTATGTATATTTATGAATATGTATTGATGCATGTATTGCTATAAATATGTACTAATGTGTAATTAAATTTTCAGGGAGAGAGTGTGTGCGTGCAGCCTGAAGGAGTCAAGCAGCCAGAGCTCCGAGCTAAGGGGAGAGAAAAAGAAAAGTTAAGTGAAAGGGAAATTTTGTGCCCTGGATTGGGGGCTGTCTTTTCATCTGTCTTTTTCTCTATTTTTGCTGTTTTTGTTGTTACCATAGATTATACGGGTGGTGGAGTGGGTTTGCTGTGGTGAACGTAGTTTATCCTCTTCGGGAGGTGGGCGAAACGTGGAACCGCGTTCATCACAGTGAACAGTCTTGAGGGCTTTGTCATTGTTTAGTTGTAGCGTCGATATCTTCTCTGTTCTGCAGGAAGACGTATTCTCTTGTCCCCTCTCTTACCTATCTGTAGATACGTTCTTTTTTTCAGGCTCTGTTCTTGTTCGTACCTTGTAGTGTAATCGGCGTAGTTAGGTTGCATTTTTTAAAATTTTTTTTTCCCATATATTTTTTTTTAGAAGTCTTTGTCCTAGTCTGGTTCGTTGTCCTTGATGTACTTGTGGTCCTTCTTCTGAATTTTCTCATTCTTGTCTTTGCTATTCTCTTTTATTACCTAATAGTGCTATACATTTTATGAACATAGAATTAGTTAGAGAGTATACTATAGAATGCTCAGTTAGGTATTTTTCTGAATTGCATTTGAAAATAGTGGTTGTTATTGTAGTGGCATAATTTCAGGTCTCGGGTCGCGTCGTTTATGGTAGCTGCACAGACAGTTATTATATTTCAAATTATATAATTATAAATCCGTGAAATGGCGGAGCTCCAGCAGCTAATGAAGTTGGGTAACGAACTTGGCCTGGAGGGAGAGGAGCTGCGTAGCTGGATTAGGGAGCAGCAGGCGGAGTGGCGCGATGAGCGTGCTAAAGATAGACAGCGAGAAAAAGAGGCCCAGGAAAGGGAGTTAAAGTTAAAGGAGATAGAGGCTAGGGATAAAGAGCATGAGAGAGAAGCTAGGGATAAAGAGCATGAGAGAGAAGCTAGGGATAAAGAGCATGAGAGAGAAGCTAGGGATAAGGAACAGGAGAGAGAGGCGCGAATAAGAATCGCGGAATTGGAAATCAAGAAGAATGCGCCAACGGAAACAGTTGAGCGGCAGGGACAAAATAAGAGTGGTGTTCGGATTAAGCTGCCTGCGTTCGACGACCAGAAGGTCGATATAGACGCCTTCCTTTACAGGTTCGAACTAAATGCACAACTGCAATGGGGGGAGAATAAGAATTTATGGCCCACGTACCTGGCATCCTTATTGCAGGGTCGAGCGTTAACCTACTTTAAAGAGTTACAGCGCGAAGACGTGCATGATTACGATAAGCTGAAGCCTTTGTTGCTTCGCCGATTTGCGCGTACGGAGGAATATTTCCGGGAGAAGTTTAGGCGAGCACGTGCGGATACCAGGGAGGACTTTGCTGCCTTCGTCGCCAGATTGACGGAGTATTTCTCGAACTGGTTGGACTTGTCGCATGTTGGCACAGATTTTGTTAAATTGAAGGACCTAATGATCCGTGACCAGCTATACGCGTCGTGCCATAAGGATTTAGTGGCTTTTCTCAAAGAAAACGAACCCGCGACGGTGCAGGAGGCGTCAAAGTTGGCGGAAGCATACCGTACGGCACATCCGTCCAAACCAGTGGCGAGGGCGTACGTGCAGGATGCTGGTTACGTCGCCGTTGTTGAGGGGTCGCCGACAGGACATAGTAGAGACAGGTCGTGTCAGCGTGGTGGCTTTAAGGGGCAAGCCCAGGTCCCACGTAGGGGGTATTGCCAATCACCTGCATATGGAGCCGGTAAGTTTGACCGAGCGGGAGGGCGAGATCGCGGTAATGGCCGATGGCGTTTCGTAACCTTTGCCGATGATCGACGGCAGAGGGACTTTAGTTCCGGTCGCGATGGGTCACGGGGACCTAGGTCTTGCGGAACACAGGGAGTGGAGTGTTGGACTTGCGGACGCGTAGGGCATTTTTCTCGGGATTGTAGGGCCGCGAAATGTTGGAACTGCGGAAGAGCAGATCACATTAGCGTAAATTGTCCTGCAGGTAGGATAGCGGCGAACGTGGATGGCAATCATAGTAGCTCCACTCAATGTTCTCCTAGTAAGTTTCACCATGCGGCCGCGTGTGTTACATCGGACAACGGAGGCGGACAGTATTCTAAGTGTCCCAGTTGTGAAAAATTATTATCTTCCGGTGTTTTACCTTGTGGGAGAAAGATTCCCGTTATTAATTCATGTCATACAGGGGGTGTTCTTAGGGTTTATTCGGGGTTTGTTGGGGACGAACCGGTGTCGGTTTTGCGTGATACAGGATCTACCGTTGTGGGAGTGCATAGAGACTGCATTCACGAGTCACAGCTTATGGGTGAGACTGTCCCATGCATTCAATTTTCAGGGGCCATTGAGAAATTACCCATGGCAAAGATAGTGATTGATACACCTTTTCTTAGCGGGGAAGTCGAAGCAGTCGTTGGGTTTTTTCCAGGCGCCCAGCTCATCATTGGTAATGTATCTCGGGTAGTTTCCCCTTCTGAAGAGCATGTACAGGCATGGTCACAGTCTAAAGGTATTGACTTTTGTGCCGCAGTCGAGACACGTCGACAGGTAGCTGATAAGGGTAAAGTTAGACCTTTGGCAACGCCAGCGGTCAACCTTGATATCACACCAGAGCGCTTGGCGAAATTACAAAAGGAGGATCCATCATTGAGTCCATGCTTTGGGGAGGCGCGAACTGAGAAAACGAGGAAATATAAGAACGGTTCATCTTCCTTTCTTATCCAGGGGGGCATTCTGTTCCGTAAGTATGTCACAGTGGCTTCCGTTCTAAAGCAGGTCGTTGTGCCAGCGTTGCTAATTGCAACAGTATTGCGGTTGGCCCATGATGTCCCATTAGCGGGTCATATGGGAATAGCTAGAACCAAGGAGAGAGTCCTCAAGAATTTTTATTGGCCATCAATCCACAGAGATGTACGGTTGTATTGTAAGACGTGCAGTGCGTGCCAAAAGACGACGCACAAGGGTCGTACACCCCAGGCTCCTCTTCAAAGTGTCCCCACGGTTTCAGAGCCTTTTGAGAAGGTCTCGATTGACCTTGTTGGCCCCATTCACCCAGCTACTGATAGGGGGAATCGATTTTTCTTAACGGTCATTTGTAATGCTACGAGATGGCCAGAGGCGGTTCCGCTTCGTACCATAACGTCAGAGGCAGTCGCGGAGGCGTTGTTTGGAATCTTCGCTAGAGTGGGAATACCGGAACAGATTTTGTCTGATAGGGGCGCGCAATTTACGTCGAATATGATGAAGGAATTGTTTCGCTTATTTAGCATACAGCCCATCACTACCACCCCATATCATCCACAGGCTAATGGCATGTGCGAGAGACTAAACTCGACGCTAAAGTCGATGTTGCGTAAGGTAGCTGCTGATCGCCCTAAAGATTGGGATAGATATATCCCTGCAGTATTATTTGCGTATAGGGAGGTACGTCAGGAGTCAACAGGATTCTCTCCGTTTGAGATGTTGTATGGTCGTAGTCCTAGGGGTCCAACTGATGTTCTTCGGGACATGATGACGTCGCCATCATCGGGAGACGATGAGCAAATTTCAGTGTTTCAGTACCTTGTTGATTTGAGAGAGAGATTATCTTCAGCGCGCACTATTGTGGAAGAAGCTTCTAGTGTCGCTTCAAAAAGAGCAAAAAACTATAAAGATAGAGGGTCCAAACTGCGAATTTTTAAGCCAGGAGACAAGGTTTTATTGTTATTGCCTACGGATCATAATAAGTTATTAATGACATGGAAAGGTCCGTATACTATTGAGCGAGTCGTTTCGAAGGTAGATTATGCTATTCAGATTGATGGATCAGTTAAGGTTTTCCATGTTAATATGCTGCAGAGATTTTATGAGAGACCAGAGTATCTGTGTGCTCAGACGAAACCAGTGGAGCGTGTCATACGTCGTCATGGTCTGAACATATTCAGACACTAACAGTAATTTTTAAATGATTGCGTCATTTTGGGTTAACTGCTAAACCCGCAAAGATGGATTTGGCATGTCCAGAAATAGTATTCTTAGGACATCTCGTGGGTAGAGGTATTCAGAGACCTGAAATAACAAAAATTGAGAAATTAGTAGGGTTGCAAATCCCTAAGACAAAGAAACAAGTGAGAAGCTTAGTGGGAATTTTAAATTATTACAGGAAGTTCATTCCTAACTTTTCCTCTTTGTCATCTCCTCTTACTGACCTTACTAAGAAGGGACAGCCCGATAAGGTCCAGTGGACGTCTGATTGTCAGACAGCATTTGATAAATTGGTGACAGCATTATCATCGTCACCCATTCTGATATTGCCAGATTTTCGATCTAAATTTATCCTCAGAACAGATGCATCGGACTCTGGTGTCGGCGCTTGTCTTCTACAGGAGAAGAACGAATGTTTCCATCCTGTATGTTATGTCAGTCGAAAGTTATTGCAGAGAGAAAGGAAGTATTCTGTAATAGAGAGGGAGTGTCTTGCCATTGTGTGGTCCGTCCAAAAATTAGGACGTTATCTGATGGGACGAGAATTCTACATCCAGACAGACCACAAGCCACTAACGTTTTTGTCTAAGAATCGTTCATCCAGCCCTCACTTATCTAGATGGGCATTGGCTTTACAGCCGTATACGTTCGTCATTCAACCGATTCCAGGAACCAGCAATCATATCGCCGACTACCTTAGTCGAGCCTAGGTGAAGATTTCAGTGGCTTACACATCGGAGGACAGGAACATTCGACAGACAGAACAACGAAGAGTCACAGATTGTGCAAAATTGGAAACATATGTCAGCACAAATTGGGAAACATATGAACATTGACAGTGATCGGTGTGAACGATTCATCGATCTTAAAATATTGACATTATAAATATTATATGAAGAATGCTTGATAGGTTGATTGATTTTGATTCTGTATTAGGTATTATGTTTTAGTTAGGTATTGATGATGTGATACATATATGCATAGTGCAGGGCAAATTGATCGCCATATTTTCCCCTGATTTCGGTATCATATGTGCTATAGACATTAGTAGGTCATTTTTATGTAAATATTGCTCACGCTCACTCGTTGACAATTATCTTGATGCGATTTGAAATTAATTGCATTAATTTTTTTGGGGTGGGGGATGATGTCACGAGCGAGTGAGCGGGGGTCAATGAGTGCGGGGAAGGGAATTGAAGCGTGCATGTTGTGAGTGAAGTTGAGGCGTAGTAGAGGCAAAATCTGAATAGTCAGATCACTGCAAGTTAAGAAGTCCAAGGGGACAGACGTGAGAGAGCAGTCGGGAGATTGTGCGTTTTCCAGTGATGACTGGTAGGTTGAACTATGATTGATAATTATGATGATTGATGTACTATATTCTCCTATGACCTCACCTGTCACCTGTCGGCTTCATCGTCATCGATGTTAGCTGCTACAGTGGATGTCACGACAAAATCTCCTCCACCCAATCCTGTCCTTAGCTTTCCTAGTTTGTTCACTTATTTCCAGCTGGCTGACTTTCTTGATGTTATCGTGATATGTAATGGGTGGTCTTCCTTGTTTTCTCTTTGTTTCTGTCTTTCCTTGAAGGATTGATATCATAAGGGCCGTGCTTTTGTTTCGGGCCGCGTGGCCGATGTATGCAAGTCTTCTTTTATTTATTTCAGGTGTTATTCTTCTGGTGGTGCCAAGCTGTTCTAAGATGCTTGTATTTGTTCTCCTTTCTGTCCAACTTATTCTGAGTAGCCTTCTGTAAAGCCACATTTCAGCTGCCTCCAATCTTGTTATGTCTGCCTTTTTGAGTGTCCAGGCTTCACAACCATATAGTAGGACTGGCCAGATCAAGCACTTAAGTATGTTCACTTTGAGGTCCGTTGGTGTGCCTCTATCCTTCCAAATGTTGTTTAGTTGAACCATTTTGTGTTTTGCCATTCCTATCCTTGTTTTTATGTCCTTTGAGCAGCTTCCATCTTGCGATTTATGTGATCCTAGGTATTTGAAATCAGTCACTTTTTCTAGTGCTGTTTTGTTTACTAGTATCTCCTGGTGTTCATGGTGCCCTGTTCCAGTATGCATGACTTTCGTTTTCTTAGCATTTAGGTGTAGGCCTGCTGTCTTGCCCGCTTCATCCACTCTGTGCAACACTCTTTTCATGCTGGTGATGTTATCTGACATAAGAGCTGTGTCATCAGCGTAGCGAAGGTTTGTGATGTTTCGGCCTCCGATGTTTATTCCCATATCTTCTATGTCTGCGTTTCTCATGATCTGCTCAGTATAAATATTGAAAAGATGAGGTGAAAGTATGCAACCCTGTCTGACTCCTTTCTCGATGTTAAAATATGGACAGTTCTCATTGTTCCATCTAATCGTTGCCTTTTGTTCGTGGTATAGTGCAGCGATGAGGGTCACAAGGTGTTTCGGGAATCCCATCATGATGTAAATAAGTTATATGTGAGGACTGTGAAAGTCATTGATTACTGTGTATAGAGATGTGCGCAATGAGCGATAGATGTAAGTTCGGATCATGGATTCGTAGCGAGTCTGAGTGCTGTGTGGTACGGTGGAGGTGTGTTACCGTAAGAGGTGTGGTGAGTGAAAGGTGGACTATTGTGTGTACGCTTGATGGTTCGTAATGAGTGGTGAAGTGGATAGTAATTGTATGGTGTTATAGAGATGTAATGTTATTCTTATAGGTGCCGGGGTCGGGCAGAGAAGCCACCCGCGGTGAGCGGACTTGTGCCGGGGTTGGGCCGAAGGCTACCCACAGGCCTGCTTGAGTGAAGCTGTCGCGCAGGACAGCGGGAGCACATGAGTCGTGGCAGTCTGGCCACAGACAGGGACGTTGTTATTGTCCTTGTTGCTATTAAGATGTTACTGTGCTATTGAAATATTAATGTGCTATTAAGACATCGAGGGGAGATTGAGATACGGAGATTAGGTTGAGCAGGAGCCAATAAGAGAGGCCAGCAAGTAGTAGATATATGGATGTGAGGCTGAGGCCAGAGCATAGTTAGGAAGTAACTATCGGGTTGTGGACCCGGAGAAGAATGAATGTGGGGAATACTGACCATTGAATGGTATTTGAATTGAGTTAATGTAATGTATGTAATTGCACAGATCTTATTTTTATATATAATAAATGTGTGAGTCTGTTTGGTTGTTCTGTTAAGTGTTATACTTGTTCGTTCGTGATTGTTGTCCTGTCATAATTATTACATCTCCCAGTCTGGGATTTGTGACATTCTCCATATATTGTCATTTCATAGTCTCCTGTTAAGTTCTGTTTTCTCTGCTCTGATCGCAGTGGCCTCACCTGATCCAAGTTCCAAGACTTGTAAATGAATTCTAAAAGATTCTAGTGATCATAATCTTGTATTCTTCAACACTAAAGACATTTGAATTGGTGTTTTTGCCGGAGAAGACAAATTAATTTATAATCTTATTTTCGGACCAAGTGTATAACCATGTATCTGTATCAGTTTGAAACTCTGTACTTCATTCTTTCTTGTTAGATTCATAAATGGTGTGAGATACGATATAGCAGTTAGTGCGATGATGCACTGTAGAACTTAACCAAAAAAAAAAAAAAAAGATGTATGCAAATATTGTACAGAAGAGAGGTCTCTGGCAGATAAATACACTTGATTTTTTATAATATGTTTATTAAACAGTGTAGACATGCATATCTCACATTATATTTTGACAGCTCCTGAATGGATGTCGAGACATTGACTCTACGACACAAATTTTATATGGCCAGTGTTTGGGAGAACTTGGGGCAGTTGATCCAGGACGGTCAGTTATTTTCTTGCAAGAAAATTGTTTAGAGAATATCATTTAATTCAGGAAATTTTCAGTGCAACAAAGCTGACATGAATAGTAAGATGCATTCATGTAAGATACCTTATGATTTTATGCATCTTTGCTGAGTATTTAAGGAATCTGAGAATTGTGACAGAACTAAGAAGGCTGGCTGCACATTACTTGTTTTTAAATGTTTTCTTCAACCATGATGTTACAGAAAAGATTTGTCTTCAGATTTTGTCACTCTGTGAGCAATTCATAAAACACATTTAAAGATATCAACAATTAAAATTAAATTGTTTTCTTGTTCTTTTTTATTTTATCAAGCAGAGTAAAAATCAGTAATGGACTGTTTTTCACTTCAAGATGCATTTACTTAGTGATCATGCATTGCAGGACTGAACAGATCAGGAGTGACACTACCAAGTAATTTTGATTTTGAAAAAAAAATAATAAAAAAATCAATTACTGGTGAAAAGTGTTTGCAAAAATAAGTTATACAGGTTTATATTGTTGTTGTTCTCAGGTTGGAGCTGAGCACAAAAAGGACAGATGTGAAACTTGCCAGCTTCCATGCAAACATAAGTGATGACAGTTTTGCTTTTGGTTTGATCAATGTCATTGTGAAAGCTTTCCTGGCAGCCACTGAACCAAGAGTTCAGGTACATAGGACAATGAACAAGTTTGTAATTTGTATTGTAATTCAGTATAAAAAAAATATTCATAAATCTTCATGGAAACTTGACTCTCAGCTGAAGCTTTCAGTTTTATTTCTCATGTTGTGCAATCTATTTGGATTTATGATAGACTAGTTTATGGCAAGAGACTGAAGAGAGAAACATTAATAGATTTAATGTGGAGTGCTGTGCCAAGTTTCTTCTAGTCTGTGAAGTTTCTCAGATATAAGATTACTTATATTTTCTTTTTTTTTTTTTTTATACAATATAAACATTTTCTAGGACTGTTCTGCCTTTGCCTTACAAGAGTTGCTGCAGATTTACAAGATCAGTGGACAGGGGGACAACCCAGGGCTGAACCCCAATAGCAAACTGTGGAAACAGTTCCCTGAACAAACTCAGGAAATTCTGGTGCCCCTTCTCAACTCAAAGTACGTCACACTCCATACACTCCTCTTTTCAGTTTGTCTTCTGATAGTTTCTCATGTATGAGATATTATTCAGCAGGGGGAATATGCAGTCAAATGTTTGGAACCAGTTCTTCAATCAGAGTAAAACTGTCATGTTAGTTCTTCAGTTAAATTGATCATTTTGGTGATGCAGAAGAATGAAAGTATTTGTGTTTAGGTCTTTATTTTAGGAGGTTGGCTGCCCTTAGCATTTACACCTCACTTTTCTTGTTTTGTTTTTGTTGTTGGGGTAGGGATTATTTTTTTTAGAATTTTGCCCGGACAGCGGCCTGCTCTTCACGATTTCCAACTGGCAAGGTATCTTTAACGTGCGCGATGTGCACATGGGCCCTCTGAAGTTTGCATCCTTATCCGAGAAGACCAGGTGCTCGATTCTACCTACCATAGGATTAGAAATAGGAAAATATGAGAAAAATCCCAAAATTCCAACATGCCTGCTCCAGCTGGGATTCGAACCGGGTATCTTCAGCATGAGAGGCGAGCACCTTGCCTCTAGACCACCGTGTCCCCAATGGAACTGTTTGAGCATCTTTATACTTTTTAATTCCACAGGTACAAATTGAATGTAGAAAAGAACTATGCCAACTATCCAAGACCAGTTTTTGGAAGTGAGAAGGGAAAGAATTTTCAGGACTGGGTGTCAAACTGGGCTGGATACCTTATCTCTAAGGTGATATATTATATTTCTTTCAAACTGTAATACGCTGCATTTGCTTTATTTGTTGAAACATTAAAAAAAATTTTTTTAACATTTTAAACATCAGGTAAATTGTCTCGTGTCTGAATGTTGTCTTTGTTATATATTATGTTGCTGTCACTTTTCCCAACTAGGCCACCTCCAGTGATGATAAAAGATGATTTCAAGGGATTTTTTAAAATGTGAAACATTTTTATGGCATATCAAGGATAAGTCTGTAAATGCTGTAACATTTACACAGTAGGAAAATACAGGTTGACAAAACTTGCTGGTCTGAGTTTAATAGGACAATATTAATTATATGGACAACATATTTTAAGAAAGTGTAGTTTATAGGAAGTAATAAATTTTCAACTTGATCTGTGGTTTATTTTGTGTTGACTTCAGGTGAAACCAGGGATGGCCTGCCATGTTTTTACAGCTTGTAGTGCTACAAAACATCACAACAAACAGGTTGCACTCTACATTTTGCCACATGTTGTTCATCGTGTGCTGCTAGACGGAAGCTCTGATGAAATTACAGAAGTATGGAATGAATTTTTCCAGTGAAATTTCTAGTCTTCTCTCTTTTCCCTTCAATAATTTGTCATCAGCATTAAGTGCGGCAGTGTACATGAAAAGATGCCCTCTGTGGAGCATGATATTGATGAAGATTTGAGTTCTTCTGATTCTGTGTGAAGAATTATGAGCAGACTTGACTGACACAATTGTGTGAAACTTCTCTCTTGTATAAGCACAGAGCCTTAAGACATTTGCGCTGCATATCAACAGTTGAAGTGAAAGAAGTTAAAGAACAAACATCACAGTTGTTAAAAATGATGTCAGTGTGGCGCTATATGAAGAGGGGCTTTTCCTTATTATGATCTACCACAAAACAGGAAATGGTAAGCCATATTCATTTAGAGGAGGATATAAGAGATCTACGTTCTTGTTTATAATTGTTTTGTTTTCAAAGAGTTTGGAAGCAAATTTATATTTAATAGTAATTTTTGCCATCTTCACGCCATAAAATTTCTTTGTGACTTTTGCCAGTTGACTTTCTGATACTCTGTCCACAGGTGTTTGAGGAGATGACGGAAATTTTACAGAACATGCAGAGGCCTGAACTGAGGCAAGAGAGTGCTTCAAACTTCCACCATATGAGTGCCCAGACTGTGTTCTCCATTGTAGATTATCTTTCAATGTGGCGGAATTACCGAGTTCAAACTTTATCAGCAGGGTCCACTGGTGCTAAGGGTGAGGGAATTTGGTTTGCTCTGTAAGCAGTAGGCAAATTATTGGGAATCCTGGGCAAACTGAAAGACGATGGTATACTCTGTTTCATGATTCATCACTAGGTCAGTGAAGTGAGCACTCTTGACATAATTCTAGTCCGGAGTAGCAGATAAGTATTGTAGCTGTGCTGTTTCCTGTGTGTTTGTTCACTGCAAATGTCTGTATTAAGACATTTCCAAATCACATGAAACATACCGCATGTGGATTTGATAAAACTGTACAGTTAGACATTTATTTCCCGGACTTCCTTAATTAAAACTGAAAATGTGTCTCTAGTTTTATTCCTACAAAGTCACAGGATAATTGTTTCAAACATGTTAGATAATGTATAGATCAAGCACATATTAACCTGACAATTTTTCTGTTCAGCAACAGCCTATGAGAAAGATCCTGGATACCTTGCTGTTAATGGTTTTCTTGGGAGGATTCCTCAAGACAGTTTTGCTCAGGCTTGCTTCAACTGCAAGGCTTATGCTAGAGCTCTTCGCCATTTTGAAATGTTTGTTTCTGTGGGTCAGAATATCCAGGACCACTTGGACTTCATGCAGGTAATGTAGATGGTTAAAAGTAACTAAATGAGATTTAATAATAAATTTTAAAATATTTTGTTGTCTTTTCTTCAGCACATTTTCAGATCCTTTTTCAAGGAAACACTGACATTCGAGAGCAATTCTTAGTGAGTAATTAATATTAAAATATTTTGATAATAATGTGAATTGTAAATATTAGGGACGAAAATGATATGAGCATGCACTTTAAGTAAACACCAAGGAAGAAATGAAACCTAACATGCCACCTTGAAATTGAGACAGTTAGGGACACTAATTCAACCAATGTTTTTGTAAACAAATGTCGATAGTAACTTTCCTGTTTCACAGCAACTATATGTATCAATGGATGAACCTGATGGGGTGCTGGGTGTGGCAGGTGTCCGTGAATCTCAGCCCACTCTCTTGCAACAAATCTTCACCCATGAAAGTCTAGGTATTTATACATGAACTGTGTTTTTTTAATTAATTATTTTTTTTAAACGCCCACTGATAAATTCATAAAAACTGCCAGGATATGTTAAACTGTTAAGCCTATAACAACTGTTTAGTCTACCTGACCATGTTAAAATTAGACATTCCATGTGCCATTTTATCAGTTTTAAAGACCAGAGTTAAAGATATTGCAGATATGTCATTTGAAAAATGAAGAGCAGGTATCTTCTAGATGTGTAAAACTGTACTCGTGATGGTGTTATGACTTTTTATATAGATTAAAGTTATAAAATCTGTAACCAAGAGTTGTTTTCATTCATTGACAATGTGATATTGGTGTCAAGAATAGATTAAGTTCATAAATGCCGTGCTAGGTCACGAGTGCATGAGTTAATTTTTTACGATGTTGTTGATTAGATCCAGCGTAATTTGTCCTTGAGCTGTTCTCGTGAACAGTTTGTTTTGAAACATCTTTTTTCCTTGCAAATGGTTAAGGAATATGTGTAGGTAAACTAGGGATGGCAGAATATCTCCAGTTCGGGAGTAATAGCATTGTTAGAGGGTGTGAGGTGGTTGTAATTGATTTTGACATTCAGTAGTTCGTGAAAGCACGAATTGTGCTGAGTCAAGTTAGTAAGATTTTTGGATTTAATTGTTATTAACCTATTTAGAAGATGACCTTGTCTGTCTTAGTGCAAGGCCGTAACCGACTTATACAATAGAATAAATTATACTGCGAGCTCAGCTCGGAGCTGACCGCACCAATGAAATCTAGGGATTTGGACGGTAGTTGCAGGTGGCTAGACAGTATAAAAGTCAGCCCAGACATATATCCTGCACTCCATACAGAAAACTCCAATCTGTGCAGGCGTCGGCACGATTCTGCCTGAAGAATCATAAAGCTTTGTACGACTTCATGTCTAGTCCACTATAGACATTTGAGATGAATCCATATGCCTGAATGAGATATGCCCACCGCTATTGTCCATCGTTCCCTGGTTTCTAACACCAGGGAATAATCGTAAGTGTTTGTCTATTGATGACTCAACAATGAACGAGGAGCTGAACATAAGTTATCCAGTAGGACAGGATTGTCGCATATACTAGGAGTGCTACCCAAGAATGCAAGATAAAGATATATATAGACTTGCAACTAGTATGAATGTATGGCATACACATCTGTGAATTGTGATTGATTTGTCTGGATGAGGCTGGGAATTGCCAGCCCATCCTAGAGTAGATCTCTAGACTTAACTACGTCAGTTTGTATTGACGGGCTCGATTATTATAAGCGTTAGGCACAAATAGCTGAGATGACATTGTCGCCAGAGACCATATTAGTGTATTGATTGACATATAGTAGGCAGACCAGATCTGAGAGATATATAATTAGTACTTAGATTGTTAGTGAGTCAGAAGTATAATAATATTATAGGAATCTAGAGTAGACTTCTAGTGACGTATTATTGAATTTGGATTTGATGCTGCTGATGTTGTCTTTACTATATAATAGATCTAGACAAAATTGTTAGGGTAATTAATGTAATTAAATTTGTGGCCCTGCAGGTCTGTTTATGAAACTTATTCAGATTGTTCTTAGTGTGTGGCATGGTATGAAAGATTAGATATTAAATACCTCTCGATTTAAATGCAGTCATAATACCATCATTGAGAAGACCCTCTCTGTAACACCGGAGGGCACATCCTTCCCCATATAACCCAAGTCATAACAACTGGCGGGGACTTTAGTCGAGCCCCGTAACACTCGAGGGGACTACGACTATGGTCCCAGAAGAATCTGACACCCTTCGTAACAATTGGATAGTTTGCAATGTGATTAAGTATATGGCATGTTTTAAAATGCTCTTAAATTCTGATTTTATGTAATTGTCATTGATTGGAATGGGTTTCTTGTGGCAGTAAATGCACTGATATTTGTAATGTTAAGTCCAAGTCCATTTTCCTCAAGCTTCATAAATGTTATTTCTTATGGATTTAAATAGTTGTGTTTACTCAGTAATTGAGCAGTTTCTCGCCATTCACTGTCTTCATCTCACACTATTAGATAAAAGAAATTTATATTTGGAATTATCTGGTCTGTCTGTCTAGGTCAACAGCAAGATGCCCAAGCTTGCTATGAGAGAGCTATTCAGATGGAACCAGAGAAGATATCCCATCACCATGGTCTTCTACGCAGTTTGATGGATCTAGCTCAGCCAAGTAAAGCTTTGGTCCATACTGCAGGCATTCTTGCTGATAGGTATTTTAATGGTTATTTATCATCACAGAATGTTAGAAGAGCAATATCATTGCTTGTAGTGATAAACATCAAGTCCTAGCAGACGGATTGAAATCGTATAGACCACCGGTATTTTACCTAGCAAATAAAAGTAAAATCAAAAGCAGGGATCTCTTGATATTGCCTGCAGAATTGAGTCAATTGATGCGGTTTCTAGAGGACAAGAAATTGAATCTGATATTTATTGAAACATCTTTCTTGGTGTTGTATCCTCTATTGAATCCCAATTTTGGATTTATCTAATGCGTATTTACAGAAATTGTGAAACTTTATAACTGACGCAGAATATCCTTACGTCCCATGCGTATGTCAGTTCTTTTTCATTTAATAATGTTCTGGCATCATTTATTTTAATGAAATCTATGACTTATAATACCCATACCCATATGAGTCATTGCCAAATAAGAGTAGGTCAAATCTACCTGGAAAGAGGTCACCTTACAAGAATCTCAATAAAGTTATTGAAATATCATTTGGCCGCTCACATTTTGAATTGACAAACAAAGGAATGGTTTACCTATGTTTCCAATCAACGTTCAACTTTATATAAGCCTTGTTTTTCTTTTTCTCGGCGTGTTGTTTCGCTATCACTTATCACACGTTTTTGTCGTCAAAAATTCACAAAATTCAAAATCCATTTCAAGTCTTTTCTATCGAAGAAATTCGCTGTCAAAATAATCTGTGTTTCTAATCTATATTCTGTAGTAATGAAACATGCATTGTTTTTATCATATTCTGCGTAATAATTAAAAGAATGGGTTCTGCTTGAGGAAAATACTGCATTGTCGTCAAAGTATCGTGTGAAAAGTGATAAATTCATGAGGCTGCACCTCTGGGTTTTCTTTGTTCTCTTCAATCAATGTAGTTCCCTATCTTTATGACATCACAGACTGTAACAGATTACCCAAGCTTTGTTTGAATTCGAAAATGAACGTCAATTTGTTGGTTTCGATTCCTAACACACCCCGTCACGCGTGACGCCATGAGAGAAAATGTGCTGCGGCGTCTCTTTGTCTCGAGTGTGTGTAGATGAGGTTTTGGTACTGACCTCTTCTTTCCTTGTGGGATACAACCTGCTGACCATGCTGTAAGTACATAAAATATATTTTTATTGTCTTTCTATTATTTGAAATGTGTATTTTATGTCAGGAAAATATAGGAATCGACACGTTGTGATCACTAACATACAAGAAGCATCGAAGACACCATGCTTTGTCAGGTTAATGGCGACAATAACAAAATGTGGTGTGTTAAGTGTCGCAAAACCCAGAGTGAAATCAAATTCAACAAGCGTTCAGAAAGTCTATGTGCCTAATTGAATTCTGATAAATGTATTGAAGGCTGGGAATTATCTCTTATGCTTTGATGGGAAGAAATTCTGAGCTATTCTTGCTTTGTTATCATCATCACACTGTCGATATTTGGTAGACAAACGTTTTTGTCGTCTCTCTCCCAACCCGTGACGTTAGTGAAACAAAACGAATCGTGCTGTCCTTTTTGGATTCAACTCATCTTGTTAAAGAAAAAAAACACTAACATAAGCAGACTTTTCTTTTTTTTAATTTGAAATGTGTGTACATATCAGGGAGAGGGTAGTAATCGACACATTGTGATCACTAACATACAAGAAGCATAAAAGACGCCATGGCTTTGTCAGGTTAATGGCGTCAATAACAAAATGTGGTGTGTTAAGTGTCGCAAAGCCCAGAGTAAAATCAAAGTCAACAAGCGTTCAGAAAGTCTATGTGCCTAATTGAATTCTGATAAATGTATTGAAGGCTGGGAATTATCTCTTATGCTTTGATGGGAAGAAATTCTGAGCTATTCTTGCTTTGTTATCATCATCACACTGTCGATATTTGGTAGACAAACGTTTTTGTCGTCTCTCTCCCAACCCGTGACGTTAGTGAAACAAAACGAATCGTGCTGTCCTTTTTGGATTCAACTCATCTTGTTAAAGAAAAAAATCACTAACATGAAGCAGGCTTTTCTTTTTTTTTAATTTGAAATATGTGTACATATCAGGGAGAGGGTAGTAATCGACACATTGTGATCACTAACATACAGGAAGCATTTAAGACACCATGGCTTTGTCAGGTTAATGGCATCTATAACAAAATATGGTTTCTCAACGCTTTTCTTCATTTTTCTTTGTTATAGTGACATTTTTTCTCCATGTTATTCTCTCCAAGTGTTCATCACCAGCCATGCTGCAGCTCCACATATTTCATGCAAAAATTGAAATTCTTTTGGAATGTTTTTCTTAACACACAATTTCAATAGTTGATTTCAGTTGCTTTTTGTGTGTGTTTCTTTGAGTGTAAAATAATAAGTAGATCTACAGCGTAAAATACAAGAATCAAACAACTTTTTTTTTCCTTCAACGCGTTGATGTTAAATGTAACTTTCATACATGCAGACATGGCGAAGAAGGAAATACAGTGAAAAATTTGTTGACTGTGAAATTTCATTTCATTTTATTGATCTAATGAACTTAAAGTTAATTAGGCCTGTTGTTTTTTTGTTTTTGTTTCTTTTTCAAATTGTGACTTAAATAAATGTAATATAATTTTACAGTGGCCTGCTAGAACCTGGGGAAGGTCAAGAGGAAACGTGCTAAGACAGCATAGTAGAAAATGCCAACCATGACTTTGCGGCCCAAATCAGCAGCCAGGAAGGTAAGATTCAGAGTGAAAGATTTTGTACAGAGGAAGCTTAACTATCATATTTCTTTGCAGATTTCCTTATTTCCAGATTTAAAGTTTGATTTTTCTTTCTTGAGGTGGGAATTTACTATCAGAAAATCAAAATTGGAATGTGAGGGAAAAATATCCTCAACACCACATCATAAGATTGGCAAACTATGAGCTAATTTCCGACTCTCCAATATATAATATCCAAGAGCCATGTGTGTCGCGGTTGGCGGTGACGCTTAATGTCTGAAGTAGAGGAAATTATAATGGCTTTAGTTTCCCTCCCTTATCATGAACAAAATGAACACAGTAAGCCAAAAAAGTGTTCAGAAATCATGTCAAAACTACAGGTATAAATTGTTTTTGTGAACTGTGATTGTTAAGGCTGGACTGTCACATTTAACTCTTAATTTTTTTGGCCATTGATCATAGATTGAGGAGCCTTTGTCAGTTGGAAAAATACCATGAATACTTTTTATGTTTCAGAAGAGGTCAGCAGGAATGTGGAGGAAGCTCAGAAGACAGATGCTGAAAATGGCAGAAATGAAGGTAAGATTTAAATGGCAGGTTTTATCCTGAGAAAGTCCTGAATATTTTCTTGCCTAATCTGTATACCAATGTAATAATTGTAAATTAATAAGCAATGCTGCTAAAGCATTTGTTTCCATTTGAAATTGCAACTTAACTCATCCCAACTTGATGGAATCAAATGTGTGTTTTCAGGTGATTGAAAGTGAAAATAAAGGACCTGGTGAAGGCAAAGTTGGCCGTCTTTGGCCTGAAACACTTCTAAGAATGACGGAGAGAGAGTTATATCTCACATGTAGTGTGTAATACAATTTCTTAAACTTTGTCCATGTCTCGGTAAAGTGAAATGCACTGATAATTACATGACAAAATAATTTTTTTAACAAATAGCGAAGAAATTAGAAATAATTAAATTCTTCTGCTTGGATCCCAGACATGCACAGTTGGAGCTTGCCTTGGATTAGAGTAAGTCAATATGGGGTTATTATGCAATTCACTAGTGTTTAATCTTTCCCTTTATTTTTGTCGTTAACAGAATACTCGTGATTGGACCACATCAATTTCAAGCCTCAGAGACTGGGAAAACCAAGAGCAGAACATCAGGCTGCCTACATACAGAGGCTAAGGAAGAATCGGAAAAATGGGCCGCCCGCAGAGAGAAGCAGCTTCAGATCTATGGATAGATCGATCGATAGATCTATAGATAGATAGATAGAAAAAGAATTGTTGAGTATTATCTGGAACATTCCGTCGATTGGCCAGGAAAGGGGCAGTACAGCAAGAGATTGAAGGAGCAGAAAAAAAATTCTCAGTCAATCACCTTCAACTTTGTACAATGATTTTTTTTTTGTTGAGAATCCTCAAATTGAAATAGCAAAACAAACCTTTTTCAGGTGTCCCCCTGCTCATGCATTACCAATGAAATACTCTAAATTTGTTCAGTGCATGTGTGGTATTTGTGAGAATGCAACAATGATGCTTTGTGCCTTATCATCTGTTGGTAGTCAATTTAAGTCTGTCAATGAAGCACTGAATGCCTC
The DNA here is from genome assembly GCA_963931925.1 of Onchidella celtica. Lineage (NCBI taxonomy): Eukaryota > Metazoa > Mollusca > Gastropoda > Systellommatophora > Onchidiidae > Onchidella > Onchidella celtica. Next base: position 39,268,421 of record OZ007567.1, read on the forward strand.
ACTTTGTCCTATGTCTTTAGGACAGTTGTTGAAGCATACATGCGTTTTCGTCAATGATCATATTGTGGCACAGGTTCTGTTAAGCTGAAAATCATAACAGATTGTGACATCACGGCTTACCAGCACTGGGAGTATAATACAAACAAAGTTGGTAGAAAAATCATGAACAGTTGATGAGTTAGTCTACCGTTTTTCTCAAACTTTTGAGCTTACATGTTTGTACACCCAGGTGGCAGTGGCACCAGTTCAATTTATTAAGAAAGAATCTGCCATGTGATACTGCACTTCTTGTGCTTGATTTTTCAGAAAATCATTCTTGTAAATATTGGTTTGAAGTTCAATCTGCTCACTGGATGTTAAACCAGGTTACTGTCCACCCTGCTGTCCTATACACCAAATATTCTACTTGTGGAGAGCTCCACACTACTTATCATGTGCACTAATATCAGATGATCTCATACATGATTTAATTTTTGTTCATTTTGTTCTTGAGTATGTGTTGCAGCAATGTACGCAAACCCGGTTTGTCATCTTCTCTGACAGCTGTGAGACACAATACAAGTCCAAACTGCCATCCCACCACCTGAGTCAACTCTCAACTAAATATAGTATTGAGAGATGTTGGTTTTTTGGGGGGGAGAAAGGCATGGGGATAAATGAATGTGACGCTTGTGGTGGAACGGTTAAAGCTTTTCTAACCCAGGCAGCGGTTTCAAACAGGATGATATTGAGAGCATTAAAAGAAATGTTTGAATTTTTAAATTCCTCCTTGTCCCTTTCAGGATCGGCTTGCTCTCACCATGAGAGGCATTTTCATCGTATAAAAACCATCCCATATTGATAAAACTGCTAAGTCATCCAGTTTGAAAACAATGCCAGGCACTACAAAGATTCACGCTTTGAAGATTCTGAGTAAGGAGAAAATAACAATGTTCAAATAACTTGAAAGATTTTGTACTGATCAAATGGCCAAATACCAAGAAATATGTTGATGATTGTGTGAGTACTGTGAGACAGGCTGAAGCTGTGGCAATGACAGTTCGCAAAATAGTACCAGTGGTGCACTTGATACTATTATTTTATATTTATTGAATATGAAGAAGAGGATGATGTTGTTAATGATGAAGCTGTTGTGATTATCAGCGCCGGAGAACCTTTTGAGGTTGATTGTGGGAGAGAGTGTGAAACTGTAAATGAATCATTTGCTTATATTTATTTAAGGTATGGTTTAACATCAAGTATTGGTGTATTGTCTGTACTGATTATTTCGGAATTTAAGGATTTAACTTTTAAGGAATTTTCACGATTAAATTATGCTACAATTGATATGTAACTTGTATTTTACTTTTTCATTTTGTTGTCTATAAAAAGAGAAATAATAGTGTGTTTATTTATAATTATTTAATCAGAAATGAAGTGGGGAATTTCCATGCATTAGAACCTCAAAATATGGGCACCCACTATTATATGTAATTATGTACACAAAATATGTAGTCACAATTGATCAAGGACGTCAAAATGATCGTATTTAATTGTAATAATTGTTGTTTGTTCAACAATTTTTGTTCTTTGAGAACTATTCATTTCAGCAGACTCTGGGTGAAAGGTATTTATGGTTCTGATTAATGCACACACAGGGCCTACATTTTAAAAATCGGGGGGGGGGGGGGGGCTTCTTTTACGCAGTGAGATTGCTTGACAACGTGGCAATGTTTGCATGTGACAATCACTGCTCGACAATATTATTATTGCTCCTTTGGGGTGTATCTAGGTACTGGCAGAAATAGTGAAATATTTTTTACACATTGAGGAATGAATAGGCATGATAGGTAAATTGAGGGGTACAACTCCTACACAAGATTCAGCATGACAAAATAAGAACTTCTGCAAACATCACAAACACTGTTCTACTGATCTGCTTCTGGTGGGTTTGTTGATCTGTGCAGAAATTGTGAGACAGTGGCAGTTTTGCTGAATGGACACGCACAATTGGTTGATAAAGGGACGTAACTCCTACACAAAGAGTTTCAGTAGAAAAAAAATGCTACATTCTAAGCATGAAATTCAATTTCCTGCAATTTTGCTTCTTTGAAAAGTATTGATTTTTTTACGGTTTTCGAGATAACTGGTTTTATAGACGGTCGGCAGTTTGCAAAACCAAGGGGCGCAACTCGCTAAGAAATTCTTAAAATATTGAAAGAACGGTTATTATCGATTTTGCTTAGTGTCCTCTTCAACTTTCCTTCCTTAAATAGTAATATTTCACAATGATTGTAGACTAAAAAACCTAAAAATACCGCTAAATAGTAGTTAATATTAGCTTATTATGGCAAGGGCAATAACTCCGGATGAGTATTCAATATATCATCAAAAACAACATTTTTCACCTTTTCTAGATGTGACCTACAACTTTGATTCTTTGGGAAGAATTCAATTCCCCGTAATTCTAGAGTTATGATGAATTACAATAATCTTATTTTAGTAGGTAGATTTGACCCACTCTTATTTGGCAATGACTCATATGCACCTGCCAGTATGTTCAGATTTCCTAATTTCAGACCAAGATGGACTACTCAGTTGAATTCTTATCGCATCGAAGCAGCTTGGAAACTTGGCAGTTGGGATAAACTGGATGATGCCTTGAGAGCGGTAAGTTTTTTGCTTAAATATTGGACAATGGGGTTATGTGGTATAAATAATGTAACCATTGTGATAAAAGTGATATGATAATGGTCTTGACGTAGATGAGCAGGGTTAAAGAAATATGAAAAGCACAATATTGCACAAACTCTCAACACGGCTGTTAAGAGGCGGTATTCTAGTTGCCGAGCCCAGTCGAGCGGCCTCCCCGCTATTGGTGACCTGACCCGGTCGCGACCTCGATTCTAGGGGGGGTTTCCCGGAGCCCGTGTAGCGCTTCTGACTCGCTGTTTTTTATCGGTAATCAAAGCAGTCTCACACCCAAATCAGCCCATATGTCATACTTTTGTAAACACATAATAACTTAGCGATATATTGTAAATGTATACAGTGAACCATAGAAATGTATTCAACATCGTAGTAGAGATATAGAGGCACAAAATTATACAATATTTCCTCAAATGAGTACATTGTTCATAAATTTCAGATATGAAATTAGATATGATTGGCCCCATCGAATGAGGTGAAATCATCACACAACATGAGAAATAGGTTAACTTTCAAAACTCACATGACTGCATTCATGTATAGATATCCAGTGTCGAGTTATTCGAGTTTGACGATCGTTTTCCGTTGGCCTCACTGTCAGTGTCATGTCACGCCTGCACTTAACCAGTCATATGTTATCACAAATTCACAAATAATCAAAAACAATGAATGGGTCTATAAAATTATAAATAATGTCACAGATTAAGATTTTGTCTTCCTTCGTTTCACTGGTGGAGCACATGCTTGGAGTTCTGGGGAGGTTTGTAGATGTTGTGACTGCATGACTAGTTGAAGTTGGTGTTGCTTGTTTTTGATGGCTGCTGCCCGTCTTTCTAACTTGGCCACAGAAGCGTGAATGAGCTCGCCCCCTTGCTCACCATGCAGTGCCATACCAAACCTTTGAAGGCATGGCGTTTGATGTTTCCTATCACGGCCACACACGAATAACAAATAGTTGAGGAGTGAATATGATTCAAGTCGCCGGTGATGAATACACCAAAAGCAAGCAAAATGTCATTCTCAAAGTCCTTGCATTTCTTTGCTTTCCGCCTTTGCCGTTTTTGCTGTTTGGTAAGTGTCCTCCCACCACATGTTCGACACAGTTCGTGGAGGCGCTCAACGTGGATATGTTCTTCATGGTGCTCCATTTTGCAATATTTTTCACACAAGCTGCTAATAACAGGCGGCAAACAAACAAAAAATGGCACAGAAGCACCTCGATTGAGTCGCACAACTTTTTCAAAAATCGTAAACAAATCACACAGAACCTATACATACACCAAACTTGCACGGGTTAGAGGTTAGCCTTTACACTTTCGAAATATTGATTTTATATGGAAATCAAAGGCGGCCCGTGCAAAATATTGACGATTAAAGAGAACTAGTGTTGAAAATCAAATTCCAAAATCTAAAAAACACACACTGGAAATATCAGCCGATAAAATCAACAATCTTGAAAAAGTAAGCAGCAAAAGTTATATCGTCCTGTTGGTACAATCCTGACGTTTAAAATGAGATCTCGCATGGTGCTGTAGCATTATTAGATCGGAAGATATCGCGCTGCAAAGGTATGCGAAAATTGGTGGAATCGTATTACACAGGCTTGACCAGGGATGGCATGCCGTCACGGATGTGCACACGGCTGACAGGTGATTTATGACCGCATCGCGGGAGGTCGGCGGGGGATTCCGATCGGCAACTAGAATACCGCTTTCCAAGCGATTTAAACAGCCGTGTCAAACATATTTGCATCAGTTGTTCATAAACTGGAGTTTATCATTTTCATTATCTTCTTGTATGTGACTGACATTGTATTGTTCTGAAGAAAACACCATGACCATTTATCAAATTGTCAGTCTTGTTCTGAATATTGATTAACTCAAATCTGCAGGAACGGCAGACTAATAGTAACTGGCCAGTTCTTGTGGGCCAAATCTTAATGGCTTCTAAAGAAAAGGTGAGTGTTAGTTTATCTTTTTTGTCAGTCAGTTTTGTAAAAATTGTTTATCTGTTACGTGTGCATATATCTGTGATTAAGTACTTTACAGAATTAAATTGGAAATTGTTTTCTATGAATGAAACCGTATTTTCAATTTGTTGTGAATGAATTTCAGAACTGTGTGGTCCTCCAGCATTATGCTTCTTTTGGCAGATCATTTCTGCCTGTGAAACTTAATAATTTATGAAGTCACCGCAACATTTTGTGTGGAAATGAATATTTTCATTTCATGTACAGAGAGAAGCTGAGTTTATTGAACAGTTGAAACTTGCTAGGAAAGAGCAAATGGGACCATTATCTGCAGCCAGTATGGAGATTGGTTCATATCAAAGAGGATATGAAAACATTCTCAGGTGAGTCATTGATAATTCATATTTCTTTATAGCACATTTTCAGTATGGCACATTTCTTTGCATGGAATGAAAGCATATCAAATTCGAAGCAAGCCAGTTTTTGAACTTTTAAAATCAGATAAAAATAAAGAAGTTATGGCCTTTTACAGCCACGAAAATCAGCGAAAATTCCTGACGAAAATTTAATAAAAATGATTGCACAATCATATAGCTTATATAGTAATTTATTTAGATGGCCATGGAAAACATTTTTGTAGGATTTTACTTTAAAAACTTAATAACACATTTATTTATGGGAATATAATTATGAAACTTTGCACTCTGAAGGGAAATTTTATGGCAACTACCATGGTAAAGACAAAATTGCAATCAGATTGATGGAAAATGTCGATATCTATGTTAGTAAAAGTGAAACCTTACGACAATTGCAGCGCGCCTTTCGCTACTCCTCTGTTAATGCTGATTCGGTGGCCCTCAGATTTTATACAACGCTTAGTATAGACTGTCGTCGTGTCCCCGGCACAGAAAATAAAAAAATAATTAAAACTCGCAAAACGTTTATATTAGTTTCTAGGTTGCGGCACATTGGCGTTCGGTCTATTTTTTCGGCAAATTAATGTAACTAAGGTTGGTTCCGGTATAGACTGTATCACACTCACAAAACAACTTCCGGTTAGGACTGGTTTGAATGATGAGATTGAGTTCTAAGACTATGAAGTATAAAACTTTGTGTGTGTTCTCAATGTGCCTAGACTGGGAAAAGGAAAGGGTCTGGAATTGGGAGATTGACGCTGCACGGCCAAAAGTACAGGTTTGTGTTTTCAGTATTATTCCTAGGAAAATATCATAATATTTCTTTTCCATTAACACATGACGTTATCACTTCCTGCGATGTGCAAACAAACTAACCCGTGCGCAAATTATAGCCATAATTTGATGGGTGCTGGCGGGACACGCAGGACGTCAGTGCGCAAAGGGAGAGCAGTAAAACGTATCTAAAAACAAACAAGCAAACAAAAATAAAATAAAGCTAAAGGAACAGGCAAAATGAAGCAGGTCTATAATAATCACCCAGAACTGAAACTAATAAATCGATTTATCCCGGGCAGGGCCGGGAACTCAGCTAGTAGCATATAATCGCACAACACTGGCTGCACAACGTGCAATTAGGAAACCTTTAAAGAGTCATAACTTTTGCATTTATCATCTGATTTTAAACATTCAAAAACCACTGTGATCAGCTTAACCTGCACTATGTAAATAGCAAACCAGAAACAGCATTAAAGAGGACAGACAATATAATAGTGGGGACTGTTTAGCAATATCAGTAATAAAATATTTACATACCGCATGTAGGCGTTCTTGAAAATGCTTATAATTAAATACCCATGATTTTTTTTATTGCCACTTTCTCCTAGAGGTGAAATTTTTCATATTTGTAGCTTTAATGAATTTACCCTCTTCATGGGATATTCCCCTTTTTCCAGCTGGTCATCAAAATGCTTAGAATGTTTTTGCAGTTATAAAGTGTGCATAATTAAAAAAAATTTAAAAAAAAAAAAAAGCACTTTTTTACACTGTTGATTGTGCTGACAGTGACATGTGTCAGGTCTCATCTTGTTATTTTACAGCTGGTAATAAAAGGGAGAGGTGATGAGATGGAATGACAGAGGGAGAGAAAGAGAGAGAGATTCAGTGCATAAAGTGCATTAACATTTTGAAGAATAGTACAAAAAGATAAGAATTATCTTGTACTTGGTGGCAAGGCCTAACATGTGGCAGAGTACATCTCTAGATCTAGATCTAGGCATTACTAACATCTAGATCTAGATCTATGGTTACAAACAGCAGTTAGCAATGACAGCATCAGCTGGTGAATGAACAGGGGAAATAGGGATTCCCTAGTGACGTTTTTCTATTTAAAGTATCAGAATAACCTAGGAACCAATGAAATGTCGCATCTTGTCCAGAATGCCAGGGGCTGGGGCCATAATCTACTTCGGGAGATCGACAATGCAAGCTTTTGCCTCAGCTGCACGGGAAAGTGCCTCTTCCGACGTAAAATGACTTTCGAAATTCATTAAAAAATAGAAATACGCAAAACAGCTGCATGAATTATATAAGAGAAGAAAGTTTATCATGTCTAGATCATTCCGCGCAGCTCAAAAAATGAAAAACATCTCTCTGGTTCCCGGAATTAATCTCTGATTCTCCCCCGTTGTTGTTTGGCTCTCCCCTGGTGTACGTCGATGAAAAGCTACGCAGCAGAGCAAAGGGGAATCCTTTATCTTTCCTGCTATGTAATTTATTTTCTTGTACTATGTCATTTAGGGGGTAAAATTAAATGCAAAAGATGGGTACCCCCACAACCTATGATCATCAGCTCGACTTCGCGGAATGAATCGTGCCGGAGTTGAAAATCTCACTTCACTCAACAGTTATTTGGTCTGTGTTACATATATCACAACAAAACGAACATGTATGACAACAGTGTCCATTTCTGCTTATTTTGGTACCTATTTTATTGCGATGGTGTATAAAGTAGGGAAGTTACAATCATTTGAAGGAGAAGAACTAGACCGGCACTTGCTTAACGCCATTATGTCAGGCCGGAAAGTGGCCTAATTAGCCTTGCTAATTATGGTCATGTCTTAATGAACAGACACTGAAAGCACATTTTAGTGAAACTAATCAGCACAAGGAAATTTCTGATGCACTGAAATTTACCCTGTAGATCTTACTACAAAGGAAGAAAGGCCCCCAGTGTAATCTTGAAAGGGTTTTAAACCAGAGCCTTAAATTCTATAAAATATCATATTACGCATAGAAACAGGTAAAGGTGACCGTGGGCATATTTTATAAGGTCTTGAAGTTTGCTATATTTATAACACTTTTATTGACTTTGAGTCACAGTTGAGTTGAACAGAAGAAAGTGTCCTGACTTTTAAATCGGCAAAAAAATATGGATTTTCTTCGAGTAGAATTAAAAAGTATGACAGGAAATTTCATTCTGTGCCTCAATTTACACATTGGTGATCGAAACTCAACTTTGAAAATCACATCTGTGTATTCCCTGAGTCAGCAGGCCAACTAATTATTCCAAAAAGCAGAGCATCAACACATGGGCTCAGAATAGGCATTTTGCCAAGGCAAAGGTTTCTGTAACAGTACAATTTTAGAAGCTATGGAGTGAAGCAGGTGTTTTCACACAAGCAAGTTATTTTAGTAACATGTCATTAATGGGACTATTGCATTCCAGACTGCACATGATCAGTGAAATAGAAGAGTTCTTTCATGTATTAGTGGACTTCCCTGAAACAAAGGATGACACAAGTGACATTATCATCATGCCATCAGCCACAGATCTCCTCAACCAGTGGCAAGCCAGGATACAAATGGCTCAGGTTGGCAATACTCACAGAGATAGTTGTACTCTTAGAAATGGAAACCACTTGCTTCTTAGCCTTAAGCTAGTAATAGCAACCTGATGCATACTACATTATTTTGTAGTTTAAATGGTCTAGCACTCTTGTTTATCAGGTAATTTGCAAATGATAAATTAGAACATTTAACACTGATGAATTCGAATCATCAGTGATCATGTCACATCTAATATAATAGTGGTTTTTAGCATTCTCTCTTTTGCAGTCAGTCTTATGTATGGCTGTTTATAATCATTACCTTCATTTTCTAGGATATGAAATTGTCACAGCTGAATCACTGAATGATTGTGTTTCAGTCATCATTCCGCACACAAGAGCCAATCCTAACCCTGAGACGAACTCTCCTTTCAATGGTGCAGAGTGACAGACATTCAGGCCTTGACACACAAATTGGCAAGTGGTGGCTATGGAGTGCAAAAGTTGCAAGAAAGTAAGTGTTTATCAATTCTGTCAAGCTCCAGGGTTTGTTTTTGTAAGATTTAATGCATGTCAAAAGGGTATTCAGTTTTAGATGCATTGATTAAATGGACCATTTTTGCAAAATTGTCCCAAATATTCTTGAGTGAGATTTGATCTTATTTGTTTAAATTTGCATTCAGTTTTCTAAATGTTAGTTAAAATCAGCATTGTATATTATTTTAAGCTTTAAATTGATGTGTCTTCCACAATTCCAGAGCTGGTTTCTTACAGTCTGCACATGGATGTCTTCTCCAAGCCAGCTCATACCAGTTACCGGATTTTTATGTGGAAAAGGCCAAGTGGCTTTATGCAAAGGTACATTACTTCGTCAGGTTTATATTGTCTTAAATCCAGTTCTTCCTTGCTTTCATTAACTCTGATGTCATATCCTTTTCATAATGTACATGAAGTTACACTATTAAGTGAAATTCTTAAATAGAAAGTCTCTTCCATCAATGCTTCAAGACATGACTTAGATTTGTATTGGAGGTACTTTGTTTCATTGGAAATTATTAAAGCAGCCATATTTCATATTTAGAAAGAATGAGAAAAAAGCAAATGTGTGATTTCAATGTTGTTGTGATTATGCACATTGGCATTGTTTTCTCCTATATAATCTTTTTTTTTCAATTAGGATGGTAAATCCCACTTAAGAGATGATCAATGGAGGGTATAAACTGGTTGATATTGTTTGTACTTTGTGTTTTAGGGTGAATCTGATGCTGCTATCTCATGTCTTGACAAGGGCATTAGGGAACATTTTGGCAGTGTAACTGAAGGCAGCAGGAAAGAAGGACTGAGTGACTCTCTCAGGCATGTCCATGCTCAGGTGGGTATATGGTAAATAAACTGGAAGATTCATTGTTTATGAGGACACATTATTCAGTCAAACCATCACAAATTTTATCGTTCTGTCAGCACCACAATTGGGTCTTTTACAATATTAATTATCAGACCCTGTCACGAGCCGACAAGGATTAAAGCGTAAATGTGAGTTCATGCCAGTGCACGACTTGTTTATTTTATCGAAACGTGAAATGCTTAGCTAGTGGCCTTGGTTCACGAGGGGGAAAAATTAGCTCCATGAGTTGGAGCATGAGGCCCAGAATAGTTGTCCGTGTTTTTGGGTTTTGCAGGGTTGGGAGTGAGTTAACCCTTTGACTACTGGCGCCGTGAAACTAAATTTTCACAAATCCAGCTTATATTGAGATCCACATAATTAAGTTATTATTAATTGTAACTATGAATCTAGAATCTATGAATCTAGGCTTTTGATCGGTATTTAAAAGCTTTTAACGGTGAAACAAAAACCTGTCACTGGAGGAGCAGTGAGGAATTAACAGCAATGCTGTTTTGGTGTTGAAAGGGTTAAGCAGTAAGCTGAACTTGGTGTTTTGGTTACTAGGGGAGCTCTGACCAATGAAAGGAGAGATGCTTAAAGACCGTATAATACACTGACCCAAGGCATTTTGAAATTAGATGCATGTCGTAAGCATTCGGCGACGAGGTCATCTCAGGGACCTCTTACCTGAGTGGAGAGGACATAGATAGTACAATCAAGATCGTACTTGATGAGAGAGCTAATGTTAGAGAGAGATAGCTCCAGGTCTTTGTGTACCAGACCACGGTGTACACGCAGCGCTATTTTGATTCTTCGCTCACATTCATCCGTGAGTGAACTAATGGTATGTTGTTTGTCCAACCATAATAAGATCTACCCCGAGAGTTACCAGAAGTGTTAACCTGAACTGTAGAGTGTGTGTTCCAGGAGCTGTCGCCTGTGCAGAGTTACTGGTCATAGTATAACTATTGTGACTAGAATTAGTGTGTTAGAGAGTGAAAGGAATTTAGTAATGTCCAGCTAGAGTCATAGTTACTTCAGTGTTCTCAGAGTTGAGCTGAGCTTTATAAACCTAGTGAAGTGCTGGGACCATTTACTGTACATCTAGATTGTGATGTCATAATTCTTACAGGTCCTTGGGTAGCAAGTCTAGTGACATGCTGGTGATATTGAGATTGTAAAACGTATTCACTTAAAGATGTATGTGGAGTCGTAATTAGTATCAGATAGTAAGATTTTACGCTCTTGACATAATGTATGTTTTTTTATGCAGTCGAATTTGTAATACATTAATCTGGCCCTCCAGGCCTGACCCAAAGTTATACTTGAGTTATTTCATTATTTATTTGTGTGCTTGTCCGAGTGTGAGTTGGCTCCCTCTCGTGCAGTTGAGAGCTATTCCCCAGGACCTAACTCAGCTCATGACAGACCCCTTTATGTGCTAAACATTATGCAGTCAAGAAAAAAAAAACAGCATCACACAGTGGATGTGTTTCCTTTCTTTGTGTAAGGTTATCCTACAATATGAAAATGAAACGTTTTTAATTGTCAGTAGGAATGTCATAAATGAAAGATTTTTAAAAAATGAGTTCTTGATGAATAAAGTTCAATTCATTTATCACTTATTTTGCAAAATTTCTTTTCTTTTTTTGTTCTTTTTCTTTTTGTTGTACTGTTGTAATTCAGCACAAAATTTTGCAGTGATTATTTTACCCCCTTGAAAATATGTGGTAGTGCAACAGTAACATGCTGAAAAATGTCTTTTGTTTTCATTTTCTTGTTTTTCTGTTTGTAGTCTTTACTGCTCCTTGGCAAGTATAACGAAGAAACCTCAAATCTGGACACCAATACACTTGTCAAGCTGTTCAGAGAAGTCATTGATATTTGTCCAGATTGGGAAGATGGCCATTTCTACTTGGCCAAATACTATGATCGACTGAGAAAAGATATGATTGATGAGAAAGAGAGGATTGAAAGACAGGGGTGAGCATTCCTATAGTCAAGCTTTGGGTATTTTATAACAAAATAACATGAAGTTCATAAACTTTTTGCAATAGAAATATAAAATTGCCACAAAAGCGCTTAAAAAAATTTTCTTACACAAGTAGAGGTTTCATTGGAACTTTGAGATGTGAATATTGGCTATTTCTTCATACATGTTTGGAAACCCCAGAAGCAGATATACTGTTGTTCATGATTTGTATTGAGGTGTTCCTAAGTTACATTCTTAACCCTAGTCCTGGGGGAGGCCACTATATTGGCCTCCCCGCGCAACACGGGAGGCCGTTATTTTGTCCGACACGCTTAACCGCGGGTCCTGCGGGAGGCCACATTTTTGTATAGCAACGGTGCGCCTCGCGCTTTGGTTATTCGGTTGCCAAGGCTGTCGTTGTTGTTGTTTTTTCACGTTTTTTTCCACACTATTTTCGCGTGTTTATCTATCCTGTCACCCCTACTATATCTAACAAAATGGTATCTACATGTGAAATGAGAAGAAAGGGGCCATGTGCGTATTTGAGACGCCGTTCTACGTCTGTAATTATGAATTCCGATGTAATGTTAGGGCATGCTGCATAAAGGCGTCTGTCGGTAGGTTTTTCATCAGGGAAAACTGGGAGAAAATGACCGACTTTGTTGTTGGTCGTTGTCTTTATTTGATGTGGTAATTAGAGAGATACTGTGTTCCTTTGATTAAACCGCTTTTCAGTACATGTATGTGCTCTACGACCTGGAACTGGAAATCAAATCTCTCGCTAAAACTAACATTATAGTAAGTGAACGCTTTACATATTAGAGGAGGGAGAAGGCAATGTCACTGTCACAAATCCCAGACTGGGAGATGTAATAGTTTATGACAGGACAACAATCACGAACAAACAAGTTTAACACTTAACAGAACAATCCATCAGACTCACACATTTATTAAACATAATTATACAGATAATAGCGCAATTACATACATTATATTATTGGGATTAACTGCCGTACAACGGCCTTATTCTCACACACACTCTCCCTCGGATCCACAACCCGGTAGTTACTCCTAAAGGCACTTCAGCCTCAGCCTCTCCCCTCAGGGTCTTAATAGCACATTAATAATTCACTGGCACCGCAGTCTCTCAATATCACCTTCCTATTGTCATACACCTTAGCATTCCACTAGCACCTCCGCAGGGCAATAACACATTATCATTTCAATAGCCCATCAACATGGCCATAGTACATTATCATTTCAATAGCCCATCAACATGGCAATAGTACATTATCACATTCACGCTCATATCTACGTCCCTGTCCGTGGCCTGACTGCCACGACTTTATGTGCCTCTACTGTCCTGCACCGACAGCCTCACTTCTGGCCTATGTGTGGCCCCCGGCCCTATGCTGGCCTATCACCATAGGCGGCGCTCTTTGGCCCGACCTCGGCACCTACAAGAATAACATTACATTGGTATAATGCCATACCATTTCTATTCACTCCACCTCTCCTTACAACCCATGAAGCGTACACACAATAGTTCACCTTTCACTCACCAAACATCTTACGGTAACACACCTCCATCGGAGTACACAATACTCACTCGTGCTACAAATCCATGAACTCAACTTTCATCTATCGCTCATGGCGCACATTGCTATATCCAATATCAAGGACTTCCACATTCCTCACATATACTTATTTACATCATGGTAATAGACGAATATAATATAATACATCAATCATAATTATCAATCAACGTTCTACCTACCAGTCATCACTGGAAAAAACTCTCTCACTAGTCTCCCGACTGCTCCCCTTATGTTCGCCCACTGGGCTTTCTCTTGCGTCCGTTCAGTAGGACGTTCTAACTTGCAGTGATAGTAATACAGCGCTTTCGCCTCATTCAGACCCCCCACCACTCACAACATGCACGCTTAACTTACTTGTCTACGTGCGTTAATTTTACTCTCCTCCTTTCCCGTCTTTCCCTACTTGTCTGCCGTGAGCCCTTCTTACTCTACACCCGCTCTGTAGCAATCCCCTTAATTGCACTCACTCCACTCGTGACAGTCACGATACAATCATGTGGTTAGTAAATTAAGCGAATGGCTTAAAAAATAATTTGTTCACCTGAATGGCCTGACATAGGGAGAGAAAAAGCGCAGAGGTCTTGGGAACATGATAAAACATGTGCTAAACGGCATGTAAATGCAGAAAATTCTTGATTTGGGGCCTTCCATTTCACAATAAAACCTACTGCATATCATCACATGTACTTTATCCAAATATCATAGGGATCCCTTACGATTTATCCACCACTATAATTGTTGTTATTGCGTCCTGGAGTATACGCGATACAGGTGTTCACACGGACCCGATTGACTCGACCGCCGAGGTTATCGGCAACACGTGAACGATCGGCTGACTGACCGCTGGCTATCCCCGCACTGGGCGTTACGTGGACGAGTTCACTCAACGCAGGACGAGGGTTAATATGGAACAGGGGGACAAAAACCTGTTTAATTTTCAGTTACGAAATAATATTAGAGCAAGGTCAATGCTGAAGAGACTCTGCTTGAGGGTTCTGGAACTCAGATCTCAGATTTTTTTTCCTGCAGTGTAGAACTTGAAAGTCTCTTCACTTTAAATGTGTTCTCTGTTTGCTCTTTTTGGTATTCATATTGTTTTGTCTTCTACCATCATTGGCATTTATTCTGCAGTTTTCCTCCTTCAGTCTGTCATATGTTAAAAATTCCTTTTATTTACCCTGTTAGTTTTGAAAAAAGAAAAGTGAGGGTTTTAGAGTTGCTTTAAGCACAACCATTATTTTGTTATGATATCTAATATGTTTGTCAAAATTCATTGTTAAGGGAGTTTGTCATCCATGTGGTACGTAACTTCGGCCAGTCACTGAAGTATGGAAATCAGCATATCTATCAGGCACTGCCTCGGCTGCTAAGTCTGTGGTTGGATTATGGCACTAATGTTGTTGAAACAGAAAAGCGAGATAAAGGGAAACAGTCACAGAAGCTTCAGATCCAACGCACCGTTCTCAAAAGGATTAATACCGTATGTATTGAAAACAGCTGTATGAATATTGGGACCTAATTTTCATAAATCATGATACAAAATAATGAATCATTCTAGGGATTGTTATAATATTTGGAATGATACAAAGATCACTTTTGAAAATTTAAGTTTTAAATATTAGAATACCCAGCTTCAGATAACGCTAGTTCTTATTTATCTTGTTCTCATTTACTAAACATCAAAGAAGAGAGGTTTGTTACAAGTCATGTATTGCTTTCTTAATGAGCTGATATGCACAATTGGTTTGTGTAAATTTTATCAGGCACGTGCCGTATGAAAACTGTTTTACTTTTGGATTCTCAGAAAATAATAGGGAATTAATGTATATATATATAACAAAATTGCACGCCATTCAAATTTTTAGTAAAATATCCACAGCCCATGATAGAGACCTCTTCACTGCGTTTGTCATAAATGTACTTCTAAGATAGCAGTCCTGGCCAACAGCTGTATTGTCGTGGTTGCCCAAATTTCAAGTATTCAGAATTTAAAAACACTTCTTATTTTGAGTTACAATTT
The DNA here is from genome assembly GCA_963931925.1 of Onchidella celtica. Lineage (NCBI taxonomy): Eukaryota > Metazoa > Mollusca > Gastropoda > Systellommatophora > Onchidiidae > Onchidella > Onchidella celtica. Next base: position 39,283,794 of record OZ007567.1, read on the forward strand.
GATTACTGTCTTTGTGCATTGATTGTCTATCTAACAGGCTATTGAAGAGCTGAATCAACAACTGGCTCCATACCAAATGTTTACAGCATTTCCTCAACTGATTTCAAGGATCTGCCATGCTCAAACAGATGTGTTTCAGCAACTAGAGGTTGGTTAATTGTTCCATTAAATTGACTTATCTCTTTCATGGGCCTTGAAAAGTAATTCAAAAGCGCAAATATAGAAATAATCACAGTAACTTTGTAAACTGATGAAACAGCATAAGTGTGTTCTAAATACATAGCAGTTGCTCGAGAGCACACCAACGTGTCTTTGCTTTGTGTGTGTTGTCTTTGTACAGTGGTGTAATTACAGATATAAATTTTGTTGTGAGCACTTTGAGTTAGACTTGAATTAAAGGTACTTAGAAGGTGGTAGTTTTGTCCTTGTTGATGTAAATCTTTTTATTTCCTCCAGGAAATTATTTCCGGTCTCTTGGTCACATATCCCCAACAGGCCATGTGGATGATGATGGCTGTTTCCAAGGTGAAGTTAACAATTTCATTCTGAGGAATGTCTTCATGTGGAAGAACTTAAATCATTTTTTTATGGGTGCCGGAAAAGAGGGCATAAATTTGATTAATACTTCATGAGATTGCAAAGTGATTTGTTTCATGATAAGTTGCATTCCATGTTTCATGTTCTGCTGAATTACTGTAATGACAGTTGATTATTTCTCCATTATCAGTCATCCTATCAGATGAGAGTCAAAAGGTGTCAGGAAATATTCACAACAGCCATGTAAGTACTGTACAGATGTGCGGTTAAATCTTTCCACTCCTCATTTAGCTCCTCACAGTAATTGCCTTTGTCTATTTTGCTTCTGAAATGTTGGATCTCTTTGTACAGATGTTTCATTAAATAAGAATATCAGATCATAAGTTGTCTAAACATATCATTGACACATTATTTTAGAACACCCTTAATTTGTTTTCAGTTTGCATTTTCATTGCTTGTTTTTTTTAAATTTTTGTTAACTTTTCCATACTGGACAATGCACACTGCATCGCATGCTTCCCTGGCAAGGGCTGGTACAATGCAGCCTGCTTTGTAATGTTGTAAGGGTATTCCTTGACTACTATAATGGAAAATTCCTACAGCCCGTGACGCCAAACCTTAAAAATAGAATACTTGGCAAAGCTTCCTTTGTCCTAGCATGTCCAGCGATACCACATGTGCAATCAGTGTGTAGTCTGGACAGCAGTTATGTAGCAAGGTGATCTTTGTTTACAAATACGGAGTACAGTATGGTGTCGGACAGAGGTAGACATGTTATTTCAAGTTCCAAGGTGATTTATATTCAGAGTGAAATAAATATTGAATGTGTTTTTAGAATAATAGAAGTGTCATCTGTCATATACATATGGATTATTATGTCTTGATAGGTCTCAAGAGCATGTCTGTTTTTGTGTGAAATTGTTCTGGGTTTCATCACTTTCCTGTATCAGAACTTGATCTGTCTGCTCTTTATGTAACTCTACTGCTTTCCATCATATACCTCATTCATTTCCAATAATTTTGACTTATAATATTTATGGTACCAGTTGATTTAATTAGTGACAAGTGTGCTTTTTCTGATGGGGGTGCCCAAAAATGTATAATTCCTTAGGGAAAGAATTAATGCTTTTGAACAGTACTTCTGTACTGTATTTCTTTAACACCCCAAATAAAAGTCAAGCTTAGTTCTTTGGCTGATAGATGAAAAGTAGTTTGGGAAAGTGTATAACAGAAAATGAATAAGAATCAGTACTTGAGTTTGACAAGAAGGCTCTTCATTGACATTAGTATCTCGTTGATACAAGAATGCTGATGAATCTATTTTTAGTATTGAATTAATTTAATTTTTTTACTCTTTTATTTTCTGTTACAGACAAAAGAATGGCAGTTTATCAAAGTTCATACAGGTGATTTTATTTATATTGTGATTGCCAAATCCTTTTTCGCTCTTCTCAACAAATGATCTAACACTTACTCTCTGCTAGTGTGTTTGATTTCTGCTTGTTTATGAGTGTAAAATATTTTTTTAAGACTTGAAGGGTGTTAAATGATTCTGCTGTACATTTCAGGGTAGTCATATGGGATATGGAGACTGTGAAACTTAAAGGAAGTATTCAAAATTCAGGACACTAATATTGCAATTGTTTAAATTTGGAGCATAAAAACTGTAGCATGGATTGCGTGAAAATTGGAAATGCTGTATAGTTATGCATATATTTTATTTGATTTAAACTAGTCAGATAAATAATATGAAATCTCTGTTGAGTGTGTGTCCTATTTTCAATTGGGGAGGGGGTGGGATAAAAATTTTAGTCTGTTTGGATTGAATTTGTTCATCCATAATTTTATTGATATTCCTTCTGGGAATTCATTCACTGAACCCTGACAGTACTAAAGCTGGAGGGAATATACTATTTATTTTTATTGTGATGGGTGGTGATTTGGGTTAAGTGTAGTTGAAACAAATAATATAAAGCCTATGTTATTCTGTAATATGTACAGGACTGCAAGAAACTGACAGAACGACTTCTAGAACTGTGTGAGAGAGATTTTGGGACCAGTGCCACGGTCAGTCTCAGACAGATGTTCAAGCCACTGAAAAGATTACTAGAAGACAGGTCATCATCTTATGTGCCATTTATATTACTTTTGTGTGCATTTTTCAAAAGTGTGAGCTTTCTAATATTCATGTTTCTTTCAACTTCAGGAATTGTCTGTAACATGATAATTTATAGGACAGTATGTGAGGGAAACCCTTTTATTCTTTCACTCTCCTATATGATTTGTGTGAGCTATGGTTATACATACAAAAATGAGGTTTATAAATCTATCGTCAGGAATTTTAATATGAGGGGACAAGAAACAGTTGGTCTTGCTCACTTCTGAATTTGCATCTCAGTTGTTTTTGGGAGATTTTCAGAGAACAATGTTGTTTAAACATAATGAATGACCTGAACACTACATTAATTAACAAACTACAGGCAGTGATTTGACACAATCTGAGATAAAAAGATTTGAATGGGGAAATGAGGAAGTAAACAAAATCAAAACTAATTTCTTTCGACCTAGTAGTTTTAAGGATTTGGTTTTTCTAGCTCTGGTTATTACATCATAGTTTAGTAGGTTGTGTGCTGGTATCTGTATTATTATTATTACTGTATATTTTTTTGTTGTGGTGAATATTCCTGAAATTATCCAAAATCTCATACTGATATGAGGTTTGTTAAAGTGAATAAGCAGGTAGACCTTTATGTTTATCGTGTTTTTTTTTTTGTTGTCAACATTTACAGCTCTTTCAGCCAGATTCTGCTACCACTTCAGTCATTGATGGCAGTCAAACTACCCTCGACAGTCACTGATGACATGCATCACAGTCCTTTCCCTGACAGTCTTATCTACATACGGGGCTTTGATGACACTGTAAGAACAAACTGAATTTGTATCTCTGTCCCTGTGACTAGCAGCAACTTTTGATATCCATTTGATTCTAAAAAAAAGTAAAACTTCAACTCCAAAAATATGTGAAAGAAATATGCAAAGCAAGTTTGTTTACTGTTTATAGCAAATTTATTTTAAACTGGATTAGGAAATTAAATGACCTGATTTTTTAATTTTTTTTAATTTTTGCCATTATATTCTCGCAACTGGGTTTTAGAAACCATTTATGGTGAGAATATTTTGAGTGAAATTTGCTTTTAAGCAGACCAAATTTATTCTGGAACATAATTTTTTTGTTTTTGTTTTTGTCCTCCAGATTGAAGTTTTGCCTTCCCTGCAAAAACCCAAGAAAATCACAATGCTTGGAAGTGATGGTCACAGTTATGTCATGATGTGCAAGCCAAAGGTAAATTTTGTGTTACCAAATGTGGTTTTCATACTATGAAAAGCAGAATGAGTGTTTTCCTTTTTAATTAAGTCACTGCTGGACATTTTATTCTATAGCATTTGAAGATTGCTAAGAATTTGGACATGTTTTGGAAAATGTTGAATGTGACCTACTGTTAAAGGGCATGTGTAGATAAAAAATATCAAAATTTTTCATTTTTGGTCAAATTTGAAAAACTTCTATTTTGGCCTCCTTATCCATTTTTGTATCAGGTACAATGTGCAAAAATTGCAAAAATTTGCATTTTTAGGGCAAAAATTGAATCTTTCCAATGTTCGAGAAACATCACAGAATTTGATATTTTTGCCCCAAAGAAAGCCTTAGCAACAGAGGTTCAGATTGGTATCGATATATCATGTTTAGTATTGTGCAATAGTATTGCTGTAATCGGAATTCTATGAACTCTTCAATGAAATAAAAATAAAGATTGTGCCAGGCAGAAGCTCTCAATCATTTGCAGTTTTTGTAGATCCCGTTTTTGACCTCAATGTACCATATATGCTGTGATGACACATTGTGCGGAGGTTCCCTAATAAAAGAACCTAGTGGACTGGTTGAGCGCAAGGGAAAAACACTAGCGTCTGGCCACCTCTTCCATAAACACTCCTTCAATTCCGCTTGTTTCAATCTTGTTGAGCAACACACGTCACAGATTTTTGTTTGATTTCCTACTTATTTTGTGATCAGTGGAAAGGATCAGTTTTTAATGTGATTGTGTGTATTTTGATGTTATAATCTCCGTTTTTGACGAGAAATCTCTTTCATTGATTTTCTCAAATTTGATGTTTTCAGCAGATAAATCCCTAAAACTTTTTTATTTTTTGTCCAAATGTGCTGAAATTTGCACAGATGTTTTGTCAATGTGTATCACACATTTGAATAGAACAAAATTGCAATTATCTCTATCCAAATTTGCTTTATTGTTTCTTGAATAAAGGATAATTGACACAAAATGACTTGTAAAGGATCATCGAGCTTTTGTAGGTAATTATGAGAGAAAGGCTCCATGAATTTCAAAATCCTTCAATACAAAGATTTATTTATGTCCTAAGTTACCACATGCCAAATTTCAGGACAATTGATAGAAAAACAGAAGTTTTAGGGAAATAAGAAATGTATGATAAAAATCCAAGATGGCCACCGCTGTTATTACATAATGAATGTAAAAAAAATAATTCTGCCCATGTTTCATCTCCTAACAATCCAAGGGACATATCTGTGAAGTAAAATATATGATATATTAACCCTCGTCCTGCGTTGAGTGAACTCGTCCACGTAACGCCCCGTGCGGGGATAGCCAGCGGCCAGTCAGCCGATCGTTCGCGTGTTGCCGATAACCTCGGCGGTCGGGTCAATCGGGTCGTTGTGAACACGTGTATCGCGTATACTTCAGGACGCAGTAACAACAATAAATCGTAAGGGACCCCTATGATATCTGGATAAAGTACTTGTGATGATAATTATGCAGTAGGTTTTATTGTGAACACAGCGCCGAATTCCACTCAAAAACAAGCCACTTAGTTCGGTCCCGGGCCACCCATAAAATCGCACGCTGACCGCATCTAATCGGGGGGTACGCCGAGGCCACACGCCGCGGGCTACGGCATCAGTTACAGACTAGCCGCTAGTGATGACACGGGCGTATTTACGACTTAATTAACCCTAATTTCTTCACTTATAACACCAAAAATGCCGCTGAAATACAAAAGCACAACTTCTCTTCTCTCAGTCTGTGAAAATCCGATGTCAGTGCGATGTCCCGTTTTCATGCTATTGTGTGTTTATAATATGCCCGAATTCACTAAAAATTGTTTTTTAAGTGGTGTATTTCTTGATTGATTGCTTCCAAACGGCTCAATAGATTGCCATGAACTTTGGTTTTTTGTATTACAGACCTTTTCCCGTTTCATACCTGAAAATTTCTTGCTTGTCGGAACTCTCGTTGCTGGACAATATCAGTTTACATCCTGTTGCTGGTGTATTATTCTGCTGATGCGTTTCATTCTACATCAACTACACTGTGACCCATACATGCGGAAGACATTTTCTTCACTCAACAAACTTTGAAGAATTTGTGGAATGGAAAATGCGACAAAACGCAGAAACGACTCAAAAGGAAGACATCAGTGACGATTTAAATGACAGACATTTGAAGTTTATCCGTCGTACGTGCTCGTTAAGAGTAACCGATAACACTTCAACTCTACTTCAGTAAAGAACGTGCGAGAGCTAGCAAGCCGAGGCGGAATGATTTGGTGTTCTTTTGATAGTCATAAAACAGTCAACCAGTGTAGTATGCATCAACGCTGTCTCATTTGAAGATTGTATGAAACGTTCAACGCCTAGAATTGCCTAGCAACAGTCTCGACCTTGACATAAATTCAGTCAATAATACTACCGACGTAAGCACAATCACTAATGAAACAGCGGCCAGCGCAATCACATCATGTAGTCAAATTCATAATGTTGTACATAGTGCACACGGGGCGGAAGCATCGACTCCTGTAATTTAAACAGCAACAGAGACCTACATGACATTGCTCGGGAGGCATTTTCGAAATAAAGTCATTCCAAACCAACATACATTAGAACATGACTGCATTTCATTCATAAAACAATATGGTTTTGGGCCTGCCTCTGCCGGGAGAGCAAGAGACAGCGATTAGTGAACAGCCACTAGCAAAGCGAGAAACGCGTTCAAGAAATCACTGACGTACAGAATGGAGAAACTCACGCAAGTTTTGATTTCACATATTCTTCAAATTGCGCCATCGCTGAGTACTGACCACACCAGTCGCAAAACAACTTGAAAAATGCTGCCCATACTCATTATTGTGCTTAGGATAATACTTAAATCATGCTGTATATGAAGAACAATGTATAATAAAATATACGGCTTGTTTTGGGATGTAAATATTGACACTACTGAGTACAGATGTAAAATAAATCATCTGTATGTGGATTACTATTCCACCGACAACGATGCCTTTTCGTCAGGGCATGAACACATGTCTTGTCCTCCATTTGACTGTAATTTTGGTGCCTTGTGTTGAGCACTTTTTTTGTTATGTAACTGTAAAAGAGTAGGTATTAGATATTCTTCAGCAAAAATGTACAGTTTTTCCCTACTTGCCATTACAAAACTATAAAAGCTATCTTCTTCTACTTTTCACACTGCAAAATTCAAAGCCTTACGTCTCACGTGCGTCAAGATGGTTATTCTGACGGCCCTGGTTACAATGCAAGGTGATAAATCATAATAGTACCAATTTGATCTAATTCGCCCGCGCAAAGCGCTGCCCGTCGCAGGTGTAGTGGCCCGTCGCTGACCCCGGTCGCGATGACCCAGTAGGGCGCTCGGTGGCCAAACTAAACGACCGGGTTTTCGGCGCTGTGTGAAATGGAAGGCCCCAAATCAAGAATTTTCTGCATTTACATGCCGTTTAACACACATTTTATCATTTTCCCAAGACCTCTGCACTTTTTCTGTCCCTAAGTCAGGCCATTCAGGTGAACAAATTATTTTTTAAGCCATTCGCTTCATTTACTAACCACATGTATCGTGACATTGCCTTCTCCCTCCTCTACTATGTAAAGCGTCGACGTACTATGATGTTAGTTTTAGCGAGAGATTTGATTTCCAGTTCCAGGTCGTAGAGCACAGTCATACATGTACTGAAAAGCGGTTTAACCAAAGGAACACATCTCTCTAATTGCCACATCAAATAAAGACAACGACCAACAACAAAGTCGGTCATTTTCTCCCAGTTTTCCCTAATGAAAAACCTACTGACAGACGCCCTTATGCAGCATGCCCTAATATTACATCGGAATTCATAATTACAGACGTAGAACGGCGTCTCAAATACACACATGGCCCCTTTCTTCTCATTTCACATGTAGACGACAACCAGCATCAAAGTAAAAGTTTCCCCAAGATTTTCCCTAGTTCAAACTTCAGACCGTCAGTACTATTACACGAGTATGACGAGTAGTTGCGAATAGTTGCATTGTAATAAACGTAATCGGACGATACCATTTTGTTAGATATAGTAGGGGTGACAGGATAGATAAACACGCGAAAATAGTGTGGAAAAAAAAAACGTGAAAAACAACAAAAAACAACGACAGCCTTGGCAACCGAATGCACAAAGCGCGAGGCGCACCGTTGCTATACAAATATGTGGCCTCCCGCAGGACCCGCGGTTAAGCGTGTCGGACAAAATAATGGCCTCCCGTGTCCTCGCGTGTTGCGCGGGGAGGCCAATATAGTGGCCTCCCGCAGGACAAGGGTTAAGAAATGGAAAAATTTCTTTTTGTAGCTGCACATGCCCTTAAACATGGAACACTGGAAATGCACATGAATAAAGATATTAATAAAGATTATATGTTAAGCACACACAAAAAAAGTCAATCTTTTTATTTATATATATAATATATTTTTTTCTTTTTCAGTGACCAGAGTATTGTAATTCTTAACAGCAGTATTTGATAGCAGTATAAAATTATGTGTTGTTTATGAAAACTGTGGTCTATTTAGGTAAACAGTATTAAAATGTCTTTAGAAATTTCGTGGGATGTCTGATGTCATCAAATGCACTGTATAACTTACAGGATGATTTGCGCAAGGACTGCAGATTGATGGAATTCAACACTATTGTAAACAGGTTTTTGCGAAGGGATGCAGAATGTAGAAAAAGACAGCTCCGTATCAGAACATATGTAAGTGGTTCAACAAATTAATGGTTGTGACTTTCACAGCCAGAGATTTGTTTAGGCAACAAAGATAATGTGACTGTTTTAGCATTTTGAGTTTATATAAGTCTAGCTTACTACCCACAGTTGATCACAGATTTATCATGGTTTTTTTGTATCGTGTTTATACTGTAGTTGATTTCTCATGCAGTTATTTTTGCTATTAAATTTTTGTGTGTTCTTTACTTTATTATTTGTCTTTTGTGTTTGCAGGTCCACACTCATGTTTATATGCATTAAATCAACATTCTATCGTGTTCTATAGTGACCATTAAGACTGAAAATTTTGTATCACACTCCAATTCTATTCGAAATATATATGGTTAATTCTACTCCTTTCGCAAATAACATGATTGTTCATCTCATTATCAACAGACAGTAACACCTCTGAATGAAGAGTGTGGACTGATAGAGTGGGTCAACAACACCACAGGGCTGAGACACATTCTGGTTAAGCTGTACAAAGAGAGAGGTCTTTACATGTCGGGCAGGGAACTCAAGTCTGTGATGCCAGCACTCAGCTCTTCTGTTGAGTGAGTACATTTTTGTCTCTATTGAGTATATATTTCGTTACCTATGGATATTTGACAGCAGTATAAAACTATGTGTTGTTTAAGAAAACTGTGATCTACTTGGCAAACGGTAATAAATGTCAAAAAAACCGATGGTGAAAATCATTTTCTTCTTTCAGAACCAAGATGAAAGTATACAAGGAGAAACTGCTTCCTCGCCATCCAGTTCTTTTTCCTGAATGGTTTATGAGAACATTCCCAGATCCCACTTCATGGTAAGTTATTTCCTGTCTTCATGTTAATTACTTCAAGCTATTGTCATAAGTTTTATGGTGTTTCTGGAAGTATACCTTGTATTCTATGTAGAACTTACAAAAGCGTGCTGAAGAGTACTGTGCAGAAACAGTTCCTCATTTATTATCAAAACTTTCAGATTTTGTCAACCACAATATCTGATTTTATCTACATTACATTTTATGCAAAACATTGTAATAACAACTATCTTCTACTGAATGTTAAGAAAACAAAAGAGCTTGTTTTTGACTTTAGGAAAAATAACAACGATCCTGTTTGCCCTCTTACTATCAACAATGAAGAGGTTGAAATTGTCACAGAGGCCAAATATCTTGGCATTACTATTGATTCATTGCTTAACTGGCATGCGCATGTAACATATGTATACAAGAAAGCCAACCAGCGCATGTATTTCCTCAGAAAGCTCCGCTTTTTAAAAGTTAGCAAAAGCATTCTGAAAATATTTTACACCATGGCTATTCAGAGCGTTTTGATGTATGGAGTTGTCTGTTGGGGAGGAAACATCTTACAAAAAGATAAAAATAAGATCAATAATTTAATTAAAAAAGCATCCAAAATTTGTATCTGTGATCTGCCATATTTTGATGAGCTGTACACTGGTGCTTGTATTAAAAAAGCTAATATTATTATAAATGACCCCCAACATCCCCTGAACAAGGAATATATAAGATCTGTAAGAAGTTTAAGGCTGTTGTCAAAGAAAACTAAAACTGAGCGCTACTTTAAATCGTTTATTCCATCATCAACTAGGATGTTACAATAATGTCGTCATCTTGATCGTAATCTGTGCACAGTTGAATTATGTCCTGCGTGTCAGGTCAATGTGTTTTAGTTAGGGAAGCATATTGTGTGCACTGTTAATTTTGTTAATTTAGTTAATTTATCAGTGTGTGTGTATATATGTGTGTGTGCGCGCTATGTATCATACTTTCTGCTTCTGTAACTGTATTGTTATGTATTCAATGATCAAAACAAATTTCCTTGTACAAGGACGAATAAAATTTATCTTATCTTATCTAAAACGTATACGGGAAATTTTACATTATCAGAGTTATTTTGTCGTGTATAGAGAGGTATATAAAAATTTTTGTCTGCAAGTAATGGTAATGTATTCTGATGTGGGAAGTCTGAAAATATTTAATTGAAAGATATTGCCCTTCTTTATCACATTCGTTAGTGTTTTGGAAGCTTTTTTCGGTGGACAAAATAACTTCCAGATGTATTTTGTGGAGTGATATTGAAAAGAATGATAATGCTTTTTTTCAAACAAGATTTGTGCCAGTCTTGGACAGGAAGGGAATAACAAAATTATCATGCCAGTGGATTGAATTATGTTCATGATCTACTATGTTTTTAATTAATTATTTTCTCAATACTGTTGCATGATCAGGTACAATGCAAGAGTGTCTTATGCTAGGACAGCAGCTGTGATGAGCATGGTGGGTTATATTCTAGGTCTGGGAGACAGACATGGAGAAAACATATTGTTTGATTCTACAACAGGAGATTGTGTGCATGTTGACTTCAACTGCCTGTTCAATAAGGTAAGTTGTACCTAGATGACTTCATATGAGAACATAGAATGGTATGTCTCTAGTTTCTCAGTATGGCAGTGGCACCTCATTAGTGCCAATTTCATTTGATAACTGAGATATGCCAGGATGTCTAGGCTGTAGCTAATTTGAAGCTAGTCTCTTGTCTTATAGCATGAATAAGCCAGTTAAGTTTTCTTCGTATGCGTTTGGAACCAGTGAATTTTTTGTCATCACATTTTTATTCTTTCATTGCTGATTAACACTGCTGTGAGCCATGTTTATCAGTGGTCTGTTTGTTGTCAAATATCATGTGTGAAAATACTTTTTTGAATTGATGAATTGGACTTTGAAAGCAGTTTTTGTGGTAGTCAGCATGGTTGGTGATATTAATCACTTTCCTTCTTCTCATATCCATAGGGTGAAACTTTTGAATGGCCAGAAAAAGTTCCCTTCAGACTGACACACAATATGGCAGCTGCTCTTGTAAGTAAATTGGCTTCAGTCATCTAAAATGTCTTTAGTTGTGTCCTGACATAAAGTCTTGAGTTCTGTAATAATAATCAGTATAAAGGAAGAAAGCAGACTTTTTTCAACGTTCTTTGGGGGTAGACATTTATATGTGTCAGCAAGTAATCTGAAGATGCTCATGTTTTTCATGTTGAGTTGAATTAATGAGTTCATTTGGAAGAGAACACATTGTTTCTTTTTTCCTGAATTGAGGTATTCATCATTTTTTTTAATTTCAGGGACCTCTGGGCTGTGAAGGCTTATTCAGGAGAGCTTGTGAGTTGACATTAAAAGTGATCAGAGACCAAATGGATCCACTAATGAGGCAAGAAATTCATGAACTTCACTACTTTTTTTCTTCACATGTGGTACAATTTTTGTTGAGTCTGTAATTTATGTAGAGTCGTAGTAGTTTGTACAAGAATGTTTTAATATGTGAGTGTGCATGAGAAAACAATAAGTCGCAAACATGACATTTTGAGTTCTGTACACATAATAAAAGACAGGACATTTCTGATAAATTGAAGTCAGTGACACCCCTAAAATAAGATTTTGAGAAAATGGCATTTAATTCCAAAAGTGGCAATAGCTAATTGACCCATTAATACTGGAGATATTGCTGTTAGGAGACCGTAGTCTAATAACTAAGCCATTATAGAGATCATACTGAATAGTGTTCACTGCTCATCTAGTTTACCCTGTAACATGCCACGGTCCCCTAAACAACAGCCAAGTTGGAAGTTTTTGGATCTCGTTAGGAGACCGTAGTCTAATTACAAAGCCTTTATAGAGATCATAGTGAGTAGTGTTCACTGCTCGTCTACAGTTCACCCTGTAACATGCCACGGTCCCCTAAACAACAGCCAAGTTGGAATTTTGTGTCGGACCCATATTTTCACTTCAAAGCCGTTTTTCTCAAAATCAGCTCTGTCGACATATTGTGGGTTTTCTCATGCACACTCACATATTTTACTGATGAATGTAACAATCAATTAGAGTTAGCCACTGATGCATAGGGTATACACATGAATCTCTCAGACCACATTATTTTATCAGTGTCTGTGGTTAGAAAGTTAATTTTTCATTTAAATTTTGCATGTGAACATTTAGAGCATCAGTGCAATGTTTGTTACTTCTACTATTAGTTCTATTCTTTGGCAAAATGTTGAGTTTAAGTTGCCTTCTTATTATGATCACGTTCCAGTGTCTTGAAGCCCTTCATCTATGACCCTTTGGTGGAATGGAGCAAACCCAATAAAGGTCAAAGATCAAATGATTCCGGAGAAATAAATAATGAACTGGTAAGCTTTTGTGATTCGTCAGAATTTAAAACTGATCTGATAGTATTTTGATATTCGAGGACAACTTTTTAAAAATTTCTTAATACTTTACCGCCTGAGGAGTTTTTCACAGTTTTAACTTTCGCCAAACTACGTGTAAACAGTTGGAAATGGCCGAAGAATATAAGGGAAATCACTCTAAAATATCAAAATAGGGAGAGATACTTGTGCGTGTCGCTGATCGGTGACAGCAGGCAGAAATGGTAATACCGCAAGCATCGCTCATCGGTGATGTCAGGCAGCAAAGTGTTAAACTAATCATATTTTTGTGTATTTCGACAGGCACTAAGCCATGTCCAGAAAATAGAAGACAGAATGAAAGGCATTTTGAAGGTCAAGGCTAAACAGCGATGCTTGCCACTGTCAATAGAAGGCCATGTCAAGTACCTTATTCAGGTAATCTTTGTCTTTTGTTTTGTACATTGTAGCTTTAAAGGTAAATGGTTGTTTTCCCCATTTTCACTGAGAAAATATGGTCAGAGCCCTGATTTTCTTCACTGTCACTATCAGCTTACTGTCAGGTGATTCTTTATAGGTCATGGTGGAGTTTGAGAGAATGCTAAATGTTATTCTGGTGTCTTTTAATTTACAGAAACTCATCATATGAGATATAAAGTTAATTTTTGGTAATCTACAAACTTACTTGTAGAAAGAACATTCAAAGTTGGCCTACATTTTATATTGCAAACTGGAACCCAAAATGTGTTTGTCAAAGTCTTGGTTAGCCAATATATTTGCAAAGCAGGACCTTTGACAAGACCGTGGTGCCACATGTAACATCTATAGCCTCAGCTCATGATTTTTTTCCAGGATGCAACTGATGAGAAGAACTTGTGTCAAATGTACATTGGTTGGGCAGCTTACATGTAACTACCTAACAGCCTTAAGTGAATGGGATGATCTTACCACTTTGACAGCACCTAGAGAGGTTAAAGGTGTCAAGCCGTGATTGTTTTATTGCAAATTTTTTTTTTGGTCAAATCAACCATTATCTTGATCCGACATGTTTAATTTTGATTCTTGATACAAATGAAACAGTATCTTAAGTTTGATGGTTTCCATATCGGTGATTATGGATGTGATGTAACAATGAATTTTTTACAAGTACAGTACGGTTTTGGGAAGTACAGTAATATTATAACTGGAAAACCGATACTGTAAGGCTGGTTTTTTCTAGCATACAATGTTCATTTGTTTACGAAGATGCGCAACTCTTACAAAATATTACAGAGGAATGAACAGCTGTGGATTTTCCCTTTCCATTGGTATATGGTGTGACAAGGTGGGAAAATATGAGTGCGTGTCCAAAAGTGGACAAAGCTGTTGAAGATGATAATGGTAAAATTACATAATGTCAACAAATTTGGTCCACTACATTTAAAATTCAAAATTAAAATTTTTGGAAGCTTTATTTCATGCTAAAACTTACACATAACTTAAATGTAGGAATGGATGTAGACTAGAATGAGGTTGTGACTTTGGCTAAATTTAGACCTCGAGCCACCCAGATGACCTTTGGCAGCTGATTACTCAACACTAAGATTTTCACAACCTGACGGGTTTTCTCAGGCTGCCTCACAAATGCAATAGCTCTTTCAAAGGCAAACACTATGAGTTTAAGAAGGTGCTTCTTGCATTTCTTACCCAGGAGAACACAGATCATCAAAAAACAGTTTTTATTTTATTAAAATCTCAGTCTATAAAAACATTTTAGAAAACAGGAGTTTGAGAATACACTGAGTGTTTACTTTGTTTTAAATCAAGTGTTATTCAGATAAATCTTGGTTTTATATGTCAAGTGTCTTACTTTGCATAGGTGTTATGCAGAATTTGTTCTGAACTGTTGAAACGGGTGTTCAGAAGAATCATTCCAAAAGTAATAGGTCTACAGGCCTACCTAATAACCTATACAAAATACATTGACCAAACTTTCATAATGAGGCCTCGACATGTACCAAATGATGCCTTCAGGGACAGGCAAAAAGATTCTCAACTTACTACTTTCTCATGCTGCATTATGCAATTCAAATTGGGTAAAGATTTTATGGTGCTTTATACTGTGACTTAATATTCAATGCTTGATTTTATGAGGTGTTCAAATCTTAAAGGTATATGGCTTGTCTAGTGGAGTGATTGTGAAAAAATGCTTGTTATAGTGAACAAGAGTTTGTTGGATCCATTTCTCATCCAGTTTATATATGCTGCAATTTTATACAATGGTGGATCAGTGTTTTCATTATCTTGCTTGACAGTTTTATAGCTCAATAGCTGGGTTTGTTTCCTTCCTAGTCACAAATCTGAAGAAAGAAAGAAATTGAAAAAAACAATATGATCTTTATCCCCTCATCCTTATATAAGATCATTCTTCTCATGAAATGGCTTGAATTTTTTAGTATTTAGGAAACCTTCAAAACCACTGGCCAGCACTCTATGCAGAAGATCTAAATCAGTCTGTCTAGTAGGTTTCTTTTTATGATGTCAGCCCAGTTTTGAGGCTCAGATAATTTGACATCTTGTGGACAACTCTACATCATAGCATGACAGACAGGCTATAGAAAGGTTTATCTACATATATAATTGGTTAGAATTGGACGGTTGTACTCTATAGCTGAAAAAACTAAACGTAGAGCCATGAAAAAATTACTGAAAGTAGTTCAAAGACTGAGCAAGGTTTGTATCAATTCATTTTAAGGATGCAACAACCTTAAAAATTTAGAAAAATAGAAAACAAAATGGGCCGTTCGAGGTTTTCCGATTCGTCATTTTAACAGCTCAGTCAGGGCCGAGTGTAGTAAGATATTTTGGTAACTCGAAACTTTGGTCACCTATGAACCGCATCACACTCAGGCTTCAAACTTTGCACAACAGCATATTATCAATGCGAAATTAACAAGGGCTATCTTAGAAATTATGAAATGTTCAGGCTTCTACGTTTCATTTTTCATTGTTTCGGCATCATTTAGATCTATTTCGAGTCATGGTTCGCCATTTTAAGGTTTCGTTATCACTTCCTGCGATGTGTTCACTATCAAACACACTAACCCGTGCGCAAATCATGCTATTGTACGGGACGCGCAGGGTGTCAACTCACAAAGGCAGAGCAGTAAGACTTAATTATAAACATGACAGGCAGGCTATAGAAAGGTTTATTTCAAATAATGAACATTTCACCTTAGTAGTGGTGCTATGAAATTTTCAGTTCAGTTTATATTTCTGATAATAACCAGGTATAATTAGATTAAAGCTGTGGTGAGTCATGTCTGCTTTGGATGTCTGTCCCTTTTATTTTTTTAAATAATGATGTGGCATAAGTGACTTGAAATTTAATGCATGCTCCATAGAAACGTGTGCATTTAAAGTCAAATGTTTAGACTAAGAACAATATCAGTTCATTTCTATAATCCATATAATATGCATCTTCTGAAACCAAATTTCTTTCCCCCACAATCAAAACAGACGAGCATTCAAAGTAAATGTGCTTTATTTTGCAAGATGTTATTACTTAGATAGGTTCCTTGCTGTTAGATGTATGTTTCATTCTTGAAAGCCATGTTATAAATACATGAGTTCATTTGTTGGTGAATTTGTTTATATGAATGAATTTCATACACATCATAAACGTTGGCTTTATTTTGCAGGATGTTATTTCTAAAATATGTTCCAAGCTGTTTAATATTATAGTTCATTCTTGAAAGCAGTGTTATAAATATATGGATTCTCTTATTCTGTAAATTTGTTTTATATTAATAAATTTCATATACAAACAATATCCTGTTTTCAGGCACACAGAAATTTTTTGTTTGTTTCTGAACAAGGAAATGTTTGTGTGTCTGCTCTCTCAAATTAAAATCTCTCAGATTGATAGTTACCATAATCAACATCACCACACAGGTATCACCAAAAGTTA
Source organism: Onchidella celtica (assembly GCA_963931925.1). Classification (NCBI taxonomy): domain Eukaryota; kingdom Metazoa; phylum Mollusca; class Gastropoda; order Systellommatophora; family Onchidiidae; genus Onchidella; species Onchidella celtica. Next base: position 39,300,587 of record OZ007567.1, read on the forward strand.
ACAAAGTAGTTATAATGCAGTATCAAAGAAAGTACGAAATTTTACAAAACCAAATTGTATTAGGTAAATTTATGGATCTTCTAGTATTAGTGATAACTAATGTGAACTACGTTTTCTTAGAATTAAGATTTGGTTCCAGTGGAACTAAAAACAAGATGCATTGAAAGGTACTACACTTTAGACCTATCTGCTTTATTCTCTCTACATATAATTACAAAATCACAGATAATAAATTACATGTAGAAGATGAAAAGCAGAAAAAAAAGAAGGCATGAAACAAAATAATAACATTATTTAAAATACAGTGGAGAACGGTTAAACCGAAAATGGCTAAACCGAAACTAGCGCTAAACTGAAAGAAAATAAGAATCCCCGATTTTTTCCCTCTTTATCTTTGTTAACAAACTAGCGCTAAACCGAAATAACCCTATGGTTAAACCGAAAAGAAAATTGCTGGATTCAGTGGCCAGTCCACTGTGGTTTGCCATACGTTGAGTCAAGTCACTATATCACCCTACTACACCTCCCCCCTCAAAAAATAAGAGCAGAGCATGCTTCGTTCTGCCCAGTAGTATAGGCCTACATGGAAGCGGCAGCACTACAAGAATAAGGGGAGAGGGAGGGAGACCCATAAACTCACGGGTCCGAAGTCAGACGGCAGCAGACGTTACGTTTGGTGCAACGCGACTGACCTTTCATGTAAAATGTGTGACATCAGAGAGACAACACTAGTTATCGCGGGCAGCGCATTTCATGGCATCGTGCGCGATAAGGGTAATGAGATCGGCAGGACGGCGGTTCTGTACTGTCCGTCCACACGCACGTCTCCCTGTTCTGAAAGCTAGCCTACATTCACCCGCATATCCATGCTTTGAGTGTGCTTAGGCCTGAGCAATCGCCCGTCCTCATTCTCAGTCAAAAACACAGAGCAAGCGATGACGTTTTGAGTCCGTTTAGCCCGTGTACTTGCATTATTTGTCCTCCATGACAAACAAACCCGTGGTCCCGCCGATTTCGGTTTAATCGTTGTCTATTGTATAATGTTTATTCTGGATTCAAAATGTCATGATATAAACATCACATAAAAAGATGAATAACTTCGACCAAACCAACAATGTGTCTTGGAAGCAGTACTAAATGTTTTCTTCTATATTTCCTTTCCTGTAACTGATGTTATCTGCTTGTCTTGACAGCCACTTGTGAGTTGTTTGGCCCTGCTTGCTTACCCAAAGATGTGGCAGATCTGGATAGAGAGCTGTAAAATAAATAATTTCTTCCACTGTCCAACTGCCAGCTTTATAAACAATAACATGTTAAAATACATTCAGGGAAACTTTCCATGTAGGTGTATGGCAAGAAGATCATTAAGAAAGCATAGGAAAATTAAAATGGCTAGAGATTTGACTCTGAATGGTACCCTCTACAGTTTGTCACTTGATGGAGGAAGGTACCTGTTGCTCCAGTTGTGAAATTGTACCACCTGAAAAATTTTACGGAACTAAGCTGTTACAACATACGCATATGGAGAAGTTAGTCGGATATTGGTATCACAAAGAGGAAATACAAAATGAAAGACACCGACTGAAAATCTAGATGTGGCCATTATTTCCTTATTATTTCCTATGATTTGTTTAAAAACGAGATGATTTTCTCCTAATATTGTCCTTTTTTCATGCATTATAAATTTCATCGCCGTTAAGTTTTATGTGTATGAAACTAAAACTTTCAGCCAGGACAAAGCCTAAATGTTTAGAATGTGAATTAGTCTATCCTATTTCATTTCACGATCATATGAGAAAAGGCCCATACTACAATTATTGCCCAAATAATGATAATGTAAACGAAAAAAAATTGACAACAGATCTCACCTTGCTGATGATACTGGCAGTTTTCTCTTTGCTAAACCTGTATTAGTGGCTGGAGCATTTGTTGTGTTTTGAACTCCTGTTACTTTCCTGATGAAAAAAGTACCATACTGTGATAAACAACATGAATTCACATGTTACTGCAATAAATCAAACCAAATACAATTTTTATCTTATCTCTACCATCATCTTACACTACAGTAGCTGGTGACTATAAAGACAGGGCTGAGATACATATAGAAGTTTGTTTCTCGGCAGCTTTAGCACAAAGCTGTTGGCCCTTTAAGCCAAAAATAAGAGTGAATCACTTTATACATCACTTTCTAAAGTCTAGTGTTAAGTTCTTTTTACTTTAGCCTCTGTAAAATAAAATGACCAATGATAATTCTCCATAGCAAGTTATACTTTTCATATTATGTTTCCATTCCTACTTACTTTCTGTCACTTTTTCCTTTGAATACTTTGTTAACATCCAAAGGTGATGCTGTGATTTTGCCAGTCATATCAGTGTGAGCTGTTACATCAAGAGTGCCTTCTGTGTCCACTTCCAGTCGAATGGGTGCATACATGTTGAACCATTGCTACCAGAGACAAAGCAGACAACAGATATTAGCAATTACAAAGAGTATTTTGATCTGTGGCCTATGCAATTACCTCTCTAGTACCAGTACAACAAAGCCCTAAAAACAATGAAATTATGATCAAGCAAGGACTGCTTGATTAAACTTAGACCTAATCACAACGCAGAATGCAACAACGTACCAAATTTCCACCATTTTGTGCATCACAAATACAAGAAAAATAAGCTCTCTTGTTAAAACTATGCCCAATGACAAACAGTGCGTGCTTTGACAAAACATACTCAAAGAGTGAAAAGAAAAGCTTGAAATTCAGGTTTTTTGTGTGAAGACGATTTGAAAGATATCCTTTATTTCAGACTATAAGTAAATTTTTCATAGCCCACAAAATTAATACTAATATGTCAGTGTCACCAATTCTACTGGATACATTTTGATAGTGCTATATAAAGATTTTCGTAGTATCATCCCGACATATGAACAAAAAGGGTGAGCCCTGCTGCTTCAGTATGGCTTTTATTCATGTGGTAGATATTTCAGAACCATGGTCCATCTAGTCTACAGACACATATCTCTTTCATGCACCACATGCACAATGGCTTTGTATCTCCTGTCCAACGAGTTGCTCACCATTGAATGTGGAGGTAGGCCAATGTCTGTAAATGCATAGTGCCACTGTGGTAAGCCAAGGTGGGTCAGCATTAGGCGATAATAGGCCAGGAAAGAGTCACACAAAAAATGCCATCTCAAGGAACGATCCAGAAACCAGATTTCTGTTACAAAGTCTGCTGAAAACATAGTAAGCAAATTTAATTCATGCTACCTATGGACAGATGTCTAATTTCAAGTTCAACAACTGTTCACCATTCAGTGTAAACTTGAGCAGCAAACTGACACGTTAAAATTATATCATCCCCTACTCAAGGACTGTCTTCTCACACAGTAAGTAACATGCATGAGACAGCCAGATTATGGATCTGAGAACTAAACTGACTAAGAAATTTACTGGCAGAATGCAAAGTTATTACATACACGTGTACATTGTATATTACATGAGGAAATTGACCTCTTTTGTTTTACAGTTCTTAGTTCATGTAAAGAAAGCCATAAGCTAATTTCACAACTTTCTTAATATCAACTGACACTGGTAATATGAAATGCAGATTGTGGAAGACAGTGCTGACATTCTGGTTTGTCCTCTACAGTAAACTAGTAAAAGCCTACCAGGTTACTACATGTAACTGATGTATGGCAAGTAGCGTGTAGGCTTCCAAGTATAGGTTTGGAAACATATTATCTCCTTTCAGCACAATACATGGCAAATTTAATACAGTGGTTCAGAAACAGTTTGAAATTTGAATTTTCTTCTGAATAAAGTTGTTTTATAATATCATGAAAAAAATCTCACCAGCTGCATGACATAAATTCTTCCTGGCTGTGAAAGTTCAAAACATGTAGTCCCATTGCTACTGTTAGTGACACTATTTTGTGAAATAATACAGGCTGTAATAAGCTTAATGTGATACATGTAGTTTAAGTAAGAGTGCGTGAGCACAAGGTTTGCTGCTCGGCTGGAAAGAGAATTAAACACAGGTTTTTTCAGACATACATGTAATATCATTTAGATCTAGCTCTACCAATACCAAATGTCAGCATTATTCAGCTAGCCCACAAGGTACTTGTAAAATTTGTGGATGCAAGTTAATTCATTTAGAATTTACCCAAATGTAGCATGGGAAAGCAAAGCTTACAATAAGAAAAATACTGGAATAGGCATAAAATGGAGAAAGTTATGGAAAAACCACAGCCCACACAACATGAAGACAAAGAGGAGAATTCATTTTTTAAAAAGTGTAAAAAAAAAAAAATGTATATTCAATCCAAAAGAAGAAACAAAAGAGACATTGGTAAAACTCTAAGAATCATCTGGTCATATATTCCTTGCTTATTCATTCTAAAATTAAAGAGCCATTGGTAAGAAAAATAACTGCAGTTAAATAGTGGAAGTCTGGGTACCACGAATCACTAATAAAGTAATTGACAACGCAGTTTGTAGAAAAGTATTTCAAATGAGTGTTTTATCCCAGGCTATACAAATGACAATATTTGTTACTATTTGGCAGTTCTGACAAAGTATCTTGTACTTGCCTGAAAAAATATACATGCACAAGTAGAGGCTCATCAAATGCTAAACATTTTCTCTATGGGCAAGTGCTAATTGGAGGACAAGAGGTGAATACGTGGCATGTTTTTCAGGATATTTTAATCTCACTGGAAGCTGCAAATCATGACAGCCATTAAAATCTAGTGTACAAATGACACATAAGCCTACTCAAACAATCATTTTCGAGTCATGATTACTTTTTGTCCCTTATCAGGCATGAGAGATTTATGAGAGAAGATAATAAGTTATTCCAACTCTGATGGCCTGTCAGTACCAAATGTTGAAAAGGTTTTATTCTACATAAAGAGCGAAAATGGGAGGAGATCAATAATTTAACAAAATCAATTTTTGCATTGTTTCATATTTAAGAAAACATTATGAACAAGGGTTTCAGTTTCAACGACACTGTACTGAATCATCTGACTAATGAGCCACTGACTATAGGCCTTATAGATCCATATGACCGTAACTGGTTATATGGGTATTGTGCACAGGCATTCAAGTACAGACTTCTGCAGGACATTGGAACTGTTCAAAAGCAAAATGGAACTTTTTGTATAAAAAAAGATGAGTGATTAAGCACAAGAGTAAGCCACCACCTTCGTTTGACTGGGCTTGGAGCATGGGTAATATAGCTCTGAACACTGTGGATGAGCGAGTATTGAGGACAGATATTGCAGACACAGGTATTTGTGAACCGTTTAAGCCCATCTGTTATGGTTCTGACTTTCTCATTTTAACAGTACAGACGATACTGCAAGTTAAAAGCAGGATTTTACTGATATTTCAACTCAACCAGTTCTTATTATGTAAAAATCATACTACACTAACATAATTCCCAATGTAATTGGACAGTCTTCCTGTATGCAATAATCTTCACTATCTACGTCACACACTTCAGTAATATATGTAAAGTGGTATTTCAATACATTTATATTTCCTCAATAACTCTAAAAATTTCTTCTTAGTGAAGATTTCTGCTCTAATCATCTCTACATCACAAAGCATCAGAAGTATGATATTTGTCTTGCAAAAACAGGCAAATGGCAGTAATATTACTTTCAGTTTGATAAGCATAATTTAAGCATGTATAGGGAGGGACAAACCTCCCAATAGAAAACTCAAGTTGTAATGCTGAATCAGCAGTAACAAAAAGAAATGTTGAATGTCCACTGTAAAATATCCTCACCAACAAATACATATTCTGTGAGAATGGGAATGAAAACAGAACATTATGAAGGAAGATTTATTTGTAATGAAACAATTCACTAGACATGCATACAATGAGGAGGGAAAGTAATTCAAAGTGTCTGGGAACCTGTTTTGAAAATTTTAGGGAAATTAATTCAAAGTAAACCAAGAATGACTTCAAAATTCAGGTAAGTTTTTGAATTTCTAGAGCTCCTACAACAATGCTGTAATGTTGTCAGTGCATCGACATTGAAACTTGAGAGTACAAAACTATTGGCAAGGACGATATCAAAATTGCAAATTTTACAAATTATACAGCACTGGTAGATCTATTGGTATGGCATTTTGAACAAGTTTATAATAACTATACAGCTAGCACACACATGTATTGCAACTACAGGAGAAAGCAAAATAATAAATCTGCTTGGCACACCTATGGACTTCTTTGAGTCAAATATCACACTAATGTAAGTTGCAGGGTTCAAGATACAAATACAATTCACAGAAAAGAATAACTAAGACTTCATGACATGCAATTTAAGAGGCAGGAGAGTATAGTATATGGTAGGTGTACATAAGAGGATAATTTCAGCGTATAAAATACAGATTATTGAAATACTACAGTTACAAGAACCAAATTAATGTGCCATACCAAAAGGAAAGGTGAAGCCACTATCATCCTCACTGTCACTCTCTGATGCCATGTCACCTATGTATATTTTCATATCCAACAGTTATTTGCCACTGAATACTACTAATTTTTACTTCATCACCTCTTTTTCTTAGTTCATCATAATATACAGAATAAATAAGTATGAAAACCCATATGATATACATTAACTTTCTTTCTCTTTCTTTGCACACTTTTTTTTTGTTTGCATGACCTGAAGTACATGCATATACGTGATATTCTCTGGTTTTACCCCTCCGCAGAACATATAAAAATCAAATTTTTGTTGGATCTACTGGGTCTTATTCAAAATGAAAAGCACTAGTCTTTCCTTGCTTATTTATTTGAATCCTTGCAGTTGACATACTCCTTAGAAATTGAAGATGTTTGAGTGATAGACTAGGAACATGCTATTATATAGATAATTCAAGAAAGAACAGGATTTATACATGCTGATTTACAAAATCCTTTCTGTGGGGATGGTGGATTTATGATCTGCCATATTAACCCTAGTCCTGCGGGAGTATATTGGCCTCCCCGCGCAACACGCGAGACACGGGAGGCCATTATTTTGTCCGACACGCTTAACTGCGGGTCCTGCAGGAGGCCACATTTTTGTATAGCAACGGTGGGCCTCGCGCTTTGTGCATTCGGTTGCCAAGGCTGTCGTTGTTGTTGTTGTTTTTTTCACGTTTTTTTTCCACACTATTTTCGCGTGTTTATCTATCCTGTCACCCCTACTATATCTAAAGAAAATGGTATCGTCCGATTACAATGCAACTATTCGCAACTATTCATCATACTCGTGTAATAGTACTGACGGTCTGAAGTTCGAACTGGGGAAAATCTTGGGGAAACTTTTACTTTGATGCTGGTTGTCGTCTACATGTGAAATGAGAAGAAAGGGGCCATGTGTGTATTTGAGACGCCGTTCTACGTCTGTAATTATGAATTCCGATGTAATATTAGGGCATGCTGCATAAGGGCATCTGTCAGTAGGTTTTTCATTAGGGAAAACTGGGAGAAAATGACCGACTTTGTTGTTGGTCGTTGTCTTTATTTGATGTGGCAATTAGAGAGATATTGTGTTCCTTTGATTAAACCGCTTTTCAGTACATGTATGTGCTCTACGACCTGGAACTAGAAATCAAATCTCTCGCTAAAACTAACATTATAGTAAGTGGACGCTTTACATAGTAGAGGAGGGAGAAGGCAATGTCAGGATACATGTGGTTAGTAAATTAAGCGAAAGGCTTAAAATATAATTTGTTCACCTGAATGGCCTGACTTAGGGACAGAAAAAGCGCAGAGGTCTTGGGAAAATGATAAAACGCGTGTTGAACGGCATGTAAATGCAGAAAACTCTTGATTTGGGCCTTCCATTTCATACTGCATATCATCACAAGTACTTTATCCAAATATCATAGGGGTCCCTTACGATTTATCCACTACTATTGTTGTTATTGCGTCCTGAAGTATGCGCGATACACGTGTTCACAACGACCCGATTGGCCCGACCGCCGAGGTTATCGGCAACACGCGAACGATCGGCTGACTGGCCGCTGGCTATACCCGCACGGAGCGTTACGTGGACGAGTTCACTCAACGCGGGACGAGGGTTAAAATGATTACAAACTGAGTGTTGTTGTTGTTTTTTTTCAATGCAAAATCATTATCAGTTAGGGAATTAGTTTATTACCATTAATTTGAAAACTTTAACATTTATTGAAATTGTCATTGTCTCTAATCCCTTCCATAAAATTTAAGGGATCATACTGCACACCTGTTTATAAGTGTCCGGTAAAACACAACATGTGTTGTGAATTAAATGGGGGAATCTGTCACGAGTGGAGTGAGCGATAGTTAATAATTACGGGGGGAAAGGAGGAGAGTAAAATTAACGCACGTAGACAAGTAAGTTAAAGCGTGCATGTTGTGAGTGGTGGGGGGTCTGAATGAGGCGAAAGCGCTGTATTACTATCACTGCAAGTTAGAAGGTCCTACTGAACGGACGCTAGTAAGAGCCCAGCGGGCGAACATAAGGGGAGCAGTCGGAAGACGGATGAGAGTTTTTTCCAGTGATGACTGGTGTCGGGGACGGGCCAAAGAGCCACCTCGGTGAGCACAGGGGATAGGCCAGCATAGGGCCGGGGCCACACATAGGCCAAGAGTGAGGCTGTCGGTGCAGGACAGTAGAGGCACATAAAGTCGTGGCAGTCAGGCCACGGACAGGCACGGACAGGGACGTAGATATGAGCGTGAATGTGATAATGTACTATTGCCATGTTGATGGGCTATTGAAATGATAATGTACTATTGCCATGTTGATGGGCTATTGAAATGATAATGTGCTATTGCCCTGCTGAGGTGCTAGTGGAATGCTAAGGTGTATGACAATAGGAAGGTGATATTGAGAGACTGCGGTGCCAGTGAATTATTAATGTGCTATTAAGACCCTGAGGGGAGAGGCTGAGGCCGAAGTGCCTTTAGGAAGTAACTACCGGGTTGTGGATCCGAGGAAGAGTGCATGTGAGAATAAGGCCGTTGTACGGCAGTTAATTTCAATAATATAATGTATGTAATTGCGCTATTATCTGTATAATTATGTTTAAATAAATGTGTGAGTCTGATGGGTTGTTCTGTTAAGTGTTAAACTTGTTTGTTCGTGATTGTTGTCCTGTCATAAATTATTACATCTCCCAGTCTGGGATTTGTGACATTGGGGGCTCGTCCGTTGTGACTCGTCCATTTTCGTAATATTTAGTTGTAGTTAGTTAGTAGGTATTTTTCAGTGGGCATTTGTTACTTTAGTTTTGTCCACGTAATACTTATCTTGTGGTAGGAATTTGTGTTGTCTTTGTTCGTGGGATGAATGGAAATTTCATGATGATATGATTTATGTATATTGATGAATATGTATTGATGCATGTATTGCTATAAATATGTACTAATGTGTACTTGAACTTTCAGAGAGACAGTGTGTGTGCGTGCAGCCTGAGGAGACAAGCAGCCAGAGCTCCGATTAAGGGGAGGACTTAAACTCATAAGGCTGAAAGTTAAGTGAAACTGAAATTTTGTACCCTGGATTGAGGGCTGTCTTTTCTTCTGTCTTTTTCCGCTGTTTTTCTGTTTTTGTCGTAATCGATTATACGGGCGGTGGCGCGGGTTTGCTGTGGTGAGCGTAGTTTATCCTCTTCGGGAGGTGGGCTAAACTTGGAACCGCGTTCATCACAGTGAACAGTTCTATAGGGACCTGTAATTTTGTTTAGTTGTAGCGTCGATATCTTCTCTGTTCTGCAGGAAGACGTATTCTCTTGTCCCTCTTTCTTCCCTATCTGTAGATACGTTCTTTTTTTTCAGACTCTGTTCTTGTTCGTACCTTGTAGTGTAATCGGCGTAGTTAGGTTGCATTTTTTTCCATTATATTTTCTTTTTTAGGTCTTTGTCCTAGTCTGGTTCGTTGTCCTTGACGTACTTGTGGTCCTTCTACTGAATTTCCTTATTCTTGTCTTTTCTACTCTTTTTTATTATTAATAGTGCTATACATTTAATGAATATAGAATTAGTTAGGAAGTAGGTAAATTTCTGAATTGTATTTGAGACAATTGGGTATTGTTATATCTGGTGTGATCTCAGGTCTCTGGTCGTGTCGTTAGTGATCATACCGACAGGTTAGCCGTTTTTATAATACATACCATAACCATAAATCTGTGAAATGGCGGAACTCCAACAATTAATGAAGTTGGGTAAGGAACTTGGCCTTGAGGGAGAAGAGCTACGCGGCTGGATTAAAGAACAGCAGGCGGATTTGCGCGATGAGCGTGCTAAAGATAGAGAGAGAGAAAAAGAGGCTCAAGAGCGTCAACAAGAAAAAGAGGCTCAAGAGCGTCAACGAGAAAAAGAGGCTCAAGAGCGTCAACAAGAAAAAGAGGCTCAAGAGCGTCGACAAGAAAGAGAGGCTAAGACTCAGGAACAGGAAAGGGAGTTTAAGTTAAAGGAGTTAGAAGCTCAGCAACAGGAGAGACAGGCTAGGGAAAGGGAGCAGGAGATAAAGTTAAGGGAGATAGAAGCTAGGGATAACCAACAGGAGAGAGAGACGTGAATGAGAATCGCGGAGTTGGAAATCAAAAAGAATGCGCCAACAGAAACAGTTGAGCGGCAGGTACACAATAAAGGTGGTGTTCGGATTAAGCTCCCTACGTTCGACGACCGGAAGGACGACATAGACGCCTTCCTTTACAGGTTCGAACTGAACGCACAATTGCAATGGGGGGAAAATAAGGAATTATGGTCCACGTACCTGGCGTCTCTATTGCAGGGGCGAGCGTTAACCTACTTTAAAGAGCTACAGCGTGAAGACGTGCAAGATTACGATAAGCTGAAGGCTTTGCTGCTTCGCCGATTTGCGCGTACCGAGGAATATTTCCGGGAGCAGTTTAGGCGAGCACGTGCGGATACCAGGGAGGACTTTGCTGCCTTCGTCGCGAGATTGACGGAATATTTCGCGAACTGGGTAGACTTGGCGCATGTTGGCGCGGATTTTACTAAATTAAAAGACCTAATGATCCGTGACCAGCTGTACGCGTCGTGCCATAAAGATCTGGTGGCTTTCCTGAAAGAAAACGAACCCGCGACGGTGCAGGAGGCGTCTAAGTTGGCGGAAGCATACCGTACGGCACATCCGTCCAAACCAGTGGCGAGGGCGTACATCCAAGATGCTGGGTACGTCGCCGTTGTCGAGGGGTCGCCGACAGGACATAAAGACAGGTCGCGTCAGCGTGGTGCCTATAGTGGGCAAGCCCAGGGGCAGCGTAGGGGCTATCACCAATCACCTGCATATGGATCCGGTAAGTTTGACCGAGCAGGAGGGCTAGGTCGCGGTAATGGCCGGGGGCGATTTGTGACCTTTGCCGATGACCGACGGCATAGGGACTTTAGTTCCGGTCGCGATGGGTCACGGGGACCCAGGCCTAGTGCAGCACAGGGAGCGGAGTGTTGGACTTGCGGACGCGTGGGTCACTTTTCACGCGAGTGTAGGGCCACGAAGTGTTGGAACTGCGGAAGAGCAGATCACATCAGCGTGAATTGCCCTGCAGGTAGGATAGCGGCGAACGTGGACAGTAACTCCAGTCCATGTTCCCCTAATAAATTTCATCATGCGGCTGCGTGTGTTACATCGGACAACGGAGGCGGACAGTATTCTAAGTGTCCCAGTTGTGAGAAGTTATTATCTTCCGGTGTTTTACCTTGTGGGAGAAAGATCCCCGTTATAAATTCATGTCATACAGGAGGTGGTCTTAGGGTTTATCCGGGGTTTGTTGGGGACGAACCGGTCTCGGTTTTACGAGATACAAGATCTACCGTTGTGGGAGTGCATAGGGACTGCATTCGGGATTCACAGCTTACAGGTGAGACTGTCCCGTGCATCCAATTTTCGGGGGCCATTGAGAAATTACCCATGGCAAGAATAGTGATAGATACACCTTTCCTTAGCGGGGAAGTCGAAGCAGTCGTTGGTTGTTTTCCAGGCGCCCAGCTCATCATTGGGAATGTATCACGGGTAGTTTCCCCTTCCGAGGAGAATGTGCAGGCATGGTCTCAATCAAAAGGTATTGACTTTTGTGCCGCGGTCGAAACACGTCGACAGGTAGCTGATAAGGATAAGATTAGACCTTTGGCGACGCCAGCGGTCAACCTAGATATCACGCCAGAGCGCTTGGCAAGATTACAAAGGGAGGATCCATCATTAAACCCATGTTTTGGGGAAGCGCGAACCGAGAAAACGAGGAAATATAAGAACGGCTCGTCTTCCTTTGTTGTTCAGGCGGGCATTCTGTTCCGTAAGTATGTAACGGTGGCCTCCATTTTAAAGCAGGTCGTTGTGCCAGCGTTGCTGATCGCAACAGTATTGCATTTGGCACATGATGTCCCATTAGCGGGTCATATGGGGATAGCTAGAACCAAAGAAAGGGTTCTTAAAAATTTTTACTGGCCATCGATCCACAGAGATGTACAAGTGTATTGTAAGACATGCAGTGCGTGCCAAAAGACGACGCATAAGGGGCGTACACCCCAGGCTCCTCTTCAAAAGATCCCCACGGTCTCGGAACCGTTTAAAAAGGTTTCGATAGACCTTGTTGGCCCCATTCACCCAGCGACCGATAGGGGGAATCGATTTTTCTTAACGGTCATATGTAATGCTACGAGATGGCCAGAGGCGGTTCCTCTTCGGACCATAACGTCTGAGGCAGTCGCGGAAGCGTTGTTTGCAATTTTCGCTAGGGTAGGAATACCAGAACAAATTTTGTCTGATAGGGGCGCGCAATTTACTTCGGAGATGATGAAGGAATTGTTCCGCTTATTCAGCATACAACCCATCACTACCACCCCTTATCATCCGCAGGCTAATGGCATGTGCGAGAGATTGAACTCGACGTTAAAGTCGATGCTGCGTAAGGTAGCTGCTGATCGCCCTAAAGATTGGGATAGATATATCCCTGCAGTATTATTCGCGTACAGAGAGGTACGGCAGGAGTCAACGGGATTCTCGCCGTTTGAAATGATGTATGGTCGTAGTCCTAGGGGCCCAACTGATGTTCTTCGGGACATGATGACGTCGCCATCATCGGGAGACGATGAGCAGATTTCGGTGTTTCAGTACCTTGTTGATTTAAGAGAAAGATTATCTTCAGCGCGCACTATAGCAGAAGAAGCTTCTAGTATCGCTTCGAAAAGAGCAAAAGACTATAAAGACAGAGGTTCCAAATTGAGAATTTTTAAGCCAGGAGACAAGGTCCTATTGTTGTTACCTACGGACCATAATAAGTTATTGATGACATGGAAAGGTCCTTATGTTATTGAGCGAGTTGTTTCAAAGGTAGATTACGCTATCCACATTGATGGAACGATTAAGGTTTTCCATGTTAATATGCTACAGAGATTTTATGAGAGACCACAGTATCTGTGTGCACAGACAAAACCAGAGGAGACTGTCTTCTCTATTGCTTGTACGGGGGTCGTAGACCAGTTGGACTGTGACGTAAGCGACACCGAGGCGCAGGAAGAGTTACAAATTCAATTGCCGGAGTTAACTCCGACACAAGGTTACAGGGACGTAAAAATTAACCCTGACCTTACGAGTTCAAGGAGTAGGGAACTTAAGACCCTGTTAGCGTCATTCCCGGATGTTATTACGGATTTGCCGGATCGCACTACCGTGATCCAGCACCAAATAAAGTTGACTTCGGATAAGCCAGTATTTCTTAGACCTTATCCGCTGCCTTTTTCTTCGAGAGATAGAGTTATAAAGGAAGTTGAGTCAATGTTGAAGTTAGATGTGATAGAACCATCAACATCGCCGTATTCATCACCCATCGTCCTCGTGAAAAAACTTGATGGATCGGTGCGGTTCTGTATTGATTTTCGAAGATTGAACACTATTACGGTAGGCGATAGGGAGCCTATTCTGTTTCAGGAGGAATTAATAGCTTCATTGGCCGGGTCCACGTGGTTTTCCAAGATAGATTTAACGAAAGGTTATTGGGAAATCCCTCTTACTGAGGAGTCTAAACAATACACGGCGTTCCAAACGCCCATTGGATTATTCCAATTTAAGGTCATGCCATTTGGGTTGGTAAACGCGCCAGCGACGTTTGCACGATTAATGAGACTAGTGTTGAAGGACATACCTAATGTCGTGTCATTCTTTGACGATATAGCATGTCATACGTCGACATGGTCTGATCATATTCAGACACTAACAGTAATTTTTAAATGATTACGTCATTTTGGGTTAACTGCTAAACCCGCAAAGATGGATTTGGCATGTCCAGAGATAGTATTCTTAGGACATATCGTGGGTAGAGGTGTTCAGGAGACCTGAAGTAACAAAAATTGACAAATTAGTAGGGTTGCAAATCCCTAAAACAAAGAAACAAGTCAGAAGCTTAGTGGGAATTTTAAATTATTACAGAAAGTTCATTCCAAATTTTTCCTCCTTGTCATCTTCTCTTACTGACCTTACTAAGAAGGGACAACCCGATAAGGTCCAGTGGACGTCTGAATGTCAGACAGCATTTGATAATTTGGTGACAGCATTATCATCGTCACCCATTCTGATATTACCCGATTTTCGATCTAATTTTATCCTCAGAACGGATGCGTCGGACTCTGGTGTCGGCGCTTGTCTTCTACAGGAGAAGAACGAATGTCTCCATCCTGTATGTTATGTCAGTAGGAAGTTATTGCAGAGAGAAAGAAAATATTCTGTGATAGAGCGGGAGTGTCTTGCCATTGTGTGGTGGGTCCAGAAATTAGGACGTTATCTCATGGGACGAGAATTTTGTACCCAGACAGACCACAAGCCACTAACGTTTTTGTCGAAGAATCGTTCGTCCAGCCCACGCTTGTCTAGATGGGCATTGGCTTTGCAGCCGTATACCTTCGTTATTCAACCAATTCCAGGAACCAGCAATCATATTGCCGACTACCTTAGTCGAGCCTAGGGGAAGAGTTCAGGAGCTTATACATCGGAGGACAGGAACATTGACAGGATCTGTGTGAATGAGTCGACTTTAAAATATTGACATTATAAATATGATATGAAGAATGGTTGATAGGTTGATTGGTTTTTGATTCTGTATTAGGTAGTGTGTTTAGTTAGCTATTGATGATGTGATACATATATGCATAATGCAGGGCATATTGATCCCCATATTTTCCCCTGATTCCGGTATTTTATGTACTAGGGGCATTGGTAGGTCATTTTTATGTAAGTGTTGCTCACGCTCACTCGTTGACAGTCATCTTGATGCGATTTGAAATTAATTGCATTAATTTTTTTGGGGTGGGGGATGATGTCACGAGTGGAGTGAGCGATAGTTAATAATTACGGGGTAAAGGAGGAGAGTAAAATTAACGCACGTAGACAAGTAAGTTAAAGCGTGCATGTTGTGAGTGGTGGGGGGTCTGAATGAGGCGAAAGCGCTGTATTACTATCACTGCAAGTTAGAAGGTCCTACTGAACGGACGCTAGTAAGAGCCCAGCGGGCGAACATAAGGGGAGCAGTCGGAAGACGGATGAGAGTGTTTTTTCCAGTGATGACTGGTGTCGGGGACGGGCCAAAGAGCCACCTCGGTGAGCACAGGGGATAGGCCAGCATAGGGCCGGGGCCACACATAGGCCAAGAGTGAGGCTGTCGGTGCAGGACAGTAGAGGCACATAAAGTCGTGGCAGTCAGGCCACGGACAGGGACGTAGATATGAGCGTGAATGTGATAATGTACTATTGCCATGTTGATGGGCTATTGAAATGATAATGTACTATTGCCATGTTGATGGGCTATTGAAATGATAATGTGCTATTGCCCTGCTGAGGTGCTAGTGGAATGCTAAGGTGTATGACAATAGGAAGGTGATATTGAGAGACTGCGGTGCCAGTGAATTATTAATGTGCTATTAAGACCCTGAGGGGAGAGGCTGAGGCTGAAGTGCCTTTAGGAAGTAACTACCGGGTTGTGGATCCGAGGAAGAGTGCATGTGAGAATAAGGCCGTTGTACGGCAGTTAATTTCAATAATATAATGTATGTAATTGCGCTATTATCTGTATAATTATGTTTAAATAAATGTGTGAGTCTGATGGGTTGTTCTGTTAAGTGTTAAACTTGTTTGTTCGTGATTGTTGTCCTGTCATAAATTATTACATCTCCCAGTCTGGGATTTGTGACAGAATCCCTTAATATCATTTGAGCAAAGTAATTTCCATTGTTCATTTTTATTCTCTTCCCTATGGTAAAGTGCACACTGAGTGGCATGAATCAATCTGAGTGGCATGAATTTCTGTGAGGAAGCTGCAGCATGACAATGTATTTATTGTTGTTTATGACACATCTTTCTTTAAGAATATCACTTGAATTACTTTGAAAAGACACTGAAAAAACTGCACTGTTGTTTAACTGAATCATATTTCAAAGATTCTATTACGTTGACTAGGTGTGATAAAATGAACTCACCAGACTATATAGAGAATATAATGAATAATTACCCTCTCCACTTCTCATATTGTTCCTTCAATCCCGTTCGCACCATCACTACATTAACAAAACCTACCTGCCTTATCTTCATTCAAATATTTCCATGCTTATTATCGATCATTCAGTGCAAAATGCTATTGCACAATTTATGCCTACACATCAATTTTACAAGCAATATATCACAACATTAAAACACAATTTTGTGCTGGAAAAAAACAACAACTTGCTAGATTGTTCCATATATAATTGCAAATGCATACAGCCATAAATTTCAAATACATAATATGGAAATTACAAATCATTATTCAACCAGCTTACCTTGTGGTGCTTCATTGTAGACCAAACACACTTTACCATATCCATCACAAGGATCCAATTCAAATATTCTGCTATCTACAAAACTTGGAAGTTTCTTGTCTGAGGGAGTAATGAAACACATTTTAGATTGATCTTAATTGATTAATTATGACTGTCGGTTTTCACTCATTTCCTTTTTCCTCAACCATGAACGGCTAGAGTTTCAAATTTATTCTTAAAGCATCCACCAGATTCTGATAGATTTCTGCAAGAAAATCTTTTGCCTTCAAAGAAATAATAGCAGACTCTCGTGACTATACAGCACTTAGAAACCATGAAAAAATATTTGTCTGCAGGATTTTAAATGCTTTGCCTCTCATACCAGCCACAACCTCTTGGCTGTTTGGATGATTTATATTACCATGACTTTCCAAATGCACTGTAATTGATCATTCTCTGTGGTGATCCATAGATTTTTTTACATTATGGCATGTCTGTTATCTTGGCATGGCATTAAATTAGCCCTTCAGAAAGCTGGCATTGCATATCTATAAGCATAACACGGCGTACAAAAAACCAGACACTTTAGTGGGCCGCTGGTAATAGGCTAGAGGAGCCCATGGTCGCTGTGCCGTGACGGTGGCTGGGATTACTCATCGGTCAGCAAGCCGCGTAGAATGAATGTTGCAAAACGCATTTTTTTTGTACTTTTATTACGCTAACCACGTTTGGTTCAGTGATTAATTGTTGGTGGGCAGCAGTAGACAATTGCTGTTAGTGTAAGATATCGAAAGAAAAATATTTAAATATTGATTGGTTTCGTTGTAATAGGTAGTTAAAGTTGACCCTATTTCAATGCTGACACTGTTGTTAGATATGACATAATAAAGATCCATAATTCGGTATTCACCGGTCGGTTCCCGTTCAAATTTACAACATATGAAGCAGACACATGTACAAGCTTTCTCACCATGTGGCTTTTTCTCCGCAGCTTTTATAATGCATACAGGTCAATTTAAACAGCTACGTGTTGTCACTTAGCATATTATGTCGCCCTTAGCTTGCACTTGCCGTCTCCTCGTAAGAATGTTCGCGCATTTCTTTTATTTGGAATAGCTTATTTATGTACACTAAATACAGTTTCGAACTGCCTCACAATTTGGTTCATTGTTGTGTGGAGGGGTCGGTCTCTGAATTTTAGGCTAGGGTTTGACTGTGCAGCTCAGTGACAGAGCTACTTGCAACAGATGGATTTTCATGATAAATTCTAGTTTACGAAAGTTATCATTGATGCTACATACTTTTTTTTTTTTCGAGTTTGGCGATAACCCGGTGGCTACTCGCACTGCCTTGCTCACCCAGCAACCGAACCCGAATGTTATTGTCTTATAAAGTATAGTACGTAGAGTTTGAAATCCAGAGAGTGATTCTGTGTGGATGGATTTAGTGTATGAGATGGCTCTGTGAACTTGACTGAAAGAGTTGTTGAGATAGTCGAATGTCATTTGCAGTGTACATGCCTCCTTGATGATGAATGGGGTTGCATGTATGCGTTTTTGCCTGAGTGACAATCTCTTCAGTGAGGCTGAGATTCTTATGGTAGTGGTTACCAATAAATGACCTGCTGCTATAATAAGCATGTGGTGAGAATTTGTGTGTTTTGAGAATTCCATCGAAACAGGAAGCAAGAGGGCCAGAGTTTGGGGTGAGCCCAGAAAATGTGCTAAGAGATAATGCATCTGCTGCCTGCTTCAGTTCTTGTGTGTATTTTGTTTTGTCGGCGACCGTGTCGCTGAAAATTATGCTAGTTACATTTATATAGGGTATGTCCTGGCTGGTTGTTTCAGTGTGAGGTATGTTTTGGTCAGTTATGTTTGTTTGAGAGAGACTTGTGCTTGGAGAGTCTACAGTGATGTGTTTTTTTTTGGCTGCTGAGGTGAGATGACTGGGATGCAAACTGCTTCAGTAGGACACAGCCGTGAGACATTCGCTGCCTCTGTATGAACAGAGAGTACATGCTGTTTCCTTACAGTTGGGGTTGTATTCACTCCAAATGTTTAAACTGTTTTCAATAGTAGGTCGGAGAATCAAGTGAAACTGTGCTTTGTTGACGTTTAGCATTCTTAACTATCTTGTAACATTCTGGACAGATATATTTGGAATGTTTCTCGATATAGCCTTCCCTGATATCTAGTCGGCAGACAAAAAAAAATGTCGCAAGCAATTGATGAACACAAATAAATGGTTTTTGGTCTTTTTTTTTTTTTTTTGTATCTTCCAAACACATGTCACAGACTGTCCAGAGCAGAAATATGCTTATTTCATGCATGATTCACATTATTATTATGTTCAAGCAGTTTACTATATCACAAGAAAGTCAGTAGTTTCGCCAACATAACAACAATAGGTGAGCATGTCACATATAAATTGATATAGCGTTCCAATTAAAGCTGCGGAGTTAATGAATTTAGCGCAGACAGATCAGAAATTATTTCTGATCACACAGATGAAAACAGCAAACTGTTTTCGCTGGCCATTTTTGTGTAATTAACAATAGTTTATCTGTGATTGGGCCCGGCAAAAGTACAAAATATAGGTAGTAAACATACGTGCGTAGAAGAAAGACAAAAGCATGTAGAAAGCTGGGATTTGTGCAGACTGTAAGGGAAAGATTTATGCTGGAGTCTTCATAGCAAGACATTGGGATGGGTCCACAGGGACTGTCGCAAATTTGATACCAAAAGAGTCGAATTTAAACATGAAAGCGTCTTCCGTTAATTCCTGCCCGCGGAGCAAATCTGACCGCATTGACCCCGGTGAGCATTCCAGCACACAAGATTTATGAACGCCAGCCAGTGATAACTAAGAGAGGCGATTTCGAGCATTTTTGTACGCCGTGATAACTTAGGATGTCATAAATAATATATACTTACATATAAACTTATGATTTTTAGAATAAAACTAGATCTCAGATAAGTTCTGGTAAATTCTTCATGGAATTTTTAAAAACCGATGTTATTAAAGGATAAGAGAACATAGGAATAGCCACAAATATGACTGACGGACAAATCCATTATTTTACATATTTACCTCATACTCCAAGTCTATGGTTGGTTCACTAACGTAAATGAAACATGCAGCATAATAAAGGCTACTACCATCTTGAACTATTCTGTCATGTCATGCTTCTCTTTTCACCCTAACAGAAGCATTACAAGCCCTTAAAACCTATCCAAAAAAAGTACATATTTATATGTATACAACATGTATTAAAGTTACCACTGTGCTCTTCTTCAATGTCCAAATCCCACAAAGAAGGCTGTACATGAGTGCCCTCACTGGTTCCACTTTCAAGACGAGTCATCTGACCCACACTGTTTAAGTGCATGTTCCCCACAGGAACAGTTGTATCTGTACAGAAAAATGTATGCAAAAGACATATTTATTAGCTAAAATATAAACCGATATCTTATGGAATATTGAAAGAAGAGAGGACGACGTTCCATCTAATTACAATAATCTAACACCTGAGGCATGATGTAAAAACTTGTTTCACTATATTACCAATGACTAGTTTCTGAACTGTTAACAAAAAAAAAATGGAAATAAAAAATTCTCCTTACTTTGCCCTCAGTATTTATTATTCAAGATTGGCATGCAACCAGTGTTGTGCATTTGAGCCTCATGATGATATCTGATACCTGCTTGTGATAGATCTGAATTGTATTAAATTTTGTTGTAAACAATTTTTATTACAAATGGATCTGCAAAAGAAAGACTTGAAGAGAAATATCACAAAGAATAACCAACATGTCTTTTTTCTGGCTTTCACTACTTACTTTCCATTTTCACAGACCATGTCAGATGAAACCCATTGCTAGTCAAGAAAAAACTTTTCAGATCTTCAGGGAGTAACAGCGAGTGTTTCTGAAGATAAAATAACATTAATTCAAGTAGGACTGTTTCTGTCTACAATTTTTGTAAAATTTATTAATATATTCTCTCGTCTTTCACAACAACTTCATGTAATGAAAGTGTCACTATTTCACTACAGTGGCAACAGCATCATTTCATATTCATTTTAGCTCCCATACGCACAGTCACCTGCAGTCACAAGCACTTGAGACAGGTTGAAAGATCAACTTTGAGGAATGACAATAGTCAAAGCTGTCATTTCTTACAAACATGGACTACCCATTTGTGGCTGCACAATCTGTTCTCCATGTTTCTATCTAGACATCATGCACACTTAAATAAATTGCCAGGACCACAATTATCAGAATGAAGCTGCAAAAAAAATAGGATGTCCACATGTTACTGTCACATGCATTCTCAGAATGTTTGGCCAGTTTCACCAGCAAGATAACTGTGATTTAAACTGTCATAAAGTGGTGTAAAATTTCACCTGCTCCCACATCAAAACAGCTGCACGTTCAGCAGGTGCTTTCACCTCATTCTTCACCTGACAAATTCCTGTCTTTTTCTCTGGAGATGATAACAATAATGTTATGTCAATATCCTGTGCATCAGTGATAATTTATAAAGTTATTTTACAGTTATTTTTTAAATGGTTTGATCTCTCTTTGCAGCATTATTACACAGTAAACCATCTGTATCCAAAATATTAAATTTTTAAAAATAAAAAATATTATTTTCTTGCATCTTTTCCCAGATTGCATGAAATAATTTCATTTCCCGCTTCCCTTTGGAATGTAAGGCCCCCCTAAATGCTTTCAGTCACTTAACTATTTATCACAGAATGACAATTTTAAGGAATGAAACGTACATCTGACAATCTCAAATAAATGGGGAAAAAAAAATGTAAATGCTACTCTTTTTATTCTAGTTTTTTACAATTACTAGTTTCAGTCACTAATTAGTATCGAACTGCACTGTCCTTAGAAAATATTTGCAGACCTAGACTGCACAACATACTAGGTAACAGAATCCCTGTGGATACTAAACTAGTGCTCCATTTCAACTGAGAAAAACAACAACAACAGCATTTAGACTGCTAAACTATTACATAATCTGTTTTGCTTTTACTATTCTGTGAAAAAAAAAACAACATTGTGCCATTGAACAGCTTTATATGCCCAACCTCATCGCCACTAGATTTAGTACATAACACAGAGTGCCAAGGAGACAAAAAGATTTCAGAAGAATTCGTATATCCTCATTACCCAATCAATCCCTGACCCTAAACCGATTCTCAACCCTGTCCTTGCCCCTAACGGCCTAACCCTAATCTTATCCCTTTCAACCAGAAAACAAAAGAGATTATTCACTTATTGAGAGAGTCTAACGAATTGTAAGAGTTCAAAGTGGTCAGGACGTACGGAACTCTTTCCAAAGATTTGTCCCTTGTTCTAATAACTCGTCAATAACTCGCTTATTTACAGGACTAAAATATTCTGAATGAAAATTCGGGAGGAGTACCTTACTTGAGCGCCACTTTGTCAGATTGATAAGTAACGACGTGAGGGTCCAGTCAGTTTGTATCATCGAGGCCGTAGGCCGATGTTCGTCTGGGCAGTAGTCAGATTGACATATCAGGGAAAGCCCCCCGGGGGTAAACGTGCAGTATCGCGACATATGTTGTTTACATTCATGGCGGCCGTTCCATAGTCCGAGTGAAAACAATACATAGCTACCCCGGCGGCTCACCCTGAATGGCCTGATGTCAATCTGACTACTGCCCAGGCGCACTTACCTAGGCTATATTAGTCCATTGTCAGATAGATATGTAACGACGTGAGGGTCTAGTCAGTTTGTATCATCGAGGCCGTAGGCCGATGTTCGTCTGGGCGGTAGTCAGATTGACATATCAGGGTGAGCCGCCGGGGTAGCTATGTATTGTTTTCACTCGGACTATGGAACGGCCGCCATGGATGTAAACAACATATGTCGCGATACTGCACGTTTACCCCCCCCCCCCCCGGGTAGCTATGTATCATCTCTTTTAGTTAGTTTCTGGTCTTTGGCGCTCGAGTACGGAACTCGAAAATTCACACGGGGAGGGAGACTACTAAAATAATATCAGGTAGGCAATTTACCGAGGTAATTAACAATGCCAATGGTCATTTGGTTGAGATAGCTCGTGGTTCTCGTTTCATCCATTGTTTCCATGCGTAGAATGCCACGATCAAACACTGAAATTCGAAGAAAGCTCAAATACAAAGGTTCACTGCTTTCAGCGGTTCACCCAATTCAGCCATCTTGTATCTTAGGAAGCCGTAAGTATTCACATCTCACCGCCTTGTGATGTGCAATACTTTTTAGACCTATATCTCTCTGATACAAAACAGAAAAAGCAGTTTTAGTTAGAAACTATTTATTTGCAGATTTCTGTTCGAGTAAGATGCAACAAGCTCAACAATAAAACGAGTAAAAGTTACTATTATTGTTATTTTTTGTCCAACACCGGTAACCATCTTCACTGATGGAGTAAATATTGTGCTACCACCGACTATGATTTCTTGTTTACAAACAAACACTGTCTTCTGCTGCAGTTCTAGATCTAGATCTAGATCTAGTATTCATCTCTCCTCCCTGGTTCTAGCACACGACAATAATTATAGAATGCAGTAGTGTGCTAGTTGAGTGGCCCGCTGATGATGGCAGGGACTGAACAAAAGGTATGATGAAAGAGTACTTGGTCTAGCAAGTAGCAATGCAAATCATTGGTGTTACTCCTGCCATGGCGTGGTTTAATCCCTACACCGTCGAGGTTTTCACGAATTGCGTCTGCGGATAAGATCAGGGTCTTATTCGCAGATACATCGGGAGGAATTCCTTACGAGATCCGCACTTTTTGATAAAAAACCCTATATATTTTTTCGGTACTTATTAATTTTGTTAGTTTATCCAATTGTCATTGGAAAAAAAGCAATGTTGGGGGCGTGAGGGTCTAGTCAGTTTGTATCAATGGGCGGTAGTCAGATTGACTACTCAGGCGAATAGGGGCTGGGGTAGTTGTGTTAGTTTCTGGTCTTTGGCGCTTTGTCGGCAACAGTGCGGCACCTATAAGAATAACATTACATCTCTATAACACCATACAATTACTATCCACTTCACCACTCATTACGAACCATCAAGCGTACACACAATAGTCCACCTTTCACTCACCACACCTCTTACGGTAACACACCTCCACCGTACCACACAGCACTCAGACTCGCTACGAATCCATGATCCGAACTTACATCTATCGCTCATTGCGCACATCTCTATACACAGTAATCAATGACTTTCACATTCCTCACATATAACTTATTTACATCATGGTCATAAGAGAATATAGTACATCAATCATCATAATTATCAATCATAGTTCAATCTACCAGTCATCACTGGAAAACACACAATCTCCCGACTGCTCTCTCACGTCTGTCCCCTTGGACTTCTTAACTTGCAGTGATCTGACTATTCAGATTTTGCCTCTACTACGCCTCAACTTCACTCACAACATGCACGCTTCAATTCCCTTCCCCGCACTCATTGACCCCCGCTCACTCGCTCGTGACATCTATGTACCTAATGGAAAAGTCAAATAATTCATGCAATATGTCCCTAAGTAAGTTTTAAAACATCAAAACTTTATCATGGACTTTCACCATTCTTGGTTGTACGCTAGTAGTGTGTGTTTGTGTGTGTGTGTGGGTAGGGGCGGCCGGGGGGGGGGGGGGGGGCTATGAAAAGCATACATAGTAAAAAGGGGAAGGGTAAAAAAAATTACCAAAATTGAGCTTACATACTTTATGGATGGACATCTAGGGAAAACATTTATTGCTTTGCACTGTGTGAATGAATGAGTTTGTTGGTATGGTGTGACAATGCAGTTGAAAGCCCATTATAAAGGAATGAACAATTTCTGAGTTGGCCTTATAATACTCAAGTGATTTTGCCTCTCAAAACCCCTACCCCAGTTTAAATTCTTTCATGAAAAGGAGGCAGCTAGGAAATGAGAACTGGTCTTAACTGGTAGAAAATTCTTTGTTATACTTGTGTTGGAAGCATGATAGACTTTTTTTTTTGGACAGGTTCACTGCTCCCCAGCATTCTGAACCTGGATCCGTAAAGGAATGATATTGGTGAAGTTGGTAATTGATATCAAGGGTTGCATGGTAAAGTTTTGTAACTGAACTTATAACAAAAATTTAGATATTATATATATTTGGCATACTTGTGGCCCTTGACAGACCACAGGCTGTGTATTAGAATAATAAAAGTTCGGGGTTAAATTCTGAAAACTAAGTGTTAAATGTTTTCTTAAAATATCATTTATAACTATTAAGTTTGATGAAGAAAGTTATTTACTTTCTTGCTTCACATGAAAAATTTGTAAAAACTGAGTTATGATAGTTTCCCAAATGGCCCTGGATAAAGTCTAAATATTAAACTGTTGTTAGGTGTCATATTTTTTTTTAAATAATCAAATCAGTTCAGTCAGTTCATCTTTAGCCACATACAGCAAGTCTTCAGTTTAAATGGGTAAGAATAATATAAATTCCCTTGCACTGTCAAAGCTTATATTATTGATAAGATCACACTATTTAGGTTTAGTCTGTAAAATTAGGCCACAACTATTCTTAACCCTCTAGCGCCCAGACACAAAGTGCCTTGTCAAAAAATTTTGAAATATGTAAAATGTAAATTGAATGAAAAAAAAGAAAGAAAAAAAAGACCATATTATCAAACAAAATGTGAGTGTGCATGAGAAAACCCAGCATAAGTCGGCAAAGCTGATTTTGAGAAAAACGGCTTTGAAGTGAAAATATGGGTCTGACACAAACTTCCAACTTGGCTGTTGTTCAGGGGACCGTGGCATGTTACAGGGTAAACTGTAGATGAGCAGTGAACACTATTCCACTATGATCTCTGCAACGGCTTTGTAATTAGACTATGGTCTCCTAACAAGATCCAAGAACTTCCGACTTGGCTGTTGTTCAGGGGACCGTGGCATGTTACAGGGTAAACTGTAGATGAGCAGTGAACACTATTCCACTATGATCTCTGCAACGGCTTTGTAATTAGACTATGGTCTCCTAACAAGATCCAAGAACTTCCGACTTGGCTGTTGTTTAGGGGACCGTGGCATGTTACAGGGTAAACTGTAGATGAGCAGTGAACACTGCTCACTATGATCTCTAGAATAACTTTGTAATTAGACTACGGTCTCCTAACAACAATCACTCCAAAATTACTTGGTCAATTAGCTATTGCCACTTAAAGTGTTAAATGCCGTTTTCTCAAAATCTTGTTTTAGGGGGGGTCACTGACTTCAATTTATCAGAAATGTCTTGTCTTTTGTTATATGTGCAGAACTCAAAATGTCATGTTGCCGACTTATGCCGGGTTTTCTCATGCACACTCACAAATAGTTCATTGAGAACTTCAAAATTGTCTAAAATGTGGAACTTTGGGCACCGCATGAAATGTTCCAAATATGGTTTCCTGGGCACTAGAAGCTTAATTCACTTGAACTTGAAGCTGTGAAATTTCACAGGAAAATGGATATCCTGTCAAAATATACTGTAAATCAAAAGCTAAATTCACTGTATAACAATGGTTCGAAGTGTGCTAGTTTTTAAGAGACTACAATGCTTTCATGTGCAGTTTCCTAAAGTTCTTGAGCTGAATGTTGGTGGAATTTTCTACACTACAAGTCTGACAACACTAACAAAAGGTGAAAGTCATATGCTGTCTGCTATGTTCAGCGGACGTCACCAAGTTTATCAGGTTAGATCTATATATATTTCTTTGTAAACAAGGAAAGCATGGTCTTTTGAGTGTTTTCCTCATTTACAGCATGTGGTCATTTGATTTGCCAACTGCTCGTGCATGTAGATAACATTGCCTTTTAAGTAAAAGACAGATTCAAATTGTGTTGAAATTAAATCATGGATTTAAATTATTTCATATATCCCATTTTATACTTTTGTGCTAGTGGTTGCAGCCATACCAAACTTATTTCTTGACAAGGTTGTTTCTGTTACAGTTGTGTATTTCATTTATTGTCTAATAACTCTGCTGATGACTTAGAGGATTTAAGCTGTTTTAAATAACAGCACACTATCTTTACAATTGGTATTGACATACCATAGTCAAATGATTCATTTGATGATCATAATGCCTTAATCTTTATTTCGTTACCAAGTTTCTACTTACATTTTAGTAGGTTTACATATAATACATGTTTTGTATGACTGAGGTGCAGAGTCTAATATAAGCATTTTTTGGTTTCATGATCTAGGACAAAGATGGCAAATATTTTATTGATGCTGATGGAAAGTTGTTTGCCTATATTCTTCGATATCTTCGTAACGGAGACCTACCTAATAGTAGTGTGGCACCTGAAGTGTACAAAGAAGCAAAGTATTTTGGCCTGGAAGAACTCCAAAGACATATTGAGCAAATGCCGAGTATGATGGGAAGACAAGCTCGTATTCAATTTCAGTCTCGGTTGGATGGCTTTGATGAAGCTGTTGAGGAGATCTTGGAAATAGCCAGTAAAAAACAGTGCATTATGTCTGATGAGATTGTGTCTTATGCTGTGATTTCTATCCTTCGAGAACCACAGGAAATGTTGAATCCTCTGTTTGACAATGGTCATCGTTGCCGCATTAACCTGCCCTTGGAGCCAACTTTTGCAGATGTTGTAATTGGTCCATGGACTTGCAGTATAGATGATGTATCTGACAGAGTTTATCTCAGGGCTATTGCCAGAGAGCTGGAATCCAGAGGATTTACTGTCACTTTTTCTAAACAAGGGACCTGTTCTTATGGTATTGTAAATCCTGACAGGATTGACTGTAAAAGAGCTTTGTTTAGATTTATCTTTCACTGGCATAAATGTTTCTGAAGCATAGCCTATATGTTAAGTACGTGATATCGGTGTAACAGGCCAAAATATACCCGCTGTCCGGACTATACCTGGGGTTAAACTGGGCTAGACCAGTTTATACCCCGGGTATGCTTTGGGCTAGGCCAGATTATACCCCCCCCCCCCCCACCCCGTCCAGATTATACTCTGCACTTTTTTTTTAAAAGTAAGTCAAGACCACAGTTTATTTCAACCTTAGTTTAAATTGTTCTTTACCACTCTCATGAAATATCATATTAATACATGCATGAACAAGGTTGGGGACAAGGTGGTCTAGAGGTAAGGTGCTCGCTTCTCATGTCAAGGGTACAGGGTTCAAAACTCCGCCGGTGCAGGCATGTTTGAAGTTTGGGATTTTTCTCATATTTCCGTGTCCCTGATCCTATGGGGGGGGGGGGGGGGGGGGGTAGGATCGAGTACCTAGACTTCTCGGATAAGGATGAAAAAATTCAGAGGGCCCGTGTGCACATTGTGCACGTTAAAGATACCTTGGCAGTTGGAAATCGTAAAGAGCAGGCCGAACAGGCCGCTGCCCGAACAAAAATAAAATTAATAAATTAAAATTTATCACTATCATCCCCCCCCCCCCCACCCCCCAGCACCACCACCAAAAATTTATTATTCATTATCAAATATATATATATAATTCAAATATTATTATAATACTTTATAATACTGTTGTGAATGTGAACTATTGTGACTTATGAACTGCGCCTAATAGGCTGCGTTACAATTTGCTCTGAGATAGAGAGAGGAAGAGAGAAAGATGAGTAAAACATGTATTGTATTTTTTGTTACAATGACGCAGAGAGAGAAGAAAAACGTAATAATAACCCAACTGACAGATGGTGCCATTCCATCATCCGCGATGTAATCCGGCAGAAATTAAATATTTCACATAAAACTAAATACACACTAAATTTTTTTCACACGATGAACTCCTGTCCAGATCCACTTAAATTGTTACAGAATGCTAACCAGTGATGTACAGTAATAACAATAAGAACACCAAATCATCTTATTTACACTTGAAAATAAAGAGAAATATCAGTATCAGAATCGTCATCATCATCTTGGAATAATACAAAGATATAAGAGGGAGTGTAAAAACAACAGTGTAGGCCTACAAATCATTCTAGAATCTATAAGCAGCAATGTGTGTGTATCAACTATATGTAAGAATGTGTTAAAGCTTTTCAACTATTCAAGTATAACTGGACAGAAAGCTTTAGTGAAATACCCTTGGTAGTTTTGTAAACTGACAGAGTAAATCCATGGAGACAACAGTAATGTATCATATAATAATAATAATAAGTCATTTCTATAGCGCCTGATTCCACAGAAGAGTGCTCTAAAGCGCTTAACAGTTCTCTCAGTCACACAACACACATTTTCATCAACCTATACCTAATCACTGTCTCAAGAATGTTACATATCCTGCGTATACGCTTTTGTAAACAACGCTGTTTTAAGTTTTCTTTTGAATTGGATTAAGCTGTTTGAATGTTTCACATGATCAGTCAAGTCATTCCACATTTTAGGTGCACACACTGAAAAAGCTCTTTCTCCCATGATTGTTCTTGATCTGGGCACTACTAATAAATTTGCTTCTGCTGATCTCAATTTCTTGGGTGGGATGTATTTTTCAATGAGCTCTGCAAGATATTCTGGTGAGCTTTGATTGAGGCATTTAAACACAATGCATAAAATCTTAAATCGAATACGCTCTCTAACAGGCAACCAATGAAGGTTTTGAAGAACTGGTTGAATATGTTTTGATGTTTTTGATAAAGTAACAAGTCTAGCAGCCTTGTTCTGGATCTTTTGTAATCTATAAATAGTTGCCTCAGGGATACCAATGAGCAAAGAGTTGCAATAATCTAGATGACTGACAATAAATGCCTGGACCAGAATCTTTGCGGTCTCTTCATCAATACATTTTCTGATCTTACTGATATTCCGCAAGTGAAAGTGCATTGTTTGGCAAAGTTTTGTAACATAGGTTTTCATGGACAGGTCTGAGTCAAAATAGACGCCAAGGTTCTTAATGGCTCCAGATGTTACGTTGATGGTAGTACCGTCAAGATTTAAGTTATCAATTTTCACATTAGATCTAGAATTTTTTGCTCCAAGTAAAATTATCTCAGTTTTGCTGTCATTGAGTTTGAGTTTATTGTCAAACATCCATTGCTTGACATCCTGTAAGCAGTTCTCGATGGCCTGGATCCGTTGTTGCTCATCACCTTGGCAGATGGGAATGTACACTTGGGTGTCATCAGCGTACAGGTGATAATCCAATCCATGACTGCTGATGATGTCTGATAGGGGTGATGTGTACATGATGAACAAAATGGGCCCTAAGACAGAGCCTTGAGGCACCCCATAGATAAGTGGTGCTGATGGTGATGTTATTGCACCCCTTCCAGATGTTGAGGAATGAATGAGAACTGATTGTGATCGGTCAGTTAGGTAAGATTTAATCCATTCTAATGCCTTCCCTCCAATCTTGAAATATGATCTCAGTCGCGCTAAGAGTAGAGCCTGGTCAATCGTATCAAATGCAGCGCTGAGGTCAAGAAGAATGAGCGCCACACATTGTTTCTGGTCTGCATATCTGATGATGTCATTGTGGACTCGCAAGAGGGCAATTTCCGTAGAGTGAAACTCTTTGTAGGCAGATTGAAATTTCGCAGAGAGGTCATTGTTGGTAAGATGCGCCTTCAATTGCATTGCAACCAATCTTTCGATGACTTTAGAAAGGAAAGCAATGTTGGAAACGGGTCGATAGTTGCTCATGTTGTTGCGATCGAGGCTGGGCTTTTTGAGAAGAGGGGTCACGAGTGCTTGTTTTAGTGCGACCGGTACTGTGGATTCATGAAAACTGCTGTTCACAATAGATGTTATTGATGGGGCGAGTTCTCTAGCACATGATTTGAGAATCCAAGTCGGAATGGCATCTAACATACATGTTTTGTTTGATGACGATAGTAATAATTTCATGGTTTCATCCAAATTGACAGGCTGGAATTCATTAAGTAATACATCTAAATCACTTTTTCCAGGCGTATAATGATCGTCTCCCTTTTGTTGGTCAAATTGGTCTCTGATTGTTTGAATTTTGTTAACGAAAAAGTCTGAAAAATCCCGAGCCAGTTCTTGGGGGTCAGTGTGCAATGGTAGACTATTCTGATCTGCATCATGTCCCAATAGGCCTTTGACTATTTTGAAAAGTTGTTTGGGTTCGCGTTTTGCCTCATTGATGTTTTGGAGAATGTGTTTTCTTTTGGATTGTAATATTAATTTATTGGTTCTGGTTTTTGCAGCGTGATAGTTCTGTCTATCAATTTCCATATGAGTTCTTCTCCATCTTCTTTCAGAACGACGCCTTTCATGTTTGGCGAGTCGAATTTCATCATTGTACCATCTGGTGTTGGGTCGCAGAATGATCTTACGTTGTTTCAGAGGTGCATGTTTCTCTAGGGTCTCATTGAGGGCTCTATTGAAAAGTTCTACCTTTTCTTGTACACATATTGCCATATCAAGTTTCTCCAGGAGGCCTATGGCTGAGATGTCACTCTTAACTGTCTCAAGGTTTAAGTTCTTGGTGTTACGCGATAAAACTGTGCGACTAACTGGTCTAGGCTTGGATGATGATAACGAAAATAATACATAAAAATGATCTGATGGACTGTTTTTGTCTACTTCAACGGCTGAGATAGAGTTATCGTTGATATTATTAATCACAAAGTCAATTATGTGCCCTTTGATGTGAGTTGGCTCGGAGATAAGTTGTCTCAAGTTTGTCGACTCTAGCAAATCTTGAAATTTGGATACATCTGGGTCATTGGGACAGTCCATGTGAAGATTGAAATCGCCTGCAAGAATTAAATTCCCAGACAGTACGGACTGGTCAAAGACAAACTCTTGGAATTCAATAATAAACTGGTTGGCTGTTACTCGATGTTTGGGGGAGGGCGGTGGTCGATAGATACATGCAATTCTGTGATGTGTGTTTTTCAAATAGAGATCAATCATGAGAATTTCAAAAGAGCTAAAAGTTTGTGTATCCATCTTCGTAATGCGTAAACCACTTTTGAACAAGACCAAAATACCACCTCCTCTTCTTCCCTGTCGATCTTGATTTAATATTGAGTAGCCAACAGGCACCAGCTCACACAGTACGGCCTCATCATTTCCAGTGAGCCAAGTTTCAGTTATGATGCAAATATCGATATCTAGTTCCAGAATATAGTCATTCATGAGAGTGGCCTTATTACAGACAGATCGTGCATTGATCAGACAAACTAAAGTGTTTTTATCATGAGCCCTGGATGTAACTACTATCAGATTATTCACTTTTGCACCACTTTGTTTACATTTGAGCTCTGTACCAAGTTCAGGCGTGTCATTTTCTCCAGATCTGTTCACAGATTTTAACACTCTGATCTTTCTATTCCTGCCTCCTCTGGTTCCCCTCTTTGTAGGTTTTGTTTTTGTTATACCCAATCGCCTTAATTGTAAATAAACATTTGCTGGTAAAACAGTTTTAACACAGTCCTTTTTCAGGCCTAGCAATTCAGATCTTGAATACCTCAAGTCATTGTTTGTTTTGTCTACACACTGACACACTGAGGGCTCTGAGCCATACATGTGATCAAATACTTTGTTTCTTGACAGTCTCTGTTATTGTTGTTTTTGTTGTACACATGGGCTCCATTCCTCTACCGATTCAGCAACTAAGTTTGGTCTAGTGGGCGGTGCAGGTTGACAGATTTATTGCCCAGTAACCACCAGGACTGGTCGTAATCCGATCCGTTTTTACCTGTGGGTGGCTTGCTAGATCCTCATGGTCCCAAGTGCGCTCGGTGGAACGGATGGAGACGGCCTAACCGTCAACCGAAACCCGCCCAAGTAAAGTGATCAAATTCACTGACACAGTTTAAGATGGAACACAATTCACAACCTTCCACCAACTTCTAAGAAGAATGAATCTAATTAATTTTCCAATTTTCACAAAATTTCCAAATCAATCTGGAAGAATTATGCATTGTCGGAATCTCCATGATTAGCACTTTCCAATGATGTAAATTTTAAATCCAGGAAATGTATAGGCACATGAAAATTAAACAGAATAGTGAGAGCAGAAAATATGCTGCCTGCTGGCGCAATGTCTACCCCCAATATAAAGCAAAATTCGATGGACCATGCCACGTTAACAGTATTTCTTGTTAGTGAATTCCTTGATAGTTTATTTGTAGAAAGATATACATTTCATGTAGTTCATGGTTTAAGACATCGGACATTTGAAAGATTGCAGTTATGTGTCATAGTGAATAAGGGTGTGTCACTTGCGAGTGAAATAAAATTAAAAAACAACTGAATGTTATATCCTTTAATATTTTGCATCTCTGAATGTGAGATCTGGGAGTATAATCTGGACAGGTGGAGTATAGTCTGGCCTGGCCAAAAGTATACCCCAGGAGATAAACTGGCTTAGCCCAGAAAATACCTGAGGGCATAAAATAGGCTAGGCTCCTTTAACCACTGGTATAGCCTGGTGGAGGTATCATCTGGCCTGCTACACTGGGTTTAAGTGGCCTAGTCTATTTTGTACCCCAGGTATATTCTGGGCTAGGCTGAGCCAAACTATATCCCACCAGTCCGGATTATACTCCCACACTCAGGCAAAATATTCAAGGATACACATTAAGTTTTTTAAATTTTATTTCACCCGCAAGTGACACCCCCTTTTTCACTATAACACATAACTGCAATCTTTCAAATGCCCTTCAAACTAATCCAGGGCCTTAAAACCATGAGCTGCATGAAATGTATACCTTTCTACAAATAAGCTACCAAAGAATTTACTAACACGATATGTTGTTAACGCAACATGATCCATCAAATTTTTGCTGTAGCATACCACAATTACTTTATACAATGCACTGTTGTCTCAGTGGATTTAATCAGTCAGTTTACACAAATATCAAGGCCACATTACTAAAGCTTTCTGTCCAGCTCTGCTTGAATAATTGAAAAGCGTTAACACATTTTGTATTTATAGTTGATACACACACATTGCTGCTTGTAGATTCTAGAATGATGCGTAGGTCATTTTTACATTCTCTCTTATCTTTATGGTATTCCAAGATGATGATGATGATGACTCTGATATTGATATTTTTCTTTATTTTCAAGTGTAAATAAGATGATTTGGTGTTCTTATTGTTATTATTGTATATGACTGGTTAGCATTCTGTAACGGTTTAAATGGTCCTGGACGGGTGGAGTTCAACATGTGAAAAAATTTAATGTATATTTAGTTTTACGTGAAGTATTTAATTTCTGTTGGGTGATGGATTTGCACCATCTGTCGGTTGGGTTATTAAAATGTTGTTTTTTTATGTGTGTTCTTTTCAGGCCTTTTCTCTCTGCATCATTGTAACTTTGTAAGTAGATCTAATTGTTCTGACATATCAAGCACATTTCTGATTTTCAAAAATTAAAATTAAATTCAGATGACTTTACATTTATGAGTCATAATTATTTCATACATTGCCACTAAGTGTATGTGAGTGGAGCCAAAGAAAAAAATACAATGCATGTTTAACTCATGGACAACTAATTATAAGAAAAAAAACAAAAACAATAATAATACCAACGGACACAAGTAGAATTAGTGTTAAAGTCAAATCAAATCAATTTGAATGGATTTTCAATCCTTTTGTATATCAATGCTTTTTAATGCATGTTTATTTCCTCATGTATCTTAATTTACAAGAGTCAAGAATGTATTCTTCAATATGATACCTGATGACAGTGATAGTGAACAATTTAAACTAAAGTTGAAATAAACTGTGGTCTTGACTTGTTTAAAGAAAAGAATAGGTGGTATAATCTATACTGGGCATGGGGATGGGGTTATAGGCTGGCCTAGTCCAAAGTATACTCTGGGGTATAAACTGGGCTAGCCCGGAATATGCCCCGGGGTATATTCTGAGCTAGGCCAGTTTAACCCTGAATATAGTTTGATGGGGTATAATTTGGCCTGCTACACCGGTATTTACAGGGAGTTTTAACACAAGTACATCAAACAAAGCAAGACTTACAAATATGAATGGATGTACCAGATTTTAAATCAGTCAATGAAAGCTTGCAAGACCTTTGATGTAAACGATGTAAAAGGTTTACATCCACTAGAACTCGTTATTTGATGCCTATAATATGCGAAGTATGTTTCAGTAAGGTAAATTGTCATATTCAGTGATAAAATAGGCTTTGTTGATAATCAACCACAAAACCTATTCATGTGGTGGCCTGGGCAACCTTCTATATTGTTCCTTATTTGCAGCAGGTCCCTGTTGCATCAGCTGTTCTTGTTTCAAAAGTTTGATTACACCAATGTGATTATATTTGAGACATTTATTTTTTGCCTCAAAGTTGAATGTGTGATATTATTTCTTACTTATTGTGAAACTGGATTCCAAGCTGTTTGTCATACCTTTATCACAGGTAAATTTAAAATGGCTGAAAATAAACATGACTTTAAACTATTAGACTGTTGAATATGTAGTTTATAAAATATCTAATTTAATGTCATTCACTATAGCATGCTTTTCATATTTTTAAAGATGCCCATAAAAAATTAGACTTTGGACGTACAGTTTATAAAATATCTGATTTAATGTTGCACATTATTGTGTGTTTTTATATTTTAAATTTCTTTTAACTCAGTTAACATCCAGTCAGTTTTTTGTATAGAAACGAAGATGTTCATTCAGAGTTTGGCAGTGATGTATGAAAAATCTGTGAGATCATGCCACATTTTGCATTTTTCAAAGAACTTTTCTTAGCTTTGATTCTCTCTTCCATGTTGCTTTTATTAAAACAGAATGCTAGCTTGATATTAATGACAGCTAGTTGTCTTCGAGTTTTATAGTGAATCTTAGACATGGTGATGTTTACCCATCTCATCCAGGTTATTGTCTCATATGAGCACAGTTACCGGGAATACAAAAGTACAATTAAATTACAATGTTTGAAAGCAACTTCTTGACAACAAATGTCTATTTTTCTGCACTTTATGAATGAGAATGTTGCTGCTGAACAAAAATCCAAGTTATTTTTTTATACATTTATGAAAAATATTTTAAACATAATTTGTAAACAGCATAGATTGCTATGTGCTTGGTTTTAGAAGTGCAACAAATTGGTCTTTTAAAAGGTAAATGTTTTATGTTGGAGGATGATTATGAATTTTGGCCTGCCAATAATTTGTTTTTAACAGATAATGAGTTAGGTGTAGAAAGTATTTTTGTCACTGTAATTGTCTTTAACAGTTAAACACATGCATGTCACAACATTAATATTAAAGTCTATGTCCACTATGTGGTCAGATTTATAATCTCTGGATTGTTATCTTTGATCATCATAACACCATCATCATCATTCTCATCATCTGGTCTATCATCTTTAAGATTTACAGTAACATCAATTCTCCCGATATTTTCAAAATTGGGCTGTGGGACAAACACTCAAAGGTAAATTTAAGCGTTGTTACAATTACAATCAAGATACCATCACATGGAATGTAAAAAAAAAAAAAAAACACGACAGAAAGGAAAAGAAATACACAGAATATAAATAGTTTTAAAACAAAATTTATTTTCATCTATTTGGAATTTGGAGTTGACCAAAATACATTTGTGTAACTTAATAATTGAACTAGATAGTCACAAAACATTAGATTTTCAGTGGTTTTATGCCTAAAAATTCTCTTACACTTACAGAAAAGATGGTAGTGCATAAGCAATATTTTCCTTGTTATAATTGACATATTTCTAAATTTATTTCATAGGGAAGAATTGGAAAAAAAAAAAAAACTATTTTAGCTTGTTGCAAAAACTTAATCTATGACTTCCAGTGAAATAAAAAGTGAAATAGTAAAGGAATCAAATCGTTTTTGTTTTACCAAAGATGAGTCTAAATTCTTTTCTTTACTTATTTGAAGAAATCTTTTTTTTTTTTTTTCACCAATGTTTTCTCATTCTTGCCATAGTCCATCTCTTATATCTTTCTCACTGCATTTTCACATGTTCATGCACGCATTCATTAATGACTTCTACTTTTTTTTTCTGTATGTGTAAAATGCGGGTACTTAAAAAAAAACTTCAAGCTAATCTTTTCTTTGACAGAATGATTTGATTTGGGAATAGAAGTGAGAAATTCCAGCGGAGTCTGGGTTTGGTAATCATTTTTTTCACTCGGGATTTACAAGCGTTATGATTTTATTCAAATATTCATAATGTTAATCAGGCCAGAAAACCTGCCATACCCTGAAATGTGAAATTAAAAGGATGAGTACCACCAAGAAATATAGTTTGTTCAGAGTTTTGTTCTTGATAAACATTTTGTTTTAAGCTGATTATCTTAATTCAGAAAACTGTTTCCTGCTTTATCAGTTAAACAAATTTGACGCAAGACATGCCATACACAACAGTACAAGAGGATAATGACTTGATTGACGTTGCAAGTGACAGGGAGGGGCAATAATGACATCACTTAGACTACAGGGAATGAACTGACTCAGGCTACATGGCACACAAACACAAAACAACATTATAATCAAGTCTGATGAGGGGACAAGAAAGAACACAAATGAGTGTCACTCTGACAATGAAATTAGATGTAGCAGTTTTAACTTGACACAAAGAAAAATTTAGTTTCATGGTTTACTTAAGATGGTTTTCAAGTACTGTTACACTATACCAGGATGTTTAGTTTCAGCACACTAATGAGATCAACAGTGCAATTTGTATTTAAGATTGAATATGTGTTATTACTTATATAGACTGAAAATGCCTCGAATATGTTTATCCAGTTGTAACCATGTAACACCCGATAAAATTTAGTAAAAATTATTGTGTGAGTCCGGTGATACTTAAAGTTTGTAATAATTAACAATAAGCCTTCACCAACCTTTGAATTTGCCATTACAGAAAAGAGTTCTCAATATTTCTAAATTAATGGCAGTAAATTTTGTAGATAAAGGTCCGTATTTATGATGAGGAGTGACAAAAAATTGTTTTTCATTGTCATGATTTATATTTCCTCTCATTATTTTTATATTCACAGGTCTAAAGTTAAAAATTGCAGTATAATTTCTATTAAACTCCTACAGTGTTTCTTTCTTTTTTTTTCACTTGTGAATCTGTATCTTTGCACATCATATTTGTATGGCATGGAAAGTATATAATGATTAATCAAAGACATCTACATGAACAGGAAGTTTATTTACAAAGCACAGCCCTCTTGATGAGTAGGATTACATGAAAATTATGGTAATGAAATAAAACTTTCAGATATACATTGGTTTTTTTGAGTACCAAATAAAAAAAAAAAAGAAAAAGGAATAAGCATAGATTAATGAAACAATCAAACGATATTATGTCAGTGGTTCAAACTTCAACCTTGACTGTTTATACTTCCTTGAATCACAGTCAAGGAAAACAGAAATTTGGCCGAAAATAACCAAAAGAAAGACAAACTGTTTCAGTTTGAAATCTTGTTTCAAGTTAATGCATTATGACAGAGACAACATAAACACTAGACCAACATAAATTTTATATCATCATTCATGTCAGTAATGAATTTAAACAATGTATGTATTGTTCAAAACACCACCCAAATAGGTATCTCAAATTAATATAATAATAGACAATGGGTTCACATTGATAATTTTGAACTGAACGAAGAATTTAATTTCCTCTATTTAAAAATTCCCTCAAGACACTTTGTTGTAACAGAAGTTAGAGATGAGATACTTTTAGCAATTTTGCGTTTTTGGCTTTTACATACCAGAAATATTATTTGCAGTTTGCAAGAGATGGGGATGATGGGGTTTTATAAACATTATGGACTATCTCTGCTGTCCAAAACCTGCATTTAATGATATTAGAGACATCCCATGACACTTTAAAAAGTTTAGTCAGAACAATGAATAATAATGTTAATGACATGCTGTCAATAGATTATGATGATATAATATGGCGAGGATGTATTAGAATTAAAGTTTTACTCTCAATTTTTCATATTTTGTCTGATTTTCTTCTTCTTTTTTTTTTGGATAAATTTTATCGGTGATCTTTGTTTTGTGTATTCTCACACAATTTATATAATGTGTATATATACAGACAAAACAACACTGGTTAAGTGTAGAAAAATAACAAAAACAACTTGCGTTTTCAACAATTTATTGCATGTCATTTTTATGACATTTTTGGGGGTCTATTTTACTAAGTATCTGTTTGTTAAATCTACGATTACTTCACAGATTTCATAGAATCACCAACCGGCCCATGCTTATTTATTCCAGTTAGAATTATTTAAAAGGATTTTTGTGCCTATGAAACTTGATTCAAGAAAGAGTTGTTTGTTTTTTCCCATTTGTTCTCAGAAAGAGTGGCTTGAATGGAACAATTAACAATTAATTAACAAAACCAATAACAACACTAAGAAATGCTTATCCTGGACTAACATAAGAACAATTATCAATTTCATATCAGAGTTCCTTACTTATTTTGCGACAGAATATGATAGTTTGCGGAAAATCTAACAGGTTTTCTTCTGTAGAGCTCGTGCAGATTTCGGTAAACAAATATACATTGAGCTGTTAGAAGTTAAGTGGGTGGAGGAAACTATATCTTTTTTGTTCAAGGGTTTGGCAGAGTAACTATTTAATTATATAACATCAGAAGTGTCTACTGTATTTTTGGGCACCCTGCTAGCGAGGTAGCCTGACTGGACCAAACTAAAGTGATTACAATAAAGTTATTAAAATAATAAAACGAGTGGCCATAGCCCTAGGTTACCATACAAGTCATTTAAAATCTAGGCCATACTTAATTACAAGTGCGCTGGAGGTGCTGAAATTTGAATTAATTCTATGCTTGCACAGTAAAAGTCCTGTAATACACGGAAGCCATGCAGGGTCAACCGTGAGCAGATGTGGAAATTGTGTGAGGAAATGTTCACTTGGGAATATCACCAATTTAACAGGATATAAGATCGAAAAACTTAAAGTTTATAGGTGGTGAAGATTCACCGAATACATTTGAGCATCATCCCCTGCAGAGATGAACAATGAAAGCAAATTCTTGAACTGAGTGAGGACAACTGTAAACACATAATACTACTCTAAATGTAGACAAAATGTGTGAGCATGGATGGATGTTGTTTAAATAACTTGACGTGGCCTGATGTAAAGGTAAATAAAGCAGATGTGTCCTCGCAAGGTTTAAAACAAACTTATGACAGTTTTGAAAAATGCAGTCGCTACCTTTGAGATGGCTGTTATTATGGCTATGCCTATCATAAAATTTTGTAGTTCAGCAGAGCCAGATAGCAATGCTAGACATTAACAAAACGCGCCTAGCTTCTTGTTTGTTGTTGTTTGTCTCATGAAGGATGTACATGTAAATTATGAATTGTTCTAAATAACCTAGTTAGCGGACAACCGACGCATGAGTTTTTTGGTGGCAGCCCTAGAAATAATATATGTCATTCTCCAAATAACTGTGGTGACATGTTGATGATAGATTATGTTACCCGGAACGCCAACAGACTGCTGAATCTGTTCATCTGGCCTGTGGGATACCTCCTTTTGCTGATTAATCTTGCAGTTTGTGCCACTCGGCTATCTGCTTCCTAGGACAGTTGATGACCTCGCTCCAGTGGCTGGCTTCTTGTCCTTCGCACTTGGAGCCAATTTCCAGACGTCCCACCACTTCATTCTTTGTCATGCGATCCCAGTCCAATACAAGCAACTCCAGAGAAATATTCTGAATAAAATAATTCACACAACATTAGAAATCGGTCTAAAGAAGTAACCATGAGGAGACATTCAGATACATGCAGTTTACTTTTTATCCACTGTGGCTCTGCATCTGAAAGAAAATGTTTATTTGTAGGAATGTGCCAGTTTACTTTTATATTTACTGACGCGCTGCTTTTCTAGACAGAGCGATTGCAATGATGATATTGGCCATTTCTTCCTTGATAAGCCGATTACTCTCCAAATATTATTATTAGGCGTTTATGAACAGGCTCACTGCCTTTCACACGAAACAACGAATTTCCCACCCTTCCTTTCTCTGAAATCAAAATGAATGCCAATACTCAATAATAATAAATATCGCGACCCCTAATTTTTTTTTACTGTGTATTGGTGTATTTCTCTTGGTATTGCTATAAAAAAATAAGTTCTTTTTTCATTTCTCGAAAGAGTACACATTGATATTTTGTAGGCCAACCGGTATCGTAGACAACTTCATCATTGTCTTTTACAACAGGAGATGTGACTTTAGTATCCTTCGATAGTGCTTACCTGGAGTCCTTCATTATAGGGGACATCAAAAAGAAAAGACTCATTGAAAACCGGGTTGAGGGTCCTCTTCTTCACGTGAGTCTTCTTCTTGGCAATCCGCTGTCCGTTGTACAGCAAATAGATCTTGACATACGGATCTGCATGGAAGAGGGTAAACTTTTACTGAATTGCACAAAGACACACATAAGTTCAGCATGTGCATGATTGCGTTCTATCAGATGAGAGCACTCTAAAATGATGCCATGTAGCTTGATTCAAACAAATTCAAAACAAACTGCTGTTTTGGGCTGACAGCTGTGTAAGTCTATCGGATACCGACCAGAACGAGAGAAAGGAGTCGGCGTTATTTCTCTCATTGGCAATAAAGTGAAGCTAACTGGTTTGTGTTATAAAATTAATGATTGTCCAGTATCCGCCAGTCTTTTTCACGGCGCCTGCTGCGAATTTCATCTCAAATTCATCTTTGTTATTTATCACATGAAGGAAAGCAAACACTTTTTGGCTAGCCACTGCTGCAGGCATGTGCGTACTCAGAATACATATTGTAGATAGTCTTTGCAGTTGTGTTCTTCAAACAAGACTTTCATTATTATTACTATTATTTCAAATAATTTTCATAAATTTTTGTGCAATGCATGGTTTATTTTCATAAATAATGTATGTAAAAAAGTCACACACACACACACAAATGGCACAGAACTATTAATGCAAAGCTCGAGAAAGAAC
This sequence comes from Onchidella celtica, assembly GCA_963931925.1. Lineage (NCBI taxonomy): Eukaryota > Metazoa > Mollusca > Gastropoda > Systellommatophora > Onchidiidae > Onchidella > Onchidella celtica. The sequence continues at coordinate 39,342,379 of OZ007567.1, forward strand.
AGTGTTGTGCGAGTTTGTGTATAAATGCTACATTTACGAAATCACAAATACTCACCAGACAGTCCAGTGATGTCCATCTTGGGAAGGTTTCTGGCCTTGAGAACGACCACGCCTAGCCTGTTGGCGGCAGGTTGGTAGCAGAGGGACACCAGCAACTCCCCGCGTCCTTGATTACGAAACTGTAGGGATCAAAAGTAAAATGTTTGAACATACCTTGTATTGCCATTTTTAATATAACCTAATACTCCCCAGCGTTCTGCTAACAACTGACAGAAAGAGAATTAAAAAAAAAAAAAAGTACACCGATGGCTATGGGCTTTAAACATCCTGTAAGTTAGCTTCATTCGTGCAACCCTGTACGTCTGCTCTTTGTTTTGTTTTTTTCGACAAATCAAGTAAACAAATAAAATAAAAAAAAGATATATAAAGATACATAATTCATAATTTTTGATAGCCAACCTCATGAATATCTCGTTTGCATAGGCCTATTTGTTTCCCCCATTTTTTTTTTTTTCGACTCAGATCCAATAATCCGGGCCCGCCCAAAATGGCGGTCATGATGATGATTACGTTATGGACGTTTTGGTGACAATAAAATTCTAGACGTTTGAGTAACACACATTTAATAATAATAATAATAATGGATGGCATTTATATAGCGCATATCCATTACAAAAATGCTCTATGCGCTTTACAGAAACATGTCAAAAAATACATGGGTAAACTCACACACACAACCCACATTGATACACACATAATAATAATAATAATAGATAGCTTTTACATAGACTAGAAACTCTCATACAAATGACATTTTAACATCCTTTTAAACTGTGACAATACTTGCGAACTGCGGACATCTAAAGGAATCTCATTCCACACCCTGGGCCCAACATGGCTGAAAGCCCTTTCACCAAAACTTTTTAGGTTCACTACGGGTACTTTTAGTCTAAGGTTGTCAGAAGATGATCTTAATGCTCTTGCAGGGCGATGTAGTTCTATAAGTTCTGAAATATACTCTGGCGACATGTTGTTGACACATTTATAACAAAATAAAGCCAATTTATATTTTATTCGCTGCTCAATAGGTAGCCAGTGGAGCTCCTTAAATATTGGTGTTATGTGATCTATCCTTTTTCTTCTTGTTATTAGTCTTGCAGCATTATTTTGGATTAACTGAAGTTTATTGATTTGACTTTTTGGAAGACCACTTAGCAGTATGTTACAATAGTCCAGCCTAGAGAGAAACAGCGATGTTACAAGCTGTTTTGTTACTTCAGTAGTTAGGTATTGCCGTATACTGCTGATTTTCCGTAACTGGAAATTAAGATTCTTACACAGCTGACTAATAAATGGTGACATTGACATCTCTGCATCTAAGATTGTGCCCATATCTTTTACTTTACTTGTCATTTTAATAAGATGGCCATTTACATTGAGATCTGGTGGATTGATTTTTTGTGTTGGATTCGTTATGAGCATAACTTCTGTTTTCTCATCATTTAGTTTTAGTTTATTATCATCCATCCATTTCTTAACTTCTTGTATGCAATGCTCCACTGTTTTTATCGTATCATCTAGGTTTTCAAGATGACATGCTTTATATATTTGGCTATCATCAGCACATTTCGTTCAGTTGTGGGGTTTGCTGGAGTTTGTGCGGCGTGAAAACTGTTCTTGATGTGACCATTTCACCCATTTCAAGTTGGTGAAACTGAAAGAAGGTGAAAAGCCTGGGCCCAAAAAGAGATTCGAAATTTAAATTATTTTTTTTTTAATTCAATGCTTAATAAATGAAATTTATTTACGAGAGCTTCATGCGGCTCTAAAACCAGATGGGAACCATAAGTCCAAACAAATAGGTCAGTACCCTCTTAATTAAACTTAGCTTCGTATTCATCGTTTTAACCAGGAAGAGGGGTCGTCTCACAGTCACACGCCTCACACGTTGTTAGGATTAATGGAAAAAGGTTCATAATGGATTTGCACAGACTCAGCGTCGGTCTGTTGGGGTTTCGAAATGTGATTAGAATCTGGTCGTTCGAGACATGGGAAGAAAAAATGTTGCTCTGCATGAGAAACAGTCAGACTACATGAACCCAATATTTAATTATAAATGAGAAAGTGGTGTCGAAAATGCAACAAGTCTGTCTAGCCTTGTGTGCAACTATCTGTTCAATTCATTCATTATTTAGAGAGGCAGTTAGACAGTCATATTGTTTTTTGTTGTTTTATTCTTTTTCAGTACTGTTGTTGTCTGTTATATTATGAAGCAGAAGGATAAGGTGGGGCCGGCTGTAAGTGGGTTGCATAGTTGATGTCAGGGGAATGATGAAACACGCCATATGTTTGACATTGAGTGGAGAAGATCTAAAAAACAAGAACAGACAAAAGGGGAGAAAATACTTTGTCCTTGATATGAATCGAACCTACTCGGCGGGCACACAAGAAAACTACAGAAGCCTTGACCCGTGGAAATCGGACAAGAGGCCCTCTTGGATCCTCTAACATGTCAGTACTAATAATTCACGCAGCGGCCAGTATGTGGAAGATAACGACTAATTGCTTGGCTTTGACGTGAACCCTCCGCCTCCCCCCTCCCCTTCTTTTTCGAAGGCTGCCAACTCATTGTACCCATATTTAGCAGAATCACGAACATTTCTCCTAGTTATTGCCCGACACCGTGGGTCCGTTCTGTCACTCATGTGTATTCACTCACACTCTCGGCCTCTCCCACACATTCATTCGCCCTTTTTTAACATTCATTTTATGCCCCCCCCCCCCTCTCCAACCAACCCATTGCATGCCATAACAACGATATCACAAATTCTGTGACACTCTACACTGGGTTAACTTAAGAAACTACCACCTAGCGGTCGCATGGCAACACAAGAGATTACTGATGTCTACACCAGACTGATTTAGAATTTGCTCACGCAAACCCAGCTTGTTGGCGCGGCCATACATTACATGACTGCTACGCTTCTAGTCAAACTTGCCACACTCCCACTTGTCCACACTGTTCAAATTTAGACAAAAATCATTATACATCAGGCAAAGACGCACCTGAGTAAATTTCACGGGCCAAAGATGTAAATGCTGGTTTAATGAATTAAATGATTCCCTATGGCAACCTGTAACAGTGAAGCTTTTGTCCAGGATACTATGAATAAAAACATGGATTAAAGTGATAATGATTTCTGGAATATTAATTTTCTGTTGATTTCCAATTCACTTTACCAATGAGGACAGACGCCGAGTGATAAACGACATACATCAAATTATTTACACTCTCGTACGACACGCCTGGTTCTTGTCAATAGAACGTAGGCCTAGTGTTATATGAAATTTTCAACTGGACTCCTTGAGTTCCAGAAAAGAAGTAAACGCCCACACACCTTTATCGAAGTCATTAGCGTGATTTATGACTATGTGGTTCATTAATTTTGTGGTGTCCTGAATGTCCACTATCAGCCTCCCTCGTTCATGGCCGTTTTCATTGTTGAGCCGAGCAGCTGACTCTGGGCTAATATGAATAAACACAATAGTTAGGTTAGGGACCTTCACAGCTCATTTGAATCCCACAATCACACTGACTTCGTCTAGAAGAAAATCGATATTCGCAATAGGGAGAGAGAACCTTAGAGAACTTATGACCGAGTTTGTTAGACGTCTATGGAAGCTGGCAGACTCCCATTCCGCTGCGGTCAATATCCTATTTGTTTTGCTCCCCTGGAACCCTCTTAGTATTCATTATCTGCATTGACAACATCCTTCAATTCAAGTTGCTGATGAGCTAATAATCTCTGTGGCATGAATAAGACCGGCTTCAAGAACGTATCGTAAACACCCCATCGACCTAGATGTAGTGGTAGTATGTGAATTTAGAAAGTCGTGCTGTATTCCCATGCCATTTTCCCTTTTACTCGAGGTATTCTGGTGATGCGATAAAGAACAGCAAAGAAATGCACTGTTTTCCCCCCCAGGAATCGGCTACCCTCCTTTAAAATTGCCTCTGTCTAAATGTCCCAGGAAAGATGGGATGAACAAACATCAAATAAACTGCACTTTATCCACGATCAACTTGGACGGCGGACTCGTGCCTCTCAACAAAATCGGAGAGGTGAAATTGTCCTTAGTAGAATCCGTACCCTTTTTTACTCAGGGGGGAAGATCTCCACGAATATGTGACCTGCAATTGCCAACTATCAATAAAATATATTTTAACTATGGCTGCATATTCATGAAAGAATTTTTTTTCGGACGTAGACCCGCATCGCACCCTATCCTTTTTGAGAGAGCCTAAGGTCTACAACTTGATTTAATAACTTTTATATTCATTTACAAAACTTTTTCCAGATCTATACAAAACAACTTTTTTTAAAGAATTTTGCCAATATATGACTGTATTTGATTGTATGTTAAACTTAAAAGCTCTGAATTAGATAAACAAAGAAAGTGTGCCCATAAGACCGTGAAGGGCGCAAAGTGGCCGTTACCGTGCCGACGCGCTGTAAACTCAAAGCCTCACCTATCCATACTAATGGTTATAAAAGATTCCATTTTTGTTATTGGAGATATGACGATCGACTCAGGAAAGTTTTGACCAATCAGATTTCCCTCATTTCGCACATTTGTCTCCATTCCTTCGCCAAGGTAACAGTCGAACCGACGCCTGTCCTCTGTTTTTGGAATATTTTTAGGATCTGATTTAGATTTTCGGTAACAAACACAGCATTTGAAACTTCTTCATCTTGAATAATTTCAGTAACATTATTAAATTGCTGTCAGTCTCCGATTCATCTACCTAGCCAGTATGCCTTTTGAAACTGGCATAGTCACCGTGTCCAAATAACTCCTTCACTTTATTAGTCTCGTAGTGGTCAAAGTTAAATGTCATCAAGGCCACGAAGGTCTTCAGTTTACTGCTTTTGCAGTGCCAGTGTCTTCCACCGAAGCTCAAATTAAGTAGGCTACACGAGGATATTATATTTGCGATCTTCATGGAAACAAGTCACTCCGAACTCTTTACATTACAGTCCAAATTGAGAGCTCACTTAATCTCATGTAATTATTACTAATTTATTTTTCACATAAACATGGTCTTTGTGATTTGTTTTAAATTCGTTCTTTTCAGAACTGAATTACACAGGTCATTTCCCTGTAATGATTAAAGTGCTATCCCCACTCCGAGTAGAGGAGATGGATCGATCGCTAAACACGAACAAAATGTCAGTCGGGATAAGAATTTGGTTGCAAATCCAGGCCATGACTGGACAAAATGGTAGGGGTGAAATAAACAGGCCATCAAAACAAAAACAAATGGTGCAGTATGACACCTGACACGCACCAAAAAGTGAATAAACATTTACTTTATTACTACTAGACTGATTTTTATTTTACAGCGAGGCTGTACAAACCCGATTTAATTTTCTACTAAAAATAATGTTTTGATTAAAGACAAATAGTGAACCCCAATCTGTCTTTTCCTCGGGGGAACACGAGCGAGGATGATATAAAAAGCTAGACTGAAAACCAGAGTTCCTCTGTATCTCTTCCAAAAAGACTACAGACTGATCCAAAAAGCGACGAGGAAGGCCCAACATATCCACATTGGTTCGATTAAATAAGAACTGTGGCCCGTAAATAACTACAGCTAGGGGACAGAGAGACCTCGATCCTTCGATGAAGAACAAAATTCTTTAATACTGATGAACACCCTCCCCCCTCCATGTTTTTAACGACCACAGTCCACCGGGTGGTAATGGCAAAATGAGGATCTGGAGAGAACGCTGCCGTGACAGGCTTCTATGCTGGACTTTCTGGTTATTGAAAGTGGGGATTTTGTGTCCAGCTAAAGGCAATCCCAGCCAACCAATGCACGACTCTCGCGTCTACATTTTTTATCGCGTGTTCTGTTCCTCCAGGCCGACACAAATCTTTGCCTTAGCTGCATTATTAACTCTCTTTGCAGACGAAAAGTCTTCTTGACAGAGGGTTAAAAAATCATTTCCTACATTCACGCCTCCATCTCAACAGGAATTTCAAACTATTTTCTTTTTTTTAAAAATGCTTCATGAAGTATAGACATTGGGGCATGATCAGATGGTCTGGAAGCACAGTCAAGAAATTAAACGACTGCACTACGATAAAAACTTCCCCATGGAGGGAATCCAGCGGAATTAAGGGAAATGTGCTCGTTAACTGGTATAAATAACATGCTGTACAGCTTTTCCACCAGCCTCGACGCAGACGTAGGACATCAAAGAAATAACAGTATAAAATCAAAAGCAAACTCTTGATTCATTAAAATCCAGCCACCGAATATTTTTATCAATAAAACCACCAACATTTGCTGAGAAAACGACCGATCATGGTCGCAACAACTAACGTCCCACACAATAATTTTCATATGGCGAGCACCAATGCAATGTTTATAAATGGAATGCTGACTCCGTGGGGGTTTATGTATCTCCCTTTACTGGGTAGCATAAAAAACAAGGCTGGGGAGAACATGCTTGTCGAAGACTATGTGAACGTTGTTCGATGAGCACAGGGATGTAATGATTGTCTATGATTAATTTAAATTCATGCATAAAATTATTTATACTCTGAGCCTTAGCAGAAACCCTATCTTTCTCTCGAGTATATTGGCAGAATAAGAGTTATGGCGTGCCCATGATTGGGTCAGTCTAACATTACTATATACCATAACTTCTGATTTCTCGTTTGGTGAGCTGGAATGACAACATAATCAGTTCAGTTTCTACGTTTTCCCAATGTCTGCACGAATCAACAAAATTAATCGATGAACATGTCAGATTCTATCAGCGATAGGCCCTACTACCCACAGTTCAGCACTGCTTCTTGATGTTCCACGGGGAGGTTCCATTACTTCGCTCTGCGTGTGTGGGGAAACCCCGAAGGGCTATAAATGCAACATCAACATGATGAAAGTGGTACATGTACTAATTTATTCGGGGAAACGTTTATGCTCGAGCACGGCCCAATAGTGATAGCCGAATGGCGACAACTCATTTTGAAATATAGTTACTGAGGCGGCTCAACTGACAACTCTTTGAGCTACACATGATAAGTAACTATGAAGACGAAAAAAAATGTGATTCACGGTCCCTGGTCTCATCGATGAAAACGATCTAATACCTGTGAGATACCGAGGCCGGCTTTCATCTCTTGGTGTTTAATTTGACACGACATCATATTGACAGCTTGCAGTAAATCGTTCAGAACTCGTGAAGTATGTACCAGTCATAAATGTATATTTTTTCATTCTTGATATTAATTTCTGTGTCTGGTGGAGCATGATTCAAGAATGTCCTTATATGTACGTACTGAGTTTATCGAGGACCGTCACGGTCGCCTTTAGGAAACTGAAAAGAAAGGCCGTAGATTAGGCCTTATGTCCAAGTACGAAAGTACACAGCCGAAAAGCAAAATTTTTATATTTTTACTCGCATTTTTACTGGATGATAGTAGCCTAATTCAGAATGTGTCCCTTACCAGCATCCATGTCTTCATGATTTTATGACAACTTTTGTATTTAAAAACTTGGAAAGGATGCAAATCTATGTGAGGTAATGCTACCAAGAAAAATTTATTACGGTGTGAAAATAGACATAATTCTTTTTCAAACAAAAGGAAATGCATTCCTGTGACAGTTACGAGTAACCTGATATTTTATGTGCTAATGCAGCCAGACACAAAATGAAATTTCCTCGCATAAGCACATAATGCCATAAACATTTTTTGGTTGCCATGGTGATGATAATTGAAATCTTTATGATGTGAGGACGCGAGAGGGCTGATGGACTAGTTATGATGCCACTAAACTTCAAGGCTCCGAAAAAGCAGCCAAGAAAACTGTCATCTGTAAAGATCTCTCTGCACGCCCCCTATACCAGCTACCAGAAATATAGAATGCATGATGTAAGACTCTTTCACACAATTTATTGGAAGACTGATTCGATCTCGAAGATTTCAACAATTCTTATATGAAGGAACTCTGTCCGTGGATGACGGAAGAAAATGGTAGACTTAACTGACCTGCTAGTGGAAACAAATTTTCATGAACAAAGAACAAGAGATGATATTTTTTCCCCTCCTCCCACGTTCTCATAGAAGAATCAAGCTATGTGCTCAGCGATACCAGTTACAAGAAGGTTCCCCTACACTACAGGTTTACACATTTGTTGATGAAATGTCGGAATAATTTGACTGCAGTGTCTGTTGTTGCCTCAACACTCAGATGTTTCTGTCGACCTATGTTGAGTTTATTTAGAGGTGGAATCGCATGTAGACAAACACCAACGAGAGCCTGACCAGTCAAGAAAGTTCAAAAATTTCCTGTTTATCTGTCATGGAAATATGCCGGTTTCCTGTGCTATTTTCTCTAGGCGGGCAAACGTGCTTCTCACTGGATAAATTAGCATCCTTTTTGTAAGAGAGCTTTATAGTGATTTGGTGATACACAAAGAAAGTTGAAAAAATAAGGCAAACAAAAGAAAAAGTGTGATAACATAGTATATGAAACTGAAGCATAAATATCATGACAGGGAGCATTGTAGCTCGTATGCGATATCTGCACTGAACATGCAGATCGATGCTCAACTTGATCCTGAAGATCATGGGGAATCTTTTCTAGATTATAAGAAGTAGTCGCGTTCACCCGGAAATCTGAATTATAACCCTGGTCCAAAATTTATCGTGCTGTTCCAGTTCGCTTTATCAGTTTGCCCAACTCATCGAGCTCATTTAGGTGGGGCTCAAGATTGAAATAAGTACCAATGGGGACGACATTACCATAAACACATTTTACGCCCACCACAAAACAACATTTGAATGGCATTTGCCCAACAGCTAGTAAAAGTTGCCACAAACAAACGCACAGAAACAAACAGTAAAGTTAACCTTGCGATGGCAGCAATAACTTAACATGAAACATGGTACATGTAGTTTTCTCTTTCCTGAGCCAACAGTCGACTGTGAAGGTAATTTTATTTTATTTTCACTCAACATCGACACTGGAAAACAGCTTATAAAAAGAAAATTATGTTTCAGTGCATACAAGGCAGATCGCATCTTCACAGGCAGCTGGTGATGTTTTTGTACTCTCTCATTTGTGTGTTTTCCGTCTGGTGTTCCATTTTCTAGACAAATAATATAATTGGATGTCTGACGGATTGTCTTTCCCCAGTATTTTCAAACTCTTTCACCGATGCCCATTTACGGTTAATGTAATATTTCCTGATGGCAAGAACAGACCAGTTGGATTTTAAAAGAATTGTTTTGTTTAAATCGTACGAAATTACCAAATAGGCGTATGACGTAAAAATGTTGGATAAAAAAATCTTGAGATAGTTATCTTAGTTCTTTAGAGGCAATAGCAATCCAGATTCAATATATAGAAATGTTGTTCGTGCAGCCATATGAGAACATTGTTAAACAAGTTGTTGTGAGCTTATCAGTTGTCCTTGTCATCATTTCAGTGGCTAATGATTCAGGTTCTTCATCATTATCATTTCCATTATATTTAATTTTGAATTACAATTTTCAGGACAGAAATCGGACTGGGATATACAGGTATAAAGTTGTAAATACATACAGTTATATTCTGCGAAGTTATAATGGTTACTTAACATAATTAGATACCACCAGATAGACAACCATCTTTTGTGTGATTGATAATGCAGGCTCATATCACAACAGTAATCTGCATCGAAGAATGATCAAGCACAGCTTTCATTAAATAAATGATTTTTATTAGATGAGTTTGAAACATGCATAAATTATGCACTAGAATGAACGGCAAAACATCTATTCTTTATTTCTGTTATTGGCCTTGAATGCACCTCTGGGAAATTACTGTTTCTTTTTCTGAAATAATAATTATACGTGGTGAAAAGAAAAGTTTGTCCTTACTGGAGATGATTTTTTAATTAAATTGTTTGCCAGGGGAACACTTTAAAGCTTTCTCTGTTCTAGCACAGCTGGTGTATCCAAATTACATCAAAACATTGCTTTGATTTTCCTCTTGCAGATCCTGCAACTTGTTTTCTTCGTGGAAAATGTTAGAATTGAATTTTTTTTTTTGCCTGGAGGTAGAAAGAGCAGCTAGCACACAAACCAGACAGATTATGGTTACAGGAAAACTCTCCAGTGTCACCGCGTTCGGAATAGAAATCTGTTACAGCCGAGCACCAGGAGACACAGCCTGGAGGAAGTGTCCAACACCAAATCTGTAGCAAATACATCAATTTTTATTTATTTTGTTTGTTTTGTTTTATGCTCGACTGTTTTGAAACTAGTCATTAGAAATCGTGTCGTTGTCTGCAAGAACATACTTAAAAAATCGGATATATAACGGTAAAAATGTCTGTCTGATATTTTTTTGACTTACATCCTCCACCCCCTTCCCCTTTCTCTTTACCGCCCCACTTTGGCCGAGTAAAATAAAATGTTTCATTACTTGTAGAGACACAGATAAACATATCGCAGTTTGGGCACTGAGGCCCTATTAGTGAAAAATGAGTGATAAATAAGTAGTTAGATACGGCAGATAAACTTGGTGTGTAGGCCTCTCTATGCATGTCTATTTACCAAGAGTACCAATACATAATGAATAAATAAGCTAATAAAGAAATCACAATTCCCGTGAAGGATCCAATAATGTTACCGAAAGCTCAAGCATCCGAATCTGACAGAAATTGATATGGATTCCCAGCTTAAAAGCTCGGAAATTCCGTAATTTCCCACGTGTTTTTATGTACGCCGCCTGGCGCTCCAGTTCCGGACAAAATATACAATCAGATGCCTGATCAATTATTTACCCTCAGCACTTTCAAACATTTTCACTGGGGCCCATTTGTGTGTCATTGATGTTTCCCTAAGTGCAAGAACAGACATACTGTCTGCCAGAAAATATTTAATGCTTCATTAAGACGTTGTTTTTTTTTTTCTGGTTTCAAAATAACTTGTCTTGAGGTCATAGACTTAAATGTTGACAGGAAGCGTTCACAAGCCTTAACAAACAAAAATGTGCAGAATTCTTCAAATAATACGTACGTATCCGCTTCTCAGCCAAACAGATTACCAAAGAAACAAGCAACAACAACGAAATTCCCATTCCATCTACTGTTGAACCTTCCTATTTGTTAACTAATCCTTTATACAAACTTTCAAAAATAATATCGACTGTCAATCTCTTCCTAAATCAGTTATTATCAGTGTTGTCATTGTGAACACCGGGCTACAAGGACAATACTGTTAAGCAAAATAACTTTCATTTCAATAACATTACGATATAAAATCCATTCCTACTGACCGAAGCAGGTCACAGGTATATGTGATCACATGAAAAATTACTTTCAGTTTTGCACAAAAAATGGTGCATTGATCAATCAAGCCTTTATAACTTCTTAAATGTTTACCTATTTTATAGATTGTACAGTTTGAAACTGGAACTGAATCCGAAAATCGAAGAAACACAAACATCTGGCGTAACACCCATCATCTCCTTTAGCCAAAACGTTGCGAAGAAAATTGGTTTAAAAACTAGATTCACATTAATTGATATCTTCACCTGATCACGGGGTATAAAATGTCAATACATAATAAACATTTATATAATATAAATGTTGATGGCGTTTAAATTTTGAGGGACTGAAATTCTGAATCTTCTTACTTTACTGCGGTACGAGTCCATATTTGAGGACAAATATTCCAGCCTTTTCCCCCGATCGCTGTTTGTCTATTTTGGCAATGAATAATTCTTCGCAAAGCTGGGCTGTTTCCGTCACCGTGTGATCTGTGCACCCAAGAGAATGGAACCAGTCTGTGATATTGATCCAGACGTGCGTGGGCGAAGATGATCTTCTTATTTGTCCCTATCTGAATTCACCTTCTGTGCCGTTATCTAGCTGGTTAAGTGGTTTTAAACGGCAAGCATTGGGTATGTGGAGTAGGCCTACGTCGTTATGCTGAATCGTGTGATACAATGCTGAATTTCTCAACGGATTCAAAGGGGATGTCAGTGTCGGTCGGTCTGACAAGTTAATTCTCGAGGGATGGTGTCAAGTGTTATTCAAGCTATAACTGTTCTTCCCATGATAGACGCGGAGAAAACAAAACCTGTCACGCTGAAGGCATCTTTTGAAAACAAATAATAATACTACAGAATCAGAACCAAATCTGAATTTTAAGTACTTCCATAAATAAATTGTAATATGAAAACGCTTTGTTACTAATATTTGTATTGTGATTATTAACAAGCGTATAGGGTTAATCATGGGCAAATTTTGACTGGCTGTTTCTGATGTTTGTTGTCTCAAGAAATGCTTCACAAACTTCACATTTATAAAACTACAATAGTTGTTAAGATTTGAGGGAGCGGGGGTAACAATGCATTGTATTATTGCCCTTGTCAGTCTTTCAGATCTAGTTTTTCCCAAAGCTCTACCATCGATTGGTTCACTGATAAAAGTAGTTTTGCTTCAGAATGATGCCAGTTGTTGTAAAGATTATTAAGTAAATAGATCTGATAAGTAGGTTGCACAGACTAAGGGCATTCTAGCATTGACAGATCAATTCTTAATCTGATATGCAACCTCCCACGCGAATAACCGATTAAGCTTTTAAAAGAACTGGGGAATGTTTGGGCATGACACATTCTGTTTCCCTGACAACAGTTGTGTCCAAATTTGTCGTGTAAGGTCATACGTCGACACTGTATAGCGGCCTCTAATCGATAACCAGAACAGAAGAGAGCAAATGACATTTAATGCATCAAACCAAGATGGCTGCCACCGCCAGGCTACCACTAGTCCACCATCAGATGAAACAAGAGAACGATTGCTGTGATCCAGAGAGCCATGGCATCAATAGTTGGTAGGAAAGAAGAGAATAGTCTTCAAAAGTGTAAAACCCAAAGTATACTTCGACTAAAATGTACGCCAAATAACATTGCCTGATCTACAAAGAATATTGGCCTAATTTGATCATGAAGCTGGGGAAAGTAGAGCAATTATACTGAACACATGACGATGGTCTCCTTATTCAGACATATATGCAGTGATGAAGACGACCACCAGTGTGTACTGGGACAAAAAAAGCTTCATTGCAAAAATATCTCATTTTCACAATCAAACTCAATATTATCTGGACAAATTCAGGGGATAAAAATACTGTAGTGGCATCATGAAAACACTGTATACGATAATTTAACGATCATGCTCTGTTCACGAGCTTTGAGAAGGTTCTTGAAACCTAAAGCTTTGGGTGAAGGACGCAAAGATCCATCATGTTATTTTCTGACTGCACAGAGAATAAACATAAACGGTAGAAAAAACAACACGACATCATTAAACCATTATTTTCGTGACTCTGTATCGATTTTTCCGAGGAAACACGAAGTTGTTTTGACATTCCAACTCTCTCATTTCGGAGCTGTCATGGTGCCAAGCTCGGGTGACATCAGAACAATGCAGCATCTTCTACCAAGTAGTACCTATGTAATTATTTTAAATGCCACCATTCCCGACGACACCGACATAAACAACGACAAAAAACAGATTGAGTTTTTTTATTGATTTTTTTTATTCCACCAGCTCATGTTTTAAATATAACGCCCCTTAGAAAGAGAAAGGTTCGTGCGGTATTAGAGCTATAAAAAACGACAATGATGGGCAGAAACGAAAATGCTCGCCTCTCATGCCAAGGGTTCCGGGTTCTAAACCCGGGCAGTGCAGGCATGTTGGAAAGTGGATTTTTCTCATATTTTCAAGTCCCTGGTCCTATTGGGGGGTAGGATCGAGTAGTTCTTGGAAATTGGATTTTTCTCATATTTTTAAGTCCCTGGTCCTATTGGGTGGTAGGATCGAGTACCTAGTCTTCTCGGATAAGGACGAAAAAATTCGGAGGGCCCGTGTGCACGTTGCGCACGTTAAAGATACCTTGGCAGTTGGAAATCGTAAAGAGCAGGCCGAAAGGCCGCTGCCCGGGCAAAATTGAAATTAATAGATTAAAAATTTATCCATATCATTTCCCCCCCCCCCCCCCCCCCCGCCAGAACAAGAAATAATAAAACAAGTAAAGTGAGGTGTAAATGCCAAGGGCAGCGAACCTCCTAAAATAAAGACCTCAAATCAGAAACGAAATTGGTTTTCATAAACTAACAGATTACTCTCCTTAAGGTTGAAAAACTTCTGTCCACAAGGAAGACAAGTGTTTTGTAGAAAAAAAAAAATGTAAATGTATTAACAGCTGCACCCGCTCCACCCCCCACCCCCCCCCCCAAAAAAAAACAACAACAACAAATTAATAATAAATCAGATTACCTCAATTTTCGTGCGTCTCTGATGTCACTTTTTATAGCTCTTACAATTTACAGTCTTGATGAATGTAAGAGCATCCTGTACACTGAACGCCAGCCAAGTGGTAGGAAATAGAATATCCGGAGAAATATTGTGCAATTCCTTGGTTTTATGGCTCAGTTACCATTTATCTACAAAGTAGCAAAACTGCAGCCATCCCATCATTGTAATGGTTCTGTCGTATTCTGTGATCTCTTTTAAGGAACGACCTGAATTTAACTCACTTCTGTGACAGACAAGTACGTTGCCTACATGGTTATGTTGTCATTAGGTACAGATCGGTTACTCAGAACTTGAAATTGGAACCCCCCCAACCAACTTTCGACGGCGAGTACAAAATTTAATGTTCGAGAGCGAAGGTAGACACCAAAACATCAACAAATAAAAAAAACAAACCGTTTATACCAGAGGAACTGAAATTGTTCACGACACACAAAAAAATTACCGGTACTGGAAGCCCTGCATCAGTATCTTGATGTTAGAGAGAGAGAGAGAGAGAGAGAGAGAGAGAGAGAGAGAGAGAGAGAGAGAGAGAGAGAGAGAGAGAGAGAGAGAGAGAGAGAGAGAGAGAGAGAGAGAGAGAGAGAGAGAGTCAGAGTCTGATACATGTAGTCTAACGATGAAATATCTTACGACAGTGTAAAAAATTAGCTTCATCAATGAGAAAGAGAAAAAGTGTGTCTATGTGTGTGTGAGAGAGAGAGAGAGGGAGAGAGTAAGAGATAGAGACAGACACAGAGAGAGGGGGAGGCAGGGTAGTAGCCAGAAGTTCTAGATTTAGAGCAGACCCATTTTCAAATTAAATTACCCATTCATTTACAAATTCATAATCTAACTTTAAAAAAAGGGGGGTCTGGACCGCAAAGAAATTTAAGCAGCTCAGCTATTCTAAGCTGATTCTGAATCGTGACGTAACAAACCATTTTGAGAAGATCGATTACCGTACCACATGTATAATATTCATATAGGGCCTACACCAGTATCATCTTCATCATTTTTTGGAAGATCCAGAAGGATTTTCTGTCGGCCAAAGATCGATTGGGGATTTTTGAATGTACATGTATTAGCTGCTGGTAGCCAAAGATTGCATTGTGTTACTCACGCCCAGCCACAACCAAATAAGGTTTTAGGCCTGTGCAAACAAGATGGCAGTATAGAATTTCCTGGTCGAGAGAAATACGAGTGAGCTGAATGAAGGAAGATCTCTTAGATGGAGTTAAAGGCTGCCACAAAAAAGGGGTGATGGAATGTCCATTATTCAACTCGGTATTAAGGGAGAAGAATGGCGATATTTGTAGCAAAAGCTATTAAGTCAGTGCATGAGCTCTGAACATCTGGTACCTCTCACAACAACTGTCTCTCTCTGAAGAACATGTTTACATGCTGACCAAATTGAAATCAATATCAAACTGAAATAAAACCATGTTTTGAAACTGTAGATCTCAATGGTGTTCAATATTTAAATCCACGTGAAAGCTGAAATTATTAACGTTCCAACACTAATCTTGTACTGCATGCCCAAAAATCTTCCTCGCTGATGATTTGACGAAAGAGGAAACTTTTTTTTTTTTTTTTTTGTGATGTTAAAATGCTCATGCTATAAACGAGAATATCGATTGCCAAACAATGTCTGGGTTTCGTGAAAGCTGAAATTATTAATGTTCCAACACCAATCTTGTACTGCATGCCCAAAAATTTTCCCCGCTGATGATTTGACGAAAGGGGAAACTTTTTTTTTTTTTTAGTGATGTTAAAATGCTCATGCTACAAACGAGAATATATATTGCCAAACAATGTCTGGGTTTTTTGGCGCCCTCAAACGCTTCCACTAAACATTTTAGAAAAAAATCGCCAAGTTTTATCACTCTCCTTCTCGTATTTCACTCAGTTTTGCACATAGAAAAACAAGTGGGAAGAATCTCTACAGAGATGCAACCTTCCATAAATTTTACAACGTTAAAATGTTCGTGGATTTTCCAAGTTGCTTCTCCCTTCCCCTTGTGACAATAAGCTTTGACCTACTTGTGTCCAGTCCCACAATGGTGGTGAACATCCGGACAGGTTCATGCTAGTGATGATAAGACGTCATGGTTGCTCTACTTTGTTTAGTTCCATATCACTAGTAATGGGATAAGTGGAGCTTTTGTTTTCTTCATTCTGTATTTTTTAAATTGTGTGTGTGGTATGCAAACATTAAGCTATGTATTTTAGCCTAGCCTTTGTTAAAATAGTTCATAACATAACTACAGGTACTGTCACTATTTTCTGTTGTTATGACCATGGCAGATTCGTCACAATAATAATTATCACAATAACTAACATTCCACGCCATATCCTTCTTGTTCTTCTCTCATTTCTTTGTCCGTTATTTTTGTGTATTATCCGTTTATTTCATGCTCGCTCTCTGACTTTCACTTCTTATTCATTTGTTTCGTTATATTCATCTGTTTGAGACCATACACACCATCTCGTTTATTTCTCTCGGAAAAGAAAAAAGTTCATGATTACGGTACGTGAATTTATATCTCTATCACAATTTCGGTATCACTTAAGCTGTTCAGTGTGTCAGTCAGTGGCTCGGGAGAGTGGGAAGAGGAAAGTGAAACCGAAAGTAAATTACGGTAAACCCAAATAAAGGCTTGAGAGGGGAAGGGAGAGGTGACAGATGGTGAGGTATTGATAGATAGAGTGAATCTGGTTTATGTTTTGCAGAGCTTTTCGGATAGGATATTTCACCTCAGCCCACTCTGTTACGCCAAGATCAAAAGATTTTAGTAGAGAGACGCAAAGGAGAGCGATGGGCATCAATCGTCTGAGACCTCTGACATTTCATGGCATGTTGAATACAGCTGTGTAGATCTCTGGGCACCCCCCCCCACCCCTCCCCCACCAACCCTACCCCCAAAGCGCGGATAGTTAATGTAATCGATTTTTCCGAGGGTGTGCTCGCATTTTATGACATTTAAATGGCATCGAAGCAGACAATTCGATATGGTTCAAGCATTCTTCTTGGTACACTCTGTAACTCAAGAAAGTAGCTCATTTGTATCTATGTTCCCGCCCCACTTTATCTTCCTAAAACAGATCTTTATTTAAATACTAGCTAAAACGGATGTCGTACCCTGTCAAGTGGCGCAGAAGGGTTTTGTTCCTCATTGGTTATGGATTACCTTAGAAGCCGCTGTCAGTGACAAAAATCACATATACGGTAACTAGACACAATCAACTTCCTGGAGTTCTGACAGGGAAATGAAGACCGGACGGAGAAGAACATGGGGCAGAAAAAGAGAAGGGGGTCAGAAGAGGAGAATGGGTGGAAAATGGTAGAGAAGAAACGGCATATATCAGGGGTGGCCAAACTTGCTTAATGTAAGAACCACAGACGATCAACTTCAGATGTTCGAGAGCCACAAGATATGAATAAAATGTACACATACGTTTTTATTGTTACATACACATTTTGTTACAAACATTTTATATAAACATTAAGACATACATGTATGCAATAACATTTACTCATGTATCGCTAATTTGTATTAGTTTCAGTCATCATAAAGTACACATAATAATATACCAAATGTTTTTAAAATCCTGACAGATGGTTGTTTTAACAATACTAGACGTAATAAATACAGTAATGAACTACGGGAACATCTAAGAAAAACGTGCGGATGTCATAAACAAGTTATCTGACAAGATCAGAACATGTTGTTTATGCCTGGGTTTGTACATGAAATGAGGGAGCTAAACCACTTGACCAATTGATAAATAAATTAGGCCTGTATTTAATTCTTACAGTATGTGAACTGTGAACAAATCAATGTGAATGGAGAAAAAAAGTAAAAAAAACAACAACATAGCAACTTGACATGGTTTAAATTGTGGGAGCCCATCATTATTTCACTGACTCATGATTATCTAATCTGCCCTTAAATGAATGACAAATACAATCTTCAGTCAGTCACCCTGGACAAAAGTTGCTAAACTAAGCTACATATCAACCTCTGTTTCTTGGTGTCCATTTTCTGGACATTACTTTCAAAAGCAAATTATCTTGCCATTTTCTAATTAGTGCAGTTTACAGTTTACACAAACCGCATATTGAAGCCCAAAGAGCCGCACGTAGCTGGCGAGCACGGTTTGGCCACCCCTGATATATATTATTATCTATATTTATAAATAAAACCATGAGATTCGACGATAATAAATGATTTCAGTCCTGTTTTAGAGGTCGCAAGGATTTTGAATCACTTTAGCTGTTCAACATATTATTGGAAACGTCAGCGATTTGGAGTGAAATATATACATTGTATATCCCCCAATATCTCTCTTTGCTAATACAAACAAACAGGACTCTGTGTTGACTACCGCGCAGTAATTTCATTTCTAGGCATGCAATCTGTAATGATTTAAGCTTTTTTAAAATTATTATTTCTCTTTCATCCGCCCCCACCCTTTAGTCCTTAGTTTAGTAGAACACGCCATTCTCATTTGTGATATGCCATCTTTTCAAAAATTGTCCCGAAATGCTGAAAATCCTTATTTTGAAAAACTGTTTACAGTGCCAAGCAACACATTTGATTTCTGGCGTATTGAACGCCCCACTCCCCCTCTTCCTCCACCAAAGAAAAAAAAAAAAAGAACCAACAAAAATGCCTCAATCATGCCATTAATGCATCTGCATTATTATTCTGTCTTGTGAATTCAATTTCATTGTCGAGGGAAGTTGGCTGTCTGAACAAAATTTAGGAAAATTTAAGTTGCATGCAGGTCACAACGCTCTTGGTAAATCAATTGTTCTTTGAATCATATGCATATGAAAGAGAAATAAATGTACAGGTGGGCTCACAAACTGGGTAAAATGGAGAGAGAGAGAGAAGGGGACATGGAGAGAGACAGAGAGAGAACTCTTATCTCTTCTTCCCAGATTCCATTACGTAAACTAAGCAATCTCTGCATAATCAAACTCTTGGCTGAATTGGACGAGGCCAACAGGATTTCCATGTTCTCCCTCTCCGAAATTTTTAGATTCCCACGGGGGTTTCCAAATTTTCAACAATCACGAGATTGTGCTGGATGACACTTGGAATTAAGTGAGGAAACCAATTATTGTACAGCATTTGAATTACTCGAAATGCTTACCTTCAGATGTCGGGGGGTGATTTCTCTTGTTATGGCAGCTTCCTTCCTTTCCACGTCTGTGTCGGAGAGTGGGTAGATGACTTCTCCGATGATTTCATCACGCGAGAAACGGTCAAAGCTGAGGACAACGAAGTGGAGAGTGGTGGTGGGAATCTGATTACCGGTCACACCGTAGAAAGTGAAGGTCTCGTCGTACGTGGGAGACAGGGTCTTGCGGAGTACGCGCGTTTTACATTTGTGTTTCTTCTCAGGCAAGAGCTGCAGCTTGACATAGGGATCACAGCCTCCTAGACTGGGGTCACGGGGTGGCAGCTCCTCAGCCTTGATAATTGAGACCATGAGAGCACATTTTTGTTCGTCATGGGACACGGAGAAGGTCAAGTTGCCCAGCTTGGTTGGGCGCTCTGGAGAAATGACGTTCCTCTCTCGCAGAGCGTCCTCTTTTTCAGGAGTTGCACCGTCCTTCTCTTGTTCCACGTGCATTTCTGCTTTCACGCAGTGAGCTTGATCAGGGGAGTGGCCTGATGAAAAGCCCATCATGGGGATCCTTTCTAAGCCTGCATCTCCACCAGGTGGGGTTATAGGACTGGTGCCTTTAGATTTCATCACCTTGGTGGTGTTCCGGACATTCATGCTCTTCTTGAAGCTGCCGGAGTTGCTTTCCTGGAGTCCTTTCTTGATAGCGGACGAGAGTCGGTTCTGTGCGTTCTGCATGACGCGGCGCCGGTAACACTTGTAAGCCACAGCTGTCATTCCCACTAAGAAGACAAAACAGCCGAAGACAATGCCAGAGATGGCAACAGCTGAAACTGTGAAGGAAAAAAAACAAACAAAATAATTAGCTAATGTTAACGTCCATACATCTTAGATGAAGTAAAGCTTCGTTCAGGTAAGGTTTTAGACATGAAACGTCCATATAAATTGGATACACAAATTGTTATTGGAAAAATATTCAGAATTCTTAAACGAGAGAGAGAGAGAGAGAGAGAGAGAGAGAGAGAAAAAGAGAGAGAGAGAGAGAGAAAGAGAGATAGAGAGAGAGAGAGAAAGAGTAAAGCCTCCATATGTGTTAGACAAACTACAACTTTATACAAACAGGATACTAAAAATGGCACATCCAAAATAATAATAATAACAAAAAACAAAAATCCCGGAAAGATGAAAATTCCCCAAGGTATATGCCAGCGACTGGAATTATACATGATTATCCTGCTCATTTTGAAGTCATCATCATGTCTCCTGTGAGCATTATCTTGTCTTTATCGGAAACTGTAAATGCATTTCTCGTAAATGTCGCTATCAAATTTTGGATCAATTGCAGGAAAGATGACACTGCTTTGAATTTATTCTTCTGTTTATGTTCGGTTTGGTTGGACACGCAGTTAATTGAATGCAAAACTATTACAATTTTCAAATAAGAAAATGGTATGCCGCAAAATTCAAAGTTACCATGAGCACCAGCCCTAAGCTATTCACACTGGTTAACATAATAGATCTGCAACGTTCCATGTAACCTTAATTTTATATTGATTGTATCATGGCTGCATTAGTTACAGACTCTTTTTGTTATTTCCTTTGACACCATTAATTAATTTTGCCGTCTAAATTGTTTGTCTAATGACACTATGAATTACTGTTTTCCTTCATAATGTTTGTCTCATGACATCCTTAATTACTGCTTCCGTTTACATTGTTTGTCTTATGACACCAGTAACTACTTTGTCCATTTACATTGTTGTCTTGTGACACCATCAAACATCTTTACTGTTTACAATGTTTCATATGACAGCATTAACTATAATTATGTACTACCTACGCTGTTTGGCTTATAACACTTTTAACTATCCCTTACTATTTGCATGGTTTGTCTTGTGACACCATTAACTGTCTCAACCATTTACATTGCTTGTCTTAAGTCACCATTAACTACTTCTTCCATTCACATTGTTTGTCTTATGATACCATTAGCTATCTCTAATTGTTATGGTTTGTCTTCAGATACCACTAAGCACTTCTATTATTTACAGAGTTTGTCCTATCACCCCATTAATTTCTACCTCTATCGTTATGGCGTCGTTTGTAAGAATCACTCACTTGACTTCAGTATCTCGTATAGTGTTGTCACTTTCTTTTCTCAGAGTAACAATAATTCAATAAGAAATATATCTGTCCGACTTTTACAGTAGCAGAGCAGTAATCAACCCAAGATATCACACTACACTGTAGTCAAATTTACCTGCATTATCGCTCTCAAGTTTCATTTTTTGCTGTTGCTGCTCACTTGGTCTTTCAGTGCTAGACAAGAATACTCTGATAGCTCTGTTGTATTTCACTTGACTTAAGAAGGTAAATACGGAAAGTTTCTTTTCAGTGACCAGATTCTCCCGACGTCTTAAATACATAAAGCAGTTGTTTTTTGTTTTGTATTTACACAGGAAGACGTTTAGCAATGGAAGTGAATCTTTCCAGGACTGCCGTCAAAATACTGCGGTGTCCTTGTTTACAGAAAATTTATACCCCACCAGGCATTACGTCAATGCATAATGCGGCGGAAGTAATGATGCACTTTTTTTTTTTTGTAAATCAGAGAAAACCCCATACCAATTGTTTTACTGACATACATAAATATAGTGCACAACCATATTTAGAGAAAACAAGCCTGAGCGCTGACAGTCGGATCAATGTTTGTATATCCTGCTACCGTGCATGCGCAGTGCCGGGCTAATTTGCCCGCACGTCAGCTTACCAGGTATTTGCCGCTCTCTCGGGGATATCATTAACTACATGTGGGCGATAGTTCAACAAAAGGAGACTGACTTAACGTTGTTGATTTTTTCGCGTTCGATGTCTATTATTATTTCAATAGTTGGGTGGCTCGGTTCCGTGTGACGCAATGCGACATTGTTCTCTTTACCTTTATGACATCAGCGGAAATCCAGACGGTATCATTTTGATCCTGATAATAATATGCATTGTAGGGACAATCTAAATTGTGAAAACTTTATTCTCGTGACACGATGATGCGTATATGACGTACGCCGGAAGCTTATTTGCCTGTTTCCGTCGAGGATATCTACATACTTATTTGGCTATTGGGAAACTCCGCGCACTGCAATAGTCTTCCATTCTGTCACCGAGTTATGGCTATATTTGTCTGGGGTAGCCTTCAGCCTGGAGATTTACATCTCGTGTCACTGGTTGAACTTTTGTTTGCAATTTACACAGCAGGAATTTTTGAGTGAAGCAATTGCTGTTTGGTGATCGCCTGACAATGATATAGTGACAGTATGTACGACAGGAAATTGTTTCCAATATTTGATTATTATGACTGGGTAGATAGGCCACATCACGCCTCTAAGTTGTTTTCCCATGTGTCTCTTATATTCCTCATCATATTAAAGGACAATCCACGCTAGGGTATTGCTTCCCTATTCCTACAAACATCATTGGAGGGAGACCATACTCAGACAGAAACCGCCGGCAATTCTCAATAGATGACCTTTTGTGGGGAACGTTTGTTGGGGGGGAGGGGAGGGGGAGGAGGAGGGACCCATAATGTAATAATTTATAAGTGGCTGCCCTTGTACAAAAAGGTAGAACCTACAATTTAAGGTTATGATAGTAGGGGTAGAAGTAGTATGTTTGTAGTGTGCCAGAGAGATATACATTCATAAACTGAACAGTATATATTATTTCATGAAGCAGGAGTACTAGTGCAACTGTTTGGGTCAACAATGAACTTATCAGTGCTAATCATGACAACAGTCAAATCAATTACAACAGTAAAACGACCCCCCTCCCTCCCCCCCCAAATAAACTAGTTTTAATTTTATACTTATAACTATCTATCTATCTATCTATCTATCTATCTATCTATCTATCTGTCTGTCTGTCTGTCTGTCTGTCTGTCTGTCTGTCTGTCTGTCTGTCTGTCTGTCTGTCTTCTATCTATCTATCTATCTATCTATCTATCTATCTATCTATCTATCTATCTATCTATCCATCCATCCATCCATCCATCCATCCATCCATCTATCTATCTATCTATCTATCTATCTATCTATCTATCTATCTATCTATCTATCTATCTATCTATCTATCTATCTATCTGTCTGCCTTCTATCTATCTATCTATCTATCTATCTATCTATCTATCTATCTATCTATCTATCTATCTATCTATCTATCTATCTATCTATCTATCTATCTATCTATCTATCTATCTATATATCTCTGTCTGTCTGTCTCTGTCTTCCATCTATCTGCCTCGGTCTTTCCGTTCGCCAGTCCGTCTGTCTGCTTGATTGTCCGTCTATCTATCACTCTCTCTAGCTCTCATTGAAAAAAATAACAGCAACACACTCTATTATTCCCAAAAAGTAGAATAACCCACATGGGGGATAGGGGTGGGACTTGGCGGGAAAAACGAAACAGGTGTGATTTGGGTGGACAGTTCACAATAAAGTTGTTTGCTAAATCCTTAATTGATTCTCAGTCGTATAAAGAATCATCAAGGAATAGTCTCGATGTAACCAGAATTCCCCCAGTAATCAAGTCTCTAGACCCATGGATCCTTCGTTGCCATGGAGACACTTAGAAACGCAGAGACGAATGCTGGCCTGTGGAACTCTTCAGGAAAGGCAAATGCTCGCGGACGGGATCGATTTTCGATAGAAAAGCCATTTACATACCAAAGCAGCAATCAATTACATAGCCATCCTTTTTTATACCTTTTTCACTGAGCACTCTATCCTTCCAAGTTTTCCTATATACAGCTTTTCAATGTAAATTTCTTGTTTTTACACTCTCCACTTTCATTTTAGATTTTGAAATTCTCCTGGATATAACTATCCATCACACTCAACCATTTTCCCCCGGGCGAAATCATGTTTGTGGAAGAATAGATTGTGCAACCTACTACACCAGCTTATGCCCACCACAGACTAATAAAATACCCAGACTGGATGATCCCATTGTGTGACGTCACAAAACAGCGAAGGGTCATGAACCATCCGCCACATTAGGTTTACGTTTACGACCGACGCCTCAGCATAGCTACAATGTTGAACGACACCATTTTGACGCGCCTACTGAACGCGGAAGTTTGGTTCCGCACCAAGAAATTAATACATGTACCACCAATCTTGACAAATAAAAAGAAATTTCTACTACAGATAAAACTAGAATCGGAATTTCCCGAGCGGCGACCATGTTGGTTATACGACCGCCGCTCGGGAAATTCCGTAAAAAACGACACAGCCCGAAGCTCGTGTTTCCAGTCTGGTTAATTTATTAGTCTGTGATGCCCACAGAAATACCTCACGTGATATGTCAAAAACCAGAACTTCCTTTTTTCGAACAACACAACAGCAGCTGTGAGGACAGCAGCGGGGCCAGTAGCAACTGAAACCATGAATAGGAAGTAGTTTCATTTCCCACCATCGCACTCGCCTTATTGTTATTGTTTTCTGTTCTCGCTGCCCACTGAAATAGTGAAGAGAACTTTCCGCAATGAAGCTTAATGCTACAGGACTTTTAATAATTATAGAAGACACATGACTGTAGGCATTATCTGTCTACAAAATTTCCATGTGTGCAATGGAATGTTATACAAAAGTTACATTATAAACTCATACTGAAATGTTTGAGAATAATGTAAATGTAATAATTGGCAACAAGCTTTTAAACGTACAGTAGTGACAACTGTTACTGGGTGAATCTCAACCCTTCTTAAAAACCCTACACTAAGTTTGTGTCCCTGAACCGTACAGATTTAGAGTCTTGCTAAACAAGCAACGCGATGCATGCCACAGTTACAAGAAACAGTCACTTTTCTTCGGCCTGATTTTAGTCATATGATTACCTGAACTCCCGCACGCCAAAAATATTCGTAAATGTATTAATTCTTGTCCCAGTCCTCCATTAAGTTCTACAAGTCACATTTCGTACTTGGGGGTATTCAGCTGTGGCTGAGACGACGAAATCTGCTCCCGTATTTTCTTGTACTTTTTAAAATAAGATAACGAGAGAACAGAGTGATGATTCAGTCCCATAATAAATCCAGGATTATCTCATTATGCTAGGCCATTTGGACCAAGTAGCCAAAATACCCACAGAAATCTTTTTGTTGACAGTTTACGACCAACTTTCTAAAACATTACTGCGGACATTACACAAACCAAAGGTTATCGTGGCCAGCGAACCATACGTAGCCTAATCCTTACCCTTGCACTTTACCCCAATTTCACCTGTGCTAACAGAACCCAATTTGACCATATGGCCCAAATGGTCAGCTGGCTTAATTATTGAGCGTACTCTAAATTTAGATCAATCTAAAACTGTGGGAAAAGAATATGTGTGGGCGTGTGAAGTGTCCAAGGCACACCGTTACCAGCATTAACTTGCTGTCTTGCTGTAGTTATTGTGGATTGGTGTCATAAAAATAATCCAAAAATCAAAATGTCAAGCTGCCAGTGTATTGATCGGTCCCGTTGTCAGCATCGGCGCATGGCTCCATCTACAAACTCGGGGAACCTGATCATTAAATATTTTCTGGTAGTCTGTTATGCTGATTCATTTCCTGGGTCTGTTTACAGGTTCCAACCTGGCTTCGGTAACAGTAGAATGCCAGCTCTAAAAGTGTCATTCGGTTAGGTTTCAGTGGTTATTGGTGGACGTGAGATCATTGGTTTGTGTGTTGCAGGAGAGATGAACTGCTTGGCATGAACTCTAACGATGGCAGCAAATTAATTATTTGCATTGATAACAGCGCAGAAAACTGTTATGGTTTTTGTTCTCCATGGAGCGAGTTCGGGACATCAAAAGAGGTGAGGGCCCTGGCCAAACATCAGTCACAAAGATTATAAAAAGAAGACAATGGGCCTATATAAGACGTATGTAGATGTAAAGACAACGCGATAATGAAGCAGGCACCCACATGGGATGTCACCGGCAAAGGAAAAGAGGCCGACTGAAAGGAACATTGAAACGAACGCTATTGCGCGAGGCAAGATCTATTGGACTGGAATCCATGGAAATGATACATACGGTAGCACAGTATAGAGACGGCTGGCGGAGGATGCTTGGGGCCCTATGTGACATCCGACGGCACCGGAAGGATTCAAGAAGATTGGGCTTCGAAATAAAAGCTGCTTCAGCTGCATATTTAGGTCATGACTGATTTATTAATTGTCAATTCCAAAGACGGTACAATTCTTTAGCTGGACCATATGGAATATCCGCAGGATACCGCTGACGTTTAACCTTCCAGAACCCAAAGATCACTAAACAGAACAGCATTCGTTCATCTGGCATAGCAATATTTATGTCTGATTTTTAACTGTCTATTTCTTGAGACAGATAAAAATGTTCTACATTAAAATATGCAAATATGTAAAGAAAAGATAAGGCACTGAAATTGCAGTCAAATGTGATCGGAAAGTGCATTAAATTAATTTTGTCTTCTGTCAATCTCTAGGACCTTAAGGGTTGAGGAAAAACTGCTTTTCACTCACCAATTGTGATTTTGCTCCAAACATGTTTTTATACACTGACATTGATTGGTGGTCTTTCAGGGTGTAGAGACAACATTCTCATCGCAGCTGGCAACTTTTATGATATTTGAATGTGACGGAGTGCTGACGGAGTGCTACATGTGTTTGGGATGAGCTGCACTGAATCAAAACCGTTTTGACTGAGTGCGCCAGGTCTCTCTTTCCGCATTTGGACAGTTTTGACATGCCCAGTTTTCAGACTTGCGACAGACTTGCTTGTCTCACTCGACCACATCGCCCCGTTCAATTCCAGGGTCCACAACCTACAGTAAAACAAACTCTATTCAGTTTTGACTCAGTGCACCATCAGGCTAAGGCCAAACCGCACATGCACAAAGCTAGGGCCTGTTGCTTTTTTACGAGCTGAAGCTGTGATGACAGCACACTACAATACAGGTCACCAAACAAACGAATGGGAATTACATTTCTTTCTTGTCCACACCTCACTTAAGACTTACTTTTCGATGATGTTAATCGAAGAAATCAAAATATCACTCATCGCATGCTGTTCTTCTATAAATTTACTCTTTATTTTATTAATTATAACACAATTCAAGGTTTGGCACATTAAGTATATCATAAATATCATAAATATACACATAATACTTTCCAGATTGTCCAATAATTCTCCTGTGTATTGCCCAGTTAAAATCTTCATGTCTTCATCTCTTCTGTCGCTTTGATGCCGGCCATCTAAACGTTCATTTTCGTCAAATCACAAACTGCGGAGCATTGGAACAAGTCGCACAGATATGGTTTTAAGAAAAGTTGAAGACCAGTGCCCAGGAGCTGCTTCTGATTATTGCAAAACACTGTGATATATAAATTGAAAAACGTCACTAGCAAAGATTATTAATTACTTTTTGTTTTAACATTTTATGATTTATTCTTAGCGATATTTGATTAATTTGAAACAAATGTCATTACATGGCATCTAAATATCAGCAGCAGACGGTTGCTCTCGCCATCCTTGAAGGCTAACATCACAATAATTGAATAAAGCGCAATAGATGGAACTTCCTTTTAACTTTGCAAGCTGAAATACTTTTCAGTAAATGTAATTTCTAGTCCTTGTGTCAAAATTTGTTGTTTCAAATGCGCTGTGATTCAGTGTAATTAACAGGTTTCACTTTCATTTTCTGTGGACTTCCCTGAATCCCCTTTCACCTATTTTGTTGACACATTTAGTGGCGAGAGCCACTCCAGAGCTCTTAACGCTTATGTATTATTCAGACAGAGTGCTTTAGTGACGCCCGGGTCCGATGATGTTGCGAAGCTATGAAGTGAAGCAAGATTCTATGATTTTTTCCTGTTTAATACGTGTTACCAACTCTTGGAAGACCAGAGAACATTCCATTTTTAACTTGATAAGAACTGTAGTGTTTCCAATGACAGCAAACAAGGAAACAGTGTCCCGCCCAGTGAGCGCATGAACTTCAGGGATGTTCATTGATGCC
The DNA here is from genome assembly GCA_963931925.1 of Onchidella celtica. Classification (NCBI taxonomy): domain Eukaryota; kingdom Metazoa; phylum Mollusca; class Gastropoda; order Systellommatophora; family Onchidiidae; genus Onchidella; species Onchidella celtica. The sequence goes on from OZ007567.1 coordinate 39,370,918, forward strand.
TTTGGGGATGCTGACGTACAGTATTAACGGACATGACATTACCTGTTTGCGATAATGCCTTCGTGAAAGGTACTATATTGACCAGGATTCCATGCGTTTCCGCGTGCAGGATGTTAGCGAGATATAGCAGTGCGTCTGTGTCATCTGAGTTGACTTTAAATGTTAAGATGCCCAACACTGATTTCCTGAATCACGTGATATGCCACGATAACATCAGCTTTCTCATGATTGACGGATGTGTGCTGAATTCCACCTCCCATTTGTATAAGTTAAGGGTCTGGGCCTGTGATCATGAGATATATATGTACTCTCAGAATGCAACATAGACCTCACCTGGCTGATAGTCACCTGTCTGGTTTGCTCTTCATACGTAGCAACGGTGAGCACAAGGGTCTGCCGGGGAAGCGACGGCTCTTCGTGGGGAAGGGGAGGGTAGCATACAGTAGGACTTTCTACTTAATTTGAAACATTGGTCGAAAACCACATGCATAACACATGCATTCTCATCAAGACGGATAAGTCCCTTCACCGCTGAAGTGATAAAGTCAAACACTTTGTTGGGGAAACTGGTCGTGGCATGGGTCCACAGGCAGCAAGGATGTCTACCTCTGACACTCCATGGTCAAATTTTCAGCAGAAATCTTGCACGCTTTGTTTCAACACTGACTTTGCTGGAAGATTGCATTTCCACCATTTCACCAAAGCGATATGACGACAGTGAGTGAGTTGTCATGAGAACAAAGTCTCTATTAGTAGGCCAGAAACGCGTGCATAGTTGAATTCGGGATCAATATGTACCTCAAGAGTGGAAGCTGTATCCCTGGCTCTACCGTGAAATGGCACAAATGTGTTCTCACAACTGCAGATGACAACTCTCTTTTACCCAGTATTCTACGAACTCTTGCAAAAATTTCATTTTTATTTCTAATGATGAAAGAAAAGTACAATCTTTAAAATATTTATTGCTAAAAACGTAAAAAGATAAGCAATGCACTTTAAGAAATTTGTTTTCCCCCTACTGTAAAATTTGTCTCTTGCACCAATACAACTTCATATGTGGTTACATAACTTGGCCACGGATACGTTTATTAGTTTTGTCCTGAAGCCTTTTGGGGGGATGGGTGTGGGGGTGGGGGCATTTAGGTCGTTTAATGAAAAGATCTGACCAAATGCTATGCCTCACACACCGCTTACGATGCACAGCATGTCTACTGGAAAAAAAAACATCTTAACGAGGCCAGGATGAAGCCATGTATGAAAAGCAGGTAATGCAGGCTGCAGTGTGCGTAGCTGTTGTGATCTTCCGCGAAAAGCGAAAACTATGGCAGCATCCTCCCACCGCAATCAAGTTAATGAAGAGGCCTTCTGCCCCTCCCCCCCCCCCTGCTTTCTGCCCAAGCAAAAGCAGTCATGATAAACAGTCTCTGCGAAGCAGTCTGCCCATGATCGTGTCGTTCATTGACATCCCACTTTTCTGTTCAAGCATGTCTAGGGTCCGCCATCCTGCGAATTTAGTGAATTTGGTGGTGAGTCCTGATCTCAAGAGGTCTTTAAGGACTGATCTCAGTGCATTGCTTGCTGCAGGTTTGTCATTTAGTTTATCCCTCCTCCTGTTGGCTAGAACTGTGCCTCATTCAGAATTTCCCAAGATCGAATAGTATCGTGTGCAAGATCATCGATGTTGTGACGTCACAAGATGGAATATCAAAGGATCGCTAGTGTTGCAGTACCGTGAATGCCTGGTATCGGTGCCCACGAAGACGTTACTGATGATAGCGAAGCATTTTGGCCTCTCATAAAAAACTCTCGACTGGCATAAGGTGGCATCAAACTGAACTGAGATCAATTATCTGACAAACCAATTCAGCGGTAAAATTGTCAATACTTTCAAACGCTAGGCTCAGATAGCCTTACAAAGAAGCCATACTCGAACTATATTGCATCAATTTGAAAATAATTTGTTGTTAAAGAGGTAACAATGGCACCGAGAACACCCAAACGTAAAATAATTGGTGATATATTAAGAAAACTACAGAAATTTATCACAGTGTTGTTGGTTATTCTTAGTCCTCAGAATGGCGGAGCGGGAAAATGAGCAATATAATTCTTAGTTACAAAACATTTTACGACGTTTAGAAATTCTAAATTTACATTCTTGGGGGATTAATGTTATAATTAGCAAATTAAAAAAATGTAGCATCTTTCAAACACGTCAGTGGTAAAAATATTGAGTGAATACAATATTAGTCACTGTAAACATTGATCCGAAATAATGCATTCGAAATTTTCAGATTTTTTAATGTGTACAGAGTTCTGGATTGATTGATTTGCAGAATAATGAAAACATGATACATCTGAAGCTTTCAATTCCTGGTCTGTCTATTTGAGAATACGTGTGGAGAGTATCAGATCTTTTGGTAGAAAACCAAGAAAGTAGTGAATATTTTCTTACCTCACCCCCTTTAAAATTGAGCTATTATTATCTAAGTAAAATTGGGGATATAATCGAGCCCAAATACGAAATGCCACCCTTTAGCCGATTATATCCGGCAGTTTCTTAGATCCAGGGGATCACTTTAAATGAAAATACAACAAACAGAAGTATATTTTTCTGTGTCAAGTTCAATGCTTATTTGAAAAGATAGAGCAAGTTGCCTCCTCCCCCCGACCTTTGGCAGCTTGTTTTTTCCTTTTTTCCCGAATAAGATTTAGAGAGTCACCACTATAGCTCGCCATGTTCCTTGATCTTGGAGTACGTGTAAAATGGTTGGCGGGTCAAAGTTCAACTCTAAACGCTTTCAACCCATATCTTGTCTTGTACATTTTTGTGTGTGTGTGTCTGTCTGTTTGTTGTTATGGTGTCTACTTCCATGTGACCAGTAGGCAAATTTCGAAAACTTTTAGTAGTAAACACTTTTATTTTAACACTTCACAAATTGGGGCAGGGTTCAAAATTAATAGCAAAGGCCTAGTGAATGTTGAACTAGCTCCAGAGGACCTGGTTTGGTTCATCAGAAACTCTAGAAAACAAGCACGGAACTGATTACCGGTACTAGGCGGCCGTTTGGTTGAAAAGTGATCAATCTCATGGAACGAAGACTTTTGATGTATTGTTTTACGTACTGGTAGTTAAATTTCTAAGGCCAAAAGTCGAAATCTTGGCCGATACTCGTATTAGTTCTCACCAAGATAGAGTGGAAGTACATGCTGTCTACTGTGAAATCCGCTAAAAACTAGTTTCATTGCAACATTTGGGATTTTAATTTTTTTGCGGCTACCCGCATTGAAGCAGCAAACAGGAAAAGGGAGAGAGAGAGAGAGAGAGAGAGACAGACAGACAGACGGACAGACGGGAGGCAGACAGGCAAACAGACAGAAAGGCTGACAGAAATTCACGAAATATCATAAAAACCACAGAAAAACTGTGGGGTCGCAGCAGGGCTATAAGCGAAGTCAAAATTGGGCAAAAAGAGTCTTTTATTGTTCGTTTCTTGTTTTTTTTTTCACTTGAAAAAGGCGAAAGCCGAAAATTTTGTGTATTTTCTGTTTTCTCTTTAGTTTGCTTTGTATTGTTTGGGTTTTATTTCTCACGCGGGGTTTTGCAACATACAACCTTTTCTTTTTGCCCAATTTTGACTTTGAGAAAGGTAGACAGACAGAGCAGTGTCCTACCTAACCATGACCAAAGTTGTGGGATTTCATACTATATTTGTATTATTGTGATCTTAGAATTCGAGGTATTTGTTTACAAAGGTTGAGAACTGCTTACTTCGGATGGAATGGAACCATATCTCAGAAATTTATGAATCATTAGAGTTCCACCCTTGACGGAGGAAGGAGGCAGATATGGCCCATAAATAAAAGAACGGCCCAAATCCATTTTTAGTTGGAAACTGAGGGAACTTGATGAGCGTATACATGACCTCCCACTCTTTTAATGGAATTTAGGTCTAAATCTGCGGAAGCGAAATAAATGAATTTTTCCCTGTCATTTCTCTCAGCCTACTACTTATTCAAAGAAAAATAAAAAAAATTCGGTCTTCTCAAACACAACTGAAGTAGAGTTGGGTCACTCTGTTATTCATAAGCCAAAATTTCAGGCTTCAATGAAAACGTGAGGTTTTATTCTATTTTGAATAGTAATTAAAGAAAACAGATGCTTTGAATGAAAGTGTTGCCAAGGAAGATTCCAGTTCTCATAACACTAAATTTTAATATTGAATCTGGAATTTCATGAATGTTTCCTTCCTGAAAGTTTACATGATATCTTGTTAAAGATAAAACAATGATCTTTCATGTGGCTTCCTTTCAAACTACATATTTAAACTGATGAGATGGATCTCTTGATCTCTTGCCCTCTTCTGTGCCCTAGTGCGGCCTCATCATTAAATCGAGATTTACTCAGGTCGCTTGGATCTAACGAATGTAGTTAGCCGGCCGCAGCAATGTTTGCACACGGCTTGATCACCGTCTGCTTGTCGATATTCCCTGCATTCCCGAGGGGAACACCGCCATTATTGACACACTAGGAGTATTTGTGATGCTAGACTGCTGGCGTGTGCTCTGTCGGAAGATCCGATGAAGGCAACAGTAAATGTGGCAGACAAAGGGTGAACAGGCACGAGAGATGAAGGACAATGGAAAAAAAACAACAAATAACAAGCAAAAGAAACACATCCCTCGAGGCAATGAAGGAGAAAGAGAATGAACAAGAAGACGAAAATGAAGAAGAGAGGCAGACAAATTAAAAAAAAAAACGAACTGAAGGTGACGACAGCGGCAATATAAAAGAAGACAGAAGGATAAACGACTAAGTTTAAAGAGAGAGAGAGAGACAGAAAGAGAGAGAGAGACAGAGAGACAGAGAGAGAGAGAGAGAGAAAGAGGAGGAGAGATAGAGACAAAGATAGAAAGAGAGAGAAACCGAGATAAAGGAAGCATGAGAGAAAGGAGAGAAAGAGAACATGAGAGAAAAAGAGAGAAGGAGAGAGAGAGAGAGAGCACAGGGGATAAATTTAAACAGAAAAAGAACAACATAACAAAATGGTGACAAAGGAAGAAAAGAGAAAACTGTTGCCAATTCCGAGTCCCACTGGCTAAAGCAAGCCGATATGAACTAAATACGTGTAATAGGCATCGAGAATAGCCCAGATGTCACTGTTTAATACACCGTAACAAAAAACTGCGGTCACTGTTTCTCGTTTTACAACTTTTGTGAATTCAGTTTATGAGACTTTCAGACTCTATTCAGCATGATTTGATTATTGTTTTATTCTGCCTCAACGCCGAATAACTAAATCCAATCGAAGCAGTGAAGCATAACGCAATAACAACAGCATCAACGACACTTATTAACTTTGGGATTTTCACACGTGTATTTAGACTATTCGGGGTAAAGTTCGAAAACATATTTGGCATGGTTTACCCTTTATATATACACACACACACACACAAAATGACAAAGATTGAACAACAACTACAGTAACAGAAAAACCGGAAAATGGCAATTTCACATGAAACAATCGAACTGAACATTAAAAACAGCAGTAAGAAAACAGTCAGGATGAAAAAGATGCAGGAACTTCTGTCAGTGTCATTTTAAGTATAGTACCGTACTTCAGGGGGGTCAGAATGAAAATGTAAAATTTGCATCGTTATCGTTCTTAACGGAGAGATAAATACTCCCATATCTTAAAAAACATACATTTTCAGTAGCGTATATTCTGTGTTGCTTTCTTTATAAATTTATGCCATCATATGGCAAAAACGTCATATCCTGCCATTTGCTATACGGCATTACTTGGCTGGCTCTCCCTCTCACGCTCGGTTAGGTATGTATTATTACGCGCACGATTCTTTGGTACCGTCAAGTCCCAAGCGGCCTCATGGTATCAGAGCCCAATGGAAGTAGGGAAGTCAGGAACCAGTAAATCTAATGTAATCTAGACAGTAGACTGAATTTATCATTTATATGTAAATATGAAAATATTTGTAAGTTGTATTATACTGTATTTTATTATAATTATGTTTGCACATAGTGCAGCCGTTCACATCACATCAAGGAACGGGGTAAACGTCACAACAAAGCCATATTGAGATATGATGTCATGATCAATGAGGTACGACCTACTTTAGGAAAATATGTCTAAGTAACAGAAATAAAGGGGTGGGGCCTGGGGCGAGGGGGGGGGGATATGCCTAGACCAATGAAATTGTTAACCCTTAGATGACAAAAGTCGAGAAGAAACTGTTCAAATGAAAGAGATTAATGACAGCTAACTGTTATTAAATGGATCAGAGGAAGCAAGAATAATGAAAACAACATAACATGTAAGAAAAAAAAAAAGGAACAAAAGCAACTAGGAGAAAACTATTCAAGCAAACAGGCGGTCTCTATTAACAATAGAAACACAAATACCGGTTTATAATATGTTAAGCCAAAATTCACCCCAAAGATAGCACATGAACCATGATTTTTAAAAAATGGCGATCTGATGTCAATTATGCGCCTTGCGACAGAATTTTTTTTTTTTTTCTTGGTTGAGTTTGCTGCCAACGTTCTTTCAGCTCACCTGTCCTGATACGAACTACCGTACTATTCGTTAACTTGAGTTTCAGTGATGTAAATGAAAGTGGTGGCAAATCTGTGGGCATGGTGAACAAGGACCATACCAATGGCGACCCACCCTTGTGAACAAATTGTGTCGTTCGACGATACCCCCGACTTCTCAAATTAGGTGTAAGGGATAATGAAAACAGTAACTACGATAACAATTTTCATGATATATAGTGAAATACAGTGACTTCTTCAGATTTTTGCCATATTAAAGACACGACAAAGAAACAGAATATTTAGATCATACTTACGATGTACAGAATGTTGGACGTGATTTACAGCTACCATTTTGCTTCTGTTGAGTTTGTGGCGTATAAATTCAGTTGGGACTCCTTAAGTATAATCGTTTGTAAACAGTGCCAAAGTATAGGTAAATTCTGTTTAGAATTCACCACTACATGTTGAAAATGCCAACATCTTTGGGTTCTCAAAAATGGCGTCTGTAAAAGTGAATGGCGCTATGGTTGGGATTGACAATATTATGCGTGACGTAGCGAGGGAAGAAGCGAGACGATGGGGCAGGTTCTCTGGAACCAATCGATACCGTGAGGATGGAATAAAGAAAATATCGAACCGGGCCTGCGCTGGGAGCGTTCGCTAACTGAAACTACCGCACGTGCGGGAAACCATGAGAAATTAAGAAATTGAATTGTAATGGGCAGTGAAGACTTTCAGGTTCTGCATAAACAAGTGTTTATGTTTTGTAACTTCAAGATGAACGCTAAAATGATTTTCCCCTATTGGATTTTTCTGAGATTTTGAATTGGCATAAATGGTTCATGGCTGGCACTGTTCAATATCGCTACCACCACAGGCTTTCCATCGTTTGCCGTGACGTCGCACAAAGAAGAGAATAGTCGATTGGTTGGTTAAAAGTGCTGGTGGCGTCCCGGCATGTCCTGGTCTGCCCCCACAGAGTCCTTGATCACATTAAATAATTAATTACCGCTGGGGACGTGCTGATGAATGGCGCTCACCGCACGAAGGAACGAGATTATCGTTATGATCGACAGGTTGTAACTTAGGTCAAAAGGAGGTCTAAACGACTGTGAAATATAGAGCGACATTGATAGTGATAGGGTTATGGGCTCAGTTTCGGTGGAGGTAGAGTGATCTCGATGGAAACTGATAAATAGATCAGGTTACTACAGACCTCGGTATTATTATTACATGTATTATTATTATTATTATTTGGGAAGGGGGTGGGGGGGGGGAGGGGGGGAATTCATTTTATGTGAAGTTAATGTCCGTCATTTCGGTCACTGATTGCCAGAGCACATTTTAGGGAAAATATGCAGTATTCCTTTCCCAAAGTGTTTCACTGTCTGTTTATATGGAGTCGGATTCAGGTAAAAGAGAGCGATCGATGAACTAGAGTTTGTCTCACTTAGTTAAATAATAGTAATGAGTTTCAGTTTTACAAAGATGGGAGCGCAGAAGTCTATCCGGCTGTTAAATGTCCTTTAATTTCGGTCCCTGCCTATAACATTGTACCCACACATACTGTGCCCAGAATGGGATGTGTAAGTGTTGTGTAAAACTGTGACTGGAACACTTTTGAAAATGAATTTTTAAAGAGATAGTTAATGTAAACAATATAATAAGCAGCTCCATTGGAAGTGATAGAAAGTTGGCAATTGGCATGGAAAAATTCTTCTAAAAGATAAGAAATCACAAAGTTTCTCTCTCTCTCGCTCTCTCTCTCTCTCTCTCTCTCTCTCTCTCTCTCTCTCTCTCTTTCTCACTCTCTCTCTCTCTCTCTCTATATATATATATATATATATATGTGTAAATATATATTTATTATATAATTATATGTCTGTCTATCTGCCTGCCTGTTTGTCTGTCTGTCTTTTGAAACAACAAAATGCCAACAAAAGACAAAAAAACAAAAATTCAAAGAAATCGATATTCATATGAGAAAATATCAAGAAAAGATTTGTCAGCATGTCCTGACCTCTTTGCAAGGCAGAATCAGAACGATAAACAGTGCTTTTATGAGAGTGGTATCTGTGTGACAGATTGGGCTAGAGAGAATGGAAAGGATAGGCCTAGATTTTTATTTGTATAGATTGCCCAAGTTTTATGAATGGTGGAGAAAAAAAAAATTAACTTCCCAAACAAATAATCTACCCAATCCTGTCTTGTAAATAATACATTGACAAATCAGATAAACTTGGGACCCTGATTGAAAACTGTGAGAGTCAAATCTTGCTGATTTCGGGCGAAAAAGGGAGAGCCATAGAGTGCTTTCGTTTGTTTATGGTTGTTACTGTTTATTAATTTAGCCCAGTTTCCAAGTGGGATTATTGTTAGGAAAAAAAGGAGGGGGCAGGGGCGGGTGCTAAAAGTAAACCAATGCATTAGTAATAAAGGTTCTCATAAAACTTTAGCTCCACATCTTCATCAGCACAATTTGGATATTTGTAGATGGCAGAGAATATAAGTCCAACTGTCTTGTTTTCTTGATCCTGTGCACACCAACTGTGTGACTTCGCTGGCTCATTTACATGTAAATTATCTCTATGACCCATCTGTGATCCCAGGGAAACCACACAGAAAAGGAAATACATTAATTGTAGCCTATAAGTTTAACAGCATTATAGTGCCTAAACACATCCACCCTTGCACACGTACTTGATTTGGTTCAGTCAATGTGGCAGTACATTTTTCATTACAAGTAGCGATCAGACACACACAGTGGTTACTGCATCCACTAAATTATAAGCACTTTCAGGAAGAAAAAGAAATAAAATAAGTATTAGTAAAGTTGCGGTAGTCCGTAAATCTTGCTAAAATATTATTTAAAAAAAAAACAACAGAAAATATGTGGTATCACAGCTAGGCTTGAAGCAAAGTCAAAAGGTGACTAAAGCAAAAAAAATTCTGTTGCAGAGCCTTGCGTAAGAAATAATAACAGAAACAATACAATGAAAGGCAAAGGAAAAGAAAAGATAAATCAAACTTTCGATCTACTGCCCTTCTTCAGGAAAAAAATATATAACATGATAGAAAATGAAACAAACATAATGTTTCACAAATGTGGAAACTTATCGTCTGTGAGTTCCACCACTTGGATTCTCGAAATGCAGCCCGTCCGTCAATGTATGGTGGCTCGAAGTCCTGCTGTGAATCTTGACGTAAATCTTGTTGTGCACCAAATTATCAGCGATATTCACGAAAAGTGACCGTGGGATTTCTATGAACTTTTCCTTGATTCTTTCTTTTTCTCTGGTCGCTTTATAAGTCCAAATTCATCGAGCTTTTCGTCGGACAACATTAAATTGTTCACCTGAGAAGTGCGGTGGCCTACCTGAAATATTTTGGATAGAGAAACAGTGGAAGACAAAGACAGAAGATATAGGACTATTGCGTGTAAATGACACGTAAAAGAGAGGGCCCAAATCGATCATCCATGCAGAGAACAAGGATAATATATGATCAACGATCTAGAAATTCACGGAATGATGCCGATAGACGCATCCAGAGAACCATGTTTGGCCGCAAGATCGTATTCTCACACTTCTCAAATCTTTGACAACCGAAATTACCCAGGCAGTAGGGGTTTTCTTTCTACAAATATTATAATAGAATTACCAACAACAACATCAATAACAACAACAACAGAACAACAACAACAACAACAACAACGACAACAGAACAACAAAACTGGGCGGATAACATGATTACTTTATGAACTTCTTTGCTCATAATTATGTGGTAATATTGAAGGGAGTGGGTTAAATTTGTCGCTAGGTAAAAATTAAATGTGTGCATGGCAGTAAGTCAGTAAACAATCCCTCATACATTTTTTTAAAATCAATGTTGGGAACATGTAACAAAATTAAATGTACTAAAGTACTCGTCGGAAGATGCTGAAAAAAACAAAACAAAACTGGGTATGGACCAGAATTATTTGGACCAATTTTGAGTTCGATTGATTATGAGAATGGACGACTTAAAAACTACTACTTCCGGTAAACAATTTCCTCGGCTGCTGTACCACACGCTCAGATTGCAACATGTTGCAAGTTTTATCATAAGTTTTCCACGGCTCATGTCAGTAGAGAAAATTCACACAAACACAGAGCCAATCCACATACTGAGGAATATTCGAGGACCAGTATGAGAAACTTAAAACTATTGGAACAAAAGGCATTCAGAGTGGCTGGTAATGAGATTCGTGATACTCTGCTTGTCGCCTACGGTTCGGATGACTGTGTTGTTTACACAGCAACGACTTCACACCTATACGCGTTTAAACCAGAGACAGAAGAGGTAGTTGTTCTATCTTTGGGCTATTGGGAGGAATTCCTTACGAGATCCGCACTTTTTGATAAAAAACCCTATAGGCCTATATTTTTTCGGTACTTATTAATTTTGTTAGTTTATCCAATTGTCATTGGAAAAAAAGCAATGTTGGGGGCGTGAGGGTCTAGTCAGTTTGTATCAATGGGCGGTAGTCAGATTGACTACTCAGGCGAAAAGGGGCTGGGGTAGTTGTGTTAGTTTCTGGTCTTTGGCGCTTTGTCGGCAACAGTGCGGATCTCGTACGGAATTCCTTCCGGGCTATTTAATATTTTTCTGGGAAAGAGTACCATATGAGTTACACAACTTTATTCGGGCACATAGGCCTATTTCATGTCACGAGCTGAGCGTTAACCCACGCCCTGCGAGCTACTCGTACGGCGTAAAGCCTGCGGTCCGATGAGTGACCATACTCACGGGGAATCTTATCTGGGTTGCACTGACCCTTCCCGATATCCGATGACCTCACTACCGCAGTCCACATAGTTTGGTTTGTATTTGATTGGTATGATTAGGCTACTATGAAAACATTCGCTGCTATGGGTTATCATGCTTGATTATGAATTAAATTGCAAAACCTTTGCCTGTGATTAGTGTAAGTCTCTAACCAATGATCTGATTTACAGTACCAAACTGACAGCTGTAATTTTCGTGAGAACGCAGCATGATAACTAGCCACGCCCCTCAAGCCCTAAACAAATGGTTTCATCCAGATTGACACATAGGCTAGTACTACTACTCTAAGGTTCCAAATAAGCGGGGGGGGACGCTTATTAATTTTCGGATTTTGTGCGCACCCCGACGTTTCTTATTCTGCACCCCCCGTTTATTTTTTTCAGGATTGTCATGACCAACGGTTTTACTAGTAAGAGACTGGTCGTGACCAAAAAAAAAAAAAAGGAAGACAAAATTGTCCTTAAAATGTAGCAAGCCCGATTAATACACACACGATTCACTGACAGTCTCGTGCGTGAAAATCGGGTCAGGTCTCTAGGTCATGTGACGTCATGATAGATCTATAGATCCGGTCCTCCGGTTGGCTGGCGAGTCCATTGCGTGTTTTCCCCTCTTTGCGGTTCGCCCGCGCTTCGAGCGGGGTCTTTCATCTCTCTCTCTCTCTCTTTCTGACGGAAGTGGCTTCGCGGGCAAGCAGGGTGGGGGGGATGAGGGGGTCTGACACGAGTGGCTTTGCGCTACAGCTCTACAAGCAAGCTTAGTTTCGGTTTCGTTTGCACTGCGATCTAGGCCTAGATCTAGTAGCGGATTGAGAAAATCTTATTTTATTCCACCCCCCCCGTTTATTTATTTTGAGCCTCTTGTCCACCCCCCCTATCATTCCGCCCCCCCCCCCCCCCCCCTTTTATTTGGAACCTTAGAGTAGTACAACGAACCAATGTGGGCATTTGGAGCAAAGGTCATTTCAGAGCTTGTTTATGATTGGTTCTTAGGTACAGACAACTCTAGATGATGGTCAGCTTGTGAGAAAATGAGATAATATTGCAAATTTGTTGAGGAACAGTTTACATGTCATGTTACACCTTTTGATAGTGTGAGGAGAGCCTTTTTGAAACCTTAGTCTTTGTGAATCTGACCAGTGGTTAACATGTCCTTATAAATCACAATGCCTTTGATCTAGAAAAGATACAGTGAGCAATAAGACAATAGTTATGTCTCAAAGAGGACAGTGACCTGCTTCATGAATACAGCTTGCAGTTGCACATGGCGCAGACAGCTTGACCTTGCTGTATTGATATAATGCTCATGCAGAGTAAGCGCGTGGAAAGTCGATGCCGTATTTCGACACCTCTCACATCATGAGGGTTAATTGCTGAGGCTGGCATTTACTTCAAAAACATCCACCTGAGGACCAGTTAAGTCCTCAGGGGTGCATCAACCCCCCGCTCATGGACGCTCCAAAAGTCATGTGCTTGTAGTATCCCTATAATGTGACTCATGGGACTCCTCCTCCTTTTTGGATCATGTTGGCTTATTATCATTGCGCTGTTATGAGTCATAAAATTATCAGATGTATAGATTCCTTTACATGATTACAAAAGAGAAACCAGAATTCCCCCCCTTCCACTCTAAATACCTTAAACTATCTCTGACCCTGCCCTTTCCAAAACCGAATCTTATCCATCATTCTACTTCTTACCCCTTCAACCAGAAAACGGAGCTTAGTATCAGGGGTATTGACAGGGTTTGTGATATGTTTAGCCCTAGTTTATGTTGGCGTATCTTGTCTGGGTGGTTGGGACATACGAAAGTCTTTCCACTATGATTACTTTGCTTGAATACATTTAAACTAAACATTTTTTTACATTCTAGATCTACATAAATGGGATAAATGTTTGATTTTTTGTTCTTTTATTTCATACTTTCAGCTTCTTGCTTGCATCTCACTGAGAGAGGACACAGAGAATGAAACTTGCAAACCTATGGGTTTACAGCATGTTTCTGATCAACAGGCAGTATGCGTGGCCATGTCAGATGGGAGAATTTGTCTTTGGCAAACAGAAATGTGTGAAGAGGTTAGATTCCTTTCAGTGCAGCTGTGGTCTCATTTCATTCAATTGCTTTATATCATAGCTGTTTCTGGATGATGATTCAAACTGTGTGGTGACAACAGATTAATTGAGTTTGTATTTAGGAGGGCTTGGATACGGGGTGACCCAAAACAAACACAACCCATAAAAATTTTATTAAATCTTATGTGCAAAGGTCCAGCGAGAAATTTGCTGGACTTTCATTCTCCAAAGTTTCAGTTATCTTGGTTGCTTTGCATGAAAGTCATAATATTTCCAAAATATGTTATAAATGGCGTTGGAGGCAAACTTATACGTCGTGCAAAATTGTCAGTTTCTCGAACACATTCCTCTTTGGAGATTTCTCTGATTTTTGCTGTGATCGCTGCCTTCAGTTCACCAATGGTTTGAAGGTTGTTCTCGTGCACATTATCCTTGAGATACCCCCACAGATTAAAATCTGGGGGGTTCAAGTCCGGTGAATGCAGTGCCCACTCAGCGTCACACTTCTGGCTGATCAGTCTTTCCTGAAATTGCTCCCTCAGCCAGGCTAGGGAGTCATTTGGTGTGTGGAGTGGTGGCTCCGTCTTGCTGGAACCACTGCTCATCTTGATCTATCCCTCTGCATCGTCCCAGTGATGCCCAAGAGATTTGTGGGTTCTGTTTTTTTGGGATCACCTTGTATATGTACAGTTCAGGACATAAAAAGGAGAAAGAATGGCAAAATGGTAAATTGTGAAACAGTTTAAGTTAAGAAGCTGCAGCACAGATGTAGTCTTGGCAGGAAGTGTGCTTTGGGTTTATTTTGAAGTAGCACATGATGTACTGGTATGAAATTTTAAAATAAAACTAAATATATACTTCTTAAAACATTTTTACTACAGCTTGAGTGTATGGGAGAAGTGGATGGTGGAATCTCAGCAATGTCTTGGAGCCCAGATCTTGAACTTGTTGTCCTAACAACAGGTAAAGACATAATACTTATAATGTCATTTCAAACACAATAGTCTACGCTTAATTTGAGGTCATTGGGAAATTCCTTGCACTTTGATTTACCAGAGTTCGAATTACTTCTCACTGAGCAATGAAAATAACCATTGTTGTGTTGTTTGCCTATACAACACCTACATCCCTTGTTGCAGACCACTACTCAAACACACCATGCCCACACATCACACGGAGGCAACTTACATCTTTGGAGTAAATCTTTTTTTTTTTTTTTTTTTAATCGACCACAAGATAGCAGTTTAAATTGACAATGAATGACTTAGCCCTAGTGGTGGCCAGCGATCCCAGTCGTAAATCTCTGTGTTGACTATGTATAATGTCTTGTGAGAGCATCTATATATATTTTGGTAACCCGAAACTTTGGTCACCTAAGGCTCAGGAACCGCATCACACTCAGGCTTCAAACTTTGCACAACAGCATATTATCAGTGCGAAATTAACATGGGTTATATTAGAAATTATGAAATGTTCAGGCTTCTAAGTTTCATTGTTTCGGCATCATTTAGATCTGTTTTGAGTCACGGTTCGCTATTTTAAGGTTTCATTGAAACTGCGCATGCGCATTATGGGCCCATGACATCATCACTTCCTGAAAATTTTTGGTGCGCACCACTGCACACTGTGTACTATCCTATCGCTGAGTTTTTGGGATGACCCTAAGCGTCTCGCCTTTTGTTCTTATTCCTTTCGGTCTGAAGTGGTGTCCTTTGTTGTTGCATCTCTCCTTATAACCTATCTATGCAGCATTAATGCCTTTCTCAGTTCACAGGCGTCTTAAGTTTTACCAAAAAAAAAAAAAAAAAACCTACACAAACCTGTTCATCAAATGGGTACTCAGCTAGTAGTATCAGAAGTAGGTCTACTCACTATGCAATGGTGTTGTGGCGTCATCAACCGATAAAGACATTAACTCATGTACTATGATCAGCGTTCAAGACTAGGTCTGCTACTTCAAGTGTTATCCAACCTGTCGGCTGACCTCACCGTCAGCTGGTAGTTGGGAGGCCATACTCAGTGCATTATGCTACTCCCTTCTTCCTCTGGATCACTACTTGAAGAACTGCTGAACAGAGCTTTGTTTTTGGCTACCAGGAGTTTCAGCAGGCATGAAAATTCGAGGTTATGTTTGGGAGTGGTGAGCTTGATGACTTCGAATTATCAGAAATTGTGCAATTAAAATTTCCGTTTTTTGGCGTTTTGTGTTTTAGTTTGCATAAAATACACTTGTTTGTGACCAGGAAGACTGCTTCTTTCCAAGTATGAATCTGCACAAGAATCAGTGTCTTTCATTTATTATAGGGTTCAAGTCACAGTAATGTATTAAAGAGATATCTCCCCATGTTGCTCTCAAGTATTTCTCTTTTTTTTCTTTGGCCAGGTCTAAATAAGCTCGTCCTGATGACAAGGTACTTTGATGTCATCACCGAAGTCTCCATGTTCCCAGAGGCTGAAGGAGAAGGTATATTACTTGACTTATACACTTTAATTTCTTAAATGAAATAAGAGATGAATGATATTAGTAAGTCGGGGTTTCTGTGGCACTATTGCCATCATCAGATGGGAGCAGCCTATGATTTTTAGGCTCATAATAGGATATCGTCATCCTATATAAGTGCTGAAATGGCATCAGAGACCTTGCCCTATTTGACTGTGAAGCCTGAGCATTTATTTGTTTGATCAAGCAAAGTGTCACCTTTATCAGATGGAGGTTAGAAATTTAATTGTCATGTCTTTGCTAAATAACAAACCCTGATAAAAAATACTAATGCCTGTGTAATTTAAGTGAAAGCATTTTGCCCTGCACTTCCTATTTTGTTGCAGACACTAACATCAGTGTGGGCTGGGGCAAGAAAGAGACTCAGTTCCATGGATCAGCTGGGAAACAGGCTGCCAAAGTAGAGCAAGTGGTTAGTTGTTTATGAATAATCATTCAGAGCTTATAGTTTTTTTAGTTTTTTTTTTTTAGAAAAGAGGTTGAGGCTGAATTTTACACTAGTTGCATTATTGAAACTGGCCTGTAAAGATGATAACCTTGATAACTTTACATACCTGAACCTGCTTTTTTTTTTAAAGGTAGTTCAGTTTTGCCTCCTATTGTTTGAGAGTTAACTTACATGAAAATTGTGAGAAATGATTCAGTTTAAGTAGCAGCCTGAAGACATTCATTAATTAACTAAAAAGTAATTGTATAATTGTTTTTAAATTCTTGTTCCTGTCAGTCAGTGCAGACAGCTGGAGAGAGGGATGATGGTAAACCCAGAATATCCTGGCGAGGAGATGGGCAGTTCTTTGTTGTTTCAGCGCTGGATCCAGGAACTGGTAGAGTTATTGTTGCCTAACAGATCAGTGTGAATCATGACCTTTTGTTTGAAGTGGAAATCAGATTTTAATCTGGCTCAAATAGGAAAATTATAGCATAATTTCCAGATCAGATTCCATAGAAAAACAAAGCCGATGCCGGTATACGACATATCTATTGTGATGCTCAGAATGAATCACATCAGCCTGCCCTCTTGGGCAGCTAAAGTCTTATTTATTTGATTGTTTAGCTGTGATTTTAATCTCATGGGTTCTCAGGTTGAATGGATGCCTTTCATCATCATAGTGTTTAGAATTTTTCTCTTATTTTAGGTGGACGTTTCTTGTATGTATGGTCCAGAGACTTTGCATTTCAAGGCCGATCAGAACCAGTGGATGGTTTACAGCATTCTTTGTCTTGGAAGTAAGTCCAACAATGAAGTCATTATTACTCAGGATTATTCAGTGTTGCCTACTGGAACAGCACTGTAGTTCCTGTTCTGGACAAAGTCTCCTTGATGTTTTGCTTGAGAATTGAGGTATGGTTCTTCATAAATTTAATTTGCAGCTAGAGCAGACTTTTCAGCAGAGGAGGGAGGAAAGAAAGAAAATAGTCATGAAGAGAAATTTTATTTGGGGAAATGTAATAACATATTCTCAACATTTTCATTGATAATGGTAGTGTCTTAGTAAAGATTAAATGTATTTTGGGACACTGGGTATCACAGATATTTTCTGTTGGTGAATTTTACAGGCCGTCGGGATCCTTGATAGGCTCAGTGCAGACAAAGAGACATGCAAACACACAGGAAGTTGTCTTTTTTGAGAAGAATGGCCTTCGTCATGGAGAATTCACCATCCCAGCCATTACTGGAACAGATCGTCATGTAAACACTTACTTCAGTTTTGCATGTAGACTTTGTATAATGCACAGCTTTTGTTATTTTGGTGGCACTTAATAAAGTAAAGGTTTTAATATGGTTATTGATTATTGTTGATATTTATCTTTGTTTTCGGAATGATAAAAATGATTGCTGGATTTTTTTTAACACACTTAGGTTTTTAGTACCAATAAAATTGTTACTGACCTCTGAAATTATAATAATAGTTCGTCCATCAGGTATGATGATGACCTTAACAACACCAGAGGAATAAAGAACAGAAATTGTTGAGAATTTCAACACATGGACAATAAAGAGAACTAAAGGACACAGAGGACAGAATGGAAAGACTGTTCTTTCATGACTTATGGCTTCTCATGTGACTGATAAGTCCTATTTTTGCCCTGCAGACCCTTCCGCATAAATGACAAGAGTGCTCCGCTGGTTCAGTACCACTGGGCCTTTTCTTGCGCCGTTCTCTTTTTTTGATAGCCTGCTGGACTCTGTCAGCTTCCCATGCTTTGCTGCCTCTGGTAAGGGCCGCCCTCCAATTTGCACGATCAAGCGAGAGCTTTTCCCACTCACTCACATCAATGGCAAAGGCCTTCAGTGATTGCTTGAGAGTGTCTTTGTAACGTCTCTTTGGGGCCCCAACAATCCTCGTTCCATTGGAGAGCTCAGAGAAGAAGATTTGCTTAGGGAGTCTGGAGTCGGGCATTCTGACATGTCCTGCCCAACGTAGCTGAATTTTTTTCAGGTGGCAGAAGATGCTCAATTCCTTGGCACGATTGAGGACCTCAGTGTCTGGAATTTTATCCTGCCATTTGATCCTTAGGATCTCTCTAAGGCAGGCCAGATGAAAGTGATTTAGCTTTCTGGCATGCGATTGGTACACTGTCCAGGTTTCAGCCCCATAGAGTAGGGTGGGAAGGACCACAGCATTGTACACTTTCAGCTTAGTGTCTGTGCGAATGCCGGCAACATCCCATACTCTCTTTCGAAGCCTGCCAAATGCAGAGCTGGCTTTGCTGATTCTTGAGAGAATTTCAGTATCAACACGAGCCGCGGAAGACAGTGTACTGCCAAGATAAGTTAAGTTCTCCGACACCTTCAGAAGACTGTCATGGACTTTGATATTTGGGGTCACAGGATACTTGTCGTCTGGAGTAGGCTGATGGAGCACTTCCGTCTTCTTTGTGCTTATTGTGAGGCCAAAGTTGTCACAGGCACTAGAGAACTTATCAACACAGTTTTGCATGCTATCCTCATCGTGTGCCAGAAGTGCACAATCATCAGCAAATAGTAGGTCACAGACTTGAGTACTTTTGGTTTTGGTTTTTGCCTGAAGTCTCCTGAGGTTGAATAGACTGCCATCAGTTCGGTACTTGATGCTTACCCCTTGAGGAGGAGAGCTAAAGGCTTCTTGTAGCATTGCAGAGAACATGATGCTGAACAGAGTTGGGGCTAAGACACAACCCTGTTTTACCCCATTTGTGACAGCAAAGGGCTCTGAAACACTGCCGTTGCTTTTGACTGCAGCTTGCATGCCATCATGAAACTGGCGCACTATTGTGATGAATTCGGGTGGACACCCAAACTTCGCCAAGATTTTCCAGAGGCCTTCACGACACACTGTGTCAAATGCTTTTGTGAGGTCAACAAATGTGATATACAGCGCTATACAGCTCTCGGGAAGCAAGTCATTTGACGAGAGGTGATCAAGAAGGCGATTCAGAAGCATTCTTGCCAATATTTTGCCAGCAATTGAAAGTAGAGAGATTCCCCGATGGTTGTCACAGACTTGGCTGTCCCCTTTGTTTTTGTACAGATGGATGATTGAAGCATCTTTGAAGTCCTGTGGCAGCTTCCCTGCTTTCAACATATGATTGAACAACTCGGTCGACCTTTCAATAAGCTTTTCTCCACCGAAGGCATACACCTCAGCAGGAATTGAATCCACGCCTGGTGATTTGTTAAAGGACATCTGATTTGTGGCAGTTCGGGTCTCATTTGCTGTGAATGGCTTGGCAAGAGCTGCATTAATAGGAGTCTGAGGGAGGCGGTCAATGGACTCAGTATTTATATTTGATGGCCGATTTAGCACACCTCCGAAATGTTCTGCCCAACGCTGAATTATGGCATTCTATTCAACAATGCGTGTTGAACCATCTGACACAAGAAGTGGCGTAGTGCCAGAGCGGGATGGTCCAAACACAGCTCGGAGGCTCTCAAAGAACTTTCTAGTGTTGTTTTGTGTCGGCATATTTCTGAGTTTCTCTTACTCGCTCTTCTAGCCAGTCATTTTTCATTTTCCTCAGCTTCTTCTGGAGTACACCCTTACATGCATGCAGTGCATCAGCTTTTACTGTGGAAGAGGGGTCACTGCAGTGAGCTTGGATGAGACTATTTTTTTCTTTGATGAGCACTTTGATTTCATTATCATTATCATTGAACCAGTCCTGGTGCTTGCGGACAGGAAAACCAACTGTGCTGCTGGCGCAAGAGTGTACAGTCGTATTTAGGTCAGTCCAGCTCTGTTCAATGTTCTCAGGGTCAAAAGTCACGCAATCCAATTTTGAGGAGAGTTCTGATGAGAGCTCGCTCTGTTTCTCAGCTGAGCAGAGTTTTGAAACATTTAGGCGTTTAGGTGGCGCTTTCCCTTGAGGGCGTCTATTGCGCCTCAATGTTAGTCTGAGCTTGCAAACAATGAGTCTGTGGTCAGTTCCACACTCGGCACCACACATCGCCTTTGTTACAAGGACATCCTTTCTGTCAGTCTTCCTCACAATGACATAGTCTATGAGATGCCAATGCTTTGAGCGGGGATGCATCCATGACGTTCTGTTTCTCACGGGGAGACTAAAATTTGTGTTGGTAATGAACAGGCCAAATTCAGCGCACAAAGTAAGTAAGCGCAACCCATTGTTATTGCATGAACCAACTCCATGAGGGCCAAAAACATTTGGCCACGCTGAGATTTCGGAGCCAACCCTAGCGTTGGAATCCCCCAAGAGAATCAGCTTATCAGCTGCCGGGACAGAGCATATGACAGATTCTAGATCAGAATAGAACTTGTCTTTGGCTTCATCTGGGTTTGTCATGGTGGGCGCATATGCGCTAATGAGGGTGGCTGACTGGCTTTTCCCAACTGGGATCCTGAGTGTCATTAGCCTGTCATTTATTTCAATTGGCATGGACTGCAAGTTTCTGACAAGGTCATTTTTAATTGCAAACCCAACACCATGCTGTCTCGGTTCGACTGCACCCTTGCCTTTCCAGAAGAAGGTGTATCCACCACTGAGCTCTTTGAGTTGGCCACTATCAGGGAGTCTGGTCTCACTGAGTGCCACTATGTCCAGGTTGTACCTGCTGAGCTCAATGGCAATAAGTGCAGTGCGTCTTTCCGGGTTGTTTGAGTTGTCCTGTAGTGTGCGTATATTCCAGGCTCCTAGCCTGAGTAAGCTGAATTTCTTTTTGTTTCGACCGCAAAAAGGGATCCCCACTGGTCGCGGTATACCAGTCAGGGTGATGTGAAGTGGGTTTTCTTTAGGGCACCTTTTCTAGCCCCTTCCTATCGCTAAATAAGGCTGCTCAGCTACTGTGGGTGCTGCCTCCCCACGCCTCCACTTCAATCGACGATGAAGCGACCATAGCCCACAGCCACCAACATGTAGGTCTGTGCTAACAGCTTCCAGTCTATCCAAACCTGCTGCCACCGCACTCGCCCATCGCCGTTGGAATTTTGAGAGGAAAGAAGACGAGACAAAGATGAAAGAAGACGAGGTGAGTGTTAAGACTGGCGCAAAGAATTTGTTTTTAGTGAGAAAGAGCTGCGCAAACATCAGACTCACTCTCTCGCCTGGACACAACTTATCCAAGTGGCAAGACAGGGTCAAGACGACTGGAAATGTATCCAGGTGCAGGAGGATGCCAGAGGGACAGTCATATTGCCTGACCGGCTGCCTGTAGGCTACTCCACAGCCTCGCAGTCCCAACTGATTAGGGTGAAAGACCCAAACCAAAGAACACCAATACTGGTGGATGCTCTGTGTCACGATATCCAGGCCAGAGTGACGGTATATTGCCATCTGCCCTATCAATCAACCACTGGCCTGCTGCCGCCAGCTTCGAAGCTGCGTCCGGGAAGTTTGCTCAATTCTTCGTCTGTGATTTAGGCAAACAAGCCTATGACCACACCGCTACCGGGGGCCAATATGAAGGACTCAAGTACTGAGGGTCACATTGTGCCCTAGCATGTGGCCGTTGGGTTAGATGAAACCTCCTCCGCCCTGGCCGTTTGCACCGACAGGTGCACGCCCACTGATACCATGCTAGCGTACCAGTTCATGAAGCAGGTTGTACTGGATTACATGTTACCAGTAGCAGATTTTTCTGACCTGACCTGAAATTATACAGCTTAATTATTGTTATGCATTAAGAGCACACAGTTTTTTTGCTGCTTGTTTTAGTTACTGTACATAGGTGTATCATTTGGTACATTTGATACTGAAGCTATGAAACATTTGTGATTTTGACATGGTTTGAGGGAGATAAAAAACAATAAAAGCGGGTGAAGAATCTTTTGTTTTCCTCTTTATTTTTTTAGGTGGTGTCTGTATCCTGGAATCAAGACTCAACAATACTGGCATTGTGGATTGATGAATCTGGAGGTGGCAAAAATGTCAGCAAATCTTACTGTAAGTAGTAAGTGAAATGATTATACCTAATGTGTAGTATAGCATTTGATATAGTTAGATATAGCAGTGTCTTCTCTTAAATGCAGCAACAAGTTTCCTGTCAGGCGTGGATGAAGAAATTATTACTGGCTGTGAGCAGTTTGATACAGTATTTTATGACTCAGTGCTCTAACTAGAGATCTATTGTTGACATAGATGGTGAGAAGAAATTTGTCCGCCTCTTCTCATTCTTCAGGACTGAAGGTCTGAATTTTATCCATTACATCATGTGCTCTAAGTTCTTACTCTGTCATGTGTGTGTATTTCCATCAATAAAATTGTTCACTCTTGCAGTGCAATTATGGACAGTGAATAACTATCACTGGTATCTCAAGCAGAATATTGCATTTGAAACTGGTATTAGTGCCGCTGTTTGGGATGTGGAACAAGCATATAAAATGCACATTGTCACTAAGGACGGGACATACCTAGCCAACACATGGACTTTCACCAGTCATCACACATCTGGATCTACAGGGCAGGACGTGGCTTTAGTCGCAGTCATTGACGGAGGTAAACTTCAGAGCAAATAGCATGGGTTATAAACCATATGCAACTTTCTAGACCTAATTTTGAAATATTTTCAGTGAGAATTCAGGAACTCCTAGACATAGTGTCGAAAATTGTTTTTCTTCTCATTTTGGTAAATGATTTAAATTTTTTAAAAAGTTTATCAGATCTTGTGACAGTGTGTATATTTCTAACTAAACTGAGTCTTATTTACTTGCATTTCACTTACTAGGTAGGGGCAATAAGGTCTTTCAGGATTGTGATCCTTTTAAAAATTTTCTTTTGTTTATTTAGATACATATTTTCTTGCAGTTTCATGGACGCCGTAGTAGGTGGAAAAGGCTAGCCACATGTCATGAAAAGAACATTTTTTAAAATAATAAATGTGTGAAGCAAATGATTTTGAACTCTTTCAGGTGTGTTAGGGGTTTTGGTCAAGTCTGGACGTAATTAATTTTTTTCTACTTTGGGAAAAAACAGCAAGGTTCAGAAAAATGCTTACAGAAAAAAAGGATTGATGGTAAAGTAAAATGTTATACATCAAATAAAAGAGAATGAATGCAGAATTCAATATAAATCGGCGATACGCCCAAACGTATTCTTCACTGGCACCAATAAATTGGGGAAACGTCCTGAAAGAGTTGAAGGATGAATTTCCTAGGTGCTTTGTATACCAGGATCTTGGAATTGTTTTCAAAACAGATAGCCATAAATAGACTCGCTCAGGGTCTGATCCTTTGTGTCACCCAAAACCATTCAAGTACACGGTGGAAAGCCAGCTTACACATTTTACAGTTTGACAGTGAGAGTGGATAAACTTGTAACATTGTGTGTCACAAAGTAAAGTTAGTTGTCACTGAGTTGGAAGTCTGCTGATGAAAAATGAAATGTTGTAATTGTGAGCATTATTCTGTAAAAGTTGAAAGTTAGAATGTTATCAAAGGGGATGGAAGACTATACTAGTCATCACTTTTATGTACTTATGTTACAGCAGTCTCCCATTGAACATTGTTTCACAATTTCATACTTTATTTCCTTCACACTCTTTTCTTCTTCATTTCCTTGTGTCATGAAAAAATAGGTTAAATAGAGAAACTGCATATTTTGTATATTCTGTTCGACAAATTTGTTTATTCGCAGCAATTTTCCTCAAGATGACCTCTGTTCTGTACCTTTTTTTTTTTTTTATTACAGCCCAGCTATTGGTAACACCAATGAGATCTATGGTTGTGCCTCCACCCATGGCAGCATTTACTATTGCTTTGCCATCTCCTGCCAACAGCTTGACCTTTGACCCTTCCCCTGACAGTAATGGCATTGCTGTGCAGATGTCCAGCGGAGAAATAGCTATTTACAAATATTCAGGTGAAAACAAGGTTAAGATTAGCATTAGAGTTTCAAGCTTTGTGTAGGCACACTTTCAGTGGCATAGAAAGTACATTACTGACTGGTAATATTGTAATATGAAGACTGCAGTGATGAAGGCCTCAGCTGAATTCTCTTTTTTTCATCCACCAAGAACATGTCTATGGCAAAAAGAAATCTATTTGAAAGATTCGATCCCATACCGCCATTGCATCATCGTAAACAAAACAGGCCAGAGACGAAGAAGAAATCAGATTAAAGTATATTTTGAAAATGATCTGTTGGTGAGGTCTGTTGAAAATAGCCTTTTTGCTCTTTCAGTGAAATTTCTGAAAGTGTGAAAAGCTGCTACTACACTACTGTTTTATTGTTGTCTTTACTCTTGTGGGTTTTTTTGATTGAAAAGCGACAGTTACTTTAGACTACAGATACATTCTCATCAATGAATTTGCATTACCAACAACTCAATTTACTTGATGTCCCATCAATTCACCCATCACAGTGTAAAACAGTTGATACAGTAAGAGTGGCCTGCTTTGTGAAGTTATGCAGTTAAGTCCAAGTTGAACTAATAGATAAAATTTGATGTTCTTTCAGACGCTGAGAACCCAGATGTTGCGAAAGATGATGTGAAGATCAGTGCTGCTGGTGGTGATGGGTTTACACCACAGTGTAATCTGCCCAAGCTGGAAGGAGTATATCAGTAAGGATCTTGTACATTTTATTGCACACTTTCATTCATGCTGTTACAGTGCAGAGGTATATTTTTTACTCAGCTTTTTGTTTATTTGCCAGACATTATAGGGATAAAACTGAGAAATTGTTTAACTTGTCATGCCTTAAGGGGTTTTAGTAGTAGGTATGAAAATCATGGATGTAGTCTAAGCTGGATGTTACACAGCATCAATATACGGTTCTCTTTCTGACATGGCTGCGATGTATTTATTTTAGTGCCCAACCAATTCTCAGAATCATTTCAGTAGATCAAAAGGGCAGGCTGATTTAGTAGCTTACAGAGCATTTTTTCCCCATGCTGTGTGTGGAGCTCATATTATTTGACTGTGATGTGGAAATGTAAACATTTTAGCGTGCTTTCTTAAACCACACTCCTTACTCACTCCTCTGTCCTTGCTCCTTTTCCTTACATTTATGACTGAGAGGAAGCATGAAATACCTGTGTATTGCATTTTTTCCTTTTTCTTTTTTTTTTTTTAAAAAGGTATAGAGGCAAATTTGTGAAATGTCAGTTTCCTTGTATATAGTATGGTATTTTTGGCCTTCTTTTGACGAAACTCCATTGTCTTTCTGCAGCATCCGGGGCAATCTGAAAACTGTGAGCCATCTACTCTGGATCTCTAAGCATCAACTGCTCTTTACCACAAGTTCTCAGTCTGGTAGATCATCTGTTCTCCATTTAGGGAAGATCGTAAAAGAAGACATGACAGTAGTAATAAAGTAAGTTCCCTTGCAGCAAAATATGCAACGATTTTTATCACACTGCATCAGTTAAATGCTGTGTCTAGGGTAATTGAGGTGTTATATTTCATCATTCCAAACTATCATATTTTCATTTACTGTATGTCAGATTCCTTACGCAAGCCAAAAGAAGTAGACATTTTCAACAATGTCCCAAACCAAAACTATAAAGGATATTGACCCTCACCATATGCAGTGCTGTAGAGAAATTATTGATAACATAAGCAATGTTGTGTGTTTTGCAACATGCCAGCAAGGATGATACACATTCTTGATGATATGAAGTGTCACTGTCTAGGTTTGCAGATCTGTTAGTAATCTCGATATACTTTGCTTTTGCTATCATATCATTAATATTTCTTTATTCATAATTATTCATATTTTGTAGTGTGGTTTGGGATTTTTATAAACATTTTAATGAATTTCCCTATCTATGGCTAATAAAATGTGGATTTGAATTTCTGGTGATGCAATTTGTTATCTATCTCTTCTAGAAAATCTCATGAGATGAAATCTTTTGTGTATGGAATGGCAATGAATGAAAGCACGGGGCAAGTGGCTGTGCAGCTGAACAGTGGGGAGCTTTACCGATTTTCTTCTGGTATGTAGCAAATGATGTAATTATTTTGTAAAGTAGATCCAGTAGTTTATTGTGTTGTAATAATAGATTTATTATGTACCATGGTAATGTTTAAATTTTCATGAATGGACAATAACAAATGCACCATGTTGTGCTGTAAGAGTTTATGTCCAATGTGTTTTTCAAAATTCAATTTGACAATGTGTTGTGCCAATTTGCAGAAGCTGATGAGATTTTGCCTTGGCTGAACGGTGATGGAGATGCTGTGTGTTTTCCTTACCCTTGTCCAGAAATGGCAGTTAGCACTATAGGTGGCGAAGAAGTCGTATTGGGACTAACAGGGCGATATCGATTTTTTGTCAGCGATATAGAGGTGAGCATAAACAGCTTAACATGAGGTTTTATTAGTTACAGCTATCATTGTAGTAGTTTACCTATTATCTCTTTTATATTTTGTTTTTATACAGTTAATGTATTATTATATTAATTAGATCTATGACATTCTTCCAGAATCAGACAGTTCAGTTTCATACTATGTAAGCACTGCCAACATCTGTCAGAAAATATTTACTCACCAAAGAGGCGACCATGGGACACCATGGTCTAGAGGCAAGGTGCTCGCTTCTCATGCAGATGATACTGGGTTCAAATCTCTGTCAGTGCAGGCATGTTGGAATTTTGGGATTTTTTTTTCCTGTCCCTGATCCTATGGGAGGTAGGATCGAGCACCAAGTCTTCTTGAATAAGGACGAAAATCTCGGAGGACCTGTGTGCATATTGCGCACGTTAAAGATAGCTTGGCAGTTGGAAATCTAAAAGAGCAGGCCGAACAGGCCGCTGCCTGCCCCAGGCAAAATTAAATAAAATCCATCCCCCATTCTCCCCCCCTAAAAAAACAACCTGCCAGCGTGGCGGCAACATGCGTGCTCAAGTTGTAACTGGGCTGCAGTGATATAAAGACAGATTTCCCAAATGGGATTAAAGAAGTAAAGAAGTATACAAATGTAATGATATGCAAATTGCCTTTTAGATGGCACTGGAAACTGATAATGGTAGGTGTTTGTTTGCTTTTGTTTCATTTATTGCTGGAGTTTTGAAAAACAACGTTTCTTTAGCTGCAGGGATGTAAATCTTCCGTCTTTTCCGTCCAAAGCGCGGTTCCCGGCTCCGCCCGAGGTGCGATCGCCAACCGTCCGCCACCTTCCGTCAGTAGCACTAACACACACATTTGTCCTCAAATCGGTCGACAGTTCTTTAGAAATCTGGCAAACCGAGTAAGGTCTAATCGTGATCTTTTCGCCTAGAAGATTTCTTTTGTTGTTTCACTTCCGTTGGCTTAGTGGTGTAGCCTCGCTGCCTGTAGCGATGTTTTTACATGCGGTTTCCGACACGGAATGTGGTGGTGGTGATGCTAAAAAGCTTTGCCAGCTCTAGATTGGGATTTAAATATTTTCTCAGTATGAATAAATTTATGATACCAAGTGCTATTGGCGCAGATAGCATGACTCTGAAGAAGTTCAGGTGGCAGTCGGCGGGAGGAGTACCTTACTCGAGCGCCACTTTGTCAGATTGTCAGATTGATAAGTAACGACGTGAGGGTCTAGTCAGTTTGTATCATTGAGGCCGTAGGCCGATGTTCGTCTGGGCAGTAGTCAGATTGACATATCAGGGAAAGCCCCCGGGGTAGCTATGTATCATCTCTTTGAGTTAGTTTCTGGTCTTTGGCGCTCGAGACTAAATCTAGAATCTGGAAAGCTAGATCTCCAAGTTTAGATCTAATCTGGCCTAAATCTGAAGAGAATCGATACGTAGGCCTACGGGGATTTGGTATCAACTTCTTTTTCAAGAAACTCAGCCAAGACAGTTATGCATTGTGTTTGTTTTGGTCTGGTAAACTACTCTTCATCAGTCCCTCTATAACATAAGACCATGTAAGTGTAATGGATCTAAAGTACAGCCATTCTTTAACTGTGTATGTCAGATTCTTTCTTCTTATTGTCTTTCCCTTAATAGGAAATGGATTTACTGTATAATTTTAATTTAATTATCAATATCAGGCTTTGTTCTTTTAAAACGGTTGGGATTAATTAGGCTTACACTACATCTTAATCATTTTTTCTGTGCGGTTTCTGGGCATACCGCACAATTTCCTTCCATACTGTCTCCGGCTGTTTACATCCCTGTAGCCGTTGTGTCAATTTCCTGCTGATCAATATCAAACTGCCATTTTATCGATGCCATTTTTGAAAGGGCAGACGTTTTTTCTTCTCTATGGTTTGTAGGTGAAAATTGTTCAGTTGTCTAGATAAGTGAATGACTGATCTTATTATATTTTGTACGTAGTGTAGGTGCTTTTTTTTCCCTGTAGTTTTTCTAGTGAGCATCATTTCATTTGGCGAAGTTTTTATGTTCTTTCAGGTGGCATCTAATTGCACTTCATTTGGAATTCACAATGACTTCTTGCTTTTGACAACACTGAGTCATACACTGCGCTGTATCTGTCGTTCCACAAAGGTCAAAGGTGTGTTAGTTTTCTGTGATATTGTTGTTATATGTATCTGTTTGATCTCCACTAGTGATGGAATCATCCAGTAGAGTATAATGCAACATTTAGGGTATGTAATAGAACACATAAGAATGTTCCTTTCATCTACTGGAATTATATAGTTCTCTTGAATAAAGCAACGAAATGTTCCTCTTTGTTCAGAAAAATCACATGGAACATTACAAATCAAGTCTTTATTACACATTATTTTAGTTCTGTTTATGGTCTTATTGTATGACGGATATAAGAAATTAAAGTAAATAACAATGACTCATCTCTGGCTAAATGTCCAGAAATGTGGAGATTTCATGACCATGTTGTAACCCTAATCTTATACTTCATACTTCTGTATTTCTAATGCAACAACTTTCAGAGCTTCCAAAGCTATCAGAAGGTAAGGCTCATCCATTTGATGAGAGCATTCGACGAGTGGAGAGAGGATCACGTTTAGTAACTGTGATTGCTGATGGCACCAAGGTGGTACTGCAAATGCCTCGGGGTAACTTGGAAACTCTACACCCCAGAGCCCTGATCTTGAGCTCTTTGAAGCATCTGTTGGATAGGTAAGTCGTCCAGTTCTTCTGTGGTTTCTTGTGGGGGAGAAGGAGAAGAAGTAGTCGTAACAAAAGTCTTGAATTCAGTGGCATCCAACTCTTTGATGTGCTTAATAAAATTTATGCTTAGATAAAGATTACTTTCTGTGGTTTCCTTTATCTTAGTGATAAAACACATAAACATTTTAATGATTATATGAAAAAAGTGTCTAACATCCTTTCACAGCATTGATAAATATAATGCCGTGCTGGATATTTTTGCAGAATTTGTCAAAAGTGTGTTAGTTAAATGGAGAAATTTATGTGAAATGATTTCTAAATTTACCTGTAATTTTGTTGTAGGGATCAGATTCTGGAAGCTTTCCTTCTGATGAGGAAACACCGCATTAACCTGAACCTGCTCCATGACCATAATCCAGCCCACTTTTTGAAGAACATTGAAGAAGTTATCAGGCAGATTAATAACCCAAGTTATTTCAATGTATTCCTCACAGATCTTGTGTAAGTAAAGGGCTGCTGGGGCATTTTTTGAATTTTAAAATGAGACAGAGAAGATCAATTTTATGTCATTTGAATCTGTATATTACAAAAAAGCAACAACAAAAAACAGTAGAAAATGCCACCAACGATCCATGATTGTCAGTGTACCTTGTAAAGAGGTGAAACTGAGTGATTATCTATAGATGTCGCAAAGGTGGAGGAATTTCTCATTATCATTATCACAAGTTGGGAGAACTATTTTATTCATCATATGTTAGCTATTAGTTGTGGCAGTTGCGAACTGCTATGCATATGTGATCAGTTGTATAAAACAGTGCTTCCAGACATCCGCAAATTTGCGGAAATCCGCAAATCGCAAAATTTCAGCAAGTTTTGCAAAATTCCTCTCGATCCGCAAAGTTCACAATATAAAACGCACAAGATTTACGATATTCGGCGATTTGCGGATATTGTCGTCGAAGCGTGCGGTCACACTTGAATAACATGTTTGTACTACTCGTCGTGAACGGGTATTATTTACTTATATTACTGGGGGTGCTGAGCGGTTACTAGCTGTAGCTAATAAAGCCAACAGTGGAATTAATTGATACCCGAGTCCCCGTTACTTATACTAGTAACTGTTACCCGGTTCCTCATCAATACCCGACCGTAGCAGGATCTACTCCAGGGTTGCCAGGTTTGGCTCTTTGGGTGCCAGAATCCAGAAATCTGGCTCTCTGGAACATAGCTGGCTCCGAAATTTCGTTTTCTGGCTCTGGCTCTTTTTCTGGCATTCTATCAATATTCATAGACTACGAACGTTTCTAGTGTCTCTTTCCAGCTCTTTCAGTAGTATTTTCTTGAATTTAATGGGTAGATTAAACAGTAGAACATCTTCTTAATGCCTATCCCGAACACCAATCAATCAGAAGTGAAATATGGCCCACACCCACCCAGGCACACACGAAACTGTACGGCACTTAGGGATCTGCGGGACACTGCATTATTCGTTAGACTTTAGACTGACAGGGGTAGCTGTCTAAAGGTGTACGAAAAAGAAGAATTGTAAAAAAAAAAAAGAAAAACAAAATCTGGCTCTTTCCTGGCTCCCTAACGTAATGGATCTGGCTCCCAAGCGTAAAACGTACCTGGCAATCCTGATATTCTACTTCCTTTGTTTAGTTGAAGTTTGTGGACATCGTTGAATTTTTTTTTTTCTAGTTGCCTAGTCTTAATCTAGATCTAGAGGATAGTTTTCTTTCCTGTTTGTTTATTCATGCGGAATGTAGTTCCCGGTGTTATACTTAGTTTTGACTAAATTATTATTAGTTAAGAATAAGACTGATTCAAGAGAGAGAGGTGAGGCCGCCGGCCACAAAAGAGTGGGCGAGACGACAAGACTAACTAAGAAAGAGACGCAGTTTTTCTACTCTGAGATCGAACAACAAACAAAACATGATGGTGGCTTTGTTCTTTAATGAAGATAGTGACTTGCAAGAATCTTCCTGTGACCCTATGCCCTGCCCCTATACTTGTACTATTACTATAGCCTAATACTAGGGCCTATGCATGCTAGACTGTCTAGAGTCTAGAGTGAGGAATTTATTTTTGTTCCAGTTTGAGTTACTAGTACTAGCTACTGCAGTGAGTGACAGTTCCTGCTGGTTGTTGGAGATCTCTTCATCTGTCTTCATATAATATTATTATGGATGCACATGCAATTTAAACTTAAATCCGAGACTGTTGTGAGTTGTGCTTGGTTTTTACTAATAGTTTAACTATGCTAGACTTTATACTGTATAAAGAGACTGTGACTTCTAATAGCCTACTTCTATCTCTAGTACATTTTTGTGAGGGGTCTAGCTAGTCTGAAGTGAAGTATGTTGATTGGCCCTACAACATGCTCAGATTTTGATTTTTTACCCTCTATTTTTAAAATTTTTCTTCGCCTGAAAACCCCCTACCAGGGCGCTGCCCTGGACCCGGACAAATTTCCTCAAATTTCTTTCTTGGCTGCTGGAAGCACTGATAAAAAAATCAGAGACTTTTGATTTCATCAGTCTCCATCTGTGATAATCCTGATTACAAAATTGTGCAAAACCTACAAATTTTAAAAGTGTTAAAAAAACTTCATTACATGTGTTGGCGTGTCAAAGAATTATCTGTTCTTCATAGCTCTCATTTGGTCCTGTCTTAATTAAGGGTAATTTATGCAGCACATGAGAAGAATTTGAACACTAGTATTGTTGTATTTTACATCTTTGAAATTTGATTATATTTACCTTAATTTCAGTCATTTCTTTTCAGCTCCATAGAAATAGTTATAACTAAAAAGTCTTTTGAATTTTTATCATGAGTCCTGGGTCTGTATTATTTGTCCATGTTATTGTTTAAAGAAGTATAATATTCCTTAACTCTTACCATATGCTGCAATGTTATACAAAATCAGCCTCCCTTTTCCAGAAAATGTCATCAGTCACGCTGACTAATATTCCCTTCTGTGAAGTTTGACCATGATTGTTTTAATTCTATCATTCCGTTAGCTTGTTACACTTTAGAGATGCCATCTGTCTGTGTTTGTTATGTACACTTTGGCAGAGAGGAGGATGTGACACGAACAATGTACACTGCATCCTATAAGCGAGAGGCCAACTGCAGCATAGCTGGACAGACTAAACCCACCTCTAAGGTAGACAGGATCTGTGATGCCTTTCTGGAAGCTTTCAGGAAGTGCGGAGAAGACAGGTAACCGAAGTAGACCTGAGCTAGTATGGATTATTATTCACATCACAAGGCAACGCAGGAGTTGTGACTTTTGTGGAATCAATCAATAAATGTAATGGTTATCGTGTGATTTAATTGAAATGCAGTTTTCTTATCAAGCTGTGTCGACAGTTGTGCAAGAATGAAAGATAACATAGTTATTGTAGTTGCTTGCATCATGACACCTGTAGAATAAAAGTGACGTTATAGACTGGATGTTTGTCACATTATTTAACAGTATATAAGTAGTCTAGTTCATCCATTTAGGATAGACTGTGATATTTAATGACATCACAATGATTTTGTTTTAATAACATTGTGTATACCAAGAAGGTTGGCATCCATATTTGGGAATACCAAGTGCATTGGTATTTCTTGAATTTGATTATTTTAAATAATAGAATTTGGGACAGCTGAGCCTGTCAGATATTTTGCTGGAAAATGAAACATTTTTATCAATGAATATTACAGATATCTTCAGTCCATTTTAACAGCCCATGTGAGGAAGACAAGACCAGAACTGGAGGAAGCATTGCTGCTTGTATGGTCACTTCATGGTAAGCATCCTTAGCATTACTTTCAATGTGTGTAGTAAGGAAAGGATGTATTTTGTCTTAAAGTGATCTTCTGGTATTTTTTACATATATATGTCATATAGTTGGATTGGAAAGGGCTTCCCAGACATTAATTATTTTTTTGTCTTCAAAGGTAAGCTCCAGTCTCCAGCTGACAAAAGTGCAGAGAGTGCTTTGAAGTATTTATTGTTTCTTGTGGATGTAAATGCGTTGTATGATGTTGCTCTGGGAACGTACAACTTTGATTTGGTCATGATGGTGGCAGAAAAGTCCCAGAAGGTATTCTTATTTATATTATTTTTGAATCATTCACATGAAACTAGTAATCTTCCACAATAATGCTTTTACTTTATGGGAATAAATGTCATTTTGGTTCATAAATCAGATTTGGGATAAATATCAGGGCACTGAGTTGCTGAACACCAACATTTGAAACAAAAATAGCCATTTGCTGATGCATTATAGTTCCATTATTTATTTTCCCCTCCAGGAAAACAGAATATAAGGATGAACTTTTGTTCCATGTTTGTCTTACCATGCTGGAAAGAAGCTTACACCTTTAAATTGTTTTCAGGATCCAAAGGAATATATCCCATTCCTGAATCAACTTCGACGCATGGAAGAGAATTACAGATATTACACAATTGACAAACATTTGAAGAAGTACTCAAAGGCTCTTGAACACATCACTAAATGTGGTGAGTGTCACATTCACAAGTGTAACCAGTTTTTCATTCTGATTCATGGTGTTTGGAAAGTTCAAACTTACAGTGCTCTTGAAGGAATTGTGTAGTTAGAACACAGTAGAAGAATGCCTTTTCTTCTTCCTCTTTAGTGAAAGCCCATTACTAATTTGGAAATGTTTCTTTTTCCTTTAATTTCTACCTAAGGATAAGCGTATCGCATTGTATGATCTGATCAGTTTGGCTTCAGAGTTCAGAATCAGGTGATTTTTCTGAAGATAATATATGAAGCTTCCATTAGAATAAAAGTACATTTTTGTTTTTTGGTTTACAGGGGAGGATCATTTTGAGGAGTGTGTAAGTCTTGTATCAGACCACAAACTACACGCAAAGGCACTTCGTCTTTTCAAATCTGGCTCCAGTCAGTTCAAGGTAAATTGCAGTTTTTTATCGTTAAGATGGCTGCATTTTCTTCTTTTTACTTTACCAGTGTTTGTTAAAGTCATGTTTATGAAAATAAATAAATATTTTTTTTTTTAGATAAATGTAATAGAATTTCAAGTTTGAAATGTTTCAGATTTTTTTCATCTACATTATAAATAGTTTCCCATGCTCTGTATGAGCTACTGAGAGTGAGAATATATAATGTACATTGTTTGGTTGAAGTAACCAGTAAAGGGAAAGTAAACCTTCCGAAACTGCACCTCTTTTCAATCACATGCTGTGGAAATTGTGGACAGCATTACTGTACAGATGTTCAGCACTGGAATGGAAGCGTGTCATTTTATGATTAAGTTGTTTATGAATTGTTCTCTGCCAGAGCATAGCAACATTGTATGGAGATTATCTGAAGACCAAAAATCGTCATGATGAGGCAGGTATCATGTTTGTCAAGGCAGAACAATGGGAACAGGCACTAGAAGCATTTAGAGCTGCCTATGATTGGCGTCAAGTGTTTTGCATGGCTGCCAAGTTGGAGTATAGTGGCAATCAGTTGTCTGAGTTGGCACTTAAAGTGGCAGGTATGAATCCCAGTTATGTGTGGCTTACATCTGCTTCTCACATGAACAATTCATTTTCACACATTTTCTTGGCATGAAAATTTCTTGGCAATAACTTTTAATCATTCGACAAGTGATTTCTCATGTCTATGGAGTAAATTTCTGCCTCTGTATTGTAAAGTTGTGCTCATGACATTGGTAGACAGGACTTCAGTCAAGGTAAAGTTTAAATTTCAAAGAGTCTAGATTGTTGTTGTTCTCTTAGATGAACTTAAGTGGAAACAGCGGTAATTAATCACACTTATTTGCTACAAAGGATGGATATTTCTCACCATCAATCATTGCTAAGTTTGATGCTTGCAACTCACAACAATTTAGGCATTTAAAAGATTTAGAAAAGGAAAGCAGCTAGGAGGTGAGAATTTTTTCTCATTCAGTACATGTACTGATAAACAGAGCATTTATTAACAGGTCAAATAGTGTGGGTAGCCTTTCCCTTTTAACTTTGATTAATTTCTTCTGATGGTCTCAAAATTTTGAGTGTATTGATGTGGTTTTACGTGAAACGGTGACCATGTAATGTATGTGTGAGTGTTGTCATAATATGAAGTTGATAGTTCACATGGATACAATTGTCAGCTACCACTATTTGTGGAAGTAATCATTCTCTTGACATGACCTGCTTACTCAGGTGAACTGAAAGGTCGGCAGAGGCACACAGAAGCAGCAATAGTCTTGGAAGAGTATGCTCAGGTGATTGTTTTCTCAGAAATGTGATTATTTTTCATTAGATGCCTGATCACGAAACAGTCCCATTGAAATTTGTAACTTCAGTAATGATATTTCTTGATAGAACTTCTTTTCTCTCACAGTTTGAACAACAGTCACACATTGTATAATAATCATGTATGAGAAATAAACAAATTTATTCACTTCTTTTATGTATGCTGCTCAAGTGCATGAAGAGAAAGGACATGAAGATATTTCATTCTTTATACAGAACTTTATTCCACTGGGCTTTGTTAAAAAAAGTTCATATATGGATTGTTATTTCTTGTGGCACTTTTATATAAAATATAAAACTGTTATGCATATCAGCTATACGGAGGATAAATATGTTAATAATTACTCTTATTAGGACAGTGAAGAAGCTGTTGTTGCCCTCCTGGAGGGATCCCAGTGGGAGGAAGCTCTGAGGCTGGTAAGGAAATTATTTGTTGTTTTTTTTCCACCTAGTTGGATGAAACTGTAGTACAAGAAGGAATAAACAAGATGGATTAATTTGTAGTTTGATGTGGAATTACTGCGAGTTTTTGGCAACAGCTCATGACATGCATTTGCACAAATCAAATGATGGAGATTAAAATGTGCTACAGGGAATTCACAGGTGGTTTTATTAGGAATGTAAGAAGCCAGCACCACCATCTTCTTAGGACCAGGAGTCATCTTATCTAATCAGAAATTCAGATGTGCATCATTCTTATTAATTTCGGAGTTATTTACTTGTAAATATGACTCGTAAATCATATCATTCACATGCCCTCAGGCCATCTAGATATCAACTGTATAGCGGTTATTACTATGAAAAATATAAGGGAAACCACATATTCAAACTTAATTCAACTTATAATATAATTATAATACAACATGGTATACTGAATCTGTTTATCATGTGATTTTCTCCAGCTGTAATCTGTATTTGTTTATTGAAACATAAGCAACTCAGCTACGAGATAACTGTCACACAAGTACATGTGTCGTGTTACCAGCAAACAGCAGTATTTGACCCAGCTTCAGATGGATGCATACCCTTTTCCTGGAGACTCAAAAACCTCACTCAGTCAAATCCTGTCAAGCCATCTAAAGTATAAATTAATGTCATTATGTTGTTGACTAATAACTCCAGCAAATTCATTAACTATAATCAAGAGAGCAGTTCTGACTGCTTCACTGTTTGCTTTATACTGTGAGGTTCCTCAGCTATAGCTGGGAGTCTATGGGATCATTGTCATACAAGTTTGCAAATTACAGTGTGTGCTAGTGTTACTGTAAAAAACATTCTTGTAGCTTCTGTATGCTGTCATGTTACAGATGCACAGATACAGGCGCCTGGATCTGATCGAGACCCATATGAAAGAGGCACTACAAGAAAGTTACGATCACCATGTGGACATGCTGACCTCACAGAGAGAACAGTTTGATCGTCACAAGACTCGCCTAGTGGTGGTCAGAATACAGAAGGAAAAAGCCAGGGCTGAACTTTTAGGTGCACATTGTAAAGATTTTACCTGTGTAAAATTCAGATTGTATTACGTCTCACCCCATAGGGTCTTTTCTGGCCACATTTTATCATAACATGGCTTTGTAGACTAAACTAAAACCAAAGAAAAATTTCCTGTTGTGTTTGACATAACCTATAGCCTCCCACTGATTTTGGTCCGCTCTTCAGCCTTGCGATTTATGTCATTCTGTAATCTTATGTCATGGGTAAACTTAATACAGTCAGGCACGCAAAACTTGAACACACCTAAGACGAAATCACGGATCCCATGAACAAAGGTCTAGGTCCCGACTTTATTTCTCAATGTTCTTAGTAGTTATTTCACGCGAACCTTGAACTGTGACACGGATTGCGAGTGTGATCCAAGCACCCCAGCAGCCTAGAAGTAGAAAAAAAAAAATCAAACGCCAGAAACTTCACTCGGTTAGCTGTGTCATAGTCATAGTCATAGCCTAGTGGTGGCAGTGCGTATGGCCCCCCTCCCCCTTCCCCCGATAAAAACGGCGACTGAAACACCTGCGACGACCGATTCGGGCAGGAAATATCTTTTTTTTTTGGTTTGTCCCGCGCGTAGATGTACTACATGGTCATGCAGTACATCGATGGTCCCGCGCTCATAGTCATACCGCAATAGAAAAAAAAAGGAAGCGTTGCCGTATGAACAGGAGTAAAGCCGAACAGAGAAAAATAGTGAGTTGTGTTCACCCTTTATTTTATCACTGCTGGACTTGACTTGGTCCTTACCGACGCACTTCCAGAAGAGAAAAAAAAGCTTTCGGGCACAAGGTCGCGTGCCAATGTCGCCACGCGCGCCAGTTTAATTTGCCTCTCTTTCAAGTGGCCACGGGAAGGGGGGGGGGGGGATATGTAATTCATGGTACACGTTGTCAGTTGTATTTATTTTCCTTGAATATACGGCAATAAAACCTCGTGATTAATGCTTCACGTATTCCTCGAAATTCGGCAAACTCGAACTAGATGAAGCTACCCCAAAGAATTCGACTGTAATAAACTTATCACTAAAGCAGCAACACAAAAGCACAGATCATATCTTTCGTTACAAGTACTTGCAGTAGAACACAGTTTATAACTCGCTGATCACTGCTGTTTCAGAGGGATTGGCTGAACACAATGATGCCGAAGCAGATCTGTTTTCTGATACCACTAGCATGACAGGCGCAAGTGTTACATCTTTGGGCACAGCAAACAGCTCAAGGTCTACGGTTTTTACCAAAAATACAGGGTATGTGAAATTTGTTTAGTGTTTTACTTGTTTAACTGATTTCTCCCCAAGTAAATTTGGCCAAGTTGCTCCAGCTGGCCCAGGTAAATTTTGCAGTTGTCATGCTTTTAAAGGGTGCGTTAGAAAAAAATTCATTACTCGCTTATTTTTTAATATTTTTCAATTCTATTCGGTGGAAGTGTTTATAAATGCATGCTTTATGATAATCTGTGGTTGTTTTTATTATTGTGTGGGTATAAAGTATTAATTTGTAAATTAGAATTGAAAAAAAAAAATATAGTGTCGGGGTCAAAAACGTGGATTCCCCGTTCATGGTACAGTTCGGCACGAAAGGCGAAAACGGGGATTCCTCGTTCGCGGGGAGAAATGAGTTAAGAATCAGTATGAAAGAAATTATTAGGTGGCAGTTAGCTTACTGTAGTGTGCTCACTTTCTTATGGCTGTGGGCTTTGCAGAGGCTGCACAGCAAAATGTCTAATAAGGTTACATTTTAACTGGATTATTAACTCTTTCCCTCCCGCGAAACCCCGATTCCTACCGCGAGCCGCAAAATGTGGCTCATGAAATTCAAGTTCAATTCCAATTCAGTGTTTACAAAACACAATTTTTGTAAATACAATTCACTGTTGTACATTCAAACCTGAATATTTTGAATCTACATTCATTTTCACACAATTTCATATTTTTTGGTTGTCTATTGAGGGAACAAAATGGTGGCTCAAATATAGCTTGATCCACCCGTGGAATACTGCCCAGAATGTGTGGTAGGGAAAGAGTTAAGTGTGTCTGTACTTTTATCTTGATAAGGTTGAATGCATTGCATAACTTGTAACTTTTGTTTTAAAAGGGAAGCAATATAGGCTGCTTCCTTTATCCATTAATCATTTCCTTTTATAAATTCAGTGAAAAAATATTGATGTCATAGTGTATAGCCACCTTCAGATTACATGAATTGTGATGCACTCTTACTCTTAGGTCCAGTGGAGTTTTAACGAGCTCATTCATTGAAGTATATGTACTTGGAAGTGCATGATATAACAAAATATGTGCGCTTGTAAGAGTGTGCACAGTAACAAAATCAGGAGTTGCAGTACTTTCATGTGTTGAGTTTTACCTCACAATAAAGCAGTTGACTGTTTTTGTACACATCTTTGTAATTTTTATTTTCTAGCTCATCCAGAACAAGAAGAAAGGCTGAAAGCAAGAAATGGAGTCTAAAAGAAGGCAGCGCAAATGAAGAATATGCCTTAGTGGATGCCTTGTCCAAGATCATAAAGATGGTGGATGGTCTGAAAGTGAAAGGTAGGTTTACTCATATATTCGGGAAAACAACCGGATATCATGGGAAAAAAATATTGCCGCATATAGTAGAATTTTCTGGAATACATTAGGTGTCTCACAGCGATTCTCTGAAGTAGCCTGAAAAATTACTTGTCAGCATTTGATTTAAATCTGATGTATTTTCCTCTTTTTTTCTTAACCCTCGTCCTGCGTTGAGTGAACTCGTCCACGTAACGCCTCGTGCCGGGATAGCCAGCGGCCAGTCAGCCGATCGTTCGCGTGTTGCCGATAACCTCGGCGGTCGGGTCAATCGGGTCCTTGTGAACACATGTATCACGTATACTTCAGGACGCAATAACAACAATAGAGGTGGATAAATCGTAAGGGACCCTATGATATTTGGATAAAGTACTTGTGATGATATGCGGTATGAAATGGAAGGCCCAAATCAAGAGTTTTCTGCATTTACATGCCGTTTAACACACGTTTTATCATTTTCCCAAGACCTCTGCGCTTTTTCTGTCCCTAAGTCAGGCCATTCAGGTGAACAAATTATATTTTAAGCCATTCGCTTCATTTACTAACCACATGTATCGTGGCATTGCCTTCTCCCTCCTCTACTATGCAAAGAGTCCACTTACTATAATGTTAGTTTTAGCGAGAGATTTGATTTCCAGTTCCAGGTCGTAGAGAACATACATGTGCTGAAAAGCGGTTTAACCAAAGGAACACAATATCTCTCTAATTACCACATCAAATAAAGACAACGCCAACAACAAAGTCAGTCATTTTCTCCCAGTTTTCCCTGATGAAAAACCTACTGACAGGCGCCCTTATGCAGCATGTCCTAATATTACATCGGAATTCATAATTACAGACGTAGAACGGCGTCTCAAATACGCACATGGCCCCTTTCTTCTCATTTCACATGTAGACAACAACCAGCATCAAAGTAAAAGTTTCCCCAAGATTTTCCCCAGTTCAAACTTCAGACCGTCAGTACTATTACACGAGTATGACGAATAGTTGCGAATAGTTGCATCGTAGTAAACGTTATCGGACGATACCATTTTGTTAGATTTAGTAGGGGTGACAGGATAGATATACACGCGAAAATAGTGTGGAAAAAAAACAAAAACAATGACAGCCTTGGCAACCGAATAAACAAAGCGCGAGGCGCACCGTTGGTATACAAAAATGTGGCCTCCTGCAGGACCCGCGGTTAAGCGTGTCGGACAAAATAATGGCCTCCCGTGTCTCGCGTGTTGCGCGGGGAGGCCAATATAGTGGCCTCCCGCAGGACTAGGGTTAATACATGATTAAATGTTTCAGATAAAAACTGTTCTGCAAAATTTTGGACTCTTGGTAATTACACTGTAGCAGAATTTGAGAGGATTAACCCTCATCCCATGCTGAGTGAACTCGTCCACGTAACGCCCTGTGCGGGGATAGCCAGCGGCCTGTCAGCCGATCGTTCGCGTGTTGCCGATAACCTCGATGATCGGGTCCTTTTGAACACGTGTATTGTGTTTACTTTAGAACGCAATAACAACATTAATGGTGGATAAATCGTAAGGCACACCTATGATATTTGGATAAAGTACTTGTGATGATATGCAGTAAGTTCCATTGTCAAATGGAAGGCCCCAAGTTTAACACATGTTTTATCATTTTCCCAAGACCTCTGCACTTTTTCTGTCCCTAAGCCAGGCCATTCAGGTGAACAAAATATTTTTTAAGTCAGGCGCTTAATTTACTAACCACATGTATCGTGGTATTGCCTTCTCCCTCCTCTGCTATGTAAAGCTTCCACGTACTATGTTGTTAGTTTCAGCGAGAGATGTGATTTCCATACATGTACTGAAAAGCGGTTTAATCAAAGCAACACAATATCTCTCTAGTTATCACATCAAATACAGACAACGACCAAAACAAAGTCAGTCATTTTCTCCCAGTTTTCCCTGTTTTTTCCCCTAGAGACAGACGCCCTTGTGCAGCATGCCCTAGTATTACATCGGAATTCATAATTACAGACATAGAACGGTGTCTCAGATACGCAGATGGCCCCTTTCTTCTCATTTCACATGTAGACGGCAACCAGCATCAAAGTAAAAGTTTCTCCAAGATTTTCCCCAGTTCGAACTTCAGACCGTCAGTACTATTACATGAGTATGACGAATAGTTACAAAATAATAGATACATCGTAATAAACGTAATCGGTCGATACCATTCTGTTAGATATAGTAGGGGTGACAGGATAGATAAACACGTGAAAATAGTGTTTAAAAAAAATGTGAAAAAAAAACAATAGTCGCCGCAACCGAATAAACAAAACATGAGGGGCAGCGCTGCCATACAATATATTGGCCTCCTGCTGGACCCGGTTTGCAGTATGTAGTCCACAATATTGGCCTTGTGTATCTCGCGTGTTGCGCGGGGAGGCCAATATAGTGGCCTCCCGCAGGACGAGGGTTAACTGTGGCATGGTGTATGACAACAGTACGAAAGAATTTTGTTGCAAGCTCTTCTGTCATTTTTTTTTTTTTTTTAAAGTTTTCATCTGGGTGTAGTTTGATGGCTGGGATGTCATGAATAATATCAGCATTTCAGGGTTTCAGAGATTTTGCTTTTGAGTTGTCATCTTTGTTCTTATGTGAAATTACACAAGCTTTAATTAATATAAGTTATAAGGTTGCATTTTTAACCAGAGGAGCCAGTAATGTATACAGCATACAAAATTAGTCAATAATTTATTTGTTTGTTATTTTGTTATCTGCAGCAAGTGCATTTTTGTGTTCACTTTCAGAGGAAATCTCTTCCCTGATGAAAATGCTGATTCAGTTCAACTATGATGAGAGAGCAAGTGCAGTGCAGGACCAGTATAGTGAGTTTCTCAGTTTGATTCAGGCATCCATCAATGAAATCTGGATCTACAACCAAGATACTCAGACGGATATGGTAAGGGATTCCACCTGGAAACTTAACGCTCACTCTGCACGCGGCGGCGTTAAGCCCGCTGTCCGGTCAGTGACCTTACTCACGGAGAATCTTATCTGGGGTCACTGACCCTTGCCGCGACGATGACCACACTACCGCTGTCCACGTGGTTCGGTCTTTATTGATCGCTATGAAAACATTCGCTGCTATGCCTTATCACGCTTGATAATGAATTAACCAGCAAAACCTTAGTCTGTCAGTCTCTAACCAATGATCTGACTTATGATTGCAAACTGACAGCTATAGTTTTCGTGCGTGAGAACGAAGCATGATAACTAGCCACGCCCTCCCAAATGGTTTCATCCTGATTGACACATACTATTAAACCAATGTGGGCATTTGGGGCAAAGATCATTTCAGAGCTTGTTTCTGATTAGTTCTTAGATACAGACAACTCCAGATGGTGGTCAGCTTGTGAGAAAATGAGTTACAATTGCAAATTTGTTGAGCAACAGTTCGCATGTCGATGTTACTGTTACATCTTTTGAAAGTGTGGGGAGAGCCTTTGAAAGCTTAGTCTTTGTGATTCCGACCAGCGGTTCACTGGTTAACATGTCCATGTCACAATGCCTTTGATTTAGAAGAGATACAGTGAACAATAAGACATTGGTTACGTCTCAAAAAGGTCAGTGGCCCGACAAGTGAAAATACGGCTGGCGCGGTCAGCTTGACCTTGCCAACTAACCAGTGCGGAGTGAACGCTCGGGAAGCTTGGGTGACATTCGACGCCCTGCGCACCATGAGGGTTAAAAACATTTCCAGTGATGCCTACTTGATGAAAGTGCATCTACATAAAAATTGTGAATATTTTTGGCTGATGTTCTTTCCCACCATTTCATATTATTAGCAGCAACTTTTAT
Organism: Onchidella celtica; assembly: GCA_963931925.1. Lineage (NCBI taxonomy): Eukaryota > Metazoa > Mollusca > Gastropoda > Systellommatophora > Onchidiidae > Onchidella > Onchidella celtica. Next base: position 39,414,484 of record OZ007567.1, read on the forward strand.
TTCCTGAACAGTTGTGTTTAACAATGTGCTGAACTGAATGGGGATGAGCACCAACTTTTTTGCTGCAGGTTTGTCAAATAGTAGGGCTACACTGTATTATGTAGAAATGAACATGTGCATTTTTCAGCAAATCTGTGTGTTCCTTTTACAGAATTTGGGTCCTGGTACAACAGCCAATGCTATAGCTCAGGCAATGCAAAAAGGTCAGAACTTCCATGGAGATAAAGAAAAGTTGGGTAAGTCTAATTCTAATTGATCAAGACAAAAATTATATGGAAATGCAGTAAATAAATCTCTTGTAAAGTAAGTACAGTGTAGAGATCAGTTTTGTTGCTATTTCTCGTTTCCCCTTTGCCAGTTGTTCATGTATAGTGTATTTACTTTTTTTTTTTGCTCAGACACATAGCTATGTTTCATTTACACGTATATTGTATGGAATGTGACCTTAAGAAAATATTTTAAATAATTAGTACAGTGCATAACTGCTACTGATGCTAGCATGTTCATTTTTGTGCTACAAGGTTTTATTAATTCATGTACACACAATAATGGCCTTTGTTGAAAGATCACCGTGACCTTATGAGAAAGTGGGTGAATTTGAGAAATCTATTATCTTCATCATTCCAAATGCGCTTGATATCCAAGAATACAAACTCGTTTGCCTGACATGAACAATATTTATTTCATGAATAATATTTTTATAATTCATCAGATCCTGTTCTCCTGGTGCCCCCAACAATGAACAAAGAAAGCAGATGGAAACTTCACATTGCAAGTGATCAAGACAGATAATGTTATGGAATATATGTTATTAAAAAAAAAGTGAAAAATCTGATGCAAGAAATAAAAGTTTTAACAGACACTTCTTACATGACAATTGCCTATTGCTTGGTATTTATGTTCGTGATTGTCTCATGTCTTGGACACCATTAACAGTTAGGAATAAGTCCAGGGTGTACTGTAATGAACCAGCACATCCAAAAATACATGTGCCTGTAGATGTATTACTATAAACATAGTGATTTTGTTCCATTTGTTAAGACCAAATGAACTTAAGACTTGATGATAAGGCAAATTTGTGTACACTCTTTATTGAGAAAATACTACTAGTGGTGAATTGTGTTCTGAGCGCCTAGCTGGCAGCTCCACATTGCTCCACCCTTTTTGGATATTTTCTTTGGATTATATATTAAATTCATGGAGATTTTTATATTGGATTATTTGTAAAGTTTTCCTGGTTCCAGTGATGCATTACTCATGAAGTTCCATTCTTGTGCTTGGGATTTATTTCTAAAAGTTTCCATCATGCTGGGTTTAGTTTTGTTCTACCTGACATTTTTTGCCACCGTACGTGAGGTGAGTTTACAAAATGTAAACAATGCATGTGTCAATCCAACTGGACACACATTGAGAAGGCTGTACACGAGTGCAGAATTGAGGACTATCGGAGCAACTTGCTGCAAGAAAATAAATCTGGACACGGCTATCAAAACAATTTGTTCTAGACTCAAGATAGCACGCATAGACACCACCTGTGTTACACATAAAAAGACCCGAAGAACAGCTAGAAAGGGAAGAAGAAAACAGAGAAAAATACAAGTGTGTATCCAACACCATGAGTCAGTCCATAAAAATAGAGCTGTAAACTGTAAAAAATCACCATTGCCTGTCATCAACAATAACAACTTGATATACATAGACTGCTCTAACATGATCCAAGAATATGTCACCAATCTTAGAATTTCTTGCCTGAATGCACAGTCCTGTCGAAATAAACGTGAAGAAGTGTGTAGCCTAATGGAAGATATGAACATGGACATACTTTGTATAACTGAATCATGGTTGCAGGAGACAGGAGATGACCCTATACTTGTTGAACTGTCACCACCTGGTTTTGCATGTAAATCATTCCCAAGAGAGGGTCGAAGGGGAGGAGGCATTGCTTTCATATATCGGCAAGACATCAAATCTGCAAATGCATTCAGGAATCTACCATCACTCGAAACAAAATTTGAAAGTTTTGAGGCAGCTTTTCTTACGTTGTCACCAATGCAAAACGTACTGTTTTATGTTGTTTGCATTTACAGACCTCCGCCATCTAAGAAAAATACATGTACCATCTCACAATTTCTGGCCGAGATGCAACAACTCCTATACCATCTTAGATCGAAAACAAAAAAATTCATTATAACGGGAGATTTCAATTTACATTTCGATTCAACTACATCTCTAGATGTTCTTCGTTTTAAAGAACTGTTAGAAGAGCATGATGTTATTCAACATGTAAATCAAGCTACACATAAATCCAACCATATTTTGGACTATGTCATTGCACCATTATCAGAAATGAACATTTTAAGTGTCAACATTCTTGATAAAGCTATTTCAGATCATTTCTTGATAACTATTGACACTAATTTTCCTAAACCTTTGACGATAAAGAAAACGTTTGAATCCAGGAACTTAAAGAACATCAACGAGACGGATTTCAGACATGATCTAAAAAAAAAACTTGAATCAGGCAGCAAACAACATGACAATGGAAAACTTCAATGTTGCTCTAAAAACAACATTAGACCAACATGCTCCGGTAACACCAAGGACAGTATCACATCGACCATGGTCACCATGGTTCGCCCTTGAAATTAAGGAATTAAAACGCAAAAGACGCCAAGATGAACGGCGATGGAGGAAATCGGAATTGCAAGTTCACAGTGACATTTTCAAAGAAAGTAAAAACAATGTTGTAAAATTGATTCAGAAACTCAAACGGGGTTATTTTATCCAAAAATTTAGCAGTGTTAAAACGTGTAGAGATCTTTTTCTGCTCTCTGACAAACTTTTGGGGAAAGAAACAAGTTCGGTTTTTCCACAGGGTGACCATAAAGACTTATGTGAAATGTTTTCATTGTATTTTTATGAAAAAATTGAACGTATCAGATCTAATTTTAACAATGTTACCAATTTATTACCTGAACTATGTGTTTTTGAAGGCAGGAAATTGACTGATTTCCAGATGTTGTCTGAGACTGAGATTAAAGATCTTATCAAAAACTCACCATCCAAATCATGTGAATTAGACCCATTTCCGATGACATTTGTGAAATTATATCTTGATGAGTTATTGCCATCCATTACTCATGTAATCAATGTTTCTCTGAGAACTGGTGTTGTACCAGATTCTTTCAAACAGGCAATTGTAAAACCTTTGACCAAAAAAGCTGGGCTCGACGTAAACAATGTGAAAAATTATAGGCCTGTGTCAAACTTACCAATTGTGTCCAAGATCCTTGAAAAATCAGCGTTGAGGCAAATCATGGAGCACATTGAAATAAATAACTTGAATGAGATATTCCAGTCGGCATACAAAAAGGGCCACAGTACTGAGACTGCTATCCTCAGAGTAGTGAATGATATTCTTCTAGAGCTCGATAACAAAAGAGTATGTATTCTTGTACTTCTGGACTTGTCTGCTGCCTTTGATACTTTAGATCATAACATTCTATTACATCGTCTAGAAAAGACCTTTGGTATTGCAGGAAATGCACTGTCATGGTTTCAGTCCTATCTTTCAAATAGAAAACAATGTGTGAGAGTCAATGATAGTTGTTCTAATGTCCAAACACTCAATTTTGGGGTACCTCAAGGTTCTGTTTTGGGCCCAATTCTTTTCACATTATACACCCAACCTCTTGCTGATATTTTCAGAAAATATGATCTTCAATACCACCAATATGCTGATGATAGCCAAATATATAAAGCATGTGATCTTGAAAACCTAGATGATACGATAAAAACAATGGAGCATTGCATACAAGAAGTTAAGAAATGGATGGATGATAATAAGCTAAAACTAAATGATGAGAAAACAGAAGTTATGCTCATAACGAATCCAAAACAAAAAATCAATCCACCAGATCTCAATGTAAATGGCCATCTTATTAAAATGACAAGTAAAGTAAAAGATCTGGGCACAATCTTAGATGCAGAGATGTCAATGTCACCATTTATTAGTCAGCTGTGTAAGAATCTTAATTTCCAGTTACGGAAAATCAGCAGTATACGGCACTGCCTAACTACTGAAGTAACAAAACAGCTTGTAACATCGCTGTTTCTCTCTAGGCTGGACTATTGTAACATACTGCTAAGTGGTCTTCCAAAAAGTAAAATCAATAAGCTTCAGTTAATCCAAAATAATGCTGCAAGACTAATAACAAGAAGAAAAAGGATAGATCACATAACACCAATATTTAAGGAGCTCCACTGGCTACCTATTGAGCAGCGAATAAAATATAAATTGGCTTTATTTTGTTATAAATGTGTCAACAACATGTCGCCAGAGTATATTTCAGAACTTATAGAACTGCATCGCCCTGCAAGAGCATTAAGATCATCTTCTGACAACCTTAGACTAAAAGTACCCGTAGTGAACCTAAAAAGTTTTGGTGAAAGGGCTTTCAGCCATGTTGGGCCCAGGGTGTGGAATGAGATTCCTTTAGATGTCCGCAGTTCGCAAGTATTTTCACAGTTTAAAAGGATGTTAAAATGTCATTTGTATGAGAGTTTCTAGTCTATGTAAAAGCTATCTATTATTATTATTATTATGTGTGTATCAATGTGGGTTGTGTGTGTGAGTTTACCCATGTATTTTTTGACATGTTTCTGTAAAGCGCATAGAGCATTTTTGTAATGGATATGCGCTATATAAATGCCATCCATTATTATTATTATTAACCTACAGTACTTGTAAATCACATACAATGATAAGTTACATTAATTTAACTCACTGTCTACTCGCTCCTCCAGATTAATTAACATGATCTTCAAAACCTAAGTTTTTGGGCTATTTTCAAAATATAATATGGCTGGATAAACAGTCAGAATTAGATAAAATTTTAACTATAGTTTCATACCTCACAATAACATTAAATGTGCAATCCTCTGGAATTTTCATAATATACAGGAATAGCAGGCTCACTGAAAACATTTCCTATGACCATGTTTTTATAATAAAAAATATAATAAAAGTTTTGGTGAAAAGAAAAAAAATTCACATGACAACTGACACTGCCACACTCATGAAAGACTTCTGTAGAGCATATTTCCAGAAAATGAAACTGAGTTGTATAAAATATTACATGTACTTTGAGTTTTAGTAAAATGTATCATTCAGAACATAAAATTCTTTTTCTTCAAGAAGACACTTGATCTGCTGTCAAATGATACATGTAAATAACACAGATTTGCATCCCAGAAAAAAACGCATTAAAATTATAAAAATGAGTTGAAACTAGACAAGATGAAAATCTCTTTTTTCTGATCTCTTTCCAAACAACTGTAGATAGATAGATATGTAAATGTATTATTTTGAAGCTGTACAGTGATTATTTGCCTGTAAGTTGAGGATTCTGCACATAAAAATTGTAATACTGCGTGACACATGTCCAGAGCTATATGTAATCAGAGACCGAACATAAATGCCATAGTGGACACATTTATACATGTACCGGTACAACAAAAACACAACATCAGAAATTTCACTTTTGTCTTATTCTTATTTAGTTTCAATAGGGACTATAAATTATAATCATGTTATCAATAATGAGTAAATATAGATTAGGGTCAGGGGCCCATCCATAAAGTAAGTGTGCTTGGCAGGGATAAGGGATGCTCCCAGTGTATGAAAACTGCATGGGGAGAGTAGGGTTCTGGGGAGTGAATGCATGGTTTTTTACTTTGATAAAATGACTGATTTTATGTTGTTTTTTTCTCCCACCATTACATGCAAGTTGTAGGACTATATAAGAATAAAATTTCAAATTATAGGCTTTGTTTCCAATGAAACGGTCAATGGTCCGGCTGTGGGGTCAATCATTGCCAAAATCGAGCCAACGTACATGTAGTACTTTATGAATGTTCTTTCCAGCATCAATAGATTATATTAGTACTGTAGGTATATTTTTGTCAATACTTTGGTCACATTGATACAAATATCTCAATATTGTTACTTTAAGTTGCCATGAATATGGAAACGTGAAGTATAAGCACAATCTGGGAAGTTTTATGACACTAACATTTCATAAGGCACAAGTCAAACAAGTAAAAAAAAAAAAAAAAGCAAATCTCAAAGCCCAGGGCACTAATCAGCCTCACAAAGCTGAGCTTGTGTTAAACTCACAGCTATGCACATTTTCCCATTTTGACCTCCACATAAAAGGCCATTCACCTTTTTGTAAATAAAATCCAAACACATCAGATTCATACAGGTACACTATTAGAACATGTACACATATATCAGATTCATGTTCAAGAATTTCACCCCTGATGTTGCAAAATATAATTTACATCCTTCTCACTGGATCCATGACCAACATGAATTTCATCTGTTTTTCCCAAAGGTCAACTGGCCATTGCTGTGGAATAAAATCACTTCACTGCTGCACCACTGTGCAGTGAACAGTGTAAATTTATGTAAGGTACACATAGCCATCTCTCTTACTCACTCCAATGTCTTTTTTTTTCTTTTTTCTGTCATTTTTTATCACTGGTAGTACATTTTGAGATACAAGTAATATGTTTAAAAAACATTAGATCTGGATAATAATTACAATACATGTGTAAACTTCCATCTGCAATTCATTTTCTGTCCTGATCACAGTCATTCTAATCCTGCCCTAGCTTTACTGTTCATGTTGGAGCTTCAAGACGTACATTGATTCATAAACACTTTGACAGACACTAAAGTACATGTACATATATTGAAGTTTCAATCATCAAATTTCACAAATTTGGATTTATTGATATCAATATGAAAATTCTTCCCCTCTGCTGGATCTGGGGTGAAACCAAATCCCGTGCCCTTTTTTCCTTGTGGCCCGGTTATAGTCCTCTTCAAGCCTTTGGTCAACACTAGCTGCTGCTGCACTAGACAAAGCTGTGTTTCCTCCAACAGACTTAGTTGTCATAGAAGTCAAAGAACCAAACAGGCCCTTCTTTTTGTTATTTTGAGAAGGAAACAATCCATTCTTGTTTTTACCTGCACCATCAGAATTCAATGTTGTAGACATTTTCATACCACCCATTAAGCGCAGAAATTTGTTTTGTCTCTCCACACACTCAAACATATCACCTTTCCATTGTCCTTCAGTAGGTGTGATAGAACTGCTAGTGCTTGCAGAAATTTGGGGAGGAAGCTCACTTTTATCACCACCATGATGATCATCTCCTCTGACAAGTTCACCAGGGAAAAGTTCTGAGTTTTCATGTAATATTTCCTGCTCATCATTCTTATGTTTTGATTTCTTTTTCTTGTGTTTTTTTGGTTCTTCACGTGATATCGTCTTGGCCTCATCATCAGCTATATCCTTTTCATTTTTAGATTTTTTCTTCTTCTTTTTAGGTTTTATTGCAGCATTACATACATTTTCTGAGACCAAATCCTCTGTGCCATGATTTTTGTCCACAGCATCAGAATCTTTGTGTTTTCTTGATTTCTTAGGTTTTACTTCTTCTTCATATGACACCAACTTATCTGCATCAAATTCTAAATCACTTTGAACTTTAGAATGTTTTTTCCTTTTCTTGCCATGCCTTTGTTTCTCTGCTCCAGCATTAATTCTGCTGTCCTTACTATAATCCCCTTCATTGTTTGGCAGATCTGTATTGTTTTTACTGTCATTCGCACCATCTTCATCCCCATTCAACAGTTTACACTTCTTGTGGTGCTTGCTTTTTCGAGGAACACCATGACAATTCATAATATCATCTATCTCCTGATCACTATCCCTGGAAACATTTAAGATGCCAGATTCCATATCCTTGTCTTTTTTGTCTTTCTTTTTCCTTTTAAGCATTTGCTTACTGACAGTGGTGGACTCTTTGGACTCCTTTTCCTTCTCTTTAAAACCTGATGTACCAGAATCTGTATCAGCTACAGTTGATCCTTTTTTCTTTTTCTTACGTTTTACTTCTGTTTCAACCACAGTTGCATTTAGTTCCTCAACATTAGTCTCAGATACTGAAGTATCAGCTGCGGTTGATTCTTTTTTCTTTTCCTTATGTTTTACTTTAGTTTCATTCACAGTTCCATGTAGTTCCCCAGGATCCATTATCTGTACTGCCTTGCAGTTTTGCATTTCAAGGTCAGGTTTCCTTTTCCTCTTTTTCCCCTTGTAAACTGATACAGTCTCTTTGTCCATGTCAGCATCAGAAATTTTACGATCTTTCCTATGTTTCTTGTGTTTCTTTTTCTTGTTGATTTCACCAGCCCATGATGATAAGTCCATATTTGGAACAGATTCATTTACATCGTGGGACAAAATATCAGGTTCCCTATCAGCAATTTTGTTGCCTTTGTGCTGTTTCTTCTTGTTCTTTGAATCAGACATTTTAACAGTGGCGAGAATTCTCAAACAGTTCAACAGATTAAAACTGCTTCAAAATGTTGGTAAGTGAACACTTCTATCGATGCTGTTGAAATCATGTACTACTTATATATACACTGTCTGTTTCACTTATGTGATGATCTGAAAAAAGACAAAGAACAATCATAAAACAGAAGAGATGTAAAAGCCTAGAATCACTTTAATCAAGTCATTGTCTTTACCTTTCTCATGCGACAAAATTTTCAAAGCCGGAACACTACAGCTACCACCTGCAATTACATCTCTATCCATTTTAAAATGGAATCGCTCCTCTTTGCATGTTGGATATAAACGAAGCCAAGGCCTATTGGGCCTGACAGTAATATTGCCTTATAATATTTATCATGCAATGAGGGGGAGCAAACCTTTATCTTTATCTAGTTAACTTGTAACTTATTCATGTATTTAATTTTAATTCTGTTTCACAGAATGCTGCCAATTATTTTTTATACTTACTCATTCCATGGAGCGAGAAAAGCCATGAAAAAAAAAATCAATAAATCTGTAAATCACTTAAGAACATGAGGACTACAGACAAATAAAATATGCAGGATTATTCTGGAGGTGGTAGGAGAGTGGAGGGACTTGTAAGACAAGGAAGACAATACAGTAATAACAGTAAAGATTTTTAAGAAATTAAAATATTGGCTGTGGCTATACTCCAGTCCCGGACTGACGAATAGCCAAATGCCTATACTCCAGTCCCGGATTTGTGTGTACATCGATCTACAATGGCTACCCCAGTCCCTTTTCGCCTGATTAGTGAATCTGACATAGGTTACCGCCCATTGATACAAACTGACTAGACCCTTACGCCCCTAGGTCCAACAAAACATGTAGATCTAGATAGATCTAATCTAGATCTATCAACATCCATGCCGCCATTCAAATGTTTGTTTTCTTACCCTAGTCTAACTTGGCGATGAAGGACAGCTTTTCATTGGTCCGGGACCGGAATATAGCCATTTGGCTATTCGTCGGGGGGACCGGAGAAAAGTCAATCCGTATAGTAAAATATCATAGGCCTACTTCCCGATTTGATTTATCTATGTAAACTACAGATGTCATCTTGGAAGTATCATTGACATCCTAGATCTTGATCTACCTACAAGGTACAAACTTTTCTGTAGAAATTTAGAAACTTGTCACTCAGAGACTGATCGGTTAACAAATATCTGCCAGCCACACCCTCTCTAATCTAGATCTAATACAAGGCCCCTCATGTCAAGAACATTATTACTGTCAGTTGAGATCTTGTCCCAATGTCCTCACAATTTTCATTTGCCCTTTCGATCTCTCAGTTATTTCTCACTCTAGATCTAGATCTAGATCTAGAATCTAGATTATAGAGTCTAGTTTGCTTTCAAAAGAATAATCACAGGGCCGTCAGGGCTGATCCAAAAATACGGGCAGGAACCTGAGAGGAATGACATCTGGGTACATGTACTAATCTGGTCTAGTACACATTACCTAACTTGAATTGATAATTTAGTAGTAGATCTACATGTAATACTAAAGGTCCCTGCTGGTCCACCCACGCTGTTTGTTTACAGCAGACAACACACATGGCCACGAGAAAAAGTACTGGAACTGTGGAACTCTTTTGACACTTGGGTGAATAAAAAATCCCAAATCTGAAAGTGCATAACTTGCTTAAGGGGCAAATTATATTGGTCCATTTTTTTGTTTGTTTGTTGCTTAGATGTGCCTAGTAAAACTACTACTTAAGATTTTAACATCTTAATGCGTGTGAATAAATTCCCTGTCAAGATCCTGACAGAAGTATGACTTGCCTCAAACATAGCACATGTAAGTAGGCCAGTCGGCCTATCGCATCGTTCAATCCAAAAAGACATCGTGATGTGGCAAATCAGTGTTGCCTGCGACATTATTACAAAGGGAAATCCATCCATCTATTCCTGCTCTTCCTCCATCCACCAATGCACCCAACTGCCAAACCGGTTTCATTTTCTTCTCGCGAACTTTTAAATGTGAACCAGATGCCAATTTTAAGTCTGCCTCCCGGTTTATGGAGCCGACAAAACAACAACAAGAACAACACACAAAAAAAACAACAAGGTCAGAAGCGGGCATAGATTTATTGGAAGCAGAGCTATACCACCTATTTGAACCTGTTTCTGCATTCAATACAATTCTGCACTCAACAATGCACTTACTGCTTTCCCTCCCTTGTCCAATCTTCATGATTCTGTCGAGGCCTGCCACACCATTAGCATGAGCCAAAGCATATTTGCCAGGGTCAGATCAAAGGTTTCTGTATTTTGTGTTCAATAGCCTTGCTTAGTGTCACAAATGAAGACCTGTGTGTGTATTTCAGCCCTTTCAGTTTTCCACACTCGGCAGATCACTTCTAGATTCGACAGAATGGAACCTGTAAACTAGTAAGTGTTGTTTGTAGCTGTTGTGAAGACACACTAGGATCGTGTATTTTAGCATCAATTTATATTATTATACTGTATATACTTACAGTGTATGTATTTTGATTAGTGATAATTTTCTTGATTCATCGTTTGAGTTTTAGACAAATCTTTGTCGTCTAATGTAAAAGACGCTACGTGAGCCTGCTGGGCGACCAGAGTCCGAGAATGCGTCTACTTCAGAAACGTAAAGTGACTGAGCTTGGCTCTACTTACAGTGCAACTCAAACCCAGCAGTTTTATTTGTGGTTGAATGTCAGTAACAGACTGCAATCCCACTAGATGTGTATCGTGTTCTTCATCAGGAAGATCTATGGCCTTGTATAAACACATCTTTAAACCTTGCACAAATCACCAAGGAGACCGAGTGCCACAGAGATGACAATAACGATTATGTGGCCAGTGGTTAAACAAACGAACTGGGTCTACATGGTGCGTGCACATTATTTCATCTAGGCACTGAGCAATTCACATTGTTCTCATTCAACGGAACATGAACCCATCAAGCACATCACATTATGAAGAACAAGAAAAAAAAAAGAGCTCTTAGTGAAGTGCACAGACTTATAATTAATTCTGTGGTGAAGGGCGCAGTGTTGCATTCAAAATGTATGCGTACCGGTATAACCTAACGTTGATGTATTTTCAACCAAATAATTGTTTGAAAATTGATAGTTTGTATAAATTAAACAGGATACCGCATCCCGTCATAACAGAAAGAAACCCACATAGTTATTTTGTCCTTCATTAACAAAATCAACAACAGGGTGCACTTTGTCATCATTATCATCATAAACAATCAAAACATCTATCCAGGCTGTCATAGAAAGATGTTCCCAAAACGTAAGCACACAAACCACTGGTCCTGCATCAATAACAAAAGTCCGACAACAAACAAAAAAAGCAGTGTCATCATCATGATCATTATCACCATCATCTTCAACAAGCACTACATCAAAAACATTCACCCACCACTTAGAAACACAGATCTACAAACGCTCGCACACAACCATATACAGTATTCTGCACTGTTTGGATAGACTCATTTTATCGTACTCTTTCATTAGTAGGCCTATCAGTTTTACTGTAAGCGGCCGTTTAATTTACAAATAAACCAAAACCGCCCAAGACAGCAATGTCAACACTTTGGCCGCATGCAGCCCAACCTCATAAGCAGTTTTCTTAGCTGTTGCGCACGGTGCCCGCTTGTGAATGTAGATGGAGCTGATATGAAAGTTGTAACGAACAACTGATAACAGTGTTATTGAGGTGCTATCAGTGCCAGGTTGCTGAAACCGTATTTTAATCTCCGCACTGTCGGGGCTCAACCTCTACACACAGTAGTAACATTTGAACAGCGTTGTAGCTTAAATGGCACTGAACTGAATAGTTAGCTGCGTGTAGACTGACACCCGGTATTTGGCGCTAAAACTATTAACGTGATTGCACATTCTGTTTGTTTTGATCTGAGCCAAAGACAAAACCCTGAATTTTGGCTGCCATCCAGTGAACTGCAACAACAAGAGGCACATGGCTGTTCTGATACAATTTATACAGTAGGCCTACAGGTCTACCTACCTATAGGCCTATATTCATGATAACCGGACACCGAGTACAACCCTAATTAACTAGTCTACATAATCTGGCTTGGAATTTATTTTAAACCATTTTAAGGAGCGAAACTTGAGTGATTTCTATTGCAGTGCTGATGTAATAGGCCCTAATATTGTAAAGTTTAAGACCGTGGAAAAAGGTCTGCAAAGTTGTGACCTGTGCACTGATTTCAAGATTCACATCGATACCCTGCTACAATCAACACAGGCGCCAGTTTGCTGGATAATATAATGTTAGCCTGTACAGTTGTGTAATCGTGCATTATTTTATGATCAGTTGTAATCGCCGTATGATTATGAAAGTGTAATTATTTGCAAACCTGCCATCTCCACATTAGTAAGTAACACACATATTTCTTTTAACATTTATTATAATAGACCGCTTGTTTATATTTTGCTGATCTGGAGAAGATATTTTAAATGAGACGAGGCACGGACTCGTTTGATCATTAAATTATGTACTGAAAAGCAGCCACTCACTGCTTTAATGAAAGATAACGCGAGACTTTATCAAGTCCTGCAACAACTGGTGCAAGAAGGTCCGAGTATCCCATGGGCAATTTATTTTTAGACTGTCTTAATAATTATAAAACGGTTACGGTTTTCCCTGAAAGAAGAAGAAAAAGGTGTTAAATATAAAACTGCTTGGTTGTTCATGTTCACCTTTATAGACGTAACCCGTACCTTTGACTTGCTAATTTTCTCAAAATCAAATGGACATTATTTATAAGACTGCTGCTCTATTGATTAGTGCGCTTTATTTCTTTCATCTACCGATCTAAGCTAGTGACTTGGGTAGATTTTCTGCCCCAACGAAGACCATTGTTATGTATTGCATTGGCTCGACACTATTTCCGCGGTAGACACAGCATGAATGGATTCATTATGAGGGTGTCTGTCGTGAGTGAGCATGTCTTTCCACGATTATGCTTTCAGTAGATCTGAGGTAACCCCTGGCAACCTACCGTTCTATAAATAACCTTATAAAAGAAAAGATCGATAATCTTCAAGTTCATAAAAGTCCCCATGAAAGGCCTGTAAGACGACGTGAGGATAATAAAAATGCCAGTAAATACTTAATGTTAGAACAATACCTTTACATAAAAGGTTGAGTTTCAGTTCTATTCATCAATATTCGCTCGCTATCGAATCGGCACAAAACTCAAGAGATGTTAAAAAAAAAAAAGAGGACGTTTTAAGGCTGCTATTTGTTTTAGGGGCATTACCACCCCCCCCCCCCCCAAGCTGCCCTCCGCCCCCGCTCCCCCTCCCGGGAACTGTGCGAAAAGAGTGGACTAAACTTGAATGCCGCAACAAAATTACTGTTCTGGAATTGATTTGGTTCAGTGGAAACTTTGTATCCAGGCATATTGGGTTGGATGTTGAATAAGTGGATGTGGCGCAATCGTTTAATGTTTAAATTGCGTGTACAATAAAAATGATGATTTCATCAGACATTTAAAGTTTAGGAGAGAGGAAGGTTTTACTACACGGACACAGTGCTTACACGGTGCTTTACAAGAATAGTTCCACAGTGAGCGACTAAATTGCGTTCATAAGAGCAAATTTTATGGTGCAATCAGTGTTTAATCGCACTCAATAAAAGCTATAAATATTGCACGTTATCAGTAATCTATACTGGAAAGAACTACTTTATTTGTCTTTCCAAGTGAGATCATAATCAATAGACTCATGTTTTTCTTTTTGACTCTTTGGCATTACGAATTTAATAAGATGGATTAACTTTCCAGACTCAGTTATGTGAGGGGTGAGGCAGGGGTGTCTGATATTAAAAGCGAACAAATCACCCAAGCCGTAAAAGTAAAAGAGAAAAAAAAGGAATCAATTGTTCGCTGAGGGCAAGGTGGTCGACGCGTCAAAAGAATGTTGTTAGTGTCAATATTGTGCTCTCTATATTATGTCAACGTCCCCACCGATCTGAATTCTATACCACTGTCCCTTGTGGCTTCACTATACACAGAAACTGTGTTATTGGTCAGTGTTCGCACCTTTCTTAATGTTCATAATTACCGTATTTTACAAAGGCGTTGCTCCCCTTTCTCCGAAATTCTGTTTTGCAGCACCATTTTCTCAAAGTAGTGTTAATTAGGCCTACAATTTCTATACCTATGTTTCTAAGCTGTCTAATCAGAGCACACCAAACTGCAGAGGATAGTAATGCGCAATGTGAAAAGTTCATACTCTTGTGCTTTCTAGCAGGAATATTGGTGATCAAGACAGACCTGCAACGGATGTTCATACAGAGTTATTACCATTCACTGCATATGACACCATGGATCATTAGGAGCCCTAACGATGCTAACATGGCACCCAACAGGAGGGATTAATTCACCATCTTCAGTCAGTGAACATTCTTATTTTATCTGCAAACTTTATAGATGTTGACACTTTGGTCAGCAATCTTCGGATCTTATTTTTCTTGACTTTGTTAATCCTCTACGCCCTCAAATAAATATTTTGTTGATTTTGAAGCATTGCAAGCTCTGAACGTTTGTTATTTATATAGAGAAATCTGGTAGGATTTAAACTTGGAGTAAAACTATTTCGTTAAAATGCTATGTGCTCGTTTGAATTAGGCGCACTAGACAGATCACTGGCATGAACTAAGTAAATTAAACGTCAATACTGTATACATACTTAATGTCACTGTCATCTGTGCGCAGGAAATAAAAATGAGCATCCCAAAACAAGAAGATTGTGAATATTTTAAGAAAGCAATGTAGAGGTTGCATGGGGACAGTTTATAATGACTGAAATAACTGTTTTATTAACCACAATTTAAATGATTTTGAAAAACAATGCATGTTGATGTCGTATTTCACAAAAGTCTATGTTTATTAGCAAAGAAACTGTCTCATAGAAAATAATTAAACTTAATTCGCTGATGACTTAATGGCTAAAGAATAAGATCTATTTTTAGTGGTTGTTTCAGCACAATTCCGGTGTGACAAAACGTTTTGCAAAGGCCAAAAGTTAGGATACGTGTAAATCATACAAAAAAGGGCAATATGGCTGGTTGTTTACGTTTCTCAGGTCTTTCTGTGTACGCGTATCCAACAACACTCTCGCTACAAGGCCCATGAAATTTAAATGCTTCCATGTTGCCTTGGTTACAAAGTGATTTAAGTGCACAATCCATACTCAGGTCATTGCAAACCCCAGGGCAAAGTATGTGTCTTTTCGTGCAGAACAAAGATCTCCATTTATCCATTATCTGCATTGATCGGTTTCATCATTGATTCTCTACCGATTTGAAAGCTTTGTGCGTTGTTTTTTTTCCATTGTTTTCATTGGCCGTTTTGTTTAAAGCTTCCAAACAAAACATTGCCAACCACGCAATCGGGACTGTAACTGTGATGAGACGTTTGTCATTTTCTTCTTGGATATCGTTAAAAGGTGCACACGGGAACTGCCCTTGGAATCAAGCTCGTGATCATCAACCAGCGCTTGACTTGTTCGTACAAATTATACCACAACTTTCGCTCCTTTTAAAATTTGTTTTTTTTAAATTAGGATCCGCAATGGAAGCACTGTGAATCCTAGTTCCACTTATTGCATATTTGCTGTCAAATCCATGTGTCAACTGTTGAATTTAAGAAAGTAATATCAGATCGAAGCTGGCGCGTAATACCCGGTCATAGCATTGAAAGATCAAGTTTGCGTTATCGAATGTGTCAAGAGATCGTACGAGCGGGGTGCAGTGACTAGTAGGCCAGACTGAACGGCAGCACCAACAATTTTCGCCATGTTGGCGGGTTGTTTTTAATTGACCACTTACCTTGGCCATTGGCTAAGGCTTTGTGCTCGGTGTGTTCATTGATAAAACACGCGGTCCATGAAAACAGACGAGCTAGGCCCTCAAGCATGGTAGCGATTATTCTTACTAAATTCAACATTGTGAAGACGGTGGACTCGTATTCTCTGATGTTTCAACACTTCATTGTACGTGTATAATGTTTATAGATAGGTCAGGTGAAACAGTGGTGTTTGTTTTTTTTTTCGAATATAAAAAGAAAATGTAGAAATTTTATTTGAAATTCACTAAAAGTCTTCCAATATGTTTCGTTTCAAGTAGTTACATGGAGTTCTCACCTTACTGGAACAGCAGCGTTTTGTTACAGTGACTTTCTTATTCTGATACTTCCGTTCTGCTCTCTGTGAAGACATTGTTAAGATATTTTGCATGGAACAATGGCTTTAGGTTTCAACTATCGGACCCGTTCATTTATTAGGTCGCATTTGTTCAGGATAAGAGAGTTTACCACAGATTTAACGCTAATTCACAGTGAGACAGATGAGAAACTCTGAGGGTGTGAGATGGACACGGACGTTCATGTTGTGTAAAAAAAAAAAATGCAGTTATAAAATTGCAAAAAAATAGAACTTTTACACATTCTTGAAACTATGCGGACAGCTTGTCACATCTGAACCTGAAATTTTATTGAATAGAATGTACACAATTCAGATTTTCTAAATAAATCCTGATAAGAGAGTCGCAAGGAGAGACGGCAGGCATTGTAATGTACATAGTTTGGACTTGTGCCATTTGTTCCACAGACTTTCTCACATGATAACATTGTATTCTCAGGGAAATGACATGTGATGAGTAACTATGCTGAAATTTGTACCGATTGGGAAGACTTTTTACCTACAGAGTGAGTGCTGCTATTGATGATCAAGTGGCGACACATAATGATCATGTTCTGAATCATCGTGACACAAAATCTTGCAACTCCACTCCAGTTTAAGATACCCTGAGTCTTGCCTTGATTCAGAGAGAAAATGTCCAAACTCCGGACTGGCCCAATTTTTACACAGGATGTTCTTGATAATCTGACAAAGGCCTTGGAAACTGAAGTAAGTACATGTATATTAATTACAACTTTGCGCCTTATTTTCTTTGCAAATTTATACGAATACATGTACCATAAAAATGTAAGTATTAGATACTAAAAAAGATAGTTTGACGGTTGCCATAACCACTCAGATATTAACATTATTTTTCTCGTGTTAATTGCCGAGTAAAGCATGTAAATTGTCATGGTATTTCTTTGGATTAAGATGCAGCTAGCGTGTGTTGTACTTGACTTATTGTAAAGGGCAGATTTCAGTAGTTATAAATGAACACTGCCAGATTTATTGACTTATAGACTCGATGAGTCTTAATGCTCACGTTACACTACTCTTATGTTGAAATAAGGTGGTCTTGACGAGCTAGAGAAGGGTCTTGGAGTTTTATCAGAGTAAATGAGTGCAAGCAATAGCCGCAATCTATAGTGAATTACTCTTCAGCGAGATAAAAGTTCCCATGAAGTTTTCGAGAATGGTTGAGTACGGTAAGTTTTCTTTCACAAAGACTGTGACAGTCTTAAAGAACATGAGAACGGGATAAATGATCACCAGCTAGCATAACTTATTCCAACGCTATCCGTTGTTTTATTTGGTCTTATGCAAATAAAACGACTATTATTTCACGTTGCCAGTGCAAAACACTTTGAGGAGGTAATTTCCTCAGTATGACCACTTAGTCTTCCAGTGAGAGACATATTTACAGTTGTAGACAACTTCTACAAGACTCCCTATCATGCCGTGATTTATTCCAGTGGACAGGGTTAAAGTGGTCTAGACACTTCATTCATGGTGTTAACCCGAGCATGTCTTGAGAGTTACAAGGTCATGTGACGCCCATCCACCATGATGTTGTAAAACCTGCGTTATGTTTGGTTTAGTTTGAACATACATTGGTGGAATGTACATACACTGATCAACTCATATTGCTCTCTTTTCCCAGTCGTTTCTTATTCTCTCATAAGAATAATATCACAGCTCATTTAATTTGAAAGAAAAGAAATGTTAGGGACTTTTATATTGTAGTACCACTACACAATGGTGTTAAATCGGTCGTTAGTGGTTTCCACACCAGAGTATAGGAGCCATAAAAGTTGAATGGAGCAGAGCTGCAGCATATCCAATTTTTATTACCTTGTGCTTCGTTATTCCGCACCTCCACTATGGCCATCCCAAGACATTCACTTTGAACTTGTGTTATTGTTACTCTCCAAAGCTTATACTTTTTAATACCATTTATACTGTTGTTAAATCAACTAGATTGAAACTCCACGTTCCTATATATATATGCTTTTTGTAAATTTTATGCTTTATGTGGACATTTTCATCAATTTAAAACTGTCAGACGAGTAGCGCATTTTAGAGTTCATGTTCATCAATTCCACATTTTCTGATAATATTGGGAATATTGTACTTTGACATGATACAAAATACCTCACGACTCTTGGCCATCTAGTATGCAGACGCATTCAAACGGAAAATAGATTTCTTATGCCCTCAAATTTTGTACATGCTATTTTATGTCATCCCAAAGAATGGTCAGTAAGGATCAGCATGGTAGTTCGTGTGTTTGCCTTTCATGCTCCAGTAACGGCCAACTGGTCCCACACAGGCTCCAGCGAAGTGTGGGAACTATTGATCGCTGGATTGTCCAGAGACACACAATGCGGTTTTTGCGTCATCTTGCCTGGGCGCTCTCAGACATGATACTGCTTTTTTTTCTTCTGCTTTTTTTACCTCAATACTTTTCGGATAGACCAGTCGGCTAAGGAACAATATTTCGTTTAAAAGCAGTAGGGCTGTCAAGGGACAGAAAGAACCCTCTGATAGTAGTATATAAGGATTTCGTGACTGCTCTGGACTGTAGGTGTTGGGTGAACTAGGTGTGGGTAAATGTGGTTACTGCGTGGGTTCAATAGTAACTCCCTTAAGGATACACAGGATTAACAAACACAGGGTTCTGCTGTCAATCTTATTTATTCAAAAGCCTAACAAAGGTATCACTACCAAACAAAAAAAAGCCCAACCAGCCATAAGCTGGAACAAGAGAAAAAGACGAAAATATGATTAGGATATAATGACAACATTAATCAGGCAATCAATGGTGGACATACATATTAATAGTATTAAGTATTAAATCAAGCAACAACAACATAATATAGAATTTAAGCAATAACCAACTGGATATGTATGCATGGAATAAAATAGCGCTAAGGTTAATGAATAACAACTACAAGAGGCTATATCATATACACAAGGAGTTTCCTAGTACACTGGCAACATAAACTAATTAATGTACTAATCAAAGTATGAAGGACATAACAAATGAAGGGGCAAGAACACAATAGTTTCGCTCCACTGAGCCGGTGTACAGCACATCCAGGGTGGCCATTCCACAAAATAATAACGCAGTGGCCAACATGGCCCACTGACCGTCCATAACACAGACGCTGCATCCCAATGCAGGCCACCCTCATAGGCCCACTCCCATTATTAGTACTAACCCGCCCCAGGGCTATTGTATTGGTTACTTCCCTTCCCAATCGATACTGAAGGGTCATGCCCTTTGACCTTAGCCGCGGAGCTATGCCGCCAGGCTAACAGGTGTATGACACACCACTAGATACATAAAGTAATGTGTACATTCCTTAAAATGAAACTGTCCTTCACACACTTACGAAACTCATATAGAAGCATAATACATCTGGATAACTATAATGCATGCACATGATATATATACATATGTCGGCGAGACTCATTGCAACATGTGTAGACTCACTGAAACATTGTTCATCCACCGCCGCACATAGAACAATCCTGGGGCTCACCCATGTGAGGCCCAACTAATATTATACATCTCCAATACATGTAATTAATTACACATCTTAAACACTAAACACGCAATCACAATCACACTGCTCTCTATAGCATAGTGGTACTGGCAAGGTACACAAATACCCGTAATACAATCAAGCGTATAGTGCCGCTCGCTGTAACATAAGCCATCCGCATCAACATGTCAGGAAATCCTCACTGCCCACCACAACAAGGCAATGCTACACATACACTATATATAGGCACACAAGCAAATCGTGATAGCTTGGTTAGCGAGCCATCATTATCATCTAGCACCGCAAACGTTAACTTTGACAATAAAGTCACAATATCAAGACACTGTACTGCAAAGCGCATCTTACACGAATAATGACAAGGGCAATTACCGTTGAGCCGGACTCATAATGGTCTCTGTAGATCAGCATTCTCTACGCGGCATCCAAGAAAAGGGGGGGGGGGGTGCGCAAATTAAAGTCACTTCTAACATAATAGTCTCCAACTTACCCAAAGTCTCTCCGGGTCCCGCGCTACCGCTACATGCCTTATGGGGCGGGGTGGCGATGGCAAGCGTCGGCAAGTCTCTGAGCTGCTACGGGCCCGGGTTGCTGGGCTGGGTTCACTGTGCTGTCGGCTCTTGTCTCGGCGTCTATGATGGAGTGTGCTGACCACTCGAACCGCATCTTATTTATGAGCCCGCGCAGACGTCCGAGAGAGCTATTACGTAGCCCGTGTTGCACAAGTGAAAGGCTCGGACATGGAGTCCAGCCCGACAACATAACCGGTTAGGGTCCTAACACAATCGAATTTACAGTACGGTTAAAAGGGTGCACACAAAAGTCAATTAGGTATCCCAGTAAACTGCAGAAATTACTCTAACGACCCCTCCAGCAATAATTGAATAAATTTGACCCAGGTTGGATTTATCGGGGATAACATGCGTCTAACTCGTGGTTTACTTTAAATCCGAGATCCTCTTATTAATTATTTCAATAGGACCTGTGCATCAAAGCACAACGAAATTGGTACCATTATAAAGTAGAAACTTGCTGCTACAATTCTAACTGACTACTTATACCAGAAACCCGGTAATAGTTTTAATATAAATTTTCAAAGTGTCAGGACTAACAACATTCGACAATTTTGTGCGGGATACTTTCGTCCATTAATACGACGTATCTCCATTGATAACAAACGTTATCATGAGTACCTATTTTGTACCGATAGGGTATGGTCTACTCTCAACAATGAATTCGGGTTCCCGTCTTCCTGTCGGTGGATAACAACGAAGGAGCGAGTTGTAAGAACTTAAAGCCGTGATATAAGAGTTGGAAGCCTGGTGGTCAACATTTCCAACTGACCAATCAAAATGCGCGCTTTTCACCGTGATGTGAATAACGGGTCCCGCGCTAGTATTACAAGGGAAATAATCCAATTAATGGTACTCGGCCAAGTGTCCCTAAACTACTATGAGTGGCCGTCCCTCACTCACGCACTAGAGTTACCATGAAAGCACATTAAAAATAAAAAGTCGTTCATCCTCTCACATTCTCCCCTGCTAAGTCACGTAGTCCCTTACGTGACACATACATCAATTCAAAGGTTTACAAAAGACCACTGAAGGTATAATCAAACTCTAAGGGGCTATGATACCATCACTTAGAGTAGAACAATTGCAAATTACACACAGTGAACCGAAGTACAACAATGGTCCATCCTCTTTATAACTACTAACAGGTGGCGTGAACCGGCTAAGTTACTACTGGCATCCTGAAGATGTACACAACAGTCTCAGCTCTGGCTGTAGTAAGTTACATCATATGGACAAAACAACAGGTCCCAGACCTGCAACGGTGGTCCCAGACCACTATCAGGGTTAACGTAGGATCGAACAGTACAAAAAAATACAATATGCTATAAGGGCACTAGGGCAATGAAAAAGGTAAGGTCAACATAGGCATTAAAAGTCATTGTAACTAAGCTGTGGAGAAAGCCAACATGGGCATACTCTCTAACTTAAAATCTTGAGGCGGAGCTCCCTTGGATTCGGTGGTCTATCATCTGGCCTGATGGAAACTCGGGGGGGTCTTGATGGGTGCGCTCCCCTGCTCTTTCTGCACTCACAGTCAATGTCTAATGTTAATCACTAATAAGAGTCAGAGGTCCAATCTCTGGGGTGTCTGTGTGGGCGGCTGGACCGTCGCACAGGAGGTAGGCGCTGGGAAGTTGTCATCCCAGGTTGAGGGTCCGGTCGGGCTGCAGGTGGCTGGCAAGGGTGGTGGGCTGGGAGTACCAGACACTGGTCGACGCAGGCTGTGGGGGCGGATGTTGCGGATACGTGTAGATTGCGGGATGAAATACCCGCAACGGGTCCCTGTTGACTGCAGTGAGATGGGTGGTGTACACAGGACTGGGATACAGGTCCTGAATCTTGAGTTGATGTTGGAGGGCGTTGGTCTTCGTGGCTCCCTGGTTCCTGTGGGGTAGGGCAGGGGTTGGCTGGCTGGCTGGGCCTCAAACTAAAAATTTCCATGGCTGGGTTTTCTACACTACAAACTAACCCTTCTGTGTATCCCACTTCTTGACACCAGAAAATGTTGGGTGAACTAGGTGTGGGTAAATGTGGTTACTGCGTGGGTTCAATAGTAACTCCCTTAAGGATACACAGGATTAACAAACACAGGGTTCTGCTGTCAATCTTATTTATTCAAAAGCCTAACAAAGGTATCACTACCAAACAAAAAAAAGCCCAACCAGCCATAAGCTGGAACAAGAGAAAAAGACGAAAATATGATTAGGATATAATGACAACATTAATCAGGCAATCAATGGTGGACATACATATTAATAGTATTAAGTATTAAATCAAGCAACAACAACATAATATAGAATTTAAGCAATAACCAACTGGATATGTATGCATGGAATAAAATAGCGCTAAGGTTAATGAATAACAACTACAAGAGGCTATATCATATACACAAGGAGTTTCCTAGTACACTGGCAACATAAACTAATTAATGTACTAATCAAAGTATGAAGGACATAACAAATGAAGGGGCAAGAACACAATAGTTTCGCTCCACTGAGCCGGTGTACAGCACATCCAGGGTGGCCATTCCACAAAATAATAACGCAGTGGCCAACATGGCCCACTGACCGTCCATAACACAGACGCTGCATCCCAATGCAGGCCACCCTCATAGGCCCACTCCCATTATTAGTACTAACCCGCCCCAGGGCTATTGTATTGGTTACTTCCCTTCCCAATCGATACTGAAGGGTCATGCCCTTTGACCTTAGCCGCGGAGCTATGCCGCCAGGCTAACATGTGTATGACACACCACTAGATACATAAAGTAATGTGTACATTCCTTAAAATGAAACTGTCCTTCACACACTTACGAAACTCATATAGAAGCATTATACATCTGGATAACTATAATGCATGCACATGATATATATACATATGTCGGCGAGACTCATTGCAACATGTGTAGACTCACTGAAACATTGTTCATCCACCGCCGCACATAGAACAATCCTGGGGCTCACCCATGTGAGGCCCAACTAATATTATACATCTCCAATACATGTAATTAATTACACATCTTAAACACTAAACACGCAATCACAATCACACTGCTCTCTATAGCATAGTGGTACTGGGCAAGGTACACAAATACCCGTAATACAATCAAGCGTATAGTGCCGCTCGCTGTAACATAAGCCATCCGCATCAACATGTCAGGAAATCCTCACTGCCCACCACAACAAGGCAATGCTACACATACACTATATATAGGCACACAAGCAAATCGTGATAGCTTGGTTAGCGAGCCATCATTATCATCTAGCACCGCAAACGTTAACTTTGACAATAAAGTCACAATATCAAGACACTGTACTGCAAAGCGCATCTTACACGAATAATGACAAGGGCAATTACCGTTGAGCCGGACTCATAATGGTCTCTGTAGATCAGCATTCTCTACGCGGCATCCAAGAAAAGGGGGGGGGGGGGGTGCGCAAATTAAAGTCACTTCTAACATAATAGTCTCCAACTTACCCAAAGTCTCTCCGGGTCCCGCGCTACCGCTACATGCCTTATGGGGCGGGGTGGCGATGGCAAGCGTCGGCAAGTCTCTGAGCTGCTACGGGCCCGGGTTGCTGGGCTGGGTTCACTGTGCTGTCGGCTCTTGTCTCGGCGTCTATGATGGAGTGTGCTGACCACTCGAACCGCATCTTATTTATGAGCCCGCGCAGACGTCCGAGAGAGCTATTACGTAGCCCATGTTGCACAAGTGAAAGGCTCGGACATGGAGTCCAGCCCGACAACATAACCGGTTAGGGTCCTAACACAATCGAATTTACAGTACGGTTAAAAGGGTGCACACAAAAGTCAATTAGGTATCCCAGTAAACTGCAGAAATTACTCTAACGACCCCTCCAGCAATAATTGAATAAATTTGACCCAGGTTGGATTTATCGGGGATAACATGCGTCTAACTCGTGGTTTACTTTAAATCCGAGATCCTCTTATTAATTATTTCAATAGGACCTGTGCATCAAAGCACAACGAAATTGGTACCATTATAAAGTAGAAACTTGCTGCTACAATTCTAACTGACTACTTATACCAGAAACCCGGTAATAGTTTTAATATAAATTTTCAAAGTGTCAGGACTAACAACATTCGACAATTTTGTGCGGGATACTTTCGTCCATTAATACGACGTATCTCCATTGATAACAAACGTTATCATGAGTACCTATTTTGTACCGATAGGGTATGGTCTACTCTCAACAATGAATTCGGGTTCCCGTCTTCCTGTCGGTGGATAACAACGAAGGAGCGAGTTGTAAGAACTTAAAGCCGTGATATAAGAGTTGGAAGCCTGGTGGTCAACATTTCCAACTGACCAATCAAAATGCGCGCTTTTCACCGTGATGTGAATAACGGGTCCCGCGCTAGTATTACAAGGGAAATAATCCAATTAATGGTACTCGGCCAAGTGTCCCTAAACTACTATGAGTGGCCGTCCCTCACTCACGCACTAGAGTTACCATGAAAGCACATTAAAAATAAAAAGTCGTTCATCCTCTCACATAGGTAACAGGACTAACACAAAGCAGTTTGATAGGAAACAAGTAAGCACACAGAAAATGACCAGCGCCATTGTCTGAGGCAGGGTGACCAACATGCTTCGCAGTGCCCTGCCTTACGATGACAGGGCTCTTTCCTGTTCTTTGACAAAAATGATTACATTCATTTCGTAAATCTCCTGGTCACTTTGTAATACCCCACCCCCCAGCGGTCAACAGTAAAGATTTCCCCCCCCCCCCCCCTGTGCTTTTGGAAAAGAAGTATGGTAAATTTTGCTAGGACGACAAAACTCTTGCCATTGAGTCCTATTTTTCATGGGTTCATTAGATTTATACATAAACTGTATATATATTTTTTTCAATATAGTCTGAAACAGAGGTCGATGAGGCGGTGTTTAGGCAAAAAACACATGGTTTACAGAAGTTCCTACAACATGGAATGTCTCGCTTCTCTGTCGAGTCCCTCAAGCATGTCTTGGATACTCTCATCATATCCAATTCTACTGTTGTGGACTCCCTTATTAGCATCCGGTAAGTCCACTAATTTTATATCCTCAAACGATACCAACCTCTCGAAGCTATGACATTTGGAAATTACTAGCGTTTTTACACTTCCCTATCTATCTATCTATCTATCTATCTATCTATCTATCTATCTATCTATCTATCTATCTATCTATCTATCTATCTATCTATCTATCTATCTATCTATCTATCTATCTATCTATCTATCTATCTATCTATCTATCTATCTATCTATGTCTGTCTGTCTGTCTGTCTGCCCATCTATCAATCTATCTATCTCTGTCTGTCTGTCCATCTATCTATCTATCTATCTATCTATCTATCTATCTATCTATCTATCTATCTATCTATTTATCTATCTATCTATCTATCTATCTATCTATCTATCTAGCTATCTATCTATCTATCTATCTATCTATCTAATCGTCTATCTGTCTGTGTGTGTGTCCGTCCGTCCGCATGCCTGTCAGTTTCTTCTCTTCTTCCTCTTCTTTTTCAGAATGCACCATGATGTTTATTTTTGAAGCCAAGAAATCACCCCGACGTATCAGAAAAAGAATATAATGATTTGATGCATTCAAGTACCATACTGTTGTCATTATCGTTAAAAGGAGATCAAATTGTCACGCAAACTGAACAAAATATCGCCATACAATTAGAGAATACGCCCAAATACAACTTGCGTCATTTTTTTAAAAATCAAGTTTGTTTGCTATTTTGTTGTTTATTATTTTATTTTCTCTCAGTTCAAGAAATCACCCCGACGTATCAGAAAAAGAATATAATGATTTGATGCATTCAAGTACCATACTGTTGTCATTATCGTTAAAAGGAGATCAAATTGTCACGCAAACTGAACAAAATATCGCCATACAATTAGAGAATACGCCCAAATACAACTTGCGTCATTTTTTTAAAAATCAAGTTTGTTTGCTATTTTGTTGTTTATTATTTTATTTTCTCTCAGTTCCCTGGCTGAGCTCCGTACTGTGGTGAAGATGACAATGATGAGGAGGGAGGCGGGGAGTGTAAAATCTAACGATGCTAGTGCGCTGATGTATATGGAGAATTTCTTCTTTGCCATCTTCTGTATGTCTGAAGCCAAGCGTATGTTTGACGAACTGTTTGGCGATCTGTACTTCTCTTACTACAATCCCGGTTACATATCCAGGTAAGTTGTGTCTTTCAGTATATTCCTCTTGCACTCATCTTAAAATAAACCATTTTACTTCTTTGACAGCATGAGATCAGGGGCTTCAACTTCATTTTTTTCTTCTTCAATTTTATGACCCAGACAAGCAACAAGGATCTCCAGTTGTAAGCTAGGACACGGTGCTGACGGCTTGAAGAGACGAGGTGTGGAAGACTACTCGCAGTTTGGAATTTCTACCTTGGAGCAAATGACTGGTTCTACAGAACACAAACTGCGACATACGGTAGGAAAAGAATAAATAGATCTCTCTGTACATAACAAAAGATCCTATTATTACTTTGCTCTTAAGCTTATTGATTACCGATAATATGCAGGCTTGAACTATTCTATAAAGCTGCATAAAATAGTTACGACATAGACTGTCAATAATAGACCTAGTCCAGCTTTGAATAATCAAGAAACAAACAATGGATGACATTAAAGTGCCGCTTAGCCATACAGAGCCGAATGAACAACAGTATGAAACACAAGGGCATATTTACTGGTCACAAGAATATAGAGAGCCAAATTAGCGATGTCAACACTTCTTTTAGTGGCATATTTTCTGGTAATAAGAATATAGAGAGCCGAATTAGCAAATGTCACCCCCCCCCCCCTTTTTTTTTTACAGACAGTTGTCTTCCACAGATAATGTCCACGGTTAAAATTATTTGAAGAGGCTTTTAAAAACCAAGCGCTTTTGTACATTTATTTCCTCCACTGGTTTGCTTTTTTTCACCATTAGGAAAATTTAGATCCTATTAGTTGTAGTTGATATAGAGCATTCGAAAGCCATTCTTTTTCATATCTTCAGGTAAAGGACATGCAAGACATTCTCACGCGATGGTCAAACATACTGACTGACGAAGAACCACAACACTCGGACTTCGAACCTGAAAGTGAACAAGACATATTGCAGTTGCGTGCAGGTGCCAGTGTTCAACCCGTGCTGAGACTTTTACCGGACATGTTTACCAAATTCTATAAGAGTTTAGAGTTAGCAAAGCAATGGTGGGTACTTGCCCACGAGGTCTACCCACACCTTCCTTTCCAGCGTCGACCCTCCGTAGCCAGCTCGGAAAAAGATTCAGCTTCGAGCGATGGCACTGTTGATAAACTGCTTGAAGATGAAGGAAATTTGACCCAGGACGAGCGGACAGCACACATCAAGAAGGAGCTTGCGGAAACCAAATCTGCCATAAAAGACAGCAAAGAAGTCATGAATCTGTTGCAAGAGGAGATGAATGCTTTGGAGAAACGTGAAGAAAAATTTGAAATCCTTATGGAAACTTATGAAAAAGTGGGTAGGGAGATTGAAATTAGTAAAATGGAAAAGCTTAAGCTGTTGGGTGAACGAGAAAAACTTTCAGTTTTGGGTGAGTCTGAGGAATTGGAATTCAATGAGGACAAATTGCGACAGCAAGAAAACGACTTAAAATTGCTAGAGTTCCAGCACGCATTGTTGTTACAGGACTACATGATCCACCTGGAGATCCGACCGAGCATCATTCGATTTCAAGGTGAGATCACAGCTCGAATGAATGACACACAAACACATTTAGATAAACAGTCGGCTAGCCTGGAAAAGCTGGAGCAAGAACTGAATAGTGTTGGCAGTAACGAGACAGGGAGCACGGACGATAGACACGTGGCATGGGAAGATCCTGATTTCAAAACCAACACAGAGTCTGCAACGGAAACAACGGATCTTCCCACAACCGAACCTCAGTCAGAAACACCCGAGGTAGAAACAGCAAAAGAGGCCAGTAAAAAACATCTTCTGCTTAAGAGTACTAGCAAGCGTCTGTTGGCACCGGAAACAAGCTCTGTAGAAAAGAATGAGCATGAAGATAACGTTTCCCACAATGATGGAGAAAGCAAAGAGGGTCCCCAAACTGGCAACTGTGCAAAACAATCACATGTGGCTCGAAAACTGTCTGTGTCACATGACAACAATGCTGACATAGTGCAAGCCGGTGATAGCACAAAGCCCTCCAAAATCAGTGATCACAGGAAACAATCTATTTCCCAAACTGGTACCACTGTCAATGAAAGGACAGATACTCACAAACGTATAGTAAGTAACAATGACAACATGAAACATGGTCCAACTGGAAACCATTCCAATCTGAGCAAGAAACTGTCCCCTAAGGTTGGCAAGAAAGATGTAGTCACGCCAAAAGAACTGGTGGGGATAAATCCCAAAACAACCCAATCAAAGCGGGGTCAAAATGCGGGTAGGGGCGACAACACATCGATTATCAGCCACGATCAATCGACAGCCTCGGGTTCCTCCCCTGCATCAGAAAATCCCGAGCGAATATTTACTAAGGTATCGAAGACCTCAAAGTCCCGGGACGCTAAATCGCCTACAAAGTCTGAAGCCTCTACAGAAGTCATTTCCACAAGTTCGGATGGACATCGTGATGGTTACAGAAAACGTAGCGCCTCTGATCCTTTCGTAATGACTGATAACAATTTTTCAAGTCGAGCTGGAAAACGAAATTCCCTCAAACCTGGACTTACGCGTGCTCCTAAAATATCACCGATCAGTGAGAATGAAGCCCAAACCAAGAGTAAAAACCGTTCTCCCATGAGGGAAGATGCACATACTAAATCTGGATCCGCCCCCAGCAGTAAACAAGGTACCCGTGCTCCGTCAAACAAAGAGCACACCGATAAATCCCCTGTACATGCAACCAAAAATTCAGGTCCGTCAAACAAAGAGCACACCGATAAATCCCCGGTACATGTAACAAAAAATTCAGGCTCGGAGACAACTACAGCAGTCTCAGATACTGCCAGCAAACCAACACCCGCGACTAGTACTAGAAAGAACTCCTTGTCGGATAGTAAACCGACTGGGCCGACCAGAAAAAGTTCTGTTACCGATAATCACAGAGAGGACAGTTCTAAAGTGAAAAAGAAGGCATCAGTAGCCTTAGTACAAACTGGTGCATCTGTAAGCAAACCGGCTGTTGACGGTAACAAACGAATTCAGCATCAGGTCAAACACACAAAATAGTTGTGCTTTAATTAATTCTTTGACAAGAACTAGAACTGTTCACCAACACGGTGGCCAGGAAGGGCCAAATTTTGTGCTAAAGACAAAGCTGGACTCATAATTTTGTGGCATAAAAACAGAGTGACATAACAGTTCCAGCAAGCTATGATGTGGATCATGGAATTGCAGAATTGAGGTCGTTTTTGTGCTAGGTTAATCATCTCAGTGTGTGCTAGTGTGGAAGTGCCAGGTATGGGAGGTACTTTATTAATTTTCTGCGAGTAGATCGTTAGTACATAATGCTATATTATATGTGTATTCGAGTACGTGACACAAAATTGTGGTATGTAAGTGCACATGTGTTCCCGCATGTACATGTACTGTTGCGTGAATGAGAAAGTACGAAAACGTCACCAAAGTTATAATCAACAATGAAAAATAATTCATTACTGAAAAAAAAAAAGGGGAGGCCCAATGAACACAGGTTTAAAACCTATAATTGACTGCAAATGTTTATGTGAATGTGAATACATGCACTGTCTTGAGACAGGTGCGTAATAGCTTAGATCTAATGCAGGATACACCAACCCTCAGACGCACTTTGTTTTTGTTGTTGTTGGCTTCCTTCTGTCTCGAGAGACAATGGACTTGGCGTCCATGATATGTCAGATCGGGTCGCTGCAGCACCTGTGGACCGATCCTTAAAGACATACTATTGTATACTAAAGACGCCAAAGTCAACCCACATTCGCTATAGTTTTGTTATCAGTTTAAATGTAGGAATATAGTGAATAAAAGGCGAGCCAAATGAACCAGTAACATAGAATTAGAAGGAGGACATAACTACACTGAGGGAGAAAATTTTATCCAGTTTTGAAGCGACACGACAATCAACAGAAGTTTGTTCCCCTTTCATGAGATTGGTGAAATAGGGTAAAAAAGAAAAAAAGATAATCGTTTTTTAAAATAAACTACTGTTGATATTTTACAACTCCACAATTGTTTAGAAAGGGACAGCACCTTTTAACACTTCCGGGCATTAAACTCAATGAAGTATTAAAAATGTAAAGGAAAGCTGGAGAGCTAAATTTGTATTTCTGGAAAGTGTATTGCTTGTTGGAGAACTCATCAATACAGATTGCGTTATTCTTATTCTGTTGAAAATATCCTGTACATTTATCCAGTACCCTAATTTATCACACAAACACTAGACCAGGCTCACGTAAAACCTTGTGCATGTATTTCCAAAAGCCAATTTAATTTCTTGAACTCCACAGGCCGCCCGTCCTTCTTAGTATTTCTCCTGACCATGGAACGACAGGTATCATGAGATTTTTAATCTCATATTATTGTGCTACAATTAATTCCCTGGTGCCATGCAATTCTATTAGGTGTATATTTTTTTCTATTTGTACCATGGACTATAATTTTATTATACTATCTATTGCTATTTCGGTCAGCAGTGTTTTCCTTTCTTTCTTCTATGTGAAGCTATTCTGTGTAATGCCACACCAATTCATGTGTCAAGTAGTCTACAGTTCTTATGTTGGAATGTTATTTAAAATTTTATTTTTTTCTCAGTTTTATGCTCTGTTAGACTGTCATTAAGTACCTGTTGAAATAAACGGCTGTCGTCATTGCAGTGTAATTGTGAAGAAATTGATGTAAAAACAACATTTTTTGTGGTTTGTTGGTGTAGGATACGAAGTTATCCGCAGTCGTTGTAAAAAAGCATGGAATGTAAAGTTTCTTTGAGAGAGAGAGAGAGAGAGAGAGAGAGAGAGAGGGGGGGGGAGAGGGAGAGAGAGAGAGAGAGAGAGGGGGGGGGGGGGAGAGGGAGAGAGAGAGAGAGAGAGAAAAAGAGAGAGCGAGAGGAGAGAGAATTATATTGCCATTGCTGTACGTGTAGTACCAAAGAATGTAAAAGAGTAACGTGTGAAGTTACTTTCCTTTTTCACTTGAGTATTACTGGTGAATCTTCTCCTGTGATGCTTGGACTACATGTGTTCTCATTTGTATCGCGGAAACCCACAACAGTAACAGCCACATCAGCGCTGTCCCAAAAATGTCTAATGCGATATATCTTTGTGCTGAATCCATAATGACATGGGGCCAGCGTCACTGATGACATAATACCATGATAACATAATAATACCACAATATTGTAATCATAATAAATTCAGATCAACTGAAGAAGTTATACAATACTGTTAGTAGTTAAATAAGAAATATACTGCCCCCATTGTAGGTGCTACTACTGTTTTTCCAAATCATTGTCCCATTTATTGCTAAAATAAGTGGTGATAGATATCACTATGACGTCCAAATCTCAATCGCCGGTTAGCAATGTTGCCATTGTTTCATTTACTGTTATGACATTATACACAGCCGATACTGCTAGCCCCCCCCCCCTCCCCTTACTAACGCCAGAGATGAACTTATACCATTGTCCTCGCTTCAACTACAAGACCGTGCTTCACCATATTTATTGGAAATGAACCAGCAAAGGCTAAAAAGGAAAGTAACTGAAGTTTTATTTTATTACAAAAGGCAAAAACTATATACATGAGCGCGAAAGAAACAGCAAAATAAATATATTTCAAACTTTAATTAATGTTACATTAGACATTAAACACAAAACAAATCTCGAGAGGAAAATAATGATTATTATCAATGAATAGTCTTTACATTTTACCTGTGGTGAACAGTACTGGCAAAACAGTGCGTATCTTCTAGTCTATTATGAAAAGGACTGATTTACGTTGTGCATTGATTTTGCTGGTTATTAGACAAATGTAAACATTTTGATGGAGTCTGCCATTCCCCTACTGGCGTCCTCAGCCACATCAGATGGTGAACTACCCAAAGGGAGCCATGCAACTAGAGCTCTTCAACTGTGATCGACCATCGCTTCGTTAGATGGTGGCATTCTGTCTGACCATCACTCACTCACTCACTCACTCGCACACTCACTCACTCACTCACTCAATGTAATCTGGCAAGTTCTCAGCCCATGTATGGCATGTCAGGCTTGGCAAGAACATGACAGACGCCCTTGTAAATCTGCAGCAACCAATCTGCTGTGGAGAAATAAACATTAGGAATATTGTCAATAAAGATATCTCTATCAGAGTTTCCGTCTTAAGCTGTGACGTTATGAGTACCAAACAGTAAAAACTCAGCAAGTAGTGGAAAGAAAGAGTGTGTCCATATGTAAGGAAATAAAACAAAATACGTTTCCGTACACATGGAAACTTAACCTCTCTCACTCCCACTTCTGTTGTCTGTAATTCACAGGACACTAATTTTCTGTGGGGAAAACAACGGGCACTCCTGGATATGGCAGGGTGATAGACTGCATTATGTAAACAACCAAACAAGAACAATAATTATAGCTAAAATATTAACTAAAAGCATGATGACTTAGAAATTACAGTGTTATTCCCCGAATTGCATTCTGCTACCTGTGTTAAGATCTCTACAACAGTAGTGAGGAACACATTTACGATGTGGACAGTGCAGTGAGTTAAGGGTCTTACACAAAATGTGGAGGTCATTCCATGCCATGTATTCGGTGGTCATCCTGCGCGGGCATCAATGTTTTTTTTTTTCTTCTTCAGATAAGTTTTTACACTACTTGTAATTATATTGTAGCAAAGTATGAACTTCCATAATTTGCGTCTCCATCACATCTAATCATCTACCTTCATTTATACGGTTGATTCCAAACGGATCAATTATCTAGGAATCCCCCCCCCCCCCCAAATATGCAGTGATCTTCCTTTCTTTTCTAATTATGGACTTAGAAACTTAATGGTATTATGATTACCATTTTCTTGTGGTTCCGTGCCCTCTGCAGCTGAGGCTCCTGCTACAGCTGGTTCGGTCTCATTCGCCTCCTGGCTTCCAGACTCTAACCCTGCAGATTCACTTTCTGCTGTGACTACCCGTGTTGTTACATGTCTCACATCCCATCGGGTGTCCTCTTGGGACGTGTCATCATCCTGTACCGTACTACATTGTGCGCCAACTTGACTCCTTGTTGGACGATCTATTGTAGCGAGTCGTAAGGATGAAGATTCCTGTCTTGTAGTATTCAGATATCTGCTAGAGGGAAGACCTTCATTAGAAACACAATCATCTCTTGAGATATTAAACCGAAAGTTAGAGGATTGTAGCCTCGCTGAAGATCTACTCTCTCCCTCATCATCATGTCTAGTTGAGAACAGAGTCTGGTGTGTCTCTGTGCATCTTCCATCTGACAGGGCCGGGTCCAATGAAACAGGATTTGAACACGCTGACACGGGAACACTGTACTCTGAAAATCGGATTTCTGTTGGACAAATTTGAGATACAGAGTGGTAGTGAGTTTCAGAACTAAATATTGCCTTACTGCTGCTTTCTATCTGAAGCCGAGTATTTGAAGAAGCATCTTCATGGTTTCCAGAATTTTTAGATGGATGTGGTGACCAGTCCATAATGGGAGGATTAGGCGTAGAAGATAAAATGGGGTACTGAGAGCCTACACTACATGTACTTGGGTCTCTACCTGTCGTTTGATTCCCTTCTGAGTGAGGTAAGCTGTCCAGTTTTTCTCCAAAATATCCGCTGTCCCCCTCCTGATATACCTGGCTTCTGGGACATTGCAAATCTTCACTGCCGGTGCCATCATACAGGAGCTGATTTGCCAGACTCTTGGACGAATCAGCAAAACCTCTGTCAGCAAGGTTGGGATCTCTAGGACTTTGCAACGAATCTATGTCGTCTTTGAGAGGGGATGACTCATCACTGCATGGTATCTGCGGTAGAGAATCTGTCAGAGCACCAGCAAAGAAAGCCAGATCTTCACCCTCGTCTAAAGTGGCAAAAGAAGTGTTCAAAGCTTTCTTCACACTTTCATTCGTCAGAGCATCTGATTCAGCATTTTTTGCTTCAGAGACTGTCTCGCAAAAATTCACTGCACAGTGTTTGACACAAGACTGAACATCTAATTCATTGCAAGTGGTATTCTGAGGGGGCCAAACAGTTATACTGGGAGTCGTAGCCCATCTGGACTGGATTTCCGTGTCCTCATTCGTTTGGTAATTTGGCACACCTATAACCCTTAACTCTTGTATTGAGCTGACATCATCGTTGGCAGTATCATTTATCTCCCCCTTTCTCTCATCTGTTGACGATTCATTCAACATCTGCTGTGAAGTTGCTTCAGTGTTCGTCCGCATTATAATTTCTGTGGCTATATTAGAAGCCACTATATTGGCATTTTCTGATGGACTTTGCTCTTGAAATTCTCCTCTCAAAATCTGCATGAAAGCTGGGGCATGCAGAGAGTTTTTCAGTGTTTCCGAACACGAAGTCCCAGACTGAGGTGAATAAAGGTTGTTTTCTTTGTCAGCATTTGTACCGCCTTCACAACGGTCAGAATTGGCCGTGTCCAGTAACTTGTTGTCAGACACCCTGAAATCTAGGGTGAACACGTCAGCTTTTATGTTTGTCGTGACACCGTCTATTTGCTTCAGCTCATTCGACAGCATTTGGCTAGCTATGCCATGACTGACAATATTGACTGTTCCACTCTCTTGCAAAGATTCTGTCTGGCTGAGATATGAGGTGAATGCGAATCTTGGATTTCTGAAATTGCTGACATCACATTGTCTCTCACTAAGACCATGGGGCCCAGAGTATTCTGGGTGAATGTTTTCAGCATTTACACCAGCGTCATCTTCAGCGGCTCCTAGATGAAGTTCCACGTTGTTATCCAGTTTCGGCCTTCCAAAAACAGTTTGCTTCATGTCCGCGTCGCTGACACCTCCCATACCACCCTCTTGGATTTTCGTTTCTCTGAGAACATGAACATTATTCGAACTTGTCATTCCAGATTTAGTCCCTTCTTCTTTCGAATCTGATGCATATGGAAAAGATAATCTAGACATATCAGTGTTCTCCTCTTCTTGAACTGATGAAGGTGACTGGTGTAGCCCATCTTTACGGCCAATCACATCTTCTTGGATTGATGGCGCAGATGCAGTAGCATCGGACAAATCATCTTTATTTTCTTCTTCAAATGAATTAGCAGGTAAAGCGGATTTGTCTACCATTGCATCACAATGATTTGATATGGGAACAGCAGATCTACCTATAACAACATCAGATGTGTCCTGTAAATCACCCTCACTAGTACTGCAAGCCTCCATGGGTTCAACATCAGGAGGAGAAGGTGAAATTATGAGACTGGTCGAGGCACATTTTTTGGAGTTGGTCATTTCTGAATCAACATGCACACTAGTGAAAGCTGTCATGATAAGTCTGCTGACAGTAACATTAGAATTTTGATCTAATGAAACATTAGACACAGCATCAGTAGACAATGAGGTAGTGGCACTAATTTCCTGAGTGTCATTTCTGCCTTCAGATAGTTTTATGTTATCCCCCTTTTGGTGTGTTTCCCGCGACATACTTGTCCCTGTCAGCATATCGACGTCTTGGCCCTGTGGCAGCTGATCATTTACAGAAACACTCTCATGATGCTCCCCTTGCTGTTCCGTATTTATTTTTTCTTTGGTGGTTGATATTTCTATCACCGATGTCGAATCTGCCGGTTTAGAGTGGTTTGGAGCCTCCTTTAGGGGCCCGTCTAGAGCTAATGCCTCATGTTCGCGACAAGATTGTTCCTGGATATTCTCCCCCACAGAGTGTGTAATTTGTGAGCATTTTGACTGGGACTCCGTGTTAGCAACAGATTGTATCTCCACAACTTCCTTTCCACCGTCTGTTGTCCAAGCATTCTCTTCTCCGGCATTGTCAGTATAAGTGATGGCCATGTATGTCTTGCTAAAGGATTCAGCAGATGTGCTTTTCATACATACCTCATTTGTAGAATTTACAGAC
This sequence comes from Onchidella celtica, assembly GCA_963931925.1. Classification (NCBI taxonomy): domain Eukaryota; kingdom Metazoa; phylum Mollusca; class Gastropoda; order Systellommatophora; family Onchidiidae; genus Onchidella; species Onchidella celtica. The sequence continues at coordinate 39,451,374 of OZ007567.1, forward strand.
TGAGGTTCAATAAGTTCGCATACTGTTTCCCTTTCAGTACCGGTATTGATACTCGAATCGTATAATGTAGGATTTTCTTTGCCGGCTTCAAGTTTACCTGCTGCCACATCATTGCTTTCTTCTGCTCCATCAATCTCGATCAGACTCGAGACATGTTCAGGAATATACATTTGTATTCCAGGTTCGTCTGGTTTTACTTGATCAGAATTCTGAGAAATATAGTCATGATCTCTAGTCACAGTGGACCAGACCTCTACTTTATCGTCCCTGACACCATTATCAGTTGACACTTTGAGACTGTGGTAGGATGGGTGGCCGCTAGAAACGAGGCCTTTGGCGACGCCAGTAGTTAGGACAGACCCTGAATTTGCCGTTGCCTGGGTTGTAGTTGGAGGTATGTCTTCATTTGTTTTGACTGACATCCTTTCTTCTGTGGCCTGTGGAAGTTGTTCTTCAGGTGTAATTCGCACAATCGATCGGGAGGTTGCCGTTTCTATGGCGTCACCACGAGAAAGGTGTGTGGTGGATGGTTGTATTTCACGTGCGGTTTGGGGCATATCTGTCTGTGACAAAGACGGCCTGATATCTGTAGAAATGTGTTGCTTCACATAGGCTATGTCAGTCGGTATATCTCGGCTTTCAATTTCTAGATTGGCAGTAGATGGCTCTCCAGATGGTCTATTCCTGCTATTGGAGTTTTCGTATGTATCTGACGAACAATCAATTTCTATTATTTCTGTGCACGTATCCGTATGTCCAACGGCGTTTGACAAAGATATGAGCTTATTTGAGGAACATTCGTTCGTCATTTGTGTATCGACATGCAAATCAGTAAAAGCTGATCCAGAAGTGTCTAGTCTACACACTGTAGCCTCAGAATCTTGACTTGATGGAATATTAGACAGAGCATCCGTTTGCAAAGATGTACCAGCACTAAGTTGCTGAGCGTCATTGCTTTCATGAGCTATTTTCAAGTTATCGCCCTTTTGGTCTGTTTCTCTTGACATACTTATCTCTGCCAGTCTGTCGACGTCATAGCCCTGTGGTTGGTCATAGACAGAGACACTCCCATGATGTTGCTCTTGCTGTTTGTGTTCTATTGTTTCTCTTGTGGTTGGCACATTCATCACCGACGTTGAATCTGCTGGTGTAAAGTCATCTATAATCTCCTGTAGGGGCAGGTCTAGTGCTAATGTCTCATATTCATGGCACGACTGTTTTGAGATATTTTCCCGCATGGAATGTTTCGTTTCCGAGCTTGTAAACCGGGTTTTCGTGTTGTCAAGAAACTGTTTTTTGGCGCCGGCAGCGTGTTTTCCATTGCTCGTAATTGTCCAATCATTCTTTTTTCCAACATTGTCCATACACGTGACTGATATTTGTGGTTCGCTAACAGTTTCAGTTGATGTGTTATTTGTGGGCACCTTATTTGTTAAATTTATGGATGGAGTTTCAAAAGATTCGCATGCTGATTCCTTGTCTTTGTTGACAATCAGCTGGTGCGACGTAGGATTTCGGTTTTCTTTGTCAACCTCAGGTTTATCTAACACCACATCTGTGCTCTTTTTACTTTCACCCTCTTCTACCAGGCATTTGACATGTTCAGCGATATATGTTTGTGTTCCGGGCTCATCGGGTTTTGCAAGACCAGTGTAATGCGAGTTCTGGCCCTCGCAGTTTGTCACTGCGGGTTGAATTACCAGTTTGCCATCCCTGAAATAATTCTCAGGAGAAACTTCACGACATTGCCTGGAAGTGTGGTCACTAGAAATAGGGCTGCTTGCAGCATCGATTGTGAGGACTGAATTTGCCGTTGTTAGAATTGGAGCTGGAACTATGTCTGCGGATGTTTTGACTGGCATCCCTTCTGCGGCCTGCGGAAAGTTTTCTGTGCTTGCAGTTTGCATGGTCGAGAATGAGCTGAGGGATTCTACTGTGTCTTCGGTGGACGACTGTATTTTAGATGCAGTTTTGCGCATATCTGACTGGGTCAGAGAATGTCTGATTTCCAGGGAAATTTGCTGATCTTCTGATGCTGTGTCTTCATATGCATCGAGGCTTTCAATATTTGGAATGACACCGGATAGTTCTCTGGATAGACAATTTCTGGTACTGGATGCTTGGTATTTGTCCGATGAGCTACACCTTTCCATTTCTTTTTCATCATCTGGTGACTGTTCAGTTTTTCCGTCCGTCTGGAGGTTAGACTCGTCCAGCTGAGTGTTTTCTGACGACTGAATAGAGTTGATGCACTGAACCATTTCTGAGAGATAATCTAGAAGGACAACATCAGATGACTGCTCTGTGCATGGTTTCCCTTCTCTAGTTGATTGGGTTCTTTGGTTATCATGCCAAGCCCGTAAGAGGTCTAGATCTGATTTTTCAACATCAACGAGGTTCTCCTGGTGTGACATTGTATCCATGTGACACATTCCAGTATGAGTTTCTGGCACAGGTGTCATGTGTTCAAGAGTGTCCACTGATTGCAGATCTGTATCGACATAAACAGTTCGTGAATTTACACTTATATTTGCCCATTTTTCAAGCCTTTCTTCAAATGAAAGCTCCTCGCTGTCACCTGACTGTCCAAGGCGGTTGCTCACATCAGTATGTAAATCACTGTAAACATGCTCAGACGATGTCCATTTATCAACAGTTTCTCTCTGCATGAGCATTTCATGTCTGGTAAATTCCTCACCATTGTCGCCAATGATCCCAATGTCAGTTAAATCATAGGAAATCCATTTTTTGCCACTGTCACCTCGGATGCATTTCTCAGACATGTCATCAAACGGCGAGATATTTTCCACATTTAGTAAAACTTGCTGGTCACTTGTGTCAAACATGTGTTGGTCTACGGTCTTGTCATTCAAATCTTGAGCAACTTGCCTGTGCACCTCGGTATGATCTGTGTCATATACCGAGGATTTCATCAATTCTTGTGATGTCCAGTCATTCTCTGCTTCTTTTGCCCATTTTCCAGTTTTCACTATGCTCTCGACATCTTCAACACCAAAAACTAGGGGTTTCCTGTCATGAACATCCAGCCTGTATCTTTCCAAAAATTCACCCGCAGATGGTAAATCCATGACATCCTCTGGGTGAAGGAAACCACTGATTTCACAGATGTTTGGAGTGAATTTATTGCAGGTATCAGCAGATAATGGTACCTTGGAAAAATCTGCATCATTATCAGATGTGACCCATGAAAGATCTTGTCCTTGCTTGTAGGAATATCCCAGTTCTTGACCGTCATCTCTGCTATTGGTAACATTCAACTGCCCATCATCTCCAAATCTCGGTAACTCACAGACATTATTCAGCTCATCTGATGTTACCGTGTCATATAACCAATTTGATGGCTTATCAAATACTGTCGATTTAATCAATTCTGATGATGTCCAATCATTCAATTCTTCTTTTGCCCATCTTCCAGGAGTTTTCTCTGTCGTCTCGACATCTTCAACACCAAAACCTAGGGGTTTCGAGTCATGAACATCCAGTCTGTATCTTTCCAAGAATTCGCCTGCAGATGGTAAATCCATGACATCCTCTGGGTGAAGGAAACCACTGATTTCACAGATGTTTAGGGTGGATTTATTGGAAGTATCAGATGAAGATAGTACCTTGGAAAACTCTGCATCATTCTCAGATGTGACCCATGAAAGATCTTGTCCATGCTTGTGGGAATATCTCAGTTCCTGATCGTCGTCTCTGCCATTGGCAACATGTGACTGTCCATCATCTTCAAATCTTTGTACCTCAGAAACATTATTATCTAGCTCATCTGATGTTAACATTTCGTATAACTGATCTGGTGCCGTGTCATATACTGTCGATTTCATCAGATTTGGTGATGTCCAATCATTCGATTCTTCTTTTGCCCATCTTTCTGGAGTTTTCTCTGTTCTCTCGGCATTTTCAACACCAAAAGCTAGGGGTTTCCTGTTATGAAAATCCAGTCTGTATCTTTCCAAGAATTCACCCACAGATGGTAAATCCATGACATCCTCTGGGTGTAGGAAACCACTGATTTCACAGATGTTTGGATTGGATTCATTGCAGGTATCAGCTCCACCTTTGTCAGATGTGACCCATGAAAGATCTTGTCCTTGCTTGTAGGAATACCCCAGTTCCTTCTCTTCATCATTGCCATTGGCAACATTTAACTGTTCCACCTCTTCAAATCTTGGTAACACAGAGACAGTATTTTCTGTTGTTACCACGTCATATAACTGGTTTGATACCGTGACATATTCTGTCGATTTCATCAGATCTGGTGAGGTCCAGTCATTCGATTCTTCTTTCGCCCATTTTCCAGTTTTCACTATGCTCTCGACATCTTCAACACCAAAAACTAGGGGTTTCCTGTCATGAACATCCAGTCTGTATCTTTCCAAGAATTCACCCGCAGATGGTAAATCCATGACATCCTCTGGGCGAAGGAAACCACTGATTTCACAGATGTTTGGAGTGAATTTATTGCAGGTATCAGCAGATAATGGTGCCTTGGAAAAATCTGCATCATTATCAGATGTGACCCATGAAAGATCTTGTCCTTGCTTGTAGGAATATCCTAGTTCTTGACCGTCATCTCTGCTATTGGCAACATTCAACTGCCCATCATCTTCAAATCTCGGTAACTCACAGACATTATTCAGCTCATCTGATGTCACCGTGTCATATAACCAATTTGATGGCTTATCAAATACTGTCGATTTAATCAATTCTGATGATGTCCAATCATTCAATTCTTCTTTTGCCCATCTTCCAGGAGTTTTCTCTGTCGTCTCGACATCTTCAACACCAAAACCTAGGGGTTTCGAGTCATGAACATCCAGTCTGTATCTTTCCAAGAATTCGCCTGCAGATGGTAAATCCATGACATCCTCTGGGTGAAGGAAACCACTGATTTCACAGATGTTTGGAGTGAATTTATTGCAGGTATCAGCAAATAATGGTGCCTTGGAAAACTCTGCATCATTCTCAGATGTGACCCATGAAAGATCTTGTCCATGCTTGTAGGAATATCCTAGTCCCCGATCGTCATCTCTGCTTCTGGCAACGTGTAACTGTCCATCTTCTTCAAATCTTGGCAACACAGAGACATTATCCAGCTCATCTGATGTTAACATGTCATATAATCTATTTGATGAACTGATCAAGCGCTGATTTACACTTACAGAAGAGGTCTCATTCCTGTGGAACTGCGCAGCTGGATTGTGGTCTGGCATTCTAGACTGCTCGTTCGTCAATGTGGATGGCTCAGTAGGAGCTACATCCTCATGTTCATCATCTGGCAGTCTGACATATTTGCTCGTAAGAGGATACTTGGAGGATTCACAATGAGACAGAGTGGAATAGTCCTCAACGTTTTGGTCATACCATTCTTGAGTCTCAGCACCACTGGGGCAGAACGTGTTTAGATGGGAATCCGCAGCACTTACGTTACACTTGCTAGGGTAATGCACATTGGTCTTAAACTGTTCTGATCGAGTGCAAGTATGATGATCTGCGGACTGTTTTACAAATGCTTCACCTAAATATAGACCTTTAGATGGTTCATCATCCACTGCTTTATTAGCCCCCGGCATATCGTACATTTCATTTTGCTGTGAAAGTTTTATCCATGTACATCCAGAGCCATTATATTCAAGATCCTGAGGTTTTAACTGGTAATGACTGTCATCAAAATCATGACCAATACTTTGGCGATAGGTTGTTTGGATACAGTCATAACTGCAATTTAAAGGAACATGATGACTCGTAACTTCAGTGTACATGTTCGGACCGACATCGTGGTGAACAATCCTTGTATTACTATCCTGCTTCTTGATCTCTAGTTCAGGAACGTCTATTGGATTTTGGCCGTTCAGTGACATAATGTCTTCAAACAAAAACTGTGTTGGATCTGAAGATGACCAGATGCTAGGATTGTACTGGGTTGGCTTTGAACTTCTCTGTTCTGTAATAAGAGATGGTAATAGGGACATTAAAAATGCACGGTACGAACTCGAGAAATCTTTGCTGCATCCAGTTACCTAACAATAGCGTATACTTACAGCTTGCTTCCTCTGACATCACATCAATCATCATATTTTAAAATTGTTACAGTCACCGAAATTTCTCTTCAACAGAACTAACTTGTCACAAGATTTGAAGGACACTTTTACAAGGATGTTTCACTATGTGATTTGGTCTCATTATATGATATGGTATCAAATTGCCATTTGTTATTCTGTAAAATTTTGTCCACAATAAGTTTTACATTCCACAAATTACATTCAAATTTACCATGGTTTTCTTGGTGACAATAAAGAAAACAGCGGTGTTAACAATACAGTACGAGCATACCCTGTAAATATCGCATGATGGCTGTGTCAAATCGGTTCCAAGTCGGTAAGTCCACTTCCCAGTCTTGCTGAAAATACAGTATTTCACAGCCACGGAGTTGCTGGGGTACTTGATCACTGGACACACCAACACTTAGCGTGATGAGTCTGTGATTGGGGCCTGGCTCAGACAGAAGTTTCCTGGCAAGTGGATAACAGTTGACAATCACAAAATTATATATCTTTAATGGTTCAAATGTTACAAAAGAGCGAAGAAAATACTAACAGCTAAGTGCAAAATCACAATCCAGCCGCCGAGTTTCCAGATAAATCAAAACCACGCCTACAACAACGATGATCGAGTGCTGAAGTAAATCATACAAAATCAAATCATTATGAGTTTTTTATATTCAAACCTCCAGTACCACCATTCGACCCACCAACAAACATAGTTTTAAAGTGAAGTACATCAACAGTAATATGATGGTTTGAACTTCAAATTAAAGAAGACCTCAGCAAACCTACGTAACTACAGTACAGGAACGTTTTATTCAGGCATAAAACATACTAGCAGGGTATATATGATGGCACTGAAGCATTGCTTTATGAACTGGAAGACATCGGTAGCAGAACTGCTATAGGTAATCTACAACACACATGACAAAAACAGAGTCTGCAGATAATACCAAACGTTATCATATCGAAACCATAAGGAAAGCCACCAATCAATACTGTAAATAATGAAGAATTAAAATGGTGATCAATAACTTTTAAACAAGAAAGTATATCACAGTTTATTTATAGACGACTTTATAAGCAAGTCAGCGATAAAGACAGCTGGGGTACATTGCATTAACGAGAATAGTGTAATGTCCAGACGAGAACCCTGCTGACCTGAAGACGGGCATGGTGAGGTAACTCCCTAAGCAATTCTGGATGAAACCAGGGGTGAGCAGCAGGATGGTCACTGATGATCCTGTGAGCACTCTTTCTAGTTCGTCTGACAGTGTGTTCTCGTGTCTGTGGTCACGGTCATAGTAGTAACTATTGGATAGATGACGCAGGATGAGTGGGTCCGGCCCGTTACAATTATTGAATGGGAAAGGTATAAAGAACACAGGCTTGCCTTAGAGACAGATAGACAGACAGGGAGACAGACAGGCAGGCAGTCAGTCAGGCAGACATGCAGACAGCCAATCAGACAGACAGACCGACCGACGGACAGACGGACAGACAGATAGACAGACAGACAGATAGATGCCAAACCAGCAACCGTCTGGAAATCCGACATATAGGAATGAGGTCAAGTCTGCTCATAGGAATGACATTGTTCCTACGTAGATCCGCTGGTTACGACATCGTGTTGATGCCGGTTTGATCTTTAAATTACCCCTATGGTAATCCTAGCAACCCTACGGAAATCCTACAAATTATAGGGATGGATATTGTGACGCTTGATAGATAGATAGATAGATATATAGATAGATGGATAGATAGATAGATAGATAGGTTTTCTTTGCACGTAAACTGCATGTCCTAAGTCAAAAATTTGGCAAAAAGAAAAAGTTGCATGTAGCAAAGCCTCGCATAAGAAATAATACGCACACGATACAAAAAAGAAGACAGAAAATGGCATATATTTCGGCAAAAGCCTTTTATATTATATCTGTGACATATTAATGTCACACTTTTCTAAATGTTACTTGATTTACAGCCTTAATGGTCTTTGTCGCCGAGTCATATTTTCCAGCGCCCAACCCCACCTTAATAAAGTCCTGATCTAATCCTTTGTTTTGCCGCCATTGTGACCATGACTAATGGCTGTAAATTATATTATAAGCTACTTTCAAGCCCATGGCAGGGGCTAATCTGGGTGATGTAATCATGAATACTTGACTGATTTACCATTTCTTGCATAGCATACATATTTCAGGTTCTGATCGACATTGTTTTTGTTTTCATCTGGTTCCTATTATACAGCACTGAGTGTACACGTTGATGAGCAAGGAAATATGAGAACAAAAAAAAAAAAAAAACTCATTGCCGAAGTTTTAGTAATACTGAAAGAAATAATTTGTGAAGTTGTTAGTATCTTTCAGGAAGACTTCATTTCCACATTGTCCTCATCAGAAAAATCTATACAAGTCATCCGATCTCTTACAACCCACAGTTACAGAGAGTGTTAGTACACTTTTCATGTCATTCTCTATAAGGTCTCTTCAAATGCACCAAAAGCATCAGAAGTGACACAGTTTCATCCACCTTTTCTAGCACCATTCAAACGTGGTCGTCTGGACCACCATAGCTACCCCAGCAAAAAGTCTAATAACACAACATCCATTTCTACAAGCACAGTCACTATTTACCCCAGTGAGCTTTAAAAGTCTCTATAAAGAACACCAAATGCTGCTGCAGAGAGAATTCATAATTTTATAGCAGTGGCAAAAGTTTATCTGAGGCAGAACATGAAGTGTCTACATCATCACCTGGCCATTTGGTCGATACGAAATCGAACATTATTTTTTTTTTTATCACGCCGATTGTACTTCTTTTTTGAGTTTGAGTAAGATGAGAAAAAGAACGAAGTGGTGAGGAAAAAATGATGAAGCAACGAAACTGAAAACACAACACAATATAAATAATGGGGAAAGACAAAATGAACGAATGAATGTTACTTGTTAGAGGAAGACCGGAATGTGATAAAGTGGAAAAAATGAAAGTAAGAAAGACACAGAACAAAAGAAACAAACTACTTAATAGTATGAGAGTGTATGTGTGTGTGTTTGTGTGTGTGTGTGTGTGAGAGAGAGAGAGAGAGAGAGAAAGAGAGAAACAGAGAAACAGAGAGAAAGAGAGAGAAGCACGGTCGAAAAGACAAATAGACAGCGTGAAAGAGTTGCCACCCGTCTAACCTGTTGACGTATCCTTTCATCTCCAGTCTCTCCACCAATGCTGTTGTCACACGTAATGCCATAGAGCTGTCCTCTGTCTGAGCGAGAGCACTCCTGGCATGATTGTAGATCACGTTAAAGTGATACATCCGATCTCGTGCTAAGGGTCGCCTGGGAATCCAGAAATCAGGGTCCCAGTAGGGGTGATTGCTGGTTGTTTGACATCTACCGTCCAGCAAGGGATCAACCTGGTTGGATGTCATGTTGATATCATCGAACTTCTTTCGGTTGTTCCCACAAAATTCGTGCGCTGCTTTTGTATGGTGATGGCCATAAGGCTCTCCCTCCCATTCATTGCAAACCTCCGGGTCATTTCGACAGCTGACATCATTCAAGGTTCTAGAATCGCCAAGTATTTCATATTCCTTTGTCATCTTGGAATCATGGAACTTCCAGCCCTCAGTCCTATCGTCTTCGATATCACAGGAACAGTTTGTGAAAGGAGACTTACACAAGCCGCACTCCTCAAAATCAGCAACTTCACTTTGAGCTGTTGGCCTTAGAAGTTGTGCACTGTAAGTCTGGTCGCTATACCTCGTTACACTTTCATAGCTTGAGGTACACGACTTCTCTCTGATAACGTGACGGAGATCAGCTTGCTGGGGGTACGAAGGAGAAGGATCTTTCAGCATGTTCCTTTCTCCACACTGTGACTCCCCAACCAACTGATCTCCGCCACTGCATGCACGTGAATTGGTACCTACGTCATCATGACTATGGAGCATTCTACTCCCCAGAAATACTCTTCATATCATGATTGTTGTGGACGAAGTTTTATCGGCCTGAAAGCAGAAAAGAAAAGTAATCTGTACAAAGACATCCTGTGGCCAGCTGACTCAGGTCCGACAGAATCGTAAAATATCTAAGACAATATTATTCAAGAACTTCAGAAGACTTTAACTATTATCACTAGTGCATAACAACTGAACACAGCCCAGTGATTCTTATGGTCAGCATAAGAGTTTTATTTGAGATTAGTTACAAAGTGCACGCAGATTTTAAGAGTACGGTGATATCAAAACTATTTTTAACTTTTGATTAAGACGTAAAAAGTCAAATACTTAGACTGCATTTCCCTTAGAAAGACATTTAATTCCCTAATTCCTGTATCAAAACACTTGAGTCATCTAAAGTAAATGTGCGTTAATCATCCGTGGAAGCTTTAGATATGAAGTTTCCCTTACATATTTGCCAGGATTTGAAAGGTCCATTGATTCACTCTACTGAATTTAATATGGGCGGATATGACAAATGTATAATGGCTTTTGTGATTTTATCGATCCCTGAAATGCGGAGGAGCTTTCATACTACATGTATTTTCGACCAGCTATGTGTTTTTCAGTTTAACGAGTCCCAGATACACAAAAGTGGGTGGGACTTTTAATAGCTTGTGATTAAAGTAGAATTAGGTGTAGTGGTTAAGATCTGCCAGCAGGTTTTGATGAATACCACTCCCTGTGAAAAAGCAATACAAACTTCACTGGTAATATCCCGACCTTCTTTGTTGTTTGTTCTATCTGAATCTTTTGAAATACTGGAGATCTTTTCGTATAGGAGAGATATAACAGACACATACTCTGATACTTGTTTAAAATAGAATGTGGCACTTATCAAGCCGTCTCACAGTTCCGATTTATTCCAACACCTTGTCATAATACTAAAACAACAAACGTTTAACGTCGAATTTCTCAGTAGCGCAAAGAGTGGAGTTCGAACAAACAAGAATTGGTTTCCCTTTCCTTTCAAAGCAATAAATCGAATGTCAACTATGATGGTGTGCATAACACATAATGTGTTGCAGAATTGTCTCGTATTCAAGGGTTAATTCGATTTAGAACTGCCAAAGGGATTGGCAGACCAGAAACTGATATTTAAAACGGCGGCAGCTGCGCCACCCACTGGCTGGCGTATTCAAGCTATGTATCAATATATATAACACAGACAGAAGGTACTAAACCTGTCCATAAGTTGATTCTTATATCAACATTTAACTGACCACCGCCTGCTCGGCAAGTCTTGTCTGATAACAGAGACTTAGAGACCCATGAACTGGGCAGCACTTTATTGTGTGTGTGGGCAAGCATGCACACGTAAAATTAAAATTTAATACATGCTAGTTCGTACAGTTGTGAGTATCTGTTTATCTAACGGTCTATCATACACATGAGTGATTAGAAGCTTATACGCTATCCAATAAACCCACTTCTTTTAATGGCAAGTTCTACCTGTTTGTTTGTCCAAGCCGCTTTAAAGTAAAGTCAATGGTAATATACTAAAGAGTGTAATAAGAGCTGCGTAAGTTGACACTGCTGAAACAATTCAGTAACGATTCTAAACATACATGTACGTTGCGGTGGCCGCCACGAGCCAATTCTTCACAGGCAAAATTTTGACGCGCACCATGATCGCATTATTTTGTTCGCTACCCCCTGCCCCATACTATTCCCGACTGATATGCGACCTCCACCTTGACTGATACAATGCAGGAACAGACCACTCTAACTAAAAGTAACAAAGTCTTTCTCAGCCTCACGTTGTCAGTGGATCTTCACTCCCAATTTCCAGACCATACAGTTACAAGTTACAAATACCATGACATTGTCATGAAATTCATATAAGGCATTTTAAGTAGACACTGTGAACGTATTAAGCTCAAGTGTCGAGCCAGACTACCTCGACAGACAATGCTATTATAGCAGGCATGGACCTCTCTATCACTTTCTCGAGCTTGTAAAACAACTCTGGTATAAATTGTGGTTTTATTATCTGGTAATGCCTTTCTTGGCAAGGATTTTGTAAAGCAGTAAAATGGTTGTTATATTAGCCACTTATATAGAAATAGCCACTTGTGTGGAATGCTTTCCTGTAATAAACCACTGAGGTTTCTTCTCATTGAGACAACCGTTTTCACGTTCTGCTAAGTGCTGTCAAACACGAAAATAAATTCATCCTGAAAATAGACCACTGAAAAAAAGGGAACGTCGATTCTGGCAACATTCGGTTTATATGCGTCTTTGGCGCTCTTAGTAAGTTAGCCTAGTCACACAGAATTTGTCACCATGCTGGCGCTTATAGAAAGAAACGGTAAACAAAACGAAGCAACATTCACACATGTTCACAAAGAAGCACTTAATATGCTATTTTCTATTTGTTCTCGCTGAGCATACTGCCCGGCAACAAACTCGTTCGTATCGATCTAAAATTTCGTCCCTTATGGATGAAACTATCATAATAATGAGACTCGGTACTAGGAAAAAAATCGATGCTGCAAACTTTGTGACACACACACACAGATAACAAGCTGTCTTCTTTTAAGGTATTTGTCCTATTCCTCACTGGAATTTTTCTGTCTCACGCACTATTTCACATCGAATTATCTGCGAATCCAGGTTGGTACAAACAAACACCCACGCACACACACACACACACACACGCACACACACACACACACGCACACACACACGCACACACACACACACACACACACAACGAAGTATGATCTCCTGTCAAAAAAAAAAAAATGCTGATAACGGAATGTTTATGTTATTCCAGAACAGGTCAAATCAAACTGTTTACAAGCGTATATATAAAAATTCTTTAGAGCAATATTATCTAGTCAGTATCTCAGCGAAAAGAGACTTAAAGATTCGAACTTTGTTTCATACCAAACTGTATATATAAAGGTTCTTTAGAGCAACATAATCTCGTCATTATCTCTGCGGAAGGCGACTTCTCGGGCCCTACTTTAGAGACACCTTCAAACTGTCTTTTCTTCAATGGACCCGTGGACTTACCACTGACGACGAAACACAAGTGCTTTGCCGTTAACACAACATAAATACCAGAGCCGTGTACCTTGGGAAAGCCGTGACTGGTGTGGTACTTATTATTTTGTCGTACGTGAAGAAAAAGCCCCAGTCCTTCACGGGGCCAGGCAGCGTTCGATACCATTGATCTACTTGATTAAAAGAGAAGGAGAATTGATGCCGTTTGGATCATATTCAAGAAAACCGGAGTCGTGGTACGGTTTGCGCTTCACAACTGATCTGTGTTTCTACTGGATAAAGATCATGTCAAAACTTGCTTGGTTCGATACATAGCAGTGGTCTTCATTAGCATGCACAAGAGTGTCAATGCATTTTAATGCAGTTCCAGTGCCCTTTGATCCGTCGACGAATAAACACTGCAGGCTAAAAACAAAGTGCTCTCCCTAGTTAAAGTTGATAAGCCTACATATTCTTGTCCGACACCCCATTGTTATGTCAAGATCAAAACAACCAGTGAAGTCGAGGGAGGAAAATGCTAGTGCAAATTAATATATCTTTATATATCTTACACCCGATGGTGCAGAGAGAGAGAGAGAGAGAGAGAGAGAGAGAGAGAGAGAGAGAGAGAGAGATAGAGAGGGGGGGGGGGAGAAAGAGAAATAGAGAGAGAGAAACTATTCGTCAAATTCAAATAAAATCTTTCATCTGTGACAAACATCACCTCAAGGCCTGCGGCGTCCGTTAATGAAAAGAAAAACACCCTGAACAACTGAATGCAGTCTTAAATAATGCATCTTACGTGCAGGAATTTTACAAACCTAGAGAACAAATTATACAAGTCTTCATAAACTGACAATCCTGAAACTATTGATTTGACAATTTTGCCGTTTGTTGTGAACAGTACCAGACTACTGGTTTGAAATTCCCCTCAGTGCACGAAGTGCAGTACTCTACCGTGTGACACACCCAATACATCATAGCGCTGGAAAGGAATTTTTTTTTATAACACTGACTCATTATTACTGTGAGAGGATGAACGACTTTCTATTTTTAATGTGCTTTCATGGTAACTCTGGTGCGTGAGTGAGGGACGGCCACTCATAGTAGTTTATGGACACTTGGCCGAGTACCATTAATTGGATTATTTCCCTTGTAATACTAGCGCGGGACCCGTTATTCACATCACGGTGAAAAGCGCGCATTTTGATTGGTCAGTTGGAAATGTTGACCACCGGGCTTCCAACTCTTATATCATGGCTTTAAGTTTCTTACAACTCGCTCCTTCGTTGTTATCCACCAACAGAAAGACGGGAACCCAAATTCATTGTTGAGAGTAGGCAATACCCTATCGGTACAAAATAGGTACTCATGATAACGTTTGTTATCAATGGAGATACGTCGTATTAATGGACGAAAGTATCCCGCACAAAATTGTCGAATGTTGTTAGTCCTGACACTTTGAAAATTTATATTAAAACTATTACCGGGTTTCTGGTAAAAGTAGTCAGTTAGAATTGTAGCAGCAAGTTTCTACTTTATAATGGTACTAATTTCGTTGTACTTTGATGCACATGTCCTATTGAAATAATTAATAAGAGGATCTCGGATTTAAGGTAAACCACGAGTTAGACGCATGGTATCCCCGATAATTCCAACCTGGGTCAAATTTATTCAATTATTGCTGGAGGGGACGTTAGAGTAATTTCTACAGTTTACTGGGATACCTAATTGACTTTTGTGTGCACTCTTTTAACCGTACTGTAAATTCGATTGTGTTAGGACCCTAACCGGTTATGTTGTTCGGCTGGACTCCATGTCCGAGCCTTTCACTTGTCCAACCATGGACTACGTAATAGCTCTCCCGGACGTCCGCGCTGGCTCATAAATAAGATGCGAGTTCGAGTGGTCAGCACACTCCATCATAGACGCAGAGACAAGAGCCGACAGCACAGTGAACCCAGACCAGCAACCCGGGCCCGTAGCAGCTCAGAGGCTTGCCGACGCTTGCCATCGCCACCCCGCCCCATAAGGCATGAAGCGGTAGCACAGGACCCGGAGAGACTTTGGGGTTCTCCCTATGCCTTTGGTAGTGATACCTTTGTTAGGCTTTTTGAATAAATAAGATTGCCAGCAGAACCCTGTGTTTGTTAATCCTGTGTATCCTTAAAGGAGTTACTATTGAACCCACGCAGTAACCACATTAGCCACTCGTAATTCACCCAACATTACATTTTGAGAGAGATAAATATACTGTATATCTGGAAGCTAGCACCCACCGTAATGTTGAATAGCTTTAGAATCGAAATAGTGTTTCTATAGAGCACACATAATATCAAGAAACTTAGAAAAAAAATGTATTTTTTCTGCTGTTTGGCGGACCGTAAACAATTGAATGTATTTATTTGTTTACAAGAATTGTAAGTTAAAAGAACGGAGGAAGATAGTACACTTTTTGTAGGTGTCGTGATGATATCGCCAGTATATTTTTCTATTCCACCATCTGGATCGCAGATCATTTCCTGTTATTTTATTCACTTAAAAGCAAAGCACTAATAAAGAGATTTGGCGTGCCACAGATAGCTTAACAATTATTGTATACGCTCTTGCAAATATTACTGTGATAAAAAATTAACGCGACTGGTGTAATTTCTCAAAAATGATTCACTTATACATTATTTCTCATCGAATTCGTCGAAGTACTCGAAGCTTCCTGCATTTACAATGGATTCCAGCTGGTGTGAAGACTTTGGGAACACTGCTGGACTCGCTCCTTCGTGATGCTGTCCAGGGCCTTTGACGATATTCTTGGATTTCCTCAATGTAGTGGAAACGCTGCCCTTTGTCAAGATTAAGGTTGATGACCTTGTACGCCACGAGTATAGAGGGGGTAAACTTGGTAGGGGAGAAGGGGAGTTTTTTTAAGTTGTTGACTAGCATGAAAGATTACTATCACGAGGAAGGTCGGTGGCCTTGTGCGCCACGAGTCTAGGGGGATGAGCTTAGCAGGGGAAAACACGGTTTTTAACATTGTTGACGAGCGTGGATAGATACACACGACTCGCTTTAAACTAGTCGCGTGTGCAAAAACCTCGGGAGTATAAGTAGAGGAGAAGCTCGACACACGTGGTTCCCAAGTTATTCATCCCTAAAGGAAGACGCAGTGAGAAGTGGTCCGGGCGACAGGTGGAAGGTCGTGCCATGGGGACCAGGGGTGTTATGTATGTGAGGAATCTATGAAGGTTCCCAAGTTATTCATTCCTAAAGGAAGACGCAGAATTTATCGGTCCGGGCGACAAGTGGAAGGTCGTGCCAGTGGGGACCAGAAGTGTTAGGTGTGTGAGGGATCCATGATGTTCACATTTATTTCCCAATAAGAAGAATTTATCGGTCCGGGCGACAAGTGGAAGGTCGTGCCATGGGGACCAGAAGTTGAGTTCTGATGATAGGATGGGAACCCATCAGAAGCTCGTGAATCTACGATGGCGGGTGTGAACCGTCGATGTGCTGTGTGGTTGCAGAAGAAGAAGAGTCTTGAGGACGGGATGTCGAGAACCCCTCAAGGAACAAGTAATCTACGATGGCGGGTGTGAACTGTGTGTTCTTATTTGTGTGAAGCCAGGGGCGTCTGTTTCCCCTTTTATCGCCGAAATTAACGATCTAGAAAGGATTGTGTGAACTCTGGAGAAGTGAAACTGCATCAACGAGGAGGGCAGCTGTTGACAGAGACTATTAAGTATACGTAGTTAAGTTTATAGACAGAGGGATTAGATCTAGATGTGAAACGGGGAATAGATAATAGCCATGATCCCCAAAAGTAAATTTGAAGTATCTCTGTTTTTGTGATTATGTATGTGATTATCATGAGTTGAATGTTTTGACATAAGTTTTGTCGTGCATTTATAATTAAATATCGTTTAATTTAAATCTCACTCCATGTGTCCGTTGATCGCTGGTCTGCTTGCTTGGCTTGTTAGCTGGGTTTGAAAGGTAAATAAGTTAGGTACTCATATCACACACGTGGTCGTGACCATCTTCACGCACGTGATCGTGACACCTTCCAGTAACATTTTAAGCTTTGAAAACAAGAAATAGTCTCAGGGTGCCAAGTCAGGTTGGGGTATAACGGTCATTCTGTTTGGAACAAGATATTGCTGCACTCGTAGAGCTTTATGAGCGGTTGCAGTGTTATGCTGGAGGAACCAGTGTCCTGACACCCACATCTCTGGCCGGTTTCGACGCATTCGTTCTCTAAGTCACCTTAAAACCTGAATAATAATATTCCTGATTCATATTTTGACCCTGTGGCACATATTCTTTCACAGTGATACTTTGCCAGTAAAAGAAAACGAAGGGCACACATTTCTTGTGGGCTTCTTTGGTAGTCTGGAATGAGGACTTTTCCAATCAGAACACGTTGTCATGGCAGTACAACAAGGCTAACAAAACCACACGTCAAATGAAAACGGTTCAAGTAAGACCTCTGCAAATTTTCATGACAAACAATTAATCATTGTTGCCGGAAGTCATTAAACACGCATTCATTTGGTGCATTGATCAGGTGGACACACAATGAGACCAGTCTCATTAATTTTTTTTATCACAGTAGTAATAAAAAATAACACACAAGAAAAAACAACTTAACAAACAAAAACAGTAGGCTGGGGATCGCGTACACAGTTCGATACTCACTGAACACTGTCATCTTGTCAACGTAGATGTTATTCCTGCAAATTCTTGCGGGTAATGAATGCAAAGTACGTGTCAGTGCTGTTTGACTTTCGGTGACTGCGCCACCCGCTGGGTGGGTCGAACCTGAGCTGCCTGTGGGCGGCGTAATCAATCAGGCTTATCGCGACAACGGCATAAGGATTTGACTTAGTACTGCAAGACGTGATTTGGAACACAAACCAGAGACACCAAAAAGAACAAGTTGGCTGTCACTGATAAATAAAAATAACAAAGTATTTTCTGGTTTATATGGGAATCGATGGGGCTAAAAGTTCTGCAGCTTTCGGCAAACGTCAGTAACGTTTTTGATTCGAAATCGGTAGCCGGCACAATTAGATGAACTTAATTACAAGACTGAATTTTAATGCATCTCTTAACCTTTAATGCAACTACCGTATGTGTGTGTGTTTTGGTGGGGGGGGGGGGTTAAAAAAATAAAATTTATTGTACTCAAGTGATTCACTAAGAAAGAAATGTCATTAATGCTCGTGTAATGCCTACGAAACAAATCAATGGGCTCATTTATTTATTCACTTTTTAAAAATCTTTTTTCTTTGGCAGTGAACTCAACTGCAATCTACTGTGCACCTTAATAGGGGAATAGACTCTACATGATGACATGAAAGGGTTAGATATCTGGTTCCTAATTAGTCTGGCTTTTTGTTGTTTTGACAGTGTGGTATGTCAGCCTTGCTTGTGCTATTAAAACGTTTGCCTTAGGCTGTGCTGTTAATGGTAACCCTCGTTCTCCTTTCAGCTGGTGGTATCGGCTGACTTTCCCACATCTACTGATCACATTCACGAGCTTTAGGCTCTCATAACCCTATCGGAAAACTAAAATTTTGTGGGCTTTCCAATTTCAGTCACATATTCTTTTTAACAGTTTGGGGTATGCGTGTACTTCAAAATAGACCTAAATACTGCAAGACTGGCATTTTCACACTCAAAATCGAGTTTTCTTCATACAGTTGTCTGGAGCTCATTTCACACTTCGCTTTATGCTATGCCCGCCATGTTCTCCTGAATATAAACGTTCAAACTGAAATTAGAAAAAAAAAAAGCCAAGACCTGACGATCAAATACCACGTATAAACTTGCGAGTGCAGCCTGTGTTTGCCCACCAAACAACGCGCCCATTCAAATTACTTCGGGTAACTGGATATTGATCGATCTTCTATCTTCTGTGCACGCCTTAAGTCTCGTTCCGCTGCTTTCAAAAGATAATTGCAAATCGAGTGCCAGCGTGAATACTTTACACCACAGGTACTGGAAATCTATCTATTAATGTGACCGACATGCCGCATATAAATTTGTGTGTAGGCAATTCGATGGTCAGCGCTTTTAACTACTACGTGTAGCAGCATTAGGCAGCAAAAAAAGCTGTCTTAACTCGCTGTTCACCCCCAGTCCCAAGCTGGAGGACAACACAATTCATATGACGCCCACATTACATCGTTATTTTATTTATTTTAACTGCCGATTCAGCGTGCCCTTTCTTCAGTGCCCATTAGTTTCAACTGACGAATTTCTGATATACCGGTACTATTATTATTGGGCTATTAAAGGTATAAACGATAAATGGTCACACTGAGAGCGTTCATGGAATCATGACTGTGCTGTTGTTGTTATTGTTGTAGTTGTTGCAACGCTGTGCATACAAACATGAATTAGTTGTTGTTGGTTGTTTTTTTTTTTTTTTTGCGAGAGGTAGAGAAAGGGCGAGAGAGAGAGGAGATAGATAGATAGAGAGAGAGAGAGAGAGAGAGAGAGAGAGAGCGAGAGAGAGAGAGAGAGAGCGAGAGCGAGAGAGAGCGAGTGCGAGAGAGAGCGAGAGAGAGAGCGAGAGAGAGAGAGAGAGCGAGAGAGAGAGAGAGAGAGAGAGAGCGAGAGCGAGAGCGAGAGAGAGAGAGAGCGAGAGAGAGAGAGAGAGAGAGAGAGAAAGGGCGTGGGGGTGGAGGGAAAGATTCTAACTTATCTTTAAATTGAGGATATTGCTCAAATAAATATAGCAGAAAAATGGTGTTTCGATGTATGTGCTTATGTCACTCATCTTCGTTACTGTTAACTTCATCTCCTTGCCTCAGTTAGGAACCTTTCATTACGGTTTCAGTTATTCTCCATCTGAAATTCAAGATATTATTTTATCTTTTTAACTGTGTCTGAGGGTGCTGATATGACAGGTCAGCCAGTGTCACACCCTGATCTGTGATAGGCTTAGCGTGTCTGAATTGTCGACCTAAAGGGATACTGTACTAGTTCCAGCATTTCAGGTATATAAAGCGGCAGAGGGTGGGGTGTGGGTGGGGGTGGAGATGGGAATAATGAATGTTTTTTTGTTTGTTTTGACAATGGCAAACTGGAACCTGTCAGTTGTAGGAGTGTATGACTTGAGCTGGAAAGAATGCAAGGCTAGCTGCCTCAGACACGCTTGATTGGGCTCTGGCTAGACAGGATTAAGGCATGCCGTTCAATAAGCCTACTTTAGCACCACTTAGTTGCTTGAAATATTTGTCATTATATACATGTAGCCTAGTTTGGATAGAGGGAAAGGGACAAATTGAGAGAGAGAGAGGGAGAGAGAGAGAGAGAGAGAGAGAGAGAAGCGATAGGAGGTAAACAGGGCGAAATTGTTTAACATGGTAATGTTGATGGCCCTTAGGTATTTATTATCTGAGGACATATTAATCATATCTTGAGCGTGGAGTGGAGGGCAGCTGAAGGCTTTGTTGTTTTTTTTCACGACGTTCTTGTTTTTACGACATTACATTTGACAGTTTGAGCAACCTATTTTCAACTGGCGTAAATAGTTTTACTTCCGTCAACAACCGGTAAGCTCGAAAGATAGTACACGTTAACAACAGGGCTGAGCCGGTAAGTTGAGCTTAAAATTAAGACTCAGGAGATAACTGAAATATGTTCTGATAATGTGATTTTTATTTCATGCACTATTTGCATAGAATATGACGAGTTGGTGCAGTATTTCAGCTCCATTATCCGATGTAGTTTACTTCTAGCTTCTGCTATTCGTATTGGTAGGCGTCCATGCATTCTAATTGATCACGAAATGTTTGCTAGTTATGGCTCACAGCATGAGCTAAAGTTGTCGCATTGTTTATTGTGAGGTGCATTTAAACTTACTGTCAATGCACTAGGTGCAATCAGTACATCGGTGCAATCAGTATTTGTTTTTCCGTAGTTTCATTTGCCGGTGATTTTGTGGGAGGTCCTGCGCCCGTCCGTGCCAGTCAAGAAAACACACTAAAGAGGGGACTTTTTGAGCCGGCTTATCAAAAGATTGGGTTTAGTATTTGTATGGGACAAAGAAAGAAGAAAGAAAGAACGAAAGCGCAGATTAAGGGAGGTTTTCATCAAATTAAGTTTGCTAACTTTTTGGTAAGTGGCGCGGACGGGGGGAAGACCTTCCGTTTTTGTGACTAATCCATGTTCTGTCACTTATGACATTCTTATCAACACATCACAACATCACATCGCAAATGACTGCTGTTTAAATTTGTATTTTGACTTGAATAATTTTTCAAAGTTTTGTGTCCCCGCGGCTAGCCTACCGTCTTGAGTTCAAAAGTAGACATTTAATATGTGACTCTACATTTTTCTCCATTAAATAGTGGTCCAGTGTATGCTCACAAAAGTGCTCTGGACACTTTAATTTAGGGAGATTTTCATTGAAAATATGTTGTAGGAGGATTATAAGCATGATCATGCGCATATGGCGCTGAGCACACTGACATGCATTTCTTTGACATCCAGCATGAAGTGCAGTCAAAATTGTGATCACACTGCCACATCAGTGTTGTGTGTGTATCGACTGCGATCACTAGTGGCATTATAATTATTATACTCTGATTATATGATGTATTCAAAACAAGTTTTCAAAAGGGGCCCTGCACACCAGCTAATAGTAAGTTTAAACAACCGAAGATAATGACAAAGAATAACATTGTGGTAAAATACTAGTACAGACATTTCAAGGTAGGCTGCAACTTTATCAAAGATTAGATCTAGTATGCTGTGACTGAATTGTATGAGAAGTTTTTCCTTCTCCCTTCTTTTTTTAGCAGGAAAGAGCGAAGGCAGAGAAAAAACGAAAGGCGCTGGAGGAGCGGAAAAGAAAGGAGTTAGCAGAGGCAAAAAAAACGTAGGAAGGTAGAAAGAAGAGGAGGACACAGTTTGAAAAAGACACAAATTTATGAGGAAACAACGGAAGATACTCATTTCTATGACCAAGTTAATTATAAATTTTCAGCAATTACCACTGGGCCTCTTATTTGGTTTGACATAAATCAGCTCGCAAAAATAAGGCAAAAATGCCAGCATTAGGATGAGAAACAGTGAGAGGACAGAGAATTGGGAAAGAAGAGAATGGGATGGTGGATTATCAGATCTATTTTGATATTGATCGTACAGAGGAGTATTCGTTGATCGCACTTGTATACAGATTGTATGACCAACAACTTGTGATCGCACCAACAAACAGTGATTGCACAGATGTGCAATTGATGCTTACACATGAAAAGTGTTCTGACCAGCACAGGTTAGTTGGGAGAGAACTTTTAGGTGTTCATCGACAAGGCCTAAGTTCACTGGTTAAAATGAGCCAGTCAGAAGCTAGCTAGATCTGGTTTACTTCCAGGCAATTACTTTTTCCTGCCTGGTGATCGCACCTGATGCATTGACAGTATTTGATTGGTAAAATGTCCTTAGGGCTATAGGAATACACTCTTTGAATTACAGGCGAGAAGAGGACTGAGACCAAGATTTTAGATAGATCAATTTGACCTGAGGCTTGGACCTTGGAATAGGGTATATATATGCAGTAATTGGGAAGAGTTCCGCACATCTCGACCACCCAGCCCTTTACCCTAAACCTGTTCCTAACACAGTCTTTCTCACTAACTCTAAACATAATTTTATCTCCAACCTTATTTCTTATTCTCCCCCATTCAGGTTCAATCAGATACATTAAAACAAAAAGAAAATATTGGAGATAGTCAGCAGAAAATTGAAATGTTCAAAGTGTTTGGGACATTACAGAACTCCTTCCTGGTGATTTTTAATCTGCAAAGTGTAATGTGACAACTGACCAAAAGTGAGCACACAGGATGTAAATCATAAAATTGAGTTAATTTCAATAACAACAAAGAAATATGAATGCTTTTGAAAATGAAATTGTTATTCGTACTTTGCAAGCTAAGATGACAGTGACTTCAATTTCCTAACATCTGGCGGTGTGTGTGTGAAGATGGCTGTTCAGAACGATCTTCAACATGAATTATTTGTTATTTAATGAAGTCGCGGAAATACTGAAGACTGATTTGAGGACAATACTTCTAGTTTTACATTTGCTAAGGCATTCAGTTTGCCAGCATATTACAGAGGTGAATTGTTAACTGTTGTTGATACCCTGATTCTGAAACTTCTTTCACTGCATTACTATCTGAAGAAACAGAGAAAAGATGTCAGAGCCATGGATTTTGCTTGTAACTTCTGCAGCTGTTAACATGAATGCTGTTTAAAGATACAGCATTGTTTGATTTCATTGGTTTGCTTTTCTGTTTCCAGATCTGTCTTGATGCCACATGTTCTTGTCATGCTTACATTTGTATCAATATACACAGGCATTTGACCCAGATACTGAGCTGAGACAGGACAATGACGAAGAATGAGCTTCGAAATCGAAATAGGTCAAAGCCAAGAGGAGCTTTGACTAATGATGATGACAATGATCCTAACTGGCCATATGCTCATGGAAGGATGGATCCATATGCAAAAGCCATTGGTATTGCAGTCCTTGTAATTACCACCTCCCTGATTGGCATTTTCCGCTATCAGCAGTATCTCCGTGATATTGTAATTACTCCACTTGACTCCCCTCATATCATTCCAGACAACAGTTCATCTCCAGAAGTTAACCCACAGAGGTTTTGGGGTACCTACAGGTAATTTTCTTCATTATCTTCCTTGTCACAAAATAGCAGTCCCATAAATCTGCTGTTAGATTTTACATGCACATCGTTCATCCTTGCCATGAAATAACTAAACTTCATCATCATCCTTTCATCTATTTATATACGGCATCTATGATAAACATTGTTTTAGGAAGTAGGATTATAGATTTCAAGCTGATTTGCGTCAGTAGTGGTATGAACATAATGAAGGAAGAAAATTCATAATTAGTTTCACATGGATAGTAAGCAACTGAACTTGTAACAGTTTTTATATCAGAAGTGTTTCACGAGTATTATGACACCCTGTCCCTGTACTGTGACTTGCCATTCAGCTTTGCAATATTCTCTCTGGATTACATGTGTGTAACAATGTAATTTCTGAAAACTAGAAAATATACACTCTAACAATTTTGGCATGTATTGTGTGAGTATAAAGTAAGGGAAAAGTTTACAGAAAGTTTGTAATGAGGAGTCAGTAGCTATTTTTTTGTTTGTTTTTAAAATTTAAAAACTCCAAAAGCTCTAAACCTTTTATGTGAAATATTCTCTTGTCACATTTGAATTACTTTATTGCCTAATGGTTATTTGATTTGCTGTTTCGCAAGTTTTGTAAAATTCAACTTAACCCTCGTCCCATGATGAGTGAACTCGTCCATGTAACTCCCCGTGCGGGGATAGCCAGCGGCCAATCAGCCGATCGTTAGCATGTTGCCGATAACCTCGGCGGTCGGGTCAATCAGGCACCTTGTGAACATGTGTATCGTGTATACTTTAGGATGCAATAACAACAATAGTGGTAGATAAATCGTAAGTGACCCCTATGATATTTGGATAAAGTACTTGTGATGATATGCAGTAAGTTTTATTGTTAAATGGAAGGCCCAAATCAAGAATTTTCTGCATTTACATGCCGTTTAATACATGTTTTATCATTTTCCCAAGACCCCTGCGCTTTTTCTCTCCATAAGTCAGGCCATTCAGGTAATCAAATTATTTTTTAAGCCAGGCACTTAATTTACTAACCACATGTATCGTGGCATTGCCTTCTGCCTCCTCTACTATGTAAAGCTTTCACGTGCTATGATGTTAGTTTTAGCGAGAGATTTGATTTCCGGGTCGTAGAGCACATAGAGCGGTTTAATCAAAGCAACCCAATATCTCTCTGATTACCACATCAAATAAAGACAACGACTAACAACAAAGTCGGACATTTTCTCCCAGTTTTCCCTGATGAAAAACCTACCGACAGACGCCCTTAAGCAGCATACCCTAGTATTACATCGGAATTCATAATTACAGACCTAGGACCGAGTCTCAAATACGCACAAGGCCCCTTTCTTCTCATTTCACATGTAGACGACAACCAGCATCAAAGTAAAAGTTTCCCCAAGATTTTCCCCAGTTCGAACTTCAGACTGTCAGTACTATTACTTGAGTATGACGAATAGTTACGAATAGTTGCATCGTAATAAACGTAATCAGGCGATATCATTTTGTTACATATAGTAGGGGTGACAGGATAGATAAACACGCGAAAATAGTGTGGGGAAAAAAAAAACGACAATCGCGGCAACCGAATAAACAAAACATGAAGGGCAGCGCTGCCATACAATATATTGGCCTCCCGCTGGACCCAGTTTGCAGTGCGCAGGCCACAATATTGGCCTCGCGTGTTGCGCGGGGAGGCCAATATAGTGGTTTCCCGCAGGCCGAGGGTTAATAACTTCAGGCAACTGGCAAGATAAATATGTTGGATGAACTACGAGTGGCTAATGTGGTTACTGCGTGGGTTCAATAGTAACTCCCTTAAGGATACACAGGATTAACAAACACAGGGTTCTGCTGGCAATCTTATTTATTCAAAAAGGCTAACAAAGGTATCACTACCAAAAAGGCATAGGAAAACCCTACCAAGAAAAAGAAAAAAAAGCCCAACCAGCCATAAGCCAAAGTCTTTCTGCTATTGGCGCAACTGGACTAGGCCATGTTTTGGGCGAGGCGCGCCACGGCAGGCCGCCGCCGGTCTATTGTACTGCAAGGTCCACTTGTGCTTCCTATTGTTGCGGCGTCTTTGATGGAGTCTGCTTGACCACTCTAACTGGCCTCATCTTTATGAGCCAGCGCGGACGTCCGAGAGGGCTAGTACTAGTCCAGTGTTGGACAAGTGAAAGGCTCGGACATTGAGTCCAGCCGAACAACATAACCGGTTAGGGCCCTAACACAATCGAATTAACAGTACGGTTAAAAGGGTGTACACAAAAGTCGATTAGATATCCCAGTAAACTGTAGAAATTACTCTAACGACCCCTCCAGCAATAATTGAATAAATTTGACCCAGGTTGGATTTATCGGGGATAACATGCGTCTAACTCGTGGTTTACTTTAAATCCGAGATCCTCTTATTAATTATTTCAATAGGACATGTGCATCAAAGTACAACGAAATTAGTACCATTATAAAGTAGAAACTTGCTGCTAAAATTCTAACTGACTACTTATACCAGAAACCCGGTAATAGTTTTAATATAAATTTTCAAAGGGTCAGGACTAACAACATTGGACAAATTTGTGCGGGATACTTTCGTCCATTAATACGACGTATCTCCATTGATAACAAACGTTATCATGAGTACCTATTTTGTACCGATAGGGTATTGCCTACTCTCAACAATGAATTTGGGTTCCCGTCTTTCTGTCGGTGGATAACAGCGAAGGAGCGAGTTGTAAGAAACTTAAAGCCATGATATAAGAGCTGGAAGCCCGGTGGTCAACATTTCCAACTGACCAATCAAAATGCGCGCTTTTCACCGTGATGTGAATAACGGGTCTCGCGCTAGTATCACAAGGGAAATAATCCAATTAATGGTACTCGGCCAAGTGCCCATAAACTACTATGAGTGGCCGTCCCTCACTCACGCATTAGAGTTACCATGAAAGCACATTAAAAATAGAAAGTTGTTCATCCTCTCACATATAAAACACAGTATGGGGCCAAATGTTTGGTAATGAACCAAATTAGAAATAGTGAAAAATAATTTGAGACACAGCAGATTTAAATAAATTTAACATGATTTGTAGGGAGTGAGAAACTATAATGCTTTGATGATAATAGCAATAAATTAAAGACAATTAATAAGCATGGCTGCATGCATTCATTTTTGGAATGCTCAAGTATCAGGTAAGAGTTTGATTCTGCCCTTTAAACAATATTTTCAGACCTCAAGCTTATTTTGGTGTGAAAGCACGCTCCAAGACTTCTCCTGTGTTTGGTCTGATGTGGATGACCCAACTGACCAATCGTATGCCACCACCAGTTCGTCACTGGTGTGATCAAGGTGATGGCCTGGAGGGCTATGTGTGGCAGATGCATGATGGTGTAAACTTTGGTGTGGAGGAGATTAGAGAACAACAATACACAGTCAAAGTTGAATTTGTGAAGCGAGCAGGTGGGGACCATGGAGGGGACTGGTCAGCTCGCATTAATTTTATACCCAAGGTAAGGATGCGTTGATTAAAAGTGCAAATTGTCCTCTGAAGATTAGCATTCCTCAAAAATGACATACAAAAATACTGAAGAAAATTGTTTTTCTTGTCTTTCTTTTCCTTTTTTTTTTTTTTTAAATTAATTGCTGGTCTGAGTCTTTGGCCACAGTGTAGATACTGAAAGTTGAAGGATACATAGTGGTACCTGTTCCTGTGTGATGTAATGGAAAAAACTACATAGCCGTGAAACTGCTTTACATCACATTGAACGCAGTACCCAACAAATCAGACTTGCATTTCACCAAAATGAAATGGTGGCAAGGATGTGCAGACCACCCAAGTCTCCCTGTTTTTGTGAAATAAAACCCAGAGGGGGTGGAGACTTGTCTACATACCTGGGTCAGGCATCCATTGGAGATCCCATCGGCCCAGCCCCGGTTTGAAAAGTATAGGATTTATGTAATATCCTTGAAAATAAAGACCTCAAACTAGCAGCTGATGGCCACTGTGTACTAGGATTAACATAACTTCCTGTCCAACTGTGTAAGAATTAAAGTGGAAATTATCTCTAGTTTTCTTCAGCTCTGTTGAAAATGTTTTACAAAGACCTATTGAAGTCTTGCAAAGTTAGGGGTCACATTTTATATGGGAGTAGCAGTTTTATCCTCATTTCAATACTAAAGTGGGGGTGAGGGAGTACATACCTTCTTTTTCACATGGTTATGATATTTTTTTGTGTGTGCGAGTGTGTGTGTTGCTTGTATCTTTTGAGTTGTTGTGGTTGTGATTTTAGTGAAGTCCCCTGTTTTTCTATAAACTCTCCCCATATCATGCTTGTACTAGTTGGGAGGTCTGGATTTGGTTTTTTGTTCTTTTTTTTTGTATTTTGTATACTTCTTTAATCCCATTTAGGAAATTTGCCTTTAATGTCAATGCAGCCCAGTTACAACTGGAACTGGAACAATACGTCGCCACAGTGCAGCACTGGGGGTGTGGGGAGTGGGAGTAGGGATAAATTTTATTTAATTTTGCCCAGGCAGCCACCTGTTCTTTTCGATTTCCAGCTGTCAAGGTATCTTTAACGTGCACACATGTATGCCCTCCGAGTTTTTCATCCTTATCTGAGAAGACTAGGTGCTTGATCCTACACACACACACAGACAGAGGATCAGGGACAGGAAAATATGAGAAAAATCCCAATATTCCAACATGCCTGCACTGACCGGGATTCGTACCGAGTACCTTAAGCATGAGAGGCGAGCACCTTGCCTCTAGACCACTGTGTACCCAATTTGCTGTGAAAGCTTTAATTTATTCTTTTTTTCAATAATCAGTTGAAACCTTTTCACAAATTTGAATTAAGTTTAGAGCATGTATGTGTTCTTGGGATGAAGAACTTATGCTGAAAAGATGGTCCAGTTTGGAAAAGCAGGTCAGCTTCATGGGGTTCTAAGTTTTTAGTAAAGGGCAAGGCAACTGCAGATCCATTTTACATAGAGCTATTGACAGGTATAACTTGGGAAAGCATGAGACATGAAACATCAAGGATATGCAAGAAAGCTACATTTAAGAAATCTTTGTTTTTGGTGCAGTTCCAGATTTTGGTGCCACATTTTCCCTATAAATCTGTTGAGAAGATTGTGAATAGTTACAGAAGTTTTAACAGTGGGAATGCAGATTTTGAAAATTTAAACAACTTCACTCCCCACCCCCACCCCACACATACACAACAGAAACAAAAACAAACAAACTGGCAGGTTGATTTACATCAGCCAGAGTAAAGATTTGTCTTGAGCAGTGCTGGATACCTCAGTTCATGTGTTATAAAATTAATGCCCAAAGATACTGACCACAATCAAATTTTAAGCTCTTTTTTATGGTCTGTTTATATATATACAGGGGTCAGCGATAGTCTCTCATATTATTATTTCTGTAATGTCTTTCCAAGTGTTTCCATTCTCATGGTTGTAAATTGTAAATATAATTTTGTTCTTTTTTTTTTTTTTTACCCAGAATCCAGAAGTTCCAGTTGTTGCGTCAGGATTTTTCTATGCATCTTTGGATGGAGATGAGGGAAAATTGGAACCAGCATTAACAAAGGGACGTCTTAAATCCATTCGTGGTTCGCATCCAGATCTGGGAGATTTTGAGCTTCTACTGCCCAAAGTTAGTGGGGGGAAACCACAATCTGGGAGTGATACACTGAGAGAGAGTTACTTTGTGACTCATGTGAAGCAATTGGATCAACTCAAAGACAGTTTGCTATCAGGACTCAGTGTGGAAGCCTGGGACAAAGCACGTACTAAGCCTTTCTTTAATCTTGTCGGTCGACGAGTGCCTAGAGATGCACCAGGGCCTAATTTTGTTGTCAAGCAAGTAACAGCTCAGCTTCCAATTACTATGGAAGTTGTGTTTCAGTCTGGCAGTTTTAGTGGTAGAGAAAATCAGTTGTCAGGTGAAGTTTTTACAGCAGCATTGGATGTTAGGAAAAAGGAATTTAATGAAAAATTTGACAGGATTTTTAAACTGAAGGAGAGAGGTTACAAAGAGAGGGAGATCAGCTTTGCCAAAGCTGCTGTCAGCAACATGGTGGGCAGTATTGGCTATTTCTATGGATCATCTTTGGTTCAATCCAAATACAACAAAGAGCCTGTAAAATATTGGGAAGCTCCACTGTACACAGGTGTTCCATCCCGCCCTTTCTTCCCACGAGGTTTCCTTTGGGATGAAGGTTTCCATAATTTGCTGATTAGCATGTGGGACCAGGATATTTCAAAAGATATCATTGGTCACTGGATGGATCTCATGAATATTGAAGGCTGGATCCCACGTGAACAAATTCTTGGAGCTGAAGCACGTGCAAAAGTACCTGCAGAGTTTGTAGTCCAGAGAAATACTAATGCAAATCCTCCAACTTTTTTCTTGCCCCTGCAAGGCATTATTAAGAACATGATACAAAGCAACAAACCAGCAGACAGGGCTTACCTTGCAGCACTGTATCCGCGTCTCAAAACATGGTTTAATTATTACAATACAACCCAAATTGGCAAACAGCCTTTTACATATCGTTGGCATGGTCGTGATCCTACAGTAACCAAGCAGTTAAACCCACTTACATTGGCCTCTGGTCTAGATGATTATCCACGTGCTTCTCATCCAACAGATGATGAACGTCATGTTGATCTCAGATGCTGGATTGCTTTTGCAGCTGGAATCATGACCGATATTGCAAGGACCCTGGGTCAAGATTGGGAAGAATACGATGCTACCCACAAACTTTTAACAGATAACAAATTACTGGACAGTTTGCACTGGTCTCCCAAGGGCCAGCAATACAGTGACTATGGTCTACACACAGACAAGGTGAGGCTAGAAAAGCCCAAACCACCAGTCAATCTCCAACCAGGTCAACATCCACCTCCCATGGATATGGACAAAATTCGAGTTGTACAAGCTGAGCCAACTTACCAATATGTGAATGCATTTGGTTATGTCAGCCTGTTCCCTTTTGTTCTTAAAATTGTGGATGCTGACTCCCCTAAGTTGAACCAGATTCTAATTGATATCACAAATCCATTGAAACTTTGGACAGATTTTGGTCTTCGCTCCATCGGTCGAAGTTCTAAATTTTATGGGCGTTTTAATACAGAGCATGATCCACCATACTGGCGT
This sequence comes from Onchidella celtica, assembly GCA_963931925.1. Classification (NCBI taxonomy): domain Eukaryota; kingdom Metazoa; phylum Mollusca; class Gastropoda; order Systellommatophora; family Onchidiidae; genus Onchidella; species Onchidella celtica. The sequence goes on from OZ007567.1 coordinate 39,482,272, forward strand.
GGTTCTATCTGGATCAACATTAATTATTTATGCTTGTCTGCTCTACATCACTACAGCATTGTGCCTGGGCCCTATCAAGATAAAGCTAGAAGTGTGTATACTGATTTACGTACAAACCTGGTGAAGAACATCATCAAGGAGTATGAGAGGACTGGCTATATCTGGGAAAACTACCATGATAAGACAGGAGAGGGCAAGGGAACACATCCATTTACTGGTTGGTCAGCATTAGTTGTTCTTATAATGGCAGAGAAGTACTGAGGATTAACATTTACAAATCTTTTGCATGGTATCCTGTTTTCGTCACAAATATGTCCGAAATGCAGACCATCAAAATCCTGGTTTCTTTATTATTGAAGAGCTGCAACATTTCAGACTTTTGTATATTGTCAAACTAAACTGTCACTTTTTTTGCCTTTGTTTTTGTTGTCCATGGTTGTGAAAAATATGACCACATATTCCTGATGTGTTCTTAGATGTATAATGTTATGTTGTGATTGATCTGACTGCACATACTCATGTGTTTCATGGCTGAGTCTAGTCTTTAATGAGTATCTTGGGTTCTTGAAACTTTTTGTGCTGGATTGTAAAATGCCAAATGAGGAATTTCCACCTCATCTACAGTCAAGTTAAAAATATTGTTGTCAGGTAAATTTAAAGAAATTGAAAATATTTTGTGGATATTTCAGCATTTGGAAATGATTTGAAAATACTCCTGTACAAATGTCGTAATAAGGTGTTGGAGGCACAGGAGCTCTGTCTTCACTGATTAGAACACCCAAAATCTGACGATTTTTGATATGGATCTGTGAGATTTGAAATTTAGAAATGTGCCTTTCATTTAAATGTCTTTTATAACCATGATAACACTAAAAGCAAAGGAACTACACAAATGATTATGCAATTCTATCATATTCAATAAATCAATGGAAATAATTATTGGATGATATTATCAATCATATCAATTGTGCACAACGGAAATGAAAGTTGTCTTCATATGTTCTTGGTAACAGTAACAGAAATAGATTGTAAAAAATTATTGGCAGAGACTGACATGAGCAGATAAAGAATTATACTGAATGTGTGAGAGTTGTCATGTAAAGCAGGAACTTCAAATAATGAAGCACTTTTGTGTCATTTGGACATTTAAGAATATGATATGTGTAGAAACAGTGACAATATAATTTGTGATTTCATGTAACAAACATGGACCTTTTCATATTCAAATGTTATGTCTCAGTTCTTTAGAGAAATACAGCTGTATGAACCATCCCATCTCATCCCTCATCTTGAAAGAATACTTTGTTTATGTGAAAATATGTTAACCTCTCCAGGGAAATGGTCCACATTGCCAATTTTGGCAAAACTGAATTAAGATTATACTGTGAAAGTACAAACTGTCCTGAGAAGAATGCACTTTATTTCATGTAAAAATGTTGAAAATTTACCAAGTTATGGCTATTTCAAGGTGGTAAGGTAGAAAAAGTCACTTTTGAGAAAAACGGGTTTTAAGTCTAAGTAATTTTAAAAAGACCCTCGGATTGGATTAAATAAAAATAAAAAACAAAAACATAAATTATATAGGTGGAATTCATTAAAATCCTTTTGCCCAGTCATAAGGAAATGATTGAGGAATCTGTTTATGCTGAAAACATATAGAATCGGGAAGTCCCTGTCCCATATTTTTGGCTCTGTCTCAAAAGTGCCAGGTACGACATGTGGACCATTTCCCTTGAGCACCTCACATAAATGAGCATGCATACTTTCTTTTTGCTTTAATATTACCATTCATTTGAATAACCAGAACATAATTGCTGTAAGAGCGGAAAGATTGTAAGAAAATGAAAGTGAAAGACAGATAAAACATTGTAATTTATGTTACCAATGGTATCTGTTGAAGTGCCATGCTTGTTGGAATTACTGTAAAGTTCTTTTTCCCTGTATTTGTGTTAGGGAGCTGTGCTGGTGTGCATTTCCATGTATGTATAGAAGCCAAATGTTGTTTTCACTGCAGAGAACAATGAGGTCCTTGTTTTGGCAATGTGGGACATGATTGGGTGATCACGTATTTGTTGTCAAAGTTTACCTCATTTACATATTTTAACATTTATTTTTTCAGCGACATGTGCATGAATGAAAAAGTTGTTGAAGTTGAGGTCTGTCTGCCAACACATAAATTTGATTTGCTCAGATTCTTTTTTACATGTCAGATAAATACCCATTCATGTTCATTGTTGGTTGCTTGAATTAAATACAGCAAATAAACTGACAAATCAGAGAATGTGTATTTTTTTCTTTATATAATATTTAAATGCCTTTGACTTCGCACATAAATCGGTCATTGTCTGGAGTGTGAAATTCAAAATGAATGAGCGAATTAATCATCCGAACTACTTACTGGCTATGTATGTTCAAACGATTTACAAATTCAAAATGCTGAGAGTGTACGTTAGTAAAAATTTCTTTTAAATACAGCTGTGTGACGGTTTCAAATGAAGGGACATAATCGCTGAAAATGTGCATAAATCCACGGTTACTTCCCTTGCGGGTCAGGGCGGGGTTGGCAATTAGAGTGTAGCGAACAAAATTTAATTCCACATCATTTCTGAATTTGCCGCCTATAACCTGTAGAACCGAAGCCCAGTGATTCAGAGTGAACATAATTATTAACTTTGGCATTATCCACGCTGACAAAACATTAACATAGATCTACATCTTCTAGGTCAACAGTCTGTGCTTTTTAAAATTTTATGCTCCGAAACTGGGCTCTAGTAATAAGTATCCTTGTCTGTCTCGCTTGGCCAGCCGTATACCTTCTGCAGAAAGTAAGTGTGTCTACGAAAAGATACACTGAGGAAAATATTTATCATTGGTTTGGCGAGCAGCATGTATTGCCAGAAAGCCTTGTTGGCTTGTTATCAGCAAAGTCAGTTGAGTTTCCTGTGTGCTTGATTAGAGATACTTTCCATGACCGTATTCTATACATGTACTTTCCTTTGAGTTTGATGTGACGAATAGAATTTTGTAGCCTACCTTACAAACAATGAACAAGCACGAAGATCGACAGTATAAGTGTTAACGGATATTGTGATTCTGTTACAAAACTACAAATATACATATTACTTACTAGTGGTGTAGTTTGATGTCAAGGTCCTCCGCCTCCCCCACGCCCCCCCCCCCCCCCCGAAGAACTCAGGGTTAAGGAGCTGATGGGCATCAACGTAGGCCTCGCTAATTTTAAAAGGCAAATCCTTTTGCAGCTGAAAGTGATATCACCTGTACGACTGACAGTTATTGTATTTCAATATCCAGAAATATTGATCGTTGTACTGACGTGACTTAAGTCAAGACTTTCGTTTGTCTGGGAATTGCTTGACACATTTTGCTCGGCTGATGCCCGAGTTCAAGCTTGCGAGTCAGGATTGCCTGAAGTCAGGCACTTAACCATCGCAAATAGGAGTATTTAACTCGCATAAGAACCATTGCGTCTGAATGCATTGTCCATGAATTAAGGGAGTCCAGTGCTCACCAGGATCAGGATTCTGACAAACATTAAGAGGAAATAAAATCTTGAGTTCAAATGAAGTATCAATGTAAGCTGAGTTGATCCTGTGTCCTCAGACTCCTCACACAAAAGGGAACATCAATCATGCCACACGGCGATTCTAAATAAAAGATACATGTAATAAGAAAGCAAATACAGCTAAAACGTATTTATTCATCATGTAAACATTTACTTGTATCTGTTCTGATTTAAGTAAAGACCTCCTTTTTTGTTTGTTTGATAACACTTTTCAGCCCCGATATCCCCTTCATGTTTTTGTAACCTCTCTCCATCCACACTATCTTACCAACGGCGATGTTCAGTTTGTCAAACCAATAGTATTCTAGATAAATTGTTGCAGAATATTTGTAACTTAAATTGACACAGGGACAAACGACTAGAAAAGAAACAAAACGCTTATTCATACATGTACATGTGTAAGCTGAGACAATTACAACAAATGTAAAGAACCCTCCCAACCTCACCATACTTCGGTCAGTGTTCTCAGTATGCGTGTTTGGTGCATTGTACTGCTAAGATAAATACTTTTTTTTGTATGAACGTTCTGGTATTCATTGCATACGCGTTTGTTTGCAGAGGTCTAGTGCGAAAAGTAGAGCAACCTATGAGGCTGTATTAAATTTGTCTGCGACTGCACCTGCGATCACATAAGCTTGAATTCACAAACTCCTGTGCAATAGTTTGAGGTTGTATATCAATGCTTTAAACGATTGCAACGGTCGTTTCAACTGATAGGACGCATTAACAAAACGATAAAATAGTTCTACGAACTAGATAACATTTGGATGATGTTAACTTAAATACTCATTTAGAAATCTGACGTGCCGTTATGTCCCAGGGCAATGAATCTTGCTCCACACATGGTAAATTAAGGGAAAAAAAACAGGTCTAACACCGTGCACGAATACTTCTGACATGTTCACAATGAAATCCTCAAGCCATTCCCAAAACAGCGAAAGCTATTCAAAACAAATACAGACAGCAGTTATTGCGTGTTGACATCAAATAAACTTGTTATTTGTCGTTCCCATACACTCAGAGTTCCAATTTGTACCAGACATAAAAATTCAATTTTGTTCAGTGTGGCTGCCTCAGTGAACTGCTACTGAATGCTGCAGAATGAATAGTTTCAACACCGGCAACGATAACAATGGTATTGTCGATTGGGGGTGGGGGCAGTGTCGATACATTACTATTTACACTTAATTTTTGAGGTTTAGTCTGCATCGAGCAGAATGCGATAATCAGTAAATAGCTGATGTGAAAATGATCTTGCAAACTGATGAGAAATAATTTTGAAAACAGGAAGAGAAAGAATCTTAAGAAGACCCAGAGATATTATCGAAAAAAAAGAAAGAAAAAAAGCCGGGAACTAACCAGGCTATTACTTTACCAACAGGAACCCTTTAGCTCTCAATAGAAAAGGTTACTGAATTCAAATGAACTCCAACAAACCACTGCATCGACTGTTCATGAAAATTTGCACAATGTAAACCCGGCCACTAAACACTACCTTGCGTTGTCTATTTTAAGCGAATCCGCTCCCACCACCTGCTGATATCAAAATGTTAAATGCCGGTGATATTGTTGACAAACGAAAATGGAGCTGAATTCATCAGTCATACAAAAAAATCTGGCAAGGTCTTGCTCGTTTTTTTTGTTGGGGGTGGGGGTGGGGGTCCGGGATGTGTGTGTCCCTGTGCCAGTTTTTTTTTTTTTTTTCTTAAATCAATTCAAGTCAATTCGAATACGTGAAATTTTAATCTCGTTGAAATTATTCCTTGGCTGTCCAGATTACAGGGCAAAATTTTCCCGTTTTGACCTACTTTAGTTTATTGAAATTGTTTTCTTCAGCAATTTTCAGGCTGGTTTTTTTTTTTCATCTTTTTTTCCCCTATCAACGGAACTTGTCAGCCTTTTCACAAAGGAAGGTCGAGCATTAAAATGAAAATGATGAAATCCAATAAAAGCTGGAAGTAAACTTTCCTCACTCTGTTCACTGTATAATTAACAGGACTTTATCGTGGACAATCAGACATGCTCAACAACAACGACATCAACAACAAATAAATGATGATGTGGTGGGGTTTGCTGAAGCTGTAGCCATCCTTGATGAGATAGAGGGAACGCTTTTTCAGACCTCCAATTACTTGTGGATGAGCGGGGGCAACTCTCAGGGTCAGGGACCTCAAGTGCGAAGAATCGCAACTAATGACCATTTTTTTTATCGAATCCTCAGGGGACTGGGGTGTATTAATTATACATGTAATTTGTTCCTGCCAAGGTTTGAGGCAAAACAAACTCATGTTCTTGAGCACGAATTTACAATTAATCTGAAAATACGCTGATGTTTATTATAGCATTGTGAAACACTAACTACTTACAGATCATGGCTCATTCTAATTAAACAGATGATACTATACTGTCTTTGGAACTACTCCTTGTCTGCCCAAACTCTGTAGTCAATCAGTAAGTATTTCAGGGACGCACACCGTGTGTCATGTTTAGTACCATCGACTTGTGGTAATAAATACGCGTTGCTGGGAAATGCTAGCAACCAGAATTTAATACCTTAAACTTGTTAAATTCACCAGAACTTTTACGAAATTTAAAATAAATTCTGTATGATCTAAGATCACAAGAAAAGCAGTAAAAATAACACCAAAAAAAGAAATGAAGTCATGGACTACTTGCCTAATGCCCTAATAATAGTTTCGTTTAGTTTATTCAGGGCAAAGCCGTGTTTTCGTGTGTACGGAAACGGCAAGAGGGACGTCAAAAATCCACCAAGTAATAAAAAGAAAAAGTGTTCCCATGTGTCCGGAAATGGCGTTTCAGTACACATTAAAACATTCTGTTTCACTACCCGAGGGTTTTTTGCCGTTTCCTTTGACGTTTCCGTTCCGTGTACATGAAAACACAGATTAAAACATACAATCTTCCCTTCTCTTCCTCGTCTCCACATCTTCAGTTTTTCGTTATTCCCCATCCTGTAGAGAAATAGTGACATCAATTACTTCATGAAATTTTTTTGTTTAAGAAGCCGAATGAAGAAATGAAGTCTTGCATGTCTTCAGTCAAATTCTTCTTACGAATTCAAAAGCATTTCTCCTCTATTACAAGTAAGAATATTAATACCCTCCACGCTGATTCAGGAGTGGTGATGCACGGTTAATCTTATCATATTGACTAAGAGAACAAATAATTCATTCTTGTTTTAATGGGAAGAAACACAAGATGCCAGATGTGTACGCTGCAGTGGATTGCACTGTAACCCTAGTTATGAGAGTAGGACAGCAGGATGTATTGTTGTTTAGATAATACCAAGTTCTCAGCAACAAAGAGCCTATTTATCGCTAGAGCGACAGCGATTTAGAATTTGATTTCGCAGTATGAGTTCATTTCTCTCTCAATTCAGCCCCCCCCCCTTTCCCCCATTAAAAAAAAAAGTTCATTGCTACAGAAGTAATTTCCGGCCGGTCCCCGAGTGCACTAGGGCATTACCATTATGGCATCAATGGTCGGTGTCAGTTTCTGCCTCGGTTTGAGTTTTTGAGTGAAAGTTGTCATGGTGAAGCAGATACATCAGGGGACATGACTGATGTTTCTGATGATGCAAGGGAGGGATAATGGGTTCTGTGAATGACAGATGCAGCATAATAACGGAGGAAAGCTATCTAAAAGAGGGGGAGGAAGGAGGGGGTTTGAAAGAAAAAAACAACAACAAACTAGAGAGCGAGAGAGAGAGAGAGAGAAGGATTAACACACATGCACACACAAAAGGGGAGAGTCAGAGGCAGGTAAGGGGCAGTGGTGGCAGTGGCAAGAGATCACACACCGGGGGAAAGAACAAACAACAAAACATTAAAGACGTATCACATGTGAAATAACTTCTATTTACAAACCTGAATACTAAAACACCCATCCTGCTTGTCCGACTTTCATCAATATTAGTTGCAAGTCACTACAGAAAGTTTAAACAATGCTGCTTGCGTATTTTGCCTCAGAATGCCAGAATGCTCTCATAAGGGAGTGGAAGATAAAAATACAAAATCAGAGATGAAGAAAGCAGTACCCGGATACCCGGAAGGTACATGAAGAGTAGAAAAGGTGGTAGCCGGGGAATTAGGGAGGAAGGAGATGGACAGCCAGAGGACATGATGATGATGACAGAAATAAAGTAACAATGTACGATAGATTGAGAGATAGGCAGCGCAGAGATTAAAAAGAAAGAAAGTGGAAGGTGAAACGCAGTGAATTGGAGACCATGAACTAACTAACAAAGTGAAATTATATATATAAAAAATATCACACGTCAGGAAAACTGAAAAGTGTGACTGACCAAAGAGAATAGAAATAGGCAATGATTTGATAAACTCCACAGTATTAGGCTGATAGTTTCTAACAAGAGTCTTGGATCACTTGCCAATTAACTAGTCAGCGAATAAAGATAGAGGCAGCAAGCTGACAGACAGACAGACATACAGACATACAAGAAGATAGGCAAGCAGAGATAGATAGATAGATAGATAGATAGATAGATAGATAGATAGACAGACAGACAGACAGACAGACAGACAGACAGACAGACAGACAGACAGACAGACAGACAGACAGACAGACAGATAGATAGATAGATAGATAGATAGATAGATAGATAGATAGATATAGATAGATAGATAGATAGATAGATAGATAGATAGATAGATAGATAGATAGATAGATAGATAGATAGATAGATAGATAGATAGATAAATAGATAGATAGATAGATAGACAGACACACTCACAGGCATAAGGACAAAAAAGAATACAGATAATCTAAGCTACCTTTATCATAGCCTAAAAACCACAGAAAAACTGTATATTTTCTGTCTTCTCTTTAGTTTGCTTTGTATTGTTTGGGTTTTATTTCTCACGCAGGGTTTCGCAACATACAACCTTTTCTTTTTGCCCAATTTTGACTTTATCATAGCCACACAATCGTGTTTCAGGGAAATACATGTTTTGCTTATGTCCGCCAAAGCCAGACCGCAACAATTTCCCTTAGATGGACCGTAACAAAAATCGATCGTCAATATTCTTACGGCCACCATTTGAAGTTAGCGTTTTTCTATTGTAAGTAACAAACATTTTATTGAACACAAAAGAGCTGGCTAGGAAATCTTTCATTTCAGTTCCCAGTTCCATTCAATTTTCGTTTCAAAGAAAACGTAGTCGGAAAATAATTTCCAATTTAGATCCAATTTGGTCTGTAGATTGAGAAGTCTGATCAAAGTAACATCTGAGGAAGGCATCCTCTTTCATACACAGGCAAATGAATAGAAGAAGAAGGAAACGATGATGTTGATACCGGTGCTGAGGACGGGGATGATGGTGTTGGAGATAATGATGAATTAGGACTCGAAAAAGACAAACCATCATAATACCCTCAGTTGACAAAACAAGTGCTGTCATGACTATGGTACACTTCTTCAGATGTGACCAGTCAAACAGACAAGATCGAAATCATTTTTTCTTTTTTTATATATTCTAATAATTAATGTCTTGTTCATGGACGAAATGAAAGCTGTGTCTAGAGTGGTAGCGCCACAATATATGAAAACAATTTTACTTACACTATAAATAATGCTTTTAGTATTTACTGGGTTTATTTTTACTACGTAATGCACCAAAGAACGTATCCCTGTGCGTTTCTTCAGGAAACAAAACTGAAACGCGCCAAGTTCTATGTTATTTTTGTTTTGTTAACCGTCTACCTATCGGCGTTCCATATTTTGAATTAGGTCAGTGCATACCATAGATATACACTACTGAACGGTGCATACCCAACACCCTATCTATAAAAAAAACAATAACAACAAACAAAACTACTTTCTATTTTAGGATTTGATTTTTTTTGTGTGTTAAAAATTACAAGTTTGCCTTTGTGTGTCATTTATATCAATTTTTACATGTTACAGAAACTTGGGCAAACCGCCACCCGTCTGACCACCTGAGGATTAAGGTACAATTGTGAATAATTGGGTAATCTTTTATCTGAAGGCCTTGTTGAGAGATGGCGTGGTTTGATTTCAGTTTGTTGATGTCATGTCACAACGCCGTGCGTCATACACTATAACAATTAAACGCTTCGCCTAGTGCATCCCAAGTGCCCAGGGTCATGGAGCTTGATGGGATTAACAGAAAAAAATGTCTTGACACCGTAGGGATTAACTGACGTACGGGTGAAATGTAGGACAACTCGGTAACAGGAAGTCAGATTAATTTCTCAGGGATTGTAAAACACCATTTAAAAATAAGAAAAGAAAATTAGGTCAATGACTGAGGAGACGCAGAGGAAAAAGAAATACATATTTTTTCTTGCGTTCTTAAAAACTGGATGTAGAGAAAGAGGGGGGGGGGGGGAGAGACAGAGAGAGATACAGAGAGAGAGAAACAGACAGACAGAGAGAGAGAGAGAGAGAGAGAGAGAGAGAGAGAGAGAGGAAAAGGGGAGTGGAATACGGAATTGAAAATGAAAGGAGTGTAATTATTACGCAAAAGGGGCGACAAACGAATGCACAGAAAGCGCCGTGTGCACGGCAAATCGATCGACATGAAACAGAATCCTAGATAAATGTAGAGAATGTGCTATAACAAAAAGAGACAAGAAACGTGAGCGGAAATCTCTCTCTCTCTCTCTCTCTCTCTCTCTCTCACTCACTCACTCACTCACTCTCTCTCTCTCTCTCTCTCTCTCTCTCTCTCTCTCTCCTCTCTCTCTCTCTCTCTCTCTCTCTCTCTCTCTCTCTCTCTCTCTCTCTCTCTCTCTCTCTCTCTCTCTCACTCACTCTCTCTCTCTCTCTCTCTCTCTCTCTCTCTCTCTCTTGTGCAAGAAAGCCTTGTATATTTTTTTCTTGCATGTTTCGCACTAACACTTTAGGAAGGTGAAATCTTTATACCCCTTTAACAAAGTCAAAATAAAATATTTCTGAGACGCTTTCAAGCAAAATATTTTAACTGCATAAAGAAAAATAGCTAATCTTTCATTTTATAAGCAATTTTCAATTTCCATAGACAATTTTTCCCCCTTTTAAGGACTTTTCTCAGCAATTTGGTCTTTCATTTAAGCCCTATTTCGCCAGATCCACTCACAACTGTCCTTATAGATTATTGTGACGTCACAAGAGATCAACTCACGCACCAGAGCAAGTCACAGCGCACCTGTGCACAAAATAATGAATGCATAATATATAACCGCAATAAAAGCCAGTTTACACATTTGCGTCATCTGTTCTGTCCCTGTATGACCCCAAACCTCACAACAAAGTCAGGACAATTTGAAAGAATACTCCTGCATGATCCTAACAGATCCTACGTGTACATGGGGATAGGCTATGCGTTGATGTTTTTAAGTGCAGAGAGCTTACTTCAACACTTGTCATGATCCATTAACATGATGCTAACGATGAGAACAGTAACGCCGTACAGGATCTAGGAAAAGGAGAAATGAGTGCAGCTAAAAGGGCAAAGAGGCAGGACAAATTGAGCTTAGACAGACAGACAGACAGACAGCCAGCCGGACGGACGGACAGACGGACGGATGGACAGACAGACAGACAGACAGACAGATAGATAGATAGATAGATAGATAGATAGATAGATAGATAGATAGATGGATAGATAGAAAGATAGATGGATGGATAGATAGAAAGGTAGATAGATAGATAGATAGATAGATAGATAGATAGATAGATAGATAGATAGATAGATAGATAAATAGATAGATAGATAGATAGATAGATAGATAGATAGATAGATAGATAGGTAAAGAGAGAGAGAGAGAGTGAGAGAAGGGTGGTGGTGGCTGGGGAGGGAGATCAGCCTGGTTTGGGATGGAGATAGAGGAGAAACTTTCATTTTTTTTTCTTAAGGATATAAAGTGGATTCAACTGCTATAATGGCGGAATAGACTGCCGTGAGGAAGAATGACACAAACGATGGTCTTAACAAACTTAAGTCTCGCCGATGTGTCCCCACGTGATTTATTTTGTTTGACTGAAATCAAAATAAACATGTTGCCTATTCCGGCCAAGGTACACGCTCACGCTCACACGACACATATAATATAGTGACACCTCTATATTCTAACATAATTTGAGACAGCACCTATCCACAAAAAATATCTTGAAATGTATGACACGGTAATTAACACCATACTGAATTTAAACAAGGCATAAATCATTGATGTGTCCGATCTAAAGTAAACTATAATGTTCATAAAGAAAAAGAAACATAATTATAAATATATCACTTTCAGTGCATTCTGCACAAGGTCAGATTGCGAACCTGATCGATACCACTTTTGATAATGAAGAATTCCACTGAAGAAAATAAAAAACAACAACAACTGAAACATCCCAGTATTCTACTACAGATTTGCCATTACCATTAACATCCTCAAAATACATATAAGAGAAAAGGTTCGTCTGAGAAAAGTGGAACTTAAGTGTTCGAGAACACAGTTCTCGTTTATAATGAATGGTTTTACTTTGAAGGGAGCGAGCGCACACTACGCCCCTTCTTGATCTCTACTAAAATTTAGGATAGGGATATGAGAAAGTACCCGTCGGATGTAAGTCAATACAATCCTCCGCAGTTTCTGTGAGTCGATTTCTTCTTGTTTATGAATGGGAATATGTCGAAGGGGGTGCATACAACACTCCTGCCTCTTCTCTGTCTCGGACAGAGACATTAAGAAGTAGCTGTTGGATATAAATTATAATCCCCTGTAGTTTCTGTGCGTTAACTTCGTCACCTCAGGGCAAACACAGCACGTCCTTGCGTCAGCTGATCTCCTCCGACCGGAAAGCCATAAAACTGTTAACCTGACTCGTAATTCACTTTATGTCGCCTCTTGCGACCTGTCTCTTCCCACCCTTCTATGTTTTCTCTCCACCATGGACGCTTCTCTTTCTCTGCCCCCCCCCCCCACAACCCGTCTCCCTCAGTCTGTCTCTGTCTGTCTGTCTGTCTCTCCGTCTTTCTCTCTCTCTCTCCCCTCTCTCTCTTTCAAGCCGGCTGCACTTCTTCATCCGTCGACTCTTAAACACTTCAATAATTCCTTAGGATCCCATTTCTTTGAATTGAAAAGCCAATAGAGATTTTTTGTAACGTCACCTCTTTATCCTGGCTCTACTTGGTCTTTCTTAGTCTCGGCTACCTATCAAATCATCAAGCCCGTTCGTTTGCGAGAACAAGCTCCTCTCATAAACAGTTCTTTCATGTATCTCTCTTCGGTAGAGACTTTCTTGAATTACACGTACTAAGATCAAAGAGCACGAAATCAGTAAGTCCGGTGTAGTCCAGCACAGCATTTCAATACTATTCAAACATTCTTAAATGGCGTTATTAATTGGTAGGGTCTATTTGGGCTCTGTAGATCTAGCCAAAATCCAAAACACCCACCGTAAGAGTTTTATTACTAGAATCTAACTTGTGTGGTTAGTTTTCCGAAACGCTTCTTCTGGACATATCGCCAACACTAAGATTTTTGTGGCTAATCAGTAAAATCTTATCTAACCCTAACCCTAACCCTAAAAATTTCAAAAACAACAACAACAGAAAAAAACATCTCCCAGCAAATAAGATCCAGTTTGGCCATAAGGCACAAGTCACTCCATTATAAATTTATTGAACGAAGTTCAGCTCTAGTTCACGATGGCAACTCAAGTTATATAAAGGCTCTGGTCTCCCATCAAGGTCAAAGACAGCGTCACAGAACAGCCATTATGACGGACAGACACCAAGGTAATATTTTATTACAATTATTTCGGTATCTTCAACCCCGACAGGCACATTACAATGATAAGTGCTGGCTTAAAATAACTCTTAACAAACTGAATAAGCCATTATATTATATCGAATGACGCATTTTAGACCCAGGCTCTCCAAGATTTGATTTCTAAAGAGGAAACACTTCAGGTTTTATGCTGCTCTGAAGAAACTCTCAGTAGGTGAACTCGGTAAATCAAAACACTGTTCTGATAATGATATAGGCCTACTTGTCTCTCCTCATGCCTCCCCCCCCCCCAAAAAAAAAAAAACAACAACAACAACACACACCTAGACGCACATACACACCATACCCCGCAGATCAAAAGACATTATTCCCACAAATTCCCTCATCCACTTTTTGCGGATATCAGCCATTTTAGCTGTCAAGCCCGCGCATATCCATGGCGATGGCAGCATTGATTTTGATTCGTTAGCTGATTTGCACAGCGAGCACTACAGGCGTCGCGAACCAATCGGAGGCGAGCTACGAAAAAGTTCACTACAATAAACAATGACACGTGTGTTCACGCACATGGGAGACGTTCGGTCAATTCTTTCACTTCCTCTCCCTTGTTTACACGGATGGTAGGGAATCTGACCAGCTTGGATCCATCCTTTCCACCCCTGTCATAACAGTCAACTGCAATGCAACCAGCAGGCATTTTAACCGCTTAGACTTACCTCGGTTACACTCGTCAGCTGATCCACCCGCCATTTTAGGTGTCAAATTCTGCGATAAAACAGCCCAGCATAATTATGCTCCCCCCCCCCCCCCACAACCTCAAACCAATGTTATCGCTTTCGTATTATGTTTTCTATTTCAAAACCTTGACCTGAATACACCTCTTAAAAGTGTTCGTGGCCACTCTGTTTTCTGTCATAAAGTCTACAAAAGATGCCAGTAAACGACAGTGGTGATGGTGATAATCATAATGATAGTGATACTGATCGAAAACAACAAAATTATGTAATGTTCTTCGCTGCCATGCTACACGTGTAGTAGAAAAACTGATTCTTCTTCTTCTCTCAAGGCTCTCATTCCATATTATTTCTCCTTTCGTGTAAAAACGAGTCCAATCTCAAGCAGATTTCCATCATTGTGTGATGTTTTTTTCTTCATTTTTGTCTCTCTTTCATACACAAATGCAATTCAGATGGAAAAGAAAGTTAACGCTGATTGCTTGGTCCTTTCCCTGCTTTCGCCAGGTTTCTTCGTTATATCAACAAATTCCAGTGAGAAATAAATAAACTTTTATTGTTTCTCCTGTCGTAAATCAATGTTTAGATTGCAGTTTCGATGGAATGAAAGAATTCAAACGGGGTGAGTTTTTTTTTCCTCAGGATCAGAACAAACCACGGGAGAGACAATAATGTCAAACTGACAAGCAGGGCTTTGAGTCAGAACGAAACAAAAATTCACTACATTGCTTTTTGTTTTTTTTATCCCAGCAATGAACAGCAAGAAATTTATTTTTGTACAGCAATGTACACAGTCGCCCAGCAAATGGAATTCGGTTTTTTTTTTTTTCAAATGTAATTTCTTACCACAATTGAAATCGTCCGGATGTATGAGGATCATTTTTGTAAATCAGCTTCTTTTGGAGACACTGCCACAAACTAAGATACTTGAAAGATTGTAATTGGCATTTTTACCTTAGGCCCCTACTTGCAACTTAACACTACCGAGTAATATACTTTACAAATTGTTATGTTCACATTTAGCGCTACAACTTTTTTTGTTTTTTTAAATCCTAAATTGAGAAATAAATGTATGCAGTCATTTATTTTATGTACTGAAACAGGCAGAATTTCGGCAATAACCTACTTCTGTCAAATATCATTAGATCAGACACAATATGCATTGCTCGTATCTAACATTTAACAGGTGTTTTACCACCTGCAAGGTTTTGTCTCTAGTTTTCTTGTTCTCATATCATTCTTTTACATGTGTATGACAAGAATTACAATTAAACATGCTGTACACATCTGCAGACTTACTGATGCGATAGCATGACATAATTTATGTCCTTGTGTGTGGGGCATAAATCATTGCACAAACTGTAATCTTGTATTCAGTTATCTTATGGTATCTCTAAACGCCTTCTAATACGATAAACAGCCTTTTCTTCAATGTAAAAGTCAAACAGCACAGCCAGACATAATAATAATAATAATAATAATAATGTATAGCATTTATATAGCGCATATCCATTTAAAATGCTCTATGCGCTTTTACAGAAACAACATGTCAACGACAGAGCAGAATGGAGCTGCCTGCGAAGCGCTCAACACACTGCACTGCTTCTTTCTCTCTCCCTGTCTCGCTCACTCTCTCTCTCTATCTCAGAGCAAATTGTAACGCAGCCTGTTAGGCGCAGTTCACAACCCACAACAGTTCACAACTTTACTCACAGCAGTTCACAACTCACATCAGTTCACACAACACACAACTCAAATAATATTTTAATATTTATTAATAACAATATATATTTAATAATGAATAATAAATTCTGGCTGGGGGGGGGGGGGATGATATGGATAAATTTTAATCTATTAATTTCAATTTTCAATTTTGAAGTTTTACATCACAACGAATATGGTAACTGTGGTGGAACCTATTGTAAAGAAGAACCCAAATGGGAAATTATTCAAGTAAGCACTCAATCAATTATGAAACCAAGTAAGCACTTAACAAAAAGCAGCAATAAAACGGTCTACGGCCATTTACAAA
Source organism: Onchidella celtica (assembly GCA_963931925.1). NCBI lineage: Eukaryota > Metazoa > Mollusca > Gastropoda > Systellommatophora > Onchidiidae > Onchidella > Onchidella celtica. The sequence goes on from OZ007567.1 coordinate 39,498,386, forward strand.
CAAAAACCGAAAAACTTAAGGCTCAGATTAAGAGATAATCTTGTTGAACTATTTTTATATTATCTATTTAGCTCTTATAATCTGATCGGAATCGAATAATGCTTATCTGTAAGTGTAGTCCTTTGCATTAGAAAGCTGCAGTATTATCCTAAAGAGCTTAACGGCTTATCAGCGTCAATATTGACATGATGGTAGCAATGACAGGAATTGAGCATGAAGCTAAGGGGTTCCCAGAGTTAATTATTTATGCACACTTCGATAACAGAATTTCAGAACTTACCATCTGTGATTTTAACACGATTTTACTTTCAAGAAAGGCGTTGTGTTCTAATACACACGCGTAGGAGATAAGATCGACTTGCCTCTCCGACCCACCTTCAAATCTTTTCCAATGTTTAGGCCGTGTTTCTGTATGTGTACAATATCATAATGCATTATTGCGTTTAGAGGCTTTGTTAAAAACACAAGTTTTACCTCTGAAGTTCGTGAGATGAAATGTAGAACCTAAACGGTATACTGACCTATCGTGACGCATCTACTTCCTCATTCACCCTCACCCCCTCCACCCCCACCCGTCCCTACATGACCCTATACTAAGACGTGAAAAGGGAATCTGCATCCAAACCAATCCATATGTGTTTCCTGCAACTGAGGGTTAGACAGACGGGCTGAGAGAGAGAAGTGATTAGAGTGAAGGAGAGGACAGACGTTCCTTTGAGTATTTGTACATTGCATTGTTGTCCTGTTAACTGAGAACAGAAAGGGCCCGACGAGGACTTCCTAACACCCTGTGATAATGTACATGAATTGCAACTCACGCTATGTTGAAAAAAGTGAAAGCATTCAGATTTTCGTTGCTAAAAAGCATATTTATCTAAAACGGTGTCCAAAAAAAAAAAAAAAAATGGAAACAGCCTATAGACATGGTATTTTAGATATTGTAATTCACTAACTTTTTATTATTCTTTTCTGACCTCTCCACCGCTCTTTCATTCTTATCTTAAAATGCTCAACTCTCCGTTAATATTCCTTGTTGTTTTTTTCTTCTTTGTTTTTCCCATTGTCCTCCGCATTTTTATTCCATTAGTTTCACCTTTCACTTTTCCCATTTCCTATCTGGGTCTCCTGTCTTTCTGATTCCTGTATTTTACACGGTCCATTATCCGATGTTGTTATTTCGATTTCAACGCCAGAATTTTGCCATCTCTATATATCTGCCCTCCCATAGCCTTTCCATTCCGTGCCCCGCCCTTTCAGCGATTGTCTTGATAAACGTATTCATATGGTAGTATTATTTGTTATTGCCGACATAACATATTACGACATCGAAAGAAATCACACGTCTATTCAGTAGCTATGTGTGCTCTCATAACTTTCCCTCTCCTCTTAAAGTGACAGATTCTGTCACCCCCCCCCCCCCCCGTCTTTGCCCCCTCTCGCTCCTGAATGTAATTGGAGTAGATCACAAAGACTCTCCAGAGACATGAATGGCTGTGTTATCAAATTTCGTCACCTTGTCAGAGAGAAAACGCACTATCTGAGAATAGGTCTCTGTAATTTGTTATTTGAAATTAACATGTTGTCTTACATTCGTTACCCCGACCTGCGAAATAGAAATGGTGGGAATGGCGGCATTTGAACAAATTAGATGGTGGGGCTGGCATTGGAGGGAGAACTGGGAGGGGGAGACAGAGCATAAGAACTTCAAGTACATAATTATAATGCTTTATGTTCTTCTGTTTCCCAAGCTGTCTAAATAAGAGATCGCTTACTTTGCCAGCCCACATTTGTCTATTTCTGTTCTGTAGTTAGAAAGGAGTACGGTGCATTCTTAAGCGTGGCTTAACTCTGTACTTGGAAGCGATTCAAGTCTCTTGTACGTTTAAGTCTCGAGTTTTACTTATGCCGCCATTGGGTTCTTCTGTTCATTTGCATTCTCTCTTTCGTTGTATTATCACGGTTCCTTGCACTATCCGCCAGGCGAAGCTACAAAATGACAATCTGAAGACTGAAACATCTAGCTTAGTCCTGTTTCTCAACAAGACAGTTTATAATAATTCCCTTGTGAGCAGGAGTTTGGTTACATGTAATAGATTTACACCTTTCATTTAGTAATTATGCGCCATTCTTGTGATGTTTAGCGCTCAGTGCCATATTTTTTAGATATTCCATTTTCGCCATGATATGGATGAAGCCTAAAGTGAAGTGATTATATGGATTTATGCCATTCATCGAATAACACTTTTTTAAGAGTTAGAGCTTAATGGCACATTTTTAGATGTTTCGTTTTCGACGCGATATGGGTGGAGCTTAAAGTGAAGTAATATAGGATTATGAATTTACGTAACTTATTAAATAATAATACCAGTCTTATGAATTATGAGATTCAGTGCTCAGTGTTATATGTTAAGATATTTCATTTTCGCCGCCCAGTGGATGGAGCTTATAGTGAAGAAGCATCCACTGTGAAACAGAGTCTGTTACTGTACTGGGGAGATTCATGCGAGGACAATGTAAGGTGGATTGTGACTGTCCGTAGTTTATGCTGTAGAATTAATATTTATGTGGCATATTAATGTTGTTGGAGTACGACGAATGTTACTGGAGTGTGGCTAGATAAACACTTTTCTCATGGACAGAGGAGTGTTACAGATTCACCAGATACGATTGTTATGGATACAAGGCAGTGGTAGCCGTATAAACTTCCTTCGTGAACAGGACTGAAAAAAATCCGCAGAAGGATATGATACATCAGGCAGCATGTCAGGTGAAAATATTTAGTAAGTATATGACATTCTTTCTGTCCTCCCCTGGTCTGTCTGTCTATCTGTCCGTCTCTTTATGTATATTCCTACTCATCACTCATCTGCTTACCCGCTGGTTCACCTCGTAAACTAACCCTCTATCTGATGGTTATAATATCCAGCTTGTTAAATTGCATGTGAGTTAACCCATCCAGTAACCTTGCCGTCCATCAATGCTAATTACCCTTTCATCCACTTGTCCACGATCTGCTCGTACCGTACACGAACCCAATAATTTACTCTCTTATCCACTTCTTTTATTTGCACAATACTCTGTTGCCCTCAGCTTTCCATTAAGGTTCCTTCTCTCAGCCACCAGTTAAGTAATATTTTCTGTCTCTTACACAACAATTAAAATTACACTTCCACGAGCATAATAATATCCACTTATGTACCCGTCTGACAGTGGATAAACTTTTTTCTTTCACCTTCTATTGATTCACATCCAAATGGCCAGTAATTAAGTATTTTCTTTCTGCCCTCACATTCATTTATTTGTCCATTCCAATGTCCATTTTCAGTTGGCTTAGCTGACCCCTGACCGCCTTATAAGTGTACACGTCTAGTGTGTCCTCCAATCTGCCTTTTACCATTCAAAAGTTTACTGGTATGCTCTTTCACCTGCCAACCGTGTCTCGCCGACGGTCTGTCTGCCTATCCATTTGTCTGTCTCCTCGTCTGAGAATCCATGTGCTCCTAAAACACCGTATCTTCTATTGCTGTATACAACAAAGGCTGTTTTTCAAAGGCCATCTTAGCTGAAGAGTTATGACGCTTTTCAAATCCATGGCACTTATAAAACAGAGCTATGCTCTTCATTATTTCCTTGTCCTCTTTATGTATTACACCGGTAAATACACCACACACTTGTGTACACAGAGCGGTCTAGTACGTCACAACAGCTGAAAAATAAAAAATAAATTAGCAAGCAAACCGAAACACCACAATTTAGTGCACTGATTTCCCTTCTTAGATCACCCATGGCGGATATAATGAATGTGTAATATTTAAGCATTCAACGTAATTAAATTTCTAAAAGGCGCGTTATTTTCAACGAAAGATTAACAGAGAACACAGAATGGTTTATATAACATTAAAGACAGAGCAGCTCATTTTCAGGTTTGTGCACTTGTCAACTGTTTTTGGAATATCTTTTAAGTGCACAATGTCTTCAAGCAGGTTTTCAAATGCACGCTTTTCGTTTACTTGTTTTCGACAAATATACAACTATGATTCATTGCTTTCAACTTGATCGGGTGGTTTGTGGACGCTACTGGTAGGGTCTTCTTCTGCCCTCCCGTTTTCTTATATTCTGTCTGTCGTCTCGCTTTTTCCTAGCACAGCATGTGACCATTTTCATATCGACCGTCTACCTGCTCTAATTTCAACTTGAGATAGAATATTCCATTCGCTCAAGTAGGCTTGGTAAAATAGTTAAATATCTAAATCCTTGCAACAAGTTATAAACAAAACCGACCAAATAAATATAAAAATTAACCGCCAGGGATGACAGATAAAAGCAGCCCCTGTCCGTGGAAAGTACGGGTGGAAAGAGTAAAGTCGGATCAAATCAAGCAATGCGAACGTCCGCCCAAACTATCATTTTTAACGATAAAATAACTGAAATGGTAAAACACCAGCCAATCAACCAGTTTACCAAAGGCAACGTAAAAAGACTATCCTTACAAATTGATATGCTACAGAATGAAGAAATATCTTAGTTCAAACTGACAAAGAGAAGACGGAAACGTCTTAACGAACAGACTAATTTCTCAGCTGGTTTGTTTGTTTCTGCTGAGTGAGATTTGTGGCAACAGATGGTCCATGATTGTATAAACTATCCGATAACTATTTGTATTTCATAACATCGTTTTGATGTTTTTTTAACATCCCTTAACAAGTCTGTTTTACCGTTGACAGAACATAAATATTTAGATATTTCTAGTTAAAGGCCCAATTTGCCGTGATATCGATGTTGATTTATAAATTATGCATTTCAACGCGTCCCAGACAAAGTACCTTGGGTGTCGTGGCTTTCATTCTGCAGCTATTTTCCCTTGATTAAACTCTCAGCATTTGCTTTTTGTGACTGTGAAAACATTTGCTTTCGGCAAATTTCTATTTACTCATGGCAAAGACAACTTTTCTTGCCAAACATCGAAGTTGTATGTTTAATGTAATATTATATTTAGATAATTTCAACACCTACTATTGCTGCAAGGAACAATTAAGCTGAGCTTCTTGAAGGGAGTGGTGGTGGTGGGGGGGGGGGAGGAGGAAATAATGCTTTCTCTCCCTCAGCGCAAAGTGCAAATTACACCTTCTTTAATTCTTTTATATTGTGCGATATTTTTCACGCCAGATCTATCACAGCTATAAATAATACGCAGAGAGACGTTCTCCATCTCCGGCTCCAAATCTTGACAGTTCTGACCTACATCACCACTCTTGCATGCAACAGCAAGATATTTAAGATAATACCGAAGCTATGCTAGATCGCCGGTGATATTGAGGAAATATGTAGTAGGCTTTGACGGTTAATGTGACAAAGAAGAACACGGTGTTCAGATAAACCTAGAACTTACCTATCATTATTTCTCCCTAGCAAATGATGCTACAGTGCAGTCTGAAAAACATAAATGGATAGTGAATGTACGTCTCAAAATTAAATGAAGGTAAAATACTTTAAAACTGCCCTGAGCTCATTTCTATTCATTTTGATGCTTAATTGGCAGAAGATCAACACCTCCTTTCACTCGGAGTGTTCTATCCCCAAGACTAGTGAACGAAAATTTCCGAAAATTTGCGTACAGTCTAGTATTAGTAAGATGTTGGTGTGCACCCACAATAAGTTTCAAGTAAGTCTCTATTCATTCATATACAGGTGGAAAACATTTGGTTTGTCTCTCGTAAAACATATCAAAAAAGCAAACAAACAAAAACAAATTGCCAGGACATTCTTGTCAACAGAATTCCACAATATCCAAACTTTCAACTTAAAGTGGAATTTTAATATTTTCTCGGCTTAAAGCACAATAGTACTGCCATTTTTGTTTAATCCCATCGACGAAACTGTACAACCTTATCAAACTGGATCATAAAAAGCTTCCATTTCTGAGAAAGAATGGCTCAAATGAAATTAGCTCCGGTTCATCGAACGTGCGTTGCGAATGTGTGCTGGTAATGGTGAAAACAAAACAACCATATCGTTTCCAAGACAATGCCGTGTGGGAAAGCATCAGAAAAACGTCAGGTTCAAGGTTACATCTTGGACAATGTTAAGAATATTATACAATTTATCATTATCTGTAGTTCACACAGTAGATCTACAAGAAGCTTTGAGGGTAGGGCTTGTTGTTGGTTTTTATTTTTTGGGAAAAGATAGAGAGAGAGAGAGAGAGAGAGAGGGGGGGGGGGTTAGTGGCAGTGCGGTTCTGTTCATACACTATTATCATTATACAGTTGTGTATATGTGTGAATTCTGATAAGCTCCTGCCCCTGGCACAACTCCACAAGACAGGCCTCAGACAGTGTAGAGATCCGAGAAAAGAATATCGAAAGGGTGACTTTAGTGTCACTTCACAATCTCAACGGTCTGAATGGCGTTCGATTGCTGCTTTGAAGGTAATCGGCATTAAAGATACTAGACGTACTAAGCAGATAAAGACCACGACAGGTCCATGAAAACAGACGAGTCGTATATAAAGAGTTAATTGTTACCCTGACAAAGAAGAGGAATATTTTCCCAACATGAAAATGACAGTTATGTTTTCATGCTTTGTACAGTTCTGTAACAAAAAGGCATTATCAGAGTGTTATCAACAGGTCGTTTGTCCTCGACTGAGAGTTTAAAACATTTGTTTTGTAGTTTATGCAGTGTGCCTTCATGAAGAGAATACAGAATGTTTAAGGAGATTCGAACCAGCTGACTGAAGTTGTATCTCACACTCCGCACATTATGAAAGCTCGATGGTGACGTACACGACTCCCTCCAGGCAAACGTCGGTTCTGTATTAACTCGTGGGTGACACCGATGCAAATGATATATAGCAGGCTACGCGAGGTTGGTTTTACGCTAGGACAGAGCGACTTTTCCACTCGACTGCTTAGAGAAGTATATGAAAAGTGACAAAAACTGTAAGCTGTGAAGGAACCCGCCATCTCCGGCTTCTGCAGTCTCACGGAAGACCTCCGGCGTAATCAGGATCCCTTCTGTTTCAATCTAGTGATATTGTAGCTGTATAATAGCCTCGGTCACACGTGCAGCATTTCTTTTTCCCAACGCCCAAGTGCACCGTTCAGTTTAATAATACAGTTTCAGAGTTGTTTTTTTATTTCACTTTCTGCGGTAAATTAATCAGAATTTGTCTAGACATCGGCATATCGCCCTGAACTCTTGCTGGCAAGGACATTTCACGTGTGCCCAAAATCTGTTTACATGGTATATTTTGTGCACAGTGGTTCCAGATCTATTGTCATCTTGTGAGAAGACCACATTCATGCTCCATAATACCAGCCCCAGGGTGAGAGGTATAGCAAACCTGATAAAGGATTCCCTGTGCCATTGCAGCAGTTTGTCTACTTGAAAAACACAGCATTTACTCGGACTCTTGGTTGGATATGATTATGCTGGCGTAATTGGTAATCGCTGTCAGATACTGACTCGTGCGACGTACTTCATTCAGGAAATAGATACACCAACACTATTATTAACCCACATAGTGTTCCCAGCTGTTTAAATGTGTTGTGCTCCATGGCAATGGCAAGGACACAACGTGTGGTCTGTTGTTAATATTATTATTCCACTGAAGAATACGGAGATTTTGTGGTCTGCGATCTGTGTAAACAAATATTGGATTATATGACTTTAATATACAAGTCTGTTCAAGTGTGCATTGTTGGACACTGTGTTTACAATACTCATGGAAATGTCAATGGATTTCCGAGCCGAGGTAAGTAGGCTTAGTGTTAGTAAATAGGACAGTAACACGACCGACAGCACACTGGGTGTGACCTGATTAATACAGCTGATTATGTTTGAGTTCCTTAGAGCACAATGTAACGAGTTTCCATAGAACATGAAGTTCTTCTGAAATAAGCACGAAATGCGAAAACGATTTGAATCTTTTATCCAGGAAACATCCTACGGTTACTTTATTAGACAAGACATTTAATTTTCCCTGGGTTGTTTATGCCTGTAAAATATCTACTGCAAGTGTCAATTTACAGAATGTCATGTTGTTTTCTCGGATTTCTTGCATCACTTTTGATATTCCAGCCGCCAGCTCTCATTGTGTTTTGTTCAAGATAAGGGCGGTGGGGAGTGTAGGGGAAAGAAGGAGGAGGAGAAGCGCATTACTCAGCTTCAGGGTGTAAGAAAATAGGGACACGGGGATGGGGCGTACGGAGCAAGTTTTTTAAGTTTACACCAAAAATGTACTGTAATATAAACATTGTAAAGGGAAATGATTTAAAAAACCACCACCACCACCAATAACAAAAATTTATGAGGTTGAAACCAATACAATGAAGTACGAGAATGTTTTCTGTCAGGACCCGAATGTCCTTTTAGCATATTTCGTCTCCTGCTCTCAGCAAATTAGTTACATGGTCGATTTCATTGGAATCGATGTTCTATAATCCACAAATTCACGTTTTCTACAAGAAGACTCTTAGTTATCTATAATGTTAATATCAACATTATACAGAAAGCGGGGGATTTTCTTGGGGCTCATTCAAAATGAACAGTTTAGGTTTGCATTAAGCAAATTAATGTGATTCAAGACTTCCAGAATGTTTAAAATGGGCAAATTTGGCTTATCTGAGTAAGTTCATGACATATAAAAAATGATTAACATAAATCCAAGCTTACACTGCAATGCCCTCATAAGTTCATTCATTTTTAAGCGTAAACATTGGCAGTTTTATTTTTTGTGTCTTTTTTAAAACGGCAAATAAAACAGGCATTATTTGCTTCATCTGCAAAAGTAACGTAAAAGATTAAGCTGATTATAAATCGATGTTGCAGAGGTTTTTTTTTTTGAAAATTATTATTATTAATTTGATGATTCAAAATATTGTTAACGCAAAAGATTAAGTTGATATAAATTGATAATTATTATGTTCTGCCCATGTTGTTATTATCAAATCAAGAGCATCATGTCAGTGGGGATATTTACATCTCCAACACCGTCCATTTAGCATGGATAAGAATCGCGTACAGTGTTATTTTTGTTATCTTGGCTGACCATCACCCTTGCCTGTAGGCCTGATCTACACCATTGCCGTTCACGTATGAAGTGACCTACTTCAGTAAGTTATCTGTTTCTCTAGACGCTCATCTTCTTCTCTGTGACGTGATTCCCTGACCCAGACAGTTTTGTCCATGCTTATCTCCTCATCACAAGTAAACAATACACCAAAGACAGAGGTCCGTGTGTAAAGCTGTAGTGTAAATAACCAAAGGTTTGATTATAATCGTGTACATCGTTCGCGAAGCTGTCTAGGCCAACGTACATAATACTTGTAATGGACAGATTATTTGGGTCATATGGCCAGACTGGATTTTGTTGGCACAGTGATTTTGTTCTCCTTTGTATTCTTCTGAAAGTTTTAGGATTTGGGTCAGAGTTGGAATTATGTTTGTTTAACGGGCCACAGTAATTCTTTCTTTGGCCAAATGACTATAACGGTACTTCCAGAAATTGTCCATACGTCTGTCACAAAAAACAACAAAAACAACAACAGCAACGAAACTATTTTGGTGGCATGGTCCAAATAACCATATCATTACAATTATCTTCCTCTATCAACCTTCATTGTAAGCACATTCAGTCAGCGTTACCAGATAATCCAGTCGATCTTAGAAATCCCGACTCTTTCTCACAAACACTTTGAATCAGATCAATTTGGGGATCAAAACGATAAAATAATTGCAATTCATGAAAGCCCCACAAGAGATTTCTTTGTTTATGGACATTCCGATTCCCAGGACAGACATTATATGATTTCTCTGGACAATTGATAAAAAGATACACTGACGATTACAATGTTATCGATCTTTTGTATTGTAGGATCGTAAACTTGAGGAGCTCGTTGGCAAGTGTTTTGTGTTGTTTCGTATGGGGGTAAAATCTGGCATTCACAAGTTCTCATAACTGTGGAATCGAGAACCGATAGACACTCAGCGCATATTTTTAATATCTTCCAACAACAGTCTTTGATTATAAGGGTGTTAGCATTTGTTTGCCAGAGAGTCAAATGGAAAACTCTCCATATATTATTATAACACAACCAATAATGAGAATATTGAGTATGTAGTCCTCAAAATGATTTCTTGGGCAGAGTAAATTATTTTAAAAAAGTGTCAATTTCTCAAGTAAAGCAATCAAAAAGAATAGTCATTTTCTAAAAATTGTTATTTCATGTTGACGACAGGAAATATGATAATAATTATAGAATACACCGGTACTTTGCAATGTATGCAGTTAAATTTCTTCATAGAAACATACTTGTTTCATAATCATTTATTCCTAGTCTTAAGAACAAGATAACGAGTCAATGAATATTATATTTATGTGCTACATTTTCTGGCTCAGTATTTCAAGTTAAGCGTCCCTCCGTCTCCCAGAAATATATCGTCACAAACAAATTAAGTGATATCTATCACAAACATGTAGACAAATTATCCATGAAGTCTTATGCAAAAAATTACACCTGGCTCAGAAAATGTAAACGGAGGAATTCTACACCGGGGACATGATGTACGGACCTGTCTGTGTACACCAGTTACAAACAGAGATGTCCAGGTGTTTATCTCTGCTTATACTTGGGTTTCCTCCCCTCGGACATTGGAAACATGTCCAGGTCAGTCTTTGCAGTGATGACGTAGATTTTTGTCTTTTTTCGATTTCTATCGGTGTATTTGATGCATTAGATGAGATTTGTTTGTACCGCCATGTTTGCTTTTTGGCCATATTAAATTTTCTCGTTCCATCTTCTTTTAAATTGAAGTCGATATGTGTCTGTATGTTTATCCTTTACCTATAGATGTCGGTCAAACCGCTGACCTGCGGTGGCTAAAACTTGGCCCGCAAGAGATAATCTGGCGCCAGAAGTAATATTGGGGGCCGTTTAGCTTGTCTCTTAGCGGGTTTTTCTGTTTGCCCCTTTAACTGTTTGTTTTTAAAGAGTTTTTGTTTTTTTTTATACCTAGAATTATCCTTTCAAGAGCTTTCAGTTCGATGAACTGTTCACTGCCAGGAACGGAGGGCATAGTGCACCAGTGCTCATGGAAGACAGTACTTGACACGCATTCAATACCATGTAGTCTCCCTGCCTGGAAAAGAGTGCCTTCTAACACATGAGATCATTATGTGGTCAGCGTTCGGGCACATTCCACTCTCCCCCACCCGTTCCCCAAAATGGTATCCTTTCTTTTAAATAGATGGATGGGAGTGCGGAGGGTATTAATAATGTACATATGTGCAAGATTTACATCAGAAGTGCATTTAAGTAGCTTTCTGTTTGGCGGAATTTCAGACTTTTTGGGTATCTAAATAAACACCTGTCACGTTATTTTCTGTCACACCAAGAGACTGGTCTGTATGAAAAGAGGTCTAGACATGCATTTGCTCTGACTATTGGTGGACGTAAATATGACTGCGCGTTCTTGCAGTTTAGTCAAACCCAATATTCTTATCATGCCACGAGAGAGAGAGAGAGAGAGAGAGCGAGAGAGAGAGAAAGAGAGAGTGAGAAAGAGAGAGAGAGAGAGAGAGAGAGAGAGGGGCGCATGGGAACTCCTTGGTGTAGAGTGCAGAAAGGTTGATATGCCCGAAATATTTTACTTCATGTGTTAATCTTTTTTGCTTTCTCTGTCCGATTTCTTTCTTCTTGTTCTATTGTCTGCCCCCATGGCACACACACACACACACACACACAGAGAGAGAGAGAGAGAGAGAGAGAAAGAGAGAGAGAGAGAGAGAGAGAGAGAGAGAGAGAGAGAGAGAGAGAGAGAGAGAGAGCAGGGCGGAAACAGTTTTATTCCGGTCAAAGCCGCCTGCCTGCCTCAACTAATGAATGATATATCGATATGTAGATGTCAGAATGCTACAAGACTCTAATGGCATTTGACGAGTTTTGCATGAAAATAAGAATCAGCATATAGGATATTATTTAATATAATAGGCATTGCTATCATGTAACAGTTTGTGAAATTATTTACACTGATAAATATTATCTTGGCCACTGTCATTATTAAACAATACTAGCTCGGTTTTCTCAGCAGAAAGACACAGATCCGAGTCCTAAGCTAGAAACTTATTCATGATTTATGGCAAAATTTGCTTTGACCGGGGACGAGGGTACATGGTTTGAAAGGACGGGTGAACAACATAATTTACCCGTTGTCGAGTTTACAGGTTCTTAATAGTTCAGGTCCCTGATAATTCTTTCCTGTTTCAGATGGTGTTAATTTTTAATCAGTCACCGTCCGAGCTTGCCAGGACAGGCCTGTCATGTTGATGGATCAAATTAATTCTCTGGCAGATAGAACTTGATAGAAGTCGTCCTTTCTTCTACCCTCAAGAAGAAATCACCCTTGTGGGAGTTGAATAACACCACATTTTCATTAACGTTATAGAACCAGATACTTTAGTACTGCCGTTAATAGTTAATTACTTGGTAGCTTTGGAATATGGCTTCTTGCTGAGGTTCGTTTCTTATAAGGACTAGTTTGCCGGCTGACTCTGGGGATACACAGGTGTGATTTTTAAAAGTTGCGTTTCGATCTCCAATGTGTAAACTAAAGCGCAGAACGAAATTTCCTGTCATACTTTTTAATCCTACTCGGAAAAAAATGCTTCTTTCTTTCCGGCTCGAAATGTCGGAACACTTTCTCCTATTTTCAATCAGTTGTTGTGGCTCAAAATCAACGAAAGTATTAAAAATATAGCGAAATTCAACACCAGTCCTTTTAAACTATGCCCACGTACACCGTATCGTCTTTTTATTCGTAATGATATTTTGTAGAATCTAAGGCTCTGTGGTCAAAATGTCTCTCATGATTACACTGGAGGCCTTATATGGTATTACATTTCACAGAACACTGACTTGTCGCATAGTCAGTTCTATGCAGATGAAACTGTCACGGTGAGATCGTGATTTGTGCTATCAAGCCAATTGTTGTGCGCAAACACAACGAAAACTGGCTACTTTTGAATGCTATGATAGTCTAATGAGAAAGAAATGCACGTTTGAAAACCTAATTAGTTGCCACACCCGTATGCGACATAGTACTAGTTGTTGACAAATCTTACAAAACAGTATTAAGATCATGGCTGCTACACATTATGACTGTCGTAACGAGACATTTTCATTATTTGAACTACTGTTGACGTAAGCGAGCTTGCACCCGAGTTGGGTACACTCCAGAATTTCTCAAGGGCATCAGTGTTATGATCACCATTAAATTTGTACAGCGCCAATGCCAAAAACAACATCACCACTAGATGCATTACTAGCAACATCATGATTACCAGACATGTCCACCGCTGCCAGCAATAGCAACAAAACAATTAACAAAAGCTTTTCTGGAAATCCTGTCTATAGAAAAGAGCTGAGACCATCCAGGAGTGAATGTGAACAAACTTTTCATTCAACGATATAGCTTGTTTCCAAGACGGCATTTAGAAATACTTTTGTGTTACACTGGGGGTCTCCAAGGCCTGTCTTTCATGTCATCAGTATTAGATCGCTCACCACAGAGATCGATGGCTCAACGGATAATCTGATCATTTAATGGAATTAGACCGACTGATTGCGTTTACAAATTGACAGACAGACAGAATGAAGGGCGAAGCAAGGAAACAAACAATATGTAGGATTAGATACAGAAGCTCAGAAAGACGCAGGAAGGATGGCAGGGGATGGAAAAAAAAACATTCACACAGAGTTTGTGAAAAGAACCAGCGTTTAATGCACCGTTTTGTTTCAACTACAACATAATTCAAGCCATTCAGACATCGTTAATAGAACTCTTAATGGAACTATAACAGCTCACCCTAGCTTGGGGATTGCTTATCGTGTGAAATTATTTACTTCATTCCATATAGCCTTATCCCTGTGCGAATTTACGAATTATTATACTCTCCACAAAATGTCCTTCTCATTTTTCTTGTGTGAATTTCAATTCCCCCAAAGCATACCTGATAACGGAGGAATCCAAATTCCGGTCCAATATTGCAGTTATCAGATACATTCGATAGGCTACATTAAATTTTTTCTCATTGCATTTCATTGTACCTCACAAATCTAATGCATTTTTTTTTATGACCAAGGAGACCAACAGGAAATGTTTATTATAAATAGTTTCTTCCCTCATTTTCTCATGGCTCATTCTCTCTACCCTCTCCCCCTCTCCTCCCTGTCCATAATTCTTCAACCACGAACTATAACATTAAGCTGTACCGCCATAAAAACACATACGTTTAGATATTCTTTTATTGTTGGGTTCCATTAACTTCTCCCAGTTTTTAGAAGTACTTGAAAAGCTTAGTAACAATAGCTTTATGTTGTATTACCTTTTGTCCACACTTTCTATGTCCTTTGTTGTAACCAACCATTGGCTCTTTTACATTTTGTTTTCGTTTTCCTCGAGCACCGCCCGTTGTCTTTATCCTCAAGTCAGCCAGCAAAATACGCTGTGCGGTGTCGTACAAATTTTATGGTCTGAAATTCATTGTCTGGAATATCTTTCTTAATGTTCCCGAGGTTCTGTTTCAGAGAGATTTTTTTTTACATTTTTTTCCATAAATTTTTCATTGAATTCCAGCCCGCTGTTCTTTGTAAACTCTCCCTGTAATTTCGACTGGAAGAACCTTCAGGAAATAATGAGATGCCATGAGAAGGGAAATCAGACATGTTTGTTTTGGTGGTTTGATGTTCTGTAGACAATATGATTAATAATTCACCTCTCAAAGCACAAGAAAGGAAACCTCGTCGTGTATTTTGGTAATGACGCATGTTTGTTGATTAGATTTCTGTGTTGATTGTTGGCATAATGTAAACTGGCCCTTAGAATAGCATTTCGGATAAAAGTAATTGAATTCAACTGACAATACCATCTTTCCGGTTACAAAGTAAAGGAAATAAGCTTCACCATTAAAAAAAAATGGACTCATTAGCAGCTTAGTGTTGAAACGTGATTTAAATTCGAATCTGATATCAAGTTTTAAACACTGGCTTTGACCGATAATATACCGAAACACTAAGGACAATAAATGTATGGGTGTATTGGGCAAGTCAAGTTTGGGTTCACGTCAATGTACATTTCCTGAGGAAGAGTAGCTCACAATCTGAAACTATCAAATATGACAGATGGCATTTTGGTGTGCTGAGATTGGTTCCTGGAAAGATAATGAAGGCCATGTTGGCCGAGCGCTGATACCAAAATTGGATTGTGTGTTTACATCAACTGGCCCGAACTACGCTGGACTTTACATCTGCTCCACTGGGTGGCAGGTTGAGCTGGGGAATCTGGCATTTGTGAGTGTGTTTGGCTGGTCGTGAGGTTGTGGTAGGAAAGAACGAGAGTATTGGGGTTGTTGGAAGGAAAGAATGACAGTATTGGGATTGTTGGGAGGAAAGAAAGAGGGAAATTCCTTTCGCGTGGTGGTTGCAGGGCGAGAAGTAGAAGCTGTCCACTCCAGTCAGAAGAGCAAGCCCAGTTGTAATTGCTTCAGTGATTAAAACCTGTCTGGCTTTGCAATCTTAAATCAGTTTTCATTTTCATAAAATGACGAGTTTAACTCATATAAGGGCTGAGGTGCTTTAAGACCATCTGTTGATAACTTTTCTCTGTAACTTTGAAAAAAACATTAATTTTTATCCCAGCTTCCCCCCCCCCCCTTAAATGATAAATAAATAAATAAATGTACAAAAATAACTAAATGTAAAACAAAAATAATTTTAAAAAATAGAGCATTATTGATGAAAAATACGATAAAATGACATGACAGCTACTGGTTAAATGTTTATGCTGTTATAGTATATTTATCAATAAGTCTGTGAACCCAGTTGTTTTTCTTCCTGCAGCAAGCGAACTTCAGTGAAGAATACAGCCAAGTTCTCTAATGCTATGCCCGGTGCCTTGACAACCGATCGACAATACTCAAATAACAACTTCATCAATGTCAAACGAGGAACGGGAAAGCTTGAAATATGGAATGATGTAAAATTTAGCAGTGCATCAAATCGTCGGAAATTCATTGAATAAGTTGCTCACCCTTGATATTCTTGCGCCATGACAGTTGATAGTTACACACACACACACACACACACACACACACACACACACACACACACACACACACACACACACTCACAAAGAGAGAGAGAGAGAGAGAGAGAGAGAGAGAGAGAGAGAGAATCTTTAGAGAGAGAGAGAAGGAGAGAGAGAATATTTAGACAGACAGTCAGAAGACTGACAGAAAAGCAGATAGATATTATTATATAGATAGACAGAAAGTTGACAGCTCGTTTAAGTGTGCATTGCGAAATGACACCTCTATACCATAATTAATAATGATTTAATATAGACTACACGATTTATATAGATGTTCATGCAGTAAGCAACTAAATGTTCATCATTATAATATATAATAATATCTCATTCGGCACTCTCAATTGTGTCCACAGTTCAGGAATAGACACGTATATTAAGGGCAGAAAATACGGACAGTCCTAAGATGGACACTAGATGGACTTTTGTAAAAAGAAAACGGATACAACAGTCGGGAGCATTGACCAATGGTCTCTCCACAGCATCTCAGGCACCATTTATAGTATTTGGCATTGTGTGGGGAGTTAATTTTGGAACATCGCATTTCTGGTATTCAACTGTTCATAGTTCAACACTTTAGTGAGTATTCCTTGATTATCCCACTAAATTCTGAGGACCTTTGAATTGTAGAAACAAGAGCTACGATCGATGGCAAATCGGATTTTTCATCCTCTACCATTTCCTCATTTGGTTGATCAACTTGGGGTTTATGAAAGCACTCAATTAGCAGGCTGCCCTGATGGGCCCGCGGTTATTTTTAGTTCAGCTATCAATTATCGTCAAGAAGAAGTAGGAAGTGAACAGTAACCCGGGGAAATGGGCGGAATACAGGAGAATGTGATGGGGGATGACGCAACCTCAGAAAAAGAAAAAAAACAACAACACACACACACAAAAAAAAAAACAACCCACAAAAAACAAACCCGATATTATTTCTGTCAATATTAAGGAGTGACACTTTTGTCCTGAACACATCACAACGTACAGTTTCCTTTATTTGCTAGATGATAGATAAAGCTGGCACACCAAAAGGTGTATGCATGATAATTATATAGATGTATGGTGAGTAAACGGATGGGTGGTTGCAGCGGCGTAGTGTGGGCGGGGCCACAGGGGCAAAATTCTTGGGGGCGCAAAATTTCAAAGCTATCACTGTTTCAACTGCCAGTTGTGAAAGAAGTCTCTCAACGGTTGCATTAATTAGAACGCACCAGAGATCTACATTTAACCATGAAAGAGTGAGTAATCTGGCAATACTGTCTTCTGGGAGAGATTTCAATGCTGATTTCAATACTGTGATGGAAAAGTTTGCACAAATTAAGACCCGGAGATTCTAAATAAATTTGAGTATTCTAGCATTAAATGTGCTTTACTTTAATTGTATTTTCTTAAAACGCAATACATGTGCTTTGGCCGGGAAGAAGGGGGGTGGTTTGGGGGGGGGGGTAAGGAGTCCAATACTAAAGTGGTGGAAGGGACTCAGAAGAGTACTAACGATCCACGGGTAGGGGTAGATGGGGGTGGGGATGGGGGGGGGCGGAGGTGCACAATACTTGCCTTGCCCCTCGGCGCTGGCCACGCTGCGCCACTGAATGGATGGACAGATTGGAATGTAATGGATGGATGGATGGAGTGGAATATTAGACGGATGGATATATGGAATAGTGGGGGAGATGGATGGGTGATCTAGACGCGGATATTAAAGAGCATAATAATTGTTATAGAATGGCATGAAGTATCCGACGTACATATGGGAAAACAAACGCACTTTCTCATATCCAAGAAAACCCTGCAACAACCACAAAGGCGATCCAATAGAAAAGCATTTGAACAATTGTTAAAATATATCTGCTTTTGTCTTAGTGCGACCATGTAGATTAAAACGTATTGTGAGTACGTCAAGCGGTACTTCAGTGTTTGCCAAAAGTACTGAAAGGCACTATTGCCAATGTCAATTACTGGAAATGGAGAGAGCTCTGTCATTATTCAATTCACCCTATTGGTCTTGCCCTTTGATGTGCTATGTTGTGTTCAGACGCAATGATTGGTGTGTCAATAAGTTCATACAAATAGAGTGAGCTTCTATTTGAGGAGCTTCTTATGCTATTTTCGGAGAAAGAAAAAATAATCTACTTACAGCGCGTATTTTCCCAATACCTTGTGCTGCTGAACTCTTCGGGTGTACAGAGAAGACAAAAGGTAGCCAATATTAGGGAGATCAGCAGATTTACAAACAAGATGTCCTGCAAAATCTTCAGTCAGTGTTAGTTGATAGGTATTGGTGAGATATTTGCGTATGGGTGTGAATGCAATCTTGTCTAAATATATATATGTGAATTTTTCTATCTGTCTTTCTGGGTGTGGTTACATCTGTCTTGCGCCATGTAATACATGAACTTGAAAATAATTATTTGAGTTAATTAATATACCGATTTGCTAAATGTGAAAAGTGAATTTCTATCGAAGAGAGGACAACGAGAGAATGTCCGTTACTGGAGCGAAAAGTGCCGCAAAACTTAAGGATGTGTTACCGGAGCATATGCTTCACTAAAAGTTCTACCACTTACCATCTGAGGCTTAAAATGCAGGAAGTTATTCGCAGTTTCGAATCGTTAAAAAGGGACAAACCTGTTATACTGGCAGACTAGGGTGTCAATGGTTGCGATTATTGCCTTAGAGTTTTAGCGCGCAGACTTCATTCTGTGAACTGCGTATCAGGGCTAAGGAGAAGAATTTGTAATGTCTAAAGTCTAGATTTGTGATGTTTTGGAATGAAGTCACATGATAACTGAAATAATTCATCATCTAACACAAGGTTCGTAGGATTGTTTATGCCGCATCAACGCTTTTTTTCCGACCAACCATTCCCTGCTTCGTCTGACTTTTGTTTCTCTTCCCCCAGTCAGTGTATTTGCCCAATCATTTTTACATCTCGTCCCATAGGAAATCTGGGAATCATCCAGGGCCTCAGCTTATTTCTGCAGACAGATAATTTTATTTGCACTTGATCAGGCTTGGGTGTACACAGACTGTGAATGACAGAAATCGGACGATCGGTCTTGCACATACAAGAAAAGTGTTAGACGTAGCTTAGCAAATCAGTAATGGTAGCAGCAGCAGCAGCAATCACAATAACGACAGTATTAACTGTTGCCTCAACCACTGTCAACACCATTACTTATGAACACATTTTATAAATTAGGAAGCTACAATAAACCTGTGAGATCGCAGCAAAGCTTCGCACGAAGCTAAAATGTGGTGAAAATGGAACTGTTTGTATTCTGCAAAGCTACATTTTAGAAACAAATAACAACATCATACATTGAAAAGAATATAGTACATAGTGCTAAAAACTTGGTTATTCTCAACAAAATACTATAACAACGCAAAACGGAAAGTCGGTGTTTGCAGAGCGATAGTGTTTACCGTGTTGTACTGTTCTTGTGTGGAAATTCATGTTAAGTTCTGCTGATGTAGCTGATTAATTTCGAACCACGCCGCTTGGATAACGTATTAGATTCACACGAGAACGGTTGAATCAAAACATTTACCCAGACAGACACAAATTTGCATCAGACCCAGGGTGACCCGTCTACCAAACTTTGGCAAACATCAGAAAGATCACGCCTTTACTGTCTGAACAATCGGTACTGATTCTAGATTTGATCTCAATATCCTGAAAAGTACTCTTGATGGGAAACAAAATACCCAAGTCTCTGAGCTATTTAAAAACATTTTGACCATACCATACGGTGATAAAATAACCGAGAATAACGCTGAATAAATAGGATCGCTTGTATGAACACTTGGTCTTGGAAGTCTTCAGGCATGTAGGACCAGCTTATGCATTCATTACTTGGGTTTATAATTTTTCCTGATCATGGCTGTATGCCAAGGGGATTGCCTGAGATTCAAGCAGTCATGACACGGTAAACAATAACTTATACATGCATAATATCTTATACTCTGTGCTGGGGCGGTGGTTTTGATGTAGACGGGCAGCTGAGCGATCGGCTAGATGATATCTTGTACTGAGATGGGATAGAGTAAGAAAAACTGCTATTACAGTTCCATTAGTATGCTTATATGTCCTGTCTGTGTTAGAAGATAAAAGTCGTAGAAATAATGACAACAGTCCTGTTGAAGAAAAGTTGGAGTCGTACGGGCCACGAGGTAATCGGAGTCCGACTGTGGTGTCGGAAGTGTTTGGTGTGCTGTTAGTAGGCTAGTGTATGTTTATATTAGAGTTAATTGTTAGTGAGGCAGTGATCCTATAGACCCTTTTCACTTCCGCGTTACGGTTGTTTGCGGGGAGCGGCACGGCATCGAAAAGCACCGCACCGGGCAAAAACCTCCACTTGCCTTAGTGATGGCATCTGAATATGTGCACAGTCTAAGCAAAGATGCATTTTTATGCCACAACCAGCAGGTAACGGGTTTGTACAGTTGGGTGCCCAACAAGAGGATGGCATCGTCCGACTGTTGTCCACCGCATCCGCCCTTCAAGTGGGGCACGCCGCCATTTTGTTTGGAAATCACGTGATATGGAGGACGTAAATGAAAAGGGTCGATAGGTAAAGCAGGAAGTAGTAACACTAATAGAAGCTGTGGTACAAATAGTAGTAGAGAAAGTGAATAAGTGCTACCAGTAAGAGCGACGACTGAAGAAAGATATAATATATATTTGGCGGTAGAAGCAAAATTTGAACGACAAGAAAAGAACAGGCAATGACAGTGATTCGAAATGCCAAGATAGTGCAGCTTATTCATGACAAAGATGTCCAGAGACAATATGTTACTCTGTCTGCTGACATGAAGATGGCTTGATTATCTTGCATTAGGTTGGCGCTGTGGATATTAGTCACGGATTAAAAAAAAAATTAAAATTAAAATTTGAGCTTGGCGTAAATCATCAGTGTTTTAATTTCTGGTTTAAACACAAACAGCGGTATTGCCGAAACGAAATAAACAACACCAACAAAAAGAACAACACAGTAGTCAAAACAGAAAATCGTCTTAGCACAAGAATTTTATCTCTACATAACAATGTAGGGCAAAGCCAGTACACATGTACTGGGTAACTAAAGACTTAGTAATGAATGGTACCTTATTGCACTGGAATGTTCTTGCCTGTATTGTCATCAAAATTTTCAGTGATTTGCCATTTTATCATGATCTTCCTGAGGAGATTTTCATTTCTCTTCTCAAATTTCCCATTAACGAAAATGAAATTCTAGAAACTCTTAATAAGCGGACCATAAAACCTAGTCAAGACGCACGGTTTCAGACGCTACCCTGATATCATTTATCTTTAATCTCAGGTTTGTTTTTCATCTCTGTTTCTTAAACAACTTTTCTCTGTGCGGCTGAATGGTACGGTCATAATTATATACCTAGATCTAGTATTATTTCTAACTGGTTTTGATTTCTTAACAACACACAAGCCCCGTGCAGGTCACAATTCTGTCCTTGAATCCACGAAGGCTGTACATTCAAGACAATGACATTAATAGTTTTAGAACAGCGATCAGCATTGCAATGAGAAGGGTGAAAGAAAATCAATCTTCTAATGTGAGAAAAACAAACAAAATCGCAGGGCCAACAAACCAATAAATAAATATTATTGTTTAGCCCCACGAGAAATAATGTGATAAATATATCAACCGACGTGCAGTTTAACCAGCATCGTTTTTTTTTCCTTTCCCCATTTTTGTCCCTGCAATTTTCTCCCTATACAATTCTGAGTTGGCAGTTTGCCAGATCAATTTCTCTTCTCGAGGACACAAAAGGCTGAATTTACTAGAGAAGGCAGAGATCAACAGATTAATGGCGGGGAGTTTTTAAAGATTTTTCTTCTTATAAAAGAGGACAACATTTCCACCGGTTTTAGCTGGCAATGATGTAGAAAAACGGGCAATTCCAACATCTTCAAATCGGTCACTGATATCGGTTGGTGAACTTTGTCTATAGTCATTCTTCGCAAATATTAGAAGGGCTTTCTTCTATATCTCGCGCAAGCCATAAAAAGTTATAATTGAGATAATGAACTGCACGTAATTTTTCTCTTCAACTTCTAAGTTATTTCGCTCTTTTAATAAAAAGAGGCCAAGGTTACTGTTGTTTGCAGAGAAGACAGTGCACTGACTTTTCTTTATACACAGTTATGCTGTTCGTTTTCGAATGTAGACTATAGGTAGATCTGCACCATGGTACAGGACTCTTGAATTTGTTAGATCTCTTAACCTGTGCTGCGGCTATTGTTACTGCAATGATTACTGTCTCCATTAACTGATGTTAGACCGCTAGTGCGTTTCGCCATTGCTGATACCTTATTTAAGACCTTTACAGCCCTGCACAACCACACCACCATCACTGTTGTAGGATGCAGCAGCAGTAATTGCCATTTCGTCCAAGAACAGTGTCGTCACCGAGCCTCACTTAGGTTATTGAATGACAGTTTGTTCCTCGGTAGCAACACCTACTACTGATGGAATTGTCTGATACTGAGTATCACTGAGTACTATCGATCTCACAAATACTTTGTTATCGACATCAAAGTGAAACCCATTGTATGAACTTCGTAACTTTCACATACCAAGGACGCTTAGTTCATATCCAGTCAAGGAGCTTAGAATTTTCACCCGGCATATCAGAGAGAATTTCACACTCATGTCAGCACTCGATGGGATCAAGTATCTGATCCTGAAGATTAAAACAATAAATTAGAAAACAGCTATGCACCTTGTGGACGCAGAGGATTGGCAGTGTAATTTTATGGGATCACCCAGCCGCGCCATTTGTCCGGGCATGGAAAAAAAAAGACTTCAAACCAGAACCCCGGATTATTCGCATTTTCGTCTTCATTTTAAGTTTTTAATATAATTTTGTTAGAAATAGGAATCTAGATAGTAATTTGTCGTATGAAAGAGAAATCGTTCCGTTGATTTCCTGTCAAAATCACAGTGGGCGAATGAGTCCGACTATCCCAAACATCTTTTATTGCGGAACGGGACCAAAAATAAAAAAAAAGGAATGGAAGAGCAAAGATGGAGACATCTGGACCAGACATCAATGTGAAGTGTGCAGAGGAAACGAACTCACTATAGTGGGACTAAGTAAATACCACAGTAGATGAAAGCGGGAGTAAACAAAGCCGGGGAAACAAGATGCTATCAGTCTCCGCAGATCAATAAACTCGTATAAGTTGGAACATTCTCATTATTGCTGAAAATGAGAAATCACAGATCACACAGTTGCAGTAGGGCATATATCAACAGCAGATGTTTGAACATACATGTTCTCAGGTTGGAATGCAATGCAGTTTTGTAACATAAATTTAATATGTTTGGACTCATGATAAAAGATGTTTGGACTCATGATAAAAGATGTTTGGACTCATGATGAGAGATTTACTTCTGGGGACAAAAATTTCATGTGGACCATCAGTAATATTTTACTGACTTATGTTGATGATGTGGATGCTTTTCTTTATACTTTACTCATCTTTCAATATGAGGCCAAGAACACGAGGAATCTGACCGAAGATCTGCATGATAAACTTGAAAGTTATAACACCCTGGTCCGACAAAAGACTCTCCAATGGACCCGACCATATAACCCAGTGGAGATTGCCACACTAACTTGTTCGCGCGCATTTGCTCCACTAGGTCCAGTGTTGAAGTTCTATTTGTGTCACCAACTCACCCGTTTTTACGACCAGAGTTTCATAGCTCTGAGAATGTAAATGCATAACACGATGTTCGGCACGGTATTTGCTGACAAGCGATTTAAATGAGAACGGCGCATCGTAACGTTCACACGAACACAAGCCGCCCCACAAGACAAAAAGGCATCATTATTGATTGATTTTTAATCTCCATGAACCAAAATCAACTTTATATGCTGGCGATCCTGGATATTGAGATCTAATTATTTGAGTTCTGGGCAGAGTTTAATCAGACACGACATCGACACGGTGACCTTCATTCAGTGACAGGAAATGGAGAAAATGGCAGACAGACTAGAAGAGGGATAAGCCAGCAGGGAGCCAGCACTATCGCTAAATTTTTTCTCTTAGCATCAAATAGTTGTCATTTCTAATTGCTGGCTTTGGTTGTGTCTCTAGGCTGGACAGGGGTAATGTGCATACATTAAAACCTAGTCACATCTGAGCATCGAACTTCCTATTTTGATTGCAGAATAATAGCTTGAAAATTAAAAAAACTACAACAGAAAGTTCTTTTCTTTTCCAAACGCTATATCATGGCTATGTGTATCTCTATCACATTTTTAGAGTGCAAAACAGTTGCATCTTCTTGAGACAGTTTTATTGTTCCCAAACAGATTGTTCCTTCACAATACGCGTTTGCCCGCCTCATAAACAGACTGGGGAAAATGCGGGTGATAAAATGGATCTTAGCCGTTTGTTAGAACAATAAGACCACATTACGAAAGAAGTTGCTTTTGCCCGTACAGAATGCCGACGAGTGAGTGCCTCAAACATAAGGTACTAATACGTAAGGTTCAATACCGCCCTGCCGGGGTTCATGGAATCTCTCAACCCCGGACCAAGTGCTATAATCCAGTGAATTTCTCCGGTATGCCTATAGATTTAGAACTGCTTGAAGTAAGGCAGGCTACATAAGGATTCTCCTGAGAATCGCAACGAGTGCAAGCCTACTACAATATTATACAAGCAGATTTGATTGGCCAGACCAAAGGCTGCAATACGACATGGTGACGGGCGACACCTGAGGCGTTTCCTGTTGGAATACGGACCCTTTGACAGCTTAGAGAGACTGAGAGAGAGAAGGGTTTTCCTGTTCATTTCAAGAGTACACATGATAATGACACTGTTTTACTCGAGCTGTGAAAATGGTAGTGCTAATGATGGTAAACGGTTGGGTCATATTGTTACTGAATTAGACAATGCCTTAATCAGGCAGTGTTATCTTGGTTAGGCAGCGTCAAGTCATATTGTGTCTTGTTAAGCAGCGTCTTAGGCGGGGCCCTAGTCAGGCAGTGTCTTAGGCAGTACCATAACCATGCCGTGTCAGTAGGCAGTGTCTTGGTCAGGTAGTGTTATCGTAGTTAGGCAGCGACCAGTCAGATAGCGTCTTGGTTAAGCAGTGTCCTAGGCCTTGTCCTGATCAATGTCTTTGGCAGTGTCATGGTCACACAACGTCTTAGTCAGACAATGGACAGGTCTTGGTCAGGCAGTGTTGTCTTATGCGGTGTCTTAGTCTGTTGTCCTAGTTAAGCAATATCTTAGATAGTGTTTTCTCATCTAGACAGTGAATTAGACAGATAGTTTTTCTTAGTTAGGCAATGTTTTAGTCAGACGGTATTGTCTTTGAGTCATAGTTACACATTTTCTTAGTGAAGCAGTGTCTTAAGCAGCGTTTTTGGCCAGGCACTCATTTCACTGCTGAAGTCTCCAGCCATTACACAATTAGTGTTTTGTCTATTGTGTAACCACTAAGGACACAAAATAAGACTTAGTACATTCTTGTTCTGATTTGCTTCATCACATATGCCGTTCAAAAACAACCAAAACACAGTGGGAAAATATAATTAAAGCAAACACATTATTTTCTTTGTCCCTTCGAGTAATGTGGTATACAGGTCATTTTTTTTTTCTTTTCGCTGTGGTTACTATACATTCTTGTCTTTTGTTGTATTGCTCCAGCATAATGAGCCATTCTCAAAAGGTGGGACTCGCACTGGTGACATTGTTGAAAGTGATCTCTGGATGGATAAAATCATATTAATGTAAAGTATTTAGTATCATTTCCTTCCCCATATGATCAAGTATCGTCACAAGCAACAGCATCATCTACATTTATACCAGTTTATCAATATTAATGATTTATTTTTAAAAATACCCCTTTTTTGACTTCGAAAAACGTGGCATACCAGAGAGCCACATTTCAATGGGTGTTTTTGTAGTGAAGAACAAACTGAACCACAACTGCCCTACTATTATCTTGTAGTGTATTAATTGAAGCTTAAAAAACACCACAGGGAGTTAGAACAGACCCAGTCCATTATTAGCAACTCATGGTTGAAAATGATGATGTTGGACGTGATGGTGTCTGTCATTTTTAACTTCGGCGTAATTATATCCTTTTACATGTACAATAGATTAATATTAACTGAATAGTGGTGAATTATAGTTAACCAACAATTTAAAAACAAAAAAACAGCAGAATTTTTGCAATTGCACTTCCTCGGGCCTTGATGTGCGGGGTTTAAATAATATTGTTGATTGTCTGTCATTTATTCACGTCCGACCCATCGCCGATAGCTTTTGCGTCGGGTGACTCTGCACACTACCTTGTGTCGTGCGAGTAGCACTTTACACAAACTTGGTACGGAACAACGGAAGTGGATCCAAAGATGCCTGTTTGAGCACACACGCGGGATCGCGGAGCGTCTGTCATCGGAATGCTCCGACTTCACGTCCGACCAATCCTGGCAGAGAGGACGCTTTTAAAAGAAATTGCGCAGTGTTTTTAGTGTTGAAATGAATTCTATTTAGTACAGAAGATATTTAATTTCGACTTTATGGTTTATTTAGCAGAAATAAGGTCTAGGCAACTCCAGGTAGATCTACGAAATTCCTACGGTCATGTTCACGTCCAAAACCTCCATACTAGTCATGGGACACTATGATGATATCCTTTTGGCATCCTTCTGATTAGATTTTCACGATGGTTTTGATTCTTATGTACACTACAAACGCAAATTTAAAGTATGGATATCACAGGTAGCTTTGCAGCCAATAAAATAAGAAAGAAATAGGGAAATACTTGTAATTTTATAAGTGTCTGTCATACTTCACGTCCGTCACTTTTCTTGTCAAATCACTATTCATTTTTCATAATAAAATTTTATGCCCATATCAGATTGTTTCTCTGATTACCTAAACACACAGGATTGATTTTGAAAGCCACATCTACGTAGTCCTTTGTTTTTTTTTGAGATATGGAAACTTTCAGATTAAAAAATGTTGGACGTGAAGTATGACAGACTAACTTCCTCAATTAGTATTACTTGCATCCAAACAATAAATAAACTACGTAAAATGTAGTAATGTCTTGCCATGTTTAATGTTATTTTGTTTGTTATATGCTGTTGTCACGCCCACAAAAAGAGAAACCTGCTGTTTTTGTATGTCATCAATCACGTCCAACACGTCTGCATTTTCTTCACATTATTTCAAATTAGATGAATTTCTATGAAAGATCCTGCTCTGGGACTTCTTTTTTTAATGTAAATTAACATCATGAGTGAATGTGTATGTGTAGTTTTAACATTGTTTTACAAATTTAAAAATGTGCTGTCTTGTCACATTTTGGTTCCCACCTTTTGAGAATGATCTAGTTGATTTATACATTGTAAAGATTGTATTGTCACACGGCATACGTTTCTGTTGGCGCATGAATATTACATTTTGAATATTGAGCGGTGAACGGTTTTCTGTGACCTACAGTTATTTAGGAGTAAAAGCTTTCCACTCAAAGTGTTTTTGTAAAAGAACAACAGAAAATAAATGAATTGGAAATACGAGACAGAGGACAGGCGACATGCACGTCCTATTTCAGTGTTCTATAACTCTCAGCCAAGCGCTTCTGTTGAAAGAGATACTAATGAGGTCCTCTGGCACACAAATGGGTCTTTGTTTGCAGAGCAGTGCGGCTGCCAGCATGTTTGCTAATATGAGGTATAACACAGCATGAACATCCTCCGTGTTTTCTCTCAACTATTCTGGAACTGTTAATGGGGTGCTGAGTACTGATCAGGACATTTCTTCTTTACTATTAGGGTGCTATTCAGGAATAATGCCACATCGATGTTGACAAATTGCTGAAATGCCGTGCCTTTGATTTGGAAATATCTGTGTATAAAGTGGACAGTTTAGTTCTGTCAGATTGTTTCCTTCCCACTATCCTTCCACAACCATATTTTGCGAATAGAGCTGAAGGGAGGGGGGGGGGGGGTGTCGACTGCATACTTATCCACGGGTTCTTGATTTCTCTGGACATGCATCTCCCTTTTTTAAAGATTACTTTTAGGAGAGCAGATTAATGCATGTGTGCTTGACACCATCTTGGGGTTTATTTTGTATGTAATATTGCAATTAGGCGATGGAGGCTGCCAAAGGTTATTGAAATATCGAACAAGGAGAGAGAGAGAGAGAGAGAGAGAGAGAGAGAGAGAGAGTATCATTGCCCTTATAATAGAAGTCTGAACAATTGAAATCATCACTTAGTCTTCTTATGTTCAGTTTTATACCCAAAGGACCTTTTGACTTTCTATTACAAGCTATTGTGAAATTACACGCTGCTGTCGGATACAAATGGACGTTCTTTAGAGAGATATTATCTCAGTGCCATAGTAAACTGTGTCCCACATCGTCTTTATGTTCACGAAGTTGTCTCTGATAGTGTCACTCATCGAACTGCCCCGCCCACCCCTATTGCTGGCGAATGACGTAAGCAGTGTTGACGACAGTCGCAATGAAAGCCCGCGGGGAAAGTTTGTTCATGTTTTGGTTGTTGTTTTTTCATACTTGACATCTTTCCCAACAAACACAATCATTGTATCTGCCCTTGTCTGGCGTTGACGAAATAAAGAACATGGTTTTCGCATTAAGCTTTTTTGTTGTTGTTGTCTGGAGTGGTCTGAGAGTGCACTCTTACTCCAAAAATTATAAGCTGTCCCAGTTCCCACTAAATGTCCATTGTCCGCAGGCACCCAGCTTACTCTTAACCACAGGGTATGACATTTATTTTGTTGTTGCTTTAAATTTTCCTTCTTGTATTTATCGACTCGGGATGATAATTTATTCAAAATGATTCGGTCTGACACCTCTGATCAAGCAAGTCCGTGTGATCACTCGAATGGCAGAGCTCCTTTTTTTAAATTAAAGAAAACAATATATTTATTGATCTATTGTATTTTTATTTATTTATAGCAATTATCTATTTATTTATTATAGTTTTTTTTTAATTTACTTATTTAGTTATTTTGATTCCAACCCATTCACATCTCGGATCAAGCAAATCAGCTCCACCAACGGAGGTCAGAATTTTTCCTCTACATGATGATAATGTTATGGAGTGGTACATTATTTGGTGATAATACTCTGAATAATAACTACCGTATCTGAAAGACAAGCCTACTGCGCCAGACAATAGCAACCCCCCGGCCGGTCGGTTAATGAGGAAAGACATCAGATACCATTTGATCGGGGAGCAGTAATACTCTGTCTTCTCCGGTTCCTCTCACTGCTGGATGATGTCTAAACTAAATCGATCCAATCCTCGTGTCACAATTACTACTGCCATCGACAGGGTAGTAAATCAATGCTCTATTTTGGTCAGCGTTGTGTACTAAACTATTGAACCGGCCAGAGCAAAAAGGATAGAAGTCTTTTGTTCATTTTGTTTGTTTTTGTTGTTGTTTCTAGTGTTTTGGTTTGACGTGTTGTACTGGTCTGAAATAAAAAGTTTCCAAAGTCTGTTGAAGTAAGGAAATAACCAGTTTCTTTATTACTAACAAGCCAACCCGGCGGAGGGTCATAAAGAGGGAAGAAATCGCCGCGACAGGCGAAGCGAAAATCGAGATTTCGGTTCAGGTTTTACTTTTCTACTTCACAAAAAGTGGGCAATACGTCAAGAAATAACATTCAAGACTGAATTTTCTCCAAAAAAGGTGTATTAACGTAATCTATCGTCAAAGACTAAGGCAGTACACCAAGTTTCATAATTGTGTTGATTGTGTAGCTCCATTGTAGTATGATTCAACGTTTAGCAATTTCGTAAATCAGGAATAAATACAAACTTCAAGGTATGAAAATACCGTCATGACTTTGTGTTTTCTAGCAGTAAGACAAGAACTTCTGTCTATGAACTTATATCAATATTTGTTTATTCGTTCGTCTCATGTTAGGGTGGTTTCTTATTCAGAGACAGGTAACCATAGGCCGTCGGGTTTAACAGGTGGGATGATGCTGATGCCTTATCAGTCCTTGTCAGCTCTGTGGCACGTACTCTGGCTTTCCAGAGGTTATCAGAACATGGTGGAATATTACACTGATTTGCAAGAGACTGAGCATCCTGGTACGTTTGGGTTTTTTGCAAAGGCGCGCCTGTGAACGAAGATGATAATTCTCTACTGATTGTACAGACAGACAGAGAGACAGACGGCTGGCCGGCCGAATGGATGGATGGAAGGATAGAAGGGTGGATGTTTAGACAGATAGGTGTGCTTTTCGTGACAACAAACCAAGAATGCAGAGAAAGATGGGTGAAAAGGGTAAGAAAAAACATCAGGGAAAATAACAACAATAAGAACATTAAACCAAATAGTGTGACGGGGGAAGTTATAAGTGGACTGCAAGAAATACATTTTAACCGTGATTACGATAACAAAAATGGCGGAATGAAAGAAAGATGAAGGATAGGGAAACAAGGAAGTTTAGCCATGCGAGAAGTGATACCAGAGTGGTTGTAGTACATAAACAAAAGGAAACGTTGAAGGGGAAAGTCATGCTCTGAAAAAGATCGAAGAGAAGAGAGTGCTGAAGTCAAACAATCGCTTTCAACACTGGGCAAGGCCGCAGAATAATGTACAATGTACAGTGGTTATTTTACTATACTTATGGGCAAGACTACAATACAAAAAACAAAAAAAGGAGAAAAAACAGAAAGTCACAACAGTTCATATTCAGATCTTTTACGGTGTCACCCAGGATTATGAGAATGTCACCTTGTCAAGTCACACACACCGGGGATTTCTCTTCTTTTCTCTTCGTTCTCCGCCAATTGACAAGAATGGTTGGACCTAGCGCTGGCAAACCCCAACACCCCTGCAATATTTATCGCAAAATCTGCGCGTGGTGATCGATCGTGCAAGGCTCATTAGGCTTGCGTCTCAGACAGGCGGTCATTAAGGATGGTTTCTGTCAACAAACAAAACCGTTACGCTCTTACAGTGAAATTATGGGCGGAAACGGAAGTTGGGAGTGGGAGGCAGGAGGTAGGGGAGGATGCGCGGGCAGGGATAAAAAGAGAAGAGATGATCGGGAATTGTTCTTTTAAATAGATACCTTGAAGCCAAAGCCATAAAGTTCAGAGTCCGCAAAGGTCTGTGGCAATATAATTACCATTCCATATAATGTTTTCACTAGTTGAAGGAACTGTGGCTGATATGGTGTCGTGGGGGTATTGGCCATATTGTTGTATGCGATGCGACAGTTTGCGAATTTTGAGGTTTTGTCATGAAAATTCTTCTCTCACTCCTAATTTCACTATGTATGAGTGCCATTTCAATCGGTTAAAGACTTCCCGAGGTACATGTTTGTTGTCCTGTGATTTTACACAACTCTTCAAAGTTTCGATCCTCATTTTCTCGAAAAGTCAAAAAATGCACATACAACAATGTGGAAAGTAGCCGACGATGTATTAATCAAAGAGGAAACAATAAGGAACGAAGGGGGTTGGGGGGTTGGGGGGGGGGCGCTAGGGAGTCAATTTAGTACAAATGGAAGTATATCTTGAATCAAAACAAACGTGTCATTCTCAAACATACACGCCAAAGAATACACGGACTTGCAACCCTTTTTTTCTCATCATATTTATTTTCATATGCAGATCTAAACTGTTCGTACCTACACGCTTTTAATGTCTTGTTCAGTTATGACCCGAAATTGCAAAGACTTACGAAAACAATACTGAATTAGTGATGCCAGTATACTTTTTTAAAAAGCCGTTGTTTTTTGTTGTTGTTATTTACTGCATTTCTCTCTTTCTCTCTCACCCTTTCCTGTATAAGCAAAGGTAACAATGGAAATACCCAAGTTTACGCAATTTTCTATGCTAAAAATATGGTGCTAAGCACTCCAACATTTTAATGTACCTGAGTACAGCCATTGAATACTGCGGCAATAACAATACAAATAATATGAACATTCATGGATGAACTAGTAGCACCAATTAAGATTCATGAATTATTTGATTGGTATTTCTTTCCTTTCGCAAGAATGTCAAAATCCCAAGATCTTTACTGCTGATACATGAATCAGTAGTTTTGATTCCTAAAGAGGACTGTTTATAATGTTTTGGCTGTTTACTTCTCTGTAAGCCTGCAGTTATATCACCCTGGAATGCGTAACACTTCAGATAGCATGCGGACACAGAGGATTTAATAACTGTGTAGCATGATCTGTTCCAGAATCATGACTTTTCAGAAAATCATGAATGTCCAGTCTTTTTCTCCAATGTAATTAATCAAATATTTGTTTACAGGACACATTCTCATCATGATTATATTGACTGAAAAAGAAGTATTTAAGAACGTAAAATATTCGGCCACTAATTATTTTATAAACATTTCCTGAAAAAACATTTACAATCCGAAATGATATTTACAAATGTTGTAATTAAATTACTCACAAGGGCATTTTTTTTTAAAATGTACTGGCTAATGACAATTAATTAAAACTATATTCTCAGATCGCCGCCGTGCCCCCCCCCCTCCCCAATAAGAAAAGAGCATTGGAAGAAGACTTGTAGGGTTGTGGACAATTAAAGGAGGAAATAAGAAAGCCGAAAATAGCTGCCAATGATCTCTTCCACAGACGAAACCACACCAGCAGTTAGGTCACGCGTGTTCTTCCCACTACGTTTATTTTCTGTTACGGGTAGCCAGTGGACAGTGCGAGTTGCCGGCGTTAATTGCCTTTATCAAGTGGGAGTCTTTCTGTCAGGCCAGCTGAAATGCCAAATGAATATTATCTACTATGGTGAGGCAATCAGCTGATGCTGACCGTATGATGAAGAGATACCCAAGCTATAATAATGGATTTAGTAATCCTATTCATCAATCCACCGAGCCTTTGTTCCATCCATCCATGCTGTCTGTCTGTATATCTATCTATCTATCTATCTATCTATCTATCTATCTATCTATCTATCTATCTATCTATCTATCTATCTATCTATCTATCTATCTATCTATCTATCTATCTATCTATCTATCTATCTATCTATCTATCTATCTATCTATCTATCTATCTATCTATCTATCTATCCGTCCATCCATTTATGTGGCCGTCTATCCACCTGTGCCAAGCAATCACCCTATGCATCAATTCCCAGATGTTGAACGCAGAATACAAGTAGGAGGACGTACAATGAGGTAACCTTCAGTTCAGAAATCATACACTTATGATCAGATATCAAGAGGCTAATATCACCATTACATAAAACTACCATGCTCGTATTACAAAATCTATAAGGTAAAAATGCCACCCGCAAAATTATCCATATTTCAAGAGCTATAGAAAACCAGTCTTTGATCGCTCACGCATAAAAAGCCATGCTTAATTTGTTCCTTAACTGATGGTAGTGCTACCCAACATTGAAGCCGTAAGGAACTTCGTATTGATCCGGGTCTGAAATTAGATCAGCTAGCTACAGTCAACCAGACCGATGCTGTCGTGTAAATAGAATGTCATGTAGGTCCATGTTTGATCTTGACCAACGTCTCCGCTGTTGTCCTTGCTCTGAGCCAAACTTTCATTTCTAATAAGACCAGTGATCCATGGCAGCCAAGAACCAGGAGTACTTAAGGCAATGGTGCTTTCAGAGAGAAACAAAAACCAATCCTTTTCTAATTTATCTTCTTTCGGTACTGTTTTGTCAAATGTATGAGATGAAAAAAAAAGGGAAGAGAGCATTTGAAATCAATGACGCGTGGGTCGTCTGTTGAACACGTGGGTCGTCTGTTGAACACTGCCGTCGGATAGTTTAATGATCTAAGACAGGGGTCACCAAACTTTTTTTCACAGAGGGCCGGATAACTGACAGACTGACAAGCGCGGGCCGCATAAGCAATCTGTCCACCCCGTAGCTCTAGATATCCCTGGTTTTATCAAACAAAATCAAGTACCATGGCGGGCCGGATGAACTGACGTCCGATCCGGCCCGCGGGCCGTAGTTTGGTGACCCTTGATCTAAGACAATACATTGTCCAAATCGCTTCCTTTTCATCTTTTTCGCCACCTTGACGCTCTTTTCTTAGTTTTGCCCCACACACCCCTGGAAATCAAAATCGCCCGGGGTGGGTGGGGGGGGGGCGCGATATCACCCACGTTGAGAACCACTGCCCCACTCACGGTGTATCCCCAAAAAGTTTCGGTGTTGGGAGAACGGGTAGTGTCAAAGAACATTAAAATTTGACAGGTTAAAAAGCCTCATTCCTATTCTCTTCGTCTCTTCGTGTACAAATAAAAGTGTCACAAAATGCAGATTTAGTTTTACCATGACGTCAAAACCTACCCATTAATCAGCATTAGCCTCATTTAAAGAACAGGAAAAAAAAAAAGTAAAACAAAAAAACTAAAGGCTGGTCGCTGTTCAAATCCTAAAGACCCAGAGAATGTTAGTTTTATCTCAGGGAATCTGGCAGATTGCCATGTAAGTGATCCGCTCGGATTCTTTAAGTATACATTATTAATCAGTGATTTTTTAATCAGATTTGTATGTCAGAAAATAAACCTATTAATGAGAAATACACATCTAGTGATCGCCGAGACTCTCAGAGTGCAGTATTCTATAAACAGATATTTAAAGACACAAATTCAGTGTGTATTTAATGTCCGTCATTATACTGATATTTCTCCTTCTTCCCCACCCCCTCCAACCTCCATCATCCATCACCGATGTTGTTGATTGTATATCGGTTTTTGTTTGTTTTTCATAACTTTGTTTTTTCCAATGGCATGGCATTTTAATGAAATCGAGCTAAAAGCCGTTTTTCTTTTTTAATGGCCACATTTCATTGCGCGATTTTTAAGGACCAATATAATTAATACTTTCATTTCGTGTTCTTATGAACCTGTGATCCATCGGGAATATATCTTTATAATTATATCTCCATATTGCGCAGTTAGTCGTCCTGACCTGCACTTTCTTTTCTCACTCCACGGCGATTTCAAGTAATGACATGGGTATGATATATCGTGTCTCTGCACGTCTGTATATGAAATATTGACAGCTCTACACACATGGGAACATGCAGCAATGAATAATATATTAATAAACGCTCAAGAATATCGGTAAAAAAAAAAAAAAATTGGCTAAGTACTTTCAAATAAAAGTAGGTAGAAGTTTTTTTCTTTTTCTTTTTAATCACATCAGTTAATCGTATCGGATGAAAAAAAAAGTGGGAAAAAAAGAGATCCATTACTTGATATGCAAACACCCAGGAGGCATAATATTATAATTGCAGCCTGTGCACTTAAGTAGATGGGATGATATTAATTATTTTATTATTACAAATCCTACTAGGTCAGACTGACCAAGTCACGTAGTCTAGTTAATGTTGAACACTGTCATAAACATTGCGCTGGAATATGACTGGGAAATTAATGAAGCTGTTAATGTTTTCGAGAAAAACACTGAAATATCATTTCCTTAATAGCACAAACTATGTATTTTCAAGAGCTGAAATACAAAATCTCACGACTTAGCTTTGTTTGCCTACCAACAAAAATCTTCCAAGAACTCCTCGGTGTGCTTCTTGTGTAAATTCTGTAGTTCGTGTAGATTTTTATTCTTCCTTCATAAAAGTAATAATTATTTTACATTCCTTCGTTTGTTGTCACATCGTACAGACTGCCATTATAGACTGGAGCTCATTGTATTTTTTTCTCAAGTCTTCAAGCGCAGAGGTCCGGTGATCAGGGCTCTCGAGTTGGATGTGAGAGGTCTCATGTCCGAATGCCGCTCGGAGAGGTGACCAACCAACCATAGTATCTCTCTGTTTTAAGAAGCTCACTCTTCAGGCAGCCCTACCCGAGATCAAACCTTGTCTCTGATTGGCTGTACTACCCTAAAATGAAACGTAAAACTAGACTTAAAGCCTAATAATATTGGACACTAAATACGGCCAAACCAACCCACATCCCCTCTCCCAAACCAACCCCAGTAGGAACTCTTTCCTCTCCTTATCCATAGCACTCTTACTCTTTAGGGGCCAGACCAAACAGCCCTTTGGGGGCTAGGAAGAAAAAAAAAAAGAAGCAGAGAAAGACGAACAAGGAAAAAACTGAAGAAAAGACATAAAAAGATGTGGGAGAAGAAGAAGAGGAACCAGACGACTTGGCAGAAGAAAAGCAAGAGACATGAAAGAGCAGAAAACACAGGAAAACATAAACAAAAAGAAGAAAAGCGAGATGTAAATGCCAGGAGCAGCGAACCTTCTAAAATAAAGACCTCAAACAATGAAAAGTAAAACTCAACAAAACGGAGAAAACCAAAACAGTAGGTTTTCAACTCTCAATCGATTCTACAAGCACAGCAGATTAGAACTGAAACCTTATAAATTATCACCAAAAGGCTGAGAAGCAATCACCTGTGCAAATTTGTTTTTCATCCGATAAACGTTATCTGGCGTTGGTTTGATCTATCATTGATTTGCATATTTACTGCGTAGTGTCTCCGTCCAATAATGAGCTACATTACGTAATGAATGATAATTTGCTTTCACTTTTTTTTTACTTTATAGATTGTCAAAAGAAAAGAATGCCGATACAGCATAATGACGTATGATCTTTCTCAACATTGGTGAGCAGTTCTTTGAAAATTTGAAGCATTTTAAACTAGGTGCCGCCACTCTGCCGCAGACGTGTTTTGTCTTGCCTTAGTGTGGATTACATCACAAATTTTAATGAAGAAGTGCGCGAAACATCACCTAACATGTGCGACACCATGAAGATCTTCTGGACACAATAAAAACAAGAAAGTTGAAATGGTATGGACCTTGCCCATGTCTGCCAGAGGTGGAGGCAGTTGGTGAGATGTTCTCTAGTGCAGTGCCCCCACGACTCCGGAATGAATTAAGGGAGTGTGGATTCACTTCAGTCCTTCGAGCTGCACTGAGACTTAGAAAAAGCAAACTAAAAACAGACAGTTCATTTGCAGCTCCTGGGTTTTAGGGAAGGTGTCTGGAAGAGGGGGGTTCGTAATGGTTTTGGAGAGAGGGGAGAAGCTCCTGAAGATAAGGGAAAAAACAACAATGGCAATATGGTAAAAATGAAATTAGAAAAAAAAAGTAAGCATACGTGAGCCAGGTTTCATTAGCCAGGTACACTATTTTGATTTTTAAAATATTCAGACTGTGAAACACAGGAGAAACAAGACGTCCTACATGTACCGCGTTTCTAAAATTAAAATACAAAGCTATAGTAATTAACAACAATACGGACACACCGAGCCAGCATTTTAAACACAAGCGAACTGAGGGGAAGCTAAATTTATGGGACTTGAAGTAATATAAAGCCAAATGGCAACCTGCAACAACAGAGATTTTACTTTGTTATAATATTGCTTATATTATGTTCAAAATTTTAGTTACAAAAGAATACTCTAGCGGCGATACAACGTTAATGTCTGGATAAATTAATTATTTAAGCATTTGACTAAATATGTACTCGAAACGTTTGCTTTGTATAATAATAATAACCATGTACTTCATGATTTAAAAAAAAAAAATTATTTAACTTGAATGGAAGAAAAGGACAAAAAATCCCGGAATAAGTTCGGGAATTCTAAATCTTTCCATGTTAAATAATTCAAAGGATAAGATTTTCTCACACACTGTGGAAGCATGAGATCAATGCATCTGGTAAGAAAGCCCTTTGGATAGCCTAGTGCTGTACCAACAGTACGTGGGAACCGTAGCATATGGATGAAAGACTGAAGCAGAAATGCACATTCAAGGTGCGTTTTTCTGCCTGTCTGATTAGATGTTCACAAACAAACTGCCACCGTATTATGGTTGTAGCCTCTCATAAATGCCCCGCTGAGATTGGGATTTGGACTCACAAACTGGGCTTCAGGAGCAGGGACAGAGGAAAGGAAAGAGAAGCAAAGAGACGAGGAAAAAAACAACTGCGAGAGATTGAGTGAAGTGATAGAAAGAGAGGGAAGGGGTGAATGAGACGTCGTGAAATGGTAATGACAGAAAAGTCAAGGAACGAAAGGAAAGGACACGGCGAATGGGATTTAGCAGCACAAATAGTCAATTAAGTTCCTTCCAGTAGTCCTGTGAGCAGGTGGGAGTGAGAGCGACAGTATGTGTAACTCGAGAGTTAACAGCTTAAAACAAGGAGCCATGAAAAAGAACACCTTACGGATTGTATGAAGTGAAAATGTATTTGAAAAAGGATTTGGGGGGAGGGGGGGGATGCGGGGAGAGAAAGAAAGAACAGACACACAGACTACATAATAGACACCTGGAAAAACAGACATTCAGATAAAGCATGAGTTCGGTTGATAGAGAGACAGACAGATGGAGAGGGCAGAAGTTGAAATTCAGTACAGTTTAGACAGATGCTTTTAAAATAATATTGACGGGTTGGAACGAAGATTGGCTGTAAAATGTTGAGTTGAATGATAGGTAACAGGTGGCAGAACTTGCGTAATGCTCAGGTTTTACATAAGGATGTTCTATTGCTATGCTATGTTATATTAATTTGCATTCTGGAGCCATTTTCAGTTGGTCGAGAGAAACAAAGCTGTTCTATAAATGGTACGTTCTGGTTTGTGTTTTTTATTTTGTAGTTTTATAGTGTGTGTTGTTTTTTTCCGCTAGAGGAAGGGGGGTTTGATTCTAGACTTTGCAAGCGAGTACTATTACTTCAAGAAGTCAAGTCGGTATCTGGAATCCTCCACACCCAGCCCGTGGATTCCCGAATAGTATTACCTGGTTCGTGTCACTTCTGACATTTTCATCGGCGTCTCAAAATGTGAGGCGATAATGGTAGGGTAGATGATTGATGGATACTTTAGGCGGATAGAGAGATCGAAAAAACAGACAGACAATCTGATAGACTGACTGTGGAATGAGTTACACACCGATCTGGTGGTTTGTTATTTTTGACATAAAACCAACAGCTCGTGTCATTGAAAAAATCGCTCTGAATTCATTTAGTGTCACAAGTTTCCTTAAAAAAATACTTCCTTCAAGTACGAATTGTATGAAAGTCACTCCTGTATTTTGAAATGCATTTAATAATTTTCGCACAAGCGAGTCGATTCTGAAGCAGAGAAATCGCCATAAACAGCGGGAAAGTTGACATTTACCAAACATTGAGTGGAGATTAAAAGCCCTCATTTTATCAACTGTATGGCAAAAAAAAGATGAGGAAGCTACACTTAAAACTAATTCAGGGAAATACTACACTTGTTGGAAAGTTCAAAGGATAATTTGGTGGGAATCATGTCCAATGGTAAAGCTGGCCAGTTGACATGAAATTTTGTGCGGTTCCATAAATCGTTTCCGATTACGAAGTCTTGTCGAAGTGCATAAATCTTGTCCAGCTTGGGCCTGATAAGGTTGAGAAAAAACATTAGCGTGGGTTTAGTCTGAAGTTCGTCCATCCCTCCAGCTATTTTCACTTCTTTTATTTTCCTTTTAATTTGCTCAATAGATTGTGCGAGAAAATGAATCGGTCATGCTGTGAGCCTGAACATTTTTGTTTGCAGATCCAAGTCTACCGAGTTTTAAAGTATTATGTTTTCTCTAAAAATTCAACACCAGTTTAAGTTCTGGTACTTGCAAATTTCATGTATTTGTGTGTGCTGTTTGTTGTTGTTGGAGGTATGAGTGCTTGTGTCCCTGTTCTCTATTCCTTTGCTGACATAACCACAAAACAGAGTATTATAAACTGGGGCTATGGAAGTACTGGGACACGATAATGTAAAGTAAACCCCCACTAGAGTCTAGTGGGTCAGCGTAATAACACATAATAGGTAACATCCTCTTTTACTGGGTGTGAGGCTGATATTATGATAGAATAACACAACTGATTTTGCAGTGAGTTCTACGACGACTAGGATGAGATGTAGTTCCTTCTGCCTGTAACAATTGAGGGGGCGGGGGGATGAGTAGGAAATAGGTACATATCTTTCTCTCTCTCTCTCCTTCTCTATCTCTCCCCCCCCCCTCACAAACACACACTCACTCTTCCCCCCTATCTGTCTCTCTTTCTTTTTCTCACACAGACACACACCACACACACTTTGTGCGTCCACTAAATTGCTCCTAGTTGATAGCGAGCGTTCACCTAGAACCGCTACGGACACACCCAACATTTCCGTTCGTCTTTTATAGTTAGCCAGTTCCCTCTACGCCAGGGGTCACCAAACTACGGCCCGCGGGCCGGATCCGGCCCGCGAAGTCAGTTCCTCCGGCCCGCCATGGTACTTGATTTTGTTTGATAAAACCAGGGATATCTAGAGCTACGGGATGGACAATTGCTTATGCGGCCCGCGCTTGTAAATCTGTCAGTTATCCGGCCCTCTGTGAAAAAAGTTTGGTGACCGCTGCTCTACGCCAACAGTCTCTTGTTTCACTCAGAAAATGGAAAGCCAAACCTTTAATTTGAACATACTTTGCTTGCTTTATAACTGAAACTATTTTTATACCCATGCGGAAGATTGCTGCTTTACGTTTGTACAAAGACTCATCGACGAAAAGTTGTTTTTTTAATGCTTTTTTCCCCCTTTTTTTTTATATAAGGGTGAAAGGAGTCAAATGCCCAGACATAATAAATATATTCACGTAGCTAACATAACAATTCTGAATCTTGCAAAAGTAATTTAAAATGGTCAAATGAATGCAGAAATATAAATATTTATCTTGGAAAATCATTTATTTTCTTGATAAACTAAGAAATATTCCGATTGTAGAACATTGGCCTCTGTTGGCGTGTTTCAGATATGGAATGCTGAGCAATAGAGGGTTAAAGTAGGATAAGAGTATGACCTAGTGCTTTATTGTGGTAACACCGGTGAAAATATTTAAGAAACTGCCTTTCTGGTTTAAGTCTGATTTCATTGTACTGAAAACAAACCCTCATTGTTGTCTGTGGATTTGCTCAAAAGGTGCATGTGGTTAGATGTGTACGCGAAACTACTCGCGTGTTTACCACCGTTGTCTAAAATTAGACCCACTTCTTGAAACAGAGCAAAGATTTATGTGAACGCGGGGTTAATCTTGTCTCAGGGGAATCCTTGCCTAGGCGCCGTTTGATAACCTGGTAGGTCTTTCCTTAAAGGTGAACAAGTCGGGGCCGACCTGAAATTCTTTGCTGGAGTTTGGAAGTAAATGGCAGAGACTGGCGATTTAGTGTGCTAAAGTTGGCATTAACTGAATGATATAGTTGGAATTTAAGTATAGTATTAATGAACTTCACAACCCTTATTTATCATCCCTGGGCATT
Organism: Onchidella celtica; assembly: GCA_963931925.1. Classification (NCBI taxonomy): domain Eukaryota; kingdom Metazoa; phylum Mollusca; class Gastropoda; order Systellommatophora; family Onchidiidae; genus Onchidella; species Onchidella celtica. The sequence goes on from OZ007567.1 coordinate 39,539,829, forward strand.
ATGATTATGATAAATCTATGGGACAAATGCCGATTTTCGTGCAACAACAAGAAGGTGTTTTCCATCAATAGTTCTATTATCCCCTTCTAGTGCAAAGCCGGAACATTTTGAGAAAAATCTTGTTACAAATTCATTATATTGATTTACGTTTCACATTTATGTTTCATAAAATGAATGAACCATAATTATTATGCTCTCAACATGGCTCTTAAAATTGTGTGTTCGCTAAACAAAATGTCCAGCGTGTACACCTTTGCGGCTTTATTCTCATCTTCTACGGTACAAAGACAAACATGCTGCTTTTGTCGTTGTTTTGAAGTGATATAAATACATAATAAATAAATCAAACTTTCCTACATTTATCTAATTACATCGGCAATTAGAAGTCGCACTTTGAGGCTTTGCCTCACATAGGAGTCCTGGCAATTTAGAGTAATGTACAAGCTCACCGCCAAAGGACAACAGGCTTGGACCTCATGACACAAGGCAAATGTCAATAATGGAACAATACCTAGCATAATCACTGAAAACATTGACCTGGGTATAGGTTTCAGAGACTCCGTAAATTAAAATGGGAGAATGCAGTCTTGTGCAATATTTAGCAAACAGGATTTTGTCCCATTTATTGCAAATAAGCTAAGATGAGATATTACTTGACTGAAGTGGGAGCATGTGGGCGAGAAGAGGTCATTTAGTAGGAATTTTTCAAAGAATTAGCCCCGATTTTAAAAAAAAATTCTGTTAAGGAAGTTAAGTTCCTTCGAAACTGTACGGCATGCAATTTTGGTAGGCTTTATTTCCGGAGAAGTGGGTGTTTATATTGCCGTATAAATTAGAATCTAATACAGAGCCATCTACTAGTTAATTCGTGGATATTTAAATTCCTATAATCAATCCACTAAACATAATTAATTCATTAGTGCCGCAAAACTCGCCGAAGCCATAGCATACTATTACCAAAGTATATTCATATTGATACACAAAACTGCTTGGGGTCTGAGGTGACCACACGCGTAGTTCACTCCGCTGGATGGAGTATTTGTTGTTTCCCTTTACACTACACGAATCAAAGGAAAGGGTTAGGAAGGCGTTTTGCCATTTTTCTAGACCTCTGCATATTTCAGACTTCGACACAAGATTTATAGTGACCATGATGATGGGGGTGACATTGAAATTATTTGCATTCATACAAGTAACCAAAATGATCAAGAGTTTAGGGCAAGATTTGTACTGTTTACATGGAATTCTACCTGGAGTAAGGGTGTGTTGAGTATGGGAATATATGGCACGATCAGTTGGCAACATTCAGAATAGTCTCATTATAAAAACATTGGTATTTGAAATTGTTATCTCGAAAATAATTATATCCCCTGATGATATTTACTGGGCTTGCCTTAATCCTAATAATTACAATGATCGTCTTAAAATTTAACCAAATTTGGTGTAATATTTTAATATTTAACTTATTTGTCACAGATTTCAAAATCGTCACGCATCCAAAAGTCAAGTTCATGAGAACGGAAACGATGTCTTGGGAAAACTCTTTAACATAAAAACCCTTCTCGTACTATTTCATGAAACGGAATGTATATTATGGTCAATCTGGGCCTAAGTCTGTATTTTCTAACTCAGTCGTTGGAAATAGTCGATAAGCCGCATTACATTCAAGTGACTTAGCAATTTATGACAGTCTCATACAATTCTATCAGTGTGACCAACAGCCCTGAGGACCATATATGAAAGGAAGACAATTAAACACAGGGTCATGGAGCTGGTCAGTGAGAATTATTGACGTATGACGCAGGTCACACCTTGATGAATATCCCTGGAATTCGGACATAAAACCTGCAAAACCTAGCAACGGCAGAGAGAGAACGAGGGAGACGTTGTAAATGTACACCAGTGCAGATACTGTCTCCAGTCTGTACCTCAGACGGCCTCTCCTGTTGAAGAAGACGGTAAACAATAGTAAACAAAACCACTCCACTGAGGCGATAAACATTATGCTCATTTGACTTTGCTGGGTTCGTTAAATTCCTTTAGAATAATGTTTCACGCGTTTGATATTTCTACCGATGTTTATGTGCAATGGCCTTGAAGCTTGAACGCACTGATCGAAGTTATATTATTTTGGGACCCTGGTATACTATGACGAACTGGAAATGTATAAACCAGCAATGGGGATAATTGTATTTTTTAAAAAGAAGAATACGTACACACTAGGGAGGATATTTTGCATTTCGCAACTTTATACTGCAGTTGTTGTGGTTATTGTTGCTATTGCTACTGTTGTCTCTTTGAGGAACAAGAAGAAAAATACCTTCTCACTTATTCAAGTGAATGTTCAGCAATAAACAGAGAGATGGTAAATTTTAAATCTATGGGCGAACAATTTTAGAAATTCACTAAAAGTACGCCGAAAGCGAGAGGCCTGTAGATTTTATGTGTTCCATAACATTACATCTGTATTGTATAGATCTGCAGAAGGCTTTATCGACGATATTTCTCGAATATGCTTGGTAAAAATAATGAATTAAGTTCCATTTCATATTATGAAGAAGCAGAACTTACCTTAAAGGGATGAGGGGCGTTTGGAAAATTAATGCAAAAGAGCACAGGAAATGCAATGTGCGGCAAGGATTAATCGGATTTTCTGCATTTTTCCAAAACTATCAGGGATACAGACAGCAGCGACACTGGAAAGGAAAACTTGATGACAGTTGCTAAAGAATAAGACGGCACGTTCAATTCCTGTCATGTCACGGTATTCAGGTGGATTTTTCGCGATTGCCAACGGTAGGAAAAAAAATAGGAACACGTTAAAAAAAAAAAGAAGAAGAAGAAGAAGAAGAAGAAACGCAGCGAAGATCTGAATTAAGAGTGCCAACAAAAAGTTCTCTTCACCCCACAAAACTTCATTGTGAGTAGGGATAGCAATTGTGTGGAGGAAAAAAAAACAACAACTAAATTAACGACTGCTCATTCGCACCTAGTTATAAATAGAATGATTAATTTGATCACTGGATTACATGTCCATTATTACGTCTATTGGGGTTGTCTGTTCATATCATCCGCTTTTGCGAATCGAATACAATATTATCACTGAGAGTCGCGCACAAGCAAGCACGCACTCCCCTCTTCCGCGTGCTGTCCGCGCTGATGATTCACTTACCCCCGCGTGCACCCGACACGATGTAGCGCGCGCAAGGCTGAGATTGTACTAGTTGGTGTCGGCGGCAGGTAAGAAGAAAGTACTCATCTTCCCCAGCGTCAACTTCATTCTACTGTCGGTCGACCCACCTAACTTGGACGTCGTTATTTCTCTCACCAGTTTTTCCATGTATCATCAGAACTCAGCGCACAGGTAGGCGCAAATCAATAGCTAGAGCTGTCAGATATTAATTACATTTTCCTTGTTCAATTTCTGCGTCTTTTTTGTTTTTCATTAAATGACCGGCGCAATTACATGTTTATCCAGCTTGTTTTTTTTTTTTCTATTTTAAGGAGGATGTTGAGAAAGTGGAAGGGAGGGGGGGGGGCTGGGGAGAGGAGTGAGGGGTGGGCTGGGGGGTCGGGGCAGATGTCCAGATTCTCGAGTTGTTTTTTTATTATTTTCTAAATCTTATGACCTACATTTGCTCTCCTGGTGTAGCATTTTTTGGTGTTCATTTATACCTTTTTCATTTTGATGTTTTGAATACCTAATCTGTATCGTACTGGGTCTGATACCTCAAAATTTTACAAATACAGAACGTCATTGATATACAGTGTATTTCGTCTTTGGACTACGAGAAATCAAACAATTTACCATCACAGAAGTTAGCTTCAGATTAACCTCGGGCAACCAAACGATTGTAGTTTATGAACGGCTGAAGTGGCGAGAGAACAAATATTGGACAAGTACAATTATCTTACAGGTTGTTAATGAAATGGAAGGAATCTGCTTTGATCATGATCTTAGGAAATATACAGTCTCTGTGCCTGAAAACAACAACAACAACAACAAACTCAAAGTCACCAGTATTAAAAATCCGGAGTATTTTATTCCTGTTATTTGATATTTAAAGTTTCTTGTTATATAATTCGTTAAATCGATGTCAGAAACGAGTCTGACTTCATCTGTTCCTCGGTATGACCATTTATCACGCCATAGACAAAGACCAGCTTTGTCTGTGCTGAGAGAGAGCGCCAAATAACCATCAGATTAGACGTTTATTGGATATACAATTGCTTTGTAGGATGTAGAGTAGCTCACAAAAGCGCTTTATGTCTCACCGTAGGGCCTGGAAGAAGTGAGTATTATAAATTTCCGCAAACTGCAGGATCTGCCTTTTTATGTAAGAAGGCAATTTCAACCAACTTAAATCTAAAATTAAATCTAAAGTACTGCAATATCACTTTCATTGTACGTGAGTTTGGGCAGGCTCTAAGTACTACAAGAAATAAAATACATCACTGCATCTTTCGCTTTGCTTCTGAAGAGAAGGTAAGTTTTACGAGTTTACAACAAAAAGGCCAATCTCGAAATGTTTAATATCAGTGTGGGTTTTTTGTTTTTTTTATGTCTCTTAAATTCTTGATAGGCAACCGAAAAGATGAATATAAAATTAAAATTATAAAAGAATGATAACATTCAAGCAGATTTTATTTAACTGTCCGACTGGTGTTTTGACAGCTATGTAACATAAAAAGTACGAAGCTTCGAAACTATTGTGCTAAATATTGAACATTTTCCTAATTCTAGAGTTTGTGAAAAGTGTGCACATTAGTTTTTCAAATCCAGGACGGATTAAGACAGTTGGACAAATTACTCCCAGGTGCGCCCCACGTCAAGGTAAATCATTCTGGTCTTATGACATACACACATCACACTGCAACACATACCTAACACCACATTGCAGGTTTTACAGACAAAAATAACGATTATAATTATTGCGCGCCAAAGGGATCCGCGGGTGGTAAACTAGTCTTGTCAGGTACACACAACACATTGCTACGGGGCGTACACCGAAAGTTACGCCGTACCACAAACTTGTGGAATATGACTCTTGGTACTGTACGTTGAGGGTGGATAGGCTGTTCAACTACTACGTAACAGGACGTATCCCCAAAGTCCCGTTGTAGCTTTTACAAAGAACAGCAACGATTATAATTATTGGGCCCCGCAGCTCCTATGGTCGGCCGTGGTTATGGCACTGTAAGAAGAAGGATTCAGTGTTAATTGAAGCACAAGTAGGAAATCGATTTTAATATGAAAATACGAAATAAAAATTTTTAAAAAATCTGCTGGGCGTTATAACGTACCCAGAAAGAAAACTTTAATGATGTTTGAATGAAGATGGATGCGAGGATGAAAATAGAAGAAGAGAAGTTAATAAAGATGGGCAATATTTTGATGAGCTAAAAAATTTAATTAGGAAAAGAGCATGCGGAAGCCTCGCAAAGGGATGGAAAATTAAGAAAGGAAGAAATGTTTGTTTTTAAAAAAAAGTAAGAAAAAAGGAGAAAGAGTAAAAGAGACAGGCTGAAATAGTGAAGGGCAGAAAGAAGGAGTCAATGCGGAAAGACAGAAAGTAAGGCAAAGAAGAAAAATTGTTGAGGGGAATGGGGAACATTGTACGAAAGAAATGAAGAATGAATTACAGACGAACGCAGAAAGCAAGCCAGGAACAACAAGAAGAAATCAATGGAAACGAACGATAAGGGGTAGGAAAAAGAAGGGGTGATGAAGATGAAGAAATTTTGACATGTCATGATGGGTTCCAGAAGAGCAAATGCTAATGCCCTAATCGGCTTTGCTCGCATTAATTTCAAATGACGTTTACAGATATCCCCCTGCGATGGAATTATTAACCAAATGAGAACTGTCCGCATAGGCTGACTGGACTGGTGGTCAGGTTAGGGAAGTCTGCAGTCAAATTCTGAGCCGACAAGGCTGACAGCATATTATGTGATCTCGAAGGTCAAACGTGAATCGTTATCGTTGATAAGTTCGAATACATTTTTACAGGAATACCTGAAATCTTTGTTTGTTATGATATCTTCATGTTAAAAATGGGCAAAAGGAAAAAGTTGGTTTATAATATGATATCTTCATAGAGACCAGTGTTACTTAACCTTTTTTCCCCCACGCCTAAAAAAAAAAAAAATACCCGCGCCCCACCATGATTGAACGAAAATAGTATAATGGTATAAACAGAAAGATTCCCACTAGGTTGCCCATAACCATGAAACTCGTGCACCTGTTAAGTTCGATGATCAATCTGAGCTAAACAGGGAAACCACCAACAAGACATGAACAAAACAAATATCCGTTTATCTATACAGTTAAGTTAAAAAGTTCAATACACTATAAAATGAAATTAAGATTCCGATGAAAAATCCCTTGGCCCCATTCTGAAGACCCACGCCCCACCAAAATACTGCCATGCCCCACCGGTGGGGCACTTTTTGAAAACACTGATATAGACTGACATTAAGATTGAATGGAAGACAGACAGAGAGATATGTAGATCAGTAATAACAATAATAATAATAATAATAATAATGAAAGTAAGGGCTATTTGGACCATGTGGTCAAAGTACTCACGAAATGCAATTATAAGAAATTTTTGAGAAATTTCCGAGAACGGTACGGTGGCCATTTCGCCAACAAGAAGGTTATTGTGGTCTGCAAGTCAAAATTAATCCAAACTCTAACACAAACTCTCACACCCTTACTGAAATTTCACTGTGCTGACAAAACCCAATTTGGCCACCTGATGTAAATAATGTTTCAAAAAAAAACCAAAACACAACAACAACCTAACTGTAAAGACAAACAATGATTAGACAGGTTGCGACATGGACGGCTAAACAGACTTAGCGATCGACAATATGGCTCACGAATAGAAGGATGGATGTTTAGATGAAAAGGATGTCGAGGGACAAGATAATTTGTGACCCAGCGCAACGTCTGGGGTGTCCACCGTAAAATAGTAATAAAACAGAAAGACTTGCACCATTTGTGACATATAATAGGTAAGATCTGACAATTTGTGAACAGGGTAACTTTCGGGATACGCCGTGCTACATAGTAATTAGTAGGACAGTCTGTCCAGCCTGCAACCTGTAAAAGGTACAGTTATATTAGACAGTTTATGGTATGGAGTAACTTCCGGGATACGCCCCGTAGAATCGAGATTTAACATTAATAAAAGCACAATATTTACAATGGATGTCCCGGAAGTGTTGTTGTTTGTGCCATACATTGTCGGATAGGTGATTGTTGGTGACAAAAGGGACAGATTAACAATCCAGAGATGTATTAACTAGCACCTGTTTTGTTGTCTTATAACATCCTCAGTGACCTGGAACAACAACATTTATTTATACTATGTTATTCAACTTGAACTGTTCATCACAGTGGTAACTAACGATTATGGCAATCCTGGAGATATGGAATATAGGTGGAAATGTCTTGTGTTGTAAATTTCAGACCATCGTGATTGACAGGAATAATGTCCACGTCTTTTACTGTTGTCCCTGGTTGTTATAAGCTTACTTTGATATAGCTCGAAAATATACATATTTGGGATTTTGCAAGACCGTCTTTGTGTGTGGGATGTAGGGACGGATATACTTATTTACACACACACACACATAGGCCTATCTGTCGTCGGTGCGATTCTCTTACAGCCTAAGTGCTTTTTACAAAATTTTACAGGAGAGCAAAAAAAATGTATTTATTTCCTTCACTGGACGGAGTAGTCACACAAGCCATGTAACAGATGATGCGATACACTTGCTCAGCAGAAAAGAGCAAACTGTAATCTTTAGGCTAAGAACTGGACATAATAGACTGCGGCAGCATCTTTACAAAAAATGCAGGGTTGGAGAAACTGAGACATGTCCATGTGGAAATTCCCCACAAAATGCAGAACATGTCCTCCAACAATGCCCTCTATACAGACAACAGAGGGAAGACAGCTGGCCCCGAGGTACGGCACTACACACTAAGCTATATGGGACAGCAGAGAATCTCAGGAGCACAGCGTCCTTCATAATAAAGGCTACCGGCCTCCTGTTGTAAACAGTCTGAACGAAGAACGCAGACGAAGAAGAACTGGACGGAATTGGGTCAATTTTTAAACATATTAATCACAAAATCATATTTTCAAAACTATGACATATTATATTTTATTCGTCAAAATGTATTTATTGTAATATATGTTGTAGATTCATTTTGGAACAAGAAAGATTGGTACACAAAAAGTGAAGTTGGGTAGAGAATTACACCAACGATATACAGAATATTCGGTTGGATATTTTTGTGCGTTGAGGAATAAAAGCATGGAGGCACCGAGGTGATCCTCAGTGTTCGCTCAAAATCCAAGCAGATGGCGAGATGTTCAGACAGAATGAAGTATTGTTTTGGGGTCTACCAAAGAGTTGTTGGACCATCTATTTTTCCACTCCTTAAAACGTTAAGCCTGCCCTGGTTCGACCTAGACGCCTATTGTGTTCAATCACAAAGCCGTTCTTTCTACGTCAAGGAGATTTAACAGTGCTGTCAGATACATTCTAGAACTGATAATTGCGGTCGCCGTGCATTTGATACAAAAATAATGAAGGAAAAGCACATTAGAAACTGTATCTGGCCTCACAGCAGGGCACACACGTTCCAGGATTTGAACAGAAACAGGGCATGATTTGTTTTGTTTTGTCTGCTTTTTGTTATTCTCAAATTTAAACTGAAAATCATTCAACGCGGTTTTTTACAGGTCAGTTGTGGTACAGTGTGTTACTTCAGTTTCATTGTAAACAGTTCCAGTAACAGTGTCGATTTCAAGTTACGCTTTGTATTTACACAATTACAATTTGTCACAGCTGTCAAAACATTGGCATAGCCAAAATTCCAATCGGGCATTTCACCAATAGCAATGTTCATAAGCTTGTCGAAACTGTATGGACATGTTTTCCCTTGGCGGCGCTCGTGGTATTTGCCAAAGCAAAACATGTCCATTTGTGCAAGATTTATGATTAGTTTGTAGTGAGAAAGTGTTTTTTGACTGTCTTCAGAAAGTTTCTCATTCTGGTCTTACAAAGATAATCATGCTTTCAAACGATTAACGATATCAAATCATTCGACCTAGCTGGTTTTTGTTGTCCAAAACACGACGCAACTAATTGGACCTATGTTAAAACTCTCGCCATGAATTTTGCTCGACAACATAAAGCAAACAAAATAAAACCAGAAACACCACAAACGTGCACATATTCATTACACCATAACTGTACCGGAAAAACGGAGGCGGGGCCTATGGAAATACTTGCAGAGGCAAAACCCGAGAAATGATTTTCTGAGAGAATCTGAGAGAGAATAAAAAGGAGAAGAGGAAATTTCAATTCAGAGAGAGAGAGAGAGAATATGAAAGAGAAAATGAGGATAACGTTTAATTGGAGACTAGATGGACAAATAGATAGATAGATAGATAGATAGATAGATAGATAGATAGATAGATAGATAGATAGATAGATAGATAGATAGATAGATAGATAGACAGACAGACAGACAGACAGATAGATAGATAGATAGACAGACAGACAGATAGACAGATAGATAGATAGATAGATAGATAGATAGATAGATAGATAGATAGATAGATAGATAGATAGATAGATAGATAGATAGATAGATAAATAGATAGATAGATAGATAGATAGATAGATAGATAGATAGATAGATAGATAGATAGATAGATAGATAGATAGATAGATAGATAGATAGATAGATAGATAGATCACTTGTGTGGCAGACCCATTCCCTACAATGAAAGCAAAGCACCTTGATGTATCCTTACCTTTTGTGTATTCTGAACGTCCCCTTACTTTCCACACCAGACAAATGATTAAGTGCGGGCTCCATTAATTTTAAAACATCGTCTTTCTATTGACACGGCCGTCTCGTATCGCACTTTAATTAAACTTAAAGCAGGTGTTAACAACCTTTCAATGATTTTCCTTGCCACACGAATCGAAAGCGAGGTTTTGAAATACTTGTAAGTGCGATATTAAACCCAGAAGTTCATGTTTTCTTTTTTCTGCGGCACAGCTTGGGAGTTTCAGACTGGTAACTTTCTCAGGGCTTTATCCTGGCCTTCTCGTGCTTGTGTCCCGTGAGTAGTGTTTTCGTGTGATGCATAATAATAAAGACGGCAATCCACCAGTTTGGCGCTTAAGCCAGCCTTGGTCTGGCTTACCCCTATAAGCATAACAGTTGAATGATTTCAGATGATTATCATCAACATTAGCTTGAAAACGAGTTTCAGTGAGGTCTAACTAGACGATGGTGCACGATGTCTCACCGAAATTCAGTGTCGTGACGTCACCATCCAATTAGTTGGCCAATCAAAGTGGACTGGTGCATGCTTAAGCTTACTGTCTTGGGCCTGGGCCGGCCAGTTGGATGATGACGTCACGACATTGAATTTCAATGAGCAGCAAGTACTGTAGTTTGCTAGTGGGCGAGGGCTCATTGAAACTCGATGTCATGGCGTCACGATCCAACTAGTTTGGCCGATCAGAATCTGCTAATGCGCTCGGTGCTTCATGATCTTTCCATTTCGAACATGTTCACCGTTACACTGAACAGAGATGAAACACAGATCTCCTAAAAGATATACGATGGTCTGGGATCGTTAGTATGCACACTGCACACGAAATGGCCTGATCTATTGTCCATATCCGGGAAGTCTAGACTTTCAATCCGATGTATCTATGTATCCCTATACCCGGGGTATGTCTGAAAGAACGACAAATGGAGAGAAGGGGAAGGGTCAGGAGAGAAAGATCGAAACATTGTTTTCTATGCGATGCCAGGGGAAATTTGGGTCTGGAGGTATATGTTTGCGGTTTACCCACAGACCTTTACGTATGGATGGTAGGGTGAACAGCTCACCCTGTAGACCATGTGCGCTTATCTGTATGTTTATATTTCTGTCCAGTTATTGACTCAGGAAAGAATTGATATTTTGAAAGCTGATTATTCCCCATAATTATGATAGCATTTTGATTAGATTTTGGTTCTTACTGATGCAAAGAGGAATGCTATTTTGAAAGCCATATTATTACTCATATCATAGAATTGTAGTTAGATTTTGGTTTTACTGATACATAAAGGAATTATTATAAAGCCATATTTCCATATTCATAGCCTTGTAGTTGCATTTTCGTTCAATTGTCTTATAACATAAATTTGAAGTCGGTACTGCTGCCTCTTGTATGTATGTAATATACTCGTCTACTGAAGCACCATAATTGTCTTTGACAAATCTTTCTTGGTTCGGTACTATCATGGACAAATCAGTATATTAATAAGTAATTTCTTGTGTTCTGTGGGACAGGCTAAAAGTTACCTTACCATAATATCACTTAATCAGCGCAGTTGTGTTTCAAGTTAATAAAGTGTGCACTAATTATATTCCAACTAAATGAAGTAATTAATGATACATCAAGTAAATTAAAAATCAAGCTAAATCAAAGGTTAAAAATAACATCATTCTTCCCCTAGTTGTAATATAACTGTGTTAGTAAATTAATATTATCGTAACGTAACTTTTGGGCCCGTTCTGTTATTTACCTGTGCATTAGAAATACATGCTGTTAACGATCTGAACTCTTGTGTAAATAACAGGGCCATTGGCATCATGTTTTCGTGTAAAATGTTGTCTGTTTGTTTCCAAAGTACAGCACAATGGGTCATCCTGATTGTTCTCCGTCGATAGGTTGATAGTGCGTCTCATTTATGTATTTGATAAACCATCTATCAATAGTTATCAACTGTAGGCGATCTATGTTGTTTCTGTTCGGCCTTATTTGCTATGCAGAACACAATGCTGTTTATCAGACCAAGGACAACAATGACAAACGAGAGGAAATCAGAATGTCTGTATGTTTGTATAGGTTTGGGGGCGAGAGGTATTTACTCCCTGTGTTTTTTACTCTTTATCTTTAGCTACATTACGATTATTCTCTCCCTAGCTCGCCAATGACATGACTAAATTTTCAAACATTCGAGAGATCGATTTACGAAGTTCAATTCCTTCTGTTGCCAAATTATTGTAATAGGAGTCAAATGCAAATCTAAACTGTGCCCTAATTGAAAGTCATCGTGGTGTATAATTCAGAGCAATGTTTTTAACAGTTCAAAGTTTTAAAAAGAGAGAGGGACAGAGATAGTGAGAGAGAGAGAGAGAAAGAGAGAGTGAGAAAGAGAGAGAGAGAGATCTGATAACGAGGGCATTACGTGCTCACCACTGGCTGGTGACAACAAATGGCATGTGATAACAAGCTGTTTGTGTCAGACTTGATAATGTAACCTGCTAATAGGACTTCATTTGCTTCATTAGGCGTTCTAGCTGCCACAAATGACTGGTTAGTCAAGCTGAACTTGACACCAAATTAAGTACACTCTGATGTGGCATTAGATCTGATGGGAATTTAAAATCTGGGTTTTTCGACTTGCATTGCCATAATAACGCCAGACGCTATGGGTTAACACACCTGAGTTCGCACGTCAGTTAAATCAATATATTGTATTTTTGTTTCAGGGACAGAAGATTCCATCATGAAAACGGCTGTCAGGTGATATACACTGAGACATACTGATGTCAACTGGAAAGGTTAGTGATCTCTTCACCATTACGGAAGTGGAGGGTCTTAATTAAGAATTGATAGTTTAGTAATATGAGTGCCTGGTTAAATTTTTCTTAAGAGAACTATGAAATTCTGAACGTGTCATAAAAAATTGCTGGGAAGAAAATAAATTAAATTTTTAAGCAAAACCTTAATAAAAAGTACTGACTAGTGAAGAACCACAACTATTTTAGTATTAAGTCGTAGTTTATTGTCGCAGATAATTTCAATGTAATAAATCGTCATAATTTGGTGTTCTTTATGTGAAAGAATAAATTATAGTGATATTTTCAATTGTAGTAATTTACAACAGATAAAGGTGAGGAGAGATCGGTTATGTAGGGGGGGGGGGGGATTGAAAATGATGACTGTTGCTGGCAATTACAAGCTGTATTTGATTGTATACTACAATAAGTAAGTGTATAAATGCTGCAGGGAGCGGAGAGAGTGAACGATCATGCATTTTGTCTGTTTGTTTGTTTGTTTAATATTTTCTAAGATTGTTCACATGATTCTTGTGTGTTTTTGAATTGGCCGCCAGGCCTATAATAAACTAAACTTGAACTTTATTAAACTGGCAAATGAGATACTCTTGATCAAGTGGATGAAAAGCTTATTTCAGTCTCCCAGGAAAAGATGTCATGTTGACAGTGATGCATCGTTTAAATAAATGCAACATTTTGTTGTTGGTGTTAAAACGAAGCAGAGAGGAAAAGTGGAAATATTTATTTTGAAACTGTGTGACAGGAAACCCACCACTTGCGTGTCTAGGAGGAAATGCTCCCTTTCATATAAGACATCATATTGGACTTTTTTTTTTATTGGCACAGCGATTTACATTCGTTGAAGGAGCCATTCCTTTTTATGCTTTGCCAGTGCTTTTGCATCTGCGCTATCTATCATGGACACCACATACATTGTAGTAAAATATGAAATCCCAAAACGAAATCATTTAAGTTATTAAGAAGTGTTTACTAACAATAAAGCCTCAAGCATGCCATTTAGTTGTTTGACTAATAATTGTGCGTACATGCAGAAATGTAGCAATATTGATCATTCTGCTCACACTGTAATCCTGCATTCATTGACCAGAGGCTTTGTCACATGTAGGGCAAACAACAACATTATTTTGTTGCTAAATATTGCAACAATTTGGTCGGAGAGAAAGATAAAACGTGGCCAAATCTGGGCAGATATCATCAATAGATCCAATCTGTCATTTTACTGGTGACTGGGGAAATCTGAGCTCGAAATGGGGTCTGCACGTGAGTTAGCCGCGGTTCGTGATCCGGTGCTGCCGCATGATCAGTTCCATCACCTAGCCACATTGAGTCCGTCCATTCCCCTGCTTTCATGGCGGTCGTGGGGAGTTTTGTTACCAGGGAGTTCCCCCCATCACATCTCAAAAACGTGATTTTATCAACTGAATAGTGCAGAGCGTAATTCAGTCATGCGAACTGTTACTCATGAGGCTGAATAGAGTACAGTTTTCATTTCCATAAAAGACGCTGTTTTTACTATTGTTTTCAGAGCTGCAACATTCAAACTAAAAGCGATTCTAAGCACTTCACCATCTAAACATTTTATATTCACCTGACAAATGAGTTTTGCTTTGGCATTCAGCTCGTTGACTGTCAGAGGGAAAATAAAGAATCATTGTGGGACCATTTATCGACTTGACAACAATAGATTCTGATGTTGCCTTAATGGGCTCTGGCTTTGATATTCTGATTTCTGACTTAATTTCCGAGACCTTTTCGTGTGCTCAGATTACACGGGTTTTCGATTTTAATATTTTCCTTAGCGTGCATTTTTTAATCATTGTCATTTTTGTGCATTGTTATCATTCTATTCAATGACAGCATGCATTTCATTGTCAAATTGCTCAGTTAGTATTTTCTTACCTTATAGCTTGAGGTGACAATGACAGACCCAGGGTTTAAATGCCAGAGAGATTGCAGTGCGAACTATTTAATCTGAATACAAAAAACATTAATGCCAACGTCATCATTTTAATGAGTATCAAATCGAAATTCTTTGACTGAAAGATGCTTTTAGATTTAGTCGTATTGATTTATTAATTCTTCAAAGTCAGATATATTGTGGGTGGGCTGAACGGGAGCAGGAAAGCCACTTAATTTCTTATTGTGTTGTAAAATATAAAAAAGTGCTTGATCAGTTGGCTTTCTATGCAGTGTGGTTGTAAGTTGTAAAGTAATTCTTAAAGACACGCATTTTCATCTGAATCATTGAAATGAGCACATCCACAAAAGCGGGATCAGTAGCAACAGAAATTTCAACAGCAACGATAACGAGAAAAACATCATTAAAGGAGCACATTCGGTTTAATATACACATATATCATGAAAAGGATTTGAAACTCTAATAACGATGCTTATTAGACAGCGATAAAGTTGCATCCACGGTCACAGCTGAAAGCAGCGTTAGAATAGATTCTGTTTGGATCAGATTATGATCGACCACTCTCCACTCGACGACGCTGTTTCGTACATTTGAAAGTTACACCACGATCAATAATTTTCTTGACAGAGCATTGACGTAACAGAGCTTGAAACTGTGCTGTTTTCTGCCTGAACTGACACTGTGACTCTCGACAGGCCACGGACAGGCAGGACAACCAATACTCTTTCTCTTAAACAAATGGTTCTCTATAACACACGCTGTATGTATCTGTGTTGTTTATGCCAGCTGGGTGGGGGGAGGGAGAGGAGGGGCATAAAAGACAGACTGTGGATTGCTCGATCCAGTCTCAGCCCTATCATCTCTTTCATTAACAACATCACTGATGTTTTGACGCCGATACATGATAAAATTGGACCCCTCATTCTTTGTAATATAAACAAGTTCAGTTTGTTAAGATGAGAACCATAATTCTATTTAATTTTACTCTTTTGCTTATAAATGCGGTCCCATCAGATAACAAATATCCTCCTCAAGCAGTTTGAGTGTTGAGATAATAGTAGTATTTATTATTGTTCCGCCTGGATGTAAACTTACGTCTAGTCCAGTACAAGAGGAAATAGCTGTACTTTATTTAGTAAGACAGTGGAAGACAAAATACAAGAACAGCAACCAAAAACTAAAACAGGGAGCCTTATGACAATTCCAAAGTATTTATTGTGCAATGAATGCTTGGCACCTATGTTTTTCAAAGAAAACCAGAGTTTTATATAATGTAGATATATCTAGGGAATTCTAGACAAATCAGTCTTCATAATAATATCAATGCTCAGGCCTAGACAACGCCAGGCCTGATGTCAGAGCCTAAACGTCCCTCTACTCCCCCCCCCCCCCGCCCCCCCCTGCCCCCTTCTCTCACTCCTCAAACCAAGGACATGTTTTCCTTTTTTGCCTCTACTCATTACGCACTTGGCGGACTTCGTGCTGTGGGTCGAGAAAAGACAGTTGGCCGAATTTTTCTGTGGTGTTCACTGGGCGCACCCAGATAATAGGAAGATACCTAGGCATTGGAAAGAATTGATTGTAAAATAACGTTGATCCATGACAGTCAAGTTTGTCCCGACCCACGGTCTTATGTATTTCAGTTATTTAACCAAGCGTTTTTAAACATCAATAAGCTGTGTTGTTTTGATATCAGCGCACGATAAACAAGGTAAGCGTGCCTTGCAGGCCTCTCACCTGTAATACGCCAGGCCGCAGCAAGTTCACAGTGCTGCATGTGTTATGTTAAGGGAAATGCTTATGTATATACTGCATACTGAATACTGCAGAGTTGTTGTGTTCTTAAAAGGTTGGGGAGGGGACGAACACAGAGAAAAGTATGGATGAGTATGTGTGTGCATGGAAGAGATAGATAGATAGATAGATAGATAGATAGATAGATAGAGAGAGAGAGAGAGAGAGAGAGAATGAATACTTAATAGTTCGACTCTTGGTCAGACAGACTGACAGAAAGAGAGAGAGAGAGGGAGAAGGGGGAGAGAGAGACAGACAGACGGCGGAGACTAGGAGAGAGAGAATGGGGGGGGGGGGAGACGCTGTAGAACAAAGAGGGAGAGAGAGAGAGAGAGAGAGAGAGCGAAACGCTGTCGAGCCAAGAGAGAGAAACGTGTCGAGCCAAGTGAGAGAGAGAGAGAGGAGAGAGAACGACAAGAGAGAGAGAGAGAGAGAAGAGAGAACGACAAGAGAGAGAGAGAGAGAGGAGAGAGAACGACAAGAGAGAGAGACACACACACACACACGCACACTACACACAGTGAGAGAGAGAGAGAGAGAGGCGCTATCCAGGAGAGATAGGATGAATTAAGAAACGTGTGGTGATAACTTGAACTTTCAAGCAAAAATTAAATTTAACAGATAAAAGAGAGCGAGCAAGACAGCATTTAACGATCTGGCAGTGGCACCAGGCAATGCAATGTCTCATTAACAGTTCTAACCCTGTGTTACTCCTGGCGCATTTCTCTCTTGTGTGCGTGGCAACCCTCTGAGATGAAATACTGGCAAATGCTCACCACTTCATTAGGCGATCGGAGTTCCTTTCAATTTGCGGGATGGCTAGAACATGTACTTGTGAGCAGCTTTTGTTTCGCTCTATATCCCGGTATCGCAATGCCCGGAAATTGATAGAAGACGCAGGGAAAAACAGAAACAAAAGGAGCGAGATGGGTGGCGAGGGGTGAAAACAAAAAGCATGTCAAATTTCTGTAGATCTTCCCTGGTTCTTTATAATCATAGGCGCCCTAGTGGCCTTTTGGGAGGACCGATACATAATAAGTATCATAGGGTGGCCTTTTGGTAAGATTGATACGTAGATCAGGTACATTGTATCATAATAATGGTGGTTAGTGCGTGTGGCTGTGATATGAGCTGCGCATGCTACGAAGGATAATTTGGTGAGGATATAAACTGATGACTCCTGGGGGAATAAACTTTAAGGAAATGATTATTAAATATACTGTGGGCTGCGAAAGATTCGACCAATCAGATTTCCCATAGTTCGTATACCGTCATCATTTCTTTACCAAGATGGCAGTCGTACCAATTCTAACTTTCGTTATTTCTCGAATATTTTTCAAGTATGATGGTTATGGTCAAGTTAGGCATCTATTTTGTTCTCGGTAAAACAGCATTAGAAGCTTTGATATCCACATCAATTTCAGTTTTAAAAAAAGCATACGTACGTTTCCGATTTATGTACCCAGTCAGAATAATTTTTTGTCTAGAGTTATGGATGTTTTTGGAGAGATATCCGAAAGGGTCTTAGAAAACTGAAAAAGATATTAGTTACTGATTATTTTTTTGAGGGGAGGGGTTGGTTTCCGTAACTGGAGAGCACTGTGAGCTGTTTATGTTGGCTACGGAGTGTAATAAAGGACCGGAATAATAATGTCTTTCAACATCTCCATCAACAGTTACTGTAAAGGTACAAAAAATAGTTGTGTACTGAAAGCTGTCCCGCGTTGCTGTTATTGTTTTTGGCCTGGAGCACCGTTTGACCCTTTAGAAATCTGAGCTCTTGGGAACAGAATATTGTTTATGGGGCAGGAAAATCGCATATTCAATGATTATTTATTGCCCATAGAGTTGAGTTAATTACTTGGGTTGTATTTTGATGGGGAAAGCATGCAACTTGTATCAGCTATGATTTGGAGTGTGGATATCAAATTACATTTAATGTGAACTAGTGAAAGCAAATTCAGTTCGCCAAGATTTCTTTGGTACAAATGTTTTGTTGCCTTCGGACGAGCTGTGCATTTTTCTGTATATGAACTGAGCGATAATGATCCAGAGACCAATGTCTTAATTATCTTGGGGATACCATGATCTCTTCACAACGCGGGGAAGAGAAAGGCTTGATACCTTTCTCCGCGAATAGCTTTGGTCCCCAATAAACAACATCAGACAACGTTATGCAATAGTTCATTAACAA
Source organism: Onchidella celtica (assembly GCA_963931925.1). NCBI lineage: Eukaryota > Metazoa > Mollusca > Gastropoda > Systellommatophora > Onchidiidae > Onchidella > Onchidella celtica. The sequence continues at coordinate 39,558,415 of OZ007567.1, forward strand.
AATTCTGTAACTTTGCCGACGCTCTAACCCGATTCTCTCCTTGGTCAGCCTAGCTTTGCCAATTCAGCAGACCATCGGTGTCGAATGTCTGAGGCCCTCTTCTCTTTCTCCTCCCCCCCCCCTTTCTCCCCCGCACGCTCCTGGTGATGTGGAACGTTACAATAGGGTCGCTGTAGGTACCAATGCCGAAGAAGCTTTCAAAATCTCCCAAAACCTCAAGTGTCAGCCCAACCCGCCTGTGAATGTCAAAACAGAACAAAGGAAACGAAAGCGAGCCAAAGGCAACGGAAACCTCATCAAGCGTGACTTTTATGGTTACTCATCGTCAGAACAGAGGAGAGAGGTTATCCATAGCATTTCTTTAGCCTTAGCACCCATCAATATGGAGAGAAAGGTTGTTTTTAATGTTTGCGGTAATGGGACCTGGTGATTGGGGGGGGGGGTGGGGGAGGGGTGTGGTCCTGGAAGTATTTTGGAAACTGATATAGATAGTTTTATAGTTGTTTTTTTTTTATCTGTCACCATCGAATACACCATGGTCAAATGAGAGAAAACAATGTGGGGGGGGGGGGGAGAGAGAATTGTACTTCACTCATGGCTGTCATGGCAATGGCCGCCATCTTGAATGTTGGTTCTGAATACGGGGTATATTCAATATAAACAAGCTTCAACAACATTTGGCTGCAATCGAATTTTCACTTTTTACTCTTTTCGGAGATGGTGTCCCAACCACGTCCTGAATCAAGGTGTTTCTTTGCAGCTTGTATGGTAGTTGCCATGGAGATCCAAAATGTAATCAACCACTTGCCAACAATGGTGATCATGCTCCTCTTCAAAATTTTCGTAAAAAAGAAAAATAAATAAAATGAGATAAAATAAACTATAGAAAACAAAGACATTATTTCTCATGCTCTGAAGATACAGATGTAGTTAAAGATAGCTCCATGTCGTATTAAAATAATGCTAAGAAAACACTGATATAAAAGCACTGAGCCATGCCTTTCATCCTCCTGATTAAGGATTGTTTACTTTAGGCCCTAAACTCCGTGTGCCAGTAATCCGAAAATTAATGTTAATATATTTCCCTATCTCACTGTATAGCATGTTTCCTCATCCATTTAGATAGCTCATTTGTGTCCAGATCGGATGATTTAACGCCCGTCAGAAGATGAAGATGCTTGCGGTTTCACATGCACAGAGGTCAAAGGGATCTGCAAGGGTTTGACTTTTTGATGCTGCCACGTATTATTTTAATTAAAGGATTAACTTAATTCCTGGGATGTGGCTTTTTGCTCCGTCCGTCACTAATGTAGTCTAATGGGGGATCACATCTTTTCTGGTCATCGTCTTTGGACAATCTTTTGATCATGGGATAAACCGACCGAAAGCAGTTTAGTTTGTCTTCAATTTCATGCCTGTGTCATCTAAAGTCATGAAACACGAGTTCTAAAGCAACGGTTTCTTTCTTTCTATCTTTTCAGTGTTGGCTTTCAAAAATTTCATGTAATTTCTTCTTTCTTCTCTCTGGTACTGTCTGCATTGTCCTGTTTAGGTTTCATATTCACGACGCCAGCGCCGTTTTTCAAGGTCTTGAAGACAGTGCGGTGTTTGACCAATACCTGTTTTTGTTTTGCTTTTACTGAAGCGCTTTCGTGCAGAAAACACTCCTCTCAGTAGGATGGCACTGCAATGCTGTGTATTCGGTCACTCGGTCAGTAATTTAATAGTCTAATGTATTTTCATACGATTTGGCAGAGCATGGGCAGATTTCACATATTAATATGATGCCCGATTTGGATTGTTGAGGCAAATAGTGTTGGGTGACAAAGGTCTTGGATACTGGTTTAGCACAAACACTGACGTTATATTTGAATTCAGACCAGCTTTTTAAAAATTATTATTTTAGAACAAGTAAGACATTTTAACTTCTCTAACATTCGTTGGTTTGATGGAACTAGATCGTTGCCTTGACTCCCACCATGAATATTCATGATAGTTCGGCACTCGATTGATAGCTTATGATTGGCTGTCATGAGTGCGTTGGACACGAGTGCCGCCCAAATAATTTTGGGGATTTGGGGAGTTGTGGGATGTAACACAAGGATTTCATTTGATTTTTCAGTTGATTTTCGTTTTTCCTCTTCGTCTCATTTGTACTCACATAGGCCAATTTGAATGAAGGCAATGCTAGTTATTAGTGTTCTAAAACAACAGTTTCTCAACTGTCACTGAAGCTCAGTGCATCAAAGGCATGGCATCAGAGCATCACACTCAACGTCCAGCAGTTAATGAACTAATTTAAGCTGAAGACATATCCTTGCATTGATCGAACTATCAAGGTTTAACTTTGAACCATTTTTTGTAGTGTTGTTTACGAAGCGTCTCATAATCGTTTGTACCGAGCTTCCTTTTACGCTGGCGTCTTCAAATCCAATATGAGGCTCGTAGAGATGAAAGACAATGAATTTTAGGATGGCGATCAAATTAGGAACGACTGACTTGGGCATCAGACAATTTTTTATGTTCATTTGGTTACAATGTTCCAAGGGCATTTGATATGGTTCTACAAGTCTCCCGGCTGTCGGAATAACGGCATCAGCAACCCTTACTGTAACGATGGTGTTGTAGATAGACGATAAGCTGTGGCGCAGGATGATAATTTTAGCAACGTATTTAGGATTTTCCTCGGTAATGACAGGGATTTAACTTTTTTGTTTGTTTGTTTCCTGTATCTTTCAGAGCTGCATTTTAATATGGTGAAAGTACGTATCTAGTGGCATTCTTATGCCTTAATTGCATTGAAGGCAGTACTAGTGCTTGTCTGGGTAGTGACCGAGGAAGTAATTAATAACAGTACTAAGTTGTGCGTTTGGAGAGGGCTGCCGCATGTTAGTTGTAACAGAAGCAAAGCAACGGCGATTTGCTACAGTTCAATCAGATCTTCCAAGCAAATAAAGTATAAGTACAATCATAAATTATTTCAGTTTCACATGCTGACATCGTTCCTTCCCCATGTTTTCATCTTTTCACTTCTTCCACACTGTTCCCTATGAGCTGTCACTTTCACGACCCAACTTTCCTTCATTTTTTCCACACTGTTTCCTATGAGCCATCACTTTCACGACCCAACTTTCCTTCACGTTTTCTGCATTGTTCCCCATGAGCCATCACTTTCACTGGCCAACTTTCCTTCTCTTTTTTTCCTCATCGTTGCCTCATCGTAGTCGAAATTTCTTTCCTCCATTTCTTCCTCACTGTTCCATGGGAGCCATTGCATCTTTCCTTACCTTTTTCCTGAGAGCTCCCTACGGGCCATCACTGCCCAACGACGCACTTTCCAAATGTCGGATTTCTGGTAGACGCACTGAAACGCCGGAGACCCGGCGATAACATTATGTCTTGGCGGTACGCGACACAGTCATCATACCTGACAGGTTCCGGTTCACAGAGATGGAATTGCCAGGATGGCCAAGTGCACTTTATGTCGTTGCTTTTACACTGTTGCTCTGCTATCTGTCCAAGCAGGAAGGGAAAAAGAGGGAAACGGGAAATGGGCGAGCTTGCGATAGAAAATAAATAAGCCGAAAAAGAGAAAATTGATTTATTGCTCATTTGTTTGTTGTGGGAATATAATTTTGTTCAAGCTCGGTTTGGCCCAGAACACATCATTAATTTTTTTTTTTTTTTGCACACCAGTCTGATCCTGCACAGAATGATCGTGAACGGAATAGTTCTTGGTTCACTTCACACTGACAAGAAAAAACAGAAGACAAATGGGAAAGGTGAGAAAGAAATAATCGAAGGAGAAGCGGTCGGGGAAATAAAAAAGCAGGTAAAAATAGACAAGGTGGGGAAAAAAGGAATTTGAAGAAGAAAGTGGAAATGGCCATAAAGAAGAAGAAAAGAGAGATAGTCACAGTGTGATATATTTCTTCTGCCGATCTAATGTTCCTACTGTAACGTTTTACAGTTTGCCCAGAATCACCAGACATGGATAGTTATTAATGTCATTATACCTACAGAGGGAAATGATGTCACGCAAATCATAATAATTCCACAGAGTGCGCAAGCAATGTTTCGTAATCAACTTTACTTTAGTAGTCTTAAAAGAGGAGAGACTAGAAGTTTTTCGTTTGATATGCAGTTAATCGGCAGTAATTTAGAATATTTATTATACACATAATGACATAGTTATAAAATCATTATGAAAGCCTTTTGACTGAAACGAAGGCAACTTTGTGTTTCAGCAAATTTTGATCTATGTTTGCACTTTTTACACAAAGAAAACGGGCGTCACAATCTCTGTTTTGCGCTGTAAAGAAGATGTACAGGTGGTTAAAATAATGTCATTTTCTTTCTTAAACGTTCTTCTTCTTCTCTCTTTCAATTCTTTAACATGTGGCTAAAAGCAAATTATCGTCAGCATGGCACGTCCATTTTGTGCTTGAGAGGCTGTCATTTCAGAGCGATGCTATAAATAATGTTGTGCTCGTGAAAACTTCCTGGGCATTTGATAGGGAACGATGATAATTATGATAATGAAGAAGATGATTTTAGAAAATGCAAGAGAAAAAAAAATAAATGACAGGCTTTCCATGTGGTCATCGACGGGCTGCTCCATTGTCTTTTTCTTTATCAAGCTCTTCTTGTCCACCCTTTCAACACGCTCATCTGCACGAATGAGTGGGCATTTTAACATCATTCTGGCAAGCTTTTTGCGTTAATGGACTGTGATGTGAAAATGTCAATTTTTGAAATCTCCCTCTTTCTCTCAAATCTGCTTTTTCTTGTCTGTTAATAAATTAAAAATGTTGGCGTGAAATGGAGCAGGCATATGATTTAAAACAAAATCCTATTTTGCGACATCTTTATGTCAATGGTGCTGAAACAGACACGCACGTATCAATTATTTTTCCTCGTGCTTTCAACTGAAACTGAACAGCAACATTATGATACTGCTTGCAAAATTTCAGCCATTATAATATCCAGCGTCGGAAATAAATGGAAAATCAGCCCATGTCAGGCTAGACTTTTCAGACGTGCATGTATCATTTATTTATGGTTCTTCGTGTTTCCAACTGAAACTGTAGAACACCTCAGGATATTGCTCGCAAATTTCAGCCATTATATCGAGTGTCAGGAAATGCATAGAAAATCAAGCCACCACAAAGTGGTCCTTTCAAAGTGAGCGTAAACAAGGTGACGCTGTCGTGTACTTTCCTCTTGTTTGAGGAGTACGGCATTGTACTCTGATTTTCTCTTTAATTTCGTGTATCAATGCACATTCTCCATAAAATAGAAGGTGCATGAATGCATTTTCCTGTCTTTGATTCTGTCGTGTTCGTGAGCGGTCTTCACATGGTTAAGAGAAATTAGTCACGCATGATGAACTTCCGCTTTGTCATAAATCTGTATCCAATGTTTCACAGTATTGACTGCAAAGATTGTTAGTACCTGTAGGTAGGTCCCCCAAGTTTTTACACTAGGGGTACGCATTTTAAAGCCTTTTATGATCCAGAACTAGAGAGCTCCTCCCGAAAATAATCCTAACTACAGCCTTGATTAATTATTCTTTCAGATTTTCTCTTTGTTTTCCTCCTGTTTTCTGGTTGAAAGGGTAGGGGGCAGGGTGAGGGATTCGATAAGATTTAGGGTTGAGGATAAGGACGGGGTTAGGGGCAGGTACATATTCGTACGCGCCCCTAGCGCAAAGCGCTCGAAGTTAGTAGGTATTTATATCAACAGCCGCGACTGTAAATCATCTGATACTTGATGAATACGTTGTTTCATGTAGGCTGGCTTTAGTTGGTTCCTTGTTTGTTGCAAAGCACAGTTTGGGATATGATTAATAGTTTTCACTATGTTACTATGATATGCACGACTTAAACTGCTCTCGAGTAAGTTAAGCTGAGGTTTTGTGTCTGAGTAAGAATTAGTGCATGATGAGGGCAAATTTGGTGCTGGCTCAAGATAATGGCTATTTTATGTCAAACATGGCTTGCTATCAACAGAAGGAAATGATTTGAAGGCTGGTGCAGTAGCTAAAGATACTTTTAAAAAGTATTTCCTGTTATGTCGGAAAGGAAGTAAAGAAATAAGTGAGAAAGGGAGAGAGAGAGAGAGGGTAAGAGAGAGAGAGACAGACAGACAGAAAAGGTTGTTTCGTCACGAAAGGCATTGGGCAGATAATTACGTACCAAGTGGTTATTATCCCAACACCTTATAGTATACACTTCGTTGCCTGTTACACAGTTCGTAGATTCTCTCACTTTTTAACGTTCCCGAAGACGACAAATGAGCTCGAATACTGTTTCCCTTAGAGCAATAAGTGAAAACCAGGAAACACCATTACCAGAAATTTGAGATTATATCATGAAAAACAAATTTAGATGAACCGGTAGAAAATGGCACTCAAGTGTTATGTTTGTGCCGTGTCTAAATTGTTTTAAGTACAGTTCATGCGGACGATGTGGCTGAAGGCAAACAACGCCCTATTTCTGGTGATGAGCGATTAGGGAAAAATGTTGTTGTCATTACTTTTGTCACATCTTCATTCTTAGTGGTCAGTGAAGAGCTAAAAAACAACAACAAACAAACAGGAAAACTGGAGAACTCCAAATTAGAGGAAGGGGGAGGGGGAACTTTACAGATGATGAAGGAAAAGGGGCATTGGGAGGAGGATTTTTAGGAAAGGAGGGGGGGGGGACAAGATGTGAATCAAGACAAAGGAAAGGTGGTAGGCTAGATAACAACGAACATAGTAAGTTAATAAAGCAATCTTGGACAACAAAATTTTTTAAAGATCACAATGACTCCTATTAAAGAATAGTTAAGTTGCTCCCATTAGCGTATATTATATTAGCTTTCTCAAACCTGAAACTAAGTGATTTTTTTTTTTCTGGTCGAGTAACATCCCACCGCAATAATTGTCCTAGTTTTGTAGACAAAACTATCATAGTTTTATTCTCAATAACCCAACGTCCGGAATTTGTGAAGAATACGTTATGACCGCTGGTGTAAAAGAAAATAAGAAACAGACGAGAGATTTAGCTAACAATAATAATTTGTTCCCGCTGCCACTGCTGTTTAGGCTTCAGCACTTTATGTAACAAATTTATCGAATGCAGAATATGCTAGGCGTGCGGAGGCGTAACTAGGGTTGATGGCGCCCAGAGCGAAGGGAAAAGATGGTGCTGTTTGAAAACAGAGTTATTTAAAATCCTGACTGAATTCTGATACAAGAATAATACATTAAATTTGATCAAGATTTGGCACCTAGGGCACGTGCTCCAACTGCCACACGCTGGCTACGCCCCTGTAAGCATTAAGAAAGGCGCGAGTGTTGTTCTTCAGACGACTTCTTGCATATATATATCAGAGATTTCAGTGACGTTGTAAATTCTCTTCTCGGTGATAATGTGAAAGTTCTGTTTTGTTAGATATTTTACCATTGTCTTTTCCCTCCTCCACGCTAGAGAATCGTGAAGAAATTAATAAAGGTTCGTCTGAGGGGAAATGCTGGTAGAAATGTGGGTTAATGGTGAAAGGTCTTAGAGAGTAGGCACGAGAATTCAATTTTGGGGATGTAGTGCTGTGTGTAGGTTGTCCCTGGCCTCAGGATATTGCTGGCTTTGTTCACTCTTCCTGCCGCTACTCATGGGGTTCGAACATTTGTTTTAGCACAACTTTCTAAGTGGTTTTCACTGGAAGTGGCATAAGACTACAACGGCTAAATTCTATTACATTTACACATTTATTCTATTTGAAAATGTTCTATTTCCAACCTTACAGATGTCAGAACAGTCCAGTTATGACTGATGTACCCGTTAAACACTGTAGTTTGTGGTCCAGTCTCTGGTGACATGAAAGTCGTGTTACCTGAGCACTTTAACTGGGAGAAATGAGCTTATTTTGGTTGTTATTACCAGTTATGTTGACTTTCATTGCCGAAAAGATTTACTAGCACATTCTATTAGACCAGAGCTTTCTCTGTTTAGGATGGACACGTGTGTTGGCTGCGTAGAGCGTCGACAATGGACAGCTGCTTTTGGAGGGTTTCACTTAATTCTGTCGAGTGTTGGAGCATAGATCACGTCCTGGTGGTTGGAGACCTGGGCGAGAAAATCGAAGATGAAATAGTTAGAAACTGGAATGGAAGAGACAAAAATTGTTGATGGACATAACTGGGAATCAACAGAGATGTAGAGAAGAACACATTGGAGTATTTTCGAATGAGAAGTTTTGATCATTTAATTGAAAACAGTCGAATGGGAATTTTAAGTTCAATGAAATTCCTTTGAAAACCTGCCTACAAGTGCAACGGAATTATATTTCATATGGAAACAAAAGATAGTCGTGAGTCAAATACTGGCTTGGGTTTCACTGCGAGCAAACGAAAGCTGACTGGAAAGAAGATTAAATTTCTCCCATTCTCTCTGTTCAGTTTTCGTTATACTTAACATAATACTAATCAAACGTACCATAGAGCTTAATGATGATAGTTCAGAATACCGAAAAACATCACATACTGCGTATTATTTGACTACCTGGAGCTCCCGGTCTTGCACTGGATAAACCTGCTTCCGCCCTCTACCTCTCACCGTGTATCCCGCCCCCACCCCCCCCCCCCTCTCTCTCTCTTTCTCAAAGGCAGTCTTCCATGAGCATTAGTTGCTAGGCACACTGTTTCTTTTAGAGAAGAGTTGAAATGAATCGAAAATATAGTATACACTTTTTGAAAAACAGATGTCTTAGTAACCGGATTTATCAGCCGTGGCATAATGATCTGAGTTGTAGCCCATATAAAAATTTTGAAGCCTATACTTTCTGCGGTTTAATCAGTAACTGGTGCCAAGCATCGCCAAGCCTTGAAATATAATACATAGTGTTGAGTGGGGACAGTGATTTTATGGGGAGCCTCTGTACATTTTGAATCATGATTATGTTTGGGCCACTCCTGGGATTATAAGTGGAATGTTGTGACGGATAAGACATGGTAGGTCCAGAAGTTGCCATCAGGAGGGAGCAGATCATTTGAAAACAAAATGAAAAAGGGAAAGGGTGGGGGGGGGGGAGCTCCTCGGATAAACTGGCACGACGTCCCCGGATGGACCCTCACGATACTGTACAGAAGATACCTGGATCCGTGATAGATTTTAAATGGCAGTTGGACAGGTCAAACAACCGGTCCTGTGAAACTGAAGATGGACTTAGCGACAATGGGACATGGAAAAAATGCTGAACTCATAGAACAGTAAGGTTTCCTGTTTATTTTCTCGTGAGGTTCGGCTCTAAATAGCCTACCACGAGCTAATCATGCGTAGCTATCTGGAATAACATATATTGTGCAGTGTGTTGTCCACATTCTTTCATATAAATGTGAATTTCACAACAAATTTCAAAATTGAATCATTTTAGGGTAAATATACATGATAAATACCCAAATATTCAGTCGACATAATTATTATTGGAAAAAACGGGCGGGGGGGGGGGGGGGAAGAACATGTAAAAGTTTTCATCATTTAATACCTTATTTATATAAAACATCGCATGGTGACAATCATGCCACGGAAGCGAGCTTCCTTTTAGCACAGTGCGGACAATGGTTCAATTCTGTATGAAACTGGTAATGCAGTACTGCACTAAAGCTTTCACTGTAGTGAAGGTTATTACACTAAACTTGTTCTTGTTAAAAAATCTGGTTATTTTGCCTTCAGAAAATAAACGTTGATTTTGGTGTGTTTACCGTAGACAATCTGGGCAGAATTGAATGTCAACAGTACAGTGAAACGAAGATCTTTGTTTGTCTTTAATTTTTTCTTCTCCAAGAGGAACGCAAAAAGAGAAAGGCGGTGATGAGTGAGGGAGAAAAGTTTGGAGATGTGGTCAACAAGTATTAGGATGAAAGGGAAAGAGGAAAAGGGGAGGAGGGAGGAACAGGATAATCAATTTTCAAACATCCGTGAGTGAGTGCAAGAATTAGACAGGGACAGAGTGAAAAGATGAGAGTGAATTTTAAATTGAATTGAAAGCTGAGGCAACGAGTCTGTCTAGACGAATAAATATTATTCGTCGCTGGAGCGTCTTTAGGAGTACACAGGAACGTTTTTCCTCTGTGTCCTTATTTTGTACGAATGAACTAGTTAAACACGTTTAAAGGGTCTCCTGGCCCGCGGAAGTGACTCTAGAATCGAGTTAGTGACCATCAGCCATGCTCAGGGTCATAAGGGAAATACCACGGTCTTCACTCTACCCGCCAACTCCCACCACTGGAGACCGTCCGGCCTTGGTCAAGGGGAATTAAGTTTGATCCGTTGAAATAGCAATATTGATGGACTTTGTTTTAAGGGACTGGAAAGAGGTAGAATGCAGATTAGACTTTTACTGGAGAGGGGGCTGGAGTGGGAGAATGGCTCAGATACCAATGACAATAACTCAGTGCTGTCCGGGGTAAATGAGATCTGGGGACTTTTAATGTTAGGTTAGGAACAGAGAGGCAGGCACAGCATGATGGATGGTCAAATGGACGAATGAATCATTACTTGAGAGATTATTTAATTATGTATCACCGACATGGTCACATGCCAGAGAAACTATAACTATCTGCATCTGTTACAAAATTTCGAAACAGTTTTCATTTCACCGTTATCATTGCTACAGTAGCTGGTAGTTCTCAGATATCTTCGCGTATTTACCAAGCAGAATCCTCGCGGGTTCCGATCTCCCTTCAGTCTGTTTAAAAGGCCTGGGCGATAATGGAACAGTTAAGCTGGAACTGCGGGGAAAATTGCGATTTCCTGCCGTAATTGCTTCCATGTAACAAAATGAGAGCGGCTAAGAGGCCAAGATATTTCCCTCTAGATGCTGGTTGTTTAGCATTCCCGTCTCCACTGGTACTCCTGCCGTTTTGCTCCATCTATAACCTGGGGACAGTTTAAATAGCCTGTCTCGTATTGTGATAGATCGCTTCGTTTACAGCGAACCAGCGAATGAGAAAAGAAAAATACAACGCATTAAAATCCAGCCAGTGATCAAATCAGACTTGTGGTAACCAGCAAAAAATGTACGAAATATCTCAGAATATTTTTTTTTGAAACAAATGTATAGCAGATGTATCATAAATGACAGGATGAAACAGAAAATATGTGTGGTTAAAGGCGCTTGAATGTAGGGGTAGTACGGAAAGATTGGATTGTCTATTAAATGTTTGCGCAATCACAGTCTGACAGAGCAGATTTATGGGCGCGCATGTAAATGGATGAAGATGGCGCACACCACGATTACTCAGATATAGAATGATTTATGATCCCAGAAGAAAGGCAACGGATGACGGCTGAAGTAAGGCAGTTCTAGAAGTAAAAAAATTCTGCAGATTGACCCTTGTGACAAACGTCCATCGTCATCATTAATTGTTTGTTTGTTTCTTTGTTTTTAATTTTATTTTTGCTGTTATCTTGTATATTGATCTGTAGTATTCGTTTTCTTATCAAAGTATCACCATCATGGTGAGAGTAATACTGATAATGAAAGAAGTTTAATTATTAATTCGTGTTTCAAATATTCGTAATTTTTTTTTCATTTATATGAACGTTTTGAATAGTGCATTCTTTCGATAAGAAGCTGAGAAAATTAATCAGAAAATAAAGTAGATGTAATATTAAAAGAATTCTATCGTTCTGGTAAAGATCATTCTAAGTACAGAAGCACTGTGAATGTGATTAATCTAACTCTTATCAAAGTGCCTCGTTGCCGTTGTCATCATCATTATCTTTAATACAGCAATTAGACATTAAAATGATCGTCACCTTTCTGTAAAAATCAACTATCTCAACCACTGACACAATTATGTACCCAAATAGTGCTACTGATTTAAAGGTAACTGGAGGATAATAAAGTCAGCTAATTATCGCCTTTTCCCCATTATCGTCATATCTTTGTTATAGCAATGTGACATTGAAATGGTCGTCACTTTCGGTAAAATCAATTAACTCAGCCGCTGATACAGTAATGTAATCAAATAGGTTTATTGATTTAAAGGTGACTAGGGGAGTATGAAACCAGTTTAATTATCACTGGGCACTTAATAACTTAACTTTTTTTTTTTGAAGTTTATCATGTTTCTTAATTAAATTTGCCTTTACTTGCTTTTGTATTTTGTCTTGGTCTAGTTTAAAGTAACGTAGTGATTAAAAGACAAGGATCTTGGTTATTCAAAGAAATTTCTTAACGATTTTAATGTTCGTATGAAACAGATGGGCAAACACTTAATTAGGACACTGAAGATTTACTGAAGAGGTAACTTACACGCATTTTCAGTTTTCAAGCTGTCGGCGAGATATGGCTGAGTTAATGCGGCAAAATATCAAGAGAGATCTTGACGAACGTGCGGATTTACGAGTAGGGTGCATCTGTCTCCTGCAGATTATCGCAGCAGTTGTTGCTGAGAGCGGGGCTGACTTCATGAGGACAAAACAAAAGGAGTGGAATGGGTGGCGACGTCTTGCTGTGCGCCCAAAGACCCAGACTCATCCATCTATTCCCACAGTGTTTATCAAGCATTTGCATATAGATTATTAAGTTCAGTGTACTCCTTGTTCTTAGAAATGTAGGGGTACTGGACGTACATTTCAGCTTCTGTTTATGGAAAGGGGTTTGTGTTGAATAAGTGAGATGAATGGCTTTTTGCAGTGGCATATTCCAGACGCCAGCCCATTTAGGCAAAATATTTGGGTATTTGCAAAAACGTGCTCCATTCACACCGGCCAGTGCCATTCACGTTCCTGCAACCAGACATTGGAAATAGAGTTTCAGAAAAATCTAGTTTTGAGAGTGCACTAGAGAATGTCAAAATATTCAGCACTGCCTTGTTGCGAATTGTACTTGGATCAGAACAGATTATGAGCATTTGCTTCATTCCTTCAATACCCCGTCTTTTTTACTGCCAAATTGCATAGAGCTGGGGTGAGTCTTGAATGTTTTCCTTCTGATTCCATGAAGGGAAGTAAAACATAGACGATTATACGTATGTTATATAAGACATAACGGAGAAATTGGGGGATTCATATAAGACAGAAGGCCCTTTCCATCGTTAAGTTAAGAAGTTAAGCATAAAACATGCCTGGACTTTCTTGTATTTCCGTAGTCATTCTTGTTTGTGTCTCTGTCCGAAAACGTGAGATAATGGATTTCTGTCTTAATTTAATGCATCCAACAGAAAGGAGGAGATCGTAGAAGTGCAATATGCGCGTACATACATTTCTTAGTTTCTTGTAGCCACGAGAATGATCAGGTTTATGAACAGAAATGGTTCTGTGAGTGCAACACTCTTGTTGTGTTTGCTCCAATCAATCCTCCCCCGCCCCCCCCCTCCCTTTTTTTTTGTCCTTCCGCTCTCCTCCCCCCTACCTACTTTTTTTTTTCTTTTACATTGAACTCCTCTCCTCGGCCACACAAGGAGGTGTAATTATCAGCAGGAACGCAATAGGCTCATCGATCTCCCTGTAAGCACAGATCATCAAAGCTAGAGAAAGCGTGCCAGTAACATTGAGTGGACAACATTTTATCCATCTCGGCTACAAATTTGCTCCTAATCGTCTTCCTCCCATCTTGTCAGGGAAAAGCTGTCATTAGAACATTGCACAACTTAGATGCAGACAGAGCGGATTGTGTTAGATGGATGGTTGCCACTGAATGGGCTGTACAAATCTTTCAACCATGTTGTCAGTGTGTTGTTTTTTTCTCTCTGTATTTCACAATCTAAGAATATCTGGCTCCCTTCTTTCAGCTATTACTCCTCTGCATTACCGTACAGTGTTCTTCTACTTGCTCTTCACACAGAGTAGGGTGATAATAATAAATGTGAAGAGATTCCCGAGTCCTTTACCCGATACTATCAACATTGCAAAGAATTGCAAAGAATGTCTGAAATATTGCCAATTTCTCATACTTCAAGATCTCTCACAGAACCAACTACTATCGTGCGGAATTTTGAAGACGTTGTTAAGGTGACGGTATGGTATGCATTGTCAATGGCCAGGTTGTGTTGTTCCTTTAAACTGAGAAAGGATACTTTACATTCTCTACTGTCAACGGCTTTCAAGTGAGACTGAATAATTTTTTTAGGCTAATTACCTTACATTAATGTAATTGCCAAAAGTAAGTTTCTTGGTTGTTTTTTTTTTGTTATCTTTCATAGTATTACAAACAATTTCAAGAATGTCAGTAAAAAAAAAAAAAAAAGCAAGATAGATTGAAAACGTAATGTCTTCTTGGCGGATGCCTTGGCCTGGTATCTGAATTATGCACTTTTCTATATGAGGTAGTTTAAGATCCCTAGTTTTTAACAGATGACTAAATGAAAGTTTTCAAAAAAGCGGAACGGGGAGGGAAGAAGTGTTCAGCTCCATTGGTTTTGACACTGTCTAGTATTTAATTATTTCGTCTGTCCTCCTGTTTGCTTCCCTTTCTTGTGTCACTTTCTCTCCTTGGCACCGCCATCCACGGGGCATTAGAGGCGCCTGACAAGAGTTAAAAGAAGACACTCGAGCATAACGCTTGAAATCGTCTCTCTGTCTGTCTGTTTGTCCCACTCCCTTCTCTCTCTCTCTCTCTCTCTCTCTCTCTCTCTCTCTCTCTCTCTCAAAAGCTCTTTCTTGAAAACGGAAAAAAAAAAATCACAGGAGTCTACTTTCAATTAACAGAAACAGGAGTTTAACATTCCGTCGCCACTGCACCTGACACGAACTTGGAATACAAATTCCTGTGTGCATATTTTGAGACGTAGATGCCCGGCTAATCTTTCTTTGCTTAGCTTCACTGAATCTGTCCTAAGCTGTTGACATGAGACAACTTCTTTCCTTTCTTCCGCATAGACATATCTCTTAACTTAAGGCTGAGTCTCACATTTTGTAAAAGGTTTGCAAATATCATATCATCAGGGGCTATTTTCGTATCTGTGGAACGACAGTTGTGGAGGTAGATGCCATCAGTAAGCTTTACTCTGATCAATATATCCGATCTTCTTGAGTGCGAGAAAAAGAGCTGTGAGATGCCTTCTGGATGTGGTACTGTTTCAATAGGTATTGGTTGAAATTTCCTTGACTGACAGTTCTCAAAGGTGGTGTTAAATGAGCCTTGCTTTAAAAGAGCTGTTTATATGGGACCACAATGTGCTTTCAATTAAAGCTCTGTAGGC
The DNA here is from genome assembly GCA_963931925.1 of Onchidella celtica. Lineage (NCBI taxonomy): Eukaryota > Metazoa > Mollusca > Gastropoda > Systellommatophora > Onchidiidae > Onchidella > Onchidella celtica. The sequence continues at coordinate 39,573,608 of OZ007567.1, forward strand.
ATGCCGGTTGTCTTGTACGTGTGAGTTTATTACATCATTATTGCGACGACTCGATCATTTGGAGAGCCCTTACGTCCAATGCCATCTATTAGTCATTTTGAAAGGCATTTAGCTTTTACTGAGGATTTCAATTATTTAATTACTTCGTTAAAGAGTAATGAGATATTTAAGTAATAAGGGTGTGTATGGGTATCAGGGGTGGGGCCGGCGACATGATCCATTGTGTGGAGTGGAATTTGGAAGTACGGCTATGGCTGGAGAACAGGTGAAATAATGAAAAGTTCTCTCCAAACGCTAAAGAAATCCAGTTATTTGAATAGCAGAGATCAATGACCTTGTCATGCGACATTAGTCCAAATTGGTGTCGTTCTGCTTGCATTGCGAAATGCACTTGGCGTTGCCATGGTGTTTATTATTAATCATTATTTTCATCAAGAAGATGAAGATGTTATGATTGCGCATATTAATGTATTTCTGCAATCGAAAAATCTATTTGTCAAATGAATGGCTTTCAAAGTAATCACCGATAGTTATCGACAACATCTGTTTCTCACCTATCATTTACATATTAGTTAGTATTTGCTGTGAACAATTTCCAGTGGTGGAAGTTAACATAGATACAGAAAATCATGTCCTATTAGATATCATCATTTTGGAGAGAAGTCTTTAAAAGAGTTTGCCTTCCGTGTCGTCCTACTGCATCGATGCAGAAGCCATATTAATAACAGAACTGGCGAACTGATAATTGTAACCTGGCCAAGAAAGATTCGATCTGTCACGATTACCTGAATTTTGTGCACCTACTATCATGTCCCTGTCAAAGGTGACAATGAAGTTGCTCGGGTTCTCCCGGCGGCCACATGGCAAATGGACGCAATGGTATAAAGATCTGAGAAACGGTTGAAGAAACCAATATCCATGCGCTTTTGACATCTCTATGGCTACAGTTCACGAAAGGACATGAAAGCCCTTGATAACCACTTGCACCCTTGCCTTGGCGCGCGGATATCCCGACCAGCTCCATTTTCAAACATAGTTTTACTCCTTTGTGGGTTTGAATTAGGTTTTCAGTGACAACTCTCTAGCGCTGATTGATGGCACAAAAAAAAACAACAAAAAACCAACAGTTTCTTTTCAATCTCTGATTCATGAAAATAGAATAACCATCTGACCAGAATAACCTTTATATTAGGGATTAGAATGGCCACCAAGCCAAAATAATTTTTAACCATACTTTATGTTTCTATGGGCATTTAAAAATCATATGAGAATGAGTATTTCTGAAGGACACTTTAACAAACACTTATTCTTGGTGTCAACTTTTAGCAGTCAGTCATCCTAAGGATCTCACGTTGTTGTTTTTTTTTGGGGGGGGGGGCGGGGGAGGGGGGGATCATTTTGTTCACTGCAGATGTGCAATCAATGTTGGCAAAGGCGCACACAGATTTTCATCAATCTAATTTGATAAGATGGGGGTAGATGTGGTAAGATTGCTATTCTTGAAATACCCGGCACCAGTCCACGTCAATACCTCATCAATATGGCGGTTGTGGACTTCTATATTCTACATGCTCACGTTTCTGCAGATTGCGCAATCGAAATGCAATTTGGTCTTTGTAATTGATGAAAATCTGATCGATCCAGAGCATTTAGAAAATTCATTCACTTTGATTGATTAAAAATTAATTCTCTCGGAGCTTTTACCATCATCAGTTTATATTACGATGAACTTGGCAGAAAGGGGGAAAATATCGATGGAAAAAAAATTGTCAATGCTTCACCTGCTGGAACGACAAAGTAATGAGGATTGGAATTTCTGGTGCTTCGGGGTGTCTTTGATGTTGTCATATGAAAAAACATATAAACAGTGTGCGCTTTCTCATAATTATTATCTTGAATGCATTGCTTTGCTATGCTGATAAAACTAATGTTACGGCATAAAATATTTCCGTAATCATTTTGAACATTATTATTATTCTTTTCTAAACAGTTTTCTTTCCTTAGCAAATGTAAGAATTCTTGCCCAGAGGTTTAATAATGCCTAGCACAGTGCCATTGTTGAAATAGTTTACAACTACTGCGGAAGTATTTAATAAATCTCCGTACGGCGAATCAGTTTGTACATGTTACCATTTTAAGCCTGGACTTCATTTCTCTGATTGTTCTGGAAAGTTCCAGTGGTAATTGCTGTAGAGAAACTGGATATATTACATCATTGATTCTGGACTTATTTTACCAGTATAGTAATGACGGCCTGGTTAATGCTATTACTTTATATTCAATTTCCACTGTTTATACTGAGGCACTGAAAGCAGGGAAGAATGGCATTAAGCCTGGCACGTACTGGACGAGTGTTTTGTTTGGTCTTTTTTTAAAAACCATTGTAAGGTTATAAAACACCAGGATCGGAGGTCTCAAAATGTTTGCGGAAAAAACAGGAACACGACTTGTGTTACCGGCTGAGAAAGTCATACCACCCACATAGGATTCATGTGACAGATACAAAGTGTGGTGTTTCAGTTTACAGCAGTTTTCCAGGAAAAACCCTTGATGGAGGGCGTAGTTAACATCACTCTTGACTGTGTCGCATTCTAAGAATCAGTGCCGGAGTTTTGCAGTTGTCACTCGACAATATGATAATACTATCGTCCATTCTTTGGCATATATGAAACCAATACAGTCATTCCACCGGACGTAAACGAAATTGGTAAAAATCTAGATTATGTAGCATTGAAAATAGGTAATATGCTTTTAAAGGAAAAGTATTTAGCAAAGATTCCACGGGAGTTTAGTTGTTATCGTTGTTGTTGGTTTTCCCGCGAACTGGACAAAGTAAAGATGGAAAAAAAAAATAAAAACAATTTTTAAAAATCCACATTATTATAATTTAGATGTTTTTGGAACGCAAGAATACTGCAGGATCATCTACATCTTTGATCCTATCAGAGGCGACATTATTCAGTGTTCCACTTCAAGCGCATTATATGGGTTAACTGGAAAATAGCTGCATTTAATGATTATTTGATATTATGGGCTGTAAACGATTTTTTTTCTTATCACTGGCTATTGTTACATAGTTAGAAACTGATGTTGTTGTTTGAAAAGCTATGTCACTTCACAACGTGGTGAGATAACGAAATAACCGTGAAAGACACAAAGTGGCCGACGCGCCATTAAACCCAAACTCAAACTCAAAACTCACAACGTGTGTAAGTGTAAATGTGTTCTGTATGGACCTGCATTAGTCCATATTGGCTGTAAAATAAACTTTGTCTCTTCATCTCGACTGTTGTAAGAACTCAAAACCATGATGATTGTCACACTGCGCATTATATTCAGAACTTTGGCCATGGTTTCCCAGCGCGTAGAGCCGAGAGCCAGGTTATGGAAATTGGCTGATTTCTCATCAGTTTCCTAATCACATAGTGGCAATCTCAAAATCCAATCACAACCGAAATTAATTTTCCGCCGGCACTGGCTGTTTATAAGGTTCAATATTTTAATATTTCTTTAGGGTACGATGAAAAAATGTTATCAAAATCTCAGACATTGTGAATTGCACTATTTATACTCAGCGTCAGAAACTACACAATGTCATGTTGATCTACATTATAGGGCCACAGACTGTCACTCTGTTTCTTAGAGACGAAAACAACGCTGCCGAAATCCCTATTGTAAAATCAGTCATTCTCGTAGAACAGGTCACTACAATATACATTACACAAGTAGCTGTTTCAAATTACAATTCCTCAATCGCCTGAGCTAAGATATAAAGAGTTACAAGTGTCCATAAATATCAAAGGAAATTAAAAATGAAGTTTGTTGCTTCTCTCTCTCTCTCTCTCTCTCTCTCTCTCTCTCTCTCTCTCTCTCTCTCTCTGTCTCTCTCTCCCTCTCTGTCTCTCTCTCTGTCTCTCTCTCTCTCTCTCTCTCTCTCTCTCTCTCTTTCTGTCCCTCATATATTCAAACAGGCTTGCCTTAGGGCGTATCTGACTTTGAGCGAGTAAAAGTTAGATATATTTATATTTATAAAGATATAAATTTATATATAATATTTATATTTACAAACCATTTATATCTGGAGGCTAAATTGCAATGGAAACATATTCACACATTGCGTACAAAAATTTACAAAGAAATTTTGAAAATATTCATTATGTTTATAGTGGGCGAAAGATTACGAATTAATCCAATATTTGCACTCCTTTCTTTCCCTTTCAATGTTAGTTTACTGTTCATAATCGCTCTAAAAGACGTGTTTTAGACCAGTGACAAAAGCCAGCAGTTCTAATCCAACCACTGAAGAACTATGCCCAGCTTCAAGAGGGAAAATGACAAACTTCAGCTACAAGTGAATTATAGCTCTCGAAAACTTGTCGCCGCTGGGTATAACTTGATTGGCTTCACATTTCTTTGACATTCGATCATTTTCAGTAAATTTCTGTCGTCTGCACTGGATTGGAAGTTTTGATGAATTGGATTGTGGGGGTGAGGGGATGAGTGGGTGTGCGAAGGGGGGGGGGTGTTTGAAAAGAAAAGAAATCCTGATGGTGACAAGCCATGTTTCTCGGTCTTGAAATGCTGATGCGGTTTCCAAAGTTCATATTGTATTTTGTCAGCACCCGAATACTCACGACTCTTTTTCCAGACGCATCACAGCTTACATTCCATGCGAAACATTTCCCCATGAACTTCTTGTGCTCAGTGTTACCATAAACATACAGCAGTTTAGTAAAATCAATTTTTATATGACAGTCTAATAAATTGTTCACATGCTTAATTCTATTGCGATACGTTTCCGTTTGTCAAATGGCCGGCTCTATTCAGGCCGCTACCTAGAGGCCCGAATAGACAAAACACCCCACCGTTACTCTATTCAGGCCGCTAGGTGCCTCTAGGTAGCGGCCTGAATAGACACTCCCTTGTTAGAATCAGCTTCTATCACATGCCAGTAATAAAGAACAGGAAGATGTCGGCTCCTTCATTGTGCGTTTTCACTCTGTCTCACGTCATGCAGACTTCGGTCCGGAAACTGCTGAGAATAACGTGGAGTTCGGAGACAGCGGAAGCTGACGTAAACCATTAGTTGGTACGATAAGATGGCGGTCGCTGGCACTGGCAGTCATAAATATCTAATGAAGATGTATAGATCTATTTATATCTTGGGCTGTGAGTGTGTGACTGTGTGTGTCCTTTGTACTTCAGACAACTCTGTTCCTGTGTGTGTCTCTCATCTACCTATCTGTCTGTCTGTCTGTCTGTCTCTCTGTCTGTATTATCCATCTGAATGCTGTTATCTATCTATCTATCTATCTATCTATCTATCTATCTATCTATCTATCTATCTATCTATCTATCTATCTATCTATCTGTTTGTCTGTCTGTCTGTCTGCCTGTCTCTCTGTCTGTATTATCCATCTGAATGCTGTTATCTGTCTATTTATTTATCTATCTATCTATCTATCTATCTATCTATCTATCTATCTATCTATCTATCTATCTATCTATCTGTCTGTCTGTCTGTCTGTTTGTCTGTCTGTATTATCCATCTGAATACTGTTATCTATCTATCTATCTATCTGTCCGACGGTCCATCCGTCCGTCTGTCTGTCTGTCTGTCTGTCTGTCTGCCTTTTATCTATCCTGTTTTAAAAATCATACCTATGCTAGAAAAAGTCAGGGTTCGAACATACTAGAATTACCGAACTCAGCAGCCCGGGTGGGCCTTTGTTGCAAAAAAAAAAAATGAAAAAAAAAAAGAAAAGAAATGAGAGATAGAAAAAACAAGAAAGATATCAAACCAGGACAAATTGGGTTATTCGGCTTGTTTTCTTTGAAAATTTGCACGTGACAAATATTTCGTTGTCCATGATTTCAACATGTTACGATGATCATTGTGAAATAATTTACAACCACTAAAGGGAAGGAGTGCGTAGGGTGGTGGTTAGAAGTGATAGGGGGAGCGGCGGCCCCATTCAGTAAGGGATAGAATGAAGCCAGTCGCCTCTTCACTTTGGGGGAAAGGATTTGGATTGTCTTGATTGCACGGTTTCGTTGAGTCCGTTAGCACTGATCGCTTCCGGCAATAGTCACCATGGTAACAGACATCAAATGTACTCTCCTCATCGAGTGCTTTTTGCTGGATATCCTATACCACTTCGTCTTCTTTTGTAGTGGGGAAACAACCTGCCACTTGAACTCGACAGCTGCGAACTAGAAATAACTGTTCACAACACAAAGCTCGGATAACAACGCTGAATGTTAGCTTTTGTTTGTATGTGTAATTTTTATCGGTTGGTATGAAAAAAAAAAAAAAGATAAAAGCAAAAGTCTAATTATGGTGAGATTTCCGCTGGCAACTATGTGTTATCATTTTGATTGCAACAGGATATAATACGACTTCTTACTTTCTCTCACCCAGGAATCTCATGGTTCGCTTTAGAATCGTGCCCTAATCTAGTCCTTTCTGGGCAGTGAGAAGATAACTGACTAAGATCTCAGAGGGAAAAAAAATCGTTTCGAAATAAAAACTCGGATAATTCATCAGCGGTGGTTAAGATACTCCTACAACTTAATGTTGAAATAATTCAGAGTGTGATTATCTTCGTGGAATTTATCAACCATATTATTATGGTTAAAAACTACGTATTGAGATGAAAATAAGAGAGACTGGAATCGAATCTGGAAGATACAGAAATTTCTCTTTTATTTTCAAATATTGTATACACGGGTATGGCACGGATATGTATTTTGTGCGTCTCTGATAAGTAGGCCTATATAATCGAGCTGGTTATTTCCCGTGTCTCATTTTGCCAGTGTCTCGGAAAATGTGTTATATATTTCATATTATCATCACTTCAGAGGAAGCTGCGACATTTCGCTTACGATTTAGAAAAATCCTTATTTTGTTTCATTTCTTTCCTATATTTTTCTTGAAATCTTCGTTAATTTTCTTTCGATCTCAATCGATTGTCAGGATAATGAATAATTGTGTGTTTTATGCGATGGGTGTAGCGTCAAGAACTGTCAAAGAGGCCAATAAACTGAAAATTCCAACGGATGAAAGTGGAGTATACAGGGAAGGTAAATCAAATGAATAAACGGACTTTTTAGATCGCAAAGAACCAATTTTATTTTAATTTCGTTCAGGAGGGGAAATCCGTCCTATGCTATGAAGACATTTTTCCATGGAAATAAAAACATCCAAAACTGAGAGTACTACAGCAAGTGCTTTGGTCCTACCCCTTTCTTCTCTGAAAATCAGTTTCTACATCCTTCGTCCACCTGCGCGTTCCCTGAATAAAACCACATGCCTGTTCTTGTACGAGTCAGTATAAAGTAAAGATAATGGGATCTTATCACTACAGTTTTTTTTACTTATCAAAGTAATTCGTCTGCCCACCACAAATCCAAACGTTTTGAAGCTTTTAATGTCCAGAATGAGGGAATAAGTGATTGTCTGAACCGTAGGTAAAAGTGCAGACAGTCTATTATTCCACAAAGAGTACATGACAAACATTTTCAGGGCAACACAATAACAACGGCGGATGCCATTTGCTGATCTCGATCAACTATTTTGTGCGATCCCTTTTCTATAGTGTCAATAAATAATAAATGAAGACCAGGCTTTTACAAGGAGTGGACCATTAACAGGGACATTTGCCGAACTTGTAAACAAAGGAAATCCATGTTAATGGCCAAAGCTCCTGATTAATGGTGCAACTCGTGGGTGACCTGAACTTCAGATAGGGCTCTGTGTGACAAAATGACATACTTTGAAAGATCGTTTTGACCATGCATGTCCAAAAAAAACAAACCCAATAACATTCACGCTTTTTTCTGTTAGCTACTTTAGTTCCCTGCGATGCAGAAAGCCCGTAACATACATAATAGTTATAATGGAATAGCACTAATGAGATGGTACACATAAGATAATAGTCCCAAACTGTTGAAACAAAGAACTCCAGTGAGATACACTTCAATGGTTATGGGTAAAGGTTTAGACAGTTCTAATGCTGGGAGCTCTTAGACACTGGGTATCTGTAACACTGACACTTTTTCCCATTAATGGCACTAGATCTAGATGTTTTGTAATGAAGTAGTTCCGCCTGCCACCTACTCATCAGACCCGGTGACCTAGAGAACTAGTCACACTGCTTTTTTTTTATTTCCTTCTTTCACTTTTTAAACAAAGACTGTGCTCTTTGTCTTGCGTAATCTTTGTGGCTGAGTTATCAGCTGCTCCATTTAATTTTCGGATTTGAAATAGAGACGTTTTCATATCCTAATGAGAGCAATTAAATTGTCTTTATGTGAGCAGTAAGGGTGGACTGTAATTTACAGCTGCCTTGTATGGCTCATAGTGATATGGCAGACAGCAAAATAAATGTTACTTTTAAATATCGACCATAAAATATTGAAGTAAGAAGACGAAAAGTGTGCTTTGAAGCTGCAACATTATGAAAATTTGAGACACTACTGAAGGGGCCAATATTCCTGGCGCGTCTGAAAACTGTTCACATTAGGAAAACTATTCACATAGGGACGTCACTGGCGTTTCTACGGAAGAAGATAACTGGAGAAACGATATCAAAGAGTGAGAGTAGGTCAAGGTGTCTGAGATATTTTATATAATACTATTAATCAATTACCTGCACTGATAAGGTCTTAGCGTTTGCTGTTTTTAGCTATGGAAACCAGAAAGTCACCTTTTGCACGAAACAGTGCCAGTAATATCTTTTCTCATGTAGTTGTTTTGTTTTTTTAAATCTATTTCAGTTATTCTGAGCCAGACAGAGTGCAGAATTTGGCAGAGGTAACAGAATTCAGCTGGTAAAGAATTGTCTGGAGCCTGGCCAACGCGATTGGCATTCAAGCCCTTTCACCTAATGAATTGCCAGCTTCTGTGAACAACATCGTCGGCCGAGTGGATTAATGGATTATATCCATCGTAGGAGCTGGGACATGTCATTTGTGAATCAACCGAGATCAACCCTATCATCTGATGACCCAAACGTGGAGTAGCTTTGGTGTGTACATGTATCAACTGGTTTTTTTTTAACTGCACACTGTATTGGTATAAATGGCGTGTTTTGAGTGCATAAGTATAGATTATTTTACAACTCTAAGCGTGCCTATATAGCAGTTTGACAGGCATCCTTTCTTGTCACCCAAACCACTTTATCTCCTGTAGGAGTATAAAGGGTTTCAGACTTTTCCAAACAGCAAAACTTTTTCATTTAGTACAACCAAAAGATTTGCTATAGACTTTCTTGTGAGACCATTCAGACCTGGCACCATGGGCACTCTCACGGAAGAATCTGTCGGCCAGTATTTACGTGAAAACCCAAACTTTTTGGCCTGCTGGTTTGTGGACCACGCCGATGATGACACCCTGAAGACTTTAGCTCGGAAGCTGAAGCAGGACGCCATCACTTTACAGAACAGCAAATCTCCTACACCTCACGATCGAAATCTTCTCACAGTAGAAGAACGATCAGATTCCCTGGGAGCAGTTTCAGATGAGTCCATCGACGCCAGCGAAGAGAAAAAAATTCAGAAATATGCTACGTTTTCCAAAGTGGGGCGAAACTCCATCACCAGCATGATATTCAGAAAGTATCTCGATGGAGACCGGACGCGCCGTGCCAGCGTGAAGAAGGATCTTGACGATCTGAGGAGGATGTCAGAGGAGGAGCTGTTCATGGAGCTGATCAGAGACATTGCCAGTGAGCTGGACGTCAACGTTTTATGCCATAAAATTCTACAGGTAAGTGAGAAAAATGGTCCATTGATTCTGCAGTGAATAGAGGGTACAGATTTGTGGCATTGCCTTATTTGCTATACACAAATTCGCCTTTGACCGTCGGGCAGTATGTTTACTATTCAAAGGCTGCCTAACCGTTCACGTGGAAAAAAAGGGAGGATGTGATACCTAGTACGGAGAGGGCATTTTGTTACGTGGATGGTCACCAGAGGGTCAGTGGGCCCTGTCACAAATCCCAGACTGGGAGATGTAATAATTATGACAGGACAACAATCACGAACGAACAAGTATAACACTTAACAGAACAACCAAACAGACTCACACATTTATTATACATAAAAATAAGATATACGTGCATTACGTTATTCAATTCAACTACCATCCAATGGTCAGCATTCCCGACATTCATTCCTCTACGGGTCCACAACCCGATAATACTTTCTAAAATATGCTCTGGCCTCAGCCTCACATCTATATATATATTACTTGCTGGCCTCTCTTATTGGCTCCTGCTCAACCTAATCTCCGTATCTCAATCTCCCCTCGAGGTCTTAATAGCACATTAATATTTCAATAGCACATTATATTCTCAATGGCACATTAACATCTTAATAGCACATTAACCTCTTAATAACACATCCCTGTCTGTGGCCAGACTGCCACGACTCATGTGCTCCCGCTGTCCTGCGCGACAGCCTCACTCAGGCAGGCCTGTGGGTAGCCTTCGGCCCAACCCCGGCACAAGTCCGCTCACCGCGGGTGGCTTCTCTGCCCGACCCCGGCACCTATAAGAATAACATTACATTCTATAACACCATACAATTACTATCCACTTCACCACTCATTACGAACCATCAAGCGTACACACAATAGTCCACATTTCACTCACCACACCTCTTACGGTAACACACCTCCACCGTACCACACAGCACTCAGACTCGCTACGAATCCATGATCCGAACTTACATCTATCGCTCATTGCGCACCTCTCTATACACAGTAATCAATGACTTTCACATTCCTCACATATAACTTATTTACATCATGGTCATAGGAGAATATAGTACATCAATCATCATCGTTATCAATCATAGTTCAACCTACCAGTCATCACTGGAAAACACACAACAATCTCCCGACTGCTTTCCCACGTCTGTCCCCTTGGACCTCTTAACTTGCAGTGACTTTTCACTACACAAGATTTACCTCATCGCCTTCACTTTACTCACGTCTTGCACGCTTCCACGTTAACTAACAGAAGTCAATATAGGTGAGCAGCCTCACTATCCCGTGAGTCAATCCTACACTTCCATGCCCCCGTAATCCTTGAATCTCGCTCACTCCACTCGTGACAGGCCCATCTATTTCACCGTTTGTTCGTTTGTACAACCTGTTAGGGTAAACCTCTTGACCAACTTCTATGCACAACATAATTTCATTGTACTCTTTTTAAATATTTTAGGATTTTTATCGCCTTTATACTTTCCGAGATGTGACAATTTCACTGTCATTTATCATGTACGTAGGGTAGCTGTGAATTGTACGTATGGCAGGGGAAGATCAACAACAACGACAAACATTAGTTGTTTCTTGATCATTCAGATGCGACAGTCACGCAGACGAGAAAATACATATGAAATCAAAGTGGTTGGTAAGGGGTTTTATAGGTGTGTGTGTGTGTGTGTGTGTGTGTGTGTGCATGCGTGCATGGGTCCTTGTGTGTGTGTGTGCAGGTGTGTCTGTGTGTGTTGGTAGGTGAGATGGGTGGGAGATCGCTTAACCAGATGTAAATGCTGGTACACCGTTGTGCGCATGTGTACGTCAGAATTCTTATAATACCAATGATCAAGGGGATCGATCTCTAGTATGTCATGTGGTGTTGCAAACAGTGCTTCAGTACAAAACTATACTATTTTTTTTTTCTTGTTGCAGTTATAAATGCTGCTATCATATTTTCCAACTTGTCGCCATCGACAACGTGTCTGTTGTTGGTTATGCATTGCGCAACCGTGGTTGTATTGATTTGTTTGTAATGTATGTGTCCTGGCATTCTAGGTCAGGATGACTTTAGAATTAGTGGTTGTGTGCACAGCATGAGGTTGAAAATGAGAAAGAGGGGGGGGGGGGTTGAAACAGAAGCTGATAGAACAAAAAAAATAAATTAAATAGTAATAAAGAGTCGAAAATAAACAGAGAGTGGTAGAAAGTTGAAGGAGTGAAGGAGGATGAATGAGAAGGAGAAAGCATGAAGAAGAACATCAAAATGAGAGTGAATGCTTAGACAAAGAAACAAAGCAAACAACAACAGCAGAAAATTAAGTGGGCGAGTCGATCAGTTTCACGGATGTCTGTTATTGCCGTTGTGTGAGAAGAAAACGATAGAATCACAATTTGGCAAGCGATGTTTGATATCCATCTCCTCTCCTCGTACCATATGTCTAGTTCAGCCATAATGCAGTTTTTGTTGGGAAATTGTAGAAGCCTGCTGACTCCCGTATACGTGTTGTGATGACAGTAAAAGTATGGGACTGTCAGTTACGAATTTGGGTAGAGAAAACGTAAGGTATCCCTAGCTTACCCATAAAGTTTTCAACTGTGAAAAATCGGTGTATATACATTTCATCGCTTCAACACCCCCCCCCCCCCCAAACAGTTTAGACTATTGCTACAAAATACGTCATTTACCTACGTCACCAAAGTTGTGACGTCGGCCGTTATGCATGCAATGTTCCGCGGTTAAAAATTCGCAGAAGAGCAAGTTATGTGGTGCTGTGTAAGTGAAACAAATTTAATGTACCTTTTTATTTCAAAATTATTTCTTTTTTGACACACACATTGATGGGTACATCGCATACAATGACCTACAGAGTTACTTTGATGTAATGTTGCCGATAATGCTTAACATAGGAAGAAAATCTAGGAAGACGTTGTTATAAATTCATAACATTATTAAAGACGATCTTTTAAGTTATCAAACAAATGAGAAGAGCAATCTTTGTGAACAAAGCGAAACGAACTGATGGAGATGATCAGATTTTCCTCGTGGACTGGTGGCTATATAGGTGTGAAAAAATTAATTACTGTTAAGGAAACCAGTTAGTATTCACGGCGTTTCTCACAACTGCTCGTACAAGGAAAGTTGACGTCACACGACAAGACCGGCGGAGATTCCGAGCAACTTGTTGTATGACGAAACCTGAAAGCCAATGTAGGCTAAATACACGATAGTTGATTTTCACGCTGCATGCTGTACCCTGGAGATAGGTCTTTGCAGCATGTGTTATGTTTCATAAAGGTATTGTATCATTAAACTGCATTGTTGTAACACTGCTGGCCTTGTATGCCATATCTCAGCCAACAGCTTGCATTCATATCGCACAGTTGTGCCAGTGTCTGTCACCTCCATGAATATGAATACATCATTAAACTTACGGCATTCCTCATTTTGTATTTATTCGTTTAGCAAACATTGTTACATAAATCATAATGCATTCATTCTCTACAACTCATTTAAAACCGTATCCTCTGCACGCGATGAGGAAAGCAGACTGAGTATATCAGATTAGATTTTATCATAGGTATGAAATTAATATGAGTGACACATGAGAACACTCTATGAGATTTATATAGGCCTACAACAAGAGTTTTGCCTTTGATTTTACTTTGTTTTCTTTCGTAACCAGAACCGTTTTTTTTCTTCTGTTGTTGTTGTTATTGTTATAGTTTTTTGTACAGTTATAAAGCAATAGTTTACATTTTTATTGACTGTTCTCTTGGGGTAAGGCTGTTGTGTATTGTACAACCATGATATTAATATGGTTACTGTGGCTGCAGTGGCGTAGCGTGGGTTACTAGAGCCCGGTACAAGGCAAGTATATGCGGCCCCTGACCCATGGACCATTAGCACATGACAGACTTTTTATTTGCCCCCCCCCACCCCCATATTGAAAAACTGTGTAGGAAATAATACTTTAACACTGAAGATTTTCGGTGGGGGGGGGGCGCACTATGTTTTACTTATTATTTCTAATTTATTATTTTTTTCTTTTGAAATTTTGCGCCCCTAAGAATTTGGCACCCGGGACAACCGCTCCTGTGGCACTTCCCCCTCCCCTCCCCTCCCCCAAGCTACGCCACTGTGTAGCTGGGATCACCCTTAAAAAAACATACGTTGCAATTTTGATATGTAGATAGCTCCTAACATTGTTGACGAGCCCATGCATCACCAAAATACTGACGACAAGAAGGAAACACCCGCTGTAGGGACTGCTGATGAATGGGTACTCAAACAAGATCGATACACATCCTTGTCTATGAGAGGAATAAGGGGAGGAAACCGGTTGTAGGTTGACATACACAGGCACTGTGCTTCGTATCTTGAACAATGTTAGAGCGAAACATTTCCAGAAACCGCGATGGTTTGCGGTAACATTAAGATCCGTATCTACCATGGGCAAGTAACCCATATGCAGCTGTTGACGTGGCGACAGTGACTGTTACTGGAACAGGAAAATTGCATCCATTGAGTCAAACCCTAGCCGTAATTATATGTCATCAGCGTAATGGACGAGCTCCGTGTGCCCTGAACAGCCCTTTGTGGCAAGAAAATTTCCTGACAAAACACCCCCTCCCCAATTTCTTTCCAAAGTTGTTTTTTTGTTGTTGTTGTTGTTGCTTGCTTGCTTTCATTTGACACCAGGGAAGATTCAGAGCACCAGGAAATTGATAACGTCTTCCACCTATCGATATTTGCCTGGAACTTTTGAAAAATATTGCATCCTGGTTAGGATAAAAATCTTTATTCTTTAAAAAAAAAGGGGGGGGGGAGGGGTCGGTAGCCGATGGGTATTTTATTTCTTATTCTCTGGCGCCTCTTCCATATTCGATTGTGGGTTTTAATATGCAGATCATATTGCATGTGCAGAAAAGGAGTTCTATAATTATTACATTGTCCCTTCAAATATTATATGAATGAACAGCATTGTCTTCTATAAACTATGGGTTTCAATTTTTATTTTAGGTCAGAGATGTTTTGGGCTGTGTATCCAAAATATTTTATATGACTAATACGTGACTGACATCCAAAAAAAGTTACTGCGGTCATTTCGTCAACGAAATGGTCATTGTGGCAGGGGAACCAAACATAATTCTAACTCCAACCATAACATTTACAGCCTCCTAAAGAAATCCACTCTGTAGCAAATCTGTTTGACCACAGTGGTCCAAATAGTCACTCCGATATCTTTATGCTTGGGAAGAGCTCTAAATTTCAGTTTTCTCTCGTTGTTATATCACAAATGTTAGGCTGGATTAGGAGAAGGGATTGACTCAGGTGTGCGAACAGGGAAAATAAATCATTATCTGTATGAAAAATCTCAAAGAGCTTGCAAATATGGAAAAATTTTGTCGTAAAACTAACGAATACGAACAGTACGGAAACAGTGCAGTGCCGGATTGTGGTGTAAGATCATTATGGCTGTGTTGTGTTTGATCAGGGGAAGGTAATTACAAATATGATGAAAGGATGGAAGAAGGAGCTTAAAAAATCATAGAACTACTGTTTTGATACATCGGTAAGCGTGGACAGAAATTTAAGTCCTATCTATGGCATTTTCTGTACCTGAATCAGCGACATAACAAACAAGTACTCTTATACTGAAATCTGCTTTATTTGTCTCATTTCATGCCACCTCACCCTGGGGATCTATGCAGTAATTAAATCTTGCGGCCAATCACCTGTAGCCACAAGAAAGCAGATTAAAAGAAAACAAAAAGTCCGATATTATGACAGTTCAAATCACAATTTCCCTGTCACACCGTCATCGTACAATTGTGACCTAAGGCAAAAATTTAATTCTCTCTTCCTCCTAAATTTCTTCTTATTGAGAGAGGATTCATACATTCTCAATTCCTATGTGTAACCTATTTCATGATGATTGATAACTTGAAACTCGCCTTCAGTAAGAGTTGTAAAAATGATTTAAAAAAAAAAAAAAAAATTTCATTTTGTCGAGTCCGTGATGTTTCACATTCCCTGTAATAACAAAATTGCCATTCGATTCAAGTTTTCAATTCACGTTTTCAGCTTGCCACCTCAAGCCTGTAAAATTGGCTGGTTTAAGATAATGCTCGCTTTGCCTCACATCTGGATCAAGTGCGGGGTAATCTATAGAATCTATTTTCTTTCTAAAGAACTGTACATTGATAAAATGTATACGTCCTCCACTGTCATAATTTGTCTTTGACGTCCAATAAATTCAACGTCCCCATTTACTCAGAAATTCGAACTTTGAGGACCAGCATTATGTATGTCAGCTAAACTCGATTGGATGCGTTGCCAATATAGAATAAGGCCATGTTTGCTATTTGGATACTAAACGTGCACATCAGAGGCCGACAGAATTTACCATTGTTTTGCCAATGCAGCTTAGCCTCTAAACCGTCCAGTCGCCTTCAGACAGGGCAATCATTTTTCAAGTTGCGACGCGAGTGTCAGGAAATTCATTATGCTCAATTATCATTGCCAGGGCTTTTCCTATGGGTGGTGCAGGAGGAGATGTATGTACATATCAATTTATATGTAAATTTATAGACACGGGTTACCAGATAAGGTGAGTAAAACATGTCATGTTCTGTCTTCAAGAGAATGTGATCGTCAAAGCAAATTCAGCTAGGAGAATAATCAATGCCAACCCACACTCGTGTATCAGTCTGGCGCTGTTACGAAAAGAATAGCATTGCCATGTTGTTGTTTTATTTTTATTTATTTTTTTATCTCCCAGCCATTTAGTGTCAGTTTACGACAGAAATTGCAATTTCAAAGTTGGAAAACGTGGGCGAGGCAATTTCTTTGCTGGCATGGCTGTAAAATAAATATGTCTCTTCAATCTTGTTGCTGTCCCACGGCGTCATTGTCAGGTGTAATCTGATTTACGCCTTTCGACTCCTAGCAGGATTTTACTTTCAGACATAAAAGTGAACTTCGCCTAGAAAACAGCTACGTTCTGATTTCAAAGATACCCAGGTACTTTTATGGTAATCCGAGCTTCGTCTGTAAAGTTTGGCAGATCTCAACAAATCAGTTCTTTAGCATTGACATTGTAATTCAGATGAGTATTTCAAAAGTGCGAGAGCATTATACACCGTACTTTAGACATTTAAGCACAAAATCTTTGACTGTAACTTTCATGAGTTCTGACTGCAAGGAATTTTGCGGTATAGTTTGGCCACGGATTTCCTGTTCTGACTCTACCGAAACCCATTGATCTGGTACAGTCACCTTTCAGCGCCCACACTGTAATTTGATTTTCCACTAATGGGCACTCACTCTGGGGAAGTAGGGGGCGTCTACATCAAACATTGTAGCTGAGTATTCATTTTGATATAATATACGTACTTTGACTTAGCTTTGAAGACATTCAGACTGTAGAGAACGGAGTACCCATATCAAATTTATACAGTCGCACCGGTTCCTCTGTGCGTGGGCAGGCTTATTTGGAAACAATTGTCGTGTTTGTTATATATTTTTACTATAAAAATATTTTTCTTCCCGTTTTTCTCCCATCAGTAATTGCTCTTGTGGATGGGGGAGGGGGGAGGGGTCGTAAAGAAACGGAGGGAGCATTACATAGAGCAGTTGACCTTAATGTGTTCCTTGAAAAAGGTTCTGTCGCCTACAGACAGTTTCTCATTTCATAATTATCATGCCGTGAATTAAACTTAGTTGAGTATGAACGGAATTTCTTGAAGTTCCAGATAATTTCTTTTTTGTCTCTCTTATTGAAAATGGTGTTTACATTAACCTGGATTTAGATATTTATGGATATTGTGGACACTTGTTTGTTTTGTTTATTTGTTTGTCTCATAGCTGCCCATTTGTTTGTTTCATTTACTTTAAATCATGGCGTCTCTAGCAAATTGCGAGGCACCCTTACTGCACAAACGTTACCAAGTTATTTTATTGCTCACGAATCCTATGGGTTATTCATCGCACTACAAGTAAATTAATCGTCGGGTGGCTTTAGAATATGAAGTCGTTCTTAAGTGGTACATTTAAACAGCATAGTTTGGGGGGTAGGGGGCAGGGGAGAAAAGGAAAGGGGCGCCGTGTTGAATCATTTCAGCCACTGCAAGAGAAGCCCACTTATTACCCCCTTTCAGATAACAGTGCTAATGGGATCGTTATATTTAACCACCCACCCCCCACCCCACCCTACCCCACCCAAACGCATAGTGTATAAAACTGATAATACCCCTCCTCCTTTTTCCCCTTTCGCCAACCCTTTGATGTGTCACTTTACCGCTCAGTTCCATTGATACCCATTATACCATGCACGTACCAGTTAATGAGTATTTGTTAGATTGCATGTGTATGTGTTGTTGCGGGCGCGCGCGTGTATGTGTGTGTGTGTGTGTGTGAAAAACATCATTCTATATTATACTGTTCCAGAATGATAGCAATAGTTTATTTGTTTATGCAATTTTCTAATCCTAGATATTTATCCCAAGGATTCACTGCGCTGTTTCGTTGAATGTATAATACATTTGCAGAGCTCGGTATAACTATGGCGTGCAATGACAAACATTTTTTGTGTTGATCTTCATGTTTGTGAACGGAATATTGAAAGTGTTTCGATTATGAAGTCTTTGAAACGTACATATATCAGTTGCACCGATACTGCGCCTCGACTCATGGGGACATGGAGAAGAAGAGGTTAGGCGTTCAAATTGTTTCAGTGAAGCTTCTGAAACTCCAAATGTCAACACTATTGATACTGTTTGTGTTCCGATGAAGAGAAGGTGAAGTTGGACGTTGAAATTGTTTCAATGAAGCTTTTGAAGCTTCAAATGTCAACAATATTGATACTCTCTGTGTTCTCACGAAGGGAAGGTGAACTTAGACGTTGAAATAGTTTCATTGAAGCTTTTGAAACTTCAAATGTCAACAATATTGATACTGTCTGTGTTCCCACGAAGAGAGGGTGTACTTAGACGTTGAAATAGTTTCATTGAAGCTTTTGAAACTTCAAATGTCAACAATATTGATACTGTCTGTGTTCCCACGAAGAGAGGGTGTACTTAGACGTTGAAATAGTTTCATTGAAACTTTTGAAACTTCAAATGTCAACAGCACTGATGCTGTTTGTGTTCCCATGGAGAGGGGGAGAGGTTATATGTTGAAGGTGTTTCCATGAAGCTATTAAAACTTAAAATGTCAAGAGTACTGATATTGTTTGTGATCCCATGGAGAAAGAGAGAAAAATTAGACGTTGAAGTTGTTTCAAAGAAGCTTTTGAAAATTTAAATGTCAGCAGTACTGATACTACAAGTATTTGTGTTTCCATAGAGAAATGGAAGAGGAGAGATTAGACACTGAAATAGGTCCCAATATGTCGCTTTTAAAACCACAGATAACTGTAGCGATATTGTCTCTTTTCCCAGAATGTGAGCATACTGACCAATAGCGACCGTGGGAGTCTGTTCCTGGTCCGTGGTAGCCGTGACAACAAGTACCTGGTGTCCAAGCTGTTTGATGTGACAGAGTCCAGCACCCTGGAGCAGTCAATACACACAGAGGCCAATGAGATCATCGTGCCCTTTGGCGTGGGCATCGCTGGCAACGTGGCCAAGTCCAGAGAAGCCATCAATATCAACGATGTCTATGCGGTAGGTCTGCCCTGTCAGTTTATTTGTTTATGTGAATGTTAATTTTTTTTTTTTTTTGTATTTATTTATATAAACTGAATTTGTCAGCACTGTTGGCAAGTGAACAGTTTGTCAGCAATGCTGGAGAGTCAACTATTTGTCAGGAATGTTAGCGAGGCAAGAATTTGTCAGCAGTGTTGGCAAGTGAACAGTTTGTCAATCAGCAATGTTAGCGAGTCGACAATTTGTGAGCAATGTTGGCAAATCAGCACTTTGTCGGCGATGTTGGCGAGTCAACAGACTCAAACGTCAATGACGTCTGTCCGTTTCCTTGTCTGTTCTGTGAATGTCAATGTCTGTGTCGGCAAGACATTACTGTCAGCGTGAGCATTGCCACAGCATAGGGAAAAAAAGAACACCAGAGACGGGTGCCCTTTTTTTTATAAAAAAAACAACAACAACAACAACTGCACGTAGACTTGGTATTTTTTTCTTTTACCTCAGCCTGAGCTAACATTTCTTACCGTCAGTCTGTATTATGTTTTGTCCGTCCTTCTATGTCCTCTCCATCAAACTCAACACCACTTGTTTCAAAGCTAAACTGAAAAACAAAATTATTATTCTTAAGTGTTTACGCCATAACTTTGAGATAGCTCTACTGTCTGAGTCGCTGTGTACATTTATTTGTCCGTATATTCCGGACCCTTAGGAAATTTAACTTGAACTCAATAGAGGAATAATCGACATGAATATCCGTAATGACTGTCTGTATGCCTCTTGGCTATGGGTCAGGCTAGGTAATTTCTGTTCGTCTGAATTTGAATAGTTGTTGAAATAAACAATTTCAAATGTAATTTGAACTTCCTCAATAGAAATAAAGACCGTTGGTTTGTGCCAGTCTGACTTTTTCGAAGAAAAAAAAAGTTTATAGCCGGTTGTCTTGTCACTAGATGAAGATAAACCGCTGGTGTCATAATGCATTATGTCCACATTCTAAATCGCATGACTTACACACTTGTTATTTTCTGTTTTACTACTTGAGGGTGATATCTTAGGTAAAGTCTGGTACCTGTCATTTTGTTGTTGTTTGTCTGTATGTTTATTTGTTACCAAAGATCACCAAACCGCTGACGTGGGAGGGCAGAAACTAGGTCCACAGGCAGTAATTAACACAAGGATGGTCATTGGTCACTGTCTTTTTGTCCACTTCTCTGTCTGTCTATCGGTTTTATTTGGAGAGTAGAAGATTTGACCTATGGCTGCTATTGTAATAGAGTATATTGTACTTGGATAACAACAAAGAACTGCCCCAGGCGTATTGTTTGATGCATTTCTTCGACCAAGAAAGAAGTGCCTGGAGCACCAGTGCGCATTGCATCTGCAAAAAGGCTGCAAAATGAGCAATTCAAATTAGAAGATCTGCCTCTGCAGCAAAGAGAGAAGCTCGGATGTTTATTTGTCCCACGCAAGGACGGGGCTTTCTGTGCTCGTGTTTGGTCAAGTTTAGAGACAGGTGGAACTTCTATGAAATTAATCTTGTTTCATTTTGCTGCAAGAATTTGTAATGAGTTATCACACCCAAGTTACATGGAAAATGAAATTTTCACACGCGCGAGAAGGAGCGAGCAAACATGGCTTTCTGGCTCTACCATAATTGTAGCAGGCACAACTTTGTCCTGTTTCCGTGGAAAGCCAGCTGAGGGCCTCGAGGTTTCACATTGGGACGCGTAACCCATTTTTATGCTGCGAAGCATCTTGTCTGTGGGAACTAGAAGCCCTGGAAGTAATGTCATTGTCATTGGCATGATTGAATTACTTGCATACTGCATCTCGTATAAGCATTAGATGGAACTGGATTTTTTGGAAACTCCTATTCGGTGATATTTTTTCCTTCGCCTCTCAAATTTAACACCTTCATACCAAAATGCTGCCTTGCAACACTCCTCACCAAGAACCTTTACTTTTTATGCATTCCAACACCCATGAACGTGCATCTCCATGGGGCATTAAAAAAAAAAAAAATTTTTTTAATTTTAATATTGTCTTTTATTCTATAGTTCTTCGCAAAATACCATCTGATAACATTGTTTCGAATATGTTAATTTTAGCATAAACCCAAAACATGATTATTATTCTCAGGTCAATCCCCATTTTTTTTTTTTTTTTAGCCGGCCCTTTAATGGTATGAATATCTTTATAAACCTCAACGCTGTAAGGAAATCATTTTGAATATGTTGTGTATAAAGTATTTTCTCGCATGCATCTCGTTATCAAATTTAAAAATGCAGCAAAAACGAACAAACAAACAAAACACAACAATTCCGAGATGCAAATGTTTAGGTTTGTAAAATACAAGACGTCTATTGTTTTTTCTCTTTACTTTTCGATTCAGGGTTAATACCGCTGTTTTCTCTGTTTAATTTCTACACTGTGCGGATGTCGGGCATACCCGGCTTGTGACACTAATAGGTTTCCATCGCCTTTTCATTCCAGCATTTTTTCCTGAAATAATTTCGGGAAAATTTGCCATTGGCAGCAGATTGTACGTTTACTCTGATACCCATCAGGTAAATTTTAATGATAGGCGTTTTGTTGTGTGTACTGGCCATGTAAACTCTAGCTGAAATATTCCATTCATGCTGTTTGAGAGCGTTTTTCTGTCTTATTTTATCTGTCATCCTGTCGTTATCTTTCTGGTGTTTTCAGCTGGGATGTTTCATTAAGTTCCTGTTCTATCTTTGTATCTTTACTTCCTAATGTGCAACCTCTTATAGTTTATCAGCTTTTTTTAAAATCTGGGTTATGTCTAAGAACTGTTCTGTTCAGTATAATTATATGTCATAGCTTTTTTATCCCAAATCATTGACCTGATCCTGTGCCTTATATTGCATTCAATTTCCCAGTTAATAGGTTGCCTCGCCCAACAAAAGATGTGCCGGCAACATAATGCTTTTTATTGAAAATAAGTAATAAAATTAATTCTATATCTAGTGTCCATTTTGTCTCTTTAATCTGCAGTTTTGATTGAAAACATTCAATCTCTCTCTATCGTTCTCTCTCTCTCGGTCATCCACTCTCTCTCTCTCTCTCTCTCTCTCTCTCTCTCTCTCTCTCTCTCTCTCTCTCTCTCACTCACTCTCTCTCTCTATCTCTCTCTCTCTCTCTCTCTCTCTCTCTCTCTCTCTCTCTCTCTCTCTCTCTCTCTCTCTCTCTCTCACTCACTCTCTCTCTCTATCTCTCTCTCTCTCTCTCTCTCTCTCTCTCTCTCTCTCTCTCGCTCTCTCTGTTTCTCACTCTGTAATACAAACAAACACACACACATACACACAATCATTATTTCCACATATGCATTGAAATTCAAGCTGGTGGTGATCAAAGCATTTAACTGTGACGGGTAGTATCGTGTCAGTAAACATGAAATGCACTCTAACATAAAAACAATAAAAAACACTTTGACGGAAACACTGGAAAAGTATCGTTATTTTATTTGCGTTACTTCTAAATTCTTACGCAATCTATTTCGGGTGCTCATAATATACGTATGTGGTAACTTCATATAATCTTTGATGCTGACAGCATTACTAATGTTATTATTATTACTTGTTGGCCTGCTGCCTCCGGGAATATACAGATGTGATTTTTAAAGTTGAGTTTCGATCATTAATGTGTAAATTGAGGCCCAGAAACGAAATTTCCTGCCATATTTTTTAACTCAACTCGAAGAAAATGCACCTTTTTTTCCGGCTCAAAATGTCTATCTTCTGTTCAGCTTAGTTGTGGCTAAAAATCAGCGAAAGTATTAAAATACAGCGAACCTCAAGCCCTTTTAAAATATGCCTAGGCGAACCTTCACGTCTTTCCATGCATAATATGACATTTTGTAGAATTTAAGGCTCGCGGGTAAAAAGCCTTTCATAATTACACTGTAGACCTTACTTTCTTTATAATATGATCGTACGGACGTTATTATTTGCAGGTTTCGGTCTAAAATAAATAGAGATGGGTATGGAATCTGGGTGGATAGTTCTCTGCGTTTTTATTTTGTTTAGGTTGGAGCAGTTTGACATAACAATCGGCAGTAATATATGAGTTCTTAATAGTGACTTCGTTTTCTCTGTGGCGTGGACACTGCAATTCAAGGACATCATGATTTACATCTGCAACAGTATTATACATCCCGAGAGTGGGGCACTTGGTTGTTTTAGTGTTAGTGTACGACTAGCATAAATTAACCCCGTGGGAACAGTAACCAACCGGTGTCCATACAGAGAAGGTTCACAGAAGTACATACACATATACACATGCAGCAAAGCTTTCCAGGCCCCTCCAGGCCCTTCCAGGCCCACCCTGCTTTAACACCAAGGCAAATATCCCAATCCTGCATTGACGTCAGCACTCTTTTAATCCTTGGCACGGCCCGAGCGAGGCAGCATGGAGCAAGAACAAATATGCAAATACACAAATACACAGACTCATATTGGGACATACGGTGAAGTTTTTATCATGGTGCGGTACAGTGAAAGCGACAAAGAAAGTATGGTTTTAGACCAAAATGTTGCTTGTATATCTCTTCCTTGATTGCTACTGAGCAAACGATTAGTGAGGTCGCTGACAGCAGTGGACATTGAAGAAGGAATGAAATACTATTGGCGCACATAAAAATGAGTTCATTTTATCCTGAACACGGCTAGTATTAAGACATAATGAAAGAGCTAAATTGTACCATGCAATAATCGTTAATTAAAATTCCACGCATCTGATCGCTATTTAATCGCTCGAAAACAAAAGAAGAAAATTCATTACAAATTACCCCCCCCCCCCCCCTGCGTTACCCCCTTCATTTTTTAATTATTATTTTCTTTTTTGTATACACCATACTGTAGCTATATCAGTGATAGGTTAGGCTGACAACAAATGAGTAACTCAAAAACAGCGAAAACTCAATTAGGCTGGATTCCAGCTCGAGCGGGATTGGAACCGGGGACCTCTTGCACCCAGATGGAGAGCTCTAACCGCTGGGCTGCTAGCCCGGTTTTCCAGTCTTGTTGCTTTAGATTTATGTAGGGAGTTTCACTCGTAGACTTGTACTTGATTTAAGGGTGGCACGGGTATTGAGTTCGATCCGTTTCTCATTATTTTTTAGTTATAAAAAAAATGTATTTTAAGTTTATTGTATATTATCCATTCCATTCTCCAGTAGCCATAGAAATTCTGATTTTTACCATGAGATTTTGAGTGCACACCCTGTATTTGAGGATACTGAGGAAATTTTTTTCACTGTGATAATTATTGCCAATTTGACGGCCCAAATCTGAAGGACATGCCCATTAGTGTATAAGAAATGTATTTGTTGGTCTCATTACGTCTAAATTTTGTTTTCAAATTGAAGATTATCTCGCTGTCTCTGTCTGTTTATCCTTCGGTCCGTCTGTTTGTCTTTATGTTTATCTGTTGTTTTTATCCTCTCTTTTGCAGTTATTCTCTCTTTCCACCATGTTGAGGGCCACTTCGTAGACTCAGTCATTATACCTCCCTTCATTTTCTTGGTCATATCCCACCTATCTGAAAAAGACCCCTTATGTAGAGGATTTGGCACCATATAAATGTACTTACCATTACACCGTATTATTGACATATATATAAGACAGTCGGTCAGTCCCGAATCTGTCCAAGCTCTGACACTTTCAGCAAATCCAGAAGTATAGGCCCGGCAGTTGTCCAGCTAATCTACTGTGAACCTGAGAGGCGACCACACAGACAGACAGCTTAATTTCTTACACTAGACCTTAAGGGATTTAAACTCACTTCTCAGCAGTGGGACCAGAACTTGCCGCCGGGTTCTTCTACTGACAACTTGTTTGCTAATATTGTAAGCTGTGTGACCAAACATGACATTCATAAGACAGACATAAGACTACATTTCATCTGATTTTTACAACGAGGTACATCCTAAAGCACTAATTAATGTTTCAGTTCAGTAGGGATTCGCGAGGAAAAGAGTAAATATTTGATGTGAGTTATGATCGGTCATAGGTGAAACAAATTTTATATTGTCGATAGTTTAGATCTAAATGAACCCATCTCCACTGGTAAAGTTTGACCTACTGTGAGAGTATTTCATTTGTGAGCATCATCGATTTTACAACTTTGCATTCAGTAGCAATGCCACTGCGTATGTCTGGTGGCATAGAGAAATTGCTTACCAACAATCCGATTAACACAGCAATACTGAGCAAGGATTTATGCTTTGGAATAAGACGTACTTCACTTTTATGCTCCAGTTTGAAAATGACGGATTGTGTTTGAAGTAACACTTCGCAGATTTTGCACAACTTGGCCTGGTCATGACCTGAGAAATCTTAACTATTATTAATATATATGTATATATTATGGCCTACATATACACCATATTTGAAAAGATTTTCAAGTACTTATGAAAAGCTATGAACAAAATGCACAATGTTCACGTTGTCACAATTTACCCGAGGCTAACTTCGATAACTCCAGAAATGAAAAACAAATGAAACTTCTATTTTAATCTAAACGGGCAAAAAAAAAAAAATCTTACGTATATAATCGTAAAAACATTGTCTGAAGTGATGCTCTTATTTGATTT
Source organism: Onchidella celtica (assembly GCA_963931925.1). Classification (NCBI taxonomy): domain Eukaryota; kingdom Metazoa; phylum Mollusca; class Gastropoda; order Systellommatophora; family Onchidiidae; genus Onchidella; species Onchidella celtica. The sequence continues at coordinate 39,599,635 of OZ007567.1, forward strand.
TGTCCAGCAATGTCTTCTATTGAATACATCGTTTATGGTGTGTCCCATAACGATGACAGATGCGGGATTCGACCTTGTAATCTGATAGTCATTTCCAGCTATGCTTGGCATTTTGCATGATCAGATGCCTTGCATTACAGCCAGACACTCTGCATAAAAACAGAAGTGTCGGCAAATTAAATTGCAAGCCATCAAATATTGAACAAATGGCATAGAAAATAAAGTTCATCGGACATAAGATAATCGTTTACGTGATGCAAACTATGATATGTTCATGTAAAATTCATAGTTTCTACTACCTGTGCACTCTCTTGTTTTGATGGTCTATATTTCCCCCTGCATCAGGTTTCATAAACCTGTGGACGTTGACAAAAATGACATTAACGAGCTTTGAAGTAGAAGAATATGGCACAATCTACAGTGTATAAAAATACGCGAATGTTGATGGATAAAATTATAGAAGAGAATGTGTAAATCAATCTAAATAAACTATAATTCCTGGAAGATTTGTTTCTTTCATTAGGACCCATCATAATGTGCAGTGTAACGTAGTGTTATTGGTTTATATTTCGTGGCAGAACCACTTTAATACTAATTAACTGCTCTCTGCAGTGTCACTTTTCCTTACTCAATAAGCCGACATAATCTGTATTATTATACACAGTTATCCCATTTGATTTGAAATAAGCTCTAACCGTGTGTAAGTTATAATAGTTTCTCTTTTGCTCGAACATGGACTTTTGGCTGCGGGCTAAAATGGCCATATTTGTTGTAGTTACATAAGATAGATACGACTGTGTTGCACCAAGCAACGGCTGAGACTACGTTACGGTCAGTGTTACCGGACCGGCGGTCAGGTATGTTTTCATTCTTGCGTAACTCGTCAGAAAGGCCAAAGTTACTGCTCATTTTGTAAATATATTCCGGGGCTATTGCAGCGGCGAGGGATCCAGTGACTGGACGTACTAGTGTTTTAAGAGCGGGACTGCGGCGGGATAGACAAACAGCACTTTGAGTTCGAGTCTGTAAATGCCAGTCCTCGTTTGGACCAGAGTTCCTTACTGGAGTCAAATCTTCAGAGAATACGCAGAAGTGTTTGACACTGACGAAAAGTGACTTTTATCTGAAGTTCAGTGGGTATAGGATATCATCTGCACGGTCACCAGAAGGCCAGTGGCTAGTAACTTTTCTTGATTTATGTCCAGCGGATTCTGTCCAGTTTTGTTTATCTTCATCAATGGGTCAAATATCTAACTGATTGGTCTGTGCAGATTGAGTAGTTTTAAAAGGATTTTACGTCAAACACCATTCAGAGTTTGGCACGAGTGTAAGTATTCTTGTTTTAATATTTTGTTTTCAGAAATGTTGAGGATACGGAAATTTTTAACTGATTCGGAAATCCTGTATTATCTACCAGCAAATGCCAGGAAATCTCCTGGTTCATTAATGACAGTGACAGTTTTAGTGAGTTTATCATGCGTCTGACGTGGGATGGAGTCCTTGTGGTGATCCTTTCACACATACAAGTCACTGGAAGGTATTCTATTTGTTCCCCTGCAGCACTGAACTTCAGTATATATGTCAATCTGTTTGCCATTGTCCGACGAATTCATTAAATTTTAATATCCAAATAGGTTTTGTGAGAAGTAAAAAAACATACTTTATTATAACAGCATTTCATTGAATAAACTGTGCTCTCCATGCCAATATATATTTTATTGAATACACAGAATGGGGCAACAATGGGACACGCTCATCGTTGGGAATAAGAAAGTGGCAAACAATCTCGAGGTGTGCTTTCCGTAAAGAAACGTTACACTGACTCCTTGATCATAATTATAAGCTGCAATAGTATTAAAGGAAATCTCTTAAAAACACTGCTAGTGAGGTTATGAACAGAGTTAAGGCTTTTATTCCGTCGGTAATTTTTATGAATTACTCAGCGCTATTTGCATGTAATTACCATCCAGAGTACCCACCCTATTCGTTTGGTATCAGTCAAGTTCAGACTTAAATTCGCTGATTTTATTTTAAATTGTGCACATGTTATATTTACATGTAAAAAAGACAGATGGATACAAATTTTTAAAAAATACTACGTTAATCTTCTATCTTGCAGACGTTTAAGGCTCATGAAACACATTCAGGTCTGCTTACTGTTCGATGACTCTTGCAATAGAAATTGTAGCCATTTCCGATGTTTGCACTGGTCTCAGACCCGTGGACGTTCGATGAATTTTGGCGCAGCTTTAATTTTTTTTATTTGCAATCCACTGAAAGTCAAAGCGTTTACTGTTCATGGATCCACTGGTCTTGTGAAGTGTACTTCACATTAATGATTTGGAAAACAGAATGGATTATGCTTGTTTAAATTATTGGGTTCAAAAAACATTATCGACATTTGAATAATGATAGATTTCAAAAGGGGGTAGTTTCTTGAGATGATTAAGCTCTCCCAAAGAGAGAATGGAAATTTACCCGAAAAAGTTTTAGCATATTTCACACGTTAACATGATATACAAGTAGTTCTACAATAATGCAGCCAATACGACCGATCGCGTGGCAAATCTCAAGACAAATATGTACATATCATCATCAAAATGAACAGTTGTATGGCTTTATGAGTACATACTCGCGCTCATGCACTCGTACACTCACACAAACACGCCATGAAGCATCTCAAAATCAATAGTGACGTGCTTCGTCCTTTTGTTGATTTTGTAATGCAAACACGAAATAGCCTCACACAGCTAGCATTGGAATGGAAAGCGAACTCTGCCCATTCGTTTGTTTGTTAGTTAATAGAATAAATTTGTACTGAGCTCCAGTCTTCGACAAATGCCCCACAGATAAATTGATGTTTACTGACAAACAAATTCTTTCAGTCAGACCACGATGCGGGAGCTGAGATCTCTCGGCGAGCTATCTTTTCTGGCCTTCAAAATTGCTGTAAATACCCCTCCCCCGGGATGGGGGTGGGAAGGACTTACGGATGAGAATAAATGATAACTAAGACAGCGGTAGTATTTAAATGTTTAAAATTTGATATTACAAGTAGTCAGAGACAAAAACAACTCATTTATATTTTAATCTTGTTTCACGTGGTACCATTAAGTTTTGCTTCTTCGAATACATGAAGACAAAGAGCTAAATTGTTTCTGCCCTCCAAAAATTAATAATTGCATTGTAATCAACAATAAGTAAATAAATAAGGACGGGGTACACAGCTTCAGCCTAGCCACACTGAGGTGGTAATAATGGTGCGAACTTCTCAAACATGTCATCAGTTCCCATTTTCTCCCTCCAGCGGTGGCTCGGCACATGTACTGCGCTCAGTTGGTACAAATGTATTTAAAACAACTGAAGAACAATGAGGTTGCGGTCGGACTTGGCATGGCGCTGCAGTGTGACAATTTGTAATAAGATAATGTAAAATAAAAGACAATGAAATGAAATTCGTGCATTATATTTTATTCTCAATTTTTTTCAATATCATCTCATTACAATTATGATTTTTATTAAATCATTGAATTTTTTTTTTGTTCTTGGTTTTTGTTACTTACATTGTGCATTTGCAGAATATACATGTAATGGCGTTTTATTATTATTGTTCTTTTGTCAGATTTCAACAATATCTCCCCGAACTTGTCACGGCATAAAACTCCTTGCGCAATTTCTTCACTTCTTTTACTGTTTTAATGACGTCAATCAATAAGCAGTACTCTTACTTTATATTCAGGTTATGGCATGGGGTCGAAGGAGTCCTCTTAAGTGTTATATCACCAGAAAGTCCACTAAAGTGTCCATTCCATGCAAGTCAAAATAGTGTCAAGGATTTCACATAGCTTTGGTAGACTAACCCCTCTGAACTTATTGACAGTTAATGTAACCGTTAGAAGCGCGGTGATTTGGCCCCTGGAAACCTCATATTTCTTTTGCCTGGGGGATATAATGATTATAAGTTCTTCCACCGTAACGCACCTTATTCGCAAGAAAGTAGCTTTCGGCGGTTCATTCGATTTCATTTTAAAATACTGAAGGTTGTGTGGTTATTTGCCAGTGTTGGCAGGGGTTGTATTGAAGTTATCTCATTCTTTCTGTTTTGTTTAAAATCATCCCCCCCCCCTGTTTTTATCCTCCTCCTCCTCCTCTCTCTCTCTCTCGTTCTCTGTCTCTCTGTCTCTCCTCTCTCTCTCTCTCTCTCTCTCTCTCTCTCTCTCTCTCTCTCTCTCTCTCTCTCTCTCTCTCTCTCTCTCTCTCTCTCTCTCACTCTCTCTTTTCTCTCTACCTTTGAGGAAACAAAAAGAAAAACATTTACAACCTGAACCGAATGGTTGGGTTTACAAAATAAATTGAAAGCAACCCAGTCGTATTTGATTGGTTTGAAACTAGAACCTTTTCTCATCTTGACACGAAGCTAATGCGCCACAAACTACTGAATCTGTCTGGCTGCCCATCTCATCGATCTCTTCCTGATTTTGTTCATTTTCTCACCATTTTTCTTTTCTCTGGTCTATTTGTATTTCTGTTTATTTAATTTGTCTAATAATTTTTTAACTACATTGTCTGTCTCATCATAATTTTCATTTTCCTATTTGGTGAAATGGAAAAGATGATTTCTTGCAAATCAGAAATGTCAGGGTCTTATTTAATTTTCTTCTTCTTTTTTCTTTAAAGCTCATTGTCATCTCCGCTGAAACAATTTGGGACAATGTGAAATCCGGCTTTACGGGGCAGCAACAAGAAACTCCATTATCTCCTTTAGATTAAATTTTTCATCATATTATCTGGTGAAAAACTCAATTTAACCAACTATTCGCTTGGCTACATCGCTGATGGTGTTTCTGTATTGGCGGCTGTGTGCCCAGTTTGTGCTTCATTGTACAGCTTGGCTCTAATTATGTGGACAGTGTCTTTGATTGGATCCCAGTCGCCAATAATTTTGACTTTCCTCTGGGCTCTTTATCTGGTCATATACCCTTGTCCATGTTCTTCTTCTTTACGCGTTAAAATTTGTTACTGTATTGATGTCTTGATCAGACTACTCTCCAGATATCCTTAAAATCTGTTAGACTGCAAGTCCGCAATATTTTATTTTAACTGTGTGTATATGACAAACTTTAAATTTGGCTGAATAAACTTGACCTGGATTGTGGTAGAGATTGTGAGATTATCTGCAGCATTACAATGCGTCTCCTTCGTGTATGGCCATGTGCATTCGAATATGGTTTGGAAGGGCCATGTCCAGCATAAATAATTAGTGAATACACCTGGCTTTACCTCGCCTGCAAATTTTCTTATCAGAAACTTAATGGGGCGATTCATCTGTGCAAACTTCAAATTCACTGTCGTAGTGAAATTCTGAATGAGTCATGAGCATAACAGCATTTCCAGCTAATGCATGTTACTTCGCGTAGTCATCTCAAATTTTGTCAGAGTAAAGAGCTATAGAGAAAGTCTCACTGACTCCTGATTTCAGGTATAGCTAGAGTTCATTTGTCGTTGATGTAAAAAATATAGCATTTTCATATTATTCCCCTGCTGGAAAGTTCTTAAAAATTAGTTGGGAATCTCTTCTATTTATTCAGAAGAATGTACAAGTAGCTGTTCTCATTATACAGCGCAGTCATAAAAAACAACTTGGCTAATGAGAAATGTTGACAATAGTTTTCTTATGCATGAAAATATTGACACGTTGATAGCTGTGTAACTTTGTAAATGATACTCTGAAGTACCAGAATCATGGCTGTTCATTGCACAAGTACAACTTATGCCAGGCATTAAACGAAACTCAAGAGCCCTTTCAGCCATAGCTAAGAACAAGCTCCACATTTTATGCTTAGCAGAAACATAGGTCAAACCATTTCACAGGCATGCTCAGTCAATTCCCCCCCCCCCCTTTAACGATATTGAGGATCGAGTGGCCCGCCAGCGAGGCTGATTTCTCATAGAGTTTAATCGGAGCGTATTAGTCAACATTGACCTTAATCCTTGGTCAACACAGGCTAGCACAGAGTCCTGCGTACTCGATCATCCATGAAAAGACGATAATTCAAATCGGTCAACCAATTTATCGGCACTTTTACCTACCTAACTAGTTTGTCAGCTGGTAGAGAGCTCTCCCGGAAATTAAGAACTTCAATGGAAATTACTTTCTTACATCCTCCTTGGTTTATTGAAACTAGACAATAAATTAAGTGCGATTTTAGTTGTGCAATCAAAGGATATTCGCTTTATTTAATAACGTGATGCTTTTTTAAACACTAGTGTAAGGGCCCGTTCAAAGAACGGGTTGCAAACAACACGCACAATCAGCACACAGATTATGTAGATCTAGGAAGAAAACAACTCACAACTGGCACAGCAACACCCGCATGTCCCGTACCGTGCATAAAGCAGACGGCACAGAAACTCATTCCTTCAAACTTTGAAACGCAACCGGAAGTTTAAAGTCGAAACAAAACAAAGGCAGGAGGGAGGCAACCATTGTTGAGGAGAAAGCATTATTCGATGACGTACTCTCTCTCTCGTTCTCTCTTACAATAAAAGTAGTAATCTGCAGTCCTGCTTCAGAACTCATGCGCGCCAGGACACTGCGCACCAAGCTTGATATGGTTACTTTTTATGACATGCACGGTACTAAAGTCGAAACAAAACAAAGGTAGGAGGGAGGCCATCATTGTTGAGGAGAAAGCATTATTCGATGTTTTTAGGCCCATTTTCATTTATTACAAAATTGCGATACTTCGCTTTCATGTCAAAGGAATAGATATAGTAGCAAAAAGAACTATCTTTCACATGTAATTTTTTCAGGTCTGGGCATTTCTTCCTCGCAGCAGTGAATTTTTTTTCCTTGCTGTTTTTTTATATAGATATATGGCATTTTTCTTGGATTGGTTTATATCTTGGGTATAGGCTTCACCAACTTTATCAAAAATTCCCAAATTCTGTGACCTTAAACTTGCTCTGAAGTGAGACAAACATTGCATTTCGTACTACTACTAGTCAGTTGATATGAGTAGTCTGAGCTTTACTCCTGGCCAGTTGTTTGCCTCACCTTCTCCACTCACCACTCTATTTGATGGCTGACCTACATTCAACTGGCTAGTTTTTCCCCAAATTCTTGTTTTCTCCTATTGTCCTGCAGTTCCGTAATATTCCGTAGAGTTCTAAAGACTGATTTAAACTGTGCGTAGGTCAGTGTCACCTGTATGTAATAATACTGGTATAGACTTACCACCTGATACTTATTATTGCATTTGATTTTTAAGAAACATTATTTCATGTGCAAAGATAGGTTGTACACGCCCGGAAAGTGGTTGCAAGAGTGCACTTCTTGCATACTGTCACTGAAGCGACAGGGATTGGAAAATTATATTATTATCCATTTGCAAACTGGACTAAGAAGGCTTGATTTGACTCTCTGAAGCAGCTGTCCCCCATTGTCCATTCTATGTAGTGTACCTGTAGAGCGGGACGCTGCTACAAAAAAAAATAGAACATTTCCCCCTCGAACTTCTGATGTTTTAAACATACACGAATGAATTCGTGTCTCCAAGTTAACATCAGCCACACGATAGCTGTTCATGCCACAGATTTTCCCCCGAATATGACAAGAAATGATTAAGAGACATGCTGTTAACCCGGACTGCGCCGTGAAATTACAATATTCCTATAATAATTGTAACAGTTGATGCAAATTTCAGCACGTTATGATGGGGAGAGTCAGATGAACTGATCGTCTACCCCTTAAAAAACGAAACTGTCTCGAACTGTTGTAGAAATAAATAACAGGATCCGATGAACAATTAATACTAACTTTAATAACTGTAAACACAAGCTGATATCCACAAGTTACTTACACCTATCAGGGAAGGCACTACACTTCTACTACAACTGGATGTACACACCTACGATTTGCACCTTACGATTTTCACCCACGATTTGCACACCTACCGCTCGCCTGGCCCTCCTTATATATATTCTGTCCAGGAACGTTCAGGAAGCGGCTTTACCGCCCCATAAGCACGAGACAGACCTAGATCGTTCGGGACACATACAGGCCACCCAATCGTACACAGACACGTCACAGCATTACATCACTCAAGGTCGACCTAGCGTAATCTCGGACACTGCAGTATCTTTCAGACGCTTCTAGATTTTCTACAGTGAGACAAACAAGCCATACATCGACATCAAAGGGAAATACCGGCCTTGCTGGCGAGAGGGGGGGGGGTCGCCGAGTGAGACGCGTCATGCAGGGGGAAGAAAAATATCGATCGTTCAACTAGTGGGACGCTACACAACTCCCCAATTTAAGTTGAACATTCTTCAACTATCTACATCATAAAGCGTCTACACTATCATACAATACTTATCATTTCCAATCTTACAATAGACATTGCTAATAACGTACTAGGTGTCTTCCCAATATCCTAAGTACAATACAACAATCATAGTATCCTTATAACACTAATACAATCTCATTACAATATCATTGCAGTACCATTACAAAACCATGGTCAACAGTAGACCTACTATTATAACCAGTACACTACCACCACTGTGGTGAAACAATGGTCAATGATACTATTAAAAATCATACCATGGTGAAACGATGGCCATCGAGTACAAAATACTTCGTGTACGAACCATAGCACATAACGTTGTACATAACAATGGTTGTCTTACATACCAAATGCATAAAGTCATAGATACAATGGCAAAAATACCAACACATATCGACCACTGATCAGGGTCAAACTTCATCATATCAGATCAAACAAATTATAACAAAGCAATACCGATACTGCCCAAGCTTAGGCCACTCGTAAATTACATCAATGCAACGTACCAAAATCTCTGCTTGCTCGCAGTTCCCATTTGGGTTACAGTCTTCAAAAATTACATTGTCCCATTGGTAACAAATAATGAAAACATCAAAATATGACTAATACATAGTGGCTCTCTGCCGGCCAATAATTCAATACTCAGTCAGATATACATTACAGTACAATACAGTCATCCCAGAAACATATCCAACAGGCAAAACTCTGGGTTACAATACATCTCACTGAACTTGTACTATTCAAAACACTCTACTTAGGAAGTCGGCGCCGACATTTTCCTTGCCCTTGACATACCTAATCCTGAATCTATATGACTGTAAAAATAGACTCCATCGTAATAGCTTTGGGCTGTCAAATCTGGCAGAATTCAAATACTCTAATGACCTATGGTCAGTCTGGAGCACAAACTCCTTACCATACAAATACAAAGTAAACTTCTTTACGGCCCAAACGATGGCTAGGCATTCTCGCTCTGAGACTGAATATTTCGTCTCACGAGGCAATAGCTTACGACTGGCATATGCCACAGGATACAACTTTCCCTCATATTCCTGCATAAGAGCAGCACCCAACCCGCGATCTGATGCATCAGTTGCTAGAACAAATTCTTTTGAAAAATCTGGCAAACATAACACGGGTTTGGAAACAATGGCATTCTTCAAAGAAGTGTACGCTTTCTCCTGCACTTCTTCCCATTGAACTACATTGGGCTGACCCTTTCTAAGCAAATCAGACAGTGGTGCTGCAATCGCTGCAAAGTTAGGTACAAATTCTTGGTAATATCCCACCAGTCCTAAAAATGCTTTCACTTCCTTCTTAGTGGTGGGTCTGGGTGCATCTCGCACCTTAAACACATTTTCTTCTAACAGACCAATCATACCCTTTCCCACTGAGTGTCCAACAAAGTCCACTTCAGACGTGCCAATCAGGCACTTGGATGGTCTTGCAGTTAATCCAGCTTGGTCCATCCTCTGCAGCAATTCTTTGAGAGCCTTCACATGCTCGTCGAATGTCTCTGTATGGATCAGCAGGTCGTCCACATACGCTGTCACATTGTTCAGTCCCTGGATCAATGGCTTCACGATCCTGTTCAGTGTAGCTCCTGAGTTCATCATCCCGAAGGGCATCCGGGTGAATTCGTAATGTTCGCCCATGGTGACGAACGCTGTCTTGGGAATGTCTTGTTCCAGGACTCGCACTTGCCAGTATCCCTTGCTCAAGTCGATCCGAGAGAATATTCTTCCTCTCGACAGACTCTGGAACACTTCCGATGGGGCTGCTGTCGGATGAGGGTCGAACACTGTGATCTTGTTCAGCCTCCTGTAGTCGATGCAGACTCGATTGGATCCATCCTTCTTCTTGACGACAACAACCGGTGAAGCATAAGCTGATGAGCTCCTGCGTATGATGCCCAACCTTTCCATGGTACTGAGCTCCTCCTTCAAGGAGTCGCGCATAGCATAGGGCACCGGATATGGTCGTTGCCGAACAGGTACCTCTGATGTCAGGTCGATGCCATGTTCGCCTAACTGGCAGCATCCGGGGAGATTGGTGAAGATGCGTTGATACTCCTTCACTACGTCGCCGAGTTGTTGACGTTGTTCCGGCGACAGCTGCGTTCCATATTGGACATCTTCGTAGCCTTCCTTCTGGTCCCAGCTCCCTAGGTCGGCAAGGTCCTCCGTCATTCCACCGTTGTCGCCTTCCAGGTCGCAGTCCTCGATGACTGTCATGCCAGCTGACTCTACAGGTTGACTCTCGTCCATCACGTCGTCCTCTGCCAGCACAGTCCCAGCACCATCACCGTCGTCGTCCATCATAGCTTCGACATCTCCAGGTGTGGTGTCGCTCCTACCGTCGTTCATCTCACACATCTCGGTCACGGCAGATGCCGGTCCCATTGCCGCCGCCGCTGCTTGCGTCGTCGCTGGTGTAGTCCTGGGGATATACCTCTTGAGAAGGTTAGCGTGCAATGTCTTCTCTTTCACACCCATCTTGACTTTGTAGTCGTTGACACCGACAACCGAGACTATCTTGTATGGTCCCTTCCACTGGACTAAGAGCTTGTTGGCGTTTGTCGGCAACAGTACTAAAACTTCGTCGCCAGGGCGGAACTTCCTCTCTCGAGCCTTCCGGTCGTAGTAGGTTTTCTGTCTGCCTTGTGCCTTTGAGAGCTCTTCCGTCGCTAACTTCCGCGTGTCCTCCGGCCGCTCGCGTAGTTCCATGACGTACTGGTAACTGGTCTTTGTCTCCGGCTCCTCTACGTCCTTGGTCCATAATTTTCGCAAGATGTGCATCGGTCCTCTCACCGTTCTTCCATACAGTAACTCGAATGGGGCGAACTTTGTCGATTCTTGGGGAACTTCACGATACGCGAAGAGCAGCGGGTTAATGTATCGGTGCCACTGCTTAGGTTGCTCCGCGCACAGTCGCCTCAAGGTCTTCTTCAGTGTGCCATTAAATCGCTCCACCAGCCCGTTGCACATAGGGTGGTAGACTGTGGTGGTCGACTGTCGAATTCCCAGTAGTCTGTTCGTTTCCTTCATGACGTCCGACATGAATTGAGTCCCTTGATCAGATAAGATCTCCTCGGGCACACCCAAACGGCTGTAGATATTTACTAAGGCTTCTGCTACTGTCTCTGCGTCAATCTTCTTCAAGGGGGTCGCTTCAGGGTAACGAGTAGCGTAGTCTACGTATACCAGGATATACCGATGTCCGCCTTCACTTGGGGGGTCAATAGGTCCTACTAGGTCCACGGCCACTCTCCTAAATGGGATGTCTACCACTGGCATACTCTGCAAATGCACCTTAGGAGTCGTGCCCTTGTTCACTGTCCTCTGGCAGATGTCACATGAGCGGCAGTATCTCGCGACGTCACCTTCGATACCAGGCCAGTAAAAACTGCTCATCACCCTGTCCTTCGTCTTCTTCACGCCGAGATGTCCTCCGACGATAGAATCATGGGCAACGCTCAGTACATACTCCCTCAGTTTCTCGGGTAGTACCACTTGTCTTGCAATCGTAGCCTGTCTTATGTCCCTATAAATCCGGTACAGTACACCTCCGTGTCTCTCGAAGTGTACGGACTTGTTGCCTCTGTTGGTCGGAATTTTCTTCTGCCCCAACTTCTTGAGGTCTTCGTCTTCTTCCTGGAGTCGGATGAGTTCCTTCCTATCCACTCCCGCGTGCCGTTCTGCCCTCGGCACCCTCAGCGACGTAGACTGGTCCTTCCTCTTCTCCTGGGCCCTCGTGGTCACCGCTCCTACCATCACCTCAGTATCAGGGTCGTACGGGTCCTTCGCTCCGTCCACGTTCCCGACTACTAGGTCGCAGATGGTCTCCGGGAGACACAGTGCCGTCACTCTGCCCGTCAGGTAAGGCGTTCTCACGTCGATGATGGCTTCCTCCGCCGCTAGCAAGGAGTTATCGATCCTCGCGATGAGTTTCTTCCCACCGGTGAGCTGTCCGTCGTCCACCAGTGATCGCCGCACCACTACACCTTCACAGCCGGTATCTCTTAGGACGTCTACTGCTCGATTTCCAATCAAGCCCTTCATCACTGGTAACTTCAGCTTCTCCACGGTCCTTCCGTCACTGCATCCTCCGCACGTAACAGGCACCGCTAACTGGAGCTTCCCGTCCTTCATTACCGCTTGAACGTTGATGCTGGTGTCAGCCGTCGTCGCATCCTGTCTCGACGAGTCGTCCGCCGCTATAACTACGGCCGCCGCCGCCTTGTTCGGCTTGCCTCGCCCCGTATCCTTCTGGGCTGGACACATTCTCCGAACGTGGCCTGGCTTTCCACAAAGGTAACATTCCAACTCACCTTTGTCGTTTATCTTGGTACGACACTCCGTCGCCTTATGTCCCGGCCTCTGGCACCTATGGCAGACCTGTGGGCTTCTGTCTCCGTTGGGACTCCGTCGCACTAGCCGGCTTTGCAGTCTGGCGCTCCCTCTGAGTGTCCGGTTCCTCGCTACCAGGAACGCCTCCGCTGAGTCTGCGACGTCCTGTAGCGTCTTTGGCTTCCTCTCCCTCACATGGGTCGCAAGGTCTGGTGGGCAAACATCCATGAACTGCTCTCTAACAAACAGGTCCCTCACTCCTTCGTAGGTCTTCTCCGTCTTTGATAGCTTTATCCACCTCTCTAGGTAAGTCTTGATCCTAGTAAGAAACATCCCGACATCTTCTCCATCTTCAGGCTTACCTTGTCTGAACATGAGTCTGTAACCGTCCTCTGACAGGTTATACCTCTTCTGCAAAGCTTCCTTGACTTTGTCGTAGTCCTTGGCCTCATCAATCGGCAATCGACAGAAGCACTCCAGAGCTCTCCCAGTCAGCAGGGCAGACAGTGATGTCGTCCATGTGGATCTAGGCCAGTCCGCTGTCTCGGCAAACCTCTCAAAACGAAGTAGCCAGCTATCAAGGTCGTCCTTCCCATCCTGAAATGCAGGTAGCTTGGGTCTCTTGGAACTGGCGTGGTCGCTGGTCCCCTGCGTCGACTCGCCTCCACGCTGATGGCGGATCCTCTCCATCTCCAGCTCGTGGTTCATCTTTTCTATTTCCAGCTGTCGTTGAGCCTGTCGTTCCGCCTCCTTCTCCCGAGCCTGTCGTTGAGCCTCCTTCTCTTGAGCCTCTATCTTCAGTTGCTCCATGCGCTCTTGCCTCTCTCTTTCCTCCCTTAGGCCTTCACGGATGTAGTCCTGTCTCTCCTTCCCAGTGAGCTCCAAGGCGTCTGCTTCCTGGCCAAGCCTTCCAATAGCCTCTGACATGTTGTGGATATCCTCGATGATCTTTACACACTTTACTGTACTTTAGAAACACTTCGATGGTCTGAATTGAATCTGTTCTGATCTAATCGGATCCCGGACGAGCCCCCAATATGTAACAGTTGATGCAAATTTCAGCACGTTATGATGGGGAGAGTCAGATGAACTGATCGTCTACCCCTTAAAAAACGAAACTGTCTCGAACTGTTGTAGAAATAAATAACAGGATCCGATGAACAATTAATACTAACTTTAATAACTGTAAACACAAGCTGATATCCACAAGTTACTTACACCTATCAGGGAAGGCACTACACTTCTACTACAACTGGATGTACACACCTACGATTTGCACCTTACGATTTTCACCCACGATTTGCACACCTACCGCTCGCCTGGCCCTCCTTATATATATTCTGTCCAGGAACGTTCAGGAAGCGGCTTTACCGCCCCATAAGCACGAGACAGACCTAGATCGTTCGGGACACATACAGGCCACCCAATCGTACACAGACACGTCACAGCATTACATCACTCAAGGTCGACCTAGCGTAATCTCGGACACTGCAGTATCTTTCAGACGCTTCTAGATTTTCTACAGTGAGACAAACAAGCCATACATCGACATCAAAGGGAAATACCGGCCTTGCTGGCGAGAGGGGGGGGGGTCGCCGAGTGAGACGCGTCATGCAGGGGGAAGAAAAATATCGATCGTTCAACTAGTGGGACGCTACAATAATACAATCATATGAATATCATTTCCAGACGGATGTGTTTTTATACAGCATGAAACATGTATTTAGATTTTTTTTATGTAATAATATTAGTTTCCCACGCAATCAGTGGAGAGGGGAAATATTATAGAAAACCATAGAAAATCTGTGGGGTCGCAGTGAGGCTTGAAGCAGAGTCAAAATAATATGACCAAATGAGAAAGAAAAGGCTGTATGTAGCAAAGCCTTGCATAAGAAATAATACAGAAACGTTCTTGCGTTTTATTGTATCGTTTCTGTATTATTTCTAAAGCGAGACTTTGCTACATACAGCTTTTCTTTTTTTCTTTTTGCCATTGAATCTGTGGAGAGCCAACATAAAGCAGAACTGCCATTCCCACTTCCCATCAGTGGGCACTGACCCAGTTTTCGGTTGATTCAAAAGACAATACGTCCTCTTCAGTTCTCAGATGTATAGTTAACCTAAGGGTCATGAGAAGCTGCCATTTTTCTAACTCTTCTTAGCGTGGAATAAAGTACACGTCTGTACCAGAATTGGGCTTGGCCGATCTCGAATATCGATGTACCAGTTTATTCTCAATTTCTCATCATAGCATAGTATCTAGCAAAATGTGGTAACTACTAACAAAAAAATATACCCCCTCCCCTTCCCTACCTCGAAAAAAATGTTCATAACGTGATATGTTGTTTCTGATTTATACATTTACTACAGGTATATTGTTCCTGTATTGAAAACTTTATATGTCTTAAAGAGGGTCAAACAACTCCGGTCCCTTCAACAAATGTATTATAACAGGACATTTATGAATTATTTGATATTTAAATGTGTGGTACTCCACTTTATTGAAATGATTTTATTTTCACACCATCCAAGTAAAAGAAACACCACATCATTGCACATTTGTCTACGAACGATAGAGACCTGTTGCACCTGTACGCCTATCCACATTCCAGAGCCATCGGATTCAAAACTTTCAAATTACCACGTGAAGTGAAAAAACGCGATGACAGGTGAAAGAAGTAACTTTATTTGTAGTGATAACAGCGATAATACTTAGATTCATTCAAAGAATTTACTGCATAAAACGCACATCAAATTTTTCTTGCACTAACATGCTAAGAATTTCATATCCATAACAAATAACCGTACGAGTCGTTGGAGCTGCCCAGCTCACAAATCCAGGTGGCTTCCCTTGAGAGTGTGAGCATGATTCATTCTCATGTAACTCTCTGGGAAAAGCCATGCGTCTCCAAAGTGGCCATATGATAATCCATCTTTGACCTGGCCCCATTGAAATCGAGACTTTATTTAAGACTGGGGCAGCGCGTATAGCATCTTATCGGCCGTTTGGTTTATCTGGTGACTGTTAAAGCTGAAGTGGGTTCCAAGTTTCTCAACTTTTTCTTCTTCTTTTTTTTTTTGTTTTGTATGTGTGACATTGTTGTTATTTTGATGATGGTGGTGATAACGTGGTTATGATACTAATGATAATCAGGCGTTGAAGAAAGATCGGTGTGTGATTCAAAATATTTACCCTTTTTATTTCACAGCATAGTATTGTTTAGTAGTTCTGTTACGTATTGATTTTGCTTTAAATCTTATTTTAAAAAAGAACTCAAGTTGTGCCCGAAACCAGTTTTTCCCTCTTATGATGATATTGATGGTGATTGGTTAGAAAAAAAACGTCCTTGACGACATTGATGCAAAACGAGGGTTTTGCTTGTTACTCCTCCGGTTTGTTTTATTAACAAAATTGTAACTGTTGATAAAATATTTCCTCTACTCGCCCCACTCCACAAGAAAAAGAAAAAGCCTACGACACTTCTTTGCACAGGCATTCCATCCTCTTTCAGTCCCACTCTGGAAACCACAAAAAGAATTCAGATAGATTTCTGGTGCAGGTCTGCAGCTTGATTAAACATCTTCAAGCCACATCATTCTCAAAGTTCACAACATTTTCTGTCGTTTTGTTGTTGTTGTTTTATCAGTACTTCTCTACTCGCAACCTGCCTTCACATTGGCCCTGTCCTTCCGTCTCTGTCCCCACCCCTTCCCCTTCTCAGTATAGTTTCAATTTGAACACAAAGAAACACTCGTCAAAACTTTACGGGTTTATCCCTCTAATTCATCTGCCAGCAGCAATGACCAGATTGAAGATAAAAGGCCTTTGTATTACAACCTTAATCGGCAAATTGCCGACTAAACGTTTTATAGATTAAAGAACTGCGCCTAACGAACGTGTGCACACAATTACAGACTCACCCCGACACACACGTATTATTACCTGAACTATAATTACAATTATGCATTTTGAATATAGAAGTGTTTTTATGTTGTTTTGTTTTGTTTTGTTTATTTAGCCATCTTCATTATTTAGAGCTTCTCAAAAAACGTTTTTTTTCAAAAAAGACATTTTCACTGGGCCAATTAATTATCAGATTAACATTGGCATTTTCCAAAGCCCCCGTTAAATAAAGAGATCAAAACAACTTTGGCTTAATATGATTTATCTGTGTTTTACCGTTTTCCTCTAGCGTCTTTGTGTCTTCCATTTATGTCATTTTCTGTTTCGTTTTTTCCTCCATGTTCTGTTTATTATTGTTGCCCTTTGTCTTGGACATGTCACAATCTTATGAAAAATGTTCTTGCATTATGCCGTTCAGTTGCAGTTACTGTCAGCGTTATTGCATCTGCCAGTGAAGATCGATTGTCATGAATTTTGACAATGCAGCCGACCAATTTGGTTTCTAATCCCTGTTATTACTGTTGGAAACGGAATTACGTTTTTGCGAAAGAGAGCATGGGCCATATTTCATCTAACTCTCTTTTATTCATTTTAAACCGTTTCCCTTCACGTTCACATCTCATGGCTTTATTTCCCCCCTAACCAATTCAGGCTCGATTCCACAGCTATGGAAATACTGATGAGACAACCTTTGTCAGTGGAATTAAGCAATGGAGATAGAGCCGTAGAAATTATTAGCAAAAGTAGAAATTGTTATGCATGATCTGGAATGAGAAAAATACAAGCACCTCTGCACTTTAATAAGAAGCACAACGTATATTAAAAAACGCTATATGCGCCTCTCCCGTTGGAATCCCAGTTTTTCCTCGCGGGGGAAATTTCACCGCAAGTAGGAACTACTGACCTAAGAAAACTTTTCGGTGAAATGAACTATTTTTTACCGCACATTATAGATACGTGATGTCAAGAACAGATTTGATTCATAAATGTTTCCACTGAGTAAATTTTTGTGAGAGAGCAGTGAGTAATTTTTACAAACGTAATTATTGTGCGAGCCAGCATAACTTGGTCTCGTAAACAATTTGTTTTGAACAGTTTTTTTCCTAATAGATAGACAGAAGGTGTGGGGAAGGATAGACGGACAGCGTAGGTGTGCATGACTGAGCACTTTTTATATCTCGTGTTTTGAACTAGGTTTAGTAGAGAGGGAAGGGGTGAGTAGGAATTAAATGTTATTGAGACGTCTGTTGACGTACAGAAAATCCGTGATCCAGAGTAAAAGCTCGGGGTTTTGAACATGTTAAGAATTTATTGCTATAAAATTACATTTTATTGTCTTGAGTGATTCGACCTTTGATGTCGACCCAAGGTCGTTGCGTAGAGCTGTTACTTAAAATAACTCGGTTCGGCAGCTGAGCTAGAGGTGGTTGCACCAATCACCTGTATGAATCTGGACGGAAGGTCGAGACATAGCTTTAGTATTTAAACCCGTGCAGAGCTTAGATAGAGGCCACATGTAGACAATCCATTTACGAGGTGGACGGCGATAGTCCTCAGCCAGATGAGAGACATTTAAGACGCAGTTGAGCAGTCCATATTGTGAGGAGCATGATTTTAAAGCTCCAGAGCCTAAGCTACTTGGTTTGATATGAACCCACAGCGTTTACATCCAGCGCTCTCACTCCTAGTGAGGGCCTCATGGTGAGAGTCCATACTAATTTGTAACGATGAAAGTGAACCGTTCTACTTACTTTTGAAGACAGTTTCAGAGCTACCGCCAGACAACGCATGGTTGTACAAGCATTCTCCATGGCGTGTCTAGAGGAAATGTCCATATCATAACATGTCTCATTGAATTAATAGAATTTAAACTGTTATATCCGTCGCCACGTGCGCGGATTCTATTTGGCATATAACTCATATGACCTGCAAGTAGTTAGAGTGAATAAGTTAGTCTTTATAGAAAGCTGTAGTTTCATTAGTAGATTCAGTTGCCTTTGAATTGATATTTATATTTATAATTATATTTGATACATTAATTCCTGTAATTAAACTGCCCTACAGTTCTGCTAAAAATCAAAGCAATTGATTTATTTAGTTTTTAGATTGCAAGTATTTTTTTTTGTGTGTTCGTCGATTGTGGGAGCGGACCTCGAAAGAGTGTCAGTCGAATTATCCCCATCTAACCCACATCGCGACACGTGACATGCGCATATATCTTGTTATATTAAATCTACGGTTTCCAGGCTGCAGAGGATTTGCGAATTGAGACTGAAAAAAAATTTCTTCTTTGGCCTTGAAGTTGTCCACTCTTGTGCATGTTGATTGGGTTTAAGTCGGTCTGTGGTGAAGCCAGCGCTCCTTCTTGAGACGGCAGCATTTCCCGGGTTTCGCCGACTGCTACCCTAAAGTACAGCGTAAAGCATACACGTCTGTGATCAATAGAATAATGCCGAGACTCTGGTTTGTTTGTTGAACCTCCTGTGATGTAGACGGCCCATTCCTTGGCATGAACTGGTAATTTGTCATCGAATATCATTTGAATAAGTGATCGGGGCGGCGAACGCGCGTGGTTTTGCAATTTGAGTGAGTTTAATAGCCCAAGAGTGAGTTCAAGAAACCTTCTATGCCCGGGCATGGGCTGTTGGAAACCTGTTGTAAAATTGTCAATTCTTAATAAACACTACTGTTTCAAGTATAAAACACAAGACACTAAAGGGATACGGTATGTTCATTAGCTTGCATATAGATTCTTTTTTCGTATACAGGATTGACACGGATAGTATTTCTAAACAAATCAAAAACATATATTTGCATTTAGTTATGTGCGTAGTTTTAGCAACTATCAGATTTGTTGACTGAATTCTTCGTCTTCGGTATTTTTATTGATTTCTGTCTCCTTTTTCTGGGAAATTCTGTGGACCATTGAGGTGTTTGCGTGATCATGTAATTTGTATCTCCCACCACCCTCGCCATTTCCGACCGACACCGGAATCGTGGCCCAAGAAGCAGGCCTACATAATGCCTTTTTTCCCACTCTGGTCAGAGGGTTGCCTGGCAGACTGAATCTGGGCAAAAGTGATTTTCAGAACAAATATTCTTAGATAAGGCGTTACCGAAGCTAAAACTCAACCCCATTTCGGGTGTTGCTGGCAAGGTTTCAAAATATTTTAAAGACGTTAACACAACAGGAAGAATAGTAAAAACCCAAAATCAACCACTTTTTTTTTTCTTGCATATTAGTATCACGTCTACGGTTAAGATGAGATAGAAATTTGTGGAAACGGGAGAGGGAAGGATCATTATAGTCTTTTTTTTTTTTTAAATATTTTCCGTCGAACGGTTTATGGGGATTCATGGGTTGTTGCTTTTTTGGGGGGGGGGGGGGTAAAAATTTTACAAAAGCAATTTGCTGGGAAGGAAAGATATGCGCGTTTTGGATTGTTTGATTAGAGTGGCCCTCCGCCATGAACCAGTCTGTGGCTTCAGACGTTATGGTCAGGAGACGCAGTTCAACATCAATACGCGTTCATTGTTACAGGAGGAGTTTGTGCATTCAGGGAGGTAAAAACGAGGTGTGCTGCACAATATATCACCCTGATCACAGGAGTCTCCGGGTCACCCTGTCCTTTTAAATTTGCTGTCGATACCGGTGTATTTGGAAACTGGAAGAAAAAAAAGGGGGGGGGATAATTTTTAAACATGACATTTTCAAATGTTAACAAAGAGGTTTTTTGGTTTTTTGTTTTTTGTTTCCGAATTTCGGTCAAAATTCATTGTTTCCAGAAAAGTTAAAGTACGTTGATAGAACCGGTCGAAATTTTGTTCCAGAGTCGGTCATTCTAGATGAGAACCCAGCACTTCTTGTGACGAGAGGAATCATGTTGTACTTGAACTGTTTCATAAAGGCTCTAGCGACAGGGAAAACCTTCAGAGAGAAACGGAAATACATTGCTTGAAGAGGGCAGAAGGAGCTGGAAAAGAGGAAATCAAACTTGGAGAGTTATCAAGTTTCTAGTCTCAACAGGGAAACTGGCAAAGAAAATAACACTTTACAATGTCTGTGAATAGAGATTGAACCGGCATTGCTATCGAAAAAGAGGCAGTTTTTTTGTTCTTCTGTCTCGATTTTCTTGTTGTTTTGTCGTGTTTTATTTGTGTCTTTGCTTCTGTACCATGAGATTAAAACCTATAATTGTTATTTCGGTGCTGAATTTCATAAATGCCATGTCGTCTTCCTGACAAAACCGTGGCTAAAAATTATTATTTGTTTTGCTCGCTGAGTGGAATTGGAAACTGATTGTGTCTGACTTATTATTTTAGTTCAGCAGACTTCGGCAGCGATTATTGTGGATTTCTCTAACCAGGCCTTGGGGGTGTCATAATAACTCAGCAACGTTTCGTTCGTTTTTGTGTGTTGTTGTTTTTATTTTTGTTGTTCTTGCTGTCGTTGTTGTTTGAAACGTATGAAGGAAAGAGAAGGGAAGTACACCGATAATCGCCTTTACTTTTGACGTCATAGTTGGTTCCTCGTCCAGACCCGTGGGCTAATTAGAGGACGTTGATATATATAAAGTACATATTCTATGTAAGGACTGTAAGCCTAACGAGAGAAATAAAATACCTGCACGCCTGCGTAAATATAACAAATCTTGCACCTATAATCCTACATTAATTTGTTTTTTTTTAAATTGTATGTAAAGATATGAATCCAATATTGCTCCAAGGATTGCATGAGAGCTATCTACCCGTGCGTCATAACAAGTACAGCAATAATATATTTCTTCAAAACTAT
The DNA here is from genome assembly GCA_963931925.1 of Onchidella celtica. Classification (NCBI taxonomy): domain Eukaryota; kingdom Metazoa; phylum Mollusca; class Gastropoda; order Systellommatophora; family Onchidiidae; genus Onchidella; species Onchidella celtica. The sequence continues at coordinate 39,621,031 of OZ007567.1, forward strand.
CAAAAGCGTCTTCTGGGCTAGCAAAATCAAATGCAAATAACGAACGAACTTGCACTGGAAGCTCTCTGTATCCTGTCTTGAATGTATGGCAGTCCTCCCAGCAGTACCTCATTAGCAAGCGCTCAGCCATGTTAAACCTATGTTTTTCAGCTTCCATTTTCTCACACCTAATGAGCTCTCGTGTCTTGGCGCCTTCAGCAGCTCCTGTAATCAGAAACAAATTCATGACTATTGATTTGAAGCGCTTTATACTGATCCCAGTAGCTATCAGTACTATGAACTATTTCTGGTGATTCAATAATTTCCCTACATAGTCATCAAATATGGATTTATGTGCTTTATCTGCATCTCAGAGTAAACTCGTCTTCATCATGAAAAACTATTCCTGTCCTCTTCATTCATCGCACACCATTGCATTCCAGATATGAATGGGAAACCAAAGGCTTTATTAGTGCAAAAATAAATGGATGAATAAATCTGCTGACAGACCTATGACAAGGCACTCGCGGGATTAGTTCAGACTCGCATAAAATTCATCCAAGGAGCAAAATTTTCCTTGTTTTACATAAAGATGCATTGGCAATGTGGCTGTTCAGACATTTTTCTGTTTTCTTTATTACATGTCAGTAGAAACTGATGGTGACAAGAGATAGTCAGTCTAGTCGTGAAGACTGCAGTTATTGTCTGTGCGTTTCATCTATTATATTTCCAACCTGACAAGTAGATGACGAATAGGGTGCCATTCCTTCTTAGGTATAAGAGACGAGATTGGATGAAATCGTAAAGTCTGCAAACCTCCAAATAATATTGGATTTGAGAAATCAGATTTATCAGTCTGTCTTTTGGGTATGAAATATGATGTAGTTCTTCAATGACAACAATTTTCTCTTTTTCCGATCCACCCACATTCCTTTTTCTTTTTCAGACACACGGGACTGGTGTCGTTGGGTTAAAGGAAATGTTTCTTAATTCACTCAGAAAACATCATGTGCATATATTGATACGGTTTAATTAAATTTAAAAGAATGAAAATTCTTTGAGAATAGTTCATCACGAATAGGGTTTGCGGGAAAGGTGGACTAAACCCTCATAATGACAACAATAGTGGTGCTATGTCCGCAGAGATATAGCTGTCATTAAATCGAATGATATTTTAAATTTTACAAACCACTTTCTGCCTTTCAAATTTTAACAAGTTTCATATTGCGTCCATCTTTTGAGTTCAAAATGAACGATAAACGATCCGTGTGCCCCATGACTTAAATTTTTCTTATATGCCTGTCTATAATATTTAATAAACGGAAAATCTCAAAAAAAAAACCAGGCTGATTTATTTTTCCCGGTTTCATGCTGTAAAAATCAAACATTGCTTTTTTTTTTTTTTTCGGATGATTGGGTAAAAATCCTGTCGCGTGCATACACACAAACATACAAAAAAAAAACGATTTTCGTGATCTTCAGGTTTTGTCACAAGTTGGGGCCAAATTGCTGTAAATAAAAAGAAGACAAAACACTATAATAATCAAATTATGAACAGAAAAGAATGAATCCGACATGAAAATGTAAGGGTGATGAAGGGAACCATAAAGAAAACAAATATCTAGCGTCCAAGGCGTAATGGCTTCTTTTTTTGGTTCTGTTTCTTTGCACACAAGAAAAGCAACTGCTATGTAAAGGCATCATTGAAAGAGCAATGGGAAAAAATCGATACGAAATGATTTCCTTCATTCTTTAGACCACTAGTGCCGCATTTTTTTTTCTTTATGTCCAATTTCGACATTCTTTACTTCAAAAAAAAACCTGTCTGTCTATCTATCTATCTATCTGTCTATCTATCTATCTATCTATCTATCTATCTATCTATCTATCTATCTATCTATCTATCTATCTATCTATCTATCTATCTATCTATCTATCTATATCTATCTATCTAGCATATCTATCTATTTTCTCCAAGCCTGCCAGTTATTCTGCTGTCTTTCAAGTTGTCTTTTCACCCATGGATCAAGTCTGTAAGGTTTTTGTTGTTGTAAGTTTTTTGTGGCAGTACGTCGTGTTTACTGTGGGAGCTCTTTGTGCTCTTCATATTACAACTTGTTCTTCATTGTATTCAATGTTTTCTCCTTTAGCTGATAATACAAATATTTTTCTATGTTTTTTTTAAAGTTAAGGACTCTTTTCTCTTCTTCTCTTAACCGATTCCTTTCTCTTAGTCAAGCCATTCTCTTTGTCGTATCCTCTCCTGTCCCCCATCTCCCACGTGCACACAAGCATACATTGGCCATAGAACTTGTCTTTTACGCATTTTTTTAATGTTTCTTTTAGATGGGTAGGGAAAGGAGTTAAAGAGGGAGGAGGAGATATTATTATGGAAAGTCTGAAGAATGAATGAAGCCCAGATTTTGGAGGGGAGAGTCGGGAGGGGGATGGGGTTGAAATAGGGAGAGGATATGCGTCGAGGACGGAAGGATGAATTTAAATCCATCATGGGGGCGGGAGGGGGGGGGGATATTTGGCTAAAGGATAAATTAGATCTAGGATTTGGAGTGTTAGGACAGGAGAACATGCTTATTTACAAGGCCCTCATTACGTTCACCTTCCTAGAAAACGTTCCTCGCACCTAAGAAAGATATGATATCGATATTTCTCTATAGTAGCAAACTAAGGGAAAATAAATAAAGTCATAGAAACGGAATGCGTAAGTGAGGAACGCCTGTGAATATCAAAGAGTGTGAGGCGAGGTGTGGAACTGTGGTAGGCCTAAGATTGTGTGACAATCTTTTTTAGAGATTGATCCGTTTTGTGAGTAGTATTGCTGTTATTTGTTTTGTACGATTGGTTTACGACTCAAATTATAAACGAATGTATGATCAATTTAAAGATACCGGAGGTGTCTTCTGTCTCTTAAGTCCCCCCCCCCCACGCGCCACGCCCCCCGCTACCCTTTGATTTATTGACAGCCCACAAGCAGCAGTCTCTGTCAGTGTATGACTCTTGCTCTCATGTTGGCGTGTCTGTGTTTTCATTTACAAAATCCGTCTGTATGTTCTTCTGTTTGCTTACTTGTCTACGTGATGGATGTTAGTTTGAGTATGATTTATTCTTCCATGCGAACATCATTTATGTCTACGAGACAGGATCATGGTTCACCAGAGCTATATATCCATCGTCTGAAAATGGGACTTCTTTGTTGTTGTTGTTGTTGTTGTTGTTAATACTTGTTGCTTGTTTGTTTTTTTTCCTTCACGCATCACTAACACCGGGCATGGTGTAGCCAGTGGTCGTGAAGTGGTTGCATGTCATATTCAGTTAAGTACCCAGAAAACTCAACTATGTTTGAATGACTGGTGATTCGGTATCGCTGGTCTGATGAACGCTATATAATATTGTCTCGTACACTGCACAGGTGACCAAAATATGGCATTCAAGGTCACAGGGATGAGAACTTCATAATTATACAATTTAATGTCTCATCTACAAACTTTGTTAATGCCGTCTTCTTTATGACGTGATATATATATTATACAGTGAGTGATGTCAATATTATAAAACACAAATGTGGTGTGCTAGAAAATGCAATACTTTGTACCTTGTCAGGTTTTTTGGAGTTTATGTGTGCCAATGATTATTTTTAGCTCTGAAGCAAAGCTCCTCAGGGGTCAGCCTGAAAAAATGATGTGAAGCATACAAAACAGGTCATGACATCATATACCTTTGTCATGGGACACCCAACGAATTTTGACTTGAGACTACATGAAAGTGCCTTTTAACACCATATTGATCATCTAGCTCCTTGCAGACAACAAATTCGGGTGTTTACCAGTACGTGAGAAATTTATTGGCAGCAGTGAGACTCTTGGGTCATCATTCTCTGAATGACCAATGTCTGCCATGCTCTACAGTTTGCATTTAATAATAAGAGTGTTGTTAATAATTCATGATTTCCCTTTGCCTTTTGTCGCCAGGATCCCCGTTTTAACCAAGAGGTGGACAAGAAAACAGGCTATCGGACACACAGTATCCTGTCTATGCCCATCCTGAACTATGAAGGGGAGGTAATCGGTGTGGCCCAAATCATCAATAAGGTCACTGGCAACCACGAGTTTACCAAGCAGGATGAAGACGTAAGTCAATGTATTGTCAATTGAATGGCCGCAGTACGTGTGACATCCCCGCCCACTTTAGTTCTGGCAAGTGTATATTGCCATATTATGCAAATGGCTGCTCTGCCAGACTGAAATTCAGTGGCTGTTGATGAGGAAATGACCATGGCTAAGCTTTACGGTCTGTTTAGATTGAGACAACAGTGCAGCCTTTCCCTAGCTGGAGGAGATTCGATTTAGAATCGCTGCTGGGTGTTCAAAATCCTCAGTTTTTATAAATGACACCAATATGGCATGATGAGTATGATTTGCAAATAGATGGGGGACCAAAGTGCACTTTTGCAATTCACTAACTATGGATTTTAATTTTGTTTTTTGGGACCAGAGTAATTTAAATAAGATGAGTTTTAATGAATGCAAGAAACTGCTGGTAAATATAATGATAGCAGCGTTTAAAGGCTGAAAAAGCTGGGACGAATAAGTAAGCTTACCATAGACATGAAAATTGTTGCTTGTCTCGATTATGTTACGGTAAGCATCAGTTGTGTCCATGTAAAAAAAAAAAAAAGTTTCGAAAATCAAAGAAACAAATAAACAAAGACAGTGTTTCTATCAGTATCAACATGGAATAATGTTTGACATGGCTCTGTATTGTGAGGTCAAACAGGAGCTTAAGCTTCAACAATGTCGGGATACTACAATACCTTAGGGGGTGCACATTCAAGGAATAATCCCGCTCCGTATTTAAGGATTAATGGTTGCCGAAATTTGTCGACATCTGACCAGACCCACAAATCGCAGAGCTTATGCACTGTTTTTGGCACCCTCTGGTGCAATATTTACGTCATAGCTCCTGTAACTCGAAGCAACGAAACAGAACTATCGCAATGATTTATAAGAAAAGCAAAAACTCGCTGAGTCCGTGACTCAGCTGGTACGGTAGACCGGAGCAGATCAGCTTATGATATTAAGATACGATCGGCGTTAGATAGGCAAAGTGTCTTATGAAAATGCGCCAGAGTATTTGGTAATATGATTAATTATTTGGATGAATTGTAATTCTGTTGCATAGGTCTTCATTTATGCTGAACTTCTGTTTGACTTAGTAGGTCACTTGTGTCCCTCTATAAGACCTAGTCATTTCCATGCCAAGGTTGGAGGTGAACCATCGATATCGTGTCATGTTGCCAACTGACGTGTGAACTGAAAGAGAATGAAGATTTTGACAGTCGTGTGATTGTTTCAGATGGTGAACTAACCCAACACTAACCTGGACCTGAAAGAAGAAATTTTTTACTATCATCGTAATATGTAGAGGGTTGCGTAATTTCCCCACGTAGGATAATGACAATAGTTTTCGTTGTATTTTGCTTAAATGTTGAATGTCAAGCTTTAAACAGACTGGCCGTTTTATCCTTGTAGAACGAAGACAAGAGCATTGGATCAGTTCAATAAGCGTTGTGTAATTCTTATGGAATGACTTTGTGTGGAATATGACATCGCTGAGAAAATATAATACTCAAATCAAATGGATTAGAGGATTAGCACACCTTATGTTGAATAACGTCTGAATAATATAATGGTCGTTTACATTAGCTGTGGTGTTACGAGAGCAGTGGCTGCATGTCATAAAGTTCAATTTGTGATGTTCTTGTTTCATGAAGGTGACATTTTATGGCGTTGTGATTTTTCCCTCTGGAAATTTGCTCTTGTATTATAGCACCCGACTGAATCACTAATGTGGTTAATTCGACAAGCGCCGCCCTATGGTGTTTCTCCTTTTGTTTTATTTTTTTAATTATTATTTTAAGAGAACCTCTGCTTTTATTATCTTGTCCTTTGTAAATTGATTGTTCTCTGAACGTTATCCAGACATTGAAATATACTTACAAAAGATGAAAGTTCACTAATTATAGTCATTAATCTAGAGCAAGTTAGCCTTGTTTCCTAGAAGGAAACAAAAGGCAAAGGATTCACGAAAAGTGCTTAACGTGTGCGTAAAGTAATGTGACAAAGCGAATAACAGGTTCTATCAATACAGTATTTGGTGTAGAGTCCAACTTTCCCCGATATTGTAGGCGATCTGCACTTGCAAGTGAATTTAAAGTATTTGACTGAATTCCGGGCGTGAGCTCAGAATGCACAAGACATGGATACATTAGACTGATCATTTCATCTGAAAGGATTTTTTTTTTTTGGTTTCCTGGCAACCACTGATTTTTGAGAGAGCTCATCGTGCAATTGGAGTACACCCATTCTTTGAGGGAATGCACCAGTAAGTCACAAGCAAAGCCATTTGGTAGAGTGGTTGTATTGAGTAGCTACGTTCGAGGTTGTCGAGTTCTTCTTCTTCTTCTCATGGAGTTGATTCGTCTATTTACTCAGACGATTCCTCAACTGCAGAGTTAGTGGTTTCACTCACTCACTGGCAAGCTTTAGAAACTGAAGTCTTGGCTGAATGGAAAGAGTTTCGCAACAGCCGACATGTAAGGTGGTGGCTGCCAAACTAATGATGCAGTAGATAAAAGACGCGGAGCCGCAGGGCCTCTTGTCATTGCTGAAGGAGGCCGGACTCTTTTTATCATTATTTACAAGATTCATAGACAGACTTTACGCTTCGGGCGTTTTTCCCATTAGATTTTTAACTTCACCTTTATTTGATCTTATTGACATGAATTTGAGGGCTGAGAGCTAGCCCAAAGTGATATAACGGAAAAACCGTGAAGGGCGCAAAGTGGCCGTTTTCCTGCGGACCCGCCGTTAAAACAAAATCAAATTCAAACAAGAGTGGGTAACTCATCATTTTGTACTGCATGGGATTTAGTGCCCAATTTTATTCTCTGTGCCAGCCAATATTTGTTGTTGTTTTGACAGAAAATAAAACATAATTTTACGAAAAAGAAAATTTCACCTTCTCTAGAATCATGGTAAATGAGATTAATTATTTGATGTCAGCCCGGCGAGAGGAAATACACAGAGAAAAGGGAATGGGTCTAGCCACGAGGGAAAGTTATGAAGTTTGATCCCTTAATCTTCGTTTCTACTATGCTTTCTGTCTTTTGAACTAATAAATTCTTCACTAAAGAACATGTAATGAAACCAGACATTTCGGCTGTTCAGTCTCTACAGTGGGGATGCGACAAGGAGCTGAAATAAAGGGAATGGACTGACATGCAAATAGAGTGTCTTAGAGTCAGTTGCAGGAAGTGGAAAAATATAAATCAGTATGAGAACTTCTCAGTATGTTCACTTTATTTTCAGAGTTTTGTCTTTAAAATGAAAGTAAAGAAGAGCAATATTCGACCATGAATTCTATAACATGCCCGGCGTTTATTCGACATTTAGGTGCCGTTAATATTAATTAGTATGATACTATTTGTATGAACCACTATATAGTAAAATATCTGTATACATATCGTTTGGTTATTGGTCATTTATTTTAAAAAAAAACATTTCGACTGACTGTTTATGTTCACGTGTTTTGTGTCTTCTTTCTTGTCTACAGCTGTTCCAGAAGTACTTGACTTTCTGTGGGATAGGAATTACTAATGCTCAGCTGTTTGAGATGTCTGTCAACGAGTTTAAACGAAATCAGGTAAGCTCTTTCTGTCTGTCCTTCTGTCCAGCTCTCTCTCTCTCTTTTTTTTTCCCTCTCTCTCTCTCTCTCTCTCTCTCTCTCTCTCTCTCTATCTATCTATCTATCTATCTATCTATCTATCTATCTATCTATCTTCCTATCTATCTACCTTTCTGTGTGCAAGTATATCAGTTTATCATTTTATATTTAGCTTGTCACTTTGTACAGCGGTCTGTGGGTGGATCTGGAAAGGCCTTGCTTATTAACACCCTCATATTTACAAGGAATTTGTTCACTCTTGCCTTCACATATTCACACCATTTCTGAAACACTTTAGCGAACATTGCCCCTTTAAAAGTGCTCACGAATGGAGATGTTTAAAGAAGCACATAATCAGTGCTAAATCTGTACCAAGAGAAAGCCATAAAAGAATTGGCAAACTTCTCACCATTTAACAGAAGAAGCCATGTCGCCTGTCAGCCACCAGGTTATTTCGAGGTTGCTGCCAGATTGCTATTACTTTTATTTTATGTAGGTTTTTATGTGTTTGTTGTGGTATTATTTTTGCCATGATGTCAATTCTAGTACGAGTTTACTCAGTTGTATCCCACGGCAATGATTCATAATGACCGATTCAGGACGTCCATCATCAGTTTTAGAACTGGAAATATCCCATCTCTGATAATATCCACTAGATTTTATGACGTCAACGGGCGTTCAATTGACAAGACTATTTTCAAAAGCCACTGAAATCTATGGAATCGCGTCAGGACGGGACTCAAAGTTAAAATTTGGCAGAACTGCATTTGGCAAAGCCTGGCTATAGGAACAAACAGCAAACAAAACTGTACAATACATTCCACAAAAAAATTCAAGCGGAAAAACTACGAACACTCGGATGTCAGAACCTTCCTCGGGTTAAACTAAAATAGAAAAACTTGCAACGAGTAAAACAGCATCTGAAAATGGAATCTTAGAAAAAAAAACGTCTATACTTAGTTGTTGTTGGTGCCGGTTCTTTATTGTTCAAATCTGACGTTCCAAAAGTTGCTTTCTTCGTGTTTCTTTTTACGTGAAGTAAAGACGGGTGGTGTTCTGGAATCACTGGCGGCACTGTCACAACATTGCACATTTATTACATGGTCTTCCTAACGTCTTCAGGCACCAGATTTTCTTTTCTTTTAATGATCATTACCAATAATATGTACATTATCCAGGGTGAACGTTTTTTTAAAATTAAATTGCACGCACGGGCACACACACATTCTCTCTCACTCTCTCTCTCTCTCTGTCTCTTTCTCTCTTTCTCTCATAATATGTTTTTATTCTCAATATGTATGCGGAAAATCTGCTTAGTGGGTGGGGGTCTTGGAAGTGGGAGTCCAGATTGCATCAAGGTGGCATAAAAATGTATTTTAATTTCCATCATTTGACATGTTAGCAAATTGGTTTGCAGAGATCAATGGCGATTTTCTTTTTAAATTATTTTAGTTGGGTTTTTTTCCCCTACTTGATTGTTATATCACAGGGAATCAACCCAGTCTGAGCTGTCTAGTTCTGGATCTGTTGGCAGTTGAGGGTACCACAATATATGGTGTCATATAAACACTAGTTAGAAGCCTTTAAACACATCAGCTGGTTATATGTTAAATAGGTTTTCCTTCCATTGTGTCTAGCATAAAATGGTATGCATTGTAGTCTGAAACTACCTGTTTTTGTTAACACGGATACTAGAATCAGCACTGCTATCAGAATATCCTAATGGTTTGCTTATCGGTATAACACTAATTGAGCCAAATGCAGTCGAAGGGGGCATTTGGAGGAGTTGGCATTATTAATGGGTGGGTAGTAAGTACCAAGAGGGTGGGAGGGGCGGGAGAAAGTAATGTAATATTGTAGAATAATATGAATGAATTAACAAGAGAAACGTGGGGATGAATGGGGATGAATGATCCAGTTCTGGTCTGGAAATAGGGACGAATTTCACATTATCTGTCAAAAGAACAATTAGCGGAGCCCCGAGAATGTGTTTATTGAGTTTGCCGTAAGTGAACTACTCCAGTTCTACCCATCGTTATAGCGCTTCGTTGTCGAGATCTTCTGGAAAATGCGGTCAATGAAACCGTCCGACGCAATCCGACTACACTGTGACACTCTAAATACCGCATTGCAGCTTCCGTCCCACCTAATCCGCCTGGTGGAAATTCTTTAATAAGTGGCCAAGTTGACGACAGTGAACGACTTAGGCAACATCCAAGCTGCTCGTTGACCTTTGAAAGAGGATTTCGGAAGGCTTCGGTCCAAGTAACAAAATGGACTGAAGATTTGGCGGACACGAAACTTGAGTCTGTAATATGTTCATTGCGTTAGTTCATTGCTAATTTAAGATGTATCTTTCACTTTCAACTTCATTCTTTTTAAATCTCTGGTGTAATTTGTCTTCCTTTTTTTTTTAACGTGGGGCTTCTGCGAAACATAATTTTATTTTTTCTTTTAGCTACATTTTAACTTTGGGCAAATCCTTGCTGCACGGGTTTTTTCTCAGAACGCAGTTGCTGGGGCAATTTTCTTTGGTTACGATGATTACAAATTCGTCCGGTGAGAAAGTTTTTGTTCCAATGTATCTGTTTTTCGGGCCTGTAATTGTCACCAACAGAGTCTAAAGATAGGTAAGAAAAGGAGAAAAGACAGATAAGAAATGAAGACAATGGAACAGAGACTTTTGGGAAGTGAGGCTAAAGAAATTTTGAAGACGTATTGAGGGAGAGAACATAATATTATGATTTTTGTTTTCAGTCATTACATGTTTTCAAATGGAGACATGGAACAGTGTTTCTATTAGTGGACTGGTCCTTCAGCGACTGTACTTAGACTGCTATAGTCGGGAATACATAGAAAACGAAGACATAAGGTTTCCTATTACATTTACAAGAATTCTCAGTGATACAGTTCTAACTAGGAAATAAACGGGATAAGAGGAAGAGGGGAATATAAAAAAAAACAAAAAACTGAAAGCCTTGGAGTTGAGAAAAAGACCCATTTAGGGACATTCATAATAACTTAATTAGCTATGATCAATGCCATCTAAGTTTGGGATAGCGGTGTATTTTCAATACTTTCTTCGATATGTTTATCTCAGAATAAGAAGTGATTCTTGTCTCCTACATTTAGCTAGCCATAATTATATTCTCTCTTCTTCCTACACAACGAGATTGATAAATCATGATTTTTCAAAGCTTAAGCGCTATGTCGACATAATCCTGCCCTATGTCAGTTTTATGAAACGATGAGAGTTGAATGCTTAAGACAATCAACAAGAATGCACCATTTACAAATGAAAATTATTCCTGTTTGATAAAATGCTGAAGTCTGTGATGAACTGTTGTGGTCAAGTTGACTTTTTCCATACTTCGTTCTTCTTGTTCTGATTCAGGAAAAGACGTTTTTGACAATAACGCTGATACGGTTGCTGCTCTAGTTCTTACCTACCTCGTGAAAATGTTCAGACATATCTCTAAGGCTATGAGGTTACTAACAGGGTTTCCATATCTCCATCAATCATATTTTTCGCGTATGCGGAATCTTTAGCCCCTATTAAGTCTGCCATTTACATCCGGTTCATAAACCCTTCACTCCAACAGCGCTTCCGACTGGAAAGTGACACGTGTCTCATTTACTACCACCCGACTTCAACCTCATTAGTCTAATTGGTTTAATTTATTGATCTTTGGGATCCCTAGATGATTGATTATAAAGAGGATGAGGGATCAATGAGGATAAAATTGGGTGGTAATTGGTTTGTGTAGTGCTCAGCTACAGTAAACCCTCATTTATTTGGCGAACTCACCCCCCCCCCCAACCCACCCCCAATCCCCAGCTCTCACCTCCCTATGGTTCTGTACTGTGGGGGTCCCGAGTTCCTGAGTCGAAGAAGTTTCCTTACAACTCTGTTTTGGAAACTTAACTTCCGTTGTGTACATGGATGTGTACGTGAGATTTTTTTTCTTTTTCTCCTCCCATTTTGCCGAACACTTTGAAATTGTCGAAATCAGCATAGAAGATGGCTCAAGCATGAAGAAAAATGCGAGGACTGGTAAAGAATATTGTGATAAACGTCTTCGTTTTAAGACACACTTATTAAACCATTAACACACACATACGCAAAAAAAAATCCTTTATGCATCTTATTCAGTAGAAGCCCTCTGCGCCACTTGTTGACGTTAAAATGTGATAGGTTTTTATACGGTGAATGTGAACATCTGGCATCAGTATTTGTGTCTACGCTTTATCGTTTAATCTCCTCTTTCTCTGTTTTTCCCTTTCCCACCCCCCCCCCCTGCCTGCCTGTTTGTCTGTCATACTTTTTTTTAGCTGCACGCAAAATAAATTGTATGAATCCATGTAACATTTATTTTTTCGTTCTCCTAATCTGCCTGTGGCTACCTGAAATCTAAACTTTGTCATACAGAAGCAAATTAAATTTATTAGCAGTGAAAAGATAATGCTGCCATAAGATTGGATTGAAATTGTTCTTCAGCGGGATACTTTGTTTTCTTTGTCTTTCTTCCCTTCTTTCTTTTTATTCTTTCTTTCTTTTTTTTAATTGTTTTTTCTTTTTTTTTTTTCTTCCTTGTCTTTCATTAATCACTTAAGTTTTTACTGGTGTTCTGGTAAAGACTTTGTACATATCATAGGAAAAAAGAGACCGCTGGTAAAGCCATTTCTTTACAACAACTGCCGGAGGGCATTCAAATATTTTTGTTGCTGTTTTTCACATTATATTCAGTTTTTATTCACTGACAACACTCTAATTTCTATTGGAAGTTGGAAAGCACTGTGGTCAGACTCAGTTGCTGAAGACAGATCATGCATGTCCGTAATGTACTTTCAGTCTGTATTAGTGATCTAAATCAAGGGAATGTTTCATGTGAACAAATAAACACATAAAAACCTAAACATAAAAGAAATTGATATGCTTTTATATCTCATTCTGCAGCTGCTCCTCCACCTGGCCAGAGGAATCTTTGAGGAGCAGAGCAACTTGGAGAAATTGGTACAGAAGATTATGCTCGACGCCCAGGACTTGCTCAAGTGTGAGAAATGCTCTGTCTACTTACTAGAAGACTCCTTCGAGCGGGTAGGTTGAGGATCAAATCCTGCTTTATATTGTGTCGGTTTATCATGATCATCTCTATAATCTTGGCTAGTTATCTATTTATTCATCTACTGCGACTTGACGGTCTTTCTTAAGTTTGCTAATCTCAAGGCTTACAGACTAACACAAGCATGTTCGTTGCCTCCTAGTCATTTTGTCGCGTGATCCCCGTTAGTGAAGATGAAAAATAAGTGATGAAGTATTATTTTATTTTTGTTCTGTAAGTTTTGAAAATGGCTTTTTATTTCATTTTGGTCATGCCAGTGAGTGAGAGGAAAATTGATTTCCATTCGTAATTTGACCTTATAAAGATGTTTTCAAATTAGAATCCATATTTGGAGCTGTTCATGTAGAGCGATCTTGAAAGCCCTTGAAAGCATAATAAAGTCATTGATACTTAAAACATGAACATTTTTTTTTTTTTTTACTTTGCAACGACCCATTTTGTTATGAATTATCTAAGGAGATAGAGTTTTAGTGACAACTCTCTTACTTTAAAAGCTTGCAGGCTAGAAACAAAGAGGGGAGACGTTCTGTGTTCTGCAATATTTAGAAGCGGTCACAAATAAGCCAACAACCTTGAATTATAAGAGCTCAACCAGATTTTCTTATCATTTTTCCTCTCATAATTCATTACAGTGATAGCCTTGTTTCTTTGTGTTTTGCTCGCCCTGACAATGACCGTAGCTTCCAGTTTTCCCTTGTCCACTGTTGTTTCCATGATGACCAAAGCTTCAAGTGTTTGTCCCCAATGTGATGACTAGAATCTCCAGCTCTGCCCTTGAAACTGACCATCACTATAAGCAGCTCCTATTTACTCACCAGATGTTGTTGGTGTAGTTTTGTCGGCGCTGATGCATGTACCAAGCTGGATGAATTCTTAATGGTGTATTACCATAACAAGCATCTCCCTTTGATTTTGTTTATGTTTATAATGCATGGCATGTTTCAGGAAATCATTAGAAGGGTGTCGCCAACAGAAGCTGGATTGAACCTCAGCATGATCGTACCTGGTTAATGTGTGAAAGGGTAGTAATCATCAGTGATAGTGGTATTTCAAGTGGGTGCCCATGCATTTGCTTCATTCCAAACAAATAAAGAACACTGGAATAAGATATCAGATTTCAGTTAAACGAAAGAGTGCAATGAGGGGGGGGGGGGGGGGGAAAGCAATATCCCGTAATATTTTTATAGCCATCTACTGGATGCATATCTTTATCCCAGTTTATAGGGGGCTCTGTTTCCATTTTTCGCAAAAACTGGCTTCATATTGTCAATCAGTGGACTTCAGCTGACAAATGGTATCTTTCCTATTGATTTCAGGTATATACCTTATCCATGCATTGATGATAATACTCAACAATACTCTATTTTCATTATTTCTTGTTCGGAGGTGCTCAAACTTTGAAGCCAAATCCCTCAAAAATGGGACCAAAAGAGGTAAACCAGGGTGACGATATGTCAAAGCATTCCAGATCTGATTAATTTTTATACTGAGACCAAGTCTAAAATAATGAGGGTTTGGCGTTTCTTTATTAGTGATGCGTTATCAGTGACCAAGAAACGATCACTCAATGAAATTTAATAACAAACAAAACTGTCTTACGCTCTGCCGTGCTCTTTTCTTTCCTCCGTACCCGCATTTATCAAACTGTCTCCACAAATTTTTCCCTGCTTGAAAACTTCTATCTCCCTCTGCATCCTGGCTGTAATATTTTGTGAACCTTTCCACCCTCTCTCCCTTTCCTCCCACCATCCTCACTGATTAAACAATAATCTTGCTGCCTGCCTTCCTGTCAGCCAATCAACCTGCCCACCCAGTTCAGTCCTCCATCTTGTATTCCTATTTATGATTTGAGATTTTGCAGATGATGCCCAACTGAACTAACCAATTTTTCTTGTTTGTTTCTGATCTTTAACCACCATTATGTGACAAAGACTTTATGAAGTTAGACATGACATGTTGTGCTTCTCTTTCTCTCCCTCACTGTCTGTCTCTGTCTGTCTGTCTGTCTGTCTGTCTGTCTGTCTGTCTGTCTGTCTGTCTGTCTGTCTGTCTGTCTGTCTGTCTGTCTGTCTGTCTGTCTGTCTCTCTCTCTCTCTCTCCTCTCTCTCTCTCTCTCTCTCTCTCTCTCTCTCTCTCTCTCTCTCTCTCTCTCTCTCTCTCTCTCCTCCAAAGCAAACGTCGTAAGAGACAAAGGATATTAGAAATAAAATAATTAAATTCCATTTTCGAATGATGAGAACCGACATATTCGTACAGTCACATTCACTTTTTCAGATCTGCAGCTATCTTACATGTAGATATTCCAAACTGGTTAGCTTTATTTTGATTATCATATTACACAGACACATCTAGAACAAACATGTTTTGTCCGATTGCCCACATACACTTACTTACTAAATGAGATCATTTTAATTACATAATCCAACAGCATAGAAGTTGCATTATGTGCTCTTTTGTTTCGTTTTGTTGTTTGTTTCAAGTGACATAGTTTATCAAGTTTAAGATATTCAAATTAGCTGCCAATTTCCGAAAATAAACCGAGACATGTATTCTTTTGTCAGTATCTTGCTTTATCTGTACATATAATTCTAGCAGATGTTCAGCTTTTCTGCCCCTACTGAGTTTGTCCATTCCAACACCTCCATAATTATCATACCAAATTGAATTGTATGCAGTTAACATAATAATGTGTATATCTGATGTGCCTGAAACGACAATACATTTATGTACATGTATTAATATTGGTATCTTTTATTTTAGACTAAAATTGTTCATTTCAATCGATGATAGAAGTATCAGAAAACTTCCTTCAGCAGCTCTAAGGAGAGATTTGTTCAAGAGCCCTTAAAGCCCGGTCTTTGAATCAGCAGTTGAAGAAGACACATTGCAGCCCCTTAGATATTCATTTAGGTCATATTTTGACTATAATAACTTTTAGTAGCAATTCACATAATCATATTTTTTTTTATTTTACGTTTCTGATTTCTCCTCGTAAAGTAGATTTCTCCCCCTCCCTCATTTTTATTTCGATGTCCCGGAAAATTGGGAAATCCGGTCTTTCGCCAGATTATGGTGTTACTTTTTCTGTAGCCAGATTGTCCTACAGTTGGATCCTATAGATCACTGTAAATCACATTTGCAGTTCCCCGGGAGTAAAGGCGAGGCAAAGTTGCATAATTATTTTTTTTTTCGTTTTAGATTTATTATCTAGTTTCAAATATTTTCATGTTAAAAAAAACACAACGAACGCTTTCCAAGCTGTTCAAAATCAAGATAATGCTTAGCATCAAACATTAATGTATCTCGGAGAAGCAGTCTATAAATCTTAAATTATTAGTGTTGAAAATGACAGTAACTTCACCTATTTGCTATTTTCGAAGAGATGATTGATTATGTAAGCTTATAAGAACAATCATACCAGCACGATGTCGGGTGGGCTTGTACATATTTTCTGTCATTAGGCTAATACTGAGAAACATTTCAGGTTGTCATAATTGTAAAATATATCTAGATCTATACGTTTTTCATTAAAAAATGATAATGCGATAGTTTAACTGCAGGTAAAACATGACTGTATCCTCACACTAACAGGCACTGTAGGAACGCATGTTTCCACCAGGCTAAAGGTGCAATTTGCAATCCTATTTTTCTGGCATCGTGCATTTAGATATAATATTATATTACTCATCTGTAGGTAATTTATGTAGTGATGCAGACAAATGTATTTGTAGAGGTCACATACGATGATAGCCCCAGCATTAATCAGTGTAAAGTTTTAGCATGATAAGAAATGTGTTAGTAACATGGAGTGAAGCGGAGGCGGAGGGCGAACAACTGTAGGCCTCATCTTGCAGCCTGCCCAGAGACATACGTCAGCTAATGGGCCCCTGTGTCCCAAATTCTCCACCACAATGTTCTTTCGTCACTTCACTTCAATAGCTGATTTTATTTTGATGATTTTCATTTTGGTTTTCTTTCCTTTCTCCACCCTCCTTCCCCACGCCTGTTTATGTTTGGTTACGCCCCTGACCTGGTTCTGCAGGATATCATGCGCTTCACCAGCCGTTTTCTCACCAGACTAGGCAGCTACTCTCGCCACAGCAATCTGGTGGTGGCCATGCAGGTACCCGGGCCTACGTGGGAAATACTATTTTGTTGTGTTTCTTTATCTGTCTGATTGTCTGTACACATATATGATTTCATGTGTGTGTGTCATCATAACTGTGACCTGCCACATTTGAAACAGGGCCTTAGCCGTGAAATCCCGAATGGTTTTTCGTAACAGTTCGGCAAATAAAACCAAATCAGTGGAAATCAAAATCATACCGCACTGAGCCTGTAGTGTAAGCAATCTCACTGTATTATAATTATGCCCTAGCAATATGTTTACTGTAATGTGTGATTAAAGTGGCTAAAACTTTAGCATTTATTCCAACTGAAATTAAATTTGATGGTGGCGGCGGGGATAATCAGATTATTTGCAAACATTAGTATGGGCAACATTTGCTGTGACTTATCACACATTTTATGTCAGTGTATCATTTTAGAAAGAACTGTAGATATTTTTTTCAGACAGTCTGTGATAATGAAGTAAAAAGAAAAAAAACTGGATTATTTCACGTTTATATTTATTATAAATTGTGATTAATATGTCTTTTGGCGCATGTTAAGCTATAGGTTGTTTTGGTTATTGTTTACAACAGAGAACACTTTTTTCCTGTTGTTTACCAATTGCCCAAGGCGTCACTTTCTTAATCATCTCTCTCCCAATTACCATTTGTGGCTCTTACTATTACCACTTGCGAGACAATAGCGTCATTGTATAGGGGATTGCGCCATTCACATACAGAGCAGCTAGATTAAACAGTGAACCTTTTGCACATAAGGATATGGAACATTCGTTGGCCGTGTTTGAATGTGGAAGGTCGCCTGTCCTGTTTACAATAGCGTGCTGTTTCGTTGTACAACGCGATGTATCAAACTGATGCAGAGTGGCGAATACCATAACAAAGGCACATTCTATGTTTTCAACTCTGCGCGGAAAGCTTTTATGAATACAATGTTAGTGTTAGTCTCGGATGATGTCGATATCTATCGATTTAATTCCTGTAATAACCAGCCGTCATGTCCATGTTGTTGTTTTTTATAGTAAACAATAACCTTAGCAAATGAAAGTACATTCATGTTTATTTTAAAAAAGTGGGGAGTGATGGGAAAATGAACATATCGGGGTTAACTTTAATACTACCGGTACTGTAAGTGTATATTCATAGAAATAGGTATTCGAGAAGAGGAGATGGGGAGGTCTATGTAAATACCATCACAGATATCAAACGTATTGGGGTGGCTTAAATCTTATTGTCTAGGAGCACTTACAAGTTACAAGTACTTACAAAGCACACATGAGACAGAGACACATCATGTCCAGATCAGTGATAAAGGAAGGGTGTGATCATTTTATTGTGTCTAAATACTTAACTAAGAGGATTGAGTGTACAAGATTTATGACATATAAACACGATGTTGGTGGGTGCAATTATGTCGTCCAGTCTGCTCAACGCTCTTTGAATAATAGAGTTTAGTTCTAATGGTTAATGCTAATTCCGTACTACTGATTCAGCTGTGTGAAGTGTGAATTAATTGTTCCTGATGATGACCATCACGTATTGGCTTAATTCAATGGTGGTCATGAAGGGCAAAAAAGAGCACAATTAGTTTTCATTTACGTGCTTAAGCCCGCATGGATTATGGTGTATGGGAATTAATGTCCATGATTCAAGTAAACGCATTGTCTGTAAGTCCCAGCTGCGTTAGGAACATTTCCTGTCAATTATGACAGATAAGCGATTATCTGAAAATCCTTTTAAATGGAGAGAAAACATACCTGAAGCACTTGTATTGTAACTGTACCGCGTTGCCTATGCTTATAATCAGGCTATACATTTGTAAAGTTGTACATCATGGCGGGAAGGGGTTGGAATTAAACCTGAAAATAAATATTA
This sequence comes from Onchidella celtica, assembly GCA_963931925.1. NCBI lineage: Eukaryota > Metazoa > Mollusca > Gastropoda > Systellommatophora > Onchidiidae > Onchidella > Onchidella celtica. The sequence goes on from OZ007567.1 coordinate 39,639,875, forward strand.
TGGTATATTTTGTGTATTCAGCATCGCCAAGGGTTTTATATCGGTGTGATATTGCCAATGCTAAGTTTGATACATCGTGTTAGCTCGCATCGTGCACTATAATCCAAGAGGTCACCTTGCTGCATGCTAGGAATGGTATTCACTCTATCACGTCATGATGGACACGTTCAGTGGGAACCTGGGCATCAAGAAACAAAATGAATAGTTGGCTGGATTTTGTCAATATGATTCATTCTCATACATATTACTATTTAACGCGCATAGGGTAGCTCTGATGACGTAAGTGCCAGCTTTTCTCTCATGGGCGTATCAGAGTGACGGGATCTATCCTGTTAGGTGTTCCTAGTGGTAAACTGAACGTCCGCCTACCCCCCCCCCCTTTTTTTTTTCTCATAGTTAATTACATTATTACCAAATTGTTGACACCGGACCATGCCCCCACCTTTGTCTACATAACTGTTGGGTGATGAAAGTTGCCCAGAGTTACTGAAACCTACATTCACTGGCCATATTATAGTGTTTGCCCGATTTGTCATATATTTTTGTGACAGATTTTCCGACCTAGGATGATACAGTGATACTGATATATAAGTGATAACGATAATATAGAATGTTGTATTTCTAAGATGTGCTATAATGAAGTTTTCATTGAAGCCCATTTATACTGCTAGGAGCATGGATGCTTGCTTTCCGTGAAACCCTCTGGACGTTGATTCCATCAGAGTGATACTCTCACCTTTGGCCTGACCTACATTTCTCCTCCGCCATATTTCCTCCCGCGTTCATCCTTTCTGTTTATCATCCGAGGCTGCTAACTGCACTATGTCCTGGAACTTTGGGAAGGTCGGTTATCACTGCAATTAGGGCATCCCAGCATGATCATCACAGCGCCCTTACATAATCATAATAACATAACCCCTGGTTTTTGTGTGAACGAAGCATTGGATAACTTCACAGGTTTTCATCTTCATCACCTTCACTTATCATTGATTGTTTTACCAGCGAATAACACACTAATGGTGATAAAAGAAAAGATGACTTTATTAAAATTTGCCCTAATTTGTCGAGACCTGATTTGCTGGATAAAAGTTTCTTGTGTTTTTTTTTTCTTGTTAATTTATCAACCGCCTTGATTAGGACTGATATTAACAAAGAAAAAATCTAGATAGAAAGGAGATGAGAATTGTTGATGATTTCAAGACAGGCAACCAGAATGCTTGAACTCGAACGGCAGCAGCGGCAACTACAGCGAACAAACCAATGATTGCACACTTACGCACACACCCACGCGCACACACACACTCTCTCTCTCACACACACAAATTACAGAAATAAAACAGTTTGTTACTGAACGAATTGAATCTAACTCATGAAATGTACGAAAAGTATTATAGTCTATATTGTGTTGATATGCCATAGACAATAGAGGTGTATCTTGATTATTTCGAGAGATCACATCTTGAGTATATCGTGAGCGGTCTGTGCTTGCCTCATTATTACTCTGTGTGTTGTGCGTGACTCTACAGGTGCTAAGGCTGTCTAGAGAGTAATTTCGTACCATTATAATCTCACGTATTTATGTCTCGTGGGCCATGAAATTAACTCGTCTTTCCTGTTTAGCGAATGTCCAGACTTGTTACACATTACACATATAGCAGATTGTATCATTATTTGTGATTGGTTGAAATCGTTCATCTGCTGTAGTCGTGGCCTTTCGTCCATGTTGACTCCGTCCCTGCCGCAGCTTCTGCTTTGCTATGATGCGAAGACGTGTGTGTGTGTGTGTATGCGTGCGCGCGCCCTTCAAAGTCCCAGAATTTTTTAGCACGCCCAACCAGGATGATCATTTTCAGGACGTTGGGGTTTAAAAATATATCTTTGTAGTATGAAAAACCCCTTATATCACAGCCAGGTTTTGATTCCCCTAATTAGTTTTCAGCTGCCTGACAGATCGGATCAGCATCGAACAGTGACCATCGTAGACAATGGTAGAAGAACAATAATACAGTCCTTCACCGAAATTTACCTTTCAATGTGTTTAACGCTTCAGCGACTGTCATTGAGATACAAAAGATACAAAAAGTAACATACAAAAACAACAAAAAAACACCTGAAGTTTGTATGATATCTCATTAAACAAAACCAGAATCAATGAGGCAGATTAGTATCTCAAGAACTGGATAACTTGGAAAGCAAGATCGGTATCCCTATAAATATTTAGAGAGACTATAAATGGCATATTTCCATGATGCCATACATTTGTTTACCATTATTTAAGTTCTTAGTATAGAACCTAACAGTCGAAAAAAGAAAAACACGCACGGTATATTGAGACATGTAACCAGTGTCTGTGCAGTCACTTTTGTTAAATCAGTTTGGAGGGCAATCTTATCAGTTACCACGAGAGAAATCGACTTTCAGAATAATGGACAGGGTAACAGATGGAACAGAATACTGCTTACTAGATTTCACGATCATTAGATGCCTCAGTAAAACGGTGACACAAAATCTACTACATATGGCACTGTACCTCAGAAAGATATATCTCTTGCTATCCTGGGGAAAAAAATCGAATCCGGTAACTTCTATGCTATGGAAGTGACACCTCGCTTCTCTTGAGTTGAACATCTATGCATACTCCGGGTCAGCATGTGTGTGGAAAAGCAAAATGATTGCCAAGTGCCGCCTTATGCATTAGCTCCCAACCTTTGCTTCCCTATCCCAGGGATAAAACTCTGTACTTCGCTGGTTATGTCCAAACGATATCTTTTGGGTGTGTACAGACATGTTGCCCTGCCCTTTCGGCATCCCTGCTATATTTGACAACTTACATTCATTCTGCTCCCAAATTTCAGATTGAATTTCTGGTAAGTGGCCACAGTAAAGATGCAGTGGACGCTGCTAGCATTGCTGGCAAGGACGAGGGTCAGGACCAAGCCAAGAATATGAACATTGTGTAGATAGTTCTATGTTAGTCTTGCTAATGGCGGACTTGATGTTGCTACTATTTTGTCTTGCAATGTTAGGCCTGATTGTAAAATGATTTTTGTTACGATATTATTTGTACAGCCCGCTTTCATTGTTGTCTTACGCCGTCTATTTTAACGATAATTATCTTTTTATTCTTTCTTTGGAAGGTTTATTTGAGGTATAGTCTTTATTATTAATTCTCATTTCTCAGTAAGACTTAGAACATTTCATATTTTATTTTTATCTTTCGTTAATAATGATGTTTGAAAAAGAACAGAGCCCAGTTTTTGACCTTATGAATAAATCTAGAATACAAATCTGTGCTCGAGAGGTTAATAATGGTTTCCAAAATACAGTCCAGCAGCAAACACTCTAAATGAAGGAAGAAAAACGTGACAGCGACATTGCCCCTGCTACATTTAAAAGGTTTACAGGGTGGACCAACTACAAAACCAGTGAATGTTTTGAGAAAAGAAAAGTGATCAAAGTAGAGCAACAGTTCTTTCGGAGAAAAACGTGTCCCAGTTCCGAATGTGCATGAGGAAGTCTGGCTCCAGTTTGCAGAACTGGAGCTGTTTCGGACTTAATTTCAAGTTTGCAGTAAAATAATAACAATAACAATAATAATAACAACCTTGACTTATGAGAGTTGAGACAGGCTAGTTCTGATGTATCTGTTTTGCCTATCGCGTTCTGTCGATAGTTATACTACAGATGTGCCAATAAAGATAACTTCACTCGCTCCAATATTCCTTTTCTTTCAAAAACAGTTATTAACTGTTTGGTAGCAGACATTGGCATAATGAAGCAGACATTAGTGAAAATTTAAGTTATTTACTTTATTTTAAAAATTGTCAAAAAACTCCACCTTGTCAAGGTCCAGTATTCATACAAAACCATAATTTCGCTCTAGAGATCAGATGTTACTGACTATGATTAAAGAGTCTTCGGTACTCCTCTCCGTGAAGTGACAGCTGCGACCTAGAATCATAATATATGATAACTGAAAAATATCGAAACAAAACACCAAATCGACCATCAAGTCCCCAAATTATCATTTTAACTTAGTATCAAGCCCTGCTCTGACCTCACAGATTGTCTTCTTTTTTTTTTTTTTTAAAATGTTTCAGCCTTCAGTATACAGTAGTTAATTGTTTCGATCTACCGGATGCAATTTGAGTGATGAAACAAGTAATCAATACATTTTTGTTCTTGCTTGTCATCTTCAGAGAACTCTAATGCCCAGATGCTGGTCGGCAACCACATTCATGGTAGCAGTTTTATTTGAGTCGTAGCTTTACTAATTCTCTCACGGTCAATTAATAGCTTACTCTATATTTTAACCGGGGAAGGTTTCAAATCAGCTGCTCACTGCTTTCAACACTTTCATAACCAAGCTAGTATTTTCTTATCTGACCTATCGGCCTGCATTTCAGTTTATGATGGCGCTTCAATTATAATTATTATTGCCATATTTTTCGCGAGACATAATTATAATCGGGCATTATATATTTACAACAACAGAAATCTGACAAGATAATGAACTACTACGATTTTGCGAGGTTAATTCTCATTTCTCATTTGCTTCTTCAAATAATTGTCTTTTCCTTGGATTCACGAAGGGCGCAAACCCCGCTGCACTCGCATTTATGTGCGATGGCCATCTCTTTTGCCTTTTTCCACTTTTTTGGAACATTTCCGGCAGTGCGCGAAAACCTTGCGCACAAAGTGCAACATGTTAACAAAACTATATATATTTTGTGAAATATGCTTTGTCTTTCTGATGACAAAACATTTTTGCAAACTTATGAATATGCTACCCAGCTTTGATTTCCCTACCCAAAATTTTCGTTATTTGTAGTTTGGTATGGGGTTTATCGTTTTTTTTTTGTTTTTGTTTCTCAATCCAACCTTTCGTGCAATATCTTATTGTATGGCACCTGTACAGTCAATTTCCATGCACACCTGCTTATATCTTTTACCTTTTCCAAGGCCTGTTGTTCTTTTACAGATATAAAAATTGAGCTCTCTTCGTGTGATGCAAATGTAATTTCCATGATTTAACCAGACGGAATGCGTAGTTAAGCGGCTGAAATGCTAGAATAATAATGTACATCTGTAACTGATTTTTTGACCGAGCATGAGTAGATGAACTAACTCAGGAGTACTTACTAAAATATAAGGTGGCAGTAGGCAGAAGAGTGGTGACCATAAAGGACAAACTTTGAGATATTCCATCCATGAATGTGAAATAGACCTTGTTAAAAATAAAACATTTGTTAGCACTTTGTTTATCTGGTGCATGAACCCTCAACATACTGTGTTTTAGAATGTTAGTCTAAACTACCGTGAGTGAAATTAAAATATACCGTTAGAGTCAGGGTCTTCTTATATTTCTTAAACGAAATCAAAAGATTTTCGTGTTTAATATTATTCCTTTCTTCCCGTGCCAGCTCCCTGCCCATATCACTTGGTGCATTTAAATTGGACCAATAATTATAGGCCTGACAGGGCGTATGCTAGTTTTTAAAAACTAAGAATAAAGGCTTGTGCGGGGCAGGACACATTTTTTAAAGACTCAAACATCGAATCTGGTCAGGTTAAGCTCAGACTGTTCCAGGCTTCTGTGTAACAGGCTGTGATGTTTCCACTTTCTCTCACTAACTTTCTTCTGACACCAGCCGTGATGGGCACGGCACAAACACACTAAATAATCGACTATCTCTCTTCTATAAGTTATAACAAACGATATCTGTATTGCTTACATATATACAATAATTATTAATTCATTCAATAATAATAGGAACATAGGTCATACAATTTCATGTGAATTTCGATGGAATGAAGTTGATGCAAATCAGTACATGCTAATTAAATGGCTTCGTAATATTCAATTTCTAGCACATTTTATAAAACACATGGGAACATTCAGCATAAGGAAACCTCTGGTTTAGGGGTGTATGGCGCTATCTGGGCACTGGTTCTTCCTCTCTACCCTGGCTTGACTGCGCAGTTAGATCAACAGGTATCGGCAGGTACCAATAGGTCGGGAAGCCAAGAAGCCACGATGTCGTTAATCAACGTACAAGAAGTTGAGACCAAGAAGGTGTTGTTCTTCCTCCTCTGTAGAAAAACAATCGCAAAGTCCTAATCTACTGCTGGAAGGCATGACTTCCATACTTACTCCATGACGGATATTCATCATTAACACTTTTAACCGCTGACACTGTTATAAGTCAGGCTGCAGCTCCCATACTCCATAGACTCCCATATAGGCAATAGAATAAACGATCAACACGGTTTTAATGATATTTACACGTTCCCCACGAAGAATAACGCTCTCTCTAACGGACTCCATCCTATAAGGTTTCGTAACATATATATAACGGCGTTTCCGTGACTCTCTCAGAGGCAGTAGTTATACCAAAGTAAACCCACTAGATTTAGGTTCTACAATCATGAACATTAAGTAAAATACACATACATCGTACAATTAACTTACCACTCAGCAACAGCTCAAATGCCGACAAGATACCAAAGATACCACGCTCTGACAAAGGATGTTTGCGGGTTCCCTGACCTTCCCCACTCACAAGACTAGTACAAAGTTACAGTTGCAGTTGTGGTCTCCTCTTCGGCACGAAGCTGGTGAGTGCTCTCAGCGGTCTGAAGTTGGAAGGAGCGTTCGGGGATTTATACCCAGTCAGGTAGCGTCCCAAGACGCCCACCGAGTGTGCATTAGTTATCCTAATAGCCACCCCCGTCGGCTCCACGTCAAATACTATTGAAACAGCTCTACCCCCCAAGCAATTCCCAGGTGATCTGATCGACAAGTACGGCGGTCAAGTAAACACCACCCTTTTCGGGTGTCAAAGCGCCTCAGTCGCATCGGCTACTTTCCCCCTCTGGCCTACAATAACTCTGTCTCCCCGCCGTTAGCTATCTTCCCACGCTAGCTATACCTTGCCTGTCTGTCGCCCTGTTACAATCGCCCCCACTTAAGTCGATTTTCCCTGGCAAAATCGGCTAATAAAATTCTTAATCTACTGGTAATCTAGATAGAGTGTCGGCCCATAGAGCGTCTCGCCCCCTGATGTTGCTGACTCGAAAGTTATATGGTTGCAGCGCCAGGTTCCATCTAGTTACCCTCGAGTTCTTCTGGTCTTTAGTTCGCATCCAAGTTAGAGGTCGGTGGTCCGTCTCTAACACGAAGTTTCTCCCATACAGATACGCCTGCAACTTACTAACGGCGAAAACTATGGCCAGGCATTCCTTTTCAATTGTTGAGTAGTTCTTCTCCGCAGGTTTCAACTTTCTGCTAACATATACAACTGGATACTTCGTACCCTCGTCTTCTTGAAGTAGGCAGCCACTCACTCCAAGGTTAGATGCGTCTGTCTGGAGAATCAGTTCCTTGTTCCAGTCTGGCATCCGTAGTATCGGCTCGGAACTCAAACAAATTTTTAGGGCATTGAACGCGTTCTCCTGCGCGTGTCCCCACGCGAACTTTGTGCCCTGGGACTTCTTTGTGAGGTCTGACAACGGCGCCGAGATTGCACTGTAATTTGGTACAAACTTCCGATAGTACCCCGTTAGCCCCAGGAAACTCCTCACTTGTGTCTTGGTCGTCGGTCGGTCACAGTCGACAATGGCTCGCACCTTACTCTCCTGCGGTCTTACAGTCCCCTGTCCCAGCTTATGGCCTAAGTACTCGACTTCTGTCATCCCTATTAGCGTCTTGGTAGGTCTAGCTTTTAAATTTGCCCGTCTCAGTCGCTCGAAGACATTCCGACAACGTTCCAAGTGGTCAGGCCAATTTGCACTGTGTATAAGACAGTCGTCTACAAATGCATCTACCCCTTCGCCAGCATCTTTTAATACTTTCCTCATAAGCCTGTTAAATGTGGCGGGGGATCCCTTCAACCCGAACGGCATGACCCTGTACTGGTATAGCCCAAACGGTGTGGCGAACGCCGTCAGGTGTTTATCTTCCTCGGCCATCGGAACTTGATAAAAGCCCTTTGTCAAGTCCAGCTTGGTGAAATATTTTGCCTCCGCTAGATTGGAAATAATGGCTTCTACCTCAGGCATCGGTTCGGCGTCATCGGCAGTCACAACATTTAGCCGCCTGTAGTCGTTGCAGAAACGATGTTGACCATCGGGCTTCTTAACTAATACAATTGGACTATTGTACGGGGACTCGGACGGTTCGATGATTCTGGCCGCAAGCATCTTGCCTACCTCAGCATTGACAGCTTCTCTAGTTGAGTACGGTAGTTGGTAGGGTCTTACCTTCACAGGTTTTTGATCTAGCAATGGGATTTTGTGCTTGATCAGGTCAGTGAGCCCCGGTACATCGGTAAATATATCTTTGTATTCTTCCATGAGCTCTTGCATCTGTTCTCTCTGATCCTGATCTAGCGTGTCCCCTAACTGTACATCCCTGTAGGTTTCGGTCTGTTCTAGCTTAGGCATGGCTGTCTCCAGAGGCATCGAAGTCGCTTCCTCTCCTTCATCGGTCTCGTCAATTATAGCTGCAGCTATTGCCTCTGTGTTTTCCTGTTCGTCTTCCCTCTCAATATACTTCTTCAGCATATTCGCGTGATACAGTCGTCTCTTCCCCTTGACGTTCACCATGTAGTTCACTGACCCCCTCTGCTCTTCTACTTTGTAAGGCCCTTTCCAAGTCATCTGTAGTTTCGATCCGTCACTTGGGAGAAGTATGAGGACGGAATCGCCCACTTGGAGTTTCCTCTGTTTGGCCCCCCTATCGTAGTATTTCTTCTGCCTGTGTTTTTCGACGCTGCTGTTCTCGGCTACGACTTTCATGGCATCCTCCAATCGTTCCCTCATATCTACCACGTATTCGTACGATGACCTCGTTTCTGACTCCGCTTCCCCAGTCCACAGATTCTTCAGTATTGCAAGTGGTCCTCTCACAGGGTGACCGAACACTAGTTCAAACGGCGAAAAACCTGTACTGGCCTGTGGGGTTTCGCGATACGCGAACAGCAGTGGACACAACATTCTGTCCCAGTCCTTGGGTCTGTCATGAGCTACTCGGCGAAGCATATTCTTCAGCACTCCGTTAAATCTTTCACACAGACCATTGGCCATCGCGTGGTAGGGCGAGCAGAATATCTGTTTCGTTTTGAGAAGTGCACTGACCCCTCTCATCAGCTCACCGGTAAACTGTGATCCCCTATCTGAAACTATTTCCTTTGGTATGCCTAACCGAGAAAATATTTCCATTAACGCTTCACTGACCTGCTCGGCTGATATCCCCCTTAAGGCTACGGCATCCGGGAAACGCGTGGCATAATCTACTAGCGTCAAAATATAACGCGATCTCCCATGTTCCGTACGCGGAAGTGGACCAACCAAATCTATGGCGACGCGCGAAAAGGGCGTGTCGATCAGGGGTGTCGGCACTAGGGGTACCTTTGTCACCCTACCTTTATTGGATGTCCTTTGACACGCGTCACACGATCGACAGAAACGACCTACGTCCGCACCTATCCCAGGCCAAAAGAACGACTGCATTATTCTGTCCTGTGTGCGCGAAATTCCTAAGTGTCCCCCGAACACTCCTTCGTGAGCTATCTTCATCAGCTCACTTCGGTACTGCTTAGGTACCAACAACTGCTCCACATCAGCACGTCCAGCCCCGGCCTTCTTTACCCGATAGTAAATTCCCTTACTCTCCTTTATGTGAGTACCTACCTCAGCCGATTGCTCCAACGTGGCTCTCTCCCTTAAAACTCTCAAAGTTTCGTCCTCTCTCTGGGCCCGGGCTATCTCACCTGGTGTGAGTTCCCCTATCTTGGCCCCTACCCTTACCTCCTCCGTTGAGTTGCCCTTGGCCTCCTCATTATCTGTGGTCTGACTCACTTTCGCACTCGCATTCTCACACTCATGCTCTTCCTTGTCAATCTCCACCTTGCGAGATCGCGTGAGTACCACACTTATCTTCTCAAGAGACGCCCCCTTTATGTTTCCTATAATCAAATCGGCCACTGGGTCTTCCACTACTAGCGCTTTGAGAAGCCCAGTATAAAATGGGGTTTCTACCCACATTTCCGCGACAGGAGCAGACCTTCTCGTCCCGTCCATCAGGACATAACTCCTGTTCTTCCCAGTTAAGCTGTTAGGAGGCAGTTTGTCCCTTTTTATAATCGCACACGTGCATCCCGTGTCACGAAGGATAGTAATCTCTTTATCCCCTATCCTCCCCTTCTCCAAAAATGGAGCGGATAAATCATTCTCCGGAACATCGTCTTCGGGCTCATGTTCTGTCGAACCTTCTAACTCAATACTCTTACCTTCCATCTCCCAAGAAATGAAGGTCTGTGGCCCAACACTCTGCTCAGCCCCTGGTTGAGTATTCGCCCTGCCCGATGACTCACACTGACTGTCATCGGCTTCCTCATCGCTGGTTAGTACGACTGCGGTCGTCTCTTTCTGTCTCTTCCTACAGAATCTCGCAATATGGAGAAGTGACCCACACACAAAACAACCACGCCCACTCTCACGCTGGGACTTACCTCGGTTGTCCTCGACAGTGGCAGCAGCACCCTTCTTCGTCCTGCCCTGGTCACACTGCCTACTCAGGTGATTGGGAGAGCCACAGTTGAAGCATACCGGTTTACTCACTCCTAAACCCTTACTTCTGCTCTCCTCAACCCTCTTACCTGACTTCTGCTGTTGCTCCAGCCCTCGCTTCGACTGATGAGCCTCACTATACAAGTCCGCCATCTCAACTAACTCATGCACGGACTTGGGGTCCCTCTCTTTCAAATATATGGAAAGATTGCAGTCGACAACCTTCAACATCTGCTCCCTGACTAACAGATCCGTAATCCCTTCCATAGTTCTCTCTGCCTCTGAGAGGTCTACCCACCTCTCAAAATATCTCTGCAATCTCACGGACAGCTGCGTATAAGTTTCGTCCTTATCTAGACGGCTCTCCCTAAACTTACGCCTATAACCCTCTGCCGTGAGATGATACTTCTTGAACAACACCTTCTTTACCTTCTCGTAATCCCTACTGTCTTCATCGCTGAGACCGGAATAAACATCTAACGCCCTGCCAGTTAACAATGCCCCTAACATGTCTGCCCAGGTGTCTTCTTCCCAATCATTTGCCTGCGCGAGTCTTTCAAATCTTTTCAAATACGAGTCGAGATCCTCGCGCGAGTCATCAAAAATGGCAATTTTGGGTACCTTCGGGGCAGCAGATTTTCCATTCCCTTTACCATTGTGACACCCGTTTTTGGCTAGTTCCCGTTCGTATTCCATTCTCTCCCTTTCAAATTGTCTTTCCTTCTCCTTTTCTTCTCGTTCGCGCTCCTTTTCTTCTCGTTCGCGCTCCTTTTCTTCTCGTTCGATAGCCCTTTGTTCTCGGTTTTGGGCTTTCTCTTCGTCCCACCTAATTTTGAATTCCTCATCACTAATGCCTTCTTGTCTGGCAAGCTTCAGTGCGCCCAGATAGTCCATCAGCAATTGACCTGTAAACAAAGCTAACAATAAAGCGTGGATCGTAACTGTGAAGTTAACAACAATATTCCTGCAATAGCAAACAACAATTTTCTCTGTGACAAAAGATAAAATTGAACAGTCAATGCACAGGTAAAATCAGAGCATGTCGCAGGCACTAAATGTCAATCTCTCTCACTCGCCTCAGGGCAGATGACCTGTCCACACAATCACACAATAGCCCCTTGACACGACCCAGATCAAAATTAAATGTTATTTACTAGCAGGATCCCACTTCTGACACCATTGTGATGTTTCCACTTTCTCTCACTAACTTTCTTCTGACACCAGCCGTGATGGGCACGGCACAAACACACTAAATAATCGACTATCTCTCTTCTATAAGTTATAACAAACGATATCTGTATTGCTTACATATATACAATAATTATTAATTCATTCAATAATAATAGGAACATAGGTCATACAATTTCATGTGAATTTCGATGGAATGAAGTTGATGCAAATCAGTACATGCTAATTAAATGGCTTCGTAATATTCAATTTCTAGCACATTTTATAAAACACATGGGAACATTCAGCATAAGGAAACCTCTGGTTTAGGGGTGTATGGCGCTATCTGGGCACTGGTTCTTCCTCTCTACCCTGGCTTGACTGCGCAGTTAGATCAACAGGTATCGGCAGGTACCAATAGGTCGGGAAGCCAAGAAGCCACGATGTCGTTAATCAACGTACAAGAAGTTGAGACCAAGAAGGTGTTGTTCTTCCTCCTCTGTAGAAAAACAATCGCAAAGTCCTAATCTACTGCTGGAAGGCATGACTTCCATACTTACTCCATGACGGATATTCATCATTAACACTTTTAACCGCTGACACTGTTATAAGTCAGGCTGCAGCTCCCATACTCCATAGACTCCCATATAGGCAATAGAATAAACGATCAACACGGTTTTAATGATATTTACACGTTCCCCACGAAGAATAACGCTCTCTCTAACGGACTCCATCCTATAAGGTTTCGTAACATATATATAACGGCGTTTCCGTGACTCTCTCAGAGGCAGTAGTTATACCAAAGTAAACCCACTAGATTTAGGTTCTACAATCATGAACATTAAGTAAAATACACATACATCGTACAATTAACTTACCACTCAGCAACAGCTCAAATGCCGACAAGATACCAAAGATACCACGCTCTGACAAAGGATGTTTGCGGGTTCCCTGACCTTCCCCACTCACAAGACTAGTACAAAGTTACAGTTGCAGTTGTGGTCTCCTCTTCGGCACGAAGCTGGTGAGTGCTCTCAGCGGTCTGAAGTTGGAAGGAGCGTTCGGGGATTTATACCCAGTCAGGCAGCGTCCCAAGACGCCCACCGAGTGTGCATTAGTTATCCTAATAGCCACCCCCGTCGGCTCCACGTCAAATACTATTGAAACAGCTCTACCCCCCAAGCAATTCCCAGGTGATCTGATCGACAAGTACGGCGGTCAAGTAAACACCACCCTTTTCGGGTGTCAAAGCGCCTCAGTCGCATCGGCTACTTTCCCCCTCTGGCCTACAATAACTCTGTCTCCCCGCCGTTAGCTATCTTCCCACGCTAGCTATACCTTGCCTGTCTGTCGCCCTGTTACACAGGCCTACATGTAGATTATAAGCCTGTTATGTCTTGTTAAACAGGCTGGCCCTATCGTGCCTGTCTGCGTATGAGCTAATTATTTATATGTATTTGTCACTGCGAGCCGAAGTTCGTTTGATCAGTATAAAAATAGATAGTTTGCTGCCTGTCGGAGGAGACCGGCCATAGAATCGCCCAGCCAAGGTGTCTGACCATTAAAATGCACACCCAGTACTGGATTTCTTATCAAGGTAAATTCCAGGTTCGTGAATGTTCACACGTGCATAGAATTAAGCCTACTCTTTGAATAATAATACCTGTGCGAAAAATGGACTATTGAATGCTTGTTAAAGATACTTTCCATGATAAGATGGAAGCAATACAAGTATGCAAATAGCGGTGCATCATTGTGCTTAAGCCTCCTGACATCAGCTCTGCCCACTCTAACTGTAGAGAATGATAAACTATTTGTATCCTGACAAGGCCAGAAAATCTGACAGGCTTTCCTTGTGGCATTGCGTTGTGTATGGATGTTATAGAAACCATCGATTGCATTATCATGGTGGTTTGCTACTCTTACAACAAATAACATCAGAAGGCTCCATAATCATACGATTATTTCACACGTCCTACTTCCATAGTTATTCATTCCAATAGAACAGTTTGCAAATTCTTTCCATTTCCTCTTCCTACCCATCGTTTTTTCATAGGGGGATTTCGAGCCTGTGATTGCCATTCACTGTTGCACTTTGTGAATATATCTTACAAACCTAGTACATGTAAATCCCATGTGTGCAGGTTTTAATTTGGATCGTATTTCCCATTATATTTGTTTCCATACTTTTTCCTGACAAAAGTAAAATGCTGCACTGTAAGGATTCAAAGTTTGTTGCACAGGAACTATTCTGTGTGTTTTTTCTTTTGTAAAACTTAAATGTTATCTCCGGTGATTCTCTTGTAAATCTCATAACATTTTGGCTCTGCGTAGAATGAAGGTTTGATGCTCATATAGCTCATCTAAGAGTAGAGGCCGCGTTGATTAACTAGTACTTTTTTTTCTGGCTGAAAACCGATGAAAGCATCTCAGAGCTCCTGAATGGCAAATACCGTACTAGATTGTATCTGTTCATGACAAATCTCAGGCGGTCCAGTTTATGACATGTTCGCACAGGTGTCAGAAAATGTCCCAATAGATTTCTTCTCTTTCTTTCCTACCCCTGCGATCTTTGCGCGACTAAAAATCTTGCGATTCTTGTTGTTTGCTAAACACCCACGCACATGTAATCAATTTTCAACCCCTTTTTCAGTTATAGAGTTCATTATACTAATGCGATGGTCTGTCTAATCATGTTCCATCTCGCTGCATGCAATTTGAAAATGAATGCATTATTATTTGAATATTAAGTAATTAAAATTTTTGTCCTAGTTGCATGTCGACGCATAATTTGGTCGTCTCATCAATAAAAACTACCATTTAATTATCGATAGTTGGGTTAGGCAGTTTTATTTCGGCGTCTGTCAGAAATTAGAAGTGAGATATCGGCAAGGTTTCCACTCAGACACTTTCTCCGATGCATCTCTGTGTAATGTAATCAATCGGAAGAAATGGCTAACAACCAGAAACTATCTGCACAGATCTTCTCTATACGAGGTCTTCCTCCACACTTAAATCTTATCGAAACATATTTTTATTTTATAGGAGCTTATAATATATGATTCATCAGGATTTCCAATGAGTACTGAAATTATTGCGTAAGCGACAAGAAAATAGTGTATGTTAATTTGGTTGCGTATTCTGAATGGATTAGGAGCACGACTGTGTCATTTCATTGCTACGCTACCTGAAACGTTGATGCAATTCCTACATTTTAGGCTCCTTTCTTTGAAAATGCAGATGTATTTTATCAAGTGCAGTTTCCTATTGGTCGCTTTTAAATTAGTGCTACAAATGCAATGGTTTACTCACAATGTTAACTTGCTTCCTTCTTATTTTATAGTGCCGGTTGGGGCGATTTATTTCTTATTTCTTCCATCCCTCTATTTGATCTTTTTTTTTTTTTTCTCAACTTTCGATGTTACCAGTTCTGACATTTTTCATTCATTTTGCCAATTTCCGTTTCCTCTTTTTCACATCATTGGATTCAACTGGCTTATCCATACTGACAATTCGTGGGCTCTTGGTACTCGAAAACAATGTTAATATTCTTTTTGTCTTCTCTCTCTCTCTCTCTCTCTCTCTCTCTCTCTCTCTCTCTCTCTCTCTCTCTCTCTCTCTCTCTCTCTCTCTCTTGCTTTCTTTTCTCTTTCTCTCTCCGACTCTCTTTCGTTCTTTCTCTCTCCCTCTTCCTAGCTCAGGAAACTTACTCTCTCCCTCTTTTCCCTGTCTCTATTATAAAGCTTATTGCCGTTCTCTCCACTGTCTGTCCGTTTGTCTGTCTGTTTCTCCGTCTTCCATCATCTGTCATCACTCTCTCTATAATAATATATATCTACTTACCTATCTCAGCACTTGCCTGGGTGTCTGTCTGCACACACACAAATCGGCGTGTCTGTTTATACGTCTTGTGTGGGTTATTATGATCACCTATCCACATTTGTTCTTACCGTCTTTTTTTTTTCTATTCCACTGTTGCCTGTCTTTCCCATTCTGTCTACAAGTGTAGCGATCAATAGCCTAGTCATGAAAAAGTGGATTTGATAATGTAAGCCAAATAGAAGTATATTGTCGAGATAGCTAAAGAAAACATTGACGGAGAAATGAGAGGTAGATGGACAGAAAGAAGGCACGAAATATTTCCTAGTCACTGGCAATCCGGTCAGTGGCATAAACAGTAACAGATTTCGTAATCTGTGTCACTAATCAGGTCCCATATCACCTGAACAACGGACACGGCATTCGTTTAGCATGGACCAACGCTGAGCGTGGCTGATGTGGCCCTTTCCCCCCTGCCACCTATCAAATATAATACAAAGGTACACATTATGTAAACACAATTTATAGTATTTACCTGCTTCAACCTTATCCTTTCTTAACCACACATGCGTTATTAATCCTGTAATAACCAACCTACTCCAAACTGTAGGACCACCTACTCCAAACATGAAAGATCCCTCAACTCCTTCCACCTGCGCTGCCTACGCAAAATTCTCAAGATCAAGTGGCAAGACAGGATCTCAAATATCGAAGTTCTGAGCCGAGCCAACATTCCATCAACTCAGGCTCTCCTAGGCAAAAAAAGACTGCGGTGGCTTGGACATCTCCACCGTATGGAAAATGATCGCATCCCCAGACAAATTCTTTACGGGGAACTTGCTACTGGCAATCGACCCAGAGGTAGGCCACATCTGCGATTCAAAGACACTTGCAAGGTCACGATGAAAGCATTCAACATCGACCCCAATGAATGGGAGAACCTTGCAAATGATCGAAGCAGATGGAGACAAAAATTGCGCAGTGGCACGCTCGCAATAGACTTCAAGGCAAAAGAAACATACCTGACAAAACGACAGAGGCGGAATGAAAACACTCGCCAAAGTGAACCCAAAAGACTGACCTGCAATCATTGCCATCGCACTCTCGGGTCAAACATTGGTAGAATAAGCCACGAGAGAAGCTGTCAGTCAAAGTGAAAGTGAATATTCTAGCTGCTAAGACCGTCTGTAAAGACGCTAAAGGCCATATATATAATAACCAACAGTGCATTGTCATAACAGAATTATCGATTACATTTTTCTTTGCATGCATTGGAGACCCATAAAATAACAGTGTAATATTGATTCATGCACTGTATCCATATAACTGAATGATAAACAGCTCGTGAGACTAGGAACGTGGCAGCTTTGGCCCTATGACTTTGTGAAAGACCGTGAATGCATTTTTGAATTTTGTTACTGCAAACATTGAATTTGTTTTTAACGTAAAAAATCGAAAAGAAATACTCATTTTCTTCTGGGACCGGGAAGGGGAGAGGTGTTAGGGTGTCCAGCATTGTGGCCATGCACGTATCTGTTTTGGTGAATCCCTAGTGCATGCTATACATTTATATCTAGCAGGTCCTCTACTATTATTATGTCAGGTTAGTCCAGTCATTTCATAAAGGCTGTATAATTGTGACGAACTAATGTTCAGGTGTCTCTCACAAAAATGAATGAAGTTGCATTGAACGTGCGCTAACAGGATGGGGAAGGTTTCCCATATCAAAGTGACAACTAACTGCAGCTTAAGGTTTGACGGTGGTTTCCGAACATAAAAAATGAAGTCATAAAGACCAGTAAATTGAAGCAACAGACCGCTTGATTACACCAGAGCTGGATAAAATTATGAATTAATGTTCGTTGATGAGAGGTTTCACTCTGTGATTACGTGATTACAATTGGCTTTTGTTGGTGTTGTTAGTTTCTGAAGAATCAGATTAAAACGGGGTGCTTAGTAAAATAGCCCAAAGCGGACAGTTAGCATATAGAGTGATTAAACTAAAAGTTTGTTTGTGTTGTTGTTTTTTTTGTTGGTTTGTTGTTTTTTTATGGGTCGACATCGCTGCACAATTTGGGCGGAAATTACAAGATCAATACAATGAAGTTCCAACTACTAAAACTTCTCGACGGACATATGTTTCCTTCACAGACCTTACAATGATGTGAAAATAACATTTTTGAATTGAACATTTGAGAGGGTTTGTTTTGTTTTTGAATAGTGTGGAATAAAGGACAGTGCTATTGAAGTATTGATCTTAGATTAGGCATAACATTTTTTCATACTATAACAATTAACATTATAAATGATTTCATGGTTAGAATAAGGCACTTTTACCATAGACACGATATCAGCCCCCACCCCATTTTTTTTAGAAAAAAATGTAATCTTAAGATAGTCTGACTTTTTTTTTTTTTTCCTTTTCCCATACAAGATATTAAAATATAATTTCAAACGTTGCCGATACTAATTGTGTTTAACGCTGCATATAATATTAAGGCGTGTGTATGAATTTTCAAACATTTACAAATTGGTAATAACTATTTTATTATTTATTAATATGACTGATATTATTGAGAAGGTGGTAGCCTTTGCCACATAACACAGGTTGTTAACCCATTATGTCGTATAAATAAAATAGTTAATCAGCTTATGTCCCTGAAGCCGACTGGGTCGGTTTTAGAAAACATGGTTTAATCTTTCCCAGGCAACTGTTTCCGTGCAGTTACTAAAATTATTTTAGTTCTGGTCTCATGACTTTAAGCAGGCACAGAAATATACAATTTCTTGTACATCTATGATATTTCTAGCTTGCAATATAGCTATGATTCATTGGTTAATGTACATCCTGTTTGTGTTTCCTCAAAATTGTTATTAATCTCTGAACTGAATATCAGAAAGTGAAAATTAAAGAAATTTACATATTGTAGTTCTTGTTTTTTATATTTTATCCTAAATCAAAAGGATTATCGAAGAACACTGGTTTTCTAATTATTATTTAATGAAATATTTTGCATTTAGTTGTGTCCATGAACAAAATCTTGCCTACATTGAATAAGAGATAGTGCTAGCTATGTTAATAACTTAAGGTGATCTGTAATAGGTTCATTAGATGGAACGATAGAGACAATATAAACATTCACCTGTACAGAACTATCTTTCTACATCCCCTCCCTCTCCTTACCCACTCTTAGGACCCCAGCAACCCGCGCCAGTCTGAGAAAAAGGAGCCCCACAAAGGGGAGAAAGAGAGACCTCATCCACAGAAACCAGAGGTAAACTTTTTCCATTTTCCACTGTTACTGCCAAACTTAAGTTACATATACTGTGTAATGTTTCATACACAAAAAGGGGCTGGGCTCGACATGACAGAACAAGTTCTTGTTTTTTATCTTCATTGGTGAAGTGATAAGAAGCTGCAGAGTGCCAATGCACAACCGCCTAGGTGAACATAAGTGAACATCAATGTCTAATCATTTACCGGTAGGTATTATTCCTGAATTTTTTTTAAGGGATGGGGGATGGAGGAGGGTGATTGCTGGTCTTGTTGTATTTGTCCCAGTGACGCATTGCCTTAAGCGTCCCCTGAATTGTGAAGCCCTCAAGTGCATTTCAAAGGTGATGGAAGTCCCCATCAGTAAAACGGCCGATTTCAAAGATTCAAAGAAATAATTATAGACTGTTTAATGCAAGTACAGTGGCTAGCAGACTAAATTTTGCATTGATAATAGAACTTTATCTGTCATGGGTTTGAAGACTGAGGGAAGTCGGCTTTTTTAATTTAGTGTTGTTCACCTGCATGGCGCAAAACCACATCTCGGCAAACCTAAGCATACTATGATAATTGCTGTGCAGTTTGATATTCGCTCTTTTGCTCGCTCTATTTACATGAACAAAATAAGTTTAAATGTTCGGCCTAATCGTTTTACTGGAACTTACAACAAACAGGCATAAACGGTACGAAATAAAATTATTACCACTTTATTTTCAACTCACAGGATGTTCATTTCTCAAAAGCTTTTGAGTTATATGAAGGACAGATCAAAGTCCCCACAACCGCAGAGATCAGAGAATCCAAGAATGCACATATCGCAAGATGCACGGTCGTGGAAGGGGAGGTAAGTCTTTTTAAATAAATTCATTGTCATCATGGACTTTTATTAATAAAATGACTGATTTTTCAGTCTTCTACTTTTGTTGTATGTTTGTTAATTAAGTGGGAGAGGAAAGTAATTTTAAAAAATGATGTGGCTTCACTTTTATCTAGGAATGGAAGGAGACAGACTTGGTCAGTTTCAATCATGAATGTACCATGAGATGACTCATTTTTTTATATCTTCTACACATTACAGAGATGTATTGTTATTATTTTTTCTTTGATGCTATTTTGTCATTGTATTTCAGGCAATGAACATTGAGGATCTTGCGAAAGATGGAAGATTTGGCCCTGGACCTGTGAGTATTGATGTTCATTCAATTCTTTGCTTGTTTATTTGATATTACTACATTGAATATGTTATCTGATTCAGACTCAGTACTTAAATGAATACCCACCTTTAGTTCTTATATTTCCCTTTTTTTTTCACTTTCTTTCATTGTTTTTTTTACCTCTCTATGTCCTTTTATGTCCTGCGTCCTTCTACATCATTCTGTATTTGTGGCCGCTATTCATGTTTTTTTTCAATGCATTTTATCATTCTGACACCATCATAGAATTTACTTATTGACTCCATGTACTTATTGACTTCATGTAACAATTGAAAAAGTTTTCTCCGTTTCAAAGTAGGCCGCAACTATATCTTCTGTTATTCCTAGTTCACTGATGAGAGTGGCTTCACCACCCGCAGTGTTCTGTGTATGCCCATCCACAATAGTGACCGAACAATCATTGGTGTCACTCAGCTTATCAACAAAGTCAATGGCCAGCCTTTCGATGATAATGACGAACACATCATTGAGGTGAGGTGATCTGAAAATATGCAGGTTCTTTTCTTTCTATCCTCCTTTACCATTGTCATCTTCCTGCCTTGGTTTGCTACCATTAGGTAAAGTAACTTTTTTCACTGTACATTTTACTTGTCTTTGATTAAATTGTACTTCTGTCTCTTGGATCACTTTGTCTTTTTTGGTTTTATTTATGTATCTTTCTGAATTAACTTTCTCACTCTTCAACCCTCACCTAGTAAACTATAAACAATAGAGACATCAGGATTCAAAACAAAAAAAAAGAAATGGTGTCACAAAATATCAAGCATTGTGAATCTTTGGAGATCCTGTAAAACACGGCAGTAGACATGAAAACATGCGTTTTATTACCCACGACAGAGGAATTAATATCCTTCAACACAGGTACTGATAAACAGAAGAAATTGCCTCATGATTCATGACTTTGACAGTTCAAGTGTTTAAATCATACTTCAGTGATTTTGTATAATGCAATCAAGTTTGTTAGCTTCATTCTCTTATTTTTTTTCTTTTTTTTTTTCTTAAGGTCTGTAGATATACTGCGAACATTACAGATAGGAAACTGGGATGCTTCTGTGCATTTCATTTGATCTACTTTTATTTATATGTTTCTGACAACTTTCAAAATGCAGGGAAACAGAACAATAACATGGTCTTCATGTGTACGGACTTCTTAATTATTTTGCAGGCCTTCTCCATTTTTACTGGTCTTGGCATCCATAACTGCCAGATGTATGAAAACGCATGTCAGCTGATGGCTAAACAGAGTGTTGCACTGGAGGTCTTGTCCTACCATGCCACAGCCAGCAAAGAGGAGGCAGAGAGGATCATGGTGAGGAGAGAAGTGAAAGGAAAAGAGTGTAGTTTCAGACTATAGTTGTTCAGTTTGGACTGGTTGAGAATCCAGAAATATCTGCAAAAGCAATGAGGGCTGGGGTGTTTAAAAAAAGGCATTCAGGGAAAAGAGTTTGAATGTTTGGTCATAATAGTTGATTACCAATAAATTTAATGTTAAACTGGAATTCAGGGAAGGTGCTTGTGATGTTGAAAATGGGAAATTAAGACTCGTGAAGTTTCTGCTGAATGATCAGAGCAGAGGATAAAACTTTATCTTTAAAATCAATCATTGATGAGTGTTGATAGGTTAGATATTGATGCAAGCATGCCCAGATATTCATTGCGTTAAGTGATGGCTTATTTATTTCAAATAAATATGTATCAGTATCAAATTTTCAAAGACCTGGTGAATGCTTTATCTAATGTCAAAATATTTATACTCCTTCAACATCAGGTATCAAATGCAGTAAATTTTATTCTCTCCGACAGACAGAATCAGATGCTTGTGTGAAGAAGCACAGGTCCCCTCACTGATTACATTTGCCAACACAAAATTTTGAAGGAAGACTGTGAAAAACAACAAGATAGGTCAAATGTCGACATGGACTTGACTTCTCATCATTAATAAATACCCCTGTGAACCTGTATTATTATTCAGGAAAAGGGATACTTGCCAGAAAATTGCGTAGAGATGATATTTACCTGCTGAGACTGAAAATCCTGTTGTTATCAGAATTGTACAAGTCAGAATCATGAGTTGTTCAAATCATTCTCTAGAAAACTTGTTGGTATAATATTAGTATTTGCAGGTCTTGCACAAAAATTGGTAATTGATTGTTGTTATATCCGTGTAAATGATCTCGTGTTGGCAGGGTGGCCGGGGTGACTCCAGTGACACAAAGGCGCAGGGCGACACTTTCGAGCAAATTGTGAGCAAAATTTCATAATCATTGTCGAGTGCGCCACACAAAATGTTTAGTTTGAATCACACTCTATCATTTCTCAGTGCAGGCGCATGTGCTTCCATGCAAGCATCATCACTTTCATTTCCATCCCATGGGGTCACCATAAGGACAACAAATTCTGTGCATTTTATTTTAATTTCAGTTAATGTTTGCTGACCTATGAGTATTTAATACTTCAAAGAATCAGTGTCTTTATCATATGTCTGTCATTTTCAGATTTATTACCATTACATAATTATGACTTTGCTTTACTTTTGATTCACTTATTTTATAGCTATGTCTGCATAAGTCCATAAATACAATTTGAATGTGAAAAAAGAAATAGAATAGTAAATGGTAATTTTGACATATAATTGCACACTTGTAAGTATCACAAAATATTGTTTCAGCTTTTGAATTCTCATTGCCAAGACCAAAACAAAAAAAAACATTATATATATAAATTCCTGTCTTTACTACTTAATTAAGGGTCTGGGAAAAAATCTTACATTATTTGTGTTTATCATTTTCAGCATTTGTTCCATCCCAGTAAGTGAAGCAATTTCATCTCCAGACATATTCACAGATCAAACATTTTGCTTGAATTGTTTTATAATGGAATAAGTGCAGAATATAAAGTTCATTACATTTAGATATGAACTTTCTTGAAAATAAAAAAGTTGTGGGGACAGGAGCTGAGAGTTTCATGCTGGGTATTTAAACTTGGTGATGAATTGGTATAATTTTTATGAATTTGGGTCTTTAAATTAAAAAAGTTACCAAGTTTTTGAATGACAATCTTTATCCATATTAATTTTGAACAGGTGGAACGAATTCCAACATCAGAGGACTATCGCTTGTTCACGTATGACTTTGATGACATGTGTCTGGCAGATGATGATACAATCAAAGCCACAATACGCATGTTTATGGATGCTAACCTTATCAACCAGTTCAAAATTCCCTATGAGGTATTTATGTTTATTTATTTCATGCAAGAGAGCTTAAATCTATTTAAATACCAATATCTGTGAGGCAGAGAGATTGAAAGAGGTAGACAAATAAAGAATATTACAGATGTATGTGGATGGAATTTTTATAGTGACAGCTGTATAATTTAAACCGTTCATCAGGAGGAAAGCATTAATGATAGTATCAAACAATCATGATTTAGTTGTGGTTTAGCAGGTACCTGCAGACCTTCATCAGGAACTAACTCAAAGGAATGTTTAGAATAGTACATGGGATACATTTGTGGCAAATGTAAAGTGACATCATTTTAAAATTATAAATATAAATATATATATTAAAGAGGATATGTGTGGGAAGATTTTTGCAGTGAATTAATGTGTCAAATATTGCATTATTCTTAAACAGAAGTATTGAGGAAAGGGCCCTTAATATGATTGTCTGAAAAAACTACTTGGATTTTCATTTTTCACAGACCATGTGTCGTTGGGTGTGCACAGTAAGGAAAAATTACCGCCCGGTTACTTACCACAACTGGAGACATGCCTTCAATGTTTGTCAGACCATGTTTACTATGTTATATGTAAGTACTGGAGAATTGGCAGCTGACAGCCATATGTTAAATCTGGTGCATAAGCGGTGATTTTTTATTTTTTTTTGTTGGTTGTTTTTTTATACCCTAACCATGATTGTACATGTATTGTGATTTTGTGAGTGAAGCAGAGTAAATGATGTTTTAACAGTATGAAATGTTTTGTGAACAGACCTTATGAGTAATGCATGAAATAATGTAGAAAATGTGCTACAGTTCAATAATATGTTGTACAGAGTATGTCTCTTGATGCTGACAAAACTAGGACTAGGAAGCCGGATGTATCCCTGAAATTAAGCAATTCAAGAGAAGTGGAATCCAACACCTTAACTTCACTTATTGAAAAAAAAATGTGCAAGAGTTTTAAGCTAACAAGAATTGAAGGATGTTCCTGAGCTAGTACCTACTTCACACTTGTGCAAAGTCCTATCCAACACCTTAAATTCATTTATTGAAAAAATAATGTACAAGAGTTTTAAGGAAATAAAAATCGAAGAATGTTCCTGGGCTGGTACCTACTTGTGCTAAGTCCAGTCCACAGCATTCATTTAACTATGTACAATAACAAACTGAAAACATTTGTTCAAGCAAGAAAGATAAAACACTAGAAAGATAGAACATGCAATTTTTCTAATTATATAGGTTGAATAATATCTTTGGGTGAAGGCTTATAATACAGATTATTTTGTTAATGTCATTAATGAAAATTAGAGATTGTAGTGTTGAACATTTTTACAGTTGGATTTGCATGGAATTATTAGTTTAATTCCCTTTCTTCTTGTTTTAGATGTTATTGTTATACTTACATCAAGTTACTTCCCATGAATAAATGTTTTGATGGTTTTGTGTTTTAATGTTTTCTCTGATTCAAGACTGATAGACAATTGAATGAGTCTGTTTGTATTCTAACCATGTTACTGATTTGTCTGGACTGCAGACTGGGGAGCTGAGACCAAAATTTGATGCTGTTGAAGTGTTTGCCTTGATGGCAGCCTGTCTATGCCATGATTTAGATCACAGGGGAACTAATAATGCCTTCCAAGTCAAGTAAGTCAAACATCATCTTTAGATAATGTCAGGAATATTTTATTTTTAGATAGGAGTTCAAATTCGTATGTTTACTTGATGTTTGGAATCATACATTCATGTACATATAAATATAGTCCAAATGCAGCCTGAAGTAAATGAATGCAAGGATTATACTTTACATGAAGTCACATTTTCTATGCATTTGAGGATTGCTTTGCAGGATTTAGTGTTTCATGAAGATTTTAAGATATGAATCCGAGTACATCAAGAGTTCTTGTAACCAAAAATATCTTTCAGCGATTTGTAAATTTTTAGGATTTATGGAAAGATTTGATGATATCTGATGAAAATTACACGAGTTGTCCTTGGCGGTGATCTCCTTTGGTTCTGTCTCTTTAGAAATTATCTGTCCCTTAGCCTTAAAGAAAAGAATGCCGTAACTGTGTCAGTCCTTTGTTTGTACCTTCTCTCTGTCTCTCTTTCAAATGTGTAGTTGGGCTCTTGGTTGTATTAGAAACCAGTTGCAGGAACAAAAGATGCTGTGGCATTTGTGAGGGAGCAAACAACTGAAAGTGGAAAAGGGTTACTTTCTGTCAATGTAAAACAAAACAACAACAACATAATAACATTTAGTTTTGTGCTAAATGTTGTTGCTATGAAAGTTCATAATAATTTCACAGTACAAATACTACTATTTGAAGGATTTCAAAATTATCAAGTAATTATCATAATTACATCAAGATGAAGGATAGGTGATTGCAGTATGCTCTCTCATTTACAAGTGTACTTTGTGTTATTTTGTGTCTTACATGTAGGTTATGAATTGAATTTGGAGGATTTTTATGTCTTGTATTTTCTTTAGTTTAGAACAAAAGTAATGATGGTAGTATTATCAGGTGACATCCCTTATTTTTTCATTCTCAGAGTGGCATCCCCGCTCGCCATGTTGTACAGTACCTCGGTGCTGGAGCATCATCATTTTGACCACTGTATCATGATTATCAATAGTGAGGTTTGTCCAAATTCTTGTCAACTTTAATGTTGTTGTTGTTATTTTTTTACTTTAGAGGATTTAGAAATTCAGAAAACAGGTTTTTTTTGTTTTTTTATACATCACTTAGCCAACAAGGCTTTGACTGCCTTGAAAGATTGATGATGGAATCATTCTGCACAATTTGTCACAGCCTAATTTACAAAAGAGACAGCTGGATTGTTGCTTTTTCAACTTTTTCTTACACTTTGATTTTATTTTCATAAAACACACAACTCATCATTTGTTGAAGACTCCGAGACTTGCTGTCGTGCAAACACTTGATTGGGAACAAAGCAATATTTTGAGTAAACAAGTCAAAACAGCTTTTAAAGCAAAATATAACCTTATTTGTGTTCTTCATTTTACAGGGTTTACTTGATCATGAAGCTTTTATTTTATAAACCTATCAATATACCAGCATAAAAAAATATTGTTTTTTTTTTCTCCCTTCTAGGGCAACAATATCTTCCAATCTTTCTCCCCGGAGGAGTACAGACGGGCAATCAAGATCCTAGAGCATGCTATCCTATCAACAGATCTGGCTTTATACTTCAAGTAGGTTGCCTCAGCTGTGACGAGTCTGTTAATATGTATAACATTTTTTTATTTCAGTTAATTTTGGGGAGACAGCCAAAAAAAAAAAAGCATAACACTTTAGTGTACATCCATATCATACTATAATGGAGCTAACGGTGAAAGTTCTGCCCTCAAAGGCTCTTTTTGGGAGGGCTCCAATACTCTGGAAGCATTCTCATCACCTATAACTCCACTTGTTGTGATGTAAGGGGATAATATGAAAATGCGGCAAACTCTGGGTAATTTGTTCATTTTGCATAATTCACATGTAAAATTCGCAACAAACACTTCCAACATCTAGGCTTTTAGAACAGGGACACGCTATTATGATCAATTTTTAGTACCGTGACACAGTTTGCCTCATTGTTCATTTGCTGAAGGAAGCAAATTGTGGATTAACGAAAACATGGATCGACTGCAAACTTTAGCAAAAAAGGGGAAACAAACTCCAGAGTGGGCGCGGAATTCGAGTCGATACTGATTCTGTCATTGTACTTCTTTGTCTGTGGAAGGAATATTACTTTATGTCCTAAACAGTCAGTGCGGGAGACCTATACAATAAGTTCTCTGACGTCCTCGATGTGCACGCACCCTTACGAGAAAGGGAAATCACCTGCAGGCTATGTGCGCCGTGGTTCACTTTGAAAGTGAAAGCGGCTAAGAAAGAAAAAAGGAAAGCAGAACGTGTTTGGAAAAAATCTGGTTTGACAATTCATAGAGACATGTATAACCAGCGTAAAAAAGATGCTGTAGATGTTATTAAAGAAGAGAAAACAATATACATTAATAATAAGTTAACAAACACTTCCTCTTGTAAGGAGCTATTTAAAATCTGTAATGAAATGTTAGGAAAATCTAATTGTAATTCTTTACCAACCAACCATAATGCTTCTGAGATACCATGTTTGTTCAATGATTTTTTTGTCACCAAAGTTGAAAAAATAAGGAATGAGCTTGACTTAAGTAATGAAGAGCCATGTTATGCTTTGTTTAATGGGTCACCTTTTGGAGAGTTTCAGTCTGTTGATGACGATGTTGTGAAAAGTATTATTTTGAAGTCACCTAAAAGTTTTTGTCAACTTGATGTATTACCAGTTTCACTATTTTTACAATGTATTGACATCCTTGTGCCTTGTATGACAAACATAATAAATGATTCTTTAAGGAAGGGTGTGGTCCCGTGCTCTTTCAAAAGAGCCCTCATAAAGCCATTGATTATAAAAACCAAGCCTAGACAAAAATATATATAATAACTACAGACCTGTATCAAATCTTACGTTTTTATCCAAGATTTTAGAGAAAGTTGTTTTACACCAGCTTGAAAGTCATTTGTGTACAAACTCGCTGAGAGAAGTATACCAGTCAGCGTATAGACAAAAACACAGTACGGAAACGGCCCTTGTACAAGTAACATCAGATTTGATAACAGCTTGTGATGAAGGCAAAGTGTCAGTGCTAGTGCTATTAGATCTTTCAGCAGCCTTCGACACGATTGACCACACTATTCTTATAAAGAGATTAGAACTTTCATATGGTATATCTGGGACTGTCCTGAAATGGTTTAGCTCCTACATGAGTGAAAGAAAACAGAATGTATCAATTGGAGCACACATATCAACAACAAAAGTGCTCACAACAGGTGTTCCGCAAGGGTCAGTTTTAGGTCCAGTTTTATTTTCCCTATATACACAACCAGTGACGCAAGTTATTAAAGATCATAATTTTGCTTTTCATATGTACGCCGACGATACTCAGCTGCGTCAATCTGTAAATGTTAACAACGTTGACCAAATGATGAATGACCTAGTTATTTGTGTTCAATCTATTAATGCATGGATGACTGTTAACAAATTGAAAATGAACAATGAGAAAACTGAAGTAATGTTAGTTGGAACACCTGGAAAACTGAAGTCCGTACAACGGTCCACTATCGAGTTTGATGACACTAAGATACCTATATCCCATTGTGTGAAAAATCTAGGGGTTTACCTGGACTGCAATCTATCCATGGAGAAGGCCATTTCGCATGTTAGAAAAATTTGCTATCTTGAGTTAAGGAAAATTAGTCAAATTAGGCATCTTATTTCAGAGGAAGCAGCCATTAAACTTGTTCTATCTTTTGTTATATCTAAATTAGACTATTGTAACGCTTTGTTTGCTGGAATTTTGGAGGATAAAATGAATAAGCTGCAGCAAGTACAAAATCACGCTGCTAGGTTGGTAAAGAAAGTTTCTATGAAAGAGCACATTACCCCTGTACTGAAGGAACTTCATTGGCTGCCAGTAAGATCTAGAATCAATTACAAAATTTCGTCTTTGACCTATCAGTGTCTGAATGATCATCAGTTCCCGTCTTACCTGTCAGAGAAAATAAAGATGTATGAACCACCACGCTCATTGCGGTCAGCCAAACAAAATTTGATAGTGAAACCAAAAGCCAACAAGAAATTTTATGGTGAACGTTCTTTTGATTTCTATGGCCCTTCTCTTTGGAATGATATGCCAGAAGATGTCAAAGCATCTGATTCATTACCTTCTTTTAAATCTAAATTAAAGACATTTTTATTTCAGGCACATTTTAACTGAACAAAATTATGTCCATATTTTTATTTCTATGTAATATATTATGTACTGTGGTTTAATGCATGCTTTATTTCGAGGATGAGGGAGACGGAAAAGGGGAGGGGGGGGGGGGGGGGGAGAAGATATGAATGTAATGTTTTGATGTCTATATTTTTATTCTCAATTTTATATGCATGTATCTACGTATACACTATTTAACGCCTTCTACGTAATGTTTTATAACATTTTATGTCTTTTGTAAAGCGCTTTGAGTTTATAAGGAAAGCGCTATATAAATAAACTTATTATTATTATTATTAGATCTAGATCATTATAAGTATTAGATGTAATAAAGATATTTCTCCCGGACAGGCTCATGTAACTCAGATCCTAGTAAAAAAGTTAATGTGGCTGCAATCCTAACAATTCTACAATGCCAACAAAGAGAGTGGCAAATATTGGGTAGATTTACATTAGTAGCCTCGACCCCCAAAACCTCCCCTGAAAAAGAGAAAGGGAATTTTATGAGGCAAAAGTGGACATTTCATTTAGTTTAGGCAGTGTCTTGATTTGACAAAATTCAGTGCAAAATTTAAGCCTTATTAACTGTTCTGTTTTTCATTACACAGAAAAAGAGGTGATTTCAAGACTCTTGTTGAAAAAGGAGAACGTGACTTTCAAGAGGAGGACCGCAAAGATCTTCTGAAGTAAGACATTTACAGAAATTTGTATAATTCTTATTGTTAGTGATTAACATAATTATGATGAAATAAGATTCTTTTGTCTTCTCTGCACCTTGTTCTTTCATTGTGAACTGAAGATCTTACATGGAATTCCATTTCTATTGTATTTTCATCATTACTCACACTATTTCTATGTTATCATGTGCCCTCCTGGAGCTGAGAGTCATTAGTTACTGTGTTGGAGTTATAAAATACACTACATGATAACATGTTGTTGCTCTATTTAAAAACAGTCTGCAGATAATCATGCCGGCCAGTCCAATGTAAATTTGCAAAGAATTTCCGTAGCGTTGATAGGATTACCTTAGGATTACAAACACAAAACTGACCTCAGCCCAATGTTATAACCAGCACATCTATGTAGGAACTATGTCATTCTTATGTGCAGACTTGATGTTAATCCTGTGTGTTGGATTTCTTTAGGGTTGCTGGCTGGGATGGGTCCAGTCTGAAGTACACTTGCTGTGTTGATGTGTCATTTTAATTTCTCATTTCTATCAAATGCACAGTTGTTGTGTTTCTTTCTTAAGTATTCCATTTATCATGAAAATATGCAAGACTGTAGTTTAAAAATAATCTGTCATCCCATGAGTTTCAACATCTTATTCTAAATCTGGCTATTCCTATTCTACTGATGAAGTTTCACACTACACATGCTCATTACATCAGCAACAAGTTTATTGATGTGACTAGGTCCCCAATTTTATCTCAAGTCTTTACATTCCCATAGAGCTATGATGATGACAGCCTGTGATGTGGCAGCCATCACCAAACCGTGGAAGATACAGAAGCAGATTGCTCAGCTTGTGACAGCTGAATTCTTTGAGCAAGGAGACATTGAGAAGACACAGTTAGGGGAAAAACCTATAGTAAGTAGCAGTTAAGAAATGGCTAAAACTTCAGCACTGCAAGTGAAGTCAAATAATCTTCACTTTGTTGTTCAGAAAAACATAAGTTTTAAAATTAAATCAACAGAATTTGACAATAAAACTTCTTCATTACGCTCTCATGGCATTAGGGATATGAATGTGTAGAGCTGGAAATGCACCTGCAGAGATGTAATTGTGGAGCATTAATAATGTACTAACATTCTTATATTTATATACAGATATAGTTGCACATGTCATTTATGATGGTTTAGCTAGGCCCCTGTATGTAAAGGTCAAGCCAGAACATTTACATTCAACTGCACTGACAACCGTCATGACATTTCATATCATATAATATTTGCTGTCTGATCCACTTGTCTATTAGATATTCGCAGTGCAGACCTAAACTAAATGTGATATTCGCAGTGCAGACCCAGACTAAATGATCATAATAAGCTCATAATTTTTAAACTTCATTTTTAACAGTTATTAGAAACAAGGATACAGCCATGAAAATACACCACAAACTTTTGGTGCAAGAATTTAATGCATTGATTTTTTTTAATTACTTGGAAGGAGCAAAATCATGTTGTCCTGATCATATTTCATGTGCAGTGTCAATTATTGAGGTGCTGAAACACTTAACGTCAATTTACTCCTGAATATGAAGCTGTTATAAATTTGAGATGCAAATGACGATTCACTCTCACAGCAGTGAGTATTGCTGCAGCCCAGATCACTAACCCTCAAAAGGTGATGGCGGAGTTTTTCTGCCTCATGAAAAATTGATCTCAAAATCCATGTATTATAACTGCTACTTTAATTTTGACCTACTTCTTTAAATGTCTCTTTTGTTCAAACTGTAACACTTGTTTTCATTTTCAGCCTATGATGGACAGAGAGAAGAAAGATGAGCTGCCCAAAATGCAAGTGGATTTCATTGACTTCATATGTAAGCCAGTATATGAGGTAGGATTGCACTGTGTGCATAGAAATTTTAAAACGCAATATCGGTAAGAAAATGTTCATAGTTTTATAATGATTACTTATCCACAATGATGCCAAAGTCCTTTTTCCAGCCACATCAAATGACATCAGTTGTGGTTTAGTAAAGCAGTTATGACTGGCTTTCACACACTTTAAATTAAATCAGTTGTTCAATCTATAGCACAATTGTTTTGTTTTTTTTATGAATTTCAAATGATATGAATAAGTATTTTTGACTGACCAGAAGTTACAAGTGCCTATTACTCTACCTGTTACCAGAAATGTAATCTGTGTTGACTAATTGCAAATTTCAAATTGTGCTGGAGGTGACAAGAAGGTGCACATTCTTATTTCTTTTTAATTTCACCACCAAAATATTGTTCACACAACAGTTTGAATTGGCAAATATTATTGGTAGGCCCTTCTCTGTGTGAGATTTGTGTAATTTTTGTGGAGAAGGAATAAAAGCAGAATCATTATAGGTATCTGTAACAAATTCTTTAACTCAGTCAGCACAAGAAATAAGGGGAAACATGTTGATGTACATAAAGTGCGCTGTACAGCATAAGTATTATATGCATATGCTCATAAGTGAAAGATATTAGTTTGTTTTGTCAAATATTCTTTTGACCATATCATATATGCCATCATTCTGACTCTGGACTTGTATTCCCAACATTAACCAAACATCCTATCCATGTCACTCAAGGCCTTTTCCACAATGTTCCCGCGCCTCTCCCCATTTTATGAAGGGCTAATGTCTAACCGTCATAACTGGGAGCAGCTCGCTCAAAATGATAGTGTGGATGATTCCATTCTAAAAGAAGATCCGAAAACAGCATCCAGTTCTTCATCTACAATGTCTGCCAAAGCTATCAATGGCCACAAAGATAGCCAGAAGGCAAGTTCCAAATCCCAAAGCAAGAGAACATCACGATCACCAAAACCCAGCAGGTCTCCTTTGAGCACCAGAAAGTCACCCTCTTCACTGAGGCGCTTGTCAGATCCACCACTCTCTCCCAGTGCCCCAAGAAGAAGTTTCCAGAGCAGCAAAACCATATCATCCATCCGTGATGGACCAGGACCATCGGGCAAACCAAAGAATACCGTGCAAGCAAATGGCCGAGGTGCCACACGAGGAGGATTTGGCAATCTTGTGGGCCTTGATTTTATTTTTTATCCATTAAGTGCTTTTGTTTTCTTGTGCTATAAGTAGAACTTTTCGATGTTGAGCACAGTCATCCCCACCTTTCCACTCTCCTTTTGGGAGTTCTTTCATTCCCCAGTTTACTTTTAGTGTTGTGTCGTGAGTGCTTAGCAGGAGGACACTTTTGATGTTGTGTGTGACGCAGGCAGCGCGATGCTTTGATGTCAATTCATACCAAAATGCTAAAACCAGAAAATTATGCTGAGCAGGAAAAGCTGTGTCTAAAATTTCCTGGTTCTTTATGAGGCAGAACAGCTGAATTTCTTGCAGATATTTTATCAGAAGTTTCATGGACTCAAGATTACGTATACCTGGATATGGTAGATGATTACCCGTCACTCACTAGCAGACCAGCAGTGGATGCTTCCTAGATTGCTAAAACACTGCATTTTCATTATTGCAGGTCTTGATCATTGGTGGAGAGCAGGTGTCATCTCCTGGTCATAACAGTTTTGATCTCCATGTCATAGTTTGTGATGGTGCCATTTTAGGTCTTAATTGTTAGGCTGGCCAAGGATTTTGCCCATTGATGTCAATCATCTCAGGAGGAATGATTTAACCTGTGCATTTCTCCCTCCCTCAATATCTCATGAAAAACAGCATGTTTATCATGATCAGTTAAAAGGCCAAAATCGTAATCTCCAACCTTTCATTAGAGGCTACAGAGGCTACATACACTCACCAAAACAATGAACAAATGTCACATGTACTTATTTCCTTTCAAGTATGGTGCAGCATCAAAACCTTGTGAAGTTAATCTAACGAGCTGCAGAATGATGCATTTATGCATGTGTCTGTCTCCATGTAGCTATTTGCAAAGATATCGGACCCTCTGAAGCCGCTAAATGATGGTTGTGCCAGCAATCGGCAGCACTGGGAGGAACTGGCTATCTTACATAAAGAAGGCAAGCTGGCAAGTAATGAAGAGACATCAGATACAGGTGCTGCAACCTCTAATCTTATCTTCACTGTCTCACATTATCCTCTCATTTTCCACCCATGTTTCATTCCTTGACCTCATGCTTTCTACTTCCTACTGAATGATGTTACATCAAAACTTGGTGCTTAAATGTCAACTGTAAATTAACATCTCAGCAGTTCGATTAATTCCAAAATGTTGCAATAGTCCTTTGTCCACATTTGCGGTTCAATCTTGTACTTGTGAATAGAGTCAAGCAAAGAAAGATGAGGATTATAATAATACAAGTTTGAAAGGAGTTTGTGTACCAGGTTTTGGTCATCACGAGGTATCTGAACTGCTTTCTTGAACTAACAAACATAGCCCTTTCCTAACATATTAACCCTGAACTTTGAAGTAAATGTAGTGCGTAAAATGTGTTTTAAAATCAGTCAAAAAGTTCATTTATGAGTGCTGAGTCTGAAAATACCATTTAGATTCATACAGTACAGGCTCTATCAGATCTCCTAAGTGCTGGAAATATGTAATACAGTCTGCATTTCAAAATTGTTGTCTCAGTTATCATCAAATTATTTCAGTTTTATATGACGATATTTCAGAATTTCAGATATATCCATGCAGTTACTAATACACTCTTTTATCCATTTTCAATTATACTTGTGGTTTTAATAAATAATTTTCGAAATATATTATAATTGTATACTAACGTATGTGTATGAGTATATTACAGTTACAAAGTAGTACTTTGTCTAACATGCTTCTTTGTCTGTCAGTGTTTCCCTCTTTTACAAAAAGTGTTTCTGCAAAACACAGGCACAGAATTTATCAAACTTGATAAATACGACAAAAATCACAAACAATAGGATGACGTTAGCCTCAATAATTCAGGAAATTAAAGACAACAGACAGTTCATGTTCTCTACATAGAATAGCAATCCCTTCATCAGTCTGTATCGGATATTCACTGTGTCCCTTCCCTGTGTCCCTTTGTCTAGGTCAGCATCCATGATTCCAGTGCGTATCCAGCAAGTTCTCTTGCCTTTATCTGTTGCTTTTTATGAGATCAGTTTTGATCCTTTTTTTTTTTGTGTCAGGATTGTCTTCCAATTTCATTGACTCTATGAGATTTGTTAACTCATAGTGGCAAATGCAAACTCACCTATTATTTTTCATCATTTAACCACAAGATTGATATGCAAGATGGTTGTGCATCAGTGGCAAAATTGGATATCCTGGTTCAGTTTACACGTCTATACACTTCCTTGCAGTTTAACACCTTTTCAGCTCCATGTGATGTTCCCATAGGCATGCAGCTGCCATTTTCATATGCTCATGAAGAGACTGTATTTGTATCTCTGTGCAGCTATATATTCGATAATTACTTGACTTTTCCTATTCAGCAGCTGTCTGAACTCACCATACAGCCTGTGTTTGAGAAATAAGCTATGATTAAATCTGTTGTTTCATATAAAATCAGATGTTCCGGGTAGGCTGTCTTTCAAAAATTATGTCACGAGTGGAGTGAGTGCAATTAAGGGGATTGCTACAGAGCGGGTGTAGAGTAAGAAGGGCTCACGGTGGACAAATAAGTTAAGCGTGCTGTTGTGAGTAGTGGGGGGGGGTCTGAAGGAGGCGAAAGCGCTGTATAACTATCACTGCAAGTTAGAAGGTCCTACGGAGCGGACCTGTGAATAAGAGCCCATCGGGCGGACATAAAGGGAGCAGTCGAGAAGACTAGTGAGAGAGTCTTTCCAGTAATGACTGGTATGTAGAACGTTGATTGATTATTATGATTGATGTATTATATTATATTCGTCTATTACCATGATGTGAATAAGTATATGTGAGGAATGTGGAAGTCCTTGATATTGGATATAGCAATGTGCGCCATGAGCGATAGATGAAAGTGAGTTCATGGATTTGTAGCACGAGTGAGGATTGTGTACTCCGATGGAGATGTGTTACCGTAAGATGTGTGGTGAGTGAAAGGTGAACTATTGTGTGTACGCTTCATGAGTTGTAAGGAGAGGTGGAGTG
Source organism: Onchidella celtica (assembly GCA_963931925.1). NCBI lineage: Eukaryota > Metazoa > Mollusca > Gastropoda > Systellommatophora > Onchidiidae > Onchidella > Onchidella celtica. Next base: position 39,675,702 of record OZ007567.1, read on the forward strand.
AATAGAAATGGAAGGGTGTTATACCAATGTACTGTTATATTCTTGTAGGTGTCGGGGACGGGCCGAAGAGCCACATCGATGAGCACAGGGGATAGGCCAGCATAGGGCGGAGGCCATACCTAGGCCAGAAGTGAGACTGTCGGTGCAGGACAGTAGAGGCACATAAAGTCGTGGCAGTCAGGCCACGGACAGGGACGTAGATATGAGAGTGAATGAGATACTATATTATTGCCATGATGATGGGCAAGTGAACTGATAAGTTGTATGGCAATAGGAAGGTGATGTTGAGAGACTGCGGTGCCAGTGAATCATTAATGTACTATTAAGACCCTGAGGGGAGAGGCTGAGGCCGAAGTGCCTTTAGGAAGTAACTACCGGATCGTGGATCCGAGGAAGAGTGCATGTGAGAGTAAGGCCGTTGTACGGCAGTGAAGTTCAATAATATAATGTATGTAATTGCGCTATTATCTGTATAATTTTATGTATAATAAATGTGTGAGTCTGATGGGTTGTTCTGTTAAGTGTTAAACTTGTTCGTTCGTGATTGTTGTACTGTCATAACTTATTACATCTCCCAGTCTGGGATTTGTGACAGTGGGGGCTCGTCCTGTTTACCTGTGGTCATTTTGACATTGTGTATTTGTTATATCTACTTGTTTTTCTGTTGTGCTAGGAATTCGTGCTGTTGTCTTTGTTCGTGGGATGAATGGATATTTCATGATATGATTTATGTATATTTATGAATATGTATTGATGCATGTATTGCTATAAATATGTACTAATGTGTACTTAAATTTCTGCAGAGAGTGTGTGTGCCAGCCTGTAGAGGTCAAGCAGCCAGAGCTCCGAGAAAACGGGAGAAATTTAGATCAAGGGTGAAAGTTAAGTGAAATTCTGAAATTTTGTACCCTGGATTGAGGGCTGTCTTTTCTTCTGTCTTTTTCCGCTGTTTTTCTGTTTTCGTTGTGTTGGATGAACTACGAGTGGCTAATGTGGTTACTCCGTGGGTTCAATAGTAACTCCCTTAAGGATACACAGGATTAACAAACACAGGGTTCTGCTGGCAATCTTATTTATTCAAAAAGCCTAACAAAGGTATCACTACCAAAAAGGCATAGGAAAAACCCTACCAAGAAAAAGGAAAAGAAACCCAGAAAAAGAAGAGAAACCAAGAAAAAGAAAAGAAACCCAGAAAAGAAGCCCAACCAGCCATAAGCTGGAACAAGAGAAAAAGACGAAAATATGATTAGGATATAATGACAACATTAATCAGGCAATCAATGGTGGACATACATAGTAATAGTATTAAGTATTAAATCAAACAACAACAATATAATATAGAATTTAAGCAATAACCAACTGGATATGTATGCATGGAATAAAATAGCGCTAAGGTTAACGAACAACAACTACAAGTGGCTATATCATATACACAAGGAGTCTCCTTGTACACTGGCAACATAAACTAATTAATGTACTAATCAAAGTATGAAGGACATAACAAATGAAGGGGCAGGAACACAATAGTTTCGCTCCACTGAGCCGGTGTACAGCACATCCAGAGTGGCCATTCCATTTAATAACGCAGTGGCCAACATGGCCCACTGACCGTCCATAACACAGACGCTGCATCCCAATGCAGGCCATCCTCATAGGCCCACTCCCATTATTAGTACTAACCCGCCCCAGGGCTATTGTATTGGTTACTTCCCTTCCCAATCGATACTGAAGGGTCATGCCCTTTGACCTTAGCCGCGGAGCTATGCCGCCAGGCTAACATGTGCATGACACACCACTAGATACATAAAGTAATGTGTACATTCCTTAAAATGAAACTGTCCTTCACACACTTAAGAAACTCATAGAAGCATAATACATCTGGATAACTATAATACATGCACATGATATAGATCTATATATATATATGTCGGCGAGACTCATTGCAACCTGTGTAGACTCGCTGAAACATTGTTCATCCACCGCCGCACATAGAACAATCCTGGGGCTCACCCATGTGAGGCCCAACTAAGATTATACATCTCCAATACATGGAATTAATTACACATCTTAAACACTAAACACGCAATCACAATCACACTGCTCTCTATAGCATAGTGGTACTGGCAAGGTACACAAATACCCGTAATACAATCAAGCGTATAGTGCCGCTCGCTGTAACATAAGCCATCCACATTAACATGTCAGGAAATCCTCACTGCCCACCACAACAAGGCAATGCTACACATACACTATATATAGGCACACAAGCAAATCGTGATAGCTTGGTTAGCGAGCCATCATTATCATCTAGCACCGCAAACGTTAACTTTGACAATAAAGTCACAATATCAAGACACTGTACTGCAAAGCGCATCCTACACGTCCAATGACAATGGCAATTACCGTTGAGCCGGACTCATAATAGTCTCTGTAGATCAGCATTCTCTACGTGGCATCCAAGAAAAGGGGGGGGGGGTGCGCAAATTAAAGTCACTTCTAATATAATAGTCTCCGACTTACCCAAAGTTTCTCCGGGTCCTGTGCTACCGCTCCATGCCTTATGGGGCGGGGTGGCGATGGCAAGCGTCGGCAAGCCTCTGAGCTGCTACGGGCCCGGGTTGCTGGGCTGGGTTCACTGTGCTGTCGGCTCTTGTCTCTGCGTCTATGATGGAGTGTGTTGACCACTCGAACCGCATCTTATTTATGAGCCCGCGCGGACGTCCGAGAGAGCTATTACGTAGCCCGTGTTGCACAAGTGAAAGGCTCGGACATGGAGTCCAGCCCGACAACATAACCGGTTAGGGTCCTAACACAATCGAATTTACAGTACGGTTAAAAGGGTGCACACAAAAGTCAATTAGGTATCCCAGTAAACTGCAGAAATTACTCTAACGACCCCTCCAGCAATAATTGAATAAATTTGACCCAGGTTGGATTTATCGGGGATAACATGCGTCTAACTCATAGTTTGCTTTAAATCCGAGACCCTCTTATTAATTATTTCAATAGGATATGTGCATCAAAGTACAACAAAATTGGTACCATTATAAATTGGAAACTTGCTGCTAAAATTCTAACTGACTACTTTTACCAGAAACCCGGTAATAGTTTTAATATAAATTTTCAAAGTGTCAGGACTAACAACATTCGACAATTTTGTGCGGGATACTTTCGTCCATTAATACGACGTATCTCCATTGATAACAAACGTTATCATGAGTACCTATTTTGTACCGATAGGGTATTGTCTACTCTCAAAAATGAATTCGGGTTCCCGTCTTTCTGTCGGTGGATAACAACGAAGGAGCGAGTTGTAAGAAACTTAAAGCCATGATATAAGAGTTGGAAGCCCGGTGGTCAACATTTCCAACTGACCAATCAAAATGCGCGCTTTTCACCGTGATGTGAATAACGGGTCCCGCGCTAGTATTACAAGGGAAATAATCCAATTAATGGTACTCGGCCAAGTGTCCCTAAACTACTATGAGTGGCCGTCCCTCACTCACGCACTAGAGCTACCATGAAAGCACATTAAAAATAAAAAGTCGTTCATCCTCTCACAGTTGTAATTGATTATATGGGCGGTGGCGCGGGTTTGCTGTGTTGAACTTAGTTTATCCTTTTAAAAAGGTGTGGTAAACTTTGGAACTTCGTTCATCACAGTGAACAGTTCTGTAGGGACCTGTAATATTGTTTAGTTGTAGCGTCGATATCTTCTCTGTTCTGCAGGAAGACGTATTCTCTTGTCCCTCTTTCTTCCCTATTTGTAGATACGTTCTTTTTTTTCAGACTCTGTTCTTGTTCGTACCTTGTAGTGTAATCGGCGTAGTTAGGTTGCATTTTTTTCCATTATATTTTCTTTTTTAGGTCTTTGTCTTAGTCTGGTTCGTTGTCCTTGACGTACTTGTGGTCCTTCTACTGAATTTTTTTTCATTCTTATCATTTCCTTTCGTTTTTGTTATTTAATAGTGCTAAGACATTTTGTAAACATAGAATTAGTTAGAGAGAGTAGGCTGTAGAATGTTCAGTTAGGGGTGTTTCTGAATTGTATTTGAGACATTTGGGTTTGGTTATATCTGGTGTGATCTCAGGTCTCTGGTCGTGTCGTTAGTGATCATACCGACAGGTTAGCCGTTTTTATAATACATACCATAACCATAAATCTGTGAAATGGCAGAACTCCAACAATTAATGAAGTTGGGTAAGGAACTTGGCCTTGAGGGAGAGGAGCTACGCGGCTGGATTAAAGAACGGCAGGCAGAAATGCGCGATGAGCGTGCTAAGGATAGAGAGCGAGAAAAAGAGGCTCAAGAGCGGCAACAAGAAAGAGAGGCTAAGGCTCAGGAGCAGGAGAGGGAGTTTAAGTTAAAGGAGTTGCATCAGCAACAGGAGAGACAGGCTCAGGAAAGGGAGTTAAAGTTAAAGGAGATAGAGGCGCAAGTAAAGATCGCAGAATTGGAAATCAAAAAGAATGCGCCAACAGAAACAGTTGAGCGGCAGGTACACAATAAAGGTGGCGTTAGGATTAAGCTCCCTACGTTCGACGACCGGAAGGACGACATAGACGCCTTCCTTTACAGGTTCGAACTGAACGCACAATTGCAATGGGGGGAAAATAAGGAATTATGGGCCACGTACCTGGCGTCGCTGTTGCAGGGGCGAGCGTTAACATACTTTAAAGAGCTACAGCGCGAAGACGTGCAAGATTACGATAAGCTGAAGGCTTTGCTGCTTCGCCGATTTGCGCGTACCGAGGAATACTTCCGGGAGCAGTTTAGGCGGGCACGTGCAGATACCAGGGAGGACTTTGCTGCCTTCGTCGCGAGACTAACGGAGTATTTCGCGAACTGGGTAGACTTGGCGCATGTGGGCGCGGATTTTGCTAAACTGAAAGACTTAATGATCCGTGACCAGCTGTACGCGTCGTGCCACAAAGATCTGGTGGCTTTCCTGAAAGAGAACGAACCCGCGACGGTGCAGGAGGCGTCTAAGTTGGCGGAGGCATACCGTACGGCGCATCCGTCCAAACCAGTCGCCAGGGCGTACGTCCAAGATGCTGGGTACGTCGCCGTTGTCGAGGGGTCGCCGGCAGGACTTAGGGACAGGTCGCGTCAGCGTGGTGCCTATAGCGGGCAAGCCCAGGGGCAGCGTAGGGGCTATCACCAATCACCGGCATATGGATCCGGTAAGTTTGACCGAGCAGGAGGGCTAGGTCGCGGTAATGGCCGGGGGCGAATTGTGACCTTTGCCGATGACCGACGGCATAGGGACTCTAGTTCCGGTCGCGATGGGTCACGGGGACCCAGGCCTAGTGCAGCACAGGGAGCGGAGTGTTGGACTTGCGGACGCGTGGGTCACTTTTCGCGCGAGTGTAGGGCCGCGAAGTGTTGGAACTGCGGAAGAGCATATCACATCAGCGTGAACTGCCCTGCAGGTAGGATAGCGGCGAACGTGGACAGTAGCTCCAGTCCATGTTCCCCAAATAAATTTCATCATGCGGCTGCGTGCGTTACATCGGACAACGGAGGCGGACAGTATTCTAAGTGTCCCAGTTGTGAGAAGTTATTATCTTCCGGTGTTTTACCTTGTGGGAGAAAGATCCCCGTTATAAATTCATGTCATACAGGAGGTGGTCTTAGGGTTTATCCGGGGTTTGTTGGGGACGAACCGGTCTCGGTTTTACGAGATACAGGATCTACCGTTGTGGGAGTGCATAGGGATTGCATTCGGGATTCACAGCTTACAGGTGAGACTGTCCCGTGCATCCAATTTTCGGGGGCCATTGAGAAATTACCCATGGCAAGAATAGTGATAGATACACCTTTCCTTAGCGGGGAAGTCGAAGCAGTCGTTGGTTGTTTTCCAGGCGCCCAGCTCATCATTGGGAATGTATCACGGGTAGTTTCCCCTTCCGATGAGAACGTGCAAGCATGGTCGCAATCAAAAGGTATTGACTTTTGCGCCGCGGTCGAAACACGTCGACGGGTAGCGGATAAAGATAAGATTAGACCTTTGGCGACGCCAGCGGTCAACCTAGATATCACGCCAGAGCGCTTGGCGAGATTACAAAGGGAGGACCCATCATTAAACCCATGTTTTGGGGAAGCGCGAACCGAGAAAACGAGGAGATATAAGAACGGGTCGTCCTCCTTTTTTGTCCAGGGGGGCATTCTGTTCCGTATCTACGTCACCGTGGCTTCCGTTCAAAAGCAGGTCGTCGTGCCACGGTCGTTAATTGCTACAGTATTGCGTCTGGCCCATGATGTTCCATTAGCGGGTCATATGGGAAGTACTAGAACCAAGGAGAGAGTTCTGAAAGATTTTTATTGGCCGTCAGTATACAGAGATGTGCGGTTATATTGTAAGACGTGCAGTGCGTGCCAAAAGACGACGCATAAGGGTCGTGCACCTCGGGCTCCTCGTCAGAATATTGCGGAAGAAGCTTCGATTATCGCTTCAAAAAGAGAAAAAGACTATAAAGATAGAGGGTCCAAACTGAGAATTTTTAAGCCAGGAGACAAGGTCCTAGTGTTGTTAGCTACGGACCATAATAAGTTATTGATGACATGGAAAGGTCCGTATGTTATTGAGCGAATTGTTTCGAAGGTAGATTACGCTATCCACATTGATGGATCAGTAAAGGTTTTCCACGTTGATATGCTGCAGAGGTTTCATGAGAGGCCAGAGTATCTGTATTCTCATATTAGTGTTGAAGGACATACCTAATGTCGTGTCATTCTTTGACGATATAGCATGTCATACGTCGACATGGTCTGATCATATTCAGACACTAACAGTAATTTTTAACGATTACGTCATTTTGGGTTAACTGCTAAACCCGCAAAGATGGATTTGGCATGTCCAGAGATAATATTCTTAGGACATATTGTGGGTAGAGGTGTTCAGAGACCTGAAGTAACAAAAATTGACAAGCTGGCAGGGTTGCAAATCCCAAAAACAAAGAAACAAGTCAGAAGCTTAGTGGGAATTTTAAATTATTACAGAAAGTTCATTCCAAATTTTTCCTCCTTGTCATCTTCTCTTACTGACCTTACTAAGAAGGGACAACCCGATAAGGTCCAGTGGACGTCTGAATGTCAGACATCATTTGATAATTTGGTGACAGCATTATCATCGTCACCCATTCTGATATTACCCGATTTTCGATCTAATTTTATCCTCAGAACGGATGCGTCGGACTCTGGTGTCTTCTACAGGAAAAGAACGAATGTCTCCATCCTGTATGTTATGTCAGTAGGAAGTTATTGCAGAGAGAAAGAAAGTATTCTGTGATAGAGCGTGAGTGTCTTGCCATTGTCTGGTCCGTCCAGAAATTAGGACGTTATCTCATGGGACGAGAATTTTGTATCCAGACAGACCACAAGCCACTGACATTTTTGTCGAAGAATCGTTCGTCCAGCCCACGCTTGTCTAGATGGGCATTGGCTTTGCAGCCGTATACCTTCGTTATTCAACCAATTCCAGGAACCAGCAATCATATCGCCGACTACCTTAGTCGAGCCTAGGGGAAGATTTCAGGAGCTTATACATCGGAGGACAGGAACATTGACAGGATCGGTGTGAATGAGTCGACCTTAAAATATTGACATTATAAATATGATATGAAGAATGGTTGATAGGTTGATTGGTTTTTGATTCTGTATTAAGTATTGTGGTTAGTTAGCTATTCATGATGTGACGCATATATGCATATTGCAGGCCATATTGATCCCCATATTTTCCCCTGATTTCGGTATTTTATATACTAGGGGAACTGCTAGGTCAGTTTTTTTTAGTGTAGGTATTGCTCACGCTCACTCGTTGACAGTCATCTTGATGCGATTTGAAATTAATTGCATTAATTTTTTTGGGGTGGGGGATGATGTCACGAGTGGAGTGAGTGCAATTAAGGGGATTGCTACAGAGCGGGTGTAGAGTAAGAAGGGCTCACGGTGGACAAATAAGTTAAGCGTGCTGTTGTGAGTAGTGGGGGGGGGTCTGAAGGAGGCGAAAGCGCTGTATAACTATCACTGCAAGTTAGAAGGTCCTACGGAGCGGACCTGTGAATAAGAGCCCATCGGGCGGACATAAAGGGAGCAGTCGAGAAGACTAGTGAGAGAGTCTTTCCAGTAATGACTGGTATGTAGAACGTTGATTGATTATTATGATTGATGTATTCGTCTATTACCATGATGTGAATAAGTATATGTGAGGAATGTGGAAGTCCTTGATATTGGATATAGCAATGTGCGCCATGAGCTATAGATGAAAGTGAGTTCATGGATTTGTAGCACGAGTGAGGATTGTGTACTCCGATGGAGATGTGTTACCGTAAGATGTGTGGTGAGTGAAAGGTGAACTATTGTGTGTACGCTTCATGAGTTGTAAGGAGAGGTGGAGTGAATAGAAATGGAAGGGTGTTATACCAATGTACTGTTATTCTTGTAGGTGTCGGGGACGGGCCGAAGAGCCACATCGATGAGCACAGGGGATAGGCCAGCATAGGGCCGGAGGCCATACCTAGGCCAGAAGTGAGACTGTCGGTGCAGGACAGTAGAGGCACATAAAGTCGTGGCAGTCAGGCCACGGACAGGGACGTAGATATGAGAGTGAATGAGATACTATATTATTGCCATGATGATGGGCAAGTGAACTGATAAGTTGTATGGCAATAGGAAGGTGATGTTGAGAGACTGCGGTGCCAGTGAATCATTAATGTACTATTAAGACCCTGAGGGGAGAGGCTGAGGCCGAAGTGCCTTTAGGAAGTAACTACCGGATCGTGGATCCGAGGAAGAGTGCATGTGAGAGTAAGGCCGTTGTACGGCAGTGAAGTTCAATAATATAATGTATGTAATTGCGCTATTATCTGTATAATTTTATGTATAATAAATGTGTGAGTCTGATGGGTTGTTCTGTTAAGTGTTAAACTTGTTCGTTCGTGATTGTTGTACTGTCATAACTTATTACATCTCCCAGTCTGGGATTTGTGACAATGTACAGATAATGTTCATCATCAACCAATTTTCCTTGTTTCCCATTTGCAAATTATTGGGAACAGTAATGAAATATTTGTAGTGGTCAATGGCTGTCTCTCTTTCTTGCTTGAATAGCATTATACTGTTCAATAAAACTATCCATAGGTTCAATTAAAAAAGATTTCTTGGAAAGTGAAAAGTATCTCAAACTCCTCATGTACAGTCTGTTGTTTCAAAAATGTTTAAATGTTTTACTTTCTCAGCCAGGGAAACTCTTAGCATTTCTTCAGATTGGCAGTACTCTGCAATGCAATTTGCATGATCACTTCCCCCAACTTACAATCATTCTAAGAGACAAACTGTGCTTGTTAACATTCCCACTGCATGTCTTGTCCTCAGACAAAACTGCCACACTTATGTAATTTTTATCATGTATAGTGTTGATTTTTCCTTATTGAGAAAGAGAATCTTTAACTGAATTAGTGAATTATAAGGAGCTGCAGTTGCATGTGGAAATTGCATGAACCAAAATGATTGTAGACCTACAGAACAGTTAAGCATTATATTAAATGCGTGTAACTGTTGCTTTACTTTTAGAAAAACAAAAAAAAAACTGAAAAAAAAAAAAAAGCCCTGGCTATCCCGGATTTACATTGAAATAGATCTTTTGTAATAAGACAGATCTTCTTGTTTTGATGAAAGCCAATTTTACCTTTAGGACATAAGCTTAAGGTGTCTCACTGAACCAACCAGGTAACATCTTCATAGATCTAGTTTTAGCCTGCATTATCCGTCTTGAACTTTGTTGGGATATGGGTCATCACCATTGCAGAATACCAATTAATAAGTTTTTATGTGACCTTTGAATGGCTGAGTTACTCATTCTTCTCAATGTTTCAAAAAAAAGTTACAGTAAACTGTGAGCCCAGGAACAGTCTTCACCCTCCTAGGTTGTCAATTGTGTGAATGTAAGGACTGTCCAAATCATAGGCAATTGGCATAGAATTACTTATTTTCAGTTCCACACTCAGGTTCTCCAGGGGATCAAGCATCACTGTGATCAAATTCCAACAGACACCCCACTGTTAATTCTCTTGAATCCATCTCGTGAACTGCACTGCATGTTTGCATGTTTGATGTTTATCGGTAGATGTTGCTTAGTGAAGACATATTTTACAGTAAATTTTGATATCCATTTTTATTTTTAGCTTTCTTTTCTACATTTGAAAATCAAATTTTATGTTAATAATAATTATGCAGTCAAACTCTGCATTTTTTCATTTGTCTGCTCTCCTACCTTTAATTAGCTTACTAAAGTAGATTAGTTTAGAAAATGAAATGAACATTAGATTGTCGATTTTGTGTGCTTCCATAAAAATGGCTCACATCTACCAGATTAATTACTTGTATCAGAATTAATTGAGGGAGAAGCAATAAGTCTGAAATTGTTATCTTGTAATCTTATATTGTAGCTAATCAAATAATTTCAAAATGCAAAAGTAGTATGTGAAGTGACCCCATTATTGATCATGTCATGCTAACACTTGACCGTGTCCATGACAGGAAAAGGGGGCCAAGAAAAACAAGTCGGAGGGAAATCTGAGCAGCAAGGGAACAACAAAACGAACCAAGACAACTCCATCAGCAGCAAGCAAGACATCAACACACCGTTGAACTCCAGTTCAAAACCTTTAGAAAATAAGACAGACAATTGTATAGTAAATTCATCTAATCATAACACTGTCAAACGAGAAAACAAGAATGGAGAGCAGTCTCATTCTAATGTAAGTAAATGAGGAGAAACGCCTTGTTTCATTATAATTTCATCAATCAGTTTGCCATCTCAAATTTCAAAGGTACAGAATTTAGACAATTGGTAACCACAGACTGAGCTTGCATCTGCTGATGATTCCTGCTGATGGAAATTTTATGGCGTTGTACAAGATTTCATGTTTCAAGTGAATTGCTGCCTTTGTCATGAGTAAACAAATAATCTTTAACCCTGCTTCTGAACATGATAGACCAGATCAAAACTGTCATTTATGGAATGTAATTTTTAGCACCTCTGTCTCCCCTTTATATTTTTACTGTGCTCTTCTGACATCGTCTCACCCAGTATTTTTTCTTTGTGGAAAGGAGGGGAAGGGGGTCTGGGTAAGTTTAGTTCAGTTTCTAAAACAACAAATGCGTATTGTTGCAAAATCTATGAGAAAGAATCTATCCAATAATGACTGGACATTTGGACTTTTTCTGCTCAGATGATGCTGATCAAAGACGTCTTTAAAATGACATATTCTAGCAATGAAACTGATGTATTCTTTGATAAACTAGGGCATGATGGTGTTGTCGCGATGTGGGTTACATGGGGATATTTCGACTGACACTCTTTCGAGGTCCGCTCCCACAATCGACGAACACACAAAAATAAATACTTGCACTCTAAAAACTAAATAAATCAATTGCTTTCAATTTTAGCAGAACTGTAGGGCAGTTTAATTACAGGAATTAATGTAACAAATATAATTATAAATATAAATATCAATTCAAAGGCAACTGAATCTAACTAATGAAACTACCGCTTTCTATAAAGACTAACGTATTCAATCTAACTACTTGCAGGTCATATGAGTTATATGGCAAAAGAATCCGCGCACGTGGCGACGGATATAACAGTTTAAATTCTATTAATTCAATGAGACATGTTATGATATGGACATTTCCTCTAGACACGCCATGGAGAATGCTTGTACAACCATGCGTTGTCTGGCGGTAGCTCTGAAACTGTCTTCAAAAGTAAGTAGAACGGTTCACTTCCATCATTACAAATTAGTATGGACTCTCACCATGAGGCCCTCACTGGGAGTGAGAGCGCTGGATGTAAACGCTGTGGGTTTATATCAAACCAAGTAGCTTAGGCTCTGGAGCTTTAAATCAGGCCCCTCACAATGGACTGCTCAACTGCGTCTCTATGTCTCTCATCTGGCTGAGGACTATCGCCGACCACCTCGTAAATGGATTGTCTACATGTGGCCCAGAACTAAGTTCTGTATGGCCTTAAATACTGGTCTGCATCTGCAGCTTACCGTCTAATTCCTGGATTGTGATTGGTGCAACCACTTCTAGCTCAGCTGCCGAACTGAGTTATTTTAAGTAACAGCCCTACGCAACGACCTTGGGTCGACATCAAAGGTCGAATTACTTCAATACAATATAATATAAATTTTATAGCAATAAATTCTTAACATGTTCAAAACCCCGAGCTTTTACTCTGGATCACGGTTTTTCTGTACGTCAACAGACGTCTCAATAACATTTAATTCCTACTCACCCCTTCCCTCTCTACTAAACCTAGTTCAAAACACGAGATACAACAAGTGCTCAGTCATGCACACCTACGCTGTCCGTCTATCCTTCCCCACATCTTCTGTCTATCTATTATAAAAAAAACTGTTCAAAACAACTTGTTTACGAGACCAAGTTATGCTGGCTCGCACAATAATTACGTTTGTAAAAATTACTCACTGCTCTCTCACAAAAATTTAGTCAGTGGAAACATTTATGAATTAAATCTGTTCTTGACACATCCCCCACCCCAGTGAAAACTTAGGGTTTGAACGACATAACTGTCTACTAACGTTGCTATGTAATAGTACTTTGGAAAGGGCTATATAGTAAAAAATATATCGTTACTGAAAGTCAAAAAAAATAATTCTAAGAACGTGCATTATCGATGGACAATAGCATATGTATATTTATATGCGACGTTCTGTGATAATATATAATTATTGTAGCACTTAAGAATTAAAGTGATAAACTTCTCTCACCCAGACATACTGTAAAGACTGAAATATTGAGCAACTAGCTCATCGCTTCACTGAGCGTAATTAATACATTCATAGAACATGAACGAACAATAGTTAATTAAAGTAATGGTATCCTGGCAGCAGTAGGTCTGGTCGCTCGGTTTGCCATTTCCTCATCTCATTGACCCGCAGACAAAGGCGTCAAGGTTGTCTGAAACTCAGGTCATGGTCAGGATGGACGCTAGTGGAAAAAGGAGTCACATGGAAATTTTGAGAAAAAATGTCCATAATTGGTAGGACAATATAATGTGAAACCATCCACGGTCTCCGAAAAAGGTGAAAAATGCTCAACCTCAATGTTCAACAGACTATTTTAGAATACTAAATCAAACGGGACAATACATCAGCTTGTAAATTATCCTCCCCAGGTATAGCCCGAATAGTAAATTTGTATTCCTGGAGCGCAAGGCTCCATCTGGTTAGTCGAGCATTCTTGGCTCTGTTCGACTTAAGAAACAGTAATGGTCGATGATCCGTTTCAATTATAAATTCGGACATTAATAAGTATCGCGAAAATGCATCTACCGCGTAAACAATTGCGAGGCACTCTCGTTCGACAATCGCATAGCGCGTCTCTCGATCAAGTAATTTCCGGCTTGCATATAAGCACGGTCGCAAGAAACCGTCACGCTGTTGGAGTAACACGGCGCCTATTCCTTTATCTGATGCATCCGTTCGGACGACGAATGTCTGGCGTATATCGGGTAAAACAAGCAGAGGGAAAGTAGAAAATAAATTCTGAATAGTCTGAAGGGCATCAGCGCACTGAGGCGTCCAGACGACTCTATTTGGAAGATTCTTCCTCGTTAGATCAGATAACGGGGCTGAGAGAGAGGAAAAGTTTGGTATAAATTTCCTGTAATAATTCAAAAGTCCCAACAAGCTACGGACTTGCTTTTTAGTTTTAGGGGGTTGTAGTTTCAAAATACTGGAGATCTTGCGATTGTCTGGAGTCTGAACCCCGTGGGTTATGGTATGACCCAAAAAGTTTATATGCTGATATCCCAGGAACACTTTACTGGGTCGCGCGGTAAGGCCAGCTCGGCGAAGAGCGGCAAAAACTTCACGAAGGGCCATTAAGTGGCCAGCCCAATCAGCCTGAAAAATACATATATCATCGAAATATGATAGAACGCAGCGCAATTCATTTAGTAAGATGTTCATCATGCGCGCGAACGTGGCTGGTGCAGTAACCAGTCCAAAAGGCATATATTTCCATTGCATTAAACCCAAAGGGGTTTGAAAAGCTGTATATTGTCTACTTCCTTCTTCGAGAGGAATCTGCCAATATCCTTTGGATAAGTCTATTTTCGAGAAGATACTTGCATTGGATAACCGCGCGAATAAGTCTTCCTGATTGGGAATGGGTTCGGCATCATAGATGGTTATAGCATTGAGCTTTCTATAGTCAATACAAAAACGCACGGTATCGTCTTTCTTCTTGACCAAGACAATCGGCGAGCAATACGGACTTGTTGATCGCTCTATGACGCCTAGCCGTAGCATGGCACGTACTTCTGTAATTATCGTTTCGTGAGCGTGCAGCGGGCGCGGGTACGGTTTAACAAACACTGGTACGTCTGTCTGAAGTCGTATTACATGTTGGACTAAAGACGTAGAACCCGGCAAATCCGTGAACACCGTGGCAAATTCTTGGAGCAGGTGTGTAAGATCCTGTTTCTGCGACGGCGCAAGCTCATCATTGATATTAACATCGTTTATACTCTCGGTGGCCTGTAATATGGGCAACGATTTGTCGATACTCAAAGGGTCCTCGTCGTCGACAGTAACTAAAGCCGCGTTGGCCCTTGGGACGACATGAACGGAGTTGTTACGACGATCATCGCTAGGCAGGTACTTTTTCAGCATATTAATATGAAATATTTTCCTCTGCCCACGAATATCTATCAAATAATTCACTCTGGAGAGTCTCTTAAGGACTCTGTATGGTCCCTTCCATGTTAGAAGGAGTTTGTTTTGCGTTTGCGGCAAAAGAACAAGTGTCAGATCTCCGACGGACAAGGCGCGCATTTGGGCGCCCTGATCGCGATAAAATTTTGAAGAACTCGCTCTAGCGCATGCAAATTGCAGAGCGGTTTTGCATGCATTAATAATTCGTTGTCGGAGATCGACAACATATTGATACGCGCATCGCGTATCATAATCGTCGGTTTCAGAACCGGCGAACAATTGACTAAGTATGGCCATCGGGCCACGTGGTTTACGTCCGTATAATAACTCAAATGGGGAGAAACCCGTGGACGCGTTCGGGAGTTCCCTATAGGCGAAGAGAATAGCGGGGAGCTGACGGTCCCAGTTTCCAGGTTTGTCGGCGGATACGCGTGCTAGCATAGACTTCATGCTCGCATTCCACCGCTCGCAACAACCATTTGACTGCGGATGATAGGGGGACGTTAATTTCTGTTTAATTCCCGCTAATTCTAGTACCTTTTTGTATAGATCAGAGGTGAATTGTGGTCCTCTGTCTGAAAGAATCTCGGTCGGAAATCCGACTCGCGAGAAAATAGTAACAAGCGCCTCAGCGACATGGTCAGCCGTAATGTCTCTCAAAGGAATAGCCTCAGGCCAGCGCGTCGCGTAGTCGATTACCGAAAAGATGAATCGATGGCCTCTGTCTGATTTACTAAGAGGACCTACTATGTCAACTGCGACACGCTCGAATGGTGTTGAGACTGGAGGCATCTCCTGAAGGGGTGCGCGTGATGCTTTACCTTTAGGTGTACGTTTTTGACATACATCGCAGCGCGCCACAAAACGGTTCACGTCCGCGTATACACCAGGCCAGAAAAAATGAGCCAATATCCGTGATTTGGTTCTGGCTGAACCTTGATGGCCTGAAAATGATGTATCATGCGCGAGACGCAGAATGTCGCGACGGAACGACTTAGGCACCACGAGCTGTTCAATGGTCTCACGTTTATTTCGGAAATTTCTGTATAATAATTCATTTTTAATGATAAACGGAGAGGCATTTCGGTTCTGAGGCTGAACTTTCGCAAACAGCGGTTTTAGTGATGGATCGCTTTGTTGTTCCTTATAGAAAACTGTAGGCGTGACATTAAAATCAAACGCAGGGGTTTGTAAAGTACCATCCGGTGGACGTTTTGACTGTTGTCGTGTGGTTACACACGCAACGTTTTCGTTCCAAACTTTTAACTGGCCGTCAGGTGTATCATTAACCTGTGGTAAATTACCAATAATTAGATCGGCGACCGGATTTGGTAATACGCATGCCGTTACGACACCTGTAATGAATGGCGTGTGGATGTATATCTCCGCGAGACGGAATCGCTCGACGGAGCCCCCGAAAGTAATGCAGGTTGCCTGTTGTTCAATCAGCTGGGTCGGTCTGACCAGTGATTCCCTAACACCGATAGTGGTGCAACCTGAATCGCGTAAGACAGACGCGGGTATGGCGTTAACATGACCCTCATATAAGGTCAATGACCCGTGTTGATGGAGGGCCGACATAACCGGAACGGTGCCCCTCATGGGCGACGTAATTTCAACGGTACGGCTACTCTGTGCAGCCGGAACAATGACGGTGCAAGCATTTGCAGCTTCAAACTGAACCCTACAATATTTTGACGTATGACCTGGTTTATTGCACCGATAACACCTAATGCTGTCATATATATTACGTCTGGGTTGCATTGGAGGTGCATTATATGGATTATTATAATATGCCCAAGGAGGTGGACATGGTGGGCTCTGATAATGGTAGCCCTCGTTAACGTCACGACGGGGTGGACCTGAATAGCGAATAAAATGTCCCCGAGTGGGAGGTCCAGCACGGCTTGGAAAACCGCGAGCTTTATTGGGCGGCGGTTCGGAATATGCACGCGGAGGCGGCGTCTGGCGATGAACTGGTCGAGAATTTCTTGTACCCATTGGCGCAGTTCCACCGACTCCGGCATAAAACGGTTCGCTAGTTTTGGCTTTAGCCAGCGAACGATTAGGGTGTGCGGACGCGTACTGTTCCACTAAGGACGTGATTTCCGCTAACGTCTTAGGTGCCCACTCTTTAATGTGGGAGACTAGTTCTGAATGGCACGCGTTAAATATTTGGTCCTTCAGAACGAGCTCATAAAGCCCTTTAAAATTACCGTCAGCGACACCAGCCAGCTGAATCCAGCGGTCTAAGTAGTGCTTTAGGCGGTCGACGTACGTTGAAAAATTTTCGGACGGGTCTGGCTTACAAGTCCGGAATCTTTGGTGAAAACCGTCCTCGGTGTGTTGAAAACGCTTTAAAAGAGCCTTTTTAAGGATGTCATAATTTCTAGAATCCTCGATGTTGAGGCCATGGAATACTTCAAGTGCACGTCCCGTTAATAAATTTGCAAGGCTCGAAGTCCATTCAGTTCTTTGCCATCCAGCGGCTACCGCGTGGAGCTCAAAACGATGAATATAAGAATCGATCTGGTCGACCTTATCATTATAGGTTGGAAGCTTTGGTTTTGCTTTAACATTATTCGTTGGAACACTTGGAACCGCGGTCGGTTGGTTTCCTTGCAGCTCTAATTTCTTTAGGGCAATTTCGTGCTCTCGATGAGCCGCTTTGTCGGCTCTTTCTTCTATTTCTCTCTGTCGTTGTCTTTCTTCTTTTTCTTTTTCTCGTTCGCGTTCCGCGGCCTTCTCGGCTCTTTCTTCTATTTCTCTTTGTCGTTCTCTTTCTTCTTTTTCTTTTTCTCGTTCGCGTTCCGCGGCCTTCTCGGCTCTATCTGCGGCACGCTCTTCTCTAGCTAGGTCTTCTTTTAGTCTACTCTCGCACCAAGAAGCCAGCTGGTCCTCGGGTATGCCTAACAGCTTCGCTGAATTTATATAGGAAGTGTAATCGGCCATTATGATTAGTTACACTCACAATAGGTCTCTACAGGAGATCTATTAATGTTAATGGACAGGTATCCGGATAAATTCACGCAATAGCCCGTCTGACAGTGTACTATGTTATCACTGTAGTATTTACGTTAATCCGATACGCGATAAAAAAAATATTTACTTGTTTAACTCCGCGATTATTTATCCCTGAGGCGATTTGCACTCGTCGGGTCGACGTCCCTAGTAGACGACAAAATACAAACAATGTTTCTTCTTCAATGAAATCGCAGTGTCCTTACTGTTATCACTGCCGATGTAATATATAAATACACGTGAATCAACGAATATTAGATCGTTGATTAATATTTTTAGCTATTTTTTTATAGCTCTTGTATAATTGCAATTGCAAGGTAATTTTATTACCGGTAGTTCTCTTTAAAGAACAATAACTTCAGTAATTATATACTGGATATTCAAGGCAGGTGCACAACTGCACTTGAATGGGGAATCAATATTCCCAATATATAAATATATACTCTGGCGTATCAGCCTTATACGTCACAATAACCAGATAAACTCAATCAATGCGTCAATGTAGACACATGACTCACACAGGCATTATATTAAACAAAGGAATGTACCAACACCATAATGATAAAGGTCTAATGAAAAAAAAAAAATACACCAAACACGACGCTAGACAAACAAGAAAAGACGAACGATAACAGACCCTACAAGTTCTGAATATAATTACAGATAGGTGAGAAGAGGACAAGAGAGACGTCTTCCTAAAACAACGAGGAAGATGGAACGCTACAATCTAAACAAAGTGTACAGATCCCTATCAAAGTCCGTTCTCGCGAATGCGACTTCCCACAGTTTCAATAACCACTGGTGTTGCGAGACCGCACAATCTGTCGTCGAGACGGCAGAGTCTGCGACCAAGCCACCACTTTGGCAGGGGGGACCCGCAAACGTAAGAACGCCCTCGCCACCGCCCGTGAGTTCCTAAACACAGAGAAAAAGTATAAAAAACCTGTAAAACACGAGGAGGAACACTCAACTCCCCAGACGCAGACAAAATTTTAGGATGGAATCACTTAACTCAAGGAACTGGTGGAGATTCCTTTAGCCTTTGCGTACACCACAGTCAGTCTTTTTTTTGTCTTTCACCGTTCAGTTATGTTGACGTCTCCTTGGCCTCGATCCTCGGGTCAATGGGAGAGCCGGAAATATGTGGAACAAATAATGAAGAAAGCAGTATACAAACTAAATAATAAATAATTTTAACTAGCTCAACGTGCGAGACCACGTGAGCACTGAAACTGAAAAGAAACAAAAGTTAATCAAAGAGAAGAACGATATACTCTAATCTAAATAAACTATAAACTAAACAATGGTGTGTAGTGTCCCCTCCAGTGTCGCGATGTGGGTTACATGGGGATATTTCGACTGACACTCTTTCGAGGTCCGCTCCCACAATCGACGAACACACAAAAATAAATACTTGCACTCTAAAAACTAAATAAATCATTGCTTTCAATTTTAGCAGAACTGTAGGGCAGTTTAATTACAGGAATTAATGTAACAAATATAATTATAAATATAAATATCAATTCAAAGGCAACTGAATCTAACTAATGAAACTACCGCTTTCTATAAAGACTAACGTATTCAATCTAACTACTTGCAGGTCATATGAGTTATATGGCAAAAGAATCCGCGCACGTGGCGACGGATATAACAGTTTAAATTCTATTAATTCAATGAGACATGTTATGATATGGACATTTCCTCTAGACACGCCATGGAGAATGCTTGTACAACCATGCGTTGTCTGGCGGTAGCTCTGAAACTGTCTTCAAAAGTAAGTAGAACGGTTCACTTCCATCATTACAAATTAGTATGGACTCTCACCATGAGGCCTTCACTGGGAGTGAGAGCGCTGGATGTAAACGCTGTGGGTTTATATCAAACCAAGTAGCTTAGGCTCTGGAGCTTTAAATCAGGCCCCTCACAATGGACTGCTCAACTGCGTCTCTATGTCTCTCATCTGGCTGAGGACTATCGCCGACCACCTCGTAAATGGATTGTCTACATGTGGCCCAGAACTAAGTTCTGTATGGCCTTAAATACTGGTCTGCATCTGCAGCTTACCGTCTAATTCCTGGATTGTGATTGGTGCAACCACTTCTAGCTCAGCTGCCGAACTGAGTTATTTTAAGTAACAGCCCTACGCAACGACCTTGGGTCGACATCAAAGGTCGAATTACTTCAATACAATATAATATAAATTTTATAGCAATAAATTCTTAACATGTTCAAAACCCCGAGCTTTTACTCTGGATCACGGTTTTTCTGTACGTCAACAGACGTCTCAATAACATTTAATTCCTACTCACCCCTTCCCTCTCTACTAAACCTAGTTCAAAACACGAGATACAACAAGTGCTCAGTCATGCACACCTACGCTGTCCGTCTATCCTTCCCCACATCTTCTGTCTATCTATTATAAAAAAAACTGTTCAAAACAACTTGTTTACGAGACCAAGTTATGCTGGCTCGCACAATAATTACGTTTGTAAAAATTACTCACTGCTCTCTCACAAAAATTTAGTCAGTGGAAACATTTATGAATTAAATCTGTTCTTGACAGGTGTGATAAGAGTTTTACGCAGGTAACAAGTTAAGTGCTAGGCTGATATTTATGCAGACAAATTTGGATTGTTATCAACTTTTCAAAGTAAAGTTGTTTGGTCAAAATCTTATAGGAAGCACTATTCTTCCATTTAGACATTCTTGTCCCCTCCATTAATTATTTCTGTTTCATTATTTTGTTAGTAGGAAGCAGAGAAAGTGTGACCAATTGTGATCAGAGTGTATAATTTTAAAGGCAAACACATCAAAATCATACTTTCATTTAATTATACCTGAAAAGATAGAACTTTCTTTCAAAGACTTTCTTTTTTCTGCTGTTTTTTCTATCATGTTGACTATATCTCACTATTAACACTAATCCTGGCAATCTTTTTTTAACTGATTTTGTCTATCTTCACTTACACACTAAGTTTCATTGGCAAATCTGAAAATCCATCACCCTTTGTCTATGCAAAAACTCATATCTCTGTTACCAACTCATTATCATACAGAGAAAGGTAGATTGTATGTGTAGAATTCAACAGTAGTACTGAAAATGCAGTAAGTACTCAAATATGCTTTGCTGAATAACATAACTGTAGTACCAAAACCTCTTACATGTTATTTATAATTGTTATGAAGTAAATTTTATGCATCTTTGAATGGAAAGTCTGTGTGAGACGTTATGAATGCAAAAAATTGCTGCTTGCTACTTTTTCTTTTTGCCAATTTTTGACAAAAACATTAATCAATAAACATTGCTATATACTACTTTTTCTTTTTGCCAAAAACATTAATCAGTAAATAATTTAAATGTTTGCATATTGGTTTCTATGGGACAATAAGAGCAATAAATGGAACATTTTGTTATGATCAAAAGTGATATTATAATATGAGATAACACCATGAAATCAGTATTATGACGTTGCAGCCACCCATGCTGAGAAATGGAGCAAATTATGACTGCAGCTCAAAATGTCAATTCTTTTTATTTTTGCCAATTTAGATTATTATGTTTGATTTTTATATTTATTGATGGAATGATAAATTTTTATCAGAATTACCATTTGCTCAATTTTCTTAGCTTGGACAACTGTAACATACCAATGATTCTGTGCAGTTGCTTAATGTCAGATCTGTGTTTTGGTTCAGAACAAGCACTTTTCACCATAATGAACTTGAATGTTAGCTTGCTTTTTCTTTGCCAAGATCGCTAGAAATCATTTTAAATGCTATAAATCTCCTGCCTAGACCTCAGATCACTTCTTCTCTGTAAAAGATATGATTTTTCTCTAATGTTAATGAAACAAATCTGAGATTTTCTTTTTTTCTTTTTCAAATATAATGTGTAATTTAATGTTTGAAAGAAAAATGTGGTTTTCAGCCATATCTTGCAATTCTTGTAGGCTGTCTGTTTTTAAAATACGGATATCATTTTGCTGCTTACCATTCAGACTCATTTGCATTCCTTAAATTAAGGTTAAGTTGTGGGAAATATCTTGATTTTTATTAATTATTTAATCAACAGGTAAATAATGTCAACATAGATCACAAATCTTCATCTTTTGCACCAACCCCGTCCATTGAACAGACTGAAAACAGGGACAAGGACAAAAAAAGAGCTCTAAGAAGTGGAGAATCCAAAAAGTCAAGCAAATCTTCCAAAAGTAATTTTTGTTCCGTCAGCTGACCATAGCTTCAGCGAAATAGTTTTAGATTTACATCGACAGTTTCGGAAGATGTACAATCTGATGGATGAGAGGACAAATGCACCACATCAATTTTTTTTAATTGATATGGCTGACTATAATTTATTGTGTCATCATCCACTTTGTCTATGCACTGTATACATCACTGAATTCTTTGAGCCAATAGACAGAAAACAAATTTTACTACTGTTTCTGTCTACGCACCATGACAATCGAACCATTTTGAGACTTACCCTAATATGATGGGAGAATTGACATTACTCATCAAGATCCATTCTTTTTGCCCGACTGTTTGGCAGGAAAGGGATGGATTAAGAGTTGTAACTTGTTCAAGTCACCTGCAAAAACAGCAGTTTCTGTTCTCTCAGTGATTTCCTGTGGCAGTAAGTTACAACAAAGATTTTAAGCCAGTTATATCTTGCTAATAAGAAAAGTGAATGTTTATAAATTAAATGATTTTCTTTTTTTTCTTTTATATATACCATACACTGAATGATATGGAATGTCTTGGAAAAATATTAAAGGAGTTTGAATGTATATATTTGTTATATCAAACCTGTTCTCTGTGCTTCACTTGGACAAAACAGTTCTGATAATGTCGTATTATCATGAAGTACAGCCATCTCTCCCCTTTACATTATAATAAAATTGCTAAACCATGAAAACTGTGCTTTTTTTTTTTTAAACCTTTTTGTGTCTTTACTTCTCTGCTGTATATTTATGAAGTACACCTCCTGTTGGTACAATTATATGTTTTATTAATTTGATTTTCATGATAGTTATTATCAGATACATGATCTTGCAAACTGTTTCTGTAGCCCAACATTGAATTCTATATAAGTGTGATGTTCTCAGTTAATCTCATAATATTGAAATTCATCAAGAGTGCTTAACTCTTTCAACCCACACTGACCTCATGCAACATATTTTAGTGGGACAGTGGTGTTTACATTAGGATTAGGTATTTGGATAGAATCACTGACCCAGAAATTTAAATTCGTTTTTATGAATCAAAGCAGTAAAAATTGCAAAGGAAATTATAGCAAATTTTCAGTTAGGCCTGCAATCTGCTTCTCATGCAATGAAATGAGCATAATATGAGACAGTGTCATCCATTACCTTAATGACATGGTCACTTGGCAATCAAAAGTATTTCCTGAAAGAGGCAGATAGTTTAGCATAAAAAGATCCATTAATTTTTCAGTCCATTAGTCAGTCACTGTTTTAGTTATTAAGTTGCCCATTAACTATATGAACTCATCCCATTTCATAGGGACTTTCTCTATATCTGCAGATGACATAGATTCTGTATTTCGAGAGTCAGGGAATGATGTCAGTAACCTTAACGAGTGCTTAGAATAAAACAAACAGCTGGTTTGAATAGGTTAATGTAAATTACTTGAAATATTGACCTATAAGACAAAAGAGGTTTACACAGAATTATAGACAGGCTTCAGCGATGGTGTTTTTGATGAAACAGAACATTTCTGGGTTACTGATACAGGAGAAGAAAAATACTGACTATTCTGGTTAATTTTGCATAGCCTTACAGTGGTTCTAACTCCTAAGTATGTACCATCCTGGCACATGTCTAATTATATACATGTACCATATCATGTAAGCCTTTGACCTGCTTAACATGTGGTCTGGAAATCTTTACATCAAATTTGGGCTTGTGACTTGTGGCAATAGTATTCCCATACAGGATTCTGTGAGTAACAGTTCAGAGCCAACAGAGGTTAGCAGCGCCACAATGTACAGTATTACCAATCGCAGTTGCCCATCATCAGAAACCAACAGCAGTAGATGTGCTTCATCCTCTTTTTTATAAGATTGATCAGTGACACTGAAATGTTTTCTTGATGTTGTTAACAATGGAATTACCATAATATCAGCCTCCTGTCTATCTATTCACGATGCAATGCAATTTACAGTTGTACTCTGAAATAGGTCACTCTGTTCATCTCATTTTGGCAGACAACTTGTGTCAGTTGTCAACCAATCAATCAGTTAACCAAGCCAATGAATGATCTGTCACATTTTGGAAATGAAATGAGCAAGATCTGCATATAAATTATCATCATTTGTTTATGGGAATCATGCGACAAGGAAATTAACTTCCACACTTTTGCATGTCTTAACTAAGCGTATTGGATTTGATATTGGTGAGATTAAGTTTTTTTACTACAAAAGTGAACAACAAATTGTACTGACCAATTAACTCAGGACATAGATGATTTAGTAGTAGGTTAGACATTCTGTCAATGGCATTGCTCTACTGAAAGGAATTTTTTTTTTTGTTCTGTCTATTTCATCGTCACCTCGTCCTGTTTGAAATCATGGAGACTAATTTTACAGTGAGCACAATATTGGAAATTGAATAAAGATACTCTTACATTCACAAAATGTTGTATCGAAGTGGAGGCTGCATGTCTTGATTTTATCTCAGTCAAGAAAATGAAGAATGCCCAGGCCTGGAATAGTAAATCTCCACATATCTGAGTAGATGTAGTGTGAACCCATCAAATGCAGTAACACAGAGAGGTGGAGACATCACATCTGATTTTCCTCTCCCCCTTAAACCTACGCATGATCAACATTTTACATGTACCTTGTATATATCACCGTTGTTATAGATTAGTACCAGAAATCCACCATGGTTTTCCTGCTGCTTCTGGCAGCATCTACTTGAACAATTTTGTGTACATCATGTATTTATGGCAAATTATTTACTTTGTCCTTGATCACCTGTAGAGCAAACCTGTGATTGTCACAGACATTTATTGTATTATGTAACATTGAAGACATATGGTATATTTTATCTACTGACATGTGAGGGGAATCTGGTAGTGGAACATTTTTTCCTCAATTGTGTTTCACAGATTTGTGGATAGAGGACCTCTGACAGTGAGTGAAGTTCTCATAACCGGGTTTAATGCAATTTTGATGTGACAAAAAAACATGCTAAAATTTGATATTTATGAAGTCCTCCTCATTATTTAACACTGTAACAATAATATCATATCAGGAAGCACGGGAAACCCTATTTGTTCTGATATTTACGGTTTTATTTCTTTTGTACAATAAATTTGACGACACATTCATCAAGAATTTCTTGTTTCAACTCTGAAAGGCTTTAATTTTTAAAGTGTGAAGGTTATGGTGCAAAAAGTATCTTGGTATTTGTTACTCTTCATACATTCTAATTCTACTGTAGTTTTCGTAAGTAGGTAATTAGGTAAAGGTCATTTATAAGCCTTTTTCTCTGTGTTGTCTACAATACAGACAGAAAAGTGAAAAGCTGCCAATTCATAACCAGCTGCACAAAATTACCCATCAATAAGGTTACCCAATTTGTCAGTGCTAATTGCTATATATAAGTACAAGACTTCAGAGACTCATTGCAGTTTGAAGGCTTGTTCTTACACTAGCATATTTACATATAATTGTTTTCTTGATGGAAAAGATACATAATATAATATATATATATATATATATATTTGCGGGGGGATGTTAAAAAGACATATCGATGGTGTCAGGAGCAAACCGGCCAAGTCGAAATAAGCAAATTTTACAGGAGAAAAAAAACTGCCGCTAAAACAAATGGGAAATGGACCTAGCCGGTTTGATCACATGTTTATTTTGAGTATTTCTACTGGGTAATGGTAAAAGCTACTTTTACATATGATGCAGGATTCCAGGCTTCATAAATTGGTACTATATAAAGTACATTGTAATATGAAATTTTTGGACTTGGCCGGTTTGCGCCTGACACCATCGATATATACAGTGTATATAAATGTAGGTTCATTATGATAGAATCTGATTAGCTATTCATTAAGTGTCAGTTTGCAGGGTTAAATTGCTAAAATTTACATGTATTTTTGGATCATGCCTGAAATTAGATCAATACCTTTAAGTTTAGGAACTGAAGTACCTTTATCTCACAAAGCAAAGGAAAAATATTTCTAACAACCTAATATTTAATTTCAATATAATATATTCAAGTTCATTGTATTCAGATTAGATTTGTACTTTACTCTGAGAAAACAGATATACTATCGGAGCAAATAAACTTTTCACCTTGCGCTTACAAAAAATTTGGTGGGTAAAGTCAAAAGATTTACTTGTTTTTACTGTATATTTTCTCAGTTCCTACACATTTGAAACTCAAGTTAATGCCCTCTATACAATTTTACCAGATATCTTTAGTCTCTTACTAAATCAGTCTGGTCGGAGTGTAGTATACCACTATAAGTGCTGAACCCCAAATGCTGTCACAATATCTCAGTTCTTTTGGCAATTCTGCAAAGATCCACACAGAAAAACAAATAAATCCTTCATTTTTCGCAAAGATGTTGATCAACTTTCAACAAAGTAAACTAGATAGGCCTACAACCTATCACTTTTAACTGGACTGATGCTGGGTGGATCCAGCCTTGAACCAGTATTTATGGAAGAAACCAGATCCTATTCTTGTAGTACTGGTGCTGACAACAGTTCACACTTCAAAGCAAAGACTTGATTGCTTGGTAAGTGTCCAGCCCACGGTATATGTATAGTTTTTTTAAGAGGAGGCGGAAGTGCTGAGACAAACTGTAAGCTACAAACACTGCAGTATGTCTCAGCTTCCATTACAAAGGCAGAGCAGGTTTGATTTTATTGTCTTTGTTACGGTACATGAATACTGGTGCGAACTACTAATTACCTTTGAATCCAAGATCCGGTCTCCAAAAGTACTGATACCAATAGACCCAAGTGAGATTCACTGGGTTTGGAACTATACTCACATCTGTACTCATGCCTACTGTTAACTTGAGGTCATGTTGGAAATTTTAACTTGCAATGCGAAAGTAAATCATTAATTCTCCCTCCACTTAAACTCAGCTATACAGTGTCTAAATTTCCTGACAACACCTATCTCTTATTTACTGTGGCAATGGCCATCTGGGAATATCAATACCATGTGTCTCATCAGCAAACTTCACAGGAGAAGCAAAAAAAAAAAAACGTTTTTCACACTAACTCACAGCACAGCTTTTTTCCTCAGCAGTGTCTGAATTCTCAAGACTAGTTGCTCTATTCTATATCATGTCATATGATGCATCTTGATGTGCTTACCATGTGATCAAAAGATCTTGAAAATATCGGATTTGTACATATGGCAATAATATTTTCAGACAACAAAATGAGAATGGGTATTTAAATTTTCAAGCACAGCAGTGCATGTGCAGAGAGTCAACGGTAAATGTGAATATTACAAGCCAGGATTTCAGTCCAATTTTTAGATCATACAGCTTAAATGGCAAAGCAGTTTATCAATTGCATCAGTAGGTGTTCTTTTAAAACAGTAGAGTTTTCAGTGTGATGTACAATCATTGTGTCTTATTGAGTTCAAATTACTCATTGCTGTTGAGAAAGAAAACCAAGATTGTGGTATATTCTCTTTAAAAATCATTAAAAATTTTTTAGTAGTCTATTCATTTGACTTTTTATTGGTTGATAAATCTGTTTATTTCTCTACTTCATTTAGAGAACCATTTTTACTTTTCGTTGCATACATCAACATTTACATTTCTTTTTATTATTTTATGTTGATTACAAACACATGTCCTTGTCTTCAATATCTCATGTGTTTTCCCGCTGATGTGTTTTTCTTGGAATAAATTAATTCAAACTGCATTTGTCTAGGATGTGTTTCATGATTACAGTAATATTATTGTGACACTACTTTCACATCAGCTGTATTAACTACACTGTTGTTTCTGAGGCTCAACATTTCATTTTCTCTCTTTGCCCACTTTTCCCACCCAAATGTCTCATAATCAGTCATTAAAGATTTAAAACCATGTAAAGTGCTGACAAGAAAAACAAAACAGAATAGCATGACTCTTGTCCTCATTTTCTACTATTACATCAGATGGTACTAATTTTAATCAATTAGGAACTATGTGCAGTTGCGGTCCAGGAGGCTTGAGGCTATCTGACCCTTCTTAAAATAACACAAAGCCTCTGTCGATGTGGCTGGATTTAAGTAATCAATGTAAGAAAAAGGTGAACGTATGATAAGCACTGTTTAAAGATATAATGCAAAACTTTGCTTATGCTTCATGAAAGAAATCTCAATTTGCTACAGAACAAGAACACACTCACACCATCTTACACACAAAATAACAACGCCATGCTCTTGCATTATAACAGTGCTGCATAAGCAACATCTTTATTTCAAATAAAGTAAACCTGCATAGTATTGCATGTGTTCATTTGATTCATTCTTCATTTTCTCTACCCTCACAAGTTACATGATTCCATTAAATTACAAGCATCTGAGCTTTTGATAAAAAGTTACTTTCACATCACATTATAATGCAAACAAAGCAGCAGTCAGGATCTCAATGCTTCCAAAGGAACCAATTATTGCAGATAAACAGCCTGCATGTTTTCTTCACCAAACAACAAAACATACTGCCATGCATGGATCCATTCTGCACCGCTATGATTCCCTTTACTGTAGGTACAGCATTGATTTTCACCCTCTCCAGCTTCATGTTCAATGGCATGGTTCAGCATGCCTGAGTAAGCAGAAACTCTTGTCTAGTGCTGTTTCCTTCACATCACAAGAACATGCCCGAGAAGTAGTCATCAAACTCATCTTCCCTGATGACAAAAAAATTTCAGAGATTCATAATGAAAATTACCAGAAACAAAAGATATTTTCATTTACACTATAAGTAGTATGTAAAAAGAACAGACTCCTGGGCAACGAGTGGGTGATTTACATATTAATTTTATTCGCAATTTGGATAAAATGATTCAAACTTGTCAGGATTTTATATCATACTTGCCACACTGCAATATATGTAAATACTGAGATCCTACAGCAAATCTGAGTTAAATGGATACACCAAATAAGCTCAGCTCATACACAATTTACTACATGAACACAAAGAAGATCTACCTATTTCTGATGGTGAAAACAAGCTACACAAAAAGTTTCATGCATTAGCATGGCAGTGAGCTTCTCCTGAGAATCATGTACATAGAACTACAGAAATGTTTGTCTAGTAAATCTTTTTCATATACTTTACATCTATTATTGTTTGGGCTTTAATTGATGCACAGTTCCCAGCTGGACCTGAGGTGATGCTCAATCTAGCAATATAAATAAATCTGAAAGAAAATAAACATCTACTAACATGATCAGTGGCAATAAACTCTGTACAACGCTTTTAAATTTTCCGGATAATCAAGTGACGGGAAGCTGCACTAACTTCATATACCATGATGTATGCGAGCTGACTCATTTGCCAGGTTATAGGCATGCATTTCAAGCAGATACCACTCCATATGTCCATTTTGAAACATTTTAAAAACAAATAAAATTGATGTTCACATGTTTCCATACATTAAAATTTGTTTGTAAGAAAGGCAGTCCACCCTGGACCTGTAGACATTTATCATGTGATACAAACCTTGATTTTTCTTCTGTTAACTGCAGTGGTTTACTCCATAAACTCTGATCTTCCTCTTCTTTCTCTTCTTCTTCTTCCATTTTCTTTTTCTTTTTCTTGCCTCTGTCTTTAGAGGAACCTGGCTTTAGAGTATCATCCCCTGTAAATACGGATTTTTTAATAAACAATTTAACTGGTTTTTAATTGTGCTATTATGTCAAACAATTACATGAAACCAATCAATAATAACAATAACTACTATCTGAACAATTTAATGTAAAT
This sequence comes from Onchidella celtica, assembly GCA_963931925.1. Taxonomy (NCBI): domain Eukaryota; kingdom Metazoa; phylum Mollusca; class Gastropoda; order Systellommatophora; family Onchidiidae; genus Onchidella; species Onchidella celtica. The sequence goes on from OZ007567.1 coordinate 39,705,461, forward strand.
AAAAAAATGAAAAAAAGGGAATTTTTTTTATTTAACCCACAAATATAACTCCAAAACATACATCAGAATTAATTACATCATTTGCATAAAGGACTTGAAATTTGAATTATTTCCCTGGCAGTAAGATTTCAATATAATCTCTGCTGGGTTGTCACCTTTTTAAATCAACACACAAATATGTCTTACTGAAATAAATGAAGTTAACGCAATACAGAATACATCACTTTTCAATTTATATACATTACTGCCCACTCACAGTACACATTTTTGACAGAACATCTAGCATGGTAATGAAATATTACGTACTTAAATAAATAGATGAACATGTAACAGAGTGCACATAAAAGTACCTAATCGTTTCTGTTTTTTATTGTCAGTGTGATCTGGAAATAATGTGCTGGTCTTTTCTTTCTGTTTTGGTATCACTTCTTTCCTCCTGTTTTAATTACATTGGTTGTAAAAGATCATTACAAGGACAGAAATATCTTTTGATAAAGCCAAAAAACAAAAAACAACAATAACAACAATAACAACAAAACAGACAAAACATCAAAGATGTACAGAGATGAAGATTCTCACATGAAAAAGTCAATATGACAACAAATTATGAAATACAGTGGTCACTGTCATATTGCAGCTTGTTTATACTGCAGTACACTGCCCATGGAGCATGTGTTAATGCTGTGGTTGAATAAACTTAAATCCTCCTGCAATTCTGAACATACCAACATGCTGGAATGACACCCTAATATGACACATTTGCAGCAAATATGTCTTAAGAATGTTCTAAGCCATTTAACTGTAAATGAAAAAAATGGAGATTGCAATGCCATATATATGTTCAAATACTACTGAGGTTAATGTGATCATATCATTATATCGGGGGATCAAAAAAAAAACTGCCCCAACGCTGAGACCAAATATCTCGCAATCCTTTTGATGAATCCGTGAGAAATTTTTATAGATATAGAATTAGTTGTGCTGTAAAGGTAAATTTCTGAATTGTATTTGAGACAGCTGGGTATTGTTATATCTGGTGTGATCTCAGGTCTCTGGTCGTGTCGTTAGTGATCATACCGACAGGTTGGTCGTTCGCATAATAGATACCATAACCATAAATCTGTGAAATGGCGGAACTCCAACAACTAATGAAGTTGGGTAAGGAACTTGGCCTGGAGGGAGAAGAGCTACGCGGCTGGATTAAAGAACAGCAGGCAGAAATGCGCGATGAGCGTGCTAAGGATAGAGAACAGGAAAAAAAGGATAAGGAAGAGGAAAGAGAGGCTAAGGCTCAGCAACAAGAAAGAGAGGCTAAGGATAAGGAAGAGGAAAGGGAGTTTAAGTTAAAGGAGTTGCATCAGCAACAGGAGAGACAGGCTCAGGAGAGGGAGCTTAAGTTAAAGGAGATAGAAGCTCAAGAACGGGAGCAGGAGATAAGGTTAAAGGAGATAGAAGCTCAAGAGCGGGAGACAGACGCGCGAGTAAGAATAGCGGAGTTGGAAATCAAAAAGAGTGCGCCAACAGAAACAGTTGAGCGGCAGGTACCCAATAAAGGTGGTGTTAGGATTAAGCTCCCTACGTTCGACGACCGGAAGGACGACATAGACGCCTTCCTTTACAGGTTCGAACTGAACGCACAATTGCAATGGGGGGAAAATAAGGAATTATGGGCCACGTACCTGGCATCGCTATTGCAGGGGCGAGCGCTAACCTACTTTAAAGAGCTACAGCGCGAAGACGTGCAAGACTACGATAAGCTGAAGGCTTTGCTGCTTCGCCGATTTGCGCGTACCGAGGAATATTTCCGGGAGCAGTTTAGGCGGGCACGTGCAGATACCAGGGAGGACTTTGCTGCCTTCGTCGCGAGACTAACGGAGTATTTCGCGAACTGGGTAGACTTGGCGCATGTGGGCACGGATTTCGCTAAACTGAAAGACCTAATGATCCGTGACCAGCTGTACGCGTCGTGCCACAAAGATCTGGTGGCTTTCCTGAAAGAGAACGAACCCGCGACGGTGCAGGAGGCGTCTAAGTTGGCGGAGGCATACCGTACGGCGCATCCGTCCAAACCAGTCGCCAGGGCGTACGTCCAAGATGCTGGGTACGTCGCCGTTGTCGAGGGGTCGCCGGCAGGCCTTAGGGACAGGTCGCGTCAGCGTGGTGCCTATAGCGGGCAAGCCCAGGGGCAGCGTAGGGGCTATCACCAATCACCGGCATATGGATCCGGTAAGTTTGACCGAGCAGGAGGGCTAGGTCGTGGTAATGGCCGGGAGCGAATTGTAACCTTTGCCGATAACCGACGGCATAGGGACTCTAGTTCCGGTGGCGATGGGTCACGGGGACCCAGGCCTAGAGCAGCACAGGGAGCGGAGTGTTGGACTTGCGGACGCGTGGGTCACTTTTCGCGCGAGTGTAGGGCCGCGAAGTGTTGGAACTGCGGAAGAGCAGATCACATCAGCGTGAACTGCCCTGCAGGTAGGATAGCGGCGAACGTGGACAGTAGCTCCAGTCCATGTTCCCCAAATAAATTTCATCATGCGGCTGCGTGTGTTACATCGGACAACGGAGGCGGACAGTATTCTAAGTGTCCCAGTTGCGAGAAGTTATTATCTTCCGGTGTTTTACCTTGTGGGAGAAAGATCCCCGTTATAAATTCATGTCATACAGGAGGTGGTCTTAGGGTTTATCCGGGGTTTGTTGGGGACGAACCGGTCTCGGTTTTACGAGATACAGGATCTACCGTTGTGGGAGTGCATAGGGACTGCATTCGGGATTCACAGCTTACAGGTGAGACTGTCCCGTGCATCCAATTTTCGGGGGCCATTGAGAAACTACCCATGGCAAAAATAATGATAGATACACCTTTCCTTAGCGGGGAAGTCGAAGCAGTCGTTGGTTGTTTTCCAGGCGCCCAGCTCATCATTGGGAATGTATCACGGGTAGTTTCCCCTTCCGATGAGAACGTGCAAGCATGGTCGCAATCAAAAGGTATTGACTTTTGCGCCGCGGTCGAGACACGTCGACGGGTAGCGGATAAAGATAAGATTAGACCTTTGGCGACGCCAGCGGTCAACCTAGATATCACGCCAGAGCGCTTGGCGAGACTACAAAGGGAGGACCCATCATTAAACCCATGTTTTGGGGAAGCGCGAACCGAGAAAACGAGGAGATATAAGAACGGGTCGTCCTCCTTTATTGTTCAGGCGGGCATCCTGTTCCGTAAGTATGTAACGGTGTCCTCCATTTTAAAGCAGGTCGTTGTGCCAGCGTTGCTGATCGCAACAGTGTTGCATTTGGCACATGATGTCCCATTAGCGGGTCATATGGGGATAGCTAGAACCAAAGAAAGGGTTCTTAAAAATTTTTACTGGCCATCGATCCACAGAGATGTGCAGGTCTATTGTAAGACGTGCAGTGCGTGCCAAAAGACGACGCATAAGGGTCGTACACCCCAGGCCCCTCTTCAGAAGATCCCCACGGTCTCAGAACCGTTTAAAAAGGTCTCGATAGACCTTGTTGGCCCCATTCACCCAGCGACCGATAGGGGGAATCGATTTTTCTTAACGGTCATATGTAATGCTACGAGATGGCCAGAGGCGGTTCCTCTGCGGACCATAACGTCTGAGGCAGTCGCGGAAGCGTTGTTTGCAATTTTCGCTAGGGTAGGAATACCAGAGCAAATTCTGTCTGATAGGGGCGCGCAATTTACGTCGCAGATGATGAAGGAATTGTTCCGCTTATTCAGCATACAACCCATCACTACCACCCCTTATCATCCGCAGGCTAATGGCATGTGCGAGAGATTGAACTCGACGTTAAAGTCGATGCTGCGTAAGGTAGCTGCTGATCGCCCTAAAGATTGGGATAGATATATCCCTGCAGTGTTATTCGCGTACAGAGAGGTACGGCAGGAGTCAACGGGATTCTCGCCGTTCGAAATGATGTACGGTCGTAGTCCTAGGGGCCCAACTGATGTTCTTCGGGACATGATGACGTCGCCATCATCGGGAGACGATGAGCAGATTTCGGTGTTTCAGTACCTTGTTGATTTAAGAGAAAGACTATCTTCAGCGCGCACTATAGCGGAAGAAGCTTCTGGTATCGCTTCGAAAAGAGCAAAAGACTATAAAGATAGAGGTTCCAAACTGAGAATTTTTAAGCCAGGAGACAAGGTTCTGTTGTTGTTACCTACGGACCATAATAAGTTATTGATGACATGGAAAGGTCCTTATGTTATTGAGCGAGTTGTTTCAAAGGTAGATTACGCTATCCACATTGATGGAGCGAGTAAGGTTTTCCATGTTAATATGCTACAGAAATTTTATGAGAGACCACAGTATCTGTGTGCACAGACAAGACCAGAGGAGACTGTCTTCTCTACTGCTTGTACGGGGGTCGTAGACCAGTTGGACTGTGACGTAAGCGACACCGAGGCGCAGGAAGAGTTACAAATTCAATTGCCGGAGTTAACTGCGACACAAGGTTACAGGGACGTAAAAATTAACCCTGACCTTACGAGTTCAAGGAGTAGGGAACTTGAGACCCTATTAGCGTCATTTCCGGATGTTGTTACGGATTTGCCGGGTCGCACTACGGTGATTCAGCACCAAATAAAGTTGACTTCGGATAAGCCAGTATTTCTTAGACCGTATCCGTTGCCGTTTTCTTCGAGAGATAGAGTCATAAAGGAAGTTGAGTCAATGTTGAAGTTAGATGTGATAGAACCATCAACATCGCCGTATTCATCACCCATCGTCCTCGTGAAAAAACTTGATGGATCGGTGCGGTTCTGTATTGATTTTCGAAGATTGAACACTATTACGGTAGGCGATAGGGAGCCTATTCCGTTTCAGGAGGAACTAATAGCTTCATTGGCCGGGTCCACGTGGTTTTCCAAGATAGATTTAACGAAAGGTTATTGGGAAATCCCGCTCACTGAGGAGTCTAAACAATACACGGCGTTCCAGACGCCCATTGGATTATTCCAGTTTAAGGTCATGCCATTTGGGTTGGTAAACGCGCCAGCGACGTTTGCACGACTAATGAGATTAGTGTTGAAGGACATACCTAATGTCGTGTCATTCTTTGACGATATAGCATGCCATACGTCGACATGGTCTGATCATATTCAGACACTAACAGTAATTTTTCAACGATTACGTCATTTTGGGTTAACTGCTAAACCCGCAAAGATGGATTTGGCATGTCCAGAGATAATATTCTTAGGACATATTGTGGGTAGAGGTGTTCAGAGACCTGAAGAAACAAAAATCGACAAGTTAGTAGGGTTGCAAATCCCTAAAACAAAGAAACAAGTCAGAAGCTTAGTGGGAATTTTAAATTATTACAGAAAGTTCATTCCAAATTTTTCCTCCTTGTCATCTTCTCTTACTGACCTTACTAAGAAGGGACAACCCGATAAGGTCCAGTGGACGTCTGAATGTCAGACATCATTTGATAATTTGGTGACAGCATTATCATCGTCACCCATTCTGATATTACCCGATTTTCGATCTAATTTTATCCTCAGAACGGATGCGTCGGACTCTGGTGTCGGCGCTTGCCTTCTACAGGAGAAGAACGAATGTCTCCATCCTGTATGTTATGTCAGTAGGAAGTTATTGCAGAGAGAAAGAAAGTATTCTGTGATAGAGCGTGAGTGTCTTGCCATTGTCTGGTCCGTCCAGAAACTAGGACGTTATCTCATGGGACGAGAATTTTGTATCCAGACGGACCACAAGCCACTGACATTTTTGTCGAAGAATCGTTCGTCCAGCCCACGCTTGTCTAGATGGGCATTGGCTTTGCAGCCGTATACCTTCGTTATCCAACCAATTCCAGGAACCAGCAATCATATCGCCGACTACCTTAGTCGAGCCTAGGGGAAGATTTCAGGAGCTTATACATCGGAGGACAGGAACATTGACAGGATCTGTGTGAATAAGTCGACTTTAAAATATTGACATTATAAATATGATATGAAGAATGGTTGATAGGTTGAATGGTTTTTGATTCTGTATTAGATATTGTGTTTAGTTAGCTATTCATGAGGTGACACATATATGCATATTTCAGACCATATTGATCCCCATATTTTCCCCTGATTTCGGTATTTTATATACTAGGGGAGCTGCTAGGTCAGTTTTTTTAGTGTAGGTATTGCTCACGCTCACTCGTTGACAGTCATCTTGATGCGATTTGAAATTAATTGCATTAATTTTTTTGTGGTGGGGGATGATGTCACGAGTGGAGTGAGTGCAATTAAGGGGATTGCTACAGAGCGGGTGTAGAGTAAGGACTCACAGTAGACAGCAAGTTAAGCGTGCTGTTGTGAGTAGTAGTGGGGGCGGGGTCTGAAGGAGGCGAAAGCGCTGTATAACTATCACTGCAAGTTAGAAGGTCCTACGGATCGGATCTGTGAATAATAGCCCATCGGGCAGACATAAAGGAAGCAGTCGAGAAGACTAGTGAGAGTCTTTCCAGTTATGACTGGTATGTAGAATGTTGATTGATTATTATGATTGATGTATTATATTATATTCGTCTATTACCATGATGTGAATAAGTATATGTGAGGAATGTGGAAGTCCTTGATATTGGATATAGCAATGTGCGCCATGAGCGATAGATGAAAGTGAGTTCATGGATTTGTAGCGCGAGTGAGTAGTGTGTACTCCGATGGAGGTGTGTTACCGTAAGATGTGTGGTGAGTGAAAGGTGAACTAGTGTGTGTACGCTTCATGGGTTGTAAGGAGAGGTGGAGTGAATAGAAATGGTAGGGTATTATACCAATGTAATATTATTCTTGTAGGTGTCGGGGACGGGCCGCAGAGCCACCTCGATGAGCACAGGAGATAGGCCAGCATAGGGCCGGAGGCCACACATAGGCCAGAAGTGAGGCTGTCAGTGCAGGACAGTAGAGGCACATAAAGTCGTGGCAGTCAGGCCACGGACAGGGACGTAGATGTGAGAGTGAATGAGAGACTATATTGTTGCCATGTTGATAGGCTAGTGAACTGATACTATGTTGTTGCCATGTTGATGGCTATGGAATTAATAATGTGTTATTGCCCTGCTGAGGTGCTAGGGGAGTGTTAAGGTGTATGACAGTAGGAAGGGGATATTGAGAGACTGCGGTGCCAGTGAATCATTAATGTACTATTAAGACCCTGAGGGGAGAGGCTGAGGCCGAAGTGCCTTTAGGAGTAACTACCGGATTGTGGATCCGAGGGAGCGTGTGTGTGAGAATAAGGCCGTTGTACGGCAGTCATTTCAATAATATAATATATGTAATTGCGCTATTATATGTATAATTATGTTTAATAAATGTGTGAGTCTGATGGATTGTTCTGTTAAGTGTTAACTTGTTTGTTCGTGATTGTTGTCCTGTCATAACTTATTACATCTCCCAGTCTGGGATTTGTGACATTGGGGGCTCGTCCATTGTGACTCGTCCATTTTCGTAATATTTAGTTGTAGTTAGTTAGTAGGTATTTGTGCTGTCTTGTTCGTTGGATGAATGGACATTTCATGATATGATTTATGTATATTTATGAATAATAATATGTATTGATGCATGTATTTTGATGAATATGTATTAATGTGTACTTAAATTTCAGAGAGACAGTGTGTGTGCGTGCAGCCTGAGGAGACGAGCAGCCAGAGCTCCGATTAAAGGGAGGAGTTTGCTCGAAATTTCAAAAATTGAAAGTTAAGTAAAAGTCTAAAATTTTGTACCCTGGATTAAGGGCTGTCTTTTCATCTGTCTGTTTCCCTGTTTTTGCTGTTTTCGTTGTAATTGATTATACGGGCGGTGGCGCGGGTTTGCTGTGTTGAACTTAGTTTATCCTTTTAAAAAGGTGTGGTAAACTTTGGAACTTCGTTCATCACAGTGACCAGTTCTGTAGGGACCTGTATTTTTGTTTAGATTGTAGCGTTCTATCTTCCTCGTTGTTTTAGGAAGACGTTTCTCTTGTCCCTCTTCTACCTTTCTGTAGATACGTTCTTTTTTTTCAGACTCTGTTCTTGTTCGTACCTTGTAGTGTAATCGGCGTAGTTAGGTTGCATTTTTTTCCATTATATTTTCCTTTTTAGGTCTTTGTCCTAGTCTGGTTCGTTGTCCGTGACGTACTTGTGGTCTTTCTACTGTATTTCTTCATTCTTGTCGTTTCTATTTTCTTTTATAATTAATAGTGCTATACATTTTATAGATATAGAATTAGTTGTGCTGTAAAGGTAAATTTCTGAATTGTATTTGAGACAGCTGGGTATTGTTATATCTGGTGTGATCTCAGGTCTCTGGTCGTGTCGTTAGTGATCATACCGACAGGTTGGTCGTTCGCATAATAGATACCATAACCATAAATCTGTGAAATGGCGGAACTCCAACAACTAATGAAGTTGGGTAAGGAACTTGGCCTGGAGGGAGAAGAGCTACGCGGCTGGATTAAAGAACAGCAGGCAGAAATCCGCGATGAGCGTGCTAAGGATAGAGAACAGGAAAAAAAGGATAAGGAAGAGGAAAGAGAGGCTAAGGCTCAGCAACAAGAAAGAGAGGCTAAGGATAAGGAAGAGGAAAGGGAGTTTAAGTTAAAGGAGTTGCATCAGCAACAGGAGAGACAGGCTCAGGAGAGGGAGCTTAAGTTAAAGGAGATAGAAGCTCAAGAACGGGAGCAGGAGATAAGGTTAAAGGAGATAGAAGCTCAAGAGCGGGAGACAGACGCGCGAGTAAGAATAGCGGAGTTGGAAATCAAAAAGAGTGCGCCAACAGAAACAGTTGAGCGGCAGGTACCCAATAAAGGTGGTGTTAGGATTAAGCTCCCTACGTTCGACGACCGGAAGGACGACATAGACGCCTTCCTTTACAGGTTCGAACTGAACGCACAATTGCAATGGGGGGAAAATAAGGAATTATGGGCCACGTACCTGGCATCGCTATTGCAGGGGCGAGCGCTAACCTACTTTAAAGAGCTACAGCGCGAAGACGTGCAAGACTACGATAAGCTGAAGGCTTTGCTGCTTCGCCGATTTGCGCGTACCGAGGAATATTTCCGGGAGCAGTTTAGGCGGGCACGTGCAGATACCAGGGAGGACTTTGCTGCCTTCATCGCGAGACTAACGGAGTATTTCGCGAACTGGGTAGACTTGGCGCATGTGGGCACGGATTTCGCTAAACTGAAAGACCTAATGATCCGTGACCAGCTGTACGCGTCGTGCCACAAAGATCTGGTGGCTTTCCTGAAAGAGAACGAACCCGCGACGGTGCAGGAGGCGTCTAAGTTGGCGGAGGCATACCGTACGGCGCATCCGTCCAAACCAGTCGCCAGGGCGTACGTCCAAGATGCTGGGTACGTCGCCGTTGTCGAGGGGTCGCCGGCAGGCCTTAGGGACAGGTCGCGTCAGCGTGGTGCCTATAGCGGGCAAGCCCAGGGGCAGCGTAGGGGCTATCACCAATCACCGGCATATGGATCCGGTAAGTTTGACCGAGCAGGAGGGCTAGGTCGCGGTAATGGCCGGGGGCGAATTGTAACCTTTGCCGATAACCGACGGCATAGGGACTCTAGTTCCGGTGGCGATGGGTCACGGGGACCCAGGCCTAGAGCAGCACAGGGAGCGGAGTGTTGGACTTGCGGACGCGTGGGTCACTTTTCGCGCGAGTGTAGGGCCGCGAAGTGTTGGAACTGCGGAAGAGCAGATCACATCAGCGTGAACTGCCCTGCAGGTAGGATAGCGGCGAACGTGGACAGTAGCTCCAGTCCATGTTCCCCAAATAAATTTCATCATGCGGCTGCGTGTGTTACATCGGACAACGGAGGCGGACAGTATTCTAAGTGTCCCAGTTGCGAGAAGTTATTATCTTCCGGTGTTTTACCTTGTGGGAGAAAGATCCCCGTTATAAATTCATGTCATACAGGAGGTGGTCTTAGGGTTTATCCGGGGTTTGTTGGGGACGAACCGGTCTCGGTTTTACGAGATACAGGATCTACCGTTGTGGGAGTGCATAGGGACTGCATTCGGGATTCACAGCTTACAGGTGAGACTGTCCCGTGCATCCAATTTTCGGGGGCCATTGAGAAACTACCCATGGCAAAAATAATGATAGATACACCTTTCCTTAGCGGGGAAGTCGAAGCAGTCGTTGGTTGTTTTCCAGGCGCCCAGCTCATCATTGGGAATGTATCACGGGTAGTTTCCCCTTCCGATGAGAACGTGCAAGCATGGTCGCAATCAAAAGGTATTGACTTTTGCGCCGCGGTCGAGACACGTCGACGGGTAGCGGATAAAGATAAGATTAGACCTTTGGCGACGCCAGCGGTCAACCTAGATATCACGCCAGAGCGCTTGGCGAGACTACAAAGGGAGGACCCATCATTAAACCCATGTTTTGGGGAAGCGCGAACCGAGAAAACGAGGAGATATAAGAACGGGTCGTCCTCCTTTATTGTTCAGGCGGGCATCCTGTTCCGTAAGTATGTAACGGTGTCCTCCATTTTAAAGCAGGTCGTTGTGCCAGCGTTGCTGATCGCAACAGTGTTGCATTTGGCACATGATGTCCCATTAGCGGGTCATATGGGGATAGCTAGAACCAAAGAAAGGGTTCTTAAAAATTTTTACTGGCCATCGATCCACAGAGATGTGCAGGTCTATTGTAAGACGTGCAGTGCGTGCCAAAAGACGACGCATAAGGGTCGTACACCCCAGGCCCCTCTTCAGAAGATCCCCACGGTCTCAGAACCGTTTAAAAAGGTCTCGATAGACCTTGTTGGCCCCATTCACCCAGCGACCGATAGGGGGAATCGATTTTTCTTAACGGTCATATGTAATGCTACGAGATGGCCAGAGGCGGTTCCTCTGCGGACCATAACGTCTGAGGCAGTCGCGGAAGCGTTGTTTGCAATTTTCGCTAGGGTAGGAATACCAGAGCAAATTCTGTCTGATAGGGGCGCGCAATTTACGTCGCAGATGATGAAGGAATTGTTCCGCTTATTCAGCATACAACCCATCACTACCACCCCTTATCATCCGCAGGCTAATGGCATGTGCGAGAGATTGAACTCGACGTTAAAGTCGATGCTGCGTAAGGTAGCTGCTGATCGCCCTAAAGATTGGGATAGATATATCCCTGCAGTGTTATTCGCGTACAGAGAGGTACGGCAGGAGTCAACGGGATTCTCGCCGTTCGAAATGATGTACGGTCGTAGTCCTAGGGGCCCAACTGATGTTCTTCGGGACATGATGACGTCGCCATCATCGGGAGACGATGAGCAGATTTCGGTGTTTCAGTACCTTGTTGATTTAAGAGAAAGACTATCTTCAGCGCGCACTATAGCGGAAGAAGCTTCTGGTATCGCTTCGAAAAGAGCAAAAGACTATAAAGATAGAGGTTCCAAACTGAGAATTTTTAAGCCAGGAGACAAGGTTCTGTTGTTGTTACCTACGGACCATAATAAGTTATTGATGACATGGAAAGGTCCTTATGTTATTGAGCGAGTTGTTTCAAAGGTAGATTACGCTATCCACATTGATGGAGCGAGTAAGGTTTTCCATGTTAATATGCTACAGAAATTTTATGAGAGACCACAGTATCTGTGTGCACAGACAAGACCAGAGGAGACTGTCTTCTCTACTGCTTGTACGGGGGTCGTAGACCAGTTGGACTGTGACGTAAGCGACACCGAGGCGCAGGAAGAGTTACAAATTCAATTGCCGGAGTTAACTGCGACACAAGGTTACAGGGACGTAAAAATTAACCCTGACCTTACGAGTTCAAGGAGTAGGGAACTTGAGACCCTATTAGCGTCATTTCCGGATGTTGTTACGGATTTGCCGGGTCGCACTACGGTGATTCAGCACCAAATAAAGTTGACTTCGGATAAGCCAGTATTTCTTAGACCGTATCCGTTGCCGTTTTCTTCGAGAGATAGAGTCATAAAGGAAGTTGAGTCAATGTTGAAGTTAGATGTGATAGAACCATCAACATCGCCGTATTCATCACCCATCGTCCTCGTGAAAAAACTTGATGGATCGGTGCGGTTCTGTATTGATTTTCGAAGATTGAACACTATTACGGTAGGCGATAGGGAGCCTATTCCGTTTCAGGAGGAACTAATAGCTTCATTGGCCGGGTCCACGTGGTTTTCCAAGATAGATTTAACGAAAGGTTATTGGGAAATCCCGCTCACTGAGGAGTCTAAACAATACACGGCGTTCCAGACGCCCATTGGATTATTCCAGTTTAAGGTCATGCCATTTGGGTTGGTAAACGCGCCAGCGACGTTTGCACGACTAATGAGATTAGTGTTGAAGGACATACCTAATGTCGTGTCATTCTTTGACGATATAGCATGCCATACGTCGACATGGTCTGATCATATTCAGACACTAACAGTAATTTTTCAACGATTACGTCATTTTGGGTTAACTGCTAAACCCGCAAAGATGGATTTGGCATGTCCAGAGATAATATTCTTAGGACATATTGTGGGTAGAGGTGTTCAGAGACCTGAAGAAACAAAAATCGACAAGTTAGTAGGGTTGCAAATCCCTAAAACAAAGAAACAAGTCAGAAGCTTAGTGGGAATTTTAAATTATTACAGAAAGTTCATTCCAAATTTTTCCTCCTTGTCATCTTCTCTTACTGACCTTACTAAGAAGGGACAACCCGATAAGGTCCAGTGGACGTCTGAATGTCAGACATCATTTGATAATTTGGTGACAGCATTATCATCGTCACCCATTCTGATATTACCCGATTTTCGATCTAATTTTATCCTCAGAACGGATGCGTCGGACTCTGGTGTCGGCGCTTGCCTTCTACAGGAGAAGAACGAATGTCTCCATCCTGTATGTTATGTCAGTAGGAAGTTATTGCAGAGAGAAAGAAAGTATTCTGTGATAGAGCGTGAGTGTCTTGCCATTGTCTGGTCCGTCCAGAAACTAGGACGTTATCTCATGGGACGAGAATTTTGTATCCAGACGGACCACAAGCCACTGACATTTTTGTCGAAGAATCGTTCGTCCAGCCCACGCTTGTCTAGATGGGCATTGGCTTTGCAGCCGTATACCTTCGTTATCCAACCAATTCCAGGAACCAGCAATCATATCGCCGACTACCTTAGTCGAGCCTAGGGGAAGATTTCAGGAGCTTATACATCGGAGGACAGGAACATTGACAGGATCTGTGTGAATAAGTCGACTTTAAAATATTGACATTATAAATATGATATGAAGAATGGTTGATAGGTTGAATGGTTTTTGATTCTGTATTAGATATTGTGTTTAGTTAGCTATTCATGAGGTGACACATATATGCATATTTCAGACCATATTGATCCCCATATTTTCCCCTGATTTCGGTATTTTATATACTAGGGGAGCTGCTAGGTCAGTTTTTTTAGTGTAGGTATTGCTCACGCTCACTCGTTGACAGTCATCTTGATGCGATTTGAAATTAATTGCATTAATTTTTTTGTGGTGGGGGATGATGTCACGAGTGGAGTGAGTGCAATTAAGGGGATTGCTACAGAGCGGGTGTAGAGTAAGGACTCACAGTAGACAGCAAGTTAAGCGTGCTGTTGTGAGTAGTAGTGGGGGCGGGGTCTGAAGGAGGCGAAAGCGCTGTATAACTATCACTGCAAGTTAGAAGGTCCTAGGGAGCGGATCTGTGAATAATAGCCCATCGGGCAGACATAAAGGAAGCAGTCGAGAAGACTAGTGAGAGTCTTTCCAGTTATGACTGGTATGTAGAATGTTGATTGATTATTATGATTGATGTATTATATTATATTCGTCTATTACCATGATGTGAATAAGTATATGTGAGGAATGTGGAAGTCCTTGATATTGGATATAGCAATGTGCGCCATGAGCGATAGATGAAAGTGAGTTCATGGATTTGTAGCGCGAGTGAGTAGTGTGTACTCCGATGGAGGTGTGTTACCGTAAGATGTGTGGTGAGTGAAAGGTGAACTAGTGTGTGTACGCTTCATGGGTTGTAAGGAGAGGTGGAGTGAATAGAAATGGTAGGGTATTATACCAATGTAATATTATTCTTGTAGGTGTCGGGGACGGGCCGCAGAGCCACCTCGATGAGCACAGGAGATAGGCCAGCATAGGGCCGGAGGCCACACATAGGCCAGAAGTGAGGCTGTCAGTGCAGGACAGTAGAGGCACATAAAGTCGTGGCAGTCAGGCCACGGACAGGGACGTAGATATGAGAGTGAATGAGAGACTATATTGTTGCCATGTTGATAGGCTAGTGAACTGATACTATGTTGTTGCCATGTTGATGGCTATGGAATTAATAATGTGTTATTGCCCTGCTGAGGTGCTAGGGGAGTGTTAAGGTGTATGACAGTAGGAAGGGGATATTGAGAGACTGCGGTGCCAGTGAATCATTAATGTACTATTAAGACCCTGAGGGGAGAGGCTGAGGCCGAAGTGCCTTTAGGAGTAACTACCGGATTGTGGATCCGAGGGAGCGTGTGTGTGAGAATAAGGCCGTTGTACGGCAGTCATTTCAATAATATAATATATGTAATTGCGCTATTATATGTATAATTATGTTTAATAAATGTGTGAGTCTGATGGATTGTTCTGTTAAGTGTTAACTTGTTTGTTCGTGATTGTTGTCCTGTCATAACTTATTACATCTCCCAGTCTGGGATTTGTGACAGAGTTATGTCCATTATATGTGTAATGCTATGTTAAAAATCATCAAGATTTAATCATTACTTTTAAAGATATTTTAGATTAAGTGAGTATCTGTCAAAAATTAATAAAACAAGCCAGCTGAACGCTGAAGATTTTAATGCAAATTCAGCTATCCAGCCCATAACAGATGAGTATTTTTTCTCCAATTTCTTTTTGTCAAATCCAGTCCACCTTGTGCGCTGGATAGCTGAATTTGCGTTAAAAATAAAATCTCACCGTTCTTGATCAGCTGGCTTGTTTTATTAATTTTTGACAGTCACTCACTTAATCTAAAATATCTTTAAAAGTAATGCTTAAATCTTGATGAAATTGTAACATAGCAATACACATATAATGGACATAACTCAACCAAAATTTCTCACGGATTCATCAAAAGGATTGTGAGATATTTGGTGTCAATGTTGGGGCAGTTTTTTTTCATCACCCGAAATATGCATGCAAATAACACACACTCACACACAAAAACATACTTCAATTGTTGTGTCAAGTAATTGTGTGGTTTCTGAAATAACCTCCTGAACCTTTACTAATTGAGCTTGTGTGAGCTGTGCTATGATTACCGTACAAATGTACATATTATGAAATTAGATGCATCAACAGACAAAACTGTAAAATAAGCTGTTGGTGTGACAGTGACAGAATGGTGCTGATGACAGTTACAACAATCTGTGTTGTAATGGAACGACTGTTGAAGGTGGAGACCAGCGATGTAGCAAAACTTGTAATGAATGCCTAGTTACAGCAGTATCACAAATTAAAAGACGACATCCTGGTGACCGGAGAGATAATACAAAAAAAACAGTTCAACAGACAGCTGCAGCAATTAGCAGCTACGGCAAAGGAACACTGGCAACATTCTGAATGAACGAGTCATGAAGAGATTCAAAATATAATAGAGGTAAAAAATCTACATGTCACTA
Source organism: Onchidella celtica (assembly GCA_963931925.1). NCBI lineage: Eukaryota > Metazoa > Mollusca > Gastropoda > Systellommatophora > Onchidiidae > Onchidella > Onchidella celtica. The sequence goes on from OZ007567.1 coordinate 39,721,093, forward strand.
GACAGGGAAATAAACAGATATGGAAAGACTGACAACAATGAACATGACAAATCCTTACTTATGATGATAGTTGAGCTTGTAGGAACAGTCTGGACAAAGACGTAATTTCACCAATGCATTCTTCTTCACCCCATGTTCTATGTAAGCAAAGTTCACCTCCCAGCTCCTCAGGCCTTCTTTCTCTTGACATCGTTTGTTACCACAGAAAAACTGACCTAAGAAGGGACACAAACATTTATTAATCAGAACTGAAACTCATGCACGCTGTGTTGTGTGTTTAGAATAAAACTGTTGAATAATGTGTAAACAATGACACAGGGAGCAATAGCAGAGACAGCTGTTGTCTAAATTTCAATTTTTCCACATGATGTCCAATGCACCACAGTGGAAAATCTGTAAAGAAATATTTTATTCTCTGCTTGCGAATCACCTCTGGCTAAAAACTTGACAACTTGTCAAAGGATTGCTAGGACCGAGGGGGTCTTTCATAATTATTCCCTTCTTGTACATCTTATAAAGGCTAAGTCTCAAGAATACAAAATTTGATTTATACAGAAAGTGTTTGTTGACTTAAAAACCTGCTCTGTACTGATTTTTACACTCTTTTTGCATGATTCATGCTCGTCCGTAACATTCACATTTGGCTGCAGGAAATATCAGCAGTACCTTTGCCATCAATGACTTCCTGTTCAGTTCTCCATCTCATTCCCACCTGTAAGGTAAATTTTTAATACATAAAGTTTCTGTAAGCACTTTTGAAGCAATAAAGGAAGTAGCTGTGTGACAGAGTGCAAATGTAGGTGATGAATGATAAAATGGGAGGTTAAGCGACAGTTAGTTTAAACAGCTCAGGCCATGTTACACTGCACACTGACTATGAGGAAAAGAACTATATGACACGAATGTGGAAGTCATTCTGACACCTAAAAAGTATGTGTTCAAAAATCTTCAACATATGCAAAAATGCTTCCAGATCCTACAAGTTCATATGTAGAAGCTAACAAAGTCATTCAAAAGAATAACATCTGACTGATAATCTTACTCATAAACTGATAATAAATAAAACATATTAGCACACACAGAAACACATGTGTACCAACAACAAAAAAGTGCAAAACTATTTAAGGCATTTTCCACTAGAAATGCGGGTTATCATCTGCAAGGCATTTTAAATAATATATCAAAACAGTGCTAATCTCCTGCTAATGATTTCCAACATAATGACCGCCACCCCAGTTCTGTTATCATCAAAAGAAGACTTAAACAACAAAATAATATCCCTCAAAGATCAAGTGTGACCTTGTGATACTGATGACTGCAGTTCTCCACAAGTAGATACTGCCAAAGAATATTTACTGTGCATGGCAGCAACCCAAAAGTGGCAAAGTTTTAAAAAGATATCCCTGTACATATGGTTTTACCATTACATGTATATGTAACTCAATCAAACGCTGCCAAAATAAGTGAATGACAAGCTATTCTATTCAAAAACATCATATGACTACATGACATGTTAATAAATTTATATGAACACATACCTTATTCTCTTTGTATCTACTCAGGTCTGCAATACAGTATTCTTTGAACAGTTTATCATAATACTTTTTTGCCAGTCTTTTCTCCCTGTGCACAAAACAAAAAAAAGAAGGAAAAATCCATGCCTTCATAAATACATTTTCAAAAAGGATCCAGTGCATGCATACCATATTTCATTCTCTTGCCATGAGTTAGCAAATGTTTCTCATCCTGCACACTTTCAATAAATAAATTACTTCTATGTCCTTCTTCTTTTCAGATAAACAAGGGAAAAAAATATATACTGGTACCGAACATTCATAATCAGTTCATCAAGGCCCCCTGCTCTCTGTGACCACAGCTGATTTGGTGTTACAAGGCACCTAACTTGTTGCTTACCATGATTGATCTTCTCCATCAGTGTCATCCCACAAAAACTGGTGATGCTCTCTGATAACATCAATGTCCCTTTTGTCCCTTGACCTGTACAAATGATAGCAGTATGACAAAGTATCAGAAGAATTCAAACATGAAAGGAAAGGGAAAAAAAATGACTGTATTTGTTCTTGCAATTAGGATAAAAAAAAAATATGTGATACTTTTCATACATTTTTTGCTTGAAGTTTCATATCTTTCCCTGTCTTCCAGCAGACACCTTCAAAATTTGAAAATTCATCTGTGAGTTAATGTGATGTAAGTGATGTCCAGAATAACAAGTGATTTTCAAACAGTTAATACTTATGTATTAATTAGATATGTTGCAGAGATATAAAAACTGCTATGACAAACATTATATTTCACTACAATAATTTAAAAAATCAAAATTAGCTATTGCTAGACTTATTGAAAAGAGTTTCACTTACTCATCTCTCTGAAATTCTTTCCTAGATCCACTATAGAATCGCAGGTAATTATTGATGTATTCTTTATGGCGAGAATACTACAACAGTTAAGAGTCATTTTTACTAGGAATGCAGTCAATAATCTGTAAATTTCAAGGTGCAAATGTAAAAATTTCTTATTCTTCTCTAGCTGTGCCATCCCCTTTATGTGACAAAGGTTACCCAAAATCTTGTTGAGATTAGCATTTCTTTATCAACTCTCGTCCTGCGGGAAGCCACAATACTGGCCTCTACGTGCAACATGCGAGGCCACTATTGTGTCCTACATTCTACACCGTGGATCCTGCGGGAGGCCACATTTTTGTATGGCAACGTTTGCCTCGTGTTTTGTTTATTCGGTTTGCTACGACTATCGTTTTCTCATGCTCGCTGAGCTTGTTTATCTATCTTGTGACCTCTACTTTGAAAAGTACAATAGTATCGTCTGATTTCGTTTGATATGATCAAAATTCATCATAGTCATGTGATAGTGCTGACAGTCTGAAGTTGATCAGGGAAATTTTGATGGAAACAATGGACCTTGATGCTGGTCACCATGTACATGTGAAATGGTAAGCTGGGGGAAATGTTCGTGGAAGCAATGGTCTGTGATGCTGGTCGCCATCTACATGTGAAATGGTAAGTTGGAGGTTTTGTTTATTTCATGTGCCACTCACCCTGCATAATACTGAAGTCCAATTTAATACCAGGGGAACTGGTGGGTGTTCGGTAGGTTTTTGATCAGGGAAAACAGGAACAAAATGACCGACTTTGTTGTTGGTCACTTTTCTTATTTGATGAAGTAATGAAAGAGATTCAGCAGCTTTTGTTTTATCCACCTGAAGTATATACAAGCTGGAAATCAGTTCTCTTGTTGTCACGAGCCGCGTGAGCTCTTTTTTTTCTGTTAGTCATGGGCTAATTATTTTGGGAGAACATGAAACGCTTTTAGCTGATGACCTTCATTAACTGAGTAGGGAAAGTATTAACCGAGTTCACGGATTTCGAGCCCGTGGAACGGGGATGAGGGATGTGTGAGTTAAGTATTGTAAACATTAAGTTAACCCTTTGACTTTGGTTTGCGTGTGAGACTTTCTTGTTTTACTTAGTAGGAATGTAGAATTGAGTGTAGGTTTTTTGAGTTATGTACATACCTTTAATGAGAGAGCAGTGAGGGTTAACTATAAGACAAACTTGTGTTTGTCGTAGCTAGGTCCTGATCGTCCAATCGGGTGAGAGACCCTTAGCAACCATCAGGGGGTATAAAAGCTAACACGCTCCATTGCTCAGGGGATTCAGATTGCTTAGCACTGGCAGTAGTGATGAATCACGGTGGCCTCCCGCCTGAGTTGGAGAAGACAGACAAATAGCTCGCACTGGCACAACCCTACAGTGACGAAATTTCGATGCACCAGATTTGAGTGTGCATACCGCTTGTATTGGAACTCTCGCTCGCGATGGACAGCGAGCGAGAAAATGGTGAGAGCTTTAGTGTAGCGTGTCCATGCCAGGAACTCTGACAGCTTTCCGTCAACCATTGTGACGAGAGATCAGGACATTGAAATATTTTACTAGATGTGTTAGCAGCTGTTTAGATTGTGCTTTGAGTTGAGAGATGTTCACTTTTCCATATGTATACTTCCTAAAGTGGAACAGCTTAGAAATTACGTGTAGTGTATTACCTTGAAATTAGTAGTGAGCGCTGCTGTGCTTTCTGATTCAGTCATTCATTTGACTTATGTGCTATTAGTAGTTATATGAAATCGAGACTGATCAATTTGAAATTGTTTATACCGGTTCTCCTTTAGGAAACCGTAGTTCTGGATAGGCGCATTTGAAGAGCGAATAGTACGATACTTTTCCTATACCCTACTTAGGTAGGTTTGCTTGAATTTCTGTAAGTTGCTGACTTTAATGCAATATCTATAATTGTATTCTTATCATAATTATGCAGTCGATTGTCTATTATAATTATATGGCCCTTCAGGCCTGAACAAAAGTATTCTTGTGTTATTTAGTTATTTGGTATGAATGTCCGAGTGTGAGCCAAAGAGTTATGTTCCCCATACATTGACTCACCTCGTTTATAACATCTGAAAGGGGTTTATACAACAACACAATATACCCAAAACCCCTCGTTGACACTTGTCTCTGTCATTTCATCAACATCACACTGATCATTGCCTAAATAAGAATGGCACTCCAGAGGTCAGACCTTGACACTAGCAGTCCAGGACCACAGGACTTGATGCAACCACCTTTGACATCTCTGCTTGATGTGTCAAACTTGGAAGTTTATAAGGATGGGAGCAATAATGATGTGCTTTTCACTTCAAGGACACAGGGAAAAGATGAACTACACTTCCACAGTTCAGATTCAGAGGACGAAGCTGATGACGTGGGTGATGATGTTGCAAGCCTGTCCACTGCTGTGACAGCCGATGGTTAGACAGAAGGTTGTTTCAGGCCAGTGGTTCCTGCATTTATGTCCATAGATGTAACCAACGAGACTATCACCCCTGGCCTACAAGCTCAGATGCTAGAAAAGGCCACACCATTTGATTTTCTCCAGTCATTCTTCCCCCTTGAGTTGATGGCAACGATTGTAACTGAAACCAATAAGAAAGTTTTTTTATTCCTTTTTTTTTTTAAACTGAAACTACGCTTACAGCGTTTGATATGTTGTCGTGTGATAACTGAAGAAAAAAGACATTCCAGGGAAGTTTAAAAGAAACAACCATAGAACTGCATATGTTTTAAAGATATTTTCTATCCAAAGCATTGGATAAGGAGAAAAACATGAGAATAAAATTAAATAACACTACAGCCAAATGCGGTTCTTTTATTTTTGTTTTAGTTTAAACACAATATGCTACCATTATTTGGATAGAGTAATGGCATGTAAAAGAAAAGGAAAATCATAAATTCGATCTCAATTTTTTTTTTCATCTTTCTCTTTATACAGATATGCGGCTGACAATCTCCGACGCCATGTCTTATCACCAAGAAGCTGGATTTTTGTGACCACTGATGAGATGTGGGCCTTCTTTGGACTTGTCACGGCGATGGAATTGATCCAGGTTGGTGATCTGAGCGAATACTGGTCAACGGATGAGTTGCATAGCCTGCACTTTTTTACCAGCACCATGTTTAGTCATCCTGACTTTTCTTCATCTGGTGGACAATTCACTGATGCTTCTTCGTGACCACCTGGACTATGAATCATTATTCAAGGTAGCTCCAGTCATCACCTGCCTAAGAGCAAGATTCAGGGAAGTCTGGTACATAAAGAAAAACATTGTTACAGACCAGGTTATGGTGGCATGGACAGGAAGTCTACAGTTCAAAGCTTACAACCCGGACAAGCCTGACAAATATGGAATAAAGTTATTCCAGGCATATGACTCAAGCAATGGGAATGCTTGGTCTTGGACATGTACACTGGACATCGACAGGCATCGGCGAAAGGAGCAACATATGACACTGTGATGTACTCATGAAGCCTTATCTGGGACAATGGCACAAGTTGTACATTGACAAATACTACACGCCGCCGACTCTCTCTATAGACCTGAAGGACAGAAATACTGGAGTGTGTGAAACACTACGTCTTAATCGAATTGGTGTAGTCACAGAGACGAAACAGGTTTACTCTAAAGAGGAAATGGGATGCTCAAATTATGAACACCGAAGTAATGAACCATAAAAATCAAGTTTATGGACAGGAAGGAGGTCAACCAACAACTATCCATACAGGCGTGAAAAAGGCCACAGGAAAGAAGGATTGGAGGACTGGGGACTCTGCCTTCAAACGATGAACACTGAAGTGGTGGATGAAGCTCTTTTTTCAATTGTCTATGTTAGCGGAGCTGAACACCTAACTACTTTACAAAGAAGCGTTTGGTTGGAAGACTCTGTCCCATCTCAATTTCAGAGAGAAATTTCAAAAGACATGGCACGCCTTGCTCCTCTAAGTACAGGACATTCGAGGAAAAAAGAAACCTGCAGGTTGGCAACTCGTCCCTACATTGGCTGACAGCAAAACGCTTTCTGACAAAGATCAAACCCAAGGACCAGACAGACAAGACACCACGCACCTGGAATTGTGTTGTTTGCTTGACAAATTATTCAAAGAGGACATCCCCGGAAGATGGTGGAAAGAAGAAGGGGACAACCTACCAGTGTGAAGCCTGTGATGTTGGTCTCTGCATGCTTCCTTGATTTTAATTATACCACATCCAAGCAGACTACACAAGTGCTAATGGCAGGATTGTGGAAAATTTGGAACAAGACGGAAATTAGGCAGTCTTACAATTCTCCACTCCGATGACAACCCTGGCATTGTTAATGGACTACGACATTACGAACATCCCCTTTCACTCTGACGAAGTCGGAAGTACCGGGCCTCATCGTGGCGTAGAGGTGTAACACCAAAGAAGAAAATATTCTGTTCAAGTTCCATTATCTTTCTTGGTGGCCAACGCTGTAGTACGCAAAACGATTACAAAAGACTTCAGAGAAACATGGGTGTATGGTATAATTCTGCTGAAATAAAATTACAAATTGGTTATTCCATGTGATCAATTAAGATGAGAAATAAAGTAAAGTAAAAATATTTATTGTTTTTGTTGGTGATTGCAAGATGAAAATGTGTCTTAAACGACATTTAGGCCTAAATGCGGAAGATTCTTTATTATGAGCCACTATTTGACAACAAAGCTGATATCACTGCATCTCGTCACAAGTGCATACAAAATATGTAGGGGTCAATTAAGGTTTAATCAGCTATGGTCATGTTAATGCGTATAAATGTAAACATAATATTGTGCTCGTGATGACCCGGCTGTTGACATTACTGGGGCCCCCAGCAACATACAAACAAGCGGCTGATTGGCTGCTGGCAACCTCCGCATTTGTCGTTACATGGAAAAGTCCACAGCACGCGGGACGAAGGTTAAATATTTGGTTGCAAGGTACATTTAAGTCACTTCATTCTAGTAAAATTACACTGGATCTCATATGGGATGGCAGCCCAGTTATCAGTCATGGAATTTCTCAAAACAGTACTGTCTACCTGACTCTTTTCCATTTATACATCAATCATATGCCAACTGCAATCTCTCCTGCCATGAAGAGGACAGTGCATACTTATGTAAACATGCAATGAACAACTGATTCATATTGACACATGTCAAGGATACTGCATCTAGTGCAACAGCATGAAATCTGTGAACTTTGCCTTCTTCCCTGTGAAATTGAAAAGAGCAAATCGTAACTAATTGTTGCCCAATTTAATGACCCATATTTTTAAAACAGGAAAGCAACAAAGTAAATGAAAAAAACAAACAAAATAAACAAACGAACAAAAAACAGCATAACAATCCATTTCTTCAATTAAGCTGATACTCCCACCGCTTTTACTGGCATTTCTATTCATGTTACTGATAAGATTTAAATAGATACAATAATTTCAATGAACTTTTTGCTGACACAAACTACTTCATATTATAATAACAAACTGACACAAAGACAACAATAACAATAATAATAATAATAATTATAATGTGGTAGACATCAAGAATGAAGTCAATCAATGCCCGTTTCTTAAAGTTTAGAAAACAGACTTCCAACTTGCTAGAATACTGGCTCACTTGATCAACTCTTCCTCTAACTGCCGTTTATTTGCAACTTTTTCCTTCTGCTTGCCTTCTTTCACAAGTCCTTGATACGACTGTCTGAAAAATAACAAACATGATAATTTGTGAGTATTTAGACAACATATGATGTCATAAACTCAATTTTGCAGGTTAGAGAACCACCCTTCACTTTAAAGAACTATGAAATAAAATTGAGGACTTACATGACATTTCAGTTCAACATAGTGTACATATTGAGTTTTCAGATTAAAATATTGAATATTCGGAATGCTAAAAAACAAAAAGCTTTGATAAACTGTTGTTTTGATTTATGTGCGACCTCCAGAAGTGTGAAATAAGGACTGGGAATAATGGATTATCGAGGGAAAATAAATCTCTATTTACATATATTGGAAAATTTAACGATACAAGAAAGATTTACCTTCTTGCCTTAGCTTCAGCATCCGACTCAAATGCAGAGTCATACCCTCGATCCTTGGGTACCTGCGATGATGAAATAGAAAATGGAAAGCTAGAATTTTAATTTTGGAGACAAGGAGTAAGAGAAAATTAGAATACACGGATTTTTTATTTTCTAATTTCAATTCGCTTGGTTGGTTGGCAAATTGAAACTAAAAAGTATTGTGCAGTTAGTTGTATAATTAGCTGAGTGAAAGTATTAAAAGGTGTGCACTGTTAGTCTGCGATAGAAATGGAGTTGCTACTGCTGGTCTGTGACAGAAATGGAGTTGTCAGGTTCTCCACATTTTCTTCTCCTGTGAACCATGCAACATCATGAACATGTCAACGAATAAGAAAGCCCAGATAATAGGTGGGAAGGGGGGGGGGGGGGTGTCATACCTCACAGAATCCAAATAATAGACAGAATTTCTTTCTCCTTACTCTGTTCATACTTAATATCATATGTTTAATAAAATTATGTATTAATCAACTGAAGAGTCCACAGGAAAAATGGGCTAGGTCACAATGTAAAGATTATGGGTTATTGGCCCCAAGCCAAGCTATTATTCCACTGTAAAATCTATTTCAGTATCTTTGACAGAGGGCCACGCTTATTCGCAGACGTCCGCTGATCTGGATCTTATTCGCGGACAGATGGATTTTTGGTTTTGTGATTTTATTTAGGAAGAGCTCCTTTAGATCACAATTCTGGCTTGTTTTGTTGAATAATTAAACTCTTCACTCGGTAAAATGGCTCAATTTGGAGTAATGCACGTTGTTTCTTACGGTAATGATGCACCAGGTTGTCTTTTTTTTCAGCGGTACTTATCGGTTATCGTGTCCTCGGTAGCAAAAGAGATACCCTGCTTAGTAATGCTTTTACTCAGGTTCCCCGGCTGCTAAGTAAACTTGCCTCCCGAGTTGGTAAGGGGGGGGGGGGGGGTTTCGAATCTCCCCAAGAGCTGACTTTTTTTTTTCTGACAGATCCAAGTCACGACAGAAAGAGACAAAGTTTTCAGTTCACGCTGACTCCAAGAAAGAAATCATTTACGTTTAAAATTTGATTTACATTTTTATTTCTGATTATAGCAACTGTCCCGTTCAATGTAAAGGAATAAATAAAATGAACAGGAATAAATAAAAGAAGTAATCTGGAGCACACTAGTAATAATCAACTTCCCCACCACATCAATTTTGCCAAATCCTCTAGAAAAAAAAAATGATTCGTAATAATGAGCAGTACTAGGTTTTAAAAAAAAAAGCTCCAGCATGGGATTGGACCCAAGACGGATTGAACCCATAGTCTCCGACTGATAATCGCACACGCTAGGCATTGCGCCATGACAGACCACGATAGACTTGAGGAACTTTTAGTATACACCACGAAACCAAGAAACCCCCATCTGCGAATATTTACCCCAAAACAAGTAAATAAATAAATATATAAAATTGCTAGCGCCATCGGCACACCGCCATGGCCACCCCCCTCCCCTCCCCCTTTTTTTTTTGGCACACTACATTTTTGGCCGATAGCAGAGGCGACAATTAATAAATAAATACATAAAATTAATCCAAGAACATTTACCGCCCTTGCTATGGGGTTAAATCCTTTCATGCTATAAGGATCCCCCATTACACCCCCCTCCCCTTCACCCATGATAGGAATCTTTACTCTCTCTGGGTTTTTTTGTTGTTTTTTTTTGGCGCCAACCAGTAAGACACAAAAAAGAAAGCAGCCCGGACAGAAAGGAGAGGAAGTCAAAGAAGGAAGAAGATGCCCATAAGGGAGCCCTTTTGAGGGCTGAGAAAGCTAAAGGACAAGGAGTCAACAACCCAACAAGAATAAGAACAAGAAACAGGAGGTGCAAATGCAACCAGCAGGGATCCTCCATAAATAAAGACCTCAATCTCCCATCTGCGAATAAGATCAGGATCTTATTTGCAGACATCTGCGAATAAGCACTTCGTTGACCGAAATGGGATTAGTCAGCTATAATAACATAAAATAACACAGTCTATTAAAGAAAGAGCTCAAACGAAGTTAAATACTCCATTTTCTCTGAACATGAAATCTGCGATTTAGGCTGTTTTTCTTCTTCAACTACTTTCCCACAAAGATTTTACCATACTTTCACTTAATATTTTTCTTTCCCCTGTAGAGGAGATAGCCCAGTTAAAATTTCAACAGCATGAAAACTGTTTTGGGGTTGGGAATGTGACCAACAGCAAGGAAACATATTCATCATATAAATGGCCTCAGACTGTGAGTGTAACTCATCTTGAGACATATTACCCACTGTCACAAATTAAGGTTTTAGTTTCTTCAGATCAAAAAGTAAAACGCTGATTTAATACTGACAGCCTCTGTTGTGGTATCAGCTGTTTTCACAAACATTAAATGGCATTTTAATTAATCAAACTGTAGGCCTGGGCCTATATTATTCTCTCAGTGTATCTGATCTAGGGACATGGTTAAGGACAGATGTGATGTAGAATTGGAGACAGGTTTAGCCCTTGGGGTTTGGAAAGACAGAGATTTTATGCGGGCATATTATTTATGGATGCCAAAAAAAAAATCTTCCCGCAGTCAATGCAAACGATTTTCTCACCTCAGAGAAGTCTATTTTATCAACCATATCGGTGGCAGAGTATGTTATAGAACCCCTCTATGCTATTAAATCGGTCTAATATCCACCAGCTACAAACAACATTGAATGAGGAAAACAAAATCATTAAACGAATAAGGGAGGTCACTCTAGCATGACGTGTTTTGTGCACATGAATAGCACAATTGACGAAAGTAAAGTTTACTAACGCGGGCCTGTCACATATTTCATATACTATTACAGTCTTACAAGTAAAATACAACATGCTCTTTTGCTGATATCAATCACGACAGTAAGTGAAAGTAGGGTCTATTAATTGATTCGTAATCTTTCAGTTCCAGAAATCTAGCAGTTTAACTCTCATGCCAAAGGTGAAAGGCTAAAGGGCATCTTTGGCTCCGTCAGCAGTCACAGACCTACTGAGTTACACTTTAACAAAACTTCGTCAAGGGCTAAGTTCTAGTTTCACTTCTTTAGTCGTGCCAGAGTGAAACTCTAGTGGAAATGTCGCGCTTTGCACAATTTCGAGAGATAGGGAAGAAAATTGTTTGTGTGGGACGAAATTACAGGTACATGGATGTTAGGCCTTTAATTCAGTATCCAGAGTACCAAATCATTACAGTGAAACGGATACTTTTTTTTTTATTGCAAATTCGTACAGGAGTAGATTTAGTTCTAGATGTACTTAGTAGATTAAGATCAACATGTGGACTAGATTTAGAACGACATGTACAGTGTCTTGTTATCTTAATTTTCCTTTCAATTGGGGAAAGGCTGCCATTAATAATTATCTGCCAGATACTGCCCGGGTTTATTGGCAGAGACTGCCCAGGTTTATCCGCCAACATTATTGGCAGATACCAGAGAATATAGATTTATATAACATCAATACTCTGTGTTTGATACTGCCTGGGCCACCAACAATCTGCATCGGCAGACATTATCGGTGGATACTCATGCTGGGTTTATCCACTAACATTATCAGCGGATACTGCCCAGGTTTATCCACCAACATTATTGGTGGATACCGCTTCGGTTTATCCAGCAACACTATCGGCAGATCTTGGGCCACCAACAGTATGGGCGGATAAAGCTTGGGTTTGTCTGTAGGTGGTATTGGTGTTGTCTGATTACAAAAAAAAACAAAAAAACAGGATGATTTATTCCCTAATGTTGTGGGATAAAAAAAAATACCAAACAGATTGATTGCTGATAAAAATACTTTTATAAGAAAAGAAAAAACTACCCTCCTGAGAATTGAATAAACGGCCCCCTGTCTGACAGGCAACGATGCTAACTACTACGCTACTGAGAACCCCGACTACTTGTGAGGGAATTCTTATTAAACCAAGAAACCCATATACATTTTTGACCTGTTATTGTTCTTGGATTTAACCAAAAAAAATTTATTCCTAATAAAAAGACCCCAAAAAAAATGCCCTGCTGAGAATCAAACCACGGCCCCCTGTCTGACAGGCAACGATGCTAACTACTACGCTACTGAGAACCCCGACTACTTGTGAGGGAATTCTTATTAAACCAAGAAACCCATATCTACATATTAGACCTGAACCTTCGTATCCATTTAATCAATAAAATTCCATTTTTATTCAGAAAAGCCTCTCCAATTTCAATCATGCCATCGTTTTCAACACATGTGCAATATGAACGGAACAAGGGAGGAAGACGGAGAAAGGTCCGAATCAGGGAAAATCATTCACAAATATAGAATTTATGTTGGCGGAAAAAAAAATCCTAGGGAAAATTTTATCCAACAGTATCGGCGGATAAACACTTCGTTTGGGGAAATTTTGTCCTTTTCATGCCTGGTTTTGTCATTTGGTCATGCCCCGTTGACAAGCGTTCTTCACAATACAGCTACAATCTAGTATACTTTTGTATTTTGCAATACATTTTCAAGGGGGATGCTTGAATGTTTGGCCACTTTATTTAGGCTGTTAGGAGATTTCTATTTTACTCAAGTCACTGTTATAATTTTTGTGGGTTTCATGACAATTGACATATGTACATAATTATGTATTATTAAAGTCCTGCTCGCCAACTGAAAGTTGAGACTAGCTTTACTACAAAGATGTGGAAAGTTGACAACCACATTTCTGAAAATTTTCTCCCAATGTTCTAATGGTGTATACAAGTAGAGTCAAAATTGGGCAAAAAGAAAAGGTTGTATGTTGCAAAGCCCCGCGTGAGAAATAAAACCCAAACAATACAAAGCAAACTAAAGAGAAGACAGAAAATACACAAATTTTCGGCTTTTGCCTTTGTCAAGTGAAAAAAACGAACAATAAAAGACTTCAACAGGAACGAAGTGAAACAGTTTACTTAGTTTATATAACATGTTTTTATGATATTTCGTGTATACAAGTAGGTGTACTTGTTATGTGCTTATAGCAAGATTTAAAAACTTCATGCTTTGCTTGGGGTAGTTTTGGGAAAATGTTCTCTTACACTGCCACAGTGATATGATATGAACATGGATAAAAGAATGGGTGAAGATGAAGAATGAATACATGTATTGTTTTATTTTCAGTGAGCATGCTGCAGAATTAGGTAACCCTGTTCCCTCCAAGCCTTTACTGTTTTTGAAACCAACATCAGCTTATATAAAAGAAGGACAAGCAATTAAGGTATGAAGACCATTCCTTACAATTAGGTGTGGGTGCGCACTAAATACACTTATTACAATAATAATGGTTAATAGCTCCATTTCCTGAGGACTTCCTACGGGTAGTAACAGGTTTATTTGTTACTTTGTGAGTTTTATTTAGCTCTTTCTTCTAAGTCCAGTGTAGGACTACATTTATGATCTTCTGCTCTACTTTCCAGATTCCAGAGGGATGCACAGATCTAAATCATGAGGTTGAGCTTGGTGTTGTGATTGGTGCCCGTGCCACCAAAGTCCAGGAAGGAGAGGCAATGAATTATATAGCAGGATATGCACTGGGACTGGACATGACTGCCAGAGACTGGCAGTCTGAGGCTAAGTCAAAGGGCCACCCTTGGTGTCTGGCGAAAGGGTTTGACACATCATGTCCTGTCAGTGCTTTTATTGAGAAAGAGAAGGTAGGAGACACTCAACTAGTCAGCATATAATATTTCCAGCCAAAACTGGGTGACCATAGGATTTGGGTTTTAAAAAAAAAAAAATGTCCAAAATGTGCGGAGGCACAGTCTACATCTCATCTGTAAATGCCAAGTAGACTGGGCTCATCAGACAGCAGAATATGATACGAATTTCACAAGGGATGGTAAGAGGTATTCAACGTAACCATGCTTTTTGCATCTTCTGTAAACTTAAGCAGATTTTGGTTACACAATAAGTGCCATACACTGATGATATGACAACACATGGAAAGGGTTTTGAAGGTTTGTCTTTGACTCTGGTGGAAGAAATAATTTTATGCTGTATTTACATTATAGGTCTTGCATGTTAGTTATAGTGGAGTCCACATATTTCAAAGTTGTCCAGAAATGGATTAGACTTCAATTTACCAGAGTTCGATTTACCTCTGAACAGAGACATAACCAGTATTATGCTGTTTGCCCCATTCCATACATGTAATTACATCCTTTCTTGGAGACCCCTTCCCCCCCACCAAAAAAAAAGCACAGGCACTTGTATAAGATCTTTTGATTAATTTTTTTTTCTTTGCAAGTGACCATCTGTGGTGATAAAACAAGAAAGTAGCACTGAATAGTTTAGGTCTAGTACTTCTCGTTAGCAAACTCTGTTGCATGTCTTTGACTTCACAGCGTGTCTTGTGTAACCAGGGAACATGTACTATGTAATAGGCATACTGGTGATGTTATCAATTGATAACGCCATTCCCTCATGAATTCACTCAAATACAAGACTGTCAGCCTACTGCGTTATCCCACTTGTTGGCTGACCTTGCTATCAAGGAATGACTATTACACAGTGCAACAATACCCCATTCGTATCCCTCCCCTCTCCTGTCTCACACCCTGTTGAAGCCCTGCTCGCTGCATTACATTACCCTGACCATTCCTTCCTCTGGATCACTGGTGCCAAAAGCGTTTGAGCCAGGCTTTTGTGGATACTAAGGTTTTCAGCAGGCAAGAAATTTGAAGTTGTGTGGGATGAGCGAGCTTGATGACTGAATTATAGGAAATTGGTCAGTTTGAATTCAAATCATACAAGAAAGATTAATAAAGATAAAGAAGAGAAAAAAAAAACAGACTTTGAAATTACTTCCATTTAAACAATAAAAGAAATTTGGTTTATCAAAATTCAATTTATGTGGACTCTACTGTATATGATTATATCCAGAACTTTTACATTGTTTCAGATTCCTAATCCAAGCAATCTGGACATTTGGCTGAAAGTGAATGGAGAAACCCGTCAATCAGGCAACACCAAGGATATGATTTTCTCAGTGGAACACCTAATTAGCTATGCTAGTCAGTTTTTCACATTGGAACCTGGGGACCTCCTCTTAACTGGAACACCCTCAGGAGTTTCCAAACTTAATCCTGGAGATGTTATACAAGCAGGCTTAGGAGATGTGATGTCAATGGAGTTCAGAGTTGAATCATAGCATAGATCTCATCAGTTTATGACTTTGGATTCTTACTTCAGATGTTTATTACTATGCAGTTCTATTATTCAGGAGGAAGATTTTCTTTTCATGAACTTGTCACATGAAAGCACATGTAGCTGTCTTCTATGGTAAAATAATAAGGCATATTCATTTTTTATCCATTGCATCACAAAAATGTAGCACGAGAAATGTGTATGTGTGTTTGAGTCAAGACTGAAAACTTAAGCGTGTGTTTTCCCTAGAATATGGCAGTTAGTTCCAGCAAATGCATGTATGGTTTTTCCAGCAATGAAAGTTTAAATGTTTTTATATGAAAATAATCCGAGAAGATGATAAAAATGACAAATTCTTGATATGCAGCCGCAAACACGCTCTGTACTTAAATGTCCCAATTGTCAGAAGTAAAAACATTCAATTGTGCATTTAATAATGACAGCTGTTACATGTACTGTAGTTCATTTATCAAGTACTGTCAAGTCTGATTGTTACGTTAATATTAATAGAGAGGATTGTGATCTGTTCTCACTTAAAATTAAATGAAAAATATTGTAATGGAAATTAACAAATTTATTAATAATAATAGTAACACTGTCACACTGCACTGAGACAGGCTTTGAAGAGACAGTTTCTCTATTGTGTTCATTATACACACACCGTACCAGTTAGCCATTGCAATAAAATATTGATCTGACCCTCACTAAGGATGGGTGGGTCTTTGCCAAAATGTGGCTGAGCTTGTCTTTCTTCTTGGTTCTATATTATATTAATATTACTTTTTTTTCTTTTGAGAGGCATGTTAGTTTGTTGTTTTTTTTAGGCAGATTTCTTCTGTTCCTGATGCGGAATATGCCTTGTCTCATTTTTGTCATTTAGCTGCTCTATTGTCTTCACGTCTATAGAATTAGCCTCCGTCTCAACATCAATAGCTTCAGCACCCATGACTGCAAGTAGAGACAGTGATCCTCTGTTGTGGGGATAGCTCAGGCTTGGGCCAAAATGCGTTCAGTCTATGTCAATGACCCATAAGGGGAAAAATGAACCATGAATAATGTACACAAAATTGAACATTGGATAAAGAGCAATAACACTAACAGTAGCAATTTACTTGGAAAGAACGGAACACAACCACATAGAAAAGTAATCAGTATACATGTACATGTATTCAGTATTATGAAAAAGAATTTTGGGTAGAGATCTCTGAAGCGTGAACTTGTTTGCACAGGCCAAACATAACATGCCTTATGAGGTCTAGCCAGTGCACCGCTGTCTCATGTATGAATGTGGGACAGGTTTTTGGGTGAAATTTACCTCATCACTTTCAATTTGATACATTGTAAGGAGCAAGAAGAATAAATGAGGCGACAATTTTTTTTTCATTACAAGCTTAGGCCTGTTGTAAGAAAAACATAGGGCCTACTGTACTTGTTAATATTATGGCTGTTAATAATGCATTTTTTTTCTTTAAATTAATGCCATGCCATTTTACATGGCACATTGTGTTCATGGTGTTGCAAAAGGATAGCGTACATTGTGTTGAGTTTTTTTCATCAGGCTGTATTATTTCAAGTACTGTTGAAACTAATGAGAGAGGATACAATCAGTATTACTGTATCAGTCCACAGTGTCAGGGGGAAAATTAATGTATGTATTAAACTTGAGTAGTAGGGCCACTTACACTTTCGGGTTTTTTTTTAATTTGATCTTTATTTCCTACATCATTTTTCAGGAAGCGCTGTCATTCATCAGTGACTCACGGACAAGACAACCTTATACTGTACATGAACATGC
Source organism: Onchidella celtica (assembly GCA_963931925.1). NCBI lineage: Eukaryota > Metazoa > Mollusca > Gastropoda > Systellommatophora > Onchidiidae > Onchidella > Onchidella celtica. The sequence continues at coordinate 39,738,564 of OZ007567.1, forward strand.
ATTTCAATCACAACGGCACAAGGTGATTGCTTGTTAATGGATGAAAAATTTCTTTCCCTAACATAACACTGGACATACTCGTCAAAGAAAATAAGATGCTTGTCATAATGTCAAATTTGTACAGTAGGCCTATATATGTTACAGTAAATTTACGTAACCAGTAAATTCGCGAATTTCCTGAAATTATTAGCAAATTCATGAACTTACTGTTTCACTCGGGGAATTCACGAATTCCGTAAAAAAATCAGGAAATTCACGAATTTCCTAATTTTTGGGGGCCAATATTACACAAATTTACTGAACCAAAAGTCGTCGGACAGTAAATTTATATAATACCCTTTTTAACTCAGAGAGTTCGTGAGCATTTCTGTCATTCTTGTTCAATCACATTGCCTTGTTAAAACCGTTTGTTTTAGTGAAATCTACTCACTGACATTGTCAGAAAGTAATTGATATGACATATTTTTATGTTGTCATTTACTTGTGATCTTTGAAGTCCTTTCATTTTGAGTTTGATTTCCTTAGAATCTTCAGTTCTTTTAGCGCATTCAACGAAGTGTTTAAGTTAAAAGAAATGGCCAATGTATCTGAGAGCATGGAAGAAAATTTTAAAAGACAACTGCACCAACTCTCCTTGGAATCGAAATCCTACAACGTATTCACCAAGTCGGAGTATACAAGGATTATTGACGAAGTGAAAACGGCTTCATCAAAGACAAGCGGGAAAAACAGAAACGACTTTTATCTTCTCAGCAAGTAAGTATCTCTCTTCTATCTCTCTCTCCCTCTGTCTCTCTGTTAATACCTGTCTCTCTATCTCAATCTCCCTCTCACTCCTTCTCCCCCCTCTCTCGTTTTCTTTGTCTTTCTGTCTCTATCTGTCTCTCCCGCTCTGACTGTCTGTCTGTCTGTCTCTCTCTCTCTCACACATACACACACGCTCCTTCTTCCACTTTCTCTCCTTTTCATTGTCTCTGTCTTTGTCTCTTTCTGCCTCTCTGTCTCTCTCTCTCTTTCTCTCCATCTCTTTCTCTCTTAAACTCTGTCTATCTCGATTTCTATACCTTTTACCTGTTTCCTTTTTATTTCTTGCAGGTATGAGGTTATTAAGTGCGGGCCAGTGGAAAAACTCATTTGAAAACGAGACAATGCTGATGAAAACCCGCTTTATTTCGTGACTCTTGAAGAAATGTTTGATGTCATCCATCGTGCTCATGTGGCAACAGGTCACGGGGGACGGGATCGAATGATTAAGGAAACCCAGCGAAAGTATGCCAACATCACCACGAAGAACTTGGGAGCTTTTTTAAGTCTCTTTGTGTGGAATGCCAAAAGAAAAGAAAAAGGGCCATGACAAAAGGTGTTGTTGTGCGACCAATTCTGAGCAAAGAATTTGCATCTCGAGGCCAAGTGGACCTTATTGACCTTCAGTCGATGACAAGAAATAGCTATAAGTGGATACTTGTTTACCAAGATCACTTGACTAAATTCTGCGTAATTCGCGCAACAAAAAGCAAGCGGCCAGCTGAGGTTGCAAGCCAGCTCTTGGATATTTTCCTTCTACTAGGGGCGCCTGCAATTCTCCAAAGTGACAATGGAACAGAATTCACAGCGCATGTGATTACTGAGTTAAAAGACCTTTGGCCGGATCTTATCATGGTGCATGGAAAGCCTCGTTATCCCCAAAGCCAGGGGTCTGTGGAGCGTGCAAATTGTGACATTAAGGACATGCTGGTGTCCTGGCTTACAGACAACCAGACAGACGACTGGGTAACTGGAATAAAATTCGTCCAATTCTACAAAAACTCTTCCCACCACGCAGGGATCAAACGCTCCCCGTACTCCGCTCTGTTCGGTGCAGATGCTCGAATCGGACTGACCTCATCCTCCCTTCCACATGACGTTCTCAGTAGACTTGAGAAGGAAGAAGATCTTCAGGCATTTCTGGCCGACAAAGGCGCCTCAACATCATTTCCCCAAGAACCGTCTTCTAATACCCCAGGGCCTTCTACCTCCAACATTCAAGGGCCCTCTACTTCAATCGCTTCAGGGCCTTCTACTTCCGTCACTCCAAGGCCTTCTACTTATGACACTCAAGAGCCTTCTACTTCCGTCACTCCAGGGCCTTCTACTTCCGTCACTCCAAGGCCTTCTACTTCCGACCCTCTAGAGCCTTCTACTTCCGTCACTCCGGTGTCTTCTACTTCCGTCACTCCAAGGCCTTCTACTTCCGACACTCTAGAGCCTTCTACTTCCGTCACTCCAGGACCTTCTACTTCCGTCACTACGGGGCCTTCTACTTCCGTCACTCCAGAGCCTTCTACTTCCATCACTCCAGGGCCTTCTACTTCCGTCACTCCAGAGCCTTCTACTTCCGCCATTACGGGGCCTTCTACTTCCGTCACTATGGGGCCTTCTACTTCCGACACTCCAGGGCCTTCTACTTCCGACACTCCACTGCCTTCTACTTCCGACACTCCAGGGCCTTCTACTTTAATCACTCCAGGGCCTTCTACTTCAATCACTCAAGAGCCATCTACTCCCGTCACTTCAGGGCAGGCATCTTCCAATACTCCAGAAGCTTTTTCATTGAATGCGCGATCTGTACGAATAAAGCGAAACCGCGAAGACACTTACACCAATCAAGTAAACCAAGCAGAGAGAATGGTGAAACGAAGCCGGGTGGAACTTAAAGCTGGTGAACCTGGGGATAATGTAGCAGTTCCCATACCATTAGTCGATCGTGGTCGAGGAGATCCCCGAAATATTTTGGGGGTCATTGTCAACAGAGACCTGGAAACTGACCTGTACCAGATCGCTGTGAGAGCGGGTATCTTGGCTACGAGTTATTCAAGAAACCAGTTTGGTGTTTGTCCACAGAGACTACTAACGGAGGATGACGTTGAATTTGAGCACTAACACTTAGACAGGCTGTCAAAGTCCAGTCGCATACTGGCGGACAAGGTTTCGTTAAATGTAATTGCAATGGCCCCAAAAAATGTCAGAACAATCGTTGCAAATGCTTCAAAGCCAATATCTTGTGCAACTCCAGATGCCATGCAAGTTCAACATGCAGAAACAAGTGAATTCGCTTTAGTACCCTGTAGAGATGCATTTTAATGTTTGACCAAACACATCAACAGAGATGGAGACACTTCGGAGATTTTATATTTACGTACAGTGCACTCTCCCGATAACGACATGGCTAGGGACCAGAGGTGCATGTCGTTATCGGGAACATGTCGTTATTCGGAGATTTTCAAGATGGCGGGAAAAGGGGTGTGGTTAGACCCTTAGAATGTAACGTACCAACCATAGTGGGTGATCAGTGATCGGACTTTCCAAACATGTAAAATACACGAAGTGTGTGTGTGTGTTGTTTTGTTTTTTTTGTTTGGTTTTTTTGTTGTTGTTGTTTTTTGTGTGTCATTTTCCCTCTGTCGACATCTTGGGGTGCGTTATTGTTCTCGGGTGAATACAATCGATTCAGCCGTCAGCGATGTGATGACTGACTCATTTAATGCGCGTCACCCTTTTTGTTCCGACGACAATAGACACAGGTGTGTTTTCATTGGCCGATAACAAAGCGATCTCATTGGCCGATAACAAAGCGATCTCATTGGCTATGAGGTGCCTCTGGTAGGACATTTCATTGGTCGGAAAAGAAGTGTTTTTATTGGCTCAGAGAATGAAATGAAACTGACCGGAAACAATATTTTAGCTATTTTTATTTTTGTATCTAGCAAAGTCACAGCCGATTATTGCTAACTCAATGTCGTTATCCGGAGAGTGGTCTAAAAAGTATGTCGCTATTTAGAGAGTTTTATTACTAATAACATATAGTAAAAAAATCGGGACCGTGGGTCAATGTCGTTATCGGGAGAATGTCGTTATTCGGAGATGTCGTAATCGGGAGAGTGCACTGTAGTTTAAATTGATTCAGGATCTTTTAAACAAAACTGTCAGTCACATTTTACTTTATACTCAATCAGAGATTTTATATTTGTAAGTTTTTAACTGTTTCTAATTGAATAAAAATGATACAGTTTTTTTTTTCTTCTTCTGACTTACAACTCTCTCTCTCTCTCTTTCTCGCTTTCTCTTTTTCTCTTTCCCCCGCTCTCTCTCTCTCTGTCTCTCTCCTTTCCTCTCTGTGAGAGAGACCATATTATTGACCCCCATATAAAAAACTGGTTCTCTGGTGTCAGAATAATATGACCAGTAGTCATGGCAACTTGCCAATCTGGGACTTAAAACTGATATAAGAACAACAACAATCTCTGTCTATCATGTCCTTCAGAGAGGATCAGTAAATTCGTGTATTTACTGGCCATATTTTTCAGGAAATTCGCGTATTTCCTGATTTTTTTAGGGAATTTGTGAATTCCCCGAGTGAAACAGTAAGTTCATGAATTTACTAAAAATTTCAGGAAATTCGCAAATTTAATGGTTACGTAAATTTACTGTAACATGTACATACGTAGCTAGAAGATATTTGTGGACTGAAACAATGCCACTTACTGGTATGCAATCTGTGGTTATGGTGCATTATTAATTCTGTGCATTCATCGTTTCCAATTCAGATGAAAACAACAACACTCATACAGACAGACTGAACAAACAGAAAAGACATCAGAATTCATCAAGAGTGATTTATTTACAGATAATTGATAGTTATAGCGCATTACATTACAAGTACCCATGTAAGCCCTAAACTGATAAATACCACACACCTGGAGAGTTAGAAATGATCTATGAATACAGCAGCAGTTGTCTTCTTTTTTGGGGGTTTGGGAGAAAATGAGGAAAACAGATCGTAACTGATCTTCAAACTCGAGCAGATTGATATATCTATCTCCTATAAATGTAAAACAGTGGCAAACTGCTAATAAACACATTTCACATTGAGCACTCACGATCCTAGTTTTGTCATTACTTAAAAATTTCAGAATCCAAACAAAAGAAAGAAACAAAAATTAAACCATATTTTCTCCATTGAAGCTTTCACAAGCTTGGTAATTTTCCGTCAGTTGTTGCATAGGCACACAGGCAAATATTACACATTTCATATTAAAAGCACAAAAACTGACTGCATCATTTAAAAACAAAAGTTAAAACACTAAGAAGGAACCAAAATTCTCCCTAACCAATTATACACAATCTGGGCATCTCAAATCAGTTATTCCTTTCAGAACATTAAACATCTAAGACGCAAACAATAGAGACATTAAAACATGTCTTGTATACATTTGACTTGTCCAGCTTCCATCCGAACAGATTGAGAGATGCATGCAAATCCTCATGAGTCCAGTAATGCAACTCCATTTTGTTTTATCAACATATAACTACATGAACATCACTAGTCCTCTGTCTCATTACAATTTTATGAACAAAAAAGTTATGTTGTGAGTCTTCCCCTGATAATCAGAACAAAATAAAATCTCTATTGGCTTAATTATAGCATTTAGGTTATGGATTTATTGTTTAAATTAAATACTCTTCCTTTGCCACAGTGTAAACAATTTTGCATTAGTGAGTTAAACACCCCTTAACAGGTGAAAAAAGGTAACAATCGTGTCCTTGGAAGCAGTCTAAGCAAACTGACCTCTCTCAGATTGTAGGCCTACAGATTGCTTGTTAAAGGTGTAATTTCTTTTCACACATTTTTTTTCTATATTGATAGCCTCGTTCCATAGAGTGGTGTAATTATGAATGCTTTCAGGCACTTCATCCAAGCTCAACTGGAAATTGAAAAAAATCCACCCAAAAAGATCACACATTTCACCTGCACTAAACACATGACTATTTCACATTTCTTTGGTAAATTTTAAAAAAAAATTATTACTTCTTCTTAAAGCCATGATGATGCATTCAGTTCACTCAAGACAAGTAAGACTCCTCACATTAACAAACTTTTACTCAACCTGACATTCAACACTTTCCAGCAATACAGGATTTTAAAAACCACATAAGCTTAAGACAGTTCTGAACAAATTTTATTCTGTAATATAATGTACTTTACAGTTTCCCATTGTCCTATTACATAGAAAGAAAAATATAGTTTCATGAATCATTCATCATCAAATACTGGCATGTTTCCAAAGTTATACGGGTGAAGATGAAACAAATGACAATGAACAAACTCAAATATGACTAATTTCAAATAATTCTGACTCGAAGGTCCATACTTACAATAACAGCAATAGTGCATTTACAGCTTGAACTTAGATCTGTCTAGAAATGTGTTCCACTTCTAGCTGAATGCACTTTCTTAAGGAAAAATGGATACACCTTATTTGGTGATTGGCCCTTGAAATAATGAAATAACATTCTCTTATTTATGAATATTGGAAATTAGCTGGAAAACCTGTCTTTCTTTTTTTTTCCCTCTCACATTCACTTTCACAAACTGAATACATGTATGTGCATTAATATTTTGGATACCCCAGATTTTAATTCAAATTCCAGCATAATGCTTTCTATCCGCCTGCATTGTGCTGAAAAGCCACAAAGCCAAAAAAAAAAAAAAAGCTAGCATAATGCTTCCCTGCCAAAATTTGCCTGGTTCATCAACAAGAAGCCCACAATCAAATCATTTCATTACTTTGACTACAGATAAGGTCACATATGCTGGATCTTTCATGACAAGTTTCTATTTTTGTCTTTGTATTCATATTATAAAGAATGAAAATTAAATACGCTAAACCACACAAACTGTAGAGTAGAGATTGTGGTAACTGCTGAATTTCAAACTTGATATTTTACTAGCTTCAAAACACCAAGAACCGAAATTCTACAATTGCAATTGAATAGTCTGTAAGGCATATTTTCCCCCTTCCTGCAAATTATATATATATAATATGAAAAAAAATTCATTTTTTAATATTTTTTGTGCTCTCTAACACAAACATAACAAATTTTTTTTAAAAAAGGATGGTGGGATCCTTGTCACCAGTAGATTTCAGAACTTCACTCTCCCGTTCTCTTCCCCTATAAGTGAAAGACTGAAGTCACTCATCTATCAAAAGATTTGACCTATCACTCTGTAGCACTTTCAACAATGTAAACGCAACATGAGACCACTCATCGAGCAGATGGACCCCTGGAGACGGAGTTTGCTGGGTTAAAATAGTGAGTAACAAGTCTGGTGACAGAGATGACACAACGGGTCCATCTGAGGTATACAAAGGTGATCCAGGTTCACCATTGACAGCTCAATAGTCATCCAAATCGAAGTCATCTAAGAATGCATCATGATGGGTGGGATCCAAGGCCTGGAAGTCTACTTGATAGCGCAAAATACCTAAAAGTAAGGGGGGGAAAATACAAATAAATATGATTTAAAACGAGATTAAAATTCTTTCTTACAAATTCTCATTTACCATGTGCAGTGGATCCCGCCAAGCCAAAGGCAGGTAATATGAAATATGAAAGTTCCCGTTATCCAGACAATTTCTGAGCAGATTCTACCTTCCCTCATAAAACATGCACAATGAGAAGACACTGTGTGGACCTACCATGTCACCAAAGGACCCGTCACACTTTCAAGTTCATGTTATTCTGTTGGTTAGCATGATGCAGAGTGTAACTAGGCCTTGATCTAAAATTGCGATCAGCCAGAACATGAATGTGTGGCGACCCATAATGACAAGCCTGCTGATAACAATCAATGCTAAAAATAGAAACATGGCCAATCTCTCGTACTCCAATTCTTGCACTTTTTTCCCCTTTCAAAGTGTCTGCCATTAATTTGTTGCTTTTTTTTTTTTTAACTTGCTAAAAATTATTTCTGATGTCCTTCCTTACACCTAATATGGGACAGTTGGCAGGTCCGATATAATTATTGCAAAATGGTAACCCACACAACCTTTGTCTTGGATAACAAGGCACCTAGTGTGAGCAAAGAGGTAAAGCTTTCACATTCATTCTATTTTTTGGTAAAGGGCATAGGCAGGTGCAACCTGATGTGTTGTTGTGTTTTTTGTAAGAAAGGGAAATTTTTTGCTTTTCAGTGCAAGATAGGATAATAAAGAACTGCACACTTTTCTTATTGTAATTAATGTTTCATTCAACATGACATCCCGTGTGAAATGAGGAGCTTGAATATCAGTCATTTTATTTGCAAGAAGCACAATGCTGAAATGTTCAATAAGACATCTAAATGGTAGAATGCCATAAAAACTTTTTGTGTTCCGAGTTGTGCTGTCTGAGAGCCGGACTCACCTCCTATACCACCAAATCCTTTCACAAACTGAGCACCCTCTTGCGATTTGTCAGTTATGATCTCAAGGGTAGCGCCTGAAATTTACAAAAGTAAATGATCACTGAATAACTGACTAATCAAATTCCATTCTGAAAGTATAATCAGAAATATTTCTGAATAACAGAGCAGAAAGTTTGGTAATATATGATATGCCCATAATCGTAAAAATATTTCAGAAGTTTTGTAAGTTTTGAAGTTGAGTAGAAATCAGGGATGTAAACAGCCGGCGACAGTATGGAAGGAAATTGTGCGGTATGCCCAGAAACCGTACAGAAAAAATGATTAAGATGTAGTGTAGGCCTAATTAAACCCAACCGTTTTAAATGAACAAAGCCTGACACTGGTAATTAAATTAAAATTATACAGTAAATGTATTCTATGACAATAAGAAGAAAGAATCTGACACACTTATATAGAAAGGGTGTACTTTAGATACACTATACGTATGCTCTTTATAGAGGGACTGATGAAGAGCAGAACAAAACAAGCACAATGCATAACTGTCTTGGCTGAGTTTCTTAAAAAAGAAGTTGAATCCAAATCCCCGTATGTGTCGATTTCCTTCCGATCTAGACTAGATTAGATCTAAACTTGGAGATCTAGACTAGATCTAGATTCTAGATCTATTCTTTGCTGACTGCCACCTGAACTTCTTCAGATCAGAGTCACGCCATCTGCGCCAATAGCACTTGGTATCATAAATTCATTCATACTGAGAAAATATTTAAATCCCAATCTAGAGCTGGCAAAGCTATTTAGCATCACCACCATCAAATTCCGTGCCGGGAACCGCATGTGAAACATCATTACAGGCAGTGAGGCTACACCACCAGGCCAACGGAAGTGAAAGGCAACAACAAAAGAAAATAAATCATCTAATCTATGCGAAAAGATCCCGATTCAACCTTACTCCGTTTGCCGGATTTTTAAAGAACTGTCGACCGATTTGAGGACGAAAGTTGGTGTTAGTGCTACTGGCGGAAAGGGCGGAGTCGGGTACCGCGCTTTGGATGGAAAAGACAGAAAAAGACGGAAGATTTACATCCCTGACAAATGAAATTTACTTTCAATTTTGTTTTTAAAAATGGATTTGCTGGGCGAGTAAGTTTAAAAACACTTAACATATTATAAATTTACAACATACATGACTCCTAAAGCCCAACCCTGACCTGTAAGGGGCTCGATGTTTGTGAAAGCTAACCATTTTGAATAGTCTTAATTTACAGGAAGATCAGCCAAGGTTATGATTTGTAATTTTTTAATATGGGTGAAAATATTTCACAGCATTTTGTGCAAACATATCCAGATTTCTTACAGCATCACTGCAACTTGACCACATACAAACACAAACGTACACATAAAAATGCAACTGTAAACTTATAAACTCACCAAAATTTTTGTAGTTGTTAGCAAACCACTCCAGCAGAGGCATCTGCTCTATCAATTCTAACTCTACTCCAGTCTGAAATAATAAAACAAAGTTTTCACAAGTATGAAATGTCACTACATACAGCAGATGCCTCAACAAAACTGATGACAATAATGACAGAAAAGAATGAACAATGCTTCATTCAATTTGAGGCACAATAAATTCTTTCATTTAATTTCATCAATTGGCTTCCGTTCGTTCTCCTAATCTGATCATTTTATTTCACAGAGGGAATAATTCATAACCAACAATTACAAACAAACTGAAATACTATTAGATCATGACCTCCGTGAAACAAACGTGTACCCCATGATACTTCCCTTTCCTGCTTACATTTTATATTCTGGAAACACTTAGCATAAAAATAAATCACTGTATATGTGACCGAAATGGTAAAGTTTGTTTTGTTTCTTGTTTTTGTAACTCCTGATCAAAGCTGCTCTAAGTTACAAAATAAATTATGACATTGCCTAACTTCATGAACAGGAAAATAGGAGGTCTCATGCTTTGTCAGACCTGCCTACTTCGAAAGTTAATAATTAGTAATGGATTACCAATTTTTAGTAATTTCACATAAAAATTAGTAATCCCTTGTAACACGCACGGAGTAACACTAAGAAAGCAAACAATATGCATGTTTATTTGTTGTTTGTTGATTTGATGATGTTGTGCATTGAGTTTGAGTAAGGTACTCAGCAACAGAGACAGGTTGTGACCAGCGATGAATTCTGCCATCAGAGCCTCTGCTTTAGTGTCCTCTTTCTTTGCAGTAGCAGAATTAAACATGCTGGTCAAGTTGGTTTGTTTACCTGTTTGCTCCATTTTCTTGTGCTTAGCACCACCGACATGCGTGCGGCAGTCTTACTTCCCCGAATGTCCAATAGAAAAGTCCGAGGAACACAATGTGCAAAAGGCACAGGTAGGACCGACACGCGACGTTACAATGCAAGGCCATTCTTCAGTGTAGACTTGTCGAAATGTCTGTCTGCCTGTCTTCTTCATCTTACTTGGTGGCGCAGACATTATGATGCGCAGTCAATCCTTAAATCTAAAAAAAATCAGAAGTAGGGACTACTCGGGCTGGACGATAAAAATCCACGTTCTTGCAGTGTTCAGCGAGAACCACACAACGTCAACTCAATGAAACGCTCCCACTCGAGCTTCGCGATTGCAAGGGAGGGGCCGAGATCTAGATCCGTGGAATGACACTTTTTTTAAAATTTGGAGCCAAACTGAGCCAAATGAAGGAATATTTGAAGCAAATCATGAACCTGGCGCTCGAAAGAGCAAAACCCAATCGGACAAACTGGCAAACTACAGGTACACAAGGTCAAAAGTTTATTACAACTTCTGGTTCACATCGGCAACTCTGTGATTCGAATTTCAATAAAGAACTCATGCATTTGTGCAGCATCGCCCGTAATTCCACAAAAGTGTCGAAAATTCGTAGAAATTCGGAGGGTTTCGTAGTTCCGTAACGAGGATCAGAATTTCGTATAAATTACGGAAATTTCGTAAAAGTAGGCAGGTCTGCTTTGTTGATAAGTTTTTGAAACTTTTTACACCCTGAACAGTTCAAATGGGCAGAAAGATTCAGTGGTCTTCCAGGTGAAAAAATGAAGGGAATAATTTTTAAAATTTCTCCAATTTTGAAGACATGAAGTCATCACCTCTGTAACAACTAGAAAATCTGTAAAATCAACCATCAAAATCATTTACCTCCTTGTCAGTAAAGTAAGTCTTATCCTTCTCCTGATCTGGCCGCAAGTGTAAAATTTTTTCCTCTGAAAAAGTATGGAGGGAGGAAGAGATATATGTATTATATATATATGAGGATATAGATATTAGGAGAAAACATGAACAGAAAGTCTTTACAGCCACACTTTAAAAATAGATCTACCAAACCATTTATAAGAATAATGTTTTTATCAGATTATAATAGTCTAGGACTAGAATGAAATGAATTTTCAGAACATAATACATGTATAGCCTATAGCAGATTTGGAAACGAAAAAAAAAAGACACCCACTGCACCATAAATTATGTAGAACTTGTTACATCCATTCAGTTTGCCATCAATATGTTTTAACTCCATTGGTGAAGGAACAATCGCATAATGATAATTTTATCCCTAAATCACCCAATTTGAGTGTCTTTTGCATTTTGCTGCTTGGAGTTGGACTACCTGCCTGAGCATATTATGCCAGTAAGCCAGCACTCTGGAACCCCGCTGGCCACCATGAGTTCATGAATATTCCTCCAACCGGAAATCAATTTAAAAATGTTTAAATTTTTCCCCCCCATTTCTTATATATTTGAAAATCAGTTTTTTGTGTGCAAATAAGTGAAACACATTTTCCCAATTTTTTTTGTCCATCCCCGTCATAAATACGTTTTTGAAGGAGAAACTAATCATTCAAACATCAAAAACTTTCAGCAACCATCATGGTTATAAAATTTTGAAATGAAAATGTTAAAGTATGCGAAACCAAATAAACTTATATTATTACTACATAATTAACATACAAACAGACACATAAGTTTCTGCATAGTTTCAGCACAGGTCATTTATTTTTTATTTAACCTAGAAAATTCTGTATGTAGCCAAATTAGAAAATCTGGTTTCTCTAGGAATGATGCGTTTATCCAAACATTATTTGATTCAATACATTAAATGTAAACAACCCAAGCTTTCCTGCAATTAACAAAGCTTAACCCTAATATTGGCAGGCAAATATTCTCCTAACTCCCATGACAGACTTTTTGGATGTTGTTAAGGGGGGTGTAGGCCTAGTCTAATTACAGTGCCAGACAGAGAAAATACTGGGTTGTGTTCACTGCTCAGCTACAGTTTTCTATGTAAAATACTACGTTTCCATAACAACATCCAAAAAGCATCCAACTTGGCTGTTTTAAGGAGACTGTGGTATTTTATACAGTAAGCTGTGGATGAGCAGTAAATACAACTCAGTATTTTGTCTCTTTCGATATTTAATTAGATTATGGTCCGATAACACTATAGGCCCATTATGAATGATGTCACCGAGTGTTCTTGTTTTGTTCTTCCGCCACCCAAAGTCGCCGGTGGATTAGCTGATGAGTGTAACTTCCAGATATGTCTAAGTGGTTAAAATGCCTCCTGGTTGCATTGCAGTTGACTGTTATGGCAGGGGTGGAAAGGATGGATCCAAGCTGGTCAGCTTCCCTACCATTTGTGTAAACAAGGGAAAGGAAGTGAAAGAATTGACTGAACGTCTCCCATGTGCATGTACACACATGCCACTGTTTACTGTCGTGAATTACTTTTAGCTCACCGCCGGTTGGTTCGCGATACCTCAAGTGCTCGCAGTGTAAATCAGCTAACGAATCAAAATCAATGCTCTACAATCGCCATGGTGACGTGTCCGTCCTTACATCAAAGATGGCCGAAATGGACAATGGGCCTATAACAGTGAACAGTCAAAGGGAAAATCACTCCAAAATTACTTTGTGAGTTAGCCACTTCGATGCCACTATTAGGGCTGTCAGCCATCCTCATATTCAGAGGCAGGGTTTCACTACCACATCCATTCCCCAAACTCTGCATTGTGGTCAAACTTATAAAATTAAAGACAATTTTCCCCAGCAGGAGAAAAGATACAGTACCTGCACCGAGTGTGTAAAATGTTTTCTCTCAAGCTTGCATACCAATTTCAAGAGCTACTGCAAATGCTTGTTATGTCATTAAAAAATATTCTAAAAAACAACCCCAAACTGGTGCCATGCCTATCATTTCTGCACAAATTCACTTGAAATTTTCTATGATTTTTCTTTCAGGCTGAAGATTTTTTTTTTTTTTTTTTAAAGGTTTGGCAGCCCTGCATACTGATTACAGATTTTTAGAAAAACAATTTTTGTACTAAATTTTGCTGTCCAGCCCCCCCCCCAGGAACTAATGTGGATGGGAGACTCACATGCATTTAATTTTGGGACAATTTCCCTGCATGAAAGCAAAACTGAAGTGAGAGGAAATAAATGGGCATTTAGCTGTGTGTGTGTGTGATAGAGAGAGAGAGAGATAGTGTGTGTACACACGCGTGCGGTCTCACCATCTGTTGAATGATTTTTCAAAATGAATTGTGCGTGCGTGCGTGCGTGTGTGGTGTCTCACCATCTGTTGAATGATTTTTCAGAACGAATCTCTGGATGTCTAGATTCTCCCAAACAATAAGGATGTCCACAGCTCCCATCTCCATTGCTTTCAATGTGTCCTCCACACCAAAGCAGTACTTCCCTGTATCTTGGGATATTTCATCAAAATACCGACCTGGAAAAAAAAATTTAAAAAAACATTGAACTTCCATCTGAGGTCACACTTTCATTCTTAGGAAGGTGAGGTGTAAAAGTTCTGCAACATTCATTAGCAGTACACCATTTTAAGTGCATACGAAATACATGGTAAATGAAGGCTGTCACGGAGCATGGTATGAAAAAAGTCCAAAGAACAGTCTTCATAGACTGTAATTTGATCACATTAAAGACTATTTTGTGGACAATAAATAATTGTTTCTATTGTACTCAGCCATAATCTACCATCAAGGATTCAGTTCAAGACAATTTCATGATTACAACAGTTGATATCAATGCAGACCCGAAAAAATCATGGCTACAATATTCTTGACTTTTGGATTAGTGTGTACTCACTGTGTGGCTTTCAAAATATACATCTTTTACAAACCTTACCTATCAGTTTCTTTTCCTGAATAAACTTCACATTTGCTAAGGAATCTGCTGCAAGTTCTATTGCTTGATTAAAGCCATTTTCACCTCCGTAGGATACATCCACAATTTTGATGATCTTTGCTTGCAGACGCTGTGAACGGAAAACAGAGATTATTGAAAAATAACCAGTAACACTGTAAGGCAAATGAAAGCTACTACAAATAAATGTAATTTATAAACAGTTATGTGCAAGCCATGCAGCACATCAGCATGCACACAAATGTATTTCAGATGGTGAAGCCTGAGGATGTTTATGAAAGCTGTTCTCTGTATTTTATACTCCCTGTTGATGCTAATTCCCTGCTGCCAGGTTTTTGTGAAAGATTAACTACAGCCAGAACACCTTCATTTATAATGTGCCATGCACGTAGTTCAGCAAATTATGACACTTTGACCTTTTCTGTCCTTTCACTGATTCAAAGCAATATGATATAGAATAAAGGTTAGCCTTTAAGAATATGAGAAGAAAAGAGGAAAGTAAAAATCCGTAACAGAATGATGTGCAACAACATGTATTCAAATTCACATGACTGATATTACAAATTTTAAAGGCATAATTAATATCTTACAGGATCAAACATGTCAGACTGGCTCAATTCTGTCTTGAAGTCAGCAGATCCTGCCAAAACTAATCCTGCAATGTTTGGCTTATCGTTGGTGATGAACAATTGAACAGCAACCTCTGCCACCTTCCGTACATAATTGTGTCTCTTCTCCATCCTGAGACGGGCAAAACGAAGAGCTGACTGACCTCCTCTACCTGTTCAATGCACATATAAAGTGTTAGGTTAATTCATTTTTCCCATTTCAGTAAGACTGTAAATAAATATGTTTTTATAATAACATTTCTCATCTTGCCATCCCATCATGACAACTCTTTGAAACAGGGGGTCAACTGAAAGGAGATGTTTTGCATTAAATTGACACCTCTATCTGAGAAGAATTTTTCTCTGCTCATTTGCCACGTGTCAGGGTTTAAGTAATATAAATGCCGTGCTGGGTCACGACTTGTAAGGAGTTGATTTTTTTCACGGTCTCGTTGATTATAACCAGCGTAACTTTGTCCTTGAACTGTTCTCATGAACAGTTTGTTTTTGAAACACTTTTTCTTAGAGATGGAAAGAAAGTGGGGCGAGATAGAATAAATGGATAAGTTAGGAGTGACAGTGCAATTCTCGACCCCGTGATTTTGATGAACACTTAGAAGGGAAGAGAAGGGGTGAATAAGGATAGATAGTTTAAGACGCTTAGTCGCGTTCAGAATTTCGTACATAAAATGTAGAAAGCACGAGGGTTTAAAGATTTCAGTAATTGTTTTGACATTTTAATTGGACCGTGTCTGTTTTTAGTACAAGGTCGTGACCAACTCCCACGTAGAATATATTAATACTGCGAGATGAGCTCGCATGGATGCACCAATCAAATCTAGGGATTTGGACGGTAATTTGCAGGTGGCTGCACAGTATAAAAGCGTAGCCATACCTATGTCCATTACTCCATACAGAAAATTCCAATCTGTGCAGGCGTCGGCACGATTCTGCCTGAAGAATCATAAGACTGTTCGATTCATGTCTAGTCCACTATAGACATTGAGATGAAGCCATATGCTTGAATGAGATATGCCCACTGCTATTGACTACTGTTCCCTGGTTTTTCTAATACCAGGGACCAAGTGTAAGTGTTTGCCCTTTGATGATTCAACAATGAACGAGGAGCTGAACATAATTTATCCAGTAGGACAGGATTGCCGCATATGCTAGGAGTGCTACCCAAGAATGCAAGACAAAGATTTATATTGCCTTGCAACTAGTATGAATGTTTGGCATACACATCTGTGAATTGGGATTGATTTGTCTGGATGAGGCTGGGGATTGCCAGCCCATCCTAGAGTAGATCCAATAGACTTAACTACGTCAGTTGATATTGACGAGCTTGATCCATTATAAGCGGTAGGCACAAATAGCTGAGATGACATCGTCGCCAGAGACAATAGTATATTGCTTGATAGATAGTAGGCAGACTATATCTGAGAGATATATGACTAGTAATTAAATTGTTAGTGAGTCAGAATGATCATAACATTATAGGAATCTAGAGAAGACTTCTAGTGACATATTATTGAATTTTCATTTGATGCTGCTGATGTTGTCTTTTAGTATGTAATAGATCTAGACAAAATTGTTAGGAAATTTAATGTAATTAAATTTGTGGCCCTGCAGGTCTGTTTATGAAACTTATTCAGATTGTTCTTAGTGTGTGGCATGGTACGAAAGATTAAATAGTAAATACCTCTCGATTTAAAATGCAGTCATAATATCATCATTGAGAAGACCCTCTTCATAACAGCTAGAGGGCACTACCCATTTCCAGATTCGTAACACCATGCATCTACAATCTACACCCTTTCACATGCAATATCACAAGAAGCTGAATATGTTAGGTAATGTAACACATAGATGCAAAACTAAGCCTGTTTCTGTTCTCTAACTGTTGGGAAATTGTTAAAGATTTCTAGAGTGTCTGAACAATTTTAGTAGGTAGTCCAAACTGCCCCGCTAAAGGGGTGAAATCTTATTTTGGCATAATTTTAGGCCAACATTATAAGGCTACCACTGCTGTGTGTTAATGTAAAGCAGCATGTATCCCATATCAAAATAAAGTTCAGTTCTTCCTCTGTCAAGATATACTACCTTTTATATTGTTTAACGAGTGTAGCTGTGTGTTTTTACTGCCTGAACAAGACATACTCTTGCCGTTTTTACCCTGAGCTGCACATGCCAATTTGACCCCCTCATAAAAAAGGATTACAGAGCGTCGTGCCGATGTGGCGCACGTGTTTGAAAATACCTCGCACATAAATGAGGCTTAATTCAATGTATTTTTCATTGTGTTTTGAGCTGAAATTCCTTTAAAAATCATGTGTTGAAAAATTTGTTGACCGAGAAACTGGTGGAAACTTTAATACATCAGGATCAAAATTATATGAAAATGAACCTCAGCCTTTATATTAACAGGGTATGAAAAGATCAGACATGGGCATGTTTTTACAGACCCACCCAATGCTTGATTTCATCCCCTTTGTCCGATACTCAGTGTCAAGTTAATGGTGACATAGTTGACCCCCTTTCCAATTAAAAAAAAAACAACATTATTTTTGTCTCCCTTGTAAGAGTTCACAAAAAAAGTAACATCGGATGAACTTTGATGACTAACAAAGTAAAATGAGATGCTTGTATTATGTTTGTCACAATCACCAGTCCCTTAACCTTTCCCGGGGTTGCGGAAGCGCTGCATTGATGAATGCTGCACCAGCTGTCTCCAGCTCTGACGGTCATGAGCAAGGGCTTGGGTCAAGGCAAAGTTCTGCCATGTCCACTCGGCAACGTTGTCCATTCATTATGTTTGTACCCCTCGAAAAACATTGAGCGTAATGTGGACCCCCCTGACATGGAAACTGAGAATGTTTAATGCCGTGACTTAATAAACCGTCACATAGTAGACAATTTTATGGGCAGTCAAAGTTGGACTATCATGCAATATGCAAAAGGTAGCAAATTCGAGATATTTTTTCACATTTGAAAATATCATAACTTTCAAAGCCTTTCAGCCAGAATAATAAATTTTGTATCAAAATTCTTGGAAAAAGCAAACTCCATCAGGTTTGACAAAAACTACTGAGATATGTAAAAATCAGTTTGGACTACCAATTTTAGCCTTTTTCACTTGGTGGCTCTGCCATATTCTTTTAAACGAAGGTGTGCTGGAAATCAAGAATCCAAAATTCTAGAATTACTGTTAGTCACTGAATTTGGATCACAGTTCGCACCCCATTGGAAAGAAAATACACACTATTGCTTCGTACTGAACATTTCCAAGTCAACTACTTGGGTGAAGATTTGACAATCCAATAGATAGCAGAAAAATCAGAAATTTGGCAAATGATTGGGAATAGAATGACATATTTTTTATAAAATGGCTGACTCAGATTTTGCAAAGCTAAAAGAAGAAAATGTAATGAAAAAAAATAATAAAAGCCCAAGGTTCCAGCAATACTGACAACATGTATGGTTTGAATTAAATTATTTATTTGCGTTTTTGATGTTTACTGTTGCGCATTGTCTAAAAATCTGCAGTGAAAATGTAATTTACTATAATGATGCTCATTTCTATAATACAGGAATCTTTTATCAGATTCCATAATAAATTAAGGTAGATGTGTTATTCGACAGCTACTTTCCGACTAAATAAAAGACAACAGGAGAAAAGTACTTTTGAAACACTTCAGAGCATTTTACAGATGTGAATAAAACAATTGCCTTACCGTGTTTCTTTGGCAAATCAACAGTGAATTTATGTAAAACCTCTCTTGTATTCCCAGACAATGTGCCAAACAAGGCTCCATTACCATCCATAACTATAAAGCCAAACTTGTTGTCATCTGCCAACAATGCTGTCAATGCCTGATGACAAATTGCACAAAAATAACATTCTTGAAATATAAAATAAAAGCATGACATAGACTAATTTTCAAGTATTGGGGAAACAATACTTAAGCAAAGCATGTTATATTTCTCAGTGATACTGGCTGGTGCCTGTTATCATAATGAAGGAGTTAAATAGACTATTTTAGGTCCAGAATCTCTGCTTGCATGATGATGCAACTTAAGATATCTTTAAAAAAAAAAATGATGTAAAAAAAAAGGCTCCCCCAATTTCCTTAAATGGCTAAACCTGACATGACAGAGTTGGATAACTGTCTAAAACAAAAAAATCTGTTTAGAAAAGAAACATCCGCTCCCTTAAATGAACCAGCTGGCTACAATAATTAAAATGAATTTATAAATGAAATAAAAACTTATTTATAATCTTTTATAAGTTAGGGCCCAAGGTACCACACAGAATCCACTATTAGCGGAACATGAACATCATATGTTAATATGAGGATAATCACTGTATCACAGTATGCTGCATTATTTCAGTTTGACATTCAAAAAAAGAAAACAGCCGTAACAATTGGAGCTCACAAGTGAACAAAGATATTGGGTGAGGAGAATTTAATAAGAATGAACTATAACTAGGTAAAATACCTCTGTATGAAATTTGTTATCACATAGATACAAAGATGTGTTGATAGGGCGAAAAGGCTCAAAGTCAATGTTGACTTTCTTTTCTTTGCCTTCTTCTGTGATGATTGTCCCGCAGTATATAACAAGACCATTTGGAGGAACTGCAACAATAAGAAATTAATCTATTAGATAATTACAATACATGATCTACTTGTGCAATTTCCGCAGAAATACAAACAACTGCAATTATTCATGGCCAAGACATTTCTCTACTATGTGACAATTTCTTTCAGTAACTGTAAATTTTAAGTATCTTATAAGACCAGAGTTTGGGCAGTGCTTTACCCACACCCTGCACGATAAGCCCACTATCTTGTCAGTGACCTTACTCACGGGGAATCTTAATGGGTCGCCCTGACCTTTGCCGATATGCGATGGCCACACTACCACCATCCACATGGTTTGGTTTGTATAAATGATCAGTATGAAAACATTTGCAGCTATGCTTGTCACACTTGATAATGAATTAGCCAGCAAAACCTCTGTAAGTCTCTAACCAATTATCTGACTTGTGATACCTAACTGACAGCTGTAATTTTCCTGAGAACGAAGCGTGATAACTTAGCCACACCTCCCAAGCCCTAAACAAATGGTTTCATCCAGATTGACACATACTAATGAACCGATGTGGGCATTTGGGGCACAGGTCATTTCAGAGCTTGTTTGTGATTGGTTCTTAGAGATGGACAACTCTAGATGATAGTCAGCTTATGACAAAATGAGATAATATTACAAATTCATTGAGCCACAACGAAACAAAAATGCTGGGACTTTCATGGGGCTGGATTGAGGCCGCAGCTCAAGACAGAGCAGGGTGGTGGACCTTGGTGGACGACCTATGCCCCACACACGGTTCAAGAGTTTAAGTAGGTCAAGTCAACAGTTCGTATGTCCATGTTACACGTTTTGATAGTGTGGGGAGAGCCTTTGAAAGCTTAGTCTTTGTGAGTCCCACCAGTGGTTCAATGGTTAACATGTCCTTGTCACAATGCCTTTGATTTAGAAGAGATACAGAGAGCAATAAGATGGTAGTTACATCTCAAAGAGAACAATGACCTGAAGCGTGAAAATACGGTTTGCACACGGCGCGGTCAGCTTGACCTTGACATAGTGGCGCGCCTGTGAAGACTGATCGCCTGGAAAGTCGATGCCGTATTTCGATGCCTCTCGTAGCATAATAAAGAAAGTAGAGTCCACTTTTCAGGTTTACCCAACTGAAACGCATTTGCAGAGGGCCATAGGGCACAACTGAGAAAAAATATTATAGCATGAATGAACGATGACAGCCAAACATCGCAGTGACACAATGAGTGAGTGCCATAATGAGTAAGAATAACTACTATTTGTGAGCTTCAGTCGCTGAAGCAGCAGTTAAAAGTTCATGACCATTGACCTCTTGCATTCGGTCACGCATCAGGTTTAAGTCCAGTGCTGATTCAAGAAAGCGGTGATCAACAAAGTGACTAGATTCTAGATCTCATCAGGGGAATGAAGTAGTGGCGATCTATCCAGTCGAGGTTGCAAAAATGCCGATGATTCCGGGTCCAACTCTAGGCTCAAAGTCGAAATTCCGGTCAACTCAAGGCATGCTGGCAACCTTGCTTCAGGGATATCAACGGCCGGCGACAGTATGGAAGAAAATTGTGCAGCATGCCCAGATGCCGCAAGAGAAAAATGATTAAGATGTACTGTAATTAATCTTGACCGTTTTAAAAGAACAAAGCCTGATATAGTAATTAAATTAAAATTATACAGTAGATCTATTTTATATTAAGAGAAAGACAATAAGAAGAAAGAATCTGACACACTTGCACAGTTATAGAAGGGCTGTACCTCAGATCCATTACACTTATGGTCTTATAGAGGGACTGATGATGAGTAGTTAACCACCACAAAACATGCACAATGCTTACAACTGTCTTGGCTGAGTTTCTTATAAAAAAAGAAGTTGATACCAAATCCCTGTATGCGTCGATTCTCATTAGATCTAGACTTGGAGATCTAGGCCTAGATTCTAGACTAGATCTAATCTTTGCCGACTGCCACCTGAACTTCTTCAGCGCCAACAGCACTTTGTGATAGATCATAAATTTATTCATAATGAGAAAATATTTAAATCCCAATCTGGAGCTGGGAAAGCTTTTCAGCATCAGCACCACCACCAAATTCCGTGTCGGAAACCACATGTGAAACACATCACTACCGGCAAAGAGGCTACACCACTGGGCCAACGGAAGTTAAAGGCAACAACAAAAGAAATATTCTGTGCGAAAAGATCACGATTAGACCTCACTCGGTTTGCCAGATTTCTAAAGAACTGCCGACCAATTTGAGGGAGGACAACGGCAGGTGTTAGTGCTACTGGCGGATGGCGTGGACGGTCGGTGATGGCGCCTCAGGCAGAAAGGGCGGAGACGGCAACTGTGCTTTGAACAGAAAAGACGGAAGATTTACATCCCTGCCCTGCTTTAAAAAATTCAGTCCATTGTATTTCCCTTAAAACTAAAAATTTAATGTGAAGCCAAGAAGTAAGTATCTCGGAGTCTATTTTACCTTTATTGTATAATTTTAGCCTTTGCTGTACTGATGTAATTGCTCCCAGGACTGATAATCTGTTGACTCGACTTTTGATATTTGATGCTGTACCAAATTCATCTGCCAACATCTTGTTTACACGAGCTATTTGATCCCGAGGTGGAATGATGAGTGAAATCATGCTTGTGCCGTTCCTGTTTGAATAAACAAATTTTCATTAGGTGACCACATATTCAATATGCCAGCACAAAAAAGCAACCAATCTGAATTTATTTTCCCCTAGCTAAAAAAATGTATACTGACTAAGAGCCATTTAATTTTTAAAGTAGGCCTACCTGAATTATTCATTTCTAAAATTGAAACTTTATCAAGTTTTCAAGGTAGGCTATATAACGTTATAGCCTAAACATATAAAACATAATTCCGACATTTTATAACTCATAAATGAAGATAATGGTAGGCCAACCTAAAAAGTTACCACACCATAACTTTTATCCCCATCTCAAGTAATTACATCAACGGGCTTATTATTATGCCTAGTGACAGTCACAGTGGGAAAATTAATGAGGCATATAGATCTGACATTTTATATGAAGATAATGGCACCCCAACAGATACCCATACCATAACTGTTATCCCCGTCTCAAGTTATTACATCAATATTATACTGTCACAGTTGAAAATTGATGGGGCATGTCTGTATTCATTATTCACCAGGTAGGCCTACACAAAAGGTCCTCTTGAATTTGAGGTCACATCTTTCCATTCCTTTTGTTTTCTTTACTTTTTTTGAGTAAAGTACTCAAATTTCCTTACACCCCCCCCTCCCCCAAAAATAGATCTAGATCTAGATCTAATCCTGTTAATTTTAAAAGTGATAGTGTTACAATTCTGGATCTCACTGTTCATCAGAATTCAGACCCTGGTTCAATTTCACATGCCACTTATTTCTCAGAATTTCTGTTAATATTTCTCAACATGTAGACTAAATCTAGATATCTAGATCTATATCTGGATGTAACCTACAACAGTACATGGTGACGTTTTCATTTTAAAGCTGGTTCCTCCGGCCACAAAGCATGTTTCACTAGTTTCAGTGACGACATGGTCTTTATTGGCATGCTCGGTGTCCCCGAGCAACTGGTGTTCTTACCCTCTGGCTGCCTCTAGACTTTTGATTAGTTTCTTGATTTTCCAGATTTCTACATTTCGATCGGCGCTTGATTCACCATCAACGCCGTTTGTAGCCATAGTTGTTGGTGGCCTCTGAAGTTAACTAAGACGCAAAAGAGGCCGCTGGTCCAAATGGCGTGTGAGGATGGCTGTGCCTATCAACTTTGGGATCACTGAAACTTAGATTTCCTCTTCTAGGTAACAATCACAGTTTCGCAGATATAATGACAACACCAAAGAAAGTTGTTTTTTTTACTAAAATCAATTATCAAGAACAGGAATTTCGAGTCTTTCCTAATACTTGTGCAACATCCTTTATTGGTCACACAACTGCCTTACACGAACCATGTGAAAGAAATGACGTCACGATTCCTGAATAGTTTCGCAGTCATCCTACGTCTTTACTATAATTGGATATTATGGCGGAGAATCCATAATAGTAATAAAATAATCTCAAATCATTTTAATAATATCTACACATCCAGAGAAGATGTTATAATACAATCTGTACACTTAAGGTAAAAATATAGGAAAACTTTTATGTGCAGATGTTCCGTCACAAAATAGTGTGTCCGTTAATCTCATGAAGCTGGGTTGCATCTTCCACGGCCTCTTCCCTGAGTTACGACCTTTATAAAATCGCATAATTAAGGTAACAGAATGGAATTACTTGACAGCTCCGTCACATTATGATAACAGCCCCTGTCAGGGGAAAATGTAATGCTCAGTTGGTCAGCTCTGCATATTTACAGTTTGTTTATGGCAATGCCCAGACACGCCAGGGATTGAATGGGACTGTTAGTGTTAGAAGGCGCAGGCGGCCATCGCGGGATGGGTCGCGACTCCCTGAGTCATCGTGTTTGTAAATGGAGCAGCTTATAGGCCTTTGACTATGAGAAGGTTTATCTGTCTGTCTGTACTATCTATCTATCCATCTATCTATCTATTCATCTATCTATTCTATCTATCTTATCCATCTGTCTATCTTGTCTATTTCTCTCTTCTCTCGCTCTCTCTTCTGTCTCTCGTTCTCTCTCTCTATCTCACTCTCTCCCTATCTCTCTATCTTTCAATCTCTCTCTCTCTCACACTATATATATATATCTGTCTATCTCTCTCTCTCTCTCTCTCTATCTATCTATCTATCTATCTATCTATCTATCTATCTATCTATCTATCTATTCTATCTGTCTATCTATTTTATCTATCTATTCATCTATCTATTCTGTCTATCTATCAATTCTATTTATCTATCTATCTATTCTATCTATCTTTATCTATCTATCTTATCTATCTCTCTCTTCTATCTCTCTTTTTCTCTCTGTCTCTCTTTCCCTATCTCGTGCTCTCTCTCTCTCTCTCTATCTGTCTCTCTCTCTGTTTCTATCTCTGTCTCTCTCTCTCTGTCTCTCTCTTTGTGTCTCTCTCTCTATCTGTCTATCTATCAGTCTCTCAATCTGTCTATCTCTCTCTCTGTATCTATCTATCTATCTATTTTCATCACCCGTTGTCTTCCCTCTAGGCTTACCCCACCCTCTAACACCGTGCCATATACATTAACACCATTGGCTTTACACTGTAGTTGTGGTGAGTTGTGTCGGTTGAATCAGTCTGTTTTTGTTTGTTTTTTTAATAGAGGAATTTTATTTCATAGTGTACGCAAATGGTTTGTGAGTGACTATGAACAAATTAAAGTTACAAAATCAATCAAAATCACCGCTATTTTTCAACTCGTTGGCAAGGCTGGGTTAGGCCAGCATCGAGCGCTCAGCCCAGTCTACGATGGTGAGAGGGGGTTTCAATGCGGACCAATCCGGCTCGCTTCGGGAAGCAGAGAAAGAGAGGGCTGGCGGAGAGCCACGTGGAATCTAGTTCAGTGGTGTATATCTATGGTTTATGGAAAAATGCAATGGGATAAACCAGATGAAAATATAAAAATCACAATTTGAGTTTTGAAATAAAAATAGGAGAATATTCAGTTTTGATATGAGCTGAGCGACTACAAACCTTACAACAAAGCAATTGACAAATCAGGCTGGGCAATAGGCTACTTTATTTAACTGCTTTATCTAATATACGTATGGAAGTGTAGAGCCTACATGGATAATAAAACTGCTAGAAAATTGGCAAATAAGCTTCCAGCCAATAATTTTATTTTACTTTTCAACATTTTCTTGTGTGACCATAACGCGGCCGGATTCTTGCCACAGTGGGTGGAGTTGTGTTTGCGACATACGATACCCATACTTTTATTATTAGACTCTTGAGATATTCTAACTCCTCCTCTCGTTTGTCTGCAAAGTTGATGTACACATATTCGAGATAGTGCATATTTGCAGAGGACCTTTTTTTTTTTAATCTCTTGTAACATGCAAGCATAAAGCTGTAAGAACAAATTAAAAATATTACCAAGTTTTGGTTGTACACTCAAAGATTTGTGCCAAACACTATTTATATGCGAATAGCTTTTCAGTTACTGCGAAGCTATTCTTTGTTCTTTAAATAACAATTATGGCTGCAATTGAACTTAGCGACAGAACGCGAAAATGATCGCAAATAAGATATATGCATGCCTTATTTGGTCATGGACGGAAATCCCGTAAATCGGTGTAATCATGAACGAAGGCAGTGTAAATATTTGTCTTCTGTGCGGTCTTCCAGCAAGTGGCAAATCTACTTTGATGAAGAAAATGATACAACACAATCATGAAGAAAATGAACCAACGGCTTTTCTGCAAGATTGTATTGTCATTGGTGTCGAGTACGATGACATTCTTCCTGCAGACTCACAATCGACTTGTGAAAACGTATTGATAAAGCAAGATGTAAGTAATGGACCACTTTACATCAGAAAGATATTTCAACGGTGGTTGGTATTATAGATGTGAAAACAGGAATGAGATCATGTGAGGTTGGATTCATTAACCCATACCCCGCGCGCTACCCGTAAAGCCCGCTGCACGGTCAGTGACCTTACTCACGGAGAATCTTATCTGGGGTTACTGACCCGTGCTGCTATGCGATGACCATAAACGCTGTCCACGTGGTTCGGTTTTTATTGATCGGTATGAAAACATTCGCTGCTATGCCTTATCACGCTTGATAATGAATTAACCAGCAAAATCTTAGTCTGTCAGTCTCTAACCAATGATATGACTTCTGATTCCAACCTGACAGCTGTAGTTTTCGTGAGAACGTAGCATGATAACTAGCCACGCCCTCCCAAGCCCTACATTTAAATGGTTTCATCCTGATTGACACATACTAATAAACCAATGTGGGCATTTGGGGCAAAGATTATTTCAGAGCTTGTTTCTGATTGGTTCTTAGATACGGACAACTCCAGATGGCGGTCAGCTTGTGAGAAAATGAGATAATATTGCAAATTTGTTGAGCAACAGTTTGCATGTCGATGTTACATCTTTTGAAAGTGTGGGGAGAGCCTTTGAAAGCTTAGTCTTTGTGATTCCGACCAGTGGTTCACTGGTTAACATGTCCATGTCACAGTGTGTTTGATTTAGAAGAGACAGTGACAATAACACGGTGGTTACGTCTCAAAAAGGTCAGTGACCTAATGCGTGAAAATACGGCTGGCGCGGTCAGCTCGGCCGTCCCAACTTTTGCCGCCCGTGCGGCGTGAGCGCTTGCGAGTAAATACGGACAATTGCCGCCCCTCGCAGGGTGAGGGTTAATGATTGTTGAGTAATGAGTTATGTTCAATGCAAATATGCGGCTAAGGCCAGGAATTTGATGCAATGCCTTTCCGTGCAATTTATGTCTCATTGCAGCAGTGTGGGCTGAGGTAATTGTGTACTGAAGTTGTGCATTCTTTCAACCAACACCTTCAATTTAGTTCAAAGCATAGATCTAGCCCCCTTTTTTTTAACATTTTTTATTTTTGGTTTCACCCCCAATAGAATTGGCCAAGAATAAAAACAACAAAGATATGATGTCACCACACTGAGCAGAGATTGAACAAATTTTCAGAGTAGAGTGTGTTTAAAAAATTATATATATGGCGGAAAATGTTCCTGGTTTTCATAGATTTCCTTTTCCACCAAATTTGGTATTTTTCAAAATGCTTTTAAGACAGCTATTCATGTATTTGGTGTTGTTTTGGCACTAGAAGCATTTGGTGGTCCACTGTCTTAAGTGTCTTGACATTTCGGCTGATTCGATACCGGTCAAAGTCATATGCCCATTGTCGGAATTCTTAGTAGGGAATCACCCAGCTGTGCATGTACTATAAAAAGACATCTCCATAGAGGACTAACTCACCAGGGGGCTCTCCCGGCGACTCCTCTTGTACGGCTGAAGCCGCATCTTGTGGGAATCTGTACATATACACATTTGGCATCAATCGGTTTCAAATCAGCCATAAAGCATCAAGATGGCAGACTTTAGCAGAGAGACCACAAAACGCTACTAGTGCCATCAATTTAGCAATTCCAATCGGCCCCCAAGAGCATTACAAACATATATTTATAATGCTGAGTGTTGTGAGCAGACCCTAGCTGTCAAAATTAGTGTTTTCTTGTATCAAATTGATAATTATTATTATTATTATTATTATTTTTATAAATCAAATTGTTCAGAATTGAATAATCTATCGATCTAAGGAGTTGTAATAATATATGTTGGCAATTCACGAAGTTGCGAGCGTGTGAACCAGAATTCATGATCTTACACAAGGGCCTAAGGAACAGTAGTATTGACATCTGTACTCCTCTTTTTCTATGATCTGTGAAATGTACATTTTTGGTTGGATGAAATTTGACACTGACAGCCAATTAGAGAAAAGGTTGATATTTACTCTACAGTTTTCCAAATGTCAGAGTATTTATTTTTAAAAAGAAAGTCATACATGAGTAAAATGGGAAGCCTGGCATTGCTAACTACACATGTAGTTCATTCCTTGACCTGCAGAACACATCATCATCTGACAATAGATGAATGCGTGGGGCGCTTAAAATAGAAAGTTAGCGTATTTATGCAGGATTCCTTGTGCTTTCCCCATTGTTGTTTTTGTCTTGTTTTGTCTTATGCGTACATGTATCTTGTTCTATGTCCACATAATTGTGTGAATGGTCATTCCTGAATGGTCTGCCCTCTAGGCAACCTCCACACAGCAATATTGTGGGACTGGTACTTATATTATGGGCCAAGAAGAAGTATATGTAGACTGTAGTGCAGACTCCCTGAGTTCGATAGTACTGGTAATAACCGTAATATGAAGTAATACGTACCTTTATTTAAAGTAGGATGTCATCGTTACATCTGAGCTTTTAAAGTAACCTGATGTCATAACCAATTTGTGAAACCATGAACTATGAATGGTATTTACATTATATATATTGAGCAGGCTATTTTTTATGCATTTTTGAAATTCTCTAGCCCTTCATTTATAAAACAAAAAACTGCAAAGTTGACAAGTGCTTGGGTGAAATGATAACCACTTCCTTCCCTGAAAAGTGTGTAATCCATTTCAATAAATTTTTCCCATCACACTGAATTGAATTGGGCTAGTTATAACTTACTCTTTTAACACATTTCAAATAATATACATCATCAATGGATCTCATTATGTCATCATTTTGTCTGTCGTCAGTTACACCCAAGAACTGTTCATGCCAAGCTTTCATATGACAATCTTACAAAATTGGGATGCAGAATTATCATCTCCTTTTGAAATTGCAAAATATAAGTATTTCAAGAATTAGAATTGTACTCAAGAATGACAAAGCTTTGAATTCTAAACATGGGTATGATGTAACATTTTCAGCCCCACCTTTGAGAATGGCTTATAATAAAACAAGTTGTTTAGCAAGCATTGTGGACAATATCATCACAGTTCCCTAAAACTGTACTACAGTCAACTACTCTTGAGTTGATGTCGTCGGGGGATAAAAAAAAAAGATCAACACATCCATTGCCGTGGCCAACCCAATGCCAGGGGAGATAACCACTTTTTACTTTACAATGGGGGGGGTTCCGTGAAACGCAATCAAACTGACTGCAATGGACAGTGCACCACACTTTCTAATCTTGGCTTGCTACTCATAAAACTATAGATAGACTAGATGACAGGATGCAATAGATGAATTTGAGGTACCGGTATCCTTTAATGGCTGTGCTTAAAACCTGCAGGCTGCGCTGTTGGTCAAGCCTGCTGATCGGATCAGTGATCTTATTCAAGTGGGAAATTTTATCTGGGTCACACTGACCCTTGCCGATTAATGCACTACCACTGTGTATGTGGTTTCTATCCGATCGGTATGAAAACATTCACTGCTAGGCCTTATCACACTTGATAATAAATTAACCAACGAAACGTTTGTCTTTAAGTCTGTAACCAATGATCTGCCTTATGATACCTAACTGACAGCTGTAATTTTCGTGACAACGAAGCATGATAGCTAGCCACGCCCCCCAAGCGCTGAACAAGTGGTTTCATCCAGATTAGCACATTATTAATGAACCAACGTGGGCATTTGGAGCGAAGGTCATTTCAGGACTTGTTTCTCATTGGTTCTTAGACACGGACAACTGTAGATGATAGTCAGCTTAGGGGGAAATGACGTAATATATGTGAATGTGTTGAGCAACAGTTCACATGTGGATGCTACACCTTTTGATAGTGTGAGTAGAGCCTTTGTGAGCTTGGTCTTTGTGATTCTGACCAGCGGTTCACTAGCGTGGCTGCCAGTCAAAACACCTGCACGCCTCTGGCTTCGCCACAGGTGTCTAGACTTGCTCTAGACTTAGAGACTAGCCTATCGGCGTTCCCTTCCGTTTGGGATTGGGTGGTGGTATTATTTAAGTATGCATGCTGAGAGGGAGGGCATTGTCCATGACATCATGTGTGTAGTCGTATACACCGACGTGGACCCACCACCTGCGTGACTGAGCATGAAAACAAAA
Source organism: Onchidella celtica (assembly GCA_963931925.1). Classification (NCBI taxonomy): domain Eukaryota; kingdom Metazoa; phylum Mollusca; class Gastropoda; order Systellommatophora; family Onchidiidae; genus Onchidella; species Onchidella celtica. The sequence continues at coordinate 39,768,772 of OZ007567.1, forward strand.
AGAGACCTTGGAATGAGGAAACTCAATGGAGAGGACTAGACTAGCCTACCTTATCACTAACAGCATGCTGAAATGTTACATTGCCTCGCCAACGGGGGAGTGTCGCTGTCAAATGGTTGAGTTGCCGACTCGATTTCATTGGTCGGATAATCGAGATCAACTCATCTGTTTGGTGATCAGGAATTGGAATACGAGATAGGACAGGAAATCAGAGTCGACACAGGTGTTGCATCGCTTGAACTGAAGTCAATACTACCGATGTATTTTAATATAAAATATGATGTAAAAGTGCGGGTTCCACCAAAAAAGATCAAATGAAGAGAAGTTAACTCATGTGAGTTCAACCCTAGTGAAGTCCGCTGTAGTTTTGGCTACTTTTCAGGGAAAGCAAACAAGTATTTTGTTTTAGCTCAATTAGTCAATGATGATGATTTTTTGAAAGTTTTGGTTTAAGTGTGTAAAACCAAGATTATTTGACACGGATTTGATGCTGCATTCAAGGCCATGACAAATGAGATGGAATACATGTATTAATCTTTTTAATGTTTGAGTGACTACAGTCCTGAGGAACAGTGGCAATATAATGTAACACTTAAAAATGAACAGACTAAATATAAACAGGCTGCATAAGATGTAAACACCATTTTTACAATGCACAGGTGCCACCATCACATATACTCATATCCTGTTAAAAGTATACAGTGGACCATCATGTTTAACAACACTGCTAATAACGAGACCTTGCCGACAGAGAGAACATTTTAAATCCCCATTTTTTTCTGCACTATGAGCTAGAATAACGGCAATCGATAATCAAAGCACCTGCTATAGCGAGAGATTTGATTTTGAGTGCGTGCGTCAAATGGTGGGGGTGGCCGCATAATAACGCGTTGGGAGTCAGATAATAACAATATGTCTTGTTCTTTGTTTGTTACTACATGCTCACCATACCACCTTGCGAGTTGTGGCCCCATCTAGCCATCTCTCTCTTAGGCCTAGTATGCTTTCTCTCCTTACTGACCACATGCTGTGACAGTACACCACCGGCAGTCAGTTCAAAGAGATGACTCATCACTCACTATGGCAAACTATGGCCATGAAGGCTACAACCCTGCAGCTGCATCAGATATGTGCATTGTCTGGCCACTACTTGTGATGTGCGATAATTATTACATGTAGCATGGGCATTGATCGTCACTTATCGCTGTGCGGTGTATGCTCTATGTCTACAGCAGGCTTCGTGACCACATGCCTACACTCCCCATGTCACAAACACGTGGCCAGTCTGTTCCAATTCTTTGAATGGTACAGCACGAGAAACCACGGGGAAAAAACATACTCGTCTATCGTTATCGTTTGCATCTGACTCTCTCAAAATTTGATTGAAACATGGCTACTGACAGCACCAAAAAAAAAAAAAAAAAAGGACCGATATGGTCTGCTCAGATCTGCCGTCAGGTTGGTAGTACATGCATATCATTTATGTACATTGATGTGCAGGACATGCAAAAAAATGGTGGTGTATTTTAATCCTTTGTCTTGCTTTTTGTACTCTTTCCTGGAATAGCAAGTTATAACGAGACATTTTTGGTGGAACATGACCTGGCATTACAACCAAGTTCCACTGTATCTTCTAGGACCCCCCCCCCCCTTTTTTTTTTTTTTAGAAATCCTGTATAACATAATATGAACATTGTATCGGTTTCATTGCAGACAGAAAAACAGGTCTATAAGAGAAGATTTCCTATTAAAAACCCTTACTACCCTTCATGTCCAATTTAAGAATGTAGGCTGCATTTTTGCCCAGAATTTATACTTAGCACCAGCACTTCTCCTGGACTTCAGACATCGTGGCATAATAGGAAAATTCCACAAGAAAATAGTGCTGTAAACAAGAACAGAAAATAGACCACTGAATTTTTAATTTTAATATTTTGTCATTCGTGTCATTAGCAAGTTTTTGAGTGGGAACGATGGAGGTTGTAAGAATATGTCATGTGCATAATATATTACATGTACCAGCAATGCTAATGTTGTTTTATTATGTTAGATCTATGCCTGTGGCACCTAAATAATAATTTAAAGAAAAAAAGCAAGGTAAAGTAAAACTTCTCAAAATTTAAACACCAGGACTTACTTGTTTTAAGATAAAGAAAGATGTTTGTGGGCATGATCTAGTTCAACTTATCTTCAACATAGCAAGCTTTCCCCAACGATAGAAGAAACTGAAGTATTGATGACTGAAGTTAGATGAACTCCTGGTGGTGAACTGTTAGATGTCTTTGTTATTGTATTTGTTTTAATAATTAGGTATAAAGGGTTTTAAAGGTTTTCATGCAATAAATCATGGCCACAGTAAACATGACGTATGTACATCTAAGACATGTCTTGAAGTTGGAGTAGCTGCATTCCTGCTTGATTGTTTTTCTACCTGCAGAACACACTAAGTTGGAAAGAGGATAGGCTACAGATTTTGCGACTGGTGGAGGCCCTTATTCAGTATATACAGCAATGTGGTTGGACAAATTTAGCCTCATTTCCTCAGCCTCAAGAGGTGAAGAGACATGTATGGCATCATTTTGCAAGACTCCTTAGTTCAAACAATGTCACATGGAGAAAGAACACCAGACACATTTTGTTGGTCATAGATGACAATATGTATTTTCGCAGCATGAGATATGAATATTTCAAGTTGGCTAGACAGTGTAAGTAGTCTATTGAAATGAAACATCAGATTGCAGACATTTTTGTGCAAGTGAAACTTAAGCCTAAAATAAAAATTGAGCTTGCCAATTCTATTAATTCATAATTGTCCTCACCCATGATGTCATGTTAAGGAAAACTGATACAAATTTAGCCTGAAAAATTCAGAAGTTGGAAACAAAAGTATTTTTTATCTATTGTCCACCTCATTTTCAAGGTAAGCCAGTATAAAATAGGAGAATAGGTGACTTTCAGTGATTCATAATTTGGTTGTTTGTATTATCTCCGAGTTTTAGCTCCAAGGAAGTTGAATGAAAACTCGGTGCAACAATTGTAACTGGCTTTTACTTCATAGCAATGGAAGTATTGCCCAGTCTAATTTATCCCATGCTATGTTGTAAGTTTTGTAGTCACTCAGTTCATATCTTCTATTTTTATTCCAAAAGTCAAATAAGCTTACATGTAGTGAGTGATTTTTGTATTTTCATAGATCGCCTTGGATTTCTTCAACTCTATCTTAAGCATTCCATAGAGAAAGCCTTGGAAAGGAACCAGAAGCGAAATTCCTTGCATCGAATACCAGATGAAGTTATTCTCAGGATGTCTTCAAAGCTGGAGCCACCTGATGGAGACAAGTACAGCTGGGAGAAAAACAGTGTTACAATCAACTCGGAATTGGATATAAACATGTGAGATTATAATTATATCAAATAATGACTATGATAGGACAGGAGAAAACTAGTGTTTTTCATTTTATGAAAAGCTGAGCAGGCATAAGTCATCTTCACAGATTATTCAGGGTTTGCAACTAAGTTCCCTGGACCAAGACAAGCAATGTTGACTCTCCACAGTGTACTGAATCGTAAAATATTGGGGGAATTCTTTGTGTGCAGATTTAAATTTTAAGGACAGGGAGTAATAATGATATGATTTTTATGCATTGTAGAAGCTTTTTTACACCACTAGCTTAATAATGTAGGAGCATGTACATGATTATGGATTAGCCCTGCTGATAAATGACAAGCCAATCTCTTGCTTCAGACAGTTGTCACAAACTGTGGTTCAACCAGTCAGAGTCAGTGTAAAAATAACAGTTCAGCTTCTTTGAAGCAAAATGAGGGTTTTAAGTTTGTAATGGAGTGTTGGAAAAACAGACTATATGAGACTATGGGTAGTGACAGTTATAGTCATTATAATCAAGCTCCTTGAAATGAAATGGGATTTTGTGGGTTCTGATGGTGGACATTGTCCAACTTTTAACTAGATTGTCAGGCAAGGTTTGCTGAATGAAATGGGATTTTGTGGGTTCTGATGGTGGACATTGTCCAACTTTTAACTAGATTCTCAGGCAAGGTTTGCTGCATGCAGTTGGGTTCTAAGAAATGTAGGTTTGATGGATGAAATGAGTAAATTTGACCAGTTCCAGATATTGTCTAGCAAAGGCAGATTTTATATTACATTCTAGTTTAATGAAGGGAGTGTTTATTGGGGCTATATGTAGCCTAAATAAGGTCACCCGTTTATTGGGGCTACATGATCACTATTACCTTAGCGATTCAATATTTCCGCAGGGTTAGGGTTAGATAGGGTTTGGGTCAGGATTAGGGTTAGGGTTGGGTTACATGATCAATATTATCGTAGTGATTCAGTATTTTTGCAGCGAGAAACAGGTAGCCCAAATAAGTTTCAGGGGTGGGGTTTTTCTTATGTAGGCTACATGTAGCCCCAATAAACATATATAGTTTAACATGATTATTTAGGCTATATGTATCCTTTTTAAAGTCACCCTTTAATGAAACCTTTAAATTTCATAGCCACCAGCTTATCCCTGTGATACAAGAGGCCTTTACCAACCCTGTCCAACCCATAGAAGACAATATAGAAGAGAAAGCACAGAGCCGATTAGAATGTTCTGCTAATATGCTGCACCAAGCAGATCTTATTCTTCGGAAATGTGTAGCCTCTGCTATGTCACAATGTAAGTTACTTCAAATTCTATCCTAAGTGACTGCAATTGTTGCAAAGTATCACATTTTGTTGGAATTATTCATTTGGCATTTTCATCATAATATCGGCTTTCCAAGGATATTCCAACTCAGTAATTTTGTGTCAGCAAAAACTTCATGATTTACAGTGTAAAACTTCACTAACATTAAACTATCTCATGTCTTTTCATACATGGGAATCAAAAGTACAATTGTACATACATTGCTCATGCTTCTATGGAGGATGAAGTAGAAATCATAGTGTAACTTCATCTGAATGTGATGGGTATAGGGAAAAGGGTGCCTGTGTGCAAAGTGAAAATTGTTCTTTCAGCTTGTAATATGGAATACTTTACAGAGTTCCATCTCTCCTTTTTCAGTCAAAGCCAACAAGCCACCTGGTGAGCTAAAGTCTCTAAGCAAGCAAGTTTTCACAGTGAAGGAGAGTATTCTGAAAGATCTGAAAAATGGACAGATATCTGTGACACTCCAAACTGACAGCAATATATTGAGCTCAGCACAGAACCCAGATAGTGAATTTTACAAAATAATCAGTGACTTGTTCACCTCAAGAATTAGCCAAATTCACAAAAAATGAAATTCTCATTATTTTTTTTCTCAACAGTTTCTTGTCAGCAAAACCAAATTACAGTCCAGTCCACTTATCTCGACGGTTTTTGTCGACGTTATGGGTAACTCCCCAACCTATTCCTTCTTTGAATTGATGCTACTAAACATTGCCCTGTAAGTTGATGTTATTCCATTCTTTCATCGACACATTTCCCCATGACCAGAGCACATCAAGTGCACTAGATCTACTACTGTGCTACCAAAAATGCAATTCCCCACATATACAACCTCTTTATTTCTTTTCACAGTGACGTAGGGAGGGGTGGGTGGACAAAGAGGATGACCCTTGGTTTCAAAAACCCGAGTGTGGGGTGCTAAGCATAAGCACACGGCAGTAAAAAGTACAGCGTACCACAAACATTATGACCTAATCTTTTTTTTTTTCATAAAAACATTCATGCGCTGTTGATACTAGGCCTTGACCTAGATCTCTCAGTTCACTGCCGTACTGCGTTCATCGGCGTCATTACTTCTTCTGAAGAAAGTCAGGTCGCAGTTAATAGGAAAAAGTAAAACTGCGCATTTGATGTATTGCTACAGCATGTCGTCGATATCGACAAAGGTTTGTCATGCAACTGCTTCACACAATGACATTGGAGGAACGGGTGAATGTATGCAGATAATTAGAGGAAACGAGGGACAAAACTGCATTATTTATTGGACACATTTCCCATAATGGTGATGTTTGATCCACCTTGCTTATGTTGTTTGCTCTCTTCCACCACACTAATCTATTATTTCAACTTTCTCTTTACTCGACGTAATTCAGCCGGTCCCACTGATGTTGAGAAATTAGGATTGCACTGTAATGCAGACCTCCCAACTAGTACAAGCAGGATATGCGGAGATTTAATTAAAAAACCGGGGAGGTAACTGCAACCTGGCCCCGGGGAAAATTGCATTTTGAAATTTAAAAAAATGCATTCTGAATGGCAAAAATTGCATGCAAAAAACTAAAAATTGCACAAAAAATTGCGTTCATGAATGAATAAAAATACATATTTTATTATTTATATAGCGCCCACTCCTCACTGTGTGGGCCCTATGTTCTTTACAAAACAGTGAGCCACCATTAACCACCCCCTTCTGTACAAATTCCCTAACAGCAGGGTGGTCAGTCTTGGATAATTGGGATGTTAGCAGCAGCAAACATAGCTACCCACTCCTGACAAAGTTCAATCCTCTGTGGAAGAAAAAAAAAGAACAGATTATCCCTAGATACAGAAAGTGAAAAAAGATTATTATTCGTAACTTTTACTCTATCACATTCTAACACTATTGTAAAAATCATTAACCCTAGTCCTGCGGGAGGCCACTATATTGGCCTCCCCGCGCAACACGCGAGACACGGGAGGCCATTATTTTGTCCGACATGCTTAACCGCGGGTCCTGCGGGAGGCCACATTTTTGTTTAGCAACGGTGCGCCTCGCGCTTTGTGTATTCGGTTGCCAAGGCTGTCGATGTTTTTTTGTTTTTTTTCACGTTTTTTTTTTTCCCACACAATTTTCGCGTGTTTATCTATCTTGTCACCCCTACTATATCTAACAAAATGGTATTGTCCGATTACGTTTATTACGATGCAACTATTCGTCATACTCGTGTAATAGTACTGACGGTCTAAAGTTTGAACTGGGGAAAATCTTGGGGAAACTTTTACTTTGATGCTGGTTGTCGTCTACATGTGAAATGAGAAGAAAGGGGCCATGTGCGTATTTGAGACGCCGTTCTGCGTCTGTTATTATGAATTCCGATGTAATATTAGGACATGCTGCATAAGGGCGTCTGTCAGTAGGTTTTTCATCAGGGAAAACTGGGAGAAAATGACCGACTTTGTTGTTGGTCGTTGTCTTTATTTGATGTGGTAATTAGAGACATATTGCGTTCCTTTGGTTAAACCGCTTTTCAGTACATGTATGACTGTGCTCTACGACCTGGAACTGGAAATCAAAACTCTCGCTAAAACTAACATCATAGTACGTGGAAGCTTTACATAGTAGAGGAGGGAGAAGGCAATGTCACGATACATGTGGTTAGTAAATGAAGCGAATGGCTTAAAAAATAATTTGTTCACCTGAATGGCCTGACTTAGGGACAGAAAAAGCGCAGAGGTCTTGGGAGAATGATAAAACGTGTGTTAAACGGCATGTAAATGCAGAAAATTCTTGATTTGGGGCCTACCATTTCACAATAAAACCTACTGCATATCATCACAAGTACTTTATCCAAATATCATAGGGGTCCCTTACGATTTATCCACCACTGAAGTATACGCGATACACGTGTTCACAACGGCCTGATTGACCCGAGGTTATCGGCAACACGCGAACGATCGGCTGGCTATCCCCACACGGGACGTTACATGGACGAGTTCACTCAACGCGGGACGAGGGTTAAGTTATGAAGCCCCGCAGCTTTTGATTTTCATCCGATCATTCCAAGATCAGAACATAAGAAATACATAGCATGCATTATTGCATGTGCTGATACAGATTAAGCCTATACTTACAACACAGTTCAAGTTAAAACTGTGGTGATATAAACTAGATCTAGATCTATATAAAATTTACTTATTCTGGTGACAAGTCAGTTATCTGGGTGGATATAATCTGAAATATGGCTTGTCACACAGAATTCCCCTGAATTAGAATACATGTATTATGGGTGATGTGAAGTTACCCAAGCTCAAGTTGAAGATAATGAATGGGTTTTTTTGTTGTTTTTTTCATACAAATTCAATTGAGTGAGGTAGAGAGTCTAGATCTATGTCTGTAGTTTACTACTGTTGTAGTCTAATTGTTCTCTTGATAATAGGCCTTTAAAAATCTAGACCAGATTATACGTCTTAAAAGTTACTCACTTTAGTAATGCATTCGGGGTGCATTATTTAGATCTAATGACATAGGCCTACACTAGGTATCCCCCTCTCCACCCCAGATTAGCTTAGTAACTGTAACTGTCGCATTTTCCCACTTTTTTCACCTTGTGAGGAAACTGCTTGCTGGAAAGTGGCTCAGCATGCGCTGCCGCTTTTCTCACTGGAGCTCTGCAGTTTTCTTTTCTTGTGTTTCTCTGTAGTCATGTGGTGATCCACCGATGACTTCCTTGTGTGATCGAGCACAGTATTGCATGCCCGACAGAAGTCTATCACATGAAAAATATGTCTTGGTCGAAAATTGAGACTGCCGAGAGCTTGCGCTGGTTGGTTTTGGACGAGGCACTTGGTTTTCGAAGGAATTTATCCATCGGGTATGATTAGGCTGTTGAGTAGGCCTAAATCTTGATTTCTTGCTGCCAAACGAATGGACGTGGACCACGAGACAAGCAGTGTAAACTCTGCATGTGCTTGAATGCCCAGATTAGCGTGCTACTTCCCTACTGTATGTGCGCGCATGGAGGTGCCTCAACTTTCGGCTTACCTGCGTTCTTTTTGTAATTCGCAAAAACAAGAAATAATTTTCATTGTTTTCATCATCTTGGACCTTTTTTGTAAACAAAATGCAAAAAATTGCGGAAATCGTAAAAATTGCGGCCACGTTGCGGCAAATGATCAAAATCGCAGCCGCGTCGAACACAATTTTCGGCAGGGCCAGTGCAACCTTTCAGAAACTCAACAGATACACAAAGATAACTACCATAATCATGGTGAAAAAAACAAAATGAGGGTGAAAAAAGTTACTCCCAAAATTACTAGCACTAGTACCCATGTTGAGTTGCCTCATTTTTCCAGTTTCATGCTATATTTAGCACATCTTGCACACTGACATCATTAAAAATAACCCTGTACATGTAGACACAAAGCAGGTAAACATTAACTGGAGGTTAAGGATAACCTTTATTTGTTGCTGACCATTCCAATTTCCGGACTATGTTGTCACTATTTTGAGCATAAATGATTGGCTTCCTCAAGAAGTTTTGCTACTTCCTGAGTTTTCAGCATTTCCATTACTGGAACCCAGCTGTGTGTGGACACAGAAAACAAAAGAAAACATCATTAATCTGTTGCGTCATTCCAGAAATGACATATTTAAGCATTCATTTTACAGGAGAAATTCAAATATCTCTCTAGGACTAGCATTTATTATGATTGTTGTTCTTGTTGACTTTACATTCTGTGCAATAAAATATACTTGTAAATTTTGTATCAAACGAGTTTCTTTGTTCCTTATTTTTTGACTGTCAATTTAAAAATACATGCACATTGCACTGACATTTGACGAGTGAACTTTTTCAGTTAATTGACACTGTACAAAATACATTTAATGTCAGTCAGAAAAAAATTCCAAGACTATTATGAAAGAGAAAATTAAGTAAGTAATAACTTTCAGTACTTTCATGCCAAATGCTGCTACTGTTTGCAAATGCAAAATGTGTTTTTAATGTGAATTGTGAGCATTCACACAAATTTACCCAAACGGCATTATATTCTTTCAAAAATCAGTCATTTGGCATCATCATGTATCCTTCATTTTTTAAGACCACTGCAGCATTAATCATGCAATATTTCAGTACATTTTAGTGCAAGTGTCTGTTCATTTCTTGCAGCAAATTGCGTTTTCTTTTTTTCATGTTACTACCTCCATTAGTTTCTTGTCCATCATTTCAGATTTAATGTTTTAGGATTGATGCAGTTGAAGTAAACTCAAGTATTGCACACTTGTTTATTTTAGTTTCTAGTGCTGATATTCAGATTTACCAGCAGTGAAGGCTTTTCTTAGAAGAAAGTGATATAAGGAATTAATTCCTGGAAGTTGAACAAAACATTGCAATACAACCATGAAAAAATATTCCAGAATCAGCTTCATTAGAAATATTTTTTTTTATTTACATGAACAAATGATTAACATGGAAAATTAATGGAAATGGGACAACAAACTTCAGAAATTCATACAAGACCTGTGAATAAATTGCCAATACAACAGCGAGGGGAAAAAAAAAAAGTTTTGTCTCATAGTCAACTGTAGTTTACAAAACAAATGAAAAAGTAAAAACTCCAGATAGCTTTCTTAGAAATTCACCTCTATGCAAAAATATGAGGTTGTATTTCAATTTAGGCCTGTCTGAACAACACTCAAACCACTATTTAAATCATAAATATGACACCTGATCACCAAAAAAAAAGTGGCCAAATAAACTGACAATGGCTAAAACTTCTATTCATGCACCAACTTCTGATTAGTCTTTTACACACTCAGACACTCTTGGCAGTAGTAGATATTTAACAAAAACAGCAATAACATTTGTACCTTTTAATGTGGCAAATTGCAAAGCACATGAATACTCGGACAGGAAAGCTGAATTACGAGTCTCTTAAAATTAAATGACGTGGGGGAGTTGTTTGCATCATGCCCAAGAACTACTCATATTGCAATTTAATGACATTGTATTAGGCTGCTACCATTGACTTCAGGTGCAATGACCAGGACTAAAGTTTGTCTGTTTTTCATCCTGCCGTACACAATACAGTGTACATGTAATAGTATCATTCATTCCTTCACATTACTGCTTTTACAAGCTGCATGAAGTTGTGCTGATTATACCGAGTTGCCTGAACAGAATACATGTAGTAAACAGGGTTGAAGGACATGTAATAGACATTAACACCATTATCATGCAACACATTATTTTACTTGCAAAGGTCAGGTTTTAAACAAAAATGCTCATTCAATGTCCATACTTCAGCAGTCTTAAATCAGTTATCAGTATATTACCTCATTTTTCACCTAAAATTTGGCAATTCATCTTTTCAGACAAGTTACCTGAGGTCATGAAAGTACAAAATCATAAATGACATGATGATGAACATTTGTGACAAACATCCCACACCTCACTCTTCCCTGGCTTCACTTGAATTAAAGTTTTCAAAGACTCAGCAACAGCTCTCATTCTCATCTTCGCCACTGCCACTCCAACTAAAGCTAGTAATAAAATGAAAAAAAGAGATACCTAAATCCCACAGCCTTGTCAACAGAAATGAAGACAGAAAAAACAGTGAAACAATACAATCCACAGCCTGGGACATCAAATTTATGTAATATGAGACTTCATTAAGCCATCCCAAATTTCCCCATACCCAAATTTCAAGTTTTGGCCATGGAAAACAAAATTATTACCAACATTCCACACAGAAAAAAATTGCTAAAATACCACACTATGGGCAAATAACATTGATCTCACTCAGAAAACACTGAATGAATTATTTGTTTCATTGTCACTCAGAATACAAAGAAAACATATATCTCTAGTAGAAGTGGAAAAAGTTCCAGCTGAGAAATCATGACAAAGAAAAAGAAAGAATGTAATACCCAGTTTTAAATAAGATATCTCAATGCAGTGGAAATTCACAATGCAAAAATATCCCGCTAGAAATGATAATTCTAGATTCTACTTGAGAAAACAAAATGCAGTAATGACATGATGGGAAAGCTTCCCATACACAGGTGAAGGCAAAAATACCAATCCTATTGACTGGCAAGTTATTCATAAACAAATCTGTAGATTCGATGCAATGATGACAACTTTGCCTCATTCAAAGACCTGCCAACATACATCTTCACTACTGTTAATGCTATCATATTTGATCAGAATGGGAGATTAAGGAAAAAAAATAAGGATAACATGAAGATAATAATTGCTTATCTCATATCTGTGTGTTTGACAGTTTCATTACTCCCATTAATAAATATAATGAATCACTAAATACAGTGGAGAACATGATTTAAACCGAAACTGGCTACATCCAAACTAGCACTAAACCGAAAGAAAATAAGAATCCCCGATTTTGTTCCTCTTTACCTTTGTTAACAAACTAGCGCTAAGCTGAAATAACCCTACGGTTAAACCGAAAAGAAAATTGCTGGATTCAGTGGCCAGTCCACTGTGATTTGCCATACATCGAGTCAAGTCACTGTATCACCCCAGTACCCCCTCCCCCCTAAAAAATAAGAGCAAAGCATGCTTCGTTCTGTCCGATAGTTAGGCCTACATGGAAGTGGCAGCATTACAGGGATAGGGGGAGAGGGAGGGAGGCCCATAAACTCAAGGGTCTGAAGTCAGACGGCAGCAGACGTTATGTCTGGCGCATCGTGACTGACCTTTCATGTAAAATGTATGAAACCAGAGAGACAACACTAGTTATCGCGCTGGCATCGTGTACAGTAACGGTAACGAGATCGGCGAGACGGCGGTTCTGTACTGTCCGTCCACACGCATGTCTCCCTGTTCTGAGGGTTAGTCCACATTCACCCGCATATCCATGCTTTGAGTGTGCCTAGGCCTGAGCAATCATCCACACTCATTCTCAGTCAAAAACACACAGCAAGCAAGGACATGTTGAGTCTGTTTAGCCTGTGCAATTACATTATTTGTCCTCCATGATAGTGATTTGGGCTGCCTCTCTTGAAACTGGAATTTTTCAGCCTCCTATCGCTAAACCGAAACTCTGTCTAAACAGAAAACAAACCCATGGTCCCGCCGATTTCGGTTTAACCGTTGACTACTGTAGTATAGTACTTTTAGTAGAATCTTAGACTGCATCTATCATTATCTTTTTTGGATAGAGAAAAACAAAAAACTAAAAGTAACTTTCCACTCTCATAGAACGTGTAATATATACAGAAACTGAATTATTCACATACTGATACACGTCACTGATTAACACCCAATGTAAAATCATCAAGAAAAAAACTGTTTATCACCCTTCCAGTACAGGACTGGCATATTTCAAGTCTTTCACACCATTTAAAAGAAATAAATGTTATTATGTACACATAGCACTGTAAACAGCCACTCATACTTTGTTATCCATTACACTGTTAGTTCATAAAATAAATAGAGGAAAGTACTAAAAGTTATAATATGCTGATTTGTGATCAGAGTGACAACAAATGGACAAAGATCGCATCCATCCCCTGAATGTTTTCCCTCGAGTTCTCTCCTTTCCAGCAAACCTGCCTCCATATTTAGCATGTTTTATAACAAATTCAAATGATTTTATCGCTTTTTTTAGGCTGATCAATACTTGATGACTGCCTTATTGGTTTCTAACACAAAATGATGCTTTTCTAAAATATGTTACTAGAGACTTCTTTATCATGTTCTGATAATACTGATCATTGTTGATTTGAAAACCTTATTTCTTTGCCTGAAAATGAAAACACAATCTCTCTCATGAGATGAAACAAAAACTATATAACATGCTATCTTGGTCAGGCTGTAAATCCCTGACAACTAACTACAGTCCAATCCACTATCTGGACACGGCTTTTCTCGACATTCTGGGTAACTCGAAACAATTTTTAAGTCCCAACCTGTTTCTTCTATAATGCTACTAAATATTTCCCCGTAACTCGAGGTGTTATTCCATTCTTTCCTCTTATATCGACATGTTTCTCCCCGACCGCGGCAAAACAAGTGCACTAGATCTACTACTGTGCTACCAAAAATGCCCGCGCAACTCCCCGCATAAGACCCCTTTATTTCTTTTTGCGGTGCTGGCAGGGAGGGATAGGAAAGGGGGTGTGTGGACACAGAGGATGACCCTTGGCTTCAGTAACACGAGTGTGGAGTGCCTTGCATAAGCGTACGGCAGTAAAAGTATAGAGTACTACAGCCTGAGTAATTTTTTCCCCCACAAAATATTCGTGCACCGTTGATACTAGGCCTTGACCTTGATCTCTCAGTTAACTGCCGTACTGTGTGTGTATCGGTATCATCACTTCTTCTAAGGAAACAGGTAGGTCGAGGTTTAAAAAAAAAAAGTAAAGCACTACACATTTGATAGCTGCAGTATTTCTCCAATATCGGTCAATCTTTGCTCCGCACGACTGTGATATTGGAGGAACGGGTGACAATATGTCTATAAATGGATAATTAAAAGAAAAAGGACATAATTGCGTTATTTATTGGACACTCCACATTATGGTGGTGTTTGATCCCCCCCCCCCCCCTCTTTTTTTTTTTTCTCTTCCACCACAAATCTGCTATTACGACTTTCTCTTTACTCGACACAAGACAGACGGTCCCACTGATGTCAAGGTAGGCCTACTAGGATTGCACTGTAGTTGGCTACTCATTATCTCAACTTCCACATCAAAAAACTCTCATATCTTTTCACCCACCCTTGCAACTGTAACATGAATGATTCTGCGCCTGCCTACAGACAATTTGAAACCCAGTTTCTACCACTCTGGCTGTTTAGAAAAATATGAAAATATTCTTTTCCAACAGTACAACCTACATCAACATTACATGGAAACTACACCAGAAGGTAAAAACTCTTCACTGCTGTCCTACAAATCTAAAAATTTTTTTGTGATATTGCACATGTTGTAAATTACTTTGTACACTAATACATGGTCAAAGTAGTTGCAGTGGAAACAGCAGCTATATTTGACTTAAGACAGAATTTTATAATCTTATAACTAATATACTTACCAACCAAATTCAATGAAATTTAAAGTGTTCACATTGTCTTAATAAATTACCTGGCACAAAGGAAGAAAGTGTTGCAACATCATATGCAACTGCTCCATAAAGAACATTTCTATACTACAGTCAGTAACTGATGTGTTTATGCCAAATAAACATCAAAAGTTACACTAAGCTACAGAAAATAAAGAAGAAGAAAAAAGTTAAAAAGTTGATAAGATGACCACAAAAACAATTCCCCCTCACCCCTTTCCAATTCACCCTTAATGAAAAGTAGTATATGCAGTTCTTCATATTATACAGATAAACACACTTGAATCTTTTCCTGTTCGAACAACAATATTTGTTACAGTCCATGTTTTATTCTGTACTTGAGTCTTGCTGCCTCCAGCATAGCTTGTTTGCGCTCTGCAAATGAAAGCTGCCTTGCTGTTGCATTGCCTTCAAATTTACTGGCCTTGAAAGACAATCCTTGGGACTGAGAACAAAAAGGTACAATTAAAAATGAGACCCCCAGTGTAAGTTGAGAGTCTTTTAAACTTGGCACGTGGCCCTAAGTTGTAAAATACCACAGAAAAAAAAAATATATAGAACTGAGTAAAGTAAAAGGAAACTCTGGTTGCAAGGTTTACAATGTCTAGCATAATTTATAATTAAAAGGAAATTAGTTTTTACTTACGCTAGTATGGGGGAAATGACCCAGAGCTCACTATCAAAAGCTCAATGAAGTGGTGTTTATTATTTTGTTTATTTCAGCAATAAAAACTGATGATATATCAATGTAAACGAAAACTTCAGGAGCTGTTCCAGTTTCCACCTCATTCATCCAATCTAAACATATTCACAAAATTCCTAATATGTATGCCAGTAAATACATGATGTATTTTCTCTGAAATCTGCATGACATAATTGACATGCTGAATGCATGAGGTTTGGACAAAATTTTAAAAACAAAAACAAAAAAAAACTCACAAGACAATTCAAAGAAACTTCCTGGTTTGACACTGGACTCTCTGCTTTGCCCTCCAGGATGTTGGTGATGGTGGTGTCAACATCTCTTGTCTTTTCTGTGTAATTGTAGTAGTCAACATTATATCAAAAGTTTTAATGGCCATACAATTGCAGGATCTCACTAAGAATACTAAAAACCACTGGACTTTCACAGATGCTCACTATGGCTACCTACTTAGGCAATTTACAGCTACACCAGCTACCCTGACCAAGTCCTGGACACCTTTCACCAATAAGCCTCTTTGGTGCATACTGAGGACTTCATAAAAAAGTGGAAGAGAAATACAACCTTATTTAAATACCACACTTAACCGGTTAAGCTTGTCACTCACTGTAAAATCTATGCGTTATAAATTTTGTAAAAATGACTTCAATCTGTGCTTGGAGCAAACTGCATCATAATTACATTTTGTTGAATTTGTTGATACTGTACGTTTTGTTATTGTGTCAACATTCAACGAAATGACTCAACAATGTCATTCATGTCCTGATGTGACTGAAATGTCAGCACGGCATAGTTCAGAGAAACAATCAGTACCTTAACTCAGCTTCGTGTCATAAATCTGAAATTCCTTCATGCAGTCTTGTTAATAACAGACTCAGTATTTCTGTTTTTTTCTTAGAAGATTCTGCACTGCATTTGACAAATTTATCCATCTTTGAAACTAGAATATCATCTACACTACATATTCACAATCAAATGAAAAACAACTATTATATTCATTGCATATGGGCACAATGATGGTTAACAAAAGACAAAAATCAAAAATGGCCAAATTTCACCCCCGAGCATCTGCAGCTTTGGTTTTCATGTGCAAAGAGAAGCAAGCGGGCTCAGAGATGCCACCCTACTACAAAAACAAAAATCTGAATCAGGCCCCCCCAAAAAATCTGAATAGGTGCGGACCACGATAAAAAATTAAATGATACCAGTTCTAAATCTATATTTTCATGGTTTTTTTCTCTTGATCACAAAGGATTAAGCTGAAAATCATCTTAGAAACTTACACTATTCACAGTTCATTTCAACCATATCTTCTTATCCACCCTTTGTCTTGATCTTGGTCAAAACTGAAAAAGAACCCTCACCAGAAAAGCACTGTGGCAAACTTGTCTTTGCTCTGAAGCTGTGTTTTTCCTACAATTATGTCAGATAAGAACTGCCCTGACATGTTGGGATTTGAGTGCCAAAAATGCACAAATGCCCTCCAAAATTTTTGCCTATTCTGTGCTGAGGGGTGTTTTCACACTCCCAATCTCATGTTTTAATTTGGCAGTTTGTGCCCATGCAACGTCAACCTTCTCCATGTTCATGACTTGGATTTAAGAAATCTAGGTCAAGACAAGTTTAAATTGATTCCTCTTTCCGCCACAATCGCCGCCAAATAAATTACTTTAGACTTCATATGTCTATCCATAGATCTTGCCAGGTCTTATTCCTGCATCCGTCATTGTCGCTGCCAAGTAAATCACTTAGATCTAGACTTAGGCGATGTCTGGCTAAAGCTTAAATTTGAATGAAGAGATATAAATTTAGCTAGGTTTAGAACTGATTCCTCCTTCCATTACAGTCACCACCAAAGTGTGAAATATAACACTTAGACTTAAGTGAGGGTGAATTGATAGATCTATGCAGATAGTTCCGGAATCGCCGCCATGCAGAACAGTAAAAAGAATGTAACGATGCGTTGCAAGTAATCAAATTCTCAAACCGTGCAAAACAAGCGATAAGAAAGTAGAACTAACTTCCAGTTTATTCATAAAACGATCGCAATATTCCGATTCGGCGCATTTTGTAAAAGTTATAATTAAAAACTAGAACCCGGAAGAACGAAAACGGAAAAAAAACAAGCCGATTGCTGGAAGTAACAAAAAATCGGAATACCAGCCTTGCTAATCGGAAAATCGGAATCACGCCCGTTTTTCAAGAAAAATCGAAATGGGTGGCATCTCGGGCTACCTAAATTCCAGTGCCTAATCCGAAACGACCCAGATGGTCATCTGAATTCCGTGAAAATGCCAGTTAGTAAAGGAATACCAAACACAATCCGCATCAAATTGACTGGTTCAAGTGATCAATGGCAAAGAAAAAAAGCATGAAAATCTGCAAATCTGCAGGAAAGTGTGCCCCTGTAATGTCTTGAAAATTTGCATATATGTTTATCTCTCGGAAGACTGGGCTATTTTCCATCAACGACTCGGATTCAAATACTGATGTTGTAAATTGGCCCATATGTGCCCCCCATCTTATTAGAAATGCCTTATATCATATATGGATGTGTTCAGAATTGAATAAGCTTTAATTTGATGTATAATTTAGGGCTGTTTACAGTAGTGTCTCCACACCAAGACATAAAATATGGCTGATCATTAAAAAAAAACATAAACACGCTCCCAGGCAACATACACAAAGAAGAAAAAAAAAGTTTGATGCAAAAGATCAAAATTTTATTACTTGTTTCAAAGAACCTTCAATTTCACATAATATATCCAAAAATGAGACATGTAGCATGGAATCTTAGGTAGTTATGAGCATTTGTGCAATATATATAAAACTGGACATTAGTCGTGAAAATAGCTACTCAGTTACAAAAAATGAAAAATATTTCTACCTGGTCAACAAAGCATACTTGTTTTAAAAACCAAAATACAGTATAATTCAGTGAATAATAGTTACAATCTGCTTCTGGCAATTGACTGATACCAGAATTTCAAGTATGATATTATGACAAAAAAATAAACATGTAACTGCAGAAAATTGGTACCGACAGATTCTCTCCAACATTAGACATTCAAAAACATCACTCAGGAGATGTTCCCAAAAGCCTGCAATTTCATGTCTGGTTAAGTCACAGATGTTTACCACACTTTCTACAAGCAAATTTACTTTTCCTCTCCTTTTTCTCTAAACGATAACAACGCACACAATTCAAAGGCTTATCTGTGGGTACAGGCACAATATGGTGGTCTTCAATCAGTACTTGTTTTTTCTCATAGAGTGGAACTTTCACATTTTCATCAAATCCTGCCATTGCCAATAAAGAGTCTGAAGAAAGCTCCTGCAAGTAAAAGAATGGGAGAAAAAAAAAAAACCATGAGTATCGGTATTGACACGCAGCAAAAGATGAGATACGAACATGATGAACCAAAACAAGAAAAAGATTTCGTAAATGAATATATATGTAAACATCAACAAACCCAAAAGGTGAATAAATCATGTTAACAAATAAACAAATGCAGAACCTAAATTCTTAAAATATATGAGTTGGGTAAAGGAAAAAAAATCACAAACATCTTCTGTACACTTCTCACTTGTGATGTCTTTTTGCATTGCAAACAACCTTTACTACAAAAGAAAATAAGAAGGGTCTAGCATCCACTTAGACTGCTTACCTGGTGTTAAAAATCGCTTACAATCTGCCCATGTCACTACCTCTGGCAGATGCAGACTTGGAGGTCTCTCCGGACGAAAGTCTGGCAAAGGAATATGATGTTGTGCCCTATCTTTGTGACCGAATGAATTTTCACTTTCACCTTCGGGTTGCGAGCTGCCAAAACAAAATTAATTTAAAACTATTAGATCTAATATTATAGAAGTTGAAACACAGATCTAGATCTATTCTGAGTTGATAAAATAGAGCTCAAAGAAAATTTTCATTAGATCCCATGCTTTATATCTACTGAAGTCCATAATGCTAACTATACTAAAATGGTATCCATGTGTAAACAATGTCAGGTCCCACCCTAGCAACATCTGTTGAGTGATTTTGATCAATCAGTGAGCTACATGATTGTAACAAAACAATCAAATTAAGCCTACAAAGACACTATGGTATAATGCATAATGTATTATAGTATGCTAGGGCTGCTGGTGATGCTTTTAGTAGGTTTAGTGGAGTGGGATCATCATGGCATCAAAATGAACAATGTGACTCACCTCAGGACACCTCAGGTCTAAAGTAGTGGCCGCTAGTTTTGGAGATCTATTTTCGTCATCCGACAAGTTACAACCATCTGGTGACCATTCTTCAGACCTGCCACTTGGTGACTCATTCAATGTAATGTCAGAGTTGTCTGAATCCATTTTCAGGTGTAAAAAGTGCTTTTATTGGTCTGCTGTGGGTCTACCGATCGATCGGTGTAGGCAAAATGGCGAACGAGGAAACCCCCGGAAAAGCATCACTTCAAATACAAAAATAAACGTCTTCAGAAACCTGGACTGGACAAAATCCTGGATTTTATTTAATATTTATCATTCCCCCATCTGAAAATACGCTCAGATCGGGAAAATCAAGGCAGAACACAACGCAATCGGTGCATTTCTGGGCCCTTTGGGCTTATTGCTATCGAAACAATTTTTACAATTTCCCTATAGTCAGTCTTCCGGAACTTAATCTAATATGTTTTCAACAGCCACATCTATATTATGACAAGTACAATCCTACTTTCTGGACAATAATGAAGGTACCATGCAAGTTGTGACCTAGAGTAACACCACAAATAAAGCAGAATTTTTCCAACTTACCCTAAAGCATTAATATTATTTCCCGTTTAATAGAAATCAATATCCACAGAAAGACAGTGTGGCTAACATATTTCATGCATAGCATTCAGTGTTGTTACTTACGCAGATCTGTGAGTATCAACTGCACTGATGCATCCGGCAACACATCTTTTACTTGTTTCAACATTTTTTCCACTTCAGGGTCTCCAGTGGCTGTCATTTTGGATGTTGCAAGTGAAACTGTGGCTTGTGGTGGAACATCTTCTACCTTAGCTTTCTGTCTTACAGATGGACCTGATGCAAAATCATAAGTACACAAAGTATGAAACAGTATCTTGAATGCAAAGATGAAGAACTCTTCTGGAGTTTCTAATAGGAACAGGTTTATGTGAATTCCAATATCATTGCACATCTTCAATATAGATGAGAAAGGTCTCCTGTCATCATGTCAATTATGGTAAAACTTTACAGTACCATGGCATACTTCAAAGTAAATTCAGTACCAAACACCAGACAAATCTCCTGCAGCTCACGAAATGAGAACAATTACAATCCTTTTTACCTAAATATTGGTATATTGTGATGCTTTGGTGCTTCAGTCTAAGTATTTGAACAGTAACACTTCCAACCTGTATGTTGTCTAGAATGATAAAAGCGGCTAGTCGGCCATGCAAAAAAAATAAAAAATTCAGGAAGCTTTTTTCAGCTTTCTTTGCACCCACAGTCAACTAAATTCTACATATTCTCAAAAAATTTATAACTTAATTTCCCCCAAACTAACCATCATTCTCAAGGAAATTTTAGCTGTCAGTTTGGTGTCATACATCGGATCACTGGTTAAGGACAAAGATTTAATTCATAATCCAGGGTGATACGGCATAACAGAAATGTTTTCAATATGACTGGGAGTCCCAATGTGCCTACTGAAACAAATCATATGTATAGCAGTACTGTGCACCTCAGCAAACGATCACTGACCCAGACAAAATTCCCCATGAATCAGGTCACTGACCCAGTCAGCGGGCTTTACTCTTTGCGTGCGTGCCTGAGGGTTAACATGGCATTATAGTTCTGTCCCACTTCCTTCCGATTTTACTTCGAATATGTCTGATTCCTGCAGAATCATCTGCAAGGAAATTTGGGCCAATTTTCCCCATCTTCCACACTCAATGCCACATATTCGACTCCAACTACTGGCAGTTCATTAGCAAATATAAGACACTGGTAAACCACACACTTCATACAAATAATCTTGCCTGTTCAATTTTTAATGATGCAAGCAGTGGGGGACTACATGAAATTCCAAAACTGCAAGATAGCACAAAATATAATTGCACCTAGTATTAGAGCAACAAAAAAAAAACAATTAAGAATGTATAAAATGACAACACTGTCAAGTTTTGGAAACTTGGAAACAATGAACAGTAGTACCTCTCTCAGAAATGGTCTTCTTCTTCACACATTCTGTAACATCACTATGAGTGTAAGATGATACAGAGATTCCCATGCTTTTAGCCATGTTGCCCTGTACTCTACTGGCAAACTCTTCCCTGCTTTCATCTTTTTTCCTCTCAGAAACAGGCAAAAATCTGAAAATAAATCTTCACACATATTTTTCTGATGACTGACAATGGAACATGCATATCAAGTTAAAAGATGAAAACAACAACAAATTAAATTTGATGATCATATTTTGTTTTCCAAGCACTTTTAGAAATTGTTAATAATCATACTGATATTCATGCGAGTCATTTAAGTGCTGATGATATACAACGTAAAGTGTCCACTTCTCTTTTCTTTCCAACGCAACACTATTAATATTAACTGGATTTCTAAGGAAATGAACACTAAAACAAAATGAACAAAAACAATACATACTTGAGTTTACACAAAGTCACAGGCAGAATGAAACACCATATAAGGTCCTCATACGCTGAACTGCTGTGTGTTGACTGTTCAAGAGAAGAAAATCACTTATTAAGAATGCCATAAATATAGAGACCTATTTTAATGGCCTAAACAGTTATCTACACAAGAAATGATATGTTGACAGTAATATTTGATGTGGTGGAAACTCCAATGAATCAGTAAGAACATATAAGCTTCAAAAATGATTTTGTTGTGAAGACCAATACAGTGAAATGACAAACACAGAAGAAAAAGACACTGTAATATTACTTACCACTGAAAAATCAAACAGATATCGTTCCATCTGAATAGTGATCTGAAATGCACATGGAGCAAATCCAACAATGAATAAGATGACAACAGCATCAGTTTAATTTCAAGACTCCCTTTCAAGAAAAAAAAAAGCCAGTAAATTATCACTGTATGAACGTGATTTGATAAAAAAGCAGCACAGGTCTGTATCAACAAGATTATGATATTTGGGCACAAACCTCTATAGATACAGACACTAAAAATATGTATAGCCGCCCGTCAAAATGAGGCACTTCGTGAATTTTGGTGGTATGGAGATATTGGTATCACCAAATAGATTATTCAAAGTCCTTTCATTTGCTAAAAAAAATATTGCTGAAATTTAATTACAGAGAAAATATGGCCTCTCAAAGACAGGAAGTGACACAACCACAGTTTCAGCATTTAGTCAAAATGACTGATGACTACTTGATTCAAAGTCAGTTTTAGGCATTTAGCCTTCTCAAACACGATTATCATTTGGAAAAGGGATGGTAAAGAAATTAAACTTTTCAAATATACTGAAAACGTTAAATCGATAAAACTGACCTTGTGATGCCTTTTAACGATTTTCTCGAACCAGGTGGTGCCGAACTGTGCATTTTGTTGGGCGGCTACACCTATACATTATATATATAGATATGTAAATGTACTATCTATTCCCTATTTCTTTTTTCTTTCTTTAAGCAACAACACTACTGAGTGACAGCCAGTGTCCATGAAACTTACCGGCTGCACAGGACAGTCCATTTCAAAAGGCAATTGACTGAAAAATAAAAGAGAGAGAATGACAAGCCATTCTTTTTAATACAATCATGTCCTTTTATGTACCAGATTAGTGAAACAAGCCAGGTAAATCAGTGAAATATTTTTTTACAACATAATGAAAACAGCTATCTCAATTGTGTGTAATACAGGAATATTTGTATTTTATAAAAGGTCTTTTCAAAGAACAAATGCATAATTAGAAATATTGTCTCAAACGAGATGACACAAAACTTGTAATGTGCCTTGAAGTCAACAATGTTCTTAAAATTAAATTTTATACAGTTTAGGCAAAAAAAATGTGACTTTCTTGCAAAAGAAAGTAAATCTAAACATCAACACTGAATTCACATTCCAGAAAATTTACACATGATAATCAAGTTCGCTTGGTACCAAAACCAACTCCAACTCAATTTCTGCTTTGCTGTGATGTTTAATCTCCTAATACTAAGTCCTTGGATAATGACATGACACTTTTTGTCCACCACAAATGCACTCTTACTGTAAATTTTGTGCTTTTCAACTCTTTTGCAGCATTCTCAGCCTCAAATATACCTTGATGTGCCATTTGCTACTATTTTAGTCTCCAGCCTCACTATGGATGCCTGGCTTCAGTTGATAATTTATTATTTTCATTATGCCAAGTCTACAAGACTATTTTCCTTACCAGAAAAATCATGAACATACATATTAACTTTGTGAATTACTGGCATGTACCTGAACTTCAACAAACTGGTTTTTCCATTTGTTTTCACTTTCTCCGGGAAAAACAGATGTGGCTCTCTGCTTTCTGTCATGAAATAAGAAAACAAAACATATTGTTTAATTATTTTCTTTCTTTATCCAATTGTTTCCTATTATATATTGCGGACAATGCAGGCAACACTTTATTTTTCACTTGGAATCCTTGTCGTCAGTGACTGGAGAAAGTTCACAGCATTTCTTAGATCTATATAATTGGGAGAAACCCCCTTACAATGTCTTATACAGATCTGCAGCAAAAGTTTTCTTCTTAAGACGTGCAAACTCTGGATACTGTTGTGTGTGTTCTTTTGGACACTGTAAGAATATTATTACATCATGCCGACAAACACCATCTGAACTCTTTATTCTCCTTAACAAGTGAACTATCATGAACACAAATGTTTTCACACTACAGAGTAGATCAGTGTTGGGTAAACTATGGCCTGCAAAAGTCTGACAAGAACTCTGTGCACAAAAATATGTCAAGAAGCAAAGAAATACTGAAATAGATACACATGATAGTGTTGTCAATAGTTCTAAGTTAGATCTTAACAGACAATATAAAATACAGTAGCTATGATTGTGTTATACTTATTGAAAGTTTTGTTTTTTGTCCATTCAAGAAATGTTGAGCTTCAAGAGTTAATTTAAATGTTGCTCACTTCACACGGGACTGATGCTGATACGGCCCTCCTTTGAAAAATTTCCCATCCCTGTGATAGAGATTTGTACTAGGACAATTACAGTCATAAAAGATTTGACTTTCTGAACTACCTTTCACTTGTTCTTTGACAATGGCAAGCACATCTGCACGATCTTTATCTGCAGGTAATTGCAATTTCCGTGCAGGCATTGGATGGAAATATGGAAGGCCTGAACTTTCAATCGTCTGTAGGAATGAGATCAAACAAATTGTAACAAAAATTGAGCCAAGATCTTTTGAACAGAGGTTTAACAAAAGCAATAACAGCATGAGGTACTCTGAAAATCAGCCCTCATCTCTAAATGTACAGTTCCATGAAAATGGGACTCAACTAATACACATCATACTTACTAAAATTCAAACTAAACTCTTTTAATATCGAAAATACAGGATTACTGCAAAGACTTGCATGACAATCATGAACTAACCTCAAGGATTTGTCTATCATTGCCATTTCTTCCCTTTGCCGATTCTGACAGGTAACATGGCGCACCAGTGGAACCAGCTTTGCTATACTCGCTGCATTTACACACAGGTTTCATGTGGAAAATGACGCCAATTTATTATGAAACTTCATAGCCGATCAGATTGAAGCTAGGCAGTTTCAGTTTTCTTCTAGCTTGTGTAGATTTCACGTGGGTAAAGTTCAGACATAATATTTGAGATTCTGTTTTGTGAGCTGATTCGAGGATACATCACAATCGACAGGGCAAAGTTGTTTTCTTACTATGCTATTTTAAATGCAAATAAAACAACAAATTGTATTCCCTACATCCGTTCCCATGTCAGCTAAGAATAAAGAATAAGCCACCAGAGTTGAGCCCCTTGCTTGGTGCCACAATAATCGATAAAAGGTCCAGCACATGCCAAGAATGAACGAACAGGGATTCCTTTGTTTATTCTATTATATGAACAGGGATTCCCCACTGATGTTTATTCTATTTAAAAGTATCCGAGTTGCCTCAGAACCAATGAAAATGTCACAAGTCCTATCATTCAATAAAAATGCCAAGGCTGTAATCTACTTTGGGAGCTCAAGAATGCATGGTTTTGCCACAGCTGCACGGGAAAATGCCTTTTTTGACATAAAAGAACTTTTGAAACTCATTATAAAATGGAAATAATGCACATAAATCCTGGATAAATCATACATGAGACGAAAGTTAATCATGTCTAGATCATCTCTCTCTCGCTCTCTCTTCAAGTGCCGGATCTGGAACAGATATCGATGATCATGGTTCGCCACTCTTTCATCCCTACCCAGCTCAAAAATGAAAAACATCTTTCCGGTTCCTGGAACTGATCTCTGGCATTCCTCCCGCTGTTGTTCGGCTCTCCCTTGTGTTCTGCCTTCCAGCCTGTTTTCTCTTATGTTTCTTTGTAAATTTTGTACCGAAGAAATTTCCATATTTTGCGATAATAAAATGGTCATAACTTTCTTAAATCTATTCATGGATTTTAATGATCTAAAAAGCTTTTTTTTTTTCTTTTTTTTTGCTCAGACAGGGCTGCCCTAAAAAATTTGGACAAAAGAACATGACTTCTTGATAGCTTGAATTTTTTTAGGGTTGCCTGGCTAATTTGTCTTTTGTTCTAATTTCAACTTAGAATCATTAAATAACTTCTCGTCATCAAGCAGACAGACATCAGCATATACCTATGTCAGGAAGTTTTACAACTACAATTTAGGTTGATAGCCAATTGATCTGATGTATGCAATCCATTACTTACTGTTCAATACTTACTATAACACATGGGTGGATGAATGAAAGAATGAATGGGTCCAGGCTGCTCACATGATTGGCAATGAGAACAGTTTTCTTTGTTGTGTGGACATCTCCTTGGCTGGAGACAGGAAGACCTGTGATGGACAACATAGCCCTCAGAATCAACCTACAAGAAAAAAATTAAACATGGCTTGAAGTAATCATAAACTTCAAAATAGCTTCTCATAGATATCTACTTATAAAAATTACAAGATTTTAAAACAATTACTGGGAATGAAGAAAACATCAAATGAGATAGCATCACTTTAAGGCCATTTTCTCACATGTCTATTTATTGAAATTTGTGTGTGCAGGTGTCATGCAGCTATAGGCACAGATCATGTTATATAGATACATGTATTATATATAAGAAAAAAAAAATCATCAATACGAAATGAAGTTCAAAGTGAAATGAATGAGAAAGTGCTTTCAGCTTTGAACTTCACAAGACTGATCTGTTGCAGAAATTTTTATGAATATAACTAAATAATCCTGAAGCAATGAGAAGTCAATGAATTAGCCAGGTTCAGTTTTTGGTATTTCGGGTAACAGGCTCTGGACCAGTATTTCCAAACATTTTGCATCAGTGTATGATTTACATACTGGCATGCCCCAATCTGAAAAGCAAAAAGGCAACTGGGATATCTAACAATGTTTTGTTTTGTTTGTATTTGTTTTCGGCCTCATACACCTCATAGTTTTATTAAATGGCCGCGTTCTTTCTCACCGCTTTGGAGAGGTGCAAAACAACCACCGTTCTTTCTCACCGCTTTGGAGAGGTGCAAAATAACCGCCGTTCTTTCCCACCGCTTTGGAGAGGTGCAAAACAACGTCGTTGTTGGCCGCGTTCTTTCTCACCGCTTTGGAGAGGTGCAAAACAACCACCGTTCTTTCTTACCGCTTTGGAGAGGTGCAAAATAACCGCCGTTCTTTCTCACCGCTTTGGAGAGGTGCAAAACAACGTCGTTGTTGGCCGCATTCTTTCTCACCGCTTTGGAGAGGTGCAAAATAACCAGTTCTTTCTCACCGCTTTGGAGAGGTGCAAAACAACCGCCGTTCTTTCTCACCGCTTTGGAGAGGTGCAAAACGTCGTTGTTGGCCGCGTTCTTTCTCACTGCTTTGGAGAGGTGCAAAACAACCGCCGTTCTTTCTCGATTTTCATTTTGCTACAAATTCGATCCTCGATTTTTCTCCTTCTGGATTTGTTTTTTCCTTCAAGCGTTTCGGAATTTGAGATTGAAAAACAAGTGTATGTTGACTCTTCAAAGTCTTTCAATGCTCGTGAGAAGTCGTCAAAACTTGCAAACGAACTTCCAACCTTCATAACAAAACTGGCGAAATTTCAAGTTTTAAAATTGAGTACGCTGCCGTTCGAAAATGAATCAGTGAAGATTGACGATTGACGAGATCAACTAATCAAGCGTAGATGTGTGACTCTGTGTAAGCCTAGGCTCCTTTGTATCGTTTATAAACTAGCGGGCGAAAGTGAAGTATAGTCACAACAGTGTGTTTGCGCATGCGGAAAAAGCGGTGTGAAAAAACGCTGGATTTTATACACCGCTGAGAAGCGGTGCAAAAGGACAGTGCCTTATTAAATACCATGCTGTTACGAGCTGGGTCCTCGAGTGTTACGTTGGGGATTACTAAATTATAAATTTAGGTGTTCGACTGCATTTAAATCGAGAGGTTTTAGAAATTACTCTGCCATACCATGCCACATACACTAATAACAATTTCGAGTACGTTATATCAAGGACCTTGTAGGGCCACAAATTTATTACTTAAATACCTAACAATTTCGGCTATCGTTTACATATTAAAAGACAACATCAGCAGCATCAAATGAAAATACTAAAATACATAACTATAAATCTCCTCTAGATTCTTAAAAGATTTGAAACTCTATATCATTCTGATTCATTCACAGTTTACTTAGTAATTATTTATCTTCAGAAATATAGACTGCCTACTATCTCACAAATGATATACTTAGGTCTCAGACGACAATATTAACTCATTTAACTGCTTATAAAGGATCAAACCGTCAAGACACACTGACGTAGTTAAAATAGATCTAGATCTGCTCTAGGATGGGCTGGCAATCCCCAGCCTCATCCAGACACATCAATTACAATTTACAAATGTGTATATCAGTCACTCTTTCTAGATCTTAATTGCAAGTAAAACTTTATGGTCTTGCATTCCTTTGATCGCACTTCTACTGGAAAGTTAGGGTCAGATTCACATCATCTCGAATCATTTTGATGAAACTTACGATTGGTTCCCTGAAACAATTTCAGGGAACTGGAGAAAATAGCTGTGGGTTATTTTCATTGTCTATCCAGGACATAGACATGACTTAACAGTCTGTTGGTTCTCTCTGGCTGAACCCCTAGCCGACGCCCTTTGTAGCTGGAAGATCTACATGGAAGTGAGGTAGCATAAACATGTCACCGCTTATCTTCTGCAACTCACGTGACTGCTCAAATTTGATTGGTGCATCCACTTCGAGCTCCGCTCGCAGCGCCAATAGATTCTATTAATAGTAACAGACAAAGTCAGACCTAGGATGTCAAAACCTTTCGCAAAGTCTCTACACCCTAAACGTTTTATGTACGAATTTCTTCACTCCTTATTCGCCCCGTCTTTCCCTGTTAAAGTACACCCAAACCACGGGGTCGAAAACTGCATCGTCACTGTTAATTTATCCATTCGTTCTATCCTGACCCACTTTCTTTCCATCTCTAAGAAAAGCGTTACAAAAACAAACTGTCCACGGGAATAGTTCAAGGACGTTTGCACTGGCTAAAATCAATGATGCCATGTAATAAACAATGCGTGACCTAGCACGGCAATTCAAATCCTAATCCTGACATATCCCCCACCCCAGTGAAAATTTTAAATAAAATTTACACGATAAGATCCAAGAAATCTCAAAGTTATTGTGGTAGGGGCTTAAGTAGTACTGTAGAAAAATGAGACTTAAGCTTGAGAAGAAAAATCTAACTAAGAACGTGCATATTGGATGGACAAAAAGCATACAATTATTGATGCCACGTTCTATAGAATTTATTCTATTTAAATATTCTTACTGCACACAATTAAAATTCTCAGAAACATCTATAATAATAATGAGTATATCACTGTATACTGCTGGATTAAAGTATAACTATTATCAAATAATGAAGCCTTACTGAAGGAATAGGCTCATAATTATCCAGTCAACACACACAATTGCTGCTTATATACACATTCACACACAATATATTGTTAATTAAAATACTGTGGTATCCAATGGCAGCAGTAGCTCTGGTAGCTTGGTTTGCCATGTCTCTATCTCATTGACCCGCTGACAAGGGCGTCAGGTTTGCCAGAAGTTCAGGTCACAGTCAGGAATGACGCTGGTGGAAAGAGGATATTCACAAAAAAAGATTGTAAAAATGGTTCATAAAGTAATGAACAAGATAAATGTGAATCCATCCACCGTCTAGAATTGAGGGGGACAAGCACTATCCAACCCCAATACAAGACAACACTCTTTAATAGGAAATTAAATGAGACGTGACAAAATATCAGCTTGGGAATTGTCACCGCCCGGGATAGACCGGATAACAAACCGGTATTCCTGGAGTGCAAGACTCCACCTCGTTAATCGAGCATTTTTAGCCCTGTTAGTCTTTAAAAATAACAACGGACGATGGTCCGTTTCAATTATAAACTCGGACATAAGTAGATATCTCGAAAATGCGTTTACAGCAAAAATGATAGCGAGGCACTCTCGCTCGATAATTGCATAGCGGCATTCTCTATCTAGCAACGTGCGGCTGGCGTATAGACATGGCCGCAAAGTATCGTCTCGTTCCTGTAATAACACAGCTCCCAATCCCTTGTCCGACGCATCAGTGCGGACAATAAATATGTGGTTTATGTCTGGCAGTATGAGAATGGGGGAAGTGGAAAACAATTGTTGAACGGTACGAAGTGTATCAGCACATTCGGTTGTCCATTTAACTTTATTAGGAAAATTCTTTCTTGTGAGGTCCGATAACGGAGCTGTAAGCGAAGAAAAATTTGGAATGAATTTCCTATAATAGTTAAGAAAGCCCAATAAACTACGAACTTCTTTCTTAGTTCGAGGAGGTTGGAGCTTTAAGATGGTAGTTATCTTCTTGTCATCAGGAGTCTGAACGCCGTGGGCAATTGTATGGCCCAGAAAATTAATTTCATTATATCCTAAAAATACCTTACTGGGTTTCGCCGTAAGGCCAGCTCGACGAAGAGCAATAAAAACTTGTCGTAGGGCTGCAAGGTGGCCCGACCAATCGGTTTCATAAATACAAATGTCGTCAAAATACGACAATACGGAATTCATACCCTGGAGCAATATTGTCATCATACGGGCGAAAGTAGCAGGGGCTGTAACTAACCCGAAAGGCATATAGCGCCACTGCATAAGACCCAACGGAGTCTGAAAAGCGGTATATTGCTTGCTATTCTCATCAAGCGGAATTTGCCAATAACCTTTGGAAAGATCAATTTTAGAAAAAATCGTTGCCCTCGCTAACTGAGCAAAAAGATTCTCCTGGTTGGGAATCGGTTCCGCGTCATATATCGTAACCTCATTAAGTTTACGATAGTCAATACAAAAACGCACTGTATCATCTTTTTTTTTCACTAAGACGATGGGTGAGTTATATGGGCTCGTCGATCGTTCTATCACTCCCAGGTGAAACATGTTACGTACCTCGGTTATTATAGTCTCTTGTGCGTGCAGCGGACGCGGGTATGGTTTAA
This sequence comes from Onchidella celtica, assembly GCA_963931925.1. NCBI lineage: Eukaryota > Metazoa > Mollusca > Gastropoda > Systellommatophora > Onchidiidae > Onchidella > Onchidella celtica. The sequence continues at coordinate 39,800,003 of OZ007567.1, forward strand.
CAAAGATGGGTATATCCGTCTTTAATCTTATAAAATGCTGTACCAAGGAAGTATTACCTGGTAGATCAGTAAAGACTGTAGTAAACTCGTTAAGCAAATCTCTTAAATCTTGTCTTTGCGATTCAGATAAATCTGGATTTATATTCACATCCGAAGTGTTTTCAGAAGATCGAAGTGCGGGTATTGAATTCTCTATCTTAATAGGATCATCATCGTCAACTGAAACTAAGGCCGCATTGGCCTGAGCAACCACATTTCGGCGATTATTCTGGCGATTATCATCGTCGGACAGGTACTGCTTTAACATATTCATATGGAAGACTTTGTCCTGTCCTCGAATCTTGATAAGATAATTTACTCGAGAAAGTCTGTTTAGAACTTTAAAAGGTCCCTTCCATGTAAGAAGGAGTTTATTTTTGGTCTCCGGAAGGAGAACAAGAGTTTGGTCTCCGACGGCCAAGGTTCGCAATCGGCTACCTTGATCACGATATTGTTTATAAAGACTAGCATGCGCAGCCGAAGATTTTTGTGCGAGCTGACATGCGTTAAGAATTCGATGGCGCAAGTCTACAACGTATTGATATGCAGACCGCGTATCATTGTCGTCGGTGTCTGATCCGGCGAATAAATCATGGAGTATGGCCATTGGACCACGCGGCTTACGACCATACAATAATTTGAAGGGAGAAAAACCCGTCGATGCGTTCGGTAGTTCTCGGTATGCAAAAAGAATAGCGGGGAGTTGTCGATCCCAATCACTCGGTTTGTCGGCGGAAACTCGCGCAAGCATACTTTTCATGGTAGCATTCCACCGTTCACAGCAGCCATTAGACTGTGGGTGATATGGAGATGTCAATCTTTGTTTAATCTCGACCAACTCCAAGACTTTCTTAAAAAGCTCAGAGGTAAACTGTGGACCTCTGTCCGATAAAATTTCAACTGGAAACCCAAGACGCGAAAAAATAGTAATAAGAGCTTCAGCGACATGATCAGCTGAAATGTCTTTTAGCGGAATGGCCTCTGGCCAACGGGTTGCGTAGTCAATGACAGAAAGTATAAAACGATGTCCTCTGTCTGACCTGTGTAGGGGACCAACTATATCTATGGCAACGCGCTCAAATGGTCTGGAGACCATAGGCATCTCCTGCATAGGAGCTCTCGATGCTCTTCCTTTAGGTGTACGTCTCTGACATACGTCACATGTTGATACGAACCGGTTTACATCTGCGTAAATACTGGGCCAAAAAAATTGCGATAGTATTCGAGACTTAGTTCTTGCCTTTCCCTGGTGACCCGCCAAGGAAGTGTCATGCGCGAGACGAATAATGTCGCGACGAAAAGATCTCGGTACTACAAGTTGCATAATGGCCTCTCGCTTATTCCGGAAATTACGATATAATAAGTCATCTTTAATAAGAAACTTAGAGGTATCCGGTGCGGTAGGATCAACCTTAGCAAACAAATGTTTCAATGTGGGATCTGAATGTTGCTCATCATGAAATGCACTAGACGTTATGTTCACTTCAATAGTAGGATTACTCAATGGACTGTCTGCTCGTCGACTCGATTGTAAGCGTGTTGTCGCACAAGCAACACTCTCATCCTCATTCCAAATTTCCAAGTTACCGATAGGAAACTTATTTACTTGAGGTACATTCCCTATGATTACATCAGCCACCGGATTAGGTAGTACACATGCAGTAACAGTACCTGTGAGAAAAGGTGTATCAATATAAACTTCTGCAAGACGGAATCGCTCTACAGATCCGCCAAAAGTAATACAAGTTACCTCCTTGTCCAAAAATTGTGTTGGACGGACTAGTGACTGTCGAACGCCGATAGTCGTGCATCCGGAGTCACGTAGAACAGAAGCGCGAATCGCGTTCACGCGGCCCTGGTAAAATGTTAATTCCCCCAGTTCATGTAGGGCGGACATGACTGGAATAGTCTTTGATTGCGATGAAGATTTATTAGTATAACCAACATCTGTATAGGGTGTAGATTGTACAGAGCAGGCATTTGCCGCTCCCATTTTTACGGTACAAAATCTTCGCATGTGGCCGAACTGATTACACTTGAAGCACATAATACGGTGTGAGTCGTGTCCACGATAAGGCCGATTCTGCGGTCTATTATAATTATGATTATCATCAAAATACACTCGTCGAGGCGGTCTCTGAGGCCGGTTATATTGTTGGCCTGTGTAGTTGCCACGATAATATGGGCGAGGCTCGTAAAAAGAATAAGTCTGATATCCTCGACGCGGGGATACATCACCTTCATTCGGAAAATCCCTCTGTTTAACAAAAGGCGGCTCTGATTTCTTTAACGTTAGCTCACGCTTCCTCTCCTTCTGTTTCTCTCTTTCTTTTTCTCTCTCTCTTGCTGCTAGCCAATGCTCAAGATCTCGGTCTTGTTCTACTTGTTGTTCGCACCACGAGGCGCGTTCTTCCTCTGGTATGCCGAGAACTTTGGCATATGCCAGGTATTTAAAAAACTCGGCCATGATATGTTAAAGTCTGTAAAGTTAGTAAATATTTACCCAATGTTACGGTATATCGCGGTATCAATTATATTATATGAACAGTTATTGACTGTTAATATTAATTCAGTGTCTTATGTTAGCACTGCTTCGCGAAAAGAACGTTCTATCTCTCTCTCTAAAAATTACAGGCAGTATCACTTAACTGCAAACACTTTATCTCTCTCTGAAAATTACAGGCAGTATCACTTAAACTGCAAAAACTTTATCTCTCTCTCTCTCAATATAAATTCTAGTAAGGCAGTGCCGTCTATCCGTTGCTCCCACTGCAATAAAATACTATATTATATCGCCTTTACTGCGATAAATTAATGTCTTGAGTGATCACTCTCAAAATTTACGTCTCTCTCAACGCAACGAACCAGTGTCCTCTGTTATCACTGTCAAAAACGAATCGCTCTCTCAATGCGATGAATCAAAAATATATATCTTTCTCAACACGACAAATTTGAAATATCTCTGTGTTCTCAAAACACTCTCAAAAATCTCTCTCTTCTCAAAATGCGCACACGCAGTGTCTTCTGTTACCACTGCAAAATTATTCTCTCTAGATCTATCTTCAACGTGAAATTGTCACGTGAACCAAAAATTTATTATATTCCTCTCTCACATATGTCAATACCAGATTACAATTCAACGTGGTTTTAGCACGTGAAACACCTCAGGCATATATTGCAAACATATCAATGTTAGTATAGTAGTTTAAAGTTTATAAGCAAAAAAAATACAATAAACAGGACGTATACTGACGAGTAAAACGAACGATAACAGGCCCTACAAGTCCTAACTTATATTACAGATAGTTTAAGAAGAAAACAGGAGAGACATCTTCCTAAAGAAAAGTGAGGAAGGAAAAGAACGCCACAATCTATACGAATAATGGATCCCTAATAGAACTATTCACAGAGAAGCAAATCCCCCCGAGTTATTTTACATAGCCACCAAGGCCTCCAATATCCTTCGTAATGGCAAAGAAGATATGCTAACCTATGATCCCATCCAACCTCCCGCACTTAAACTAAACATATAGTAAATAGTAAAATGGCCTGGAACAATACACACAGAGCGGAAAGTACGTCGCCCTCCCCAAGACTGTTAGATAGATGGATCACTTATCTTTATTTTTGAGGAATTCAGATGGTAAATATCCTCAATCCATAGCTCCAAGCCCAAACTTGTATTTCTGTCTGAAGTAGAACTGGATGATGAAAGGGTTCCCTCGCCGGTATCCACGGGTCAATGGGATGTTGAAATCACCATATGAAATTGAAATACAAAATATTCGATTAATACAAATTGTTTAAACTCTATAATAAAAAGCACCTGAAAACATAATATTAGAACAGTACAATATCAAATAATGGAATAAAAAAAATACAATAGGTGTTAAATAATCTATCTAAGTGGCATGGCGTTATCTAAGGTTCTTTAAGGGTCCCTCTCCAGTGTTACGAGCTGGGTCCTCGAGTGTTACGTTGGGGATTACTAAATTATAAATTTAGGTGTTCGACTGCATTTAAATCGAGAGGTTTTAGAAATTACTCTGCCATACCATGCCACATACACTAATAACAATTTCGAGTACGTTATATCAAGGACCTTGTAGGGCCACAAATTTATTACTTAAATACCTAACAATTTCGGCTATCGTTTACATATTAAAAGACAACATCAGCAGCATCAAATGAAAATACTAAAATACATAACTATAAATCTCCTCTAGATTCTTAAAAGATTTGAAACTCTATATCATTCTGATTCATTCACAGTTTACTTAGTAATTATTTATCTTCAGAAATATAGACTGCCTACTATCTCACAAATGATATACTTAGGTCTCAGACGACAATATTAACTCATTTAACTGCTTATAAAGGATCAAACCGTCAAGACACACTGACGTAGTTAAAATAGATCTAGATCTGCTCTAGGATGGGCTGGCAATCCCCAGCCTCATCCAGACACATCAATTACAATTTACAAATGTGTATATCAGTCACTCTTTCTAGATCTTAATTGCAAGTAAAACTTTATGGTCTTGCATTCCTTTGATCGCACTTCTACTGGAAAGTTAGGGTCAGATTCACATCATCTCGAATCATTTTGATGAAACTTACGATTGGTTCCCTGAAACAATTTCAGGGAACTGGAGAAAATAGCTGTGGGTTATTTTCATTGTCTATCCAGGACATAGACATGACTTAACAGTCTGTTGGTTCTCTCTGGCTGAACCCCTAGCCGACGCCCTTCGTAGCTGGAAGATCTACATGGAAGTGAGGTAGCATAAACATGTCACCGCTTATCTTCTGCAACTCACGTGACTGCTCAAATTTGATTGGTGCATCCACTTCGAGCTCCGCTCGCAGCGCCAATAGATTCTATTAATAGTAACAGACAAAGTCAGACCTAGGATGTCAAAACCTTTCGCAAAGTCTCTACACCCTAAACGTTTTATGTACGAATTTCTTCACTCCTTATTCGCCCCGTCTTTCCCTGTTAAAGTACACCCAAACCACGGGGTCGAAAACTGCATCGTCACTGTTAATTTATCCATTCGTTCTATCCTGACCCACTTTCTTTCCATCTCTAAGAAAAGCGTTACAAAAACAAACTGTCCACGGAAATAGTTCAAGGACGTTTGCACTGGCTAAAATCAATGATGCCATGTAATAAACAATGCGTGACCTAGCACGGCAATTCAAATCCTAATCCTGACACATGCTGTTCTTTTTTTTTCTTTACCGTACCTTTTGAAGGGTAAACTGTCCGGCAAGACATATGACAGCAGACAAATATGAAGGAAAATACAAAATCTAACAAGCCCCAGCGCCAGTCCAATAGGCAAATAAAGAATCAGTGGAATGAGAGATGCATAACTGGAACATCTGTGGAAAAATTATGACATTACAAGTAAGGTGCAAGGTTAACTTAAGGGATCTCAAAAGTTCATTTGTCCTACTCCTACAACATAAAAACATCTAAGAAATGGCTGTGTACGGCAATAACTGCCTATTTCAATAGAAAATTGACATGCGAACTGTTGCTCAACAATGTGTAATTAAAATTATGGGAGGAGTACCTTACTCGAGCGCCACTTTGTCAGATTGTCAGATTGATAAGTAACGACGTGAGGGTCTAGTCAGTTTGTATCATCGAGGCCGTAGGCCGATGTTCGTCTGGGCAGTAGTCAGATTGACATATCAGGGAAAGCCCCCGGGGTAGCTATGTATCATCTTTTTTAGTTAGTTTCTGGTCTTTGGCGCTCGAGTATGGAACTCCTTCCAAAATTATTATCTCACTTTCTAACAAGATGACCGTCATCTAGAATTGTCTGTATCTAAGAACCAATCAAAAACAAGCTCTGAAATGATCTTGGCCCCAAAAACCCAGTTTGGTTCATTAGTATGGTGCCAATAAGGATGAAACTTTCTTCAGGGCTTGGGGGTGGGGGGGGGGGGGGAGGCGTGGCGATTTACCATGCTACGTTCTCACTAAAATTACAGCTGTCAGTTTGGTGGAAGGAATTCCGTACGAGATCCGCACTGTTGCCGACAAAGCGCCAAAGACCAGAAACTAACACAACTACCCCAGCCCCTTTTCGCCTGAGTAGTCAATCTGACTACCGCCCATTGATACAAACTGACTAGACCCTCACGCCCCCAACATTGCTTTTTTTCCAATGACAATTGGATAAACTAACAAAATTAATAAGTACCGAAAAAATATATAGGGTTTTTTATCAAAAAGTGCGGATCTCGTAAGGAATTCCTCCCAGTTTGGTATCATACTAGATCTAGTAAGTCATATCATTGGTTACAGATTTAGAAACAAAAGGTTTCACTGGTAATCAAGCGTGGTATGGCATAGGAGACAATGTTTCCATATATAATCGATCAAATACAAACCAAACCACATGGACAGAGGTAGTGTGGTCATCACATAATGGCAAGTCAGTGCGAACCTGATAAGATTCCCCGTGAGTAAGGTCCCTGACCCAGTCAGCGGGCTTTAAGGGTAGCACGCAGCTTGGGGGTTAATCTAGACTCTAGATCTAGTCTAGATCTAGAGAATCTAGACTCTAGATCTAGATCTAGATTAGATCTAGACTAGAGTCTAGATCAACTGACAGAAGAGAAAAAAAAAAAAAAGGCCCAACTCAAGAAAAAAATTAAGGCTACAGTGTCATTTCCTGGCCATGTCACTTGCACTGCTGGCTATTAACAGGAACAAAGACATTCCTGACGAAGGGGCTGCCCCCACCAACAATGAAAAGCACAAAAGAGAACCTCCCAAGAGAACATTGCATTTGACTGTCGTCTTGAACTTGGAGGCTGGACTCCAGATTCAGCTCTAAAGTTGATATCGAAGGACTCAAATGTGTTACGCACGGCGTAATTTACCTGTGAAGTGACAATAACTTCTCTATATCTAAATCTGCCATATTTCCTCTGTAAAAGTCGGAACGACGTAACAATAAAGAAATAGCCAAGTTCTCATTGGTGATGCTCTCTCTCCGTACGGCTGGAGGCGGCCATCTTGTTTCTTACTGAGTGGAAAAGAGCACTTTGCCAGATTTTGTTTCCGAAGTCAAAAACAATTTTTTGGTCCACTGGAATACTGGTTCGGCAGTTTCTTTGATCTCATACATAAAACCAGTGGCATCTCGACCTATTAATTTTGAAATATTTTACTAGTGTTTTTATTTTTAGGTGAAGTGGAACGAAAATACATGTAGGTGCAAACGTCTTTTGGTCAATCAACGATGCATATGAGCCAAACAACGTATTTACCGGAGTCCTCTTTCAGTCCTTGCTAGGCCCAAATAGAAATTTGCCACAGGATGTGGAAGGGGAGGGGGGGGGCTGATTCACCTTCCGTCAAAAGTGTAAAAATTATCGAAATCTATTATATAAAATACAACAAAAACCGATGTTACCAACTGACACGGAAACTACTGCACTAATCCTTTGGAAATTTGGCATGAAGAAGTAAAGTATATGCCGACCAAAAGTAATGAGGAACATACAATTAGGGACGACTGCGGAATTGCTGAAAATGCACAAATAATTGAGAGCTTACAAACTCGCGTGAGGGTTTAGGCGGCATGTTACGCAAGGGATACTACAACACGAGAGCCATTAATGAACAAAATTATCCGTTCACACTGAATCTTGCCATGCAGCCGGTTGTCCTACCCAACTTCTCAGAAACTCCCCCACACTACTCATGAGTGTAGCCATCTCTCCGTACTCCATAAAAATGACCCAAGCTCTTTTGAAGGACAGCTGCGACTGTGAAGAAAAAAAAACTGTAAGTAAACGCTGGACATCAACTTAAAAACCGTATCTTAATAATATGAACATAACACAATACGTTTTGAACACAAAACGAATAGTGACGCCGTGGGTCCGCGTCTCCGTGACAGTCCTCGCAGGCGCCCAGATCATAAAATCTTCGTCTACGAAAGCAATGTCCGTGGTATAGACTGGAGTCTGCAGAATCGTAGGCCTGTGGTTTCTAGTACCGTGTTCATATTAGTAACGTGAAGTTAAATCAACACAAATCATTTATTGATTACGGTGTTTTTTTTTTTTAAACGGCTTGCCTGATATATGAGTAGCTTAAATGGTACAAACCTTTGAACAGTACCGGTACCGGTGTAACAGGCCAAAATATACCCCCCGCCCAGAATATACCCGGGGTTAAACTGGCCTAGCCCAGAATATCCCCCGGGGTATATTCTGGGCTGGGCCAGTTTATACCCCGGGGTTACTTTGGGCTAGGCCAGACTATACCCCCCCAGTCCAGATTATACCCCCTGCTTTTTCTTTAAAAACAAGTCAAGACCACAGTTTATTTCAGTCTGTTCTTCGTCACTGTCACCAGATATCATATTAAGACATACATGAACACATTCTTGACACCAACAAGTCATAATGCAATTTAGAGAAAATAATAGTAACAGTTTATTTCAGCCTTAGTTTACTTTGGTGTACATACATAGGCCTACATTCTCGACTCCTGTAAATCATGATACATTTTAGAAGGAACAAACATGCCTTAAAATGCATTGATATACAAAAGAGTTGAGTATCCATTCAAACTGACATGATTAGACTTCAGCATTAATTGCACTCGTGAGTGTTGAGGATATTATTATTATTATTATTATTTTGATAGTTAGTTGGCCATGAGTAAAACATGCATTGTATTTTTTGTTACAATGATGTAGGGAGAAAAGGCCAGAAAAGAAAACACAGAAAAAAATAATAATGATAATCCAACGGACAGATAGTGCAATTCCATCATCCAGCAGATATAAAACTAAATAGGCACTTAATGTTTGCGTCTGATGAACTCCACCTGTCCAGATCCACTTGAAACGTTACAGAATGCTAACCAGTAATAATGATAATAAGAACACGAAATCATGTTATTTACTCTTGAAAATATAGAGAAATATCAATATCAGAATCATCATCATCATCTTGGAAATTGCAAAGATATGAGAGGGAGTGTAAAAATGGCAGCGTATGCCTACAAATCATTCTAGAATTTATAAGCAGCAATGTATGTGTATCAACTATATATAAAAAACGTGTTAAATCTTTTCAAATATTCAAGTAGAACTGGACAGAAAGCTTTAGTGAAATACTAAATAGCCTTGACAGTTGTGTAGGCCGACAGAGTAAGTCCACTGAGACAAAAGTAGTGCATTATAAAAGGTAATTAGATCTATAGCATGTTGAGGCAAAATTCGATGGATCATGTTACATTAACAGTATTTCTTGTCAGTGAGTATCATTCTTTGATAGGTTATTTGTAGAAAGATATACATTTCATGTACATTACGGTTTAAGACACTGGATTAGTTTGCAAGGTATTTGAAAGACTGAACTTATGTGTTATAACTTATAGTGAGTAAGGAAATGTCACTCGCGAGTGAAATGAAATTTAAAAAAAAAAAGAAAAGACCTTGTCCGTCTTTACCTTCCTAAGCTTAACACGTCCTTTGCCAAGGGATTTAACAACTGTGTATTTGTACTCAAAAAAATATTTAAAATGACTTCATTTTTATGAGTCCGTTAATTATTTCATCCGTTGGGATGTGTATGTCAGTGCCAAACAAACAGTACCGTGCAAATTTTACTCAATGGCAATCAACTACAAAAACAACTACAACATGCCAACGAACGTGCGTGACACTAATCCAGTGCCTTAAACCATGAGCTACATAAAATGTATACATTTCTACAAATACGCTATCAAAGAATTACTAACAAGACATGTTCATGCAACATGATCCATCGAATTTTTGCCATAACATACTATAATTACTTTCTGCAATGCACTGTTGTCTCAGTGGATTTAATCTGTCATTTTACATGACTATCAAAGCTACTTCGCTAAAGCTTTCAGTCCAGTTCTACTTGAATAGTTGAAAAGATTATTTTTTACATGTACTTGCACATATATTACATATATTATTGCTGCTTATAGATTCTAGAATGATGTGTAGGTCATTTTTATATTCCCTCTTATCTTTGTATTATTCCAAGATGATGGTGATTCTGATATTGATTATATTCTCTTTATTTTCAAGAGTAAATAAGATGATTTGGTGTTCTTATTGTTATTATTGTATATTACTGGTTAGCTTTCTGTAACGTTTCAAGTGGATATGGACAGGTTAAATTCATTATGTGAAACAATTTTAGTATGTATTTAGTTTTGTGTGAAATATTTAATGTTTGCTGGATGATGGAATTGCACCATCTGCCAGTTCAGCTGTTAAAATGTTGTTGTTGTTTTTTTCTCTATGTATTCTTTTCTGGCCTTTCTCTCTGCATCAGTGTAACTTTGTATATAGATCTAATTGTTCCGACATATCAAGCACATTTCTTATTTTCAAAAATTATAATAAGATTCAGATAACTTTACACTTATGAGTCTTATAATTAGTTCATACCTTGCCACTAAGTATATGTTAGTGGTGCCAAACAAAAAAAATACAATACATGTTTAACTCATGGTCAACTAATTATAAAAAAACCAGAACAATAATAATACCAACTGACACAAGTAAAATTAGTGTTAAAGTTTCAATGGATTTTCAATCCTTTTGTAAATCAATGCTTTTTAAGCATGTTTATGTCCTTTTAAATGTATCATAATTTACAAGAGTCAAAAATGTATGCTTCAATATGATATATGATGACAGTGATAATGAACAATTCAAACTAAAGTTGAAATAAACTACGGTCTTGACTTGTTTTTAAAAAAAAGTAGGGGGTATAATCTGGACTGGGGGGGTATAGTCTGGCCTAGCCCAAAGTAAACCCCGGGGTATAAACTGGCCTAGCCCAGAATATACCCCGGGGGATATTCTGGGCTAGGCCAGTTTAACCCCGGGTATAGTCTGGCGGGGGTATAATCTGGCCTGCTACACCGGGTTTTAAGAATTAACTGTTCAACATAATAATCAGACCTACAGACACTTAGTGAAAACATTCGCGCGTCATACATGAAGCTGGCTGGAGCCACTAAAGTCAGCTATCTACAATGACACTATCAGTCCAGTTTTCAAAAATGAAATTATGAATATATATTATTGTCGATGGTTATAACCAAATCTTCACAGTCTCAATGAAGTGAAATAAGTTAATTACACCATTCACAAGAGCTTTGGAACTAATACAAACACTTTCTACAAATAGGCCTACTAGTTGAAAAAAAATGCTATTGGTTCGGATAATATTGTGTTAACAAATTACTGTAAATAAAGCCAATGGTTTAAATTGAACGCTTGCCACATTTCTTTTCGGAAATTGTTTAATGATTTTCTTAAAGTCAGTGGCCTTCAGCATTATCGCTTCACCTTCACATTTAAGTCGCTTCAAGCGCTGCTGCCCCATTGTGCTTCCAAGTTGAGTCTTTATCGGTTTAAGTCTCGAAAACGAACGTTCGCCTATGCAGTTGGTTACCATCATGTACATGAACATCCAGACTGCAATTCAACGTTGGGAAGCTGTCTTCGACTATTTTCCTGAACAGGCCATATTTAGAGTGCTGCAGCTTTCATCGTGAACCGCACAATGCACAGGATTTCCTTCCCCGTTTCAAAAACCAGTGTAAGTTAGCATGCATGGGGCCCCCTAAACTCTTAGGACCCCTGAGCAACTGTCCAGTGTGCCCTTGTGTTAAAAGACTGCTCTGCATTTTCCACACTATTAAACCATTTAACCTCCGTTCATATGGGTTTCATACTGCATGGCAGAGGTGGCCAAACCGCGGTTCGTTGAAATATGTTGGCTGAGTTGTGTGTGTTTTGTTTTTATAAATATTTGGTATAGATCTATATGTGTACTTAGTGATTACTAAAATTAATACAAATTACAGTTTACAAAAACTGCACACATGAATAAATATTGTTGCAGACAGGTATTTCTTAATATGTGTATAAAATTTTTGTAATAAAATGTGTATGTAACAAACAAACAAAAAAAAACTTGTGTGCATATTTTGTTGATAACTTGTGGCTCTCGAACATCTGAAGTTTATCGAATGTGTCTCTTACAATAAGCAAGTTTGGCCACCCCTGCTATGTGGTATCATATACATGATATAAAGACATTTTTAAAAAATAAAATAAACGTTCGCACGCCGGGTCATATATGGGCCAGACGCCACCGAGTGGCTTTCAGACTAGAGACACTAAGAAACACTATTTAAATCAAGATAAGACTATAGCTAAGTCACACGACAAAGTACGATGGACTCAAACCATGTTGAGACATATCTACATGCTGACCGTGCCAAAAGATTGAAAAGCTTTGGTCTAGATAATCCTATCCACTGAGTTACGTAGTGCACTGTCCTTGTAGCTCTTTAGATCTTGACCATGACAAAATTGTCATTGCTATTCACTCTGGGTCTGCAATGGATGCACATACTTTGTTCATGTGGCTTCTTTGTTTCACAGTATGGTGAGTTTACCTCAAACCAGTGCGAATGCAAACTCTAAGTCTTACCAATGGTGCATCTGTAAAAACACCCACCCCCACTTTTTTTTTTGGTTTAAATTCAGGGGCAATTTATACAGGGTATTAAATTGCCTGCTCTTCATTTTGCCCCTTCAATTAAACTTTGAGCCATAAGTTTGTGAGTACCAACAAATAAGAAAACAAAAACAACTGGACTGGTTACGCCTTAAAAGGGAAAACGAATACACAGTTTCCTTCCACGTAAAGCAGATAAGAAGCCAATAGTCGAAAACGGACAATAGAATGAAAAAAAAAAAAATGCCGGCCAGCTACTTCATGTAACCTATCTATTCAACAAACTGGTTAATGGAAGACATGCACAGAACATGGAAGCGCAATTGATTTGGGAAACGGCTGGACTTGACAAACCTTGGATTTGATCATATGTAATTCCAGGTTTTAATGCATTTCCCCCAAAACACATCCCGGCCAGTTTCTGTTACTTGGTACAAACAGAAGCTTTTCGCCAGGAACAGTGACAAGAAATACCGTACGAAATGGATTGATTTGTAATGACTATGTAATCTTGCAGTTTTGAAAATCGAACAATTTTGCCGAGCCCCTGAAGGAACGAGCATGTTCTACTGTCTTTGGTTTAAGGTGGAGTCAATGAAAATATTACCGGTATCGATGAGGCACAGGGAGTTGGTCACCTTTGTATTGTAGCTGGGCAAAAGATTTTGGCGTTTTCTTTTCTTTTTTCAGCAGCATCGTAAACACTTCGGGGATGCCACTTCCAGACAGTTCTGAGTTTGACGGCATCATCCGAGCTACTTCTGATGGGCGTGGAGAGGCGTACCTCATTCCTCCGTTCAAAAGGTGCAACCATGTACTTGCCCATTTCAAATCTCCAATTTCATATCTCTAAAACATCGCAGGCTTTTGAATTGTCCGGGGGAGATTTTTTATTGTTTATTTTGTATTTTGGCCAAATCAAATTGGAAATGAAGCGCATGTTCTGCTGTGTGCTTCAGCCACTTCAGACTTGTAGCTCATAATTATGACTCCACTAAGTTGTATGCAGAAATTTACTATCCGCCGCATTTACAATCCAATAGTCGAACAAACAAACAAAAACGTTTTGCAACAACAAACAAAAAAAGCAGCTTGTGTGTGAAACAAAACACCGTGGCTGTCTGTGCTTGATTAAGAGTTCAAGATTTCACGGATATGTAGCAGTTTACCTCTTAGACGTAAGGAGATGACCTTGAACCATTATAAACAAATCACCGCACTATGGCCCTATCGTTAATCATGCTTACATACAAACCGCCACATTACGGGTGTTTCATTTGTTATGCTTTTCTTCGTTAAACCTTGACCACTGAGCAATTCATATACCGGTAAGATGTATGGAGATTAGATAACAATTATTGTCTGTAGTTTTTGTGAGTGCAGGGCTCCATGTAATTATTGTTAATCTTTCAATATTGAACTGAATAAATTGTTAGTGTTTAACCTGTCGTTTCTACAGAAGTGTGGTGATGTAGTCAAGCCACTGTAAAATAATTATTCTTCTATTCTCTTTGTCATGCAGCAATCATGCATCCAATATTGAAATCGTTCCCAACAAGGCGAAGATGGGAGTGAACTTGATGGTAGCCTGGTTCAGTGGAACGGAGGAAGGTGCCAGTGATGTGGCCATAGTCATGTCCCATTTGTTCTCAGGCAGTAGGCAGTGGACCAATGCTACTGTCATGTCTCGGAGAAAGGGCTACTCAAACCTGAACCCGGTGCTGTTTTTTCGTAACACTACGGTGCCATCACAGATCTACCTGTTTCATTCTCAACAGAAGGCAGGCGCTGGACAAAGTAAGGGACTCTACTAGAGTACATGGAGGGGTAAAAAGAGTGGTCCTTAAACACCGCGAGTTTTGGCTTTAAATAAAATGACAGAGTTTACTCTTCCCGAGAGAATAATGATTTATGCATGGCATAATCCATGCTTTTGCCATTTTTATCCAATACCCATAATGAATCACCAACATAGGCTACCTTTTTGCGTGTGTGTGTGTGTGTGGGGGGGGGGGGTCTTGTTCACATGTCAATTCTTTATCAGCAAGTTCATCATCTGTTTTGAAACATACCATTCATTTCAAGAACAGCACACGATTTCATTTTGTTTAATTATTCATCATTTCACTCACACGTTGTTGTTGTTTTTTTCGCTTTCTCAGGCAGCGCCCAAATCTGGGCTCTAGAATCTGGAGCCGACGGCCAAAACTGGACTGAGCCTAAACCTCTCTTTACCAAACCTGGCTCTTTCTGCAAGAACAGGATGATTATGACACTAAACGATACGGCGATCTTACCCATCTATTACGCTGTAGAAGGCAAGTAAATGCCTACGTTTCATAAAACGTAAAAGGATAATGTTTGTAGTGAACCTTCACGATTTTTCAAACCAGCTAGCATTGAGCGATTATCGGTGAAATTTGCAATTGCGAAACATGTGCAGCAATTCTTTGAGAGGAAGAAGCTACACAGTCGTGAAACACTGGTGGATGAACAGGAGAACACTATACGAGTAAGATAGGTCAAATTTTCGTCCGTAAGGGCTGTTTTATGTTCGACGAAGTCTACCATTTTATTGTTTGTTTTTCAGGTGACAAAAATCAGTATTCTTCAATTGTGGAATGGATGGGACGCGATGCCATAGATCCCAAGTCTTGGATGGAGCATGACTTTGATAACACAAACTACTTAGTCCAACCTTCCGTCGTACGGCCCACTGGAAGTAATGGTAGGGTTAATATGCCTCTTATACTGTTCAAAAATGTTTGGCCATTGGGCATATTCACTTGCGGACCTGTATATGTACCTAAATGCATATATGTGTGTGTGCTCCTAATAAGTCCGCATGTGTGTGTGCGTGTGCCACTATGTAACGTTCTCACCAGCCTTTCCTCCGCAAACACCCGAGTCATTTTTTTTCTTTCTTTTCAGGTAATCCAACATTAATTGCATACTTCCGTGATCTTCGAAAGCAGTATATTTACCGATCAGTCAGCACAGACGATGGGAAGACCTGGTCTAAGCCATCCAAAACAACGCTTCCGAATAACAACAGTGCTATTCAGGTAGGTGGCTATTATATAAATGTCGCCCTAAACCTATCAGCCTAACATGTTAATAGTGGAGGCCCTCTGCCTTGCCCCTGAGTAATTTTAAAATCGGTCTTCAGATAAAAATTCTACATTATAATCTTGTACAGTGCGGGTGAAAGATGTAGCTATTTCTTTATACTTAGACTTTTACTTGCGCTTATAATATGTTACATGACGTCCTTCTCTTGAAATGATGAGGCTAAAAATGGTGCTATGTGGTCGTCATTTAGCGATACTCTCGATTCTGTAAATTGGCTCAGACTGAAGATTAATAGAAAACTAATCTACAAAACAATGAAATACCTTGTAGTCCTGATGTTCTCTTATTTTTCTTTATGCCTTCGTAGTCATCTCAAATCTAAAAGCAACCACCATGTGGAATATGTTCCTTAGTGGTTTTAGAACACCCCTGGGGTGGAGGTCACTTTCCAAAGGGGCGCAGGGCTTGGCGGGGGCGCATAAAAGATACCCCCAAGGCAAAAATAATTATGGCCCTTGCCGAGTTTCATACTTGTCGTCGAAGTCAGCCGATAGCACTATGAGGCGGGGAGAACGACGATGGATGACGCGTCAGCATTTCAAATTTATCTTACCGCCCGGCGAAAAACGAATAGGAGAAAATGCCTTGAGCATTAGATCTGGGTTTTTAAAATCGTTAAAAGAAATTATATATTTTTGTGTTTCATAAAAGGCAAATAATATGTTTCCTGAACTCTTCTTAAAGTTCAAAACACTGCATGCCCTCAGATTAAAAAAAAAAAAATATGCGCGCATTCGTTATTTCGGAGATAGTTTTCGTGATTGTAGTCGGGCAAAACTATGGAAAACCGCATACCCGAATTGGAAAAGAAACAGAAATGATCGGGGGGGGGGGGGCAGAAAAACAAATGAAGAAGGGGTTGATAAGAGGTATAAAGAGAATTCCTGAGTTTTGCAAGTCGTCAATGAATCGCAGTTATCATTATTATTTATAGATTGAAGACGTCGGCCTGAAACCAGTGCAGAATGGAAGAAGAGGGTCCAGCTCCTGTAGCTACTTTGTCACTGAAAAGAAAATACCCTTCTAAAACAAAAAGGGTGGACTGCATGTTTGTTTTGTCACGTAAGAGACAAGACTCTTGTGTCTTGAACTACAGAGGGTATTGCACGGGTGCAATCAGCTTTTCACCAACGATTCCTTTATAAGGACACACATTATGGAGAAACCCTCGAAAGACGAACACGACATACACGACTTTGCCAACAAAACAACCAATGTGGCATTTGAAATCGTGCTATGCTGCATTTTGCAGCAAAACGAACAAAGAAAGACTGAGAAAGAAGCTAGAAAAGGGGCAGATAAGAGAGCAATCTCTTGAAAAACCATCGGATGCAACATCGTCCACTTCCTTCACCACGCCCATTTCCAGAACAAAGGTTCCGAGGGTGGATTGGGGGAAATGTATTTTCTGCCAAGTGAGGACGAAGCATAACCAACCACTCCACCAAGTCTTGACACTGAATGTTGAACACAAAATTAGAACTTCTGCCGAAGGGAATGAAGTATTAAGGTGTAGAACAGCGGGACTTGGTCTGATAGCCTACGAAGCAAAGGACCATTTAAAGTACTTTTCGAAAGTAACAAAACAGAGTGGTTTAAGCGGAACAAATAATGAGGAAAACATAGACGGCGTCTTTCTTGATATTTTAGTTCAAGAAATAGATGTCGGGTTTGAAGATGGGCATGTAATTTACACCTTAACAGGTCTTCTTTCTCGTTTGAACCATCATCTAAGGAAAAGAGGTCAAGAAACCCCATTAACAACGCACTGTTTGAAGAAAAAGCTGTCAGACCATTACAAAAGTGGCATCAATTTTGTAAGGCCTCTTAGACCAAAGGCAGTCGATGCTGGTTTTCCTTTCCGTACCAGACAGCTCCGCAGTTATAGCTGTGGATGTGGTAGCAAGAGAAGCTGAAAATGACTGCATTGAAGAAGAGCTTATATCTAGTTTCACAAATGCAGAAGAAACATTGCTGACACAAATTGACCATGTTGCTGCAGCTATACGGGAAGACATGTATACAAAAACAAAAAAGACACCACTCTTATGAAGGCATAGAATCTAGATAATACATACGCCCTTCAAGTTATTCTAGATAGCTTGTACCTACTTTTGGAACTACATGTAATATTTTTTGGGCCAACAGAAAATCTAGAGAAAACCAGTGAGTTACACAACACAAGATTACTTAGCATTGCCCAAGACATCGTCTTTGCAGCGTCAAAAGGTCGGAAGTTAACACCCAAACACACAGGGCTTGGCCTCGCAGTGCATCAAGCAATTCGTTTTAAATCACTTATCCAGCTCTCATATCGCAGTGGCTATTCCATTAGTTATGATACAGTGGACCAAACTGACACAAGCATCACACAGTATCAAATAAACAAATACTGCAACAACGATTTCACTTTCATTCCGGAAAACTTAATATGCCCGTCTCGATTTGTTCAGTTTGCTGGAGACAATATTGTTATTCTAGAAGAAATCATTGACGGGAAAGGGACATTTCACGGCACCCAATTAGCAGCATTCCAGGCAGGCCCTTCTGCTTCGGTTAACCATGGGCAGTCTGAAATAAGCAGCTCAAGAGACGTTACTGAAATACTGGCCAATTTAAATAAGCTAGTTGCTTCATTACACCCAAGCCAACGACCAAAGGCAGTCTTTTCAAGAACCCCTGATAGTAAAGAGATGATACCCGAGGACACACACGCTGCCAACTCTAAATATCTAGCTTGGGTGATCAGTAGAGCATACTCTCCAGCGCAGTGTCAAAATGTTCCAGCTTGGACTGCTTTTAAGGCATAAACTTCAACGACAAATCATAACGTTACGACCATTGGATACATGCCGATAATACCAGAACCAGCAATAGAATATGACACTGTGTGGACGGCTATGTGGCAATGCAAGGCATGCGCAGTGGGGGAAAGAAACACTGTCATCACATTTGACATATACCTATATTGTTTAGATCATTTGATCTCTTATACGTGTATGTCCATGCTTACCTGAACCATATTACTGTTTATGGTGAGAGTAGTTATACACAATAACGGATGAAGTGTGGCAGACGTGTCAGTGGGAAAGATCAGAAACTCTGAGTTCAAGCAATATTAATTTTATGCGTTGACTACCATGTGGTATATACATGTAATATGATTATGTTCTTATATTAAATTAACCCTAATATACTCTTTAAATGTCAAACTAATACTTAATTATGCTGAGTTAAGCAACCTTAGACAAAACCAGGCGTTTTAGGTAAAAAAAAATACTCATAATAAAGGGCTCAGTACCGATATATTCTAACTTTCAAGAAAAGATGAAAAAATCTTCACTTTTTCACTATATAAATCAATTAAAATACGTTTTTTAAAAATCTGTGTAAATTACAATTTTAACATAACGACAATGAAATTTGTATATATAATGCAGTTTGTTTTTTTGGCATCTTTTGAGTAACTTTCAAAATTTAGTAGTATTTGACCCTTTGTGTGACCTTGCACCCCCAAATGAAGTGACCTCCACCTGGAATATGATCGGGGACCTATATACTATCGTATAAAACCGGTGGTTGCTTTTAGATTTACGATGACCACGAACTCCTTAAAATGAAGCCTTTTGAAAATTCACATCTGGACTATTGCTGTTATGAGCCAGCAATCGATATCAGAATCAGTACTAGGTTTCTGCAGACGTTTACGTTCATGATAGTCAGGTATTCATACATTAAGCCGTGATTTCATGTGTCCGTACACAGAAACGTCAAAAATCCACCAAGTAGTAAAATAAAGGCTAGAGTGTTTCCATGCGTACGGAAACGGCATAAAAAACGGTCCTTCTATTTCACTACTTAATGGTTTTGGACGTTTCCGTCCACATGAAAACCCAAGTTAATGCATATATTTTCTTTTCAACATCACAGAGGAATAATATCTTTAAGGTTCAACCGTGCCATTTTAACTGTCAAACCTCGCTAAGAATGTCTTTTATTATTATTGCCGTTTGTGTCCTCAGGCATGCGCGTTGACTAGAGGTAATATAGCTTTGGTGTACAACCCTACAACATCTGCCCGCAACCCTTTGGTCATTTCCTTGTCTGAAGACGACGGTTTGACCTGGAAATACACTCGCACACTCACTAGTTCAAAGGACATGAATTCTGAGTTCAGCTACCCTTCCATCACGCAGGATACCCGAGATGGGGTTATCCACATCACCCACACATACAACCGGCAAACCATTAAATACTACGACATTCCAAATGAGGATTGGATAAAGCAAGGAGACGCTTGATGACAAAATGCAATGCTGATGTGTGGACAGACGGCTCTTAGGCCTACAAGTGATGTCAAAATAAATGTTATATTCATACATTTGAACAATAAAGCTTCTGTATGTTTATTTGTTTGTTTGTTTGTAATGTGTAGTGTCTGTTTGATAAATAATATTGTTTGGGCGATGGTTTTCAGTTTCAGGAAACTATGACAGTAGGATACTGCGGTATAGAGGTAACTCGTGAGCTCGGACGGAGATAAGAAGTTCTCAAAGGAGAGTTTTCACTGATGAATTCTTTGTTTAAGATTAGCTGTGAGTAAACTGGGACTCCAATTTCGTGGTCGGGAAACACTATGGCTAAAGTCGGTTTGAATATAAAGTTGAGTCGGGGGCAGGAGTTCTGATGATACCACGCGGTTTCCCTTTTCCCTTTTGAATGTGGACGGTTGTAAACCCTCATAGTAATCAGCCCCCCCCCCCCCCAAGAAAAACACGAAAAAAGCGAGACGATCTCGTTCCACAGAGCTAGTCTAGGTGACCACGCGAATTGCCGTCTTCTTTTAGTGGACGGAAGAGAGGCGGCGCAGCTGGATGACATCTCTTGTTTATTGTTTAGCTCTGTGAGTTCAACTTAATTTTACTGGCAAAAGTCAGCGAATTCCATTTCGCACCCTTGATTATGTAAAAATACAAGTATTAACAGTGAAAGAGAGACCACAAGAATAAGTTTCACATGCTGTCATTTTATTTCATTCCAAGTACGGTAAACAGAAACGCACAAATCATTATCAATGCTTGTGAGGTATCGCTCCGGTTCCATCAGTTTCCTTTCCGTCTGTTCGCTTACCTGTACTGCCTACCTGCCCACACACCCAACTAGCCTATCTCTTTAAGTCTATCTATCTATCTGTCTGTCTGTGTGTCTGTACTGTCTGTCTGTCTGGCTGGAAAAGTGGTTCTTAACACTCTAAAAGCTCCCCTCCCCCGGTAATTCTTTCTCCATACCAATTCAGAAGGGAAAAAAAGAAGAAAAATGAAAGGGTCTCTATACTTAACACATAGTGTGCATAACCTGGCTGCTTAGTATAGAGACTGTAACAGGGTCACAGATTGGCAAGGTATAAATAGCGTGGGAAGATAGTTGACGGCGGGGAGACAGAGTTATTGTAGGCCAGAGGGGGAAAGTACGGGATGCAACGGAAAGCGTTGACACCCGAAAAGGGTAGTGTTTACCTGACCGCCGTACTTGACGATCAGATCACCTGGGAATTGCTTGGGGGGTAGAGATGCTTCAATAGTATTTGACGTGGAGTCGACGGGGGTGGCTATTAGGATAACTAATGTACACTCGGTGAGCGTCTTGGGACGCTACCCGACTGGGTATAAATCCCCGAACGCTCCTTCCAACTTCAGACCGCTGAGAGCACTCACCAGCTTCGTGCCGAAGAGGAGACCACAACTGCAACTGTAACTTTGTACTAGTCTTGTGAGTGGGGAAGGTCAGGGAACCCGCAAACATCCTTTGCAGAGCGTGGTATCTTTGGTATCTTGTCAGCATTTGAGCTGTTGCTGAGTGGTAAGTTAATTGTACGATGTATGTGTATTTTACTTAATGTTCATGATTGTAGAACCTAAATCTAGTGGATTTACTTTGGTATAACTACTGCCTCTGAGAGAGTCACGGAAACGCCGTTACATATATGTTACGAAACCTTATAGGATGGGGTCTGTTAAAGAGAGCGTTATTCTTCGTGGGGAACGTGTAAGTACCATTAAAACTGTATTGATCGTTTATTCTATTGCCTATATGGGAGCCTATGGAGCATGGGAGCTGCAGCCTGACTTATAACAGTGTCAGCGGTTAAAAGTATTAATGATGAATATCCGTCATGGAGTAAGTATGGAAGTCATGCCTTCCAACAGTAGATTAGGAAGTTGCGATTGTTTTTCTACAGAGGAGGAAGAACAACACCTTCTTGGCTTCTCAACTTCTTGTACTTTGATTAACGACATCGTGGCTTCTTGGTTTCCCGACCTATTGGTACCTGCCGATACCTGTTGATCTAACAGCGCAGTCAAGCCAGAGTAGAGAGGAAGAACCAGTGCCCAGATAGCGCCATACACCCCTAAAGGAGAGGTTTCCTTATGCTGAATGTACCCGTGTGTTTTATAAAATGTGCTAGGAATTGAATATTACGAAGCCTTTTAATTATCATGTACTGATTTGCATCAACTTCATTCCATCGAAATTCACATGAAATTGTATGACCTATGTTCCTATTATTATTGAATGAATTAATAATTATTGTATATATATAAGCAATACAGATATCGTTCGTTATAACTTGTAGAAGAGAGATAGTCGATTATTTAGTGTGTTTGTGCCGTGCCCATCACGGCTGGTGTCAGAAGAAAGTTAGTGAGAGAAAGTGGAAACATCACAGAGACCCCCCCCCCCCGCCACACACACACACACACATCCAGGGGCGAAGCGTGGCCCTCTGCAGAGGGTAATCAGAATTTAAGCTAGTAAGATCCTCAAATAGGACGTATCGCTACATCATATGTACATAATTATAAATGCAGTGACTAAAACAATGAAACGGTTGCTAGGCACTGCAAAAATCTGAAGAGCGGACTATTCTTGTCAACAGACAGGAATGCAGCAATTTACAAGCCAAACTAATCTGAAAAACTATTCATTCATACTAACAGACTTAAAAACGCATATTTTTCACCCATTTTTAAAATTATAATTTGAACAGCACGTTTTCATTGTCATATTCATAGCCAGAGATTTTGTTATTCTACCATCTCATAAAGTTTCTCGGAAAGGACCCATGAACATTAAATGGTAGAAAGTGCTTAAATGGCATCTCTGTGACAACAATGTGCAGCGATTTCGGAGAAGTGGCTATCTGCCGTTGCGGTTTAGGTTCGAGCGACCTATCAAGTGAATTGATGTTCTTAATACGTTCGACTGATTTTGATCACAGTTATATCTAGATCTAGACTATAATAATTATTATTCTTTGATAGCTCTTGCTGTGCGTAGAGTAAATTATTCTTAGATTACCTCAAACAAACAAAAAACAAAAAAAGATCCACACAAACTCTTTCACTCTACTCTTTACCTTTCGATTGGGATGAAAACGACCGCATAGTGAAAAACCTGCATAAGTACGTAAAATCAGCTCAAACCTTGATTATAAACCTATTTTTTTCCCCCACTATTTTGCTGTCTGCGGCGCCGCTTTGAAGAAAACAGGCTATGCTCAAGCTCGCTTCTGGGTGTAGTCAAGTCTTCTTCGTCTTTGTTAATCACTGATTTTGGACCAGTTCATATGGTGTAAGTCCCTACAAAGATGTGAGGGGTGTTAGACTATAACAACAAACCCAAAATAGCAACGTAGAATAGAATGTTGAACTGACTAAATGGGCTTGGAGTTGGGCTCGATCTGAAAAGCGTAGTAATTCTAGAATTAATATTCGAAGGGTAATCACTGATTATTTGATTATGAGGAAGCCTCGCCCCTGCACACATCCTAAATAGACCTAACGTTGGTGACATTTTCGCCGGTAAGAACCACATTTTGTAGATCCATTTCTTTCATAGATCTAGTAAGACTGAGCCAACGATAATTTTCTTTAAATGTCGGTATCCGATAAGGCCTTTGTAGTGCAAGCAAATAACTCCCTAATAGATCAGTGGGACAGGACGTGATCGATGTTGAATTGTATGAGGAACACAAAATGGATCTTCTCTAAGAATCTAAGAGGAGGAGATCCCATTACTTGTGAAGAGGAAGAGATTACTCTACATGCCGGATACATTAAAACAAAGGCCGCGTCCAACCAATGCTTGCACGTCCAGGGCCCCTTTGGGGTAGTGACATTTTTTTTCTTGTTCTTTTGCATTAACGTTGGCTTGTATGTGGGACACTGCCTTTTTCTTGGTCTCGTATCACTAACCTTGAGGATAAGAAGAGACAAGATAAGTCTGCCCATGGTCTGTTCAGTGTTGAACTTTCGAGTGATACAAAACATCTTGAGTGGTGTGATAACACTTCTATCTCACTACATCTCCATGGATGTTTTTAAAAGTTTATGGATATTACTTTCAATATGGTGAGTACGAAGTGAGAGTTATACTTCTAGTGCAAAAAATAAATAAATAAATAAAAGGGGGCTGGGAACTTAATTTATAAAATAAACCTATAATATAATGGGTGCTGTCTTCATTAATAATACAAGTATTATTATACATAAACTAAGCTTACATGCTCTTTATTATGGCAAATACGAACTGAATTAAGAAATTGCAAGCGGTGGTTTGATTTTTCAGAAAGAAAAGTTAAGGTGTAAGTAAGTCTGCAGTTGTGGCCGCAGCACAAAACATCTCTCATTACTTATATTATGTTTCACAACGTTGTGCTGTTCATATCACGGGTGGAAGGTATCATTTTATTCTGGTGAGCACGAGCTGAATTCTGTATTAGTGTAAATGATGGTTTTGGCTAATTCTTTTAATAAGGATAAAAATAATCATGCACAACGCCAAGTCTTCATGTAGCCTATGACGAGATTGGTTTCTTATTGGCGAGCAGGGGTTACATGCAGTACTTAGCGTCTGGCTCTTTTATTAGGCTATTCACGATACCAAGTTAATTATAGTGTGTTCTGTGAGTGGTGCAAGATTTTTCAACTCGCAGCAATTGGTTTCTCCTGCACATGCTGTTCAGATTGACATTTTCTTTGATAATTGCTGCCACATATTGCTTTCATAAATTAATATTGCTCAGTTTTACCGTTATTATGGCCATGACAAGCCCATTTATCAGGATCTTATTTCGGCACTTCTTTGGTAAACTTATTGTGATACTTCCTGACTGATAATATGAATGTACACCAACGACATCAGAAAGAAAGAAAAAAACAAAAAGAGGAGTAAATTACTCATTCTGTCGACAGGCTCTGTCACACAGATGCGTGCCTCTCAGATCCTGCATTTGACGGAGTTATTCGAGCAACACCTGATGGACGCGAGGAAGCCTACCTTGTTCCGCCTTTCCAGAGGTAATCATTCTTATCGCGTTGACCAGTTGTTGTTTTTTTTCCATCCTCCAAGGCAGGAACTTTGAAACTATTTTTTTTCATAGTGCAAAATAAAATGGATCTATTCTCTTCTCAGCTTACTAACTTTAGATACTCACTGTCTGAGCGCAGCGTCGAGTTCTACCAATAGTTGTGAACCAACTGGTAAGGTATTTTAGAAATTTGCATAATGATATAGTGATTGATGGTCTACGTTCTCTCTCACTGCCCCACCCCCCCCCCTTCAAATCACTTGTTTTTGTTAATGGATGTTGTGTGGATGAAAATAGTAGATGGAAAGCACGGATCGTGATATGGTGGCTCATTTGGTGGAAAGCAAGTTTAATTTAATTTTTTTTTCTGTATTGTTCTGTCATTCCGTTGCAGCAATCACGCATCAAACATAGAGATCGTCTCCAATGAGGCGAAGCTGGGTGTGGATATGCTGGTGGCCTGGTTCAGCGGGACTGGAGAAGGCGACAGTGGAGTGTCAATAGTCATGTCTCGATTGTTCTCAGGCTCTAGGGAGTGGACCAATGCCACCGTCATGTCCCAGAGAAAAGGCTACTCAAACCAAAATCCAGTGCTGTTTTTCTACAACGTTACATCTGCTCCACAAACTTTTCTGTTCCATAGTCAACAGGAAGCAGGCGCAGGGGAGAGTAAGGCAATAGATAGATTAGATCGGGATACAGAGTAACCTTCAGGCTGTAACGTGGTAATAAAACAGTAATAACTAATAGCACTGTCGTGCTGAGGCCCGTTTCCTGAAAGTTACGCATAGGCCGTGTAAAACTGTCTCATACTGAACTACTTGAAGATGACTTTACTAGCTTTCTCCATTTCTGTGCACGAATATTTAGGCTTAAAAAGCTGTGTTTATTTATTTATCTATTTATGTTCAAAAGCATTACAACTTTTTCTGGAAACTTGTGGACATAATAACTTCAATCGCACACCGTTATCCTGCACCAGCCCATTAGTCCTAATTAATGAATGGCTACCATTATTCGCCAACATTATCGGCGGATACAGCCCAGGTTTATCCGCCGATAATGTTGGCGGATACTGCCCAGGTTTATCCGCCAACATTATTGGCAGATACTGCCTGGGCCGCCAGCGTGATTTTTTTCCGTACGAGCTTTAGCAAATTCAGGAACGGGGCAGCAACACACCCCCAAACACAGGTCATCGGCTAAGGGATTTCTCGTCCTATCGAACACTGCCATGGGTGCTGCAATCTCTGAACTGTGCCTGATATAACTCTGAACGTCACCGAAAATCCCTGGGATATGTTGGAGCTGTCCTGTGTTTGGGGGCGTGTTGCTGCCCCGCTCCTGAATTTGATAAAGCTCGTACGGAAAAAAATCACGCGGGCCACCAACACTATCAGCAGATCATGGGGGTACTAATAATGTTATTAATAGAGCAGCTCCATGCAGCAGATACAGCCTGGGCCGGCAACATTATCGGCGGATGCTGCCCGGGTTTATCCGCCAACATTATCTACGGATACCATTTAGTTTATCGGCAGGCAGGCCTATTGGTGATGACTAATTTTACAAAAAAACAAACAAACTGGATTTATTCCCTATTATTGTTGTTGGACAAAAAAACAAAACCAAACAAATTGATTGCTGATAAAAAGACTTCTATGAGAACCCTGAGGAATTGTGAAGGAATTCTTACTAAATAAGCATGACTAAACCAAAAAACCCACATTTACGGTTTAGACCTGAACCTTCGTATCCATTTAATCAATAAAATTCCATTTTTATTCAGAAAAGCCTCTCCAATTTCAACCATGCCATCGTTTTCAACACGTGCGCAATACGAATGTTGATCGAGATGAACGGAACAAGGGAGGAAGACAGAGAAGGGTTCGAAGCAGGGGAGATCACTCACAAATAGAATTTATGTTCGCGGATTAAAAAAATCCAACCCTAGTCCGACAATATCGGCGGATAAACACTTCGTTAAAGAATACTGGTTGCGATAGGCCTACTGGCACAATTTCTGAAGAAAAAAAAAGTGGAAGCAGCAACAGCAACAAGAACAGCTTAGACTGTCTTGTTTTGAAAGTGCTCGCATGGCTCCTGTATTCTCGGGAGGGCACACAATTGCCCCCCGCCCCCTACCAAAATGCCCTTGCCCAATTTGCCGAAATTGTTGAACACTGCAAGGCTCTCTTCCCCACCCCAAATGACTAGTTCTCTGCCCAGAGTTATGACTGGTGTCTTTATAAAATTCACTCTATCGCTATTTTCCGAAAACTTATTTTATTTGTATTGTTTTGCCTGCCATGTTTTTACGTCCATGCCCTCATTGTTTAATGCAGGCAATGCTCAAATTTGGGCCCTGGAATCTGGTCCTGACAGCCAGAACTGGACTGAGCCCAAGCCTCTCTTCACCAAACCTGGCTCCTTCAGCAAGAACAGGATGATTATGACGCTAAACGGAACGGCACTGCTGCCCATCTATTACTCTGTCAAAGGTCTGTCACGATTAAGGTTGATGACCTTGTACGCCACGGGTATAGAGGGGGTAAACTTAGTAGGGGAGAAGGGGAGTTTAAAGTTGTTGTCGAGCATGACAGGGGGGTGAGCTTAGCAGGGGAAAACACGGTTTTTAACATTGTTGACGAGCGTGGATAGATACACACGACTCGCTTTAAACTAGTCGCGTGTGCAAAAACCTCGGGAGTATAAGTAGAGGAGAAGCTCGACACACGTGGTTCCCAAATTATTCGTTCCTAGAGGAAGACGCAGCGAGAAGTGGTCCGGGCGACAAGTGGAAGGTCGTGCCATGGGGACCAGGGGTGTTAAGTATGTGAGGGATCTATGAGTTTCCCAAGTTATTCATTCCTAAAGGAAGACGCAGAATTTATCGGTCCGGGCGACAAGTGGAAGGTCGTGCCAGTGGGGACCAGAAGTGTTAGGTGTGTGAGGGATCCATGATGTTCACATGTATTTTCCAATAAGAAGAATTTAATCGGTCCGGGCGACAAGTGGAAGGTCGTGCCATGGGGACCAGAAGTTGAGGAGTTCTGATGATAGGATGGGAACCCATCAGAAGCTCGTGATTTGCGATGGCGGGTGTGAACCGTCGATGTGCTGTGTGTTTGCAGAAGAAGAGTCTTTGAGGACGGGATGATAACCCCTCAAGGAGCTAGTAATCTACGATGGCGGGTGTGAACTGTGTGTTCTTATTTGTGTGAAGCCAGGGACGTCTGTTTCCCCTTTTATCGTCGAAGTTAGAGATCTAGAAAGGATCGTGTGAACTCTGGAGACGTGAAACTGCATCAACGAGGAGGGCAGCTGTTGACAGAGACTATTAAGTATACGTAGTTAAGTTTATAGACAGAGGGATTAGATCTAGATGTGAAACGGGGAACAGATAATAGCCATGATCCCCAAGAGTAAATTTGAAGTATCTCTGTTTTTGTGATTATGTATGTGATTATCATGAGTTGAATGTTTTGACATAAGTTTTGTCATGCATTTATAATTAAATATCGTTTAATTTAAATCTCACTCCATGTGTCCGTTGATCGCTGGTCTGTTTGCTTGGCTTGTTAGCTGGGTTTGAAAGGTAAATAAGTTAGGTACTCATCACACACGTGGTCGTGACCATCTTCACGCACGTGATCGTGACAATTGGGAGTCGTCCGGGATTTAAACTCATTGTGACACATACGAGTAATTGATCTAAATAAGTAGGACGTGAGTCGTCCGGGATCTGGATTTGATCGTAAATTGATAGGACGTGAATCGTCCGGGATTTGAAAGTTTAGGACACAAACGAGTGTTTTTCCTAGTTGTAGAAATATTTTTGTAAGTCAGACCAGCGGCCATGGAGATAAATACCTTTCTAACGTCACCGAGACCGGAGGATTTGTTAACCTTCAGGAAACCGGAGTTATTGACGATTAGTAAGAGATTAGGACTCGATTATGTGAAAGCTAGCTTAAGAAAAGCAGAAATATCGAGATATATTGCTGAGTATTATGTGGATGATGATGTGTTCGAAGAAAACGACCTAGCTCAGTTTGAAACTATGGCATCAGTAACTGAAGTTAATATTGAGTTACAGAAAGAGAAGATGCGGATCGAGCTAGAGCAGAAAAAGCTAGAACACGAGGCACGAGAGAAAGATAAAGAAAGACAAGAGAAAGATAAAGAAAGACAGGCGCAAGAAAAAGAAAAAGAAAGAGATAGACAGGCGCAAGAAAAAGAAAAAGAAAGAGACAGACAGGCGCAAGAAAAAGAAAAAGAACGGGAAAGACAACACGAGCTAGAAAAAGCCAGATTGGGTGTTACTAGTAGATCACATGAACCTAGTTTTCTAGCGAGTAGAGAAGTAAGATTGGTTCCCCCCTTTAATGAGAGGGAAGTGGATAAATACTTCCAACATTTTGAGAAGGTGGCCCTTAGTCTGAACTGGCCCAAACAACATTGGCCATTAATGTTACAGAGTGTAATAAGGGGTAAAGCCCAACAGACCTTTTCGGCCCTTTCCATGGAAGACGCGGGGGGATTATGACCGTGTGAAGGACGCAATATTAAAAGCGTATGAATTAGTGCCTGAAGCATATCGGCAAAAGTTCCGATATTATAAAAAAATTGACAGTCAAACCTATATTGAGTTTGCTCATGAAAAAGAGGTATTTTTTGAGAGATGGTGTTCCTCGATGGAGGTATGTAAAGATTATGAAAAGCTTAAACAGCTCATATTACTAGAGGACTTCAAAACGGGAATCCGTGATGAAATAAAGACGTACCTCAATGAGAAAGAGACAAAGACGTTGCAAGATGCCGCAAAACTGGCTGACGAGTTTACATTAACTCATAAAAGTAGATTTGGGCTCAGTAGACCGGGTAGAGTTCAGGATAGGAGGTCCGTAAATGATATTGCTGGCGATCCGAGGGGAGTCAAGATTGAATTCCCGCGGAGATCCAGTAGTTTCGAGGGGAGAAGACCTGGTCCTAGTGGGAAAGATTATCATTTCCAGAGAAGAGATTGGAGGAACGAGGGATCAAGATGTAATAACTGTGGGAGATTAGGCCATAGAAGCTGGGATTGTCGTGCTCTTGGAAAAAAGAAGACTGGCCCTATAGCTTTTGTGGGAAGACCGAAAGTTATAAACGCTCCACAGCCTCGTAACCCAGTGAAGTTAGAGGCCATAAGGGAAGAGTTTCTGCCATTTGTGTCAGAGGGTCTAGTGTCCCTTGGGGAAAATTCCACCCCCATACCATTAAAAATATTGCGGGATACTGGATGTTCCCAGTCCCTCCTGTTAGATAATGTTCTAGATTTTAATGATGATTCAAATACTGGAGAAGTTAGTCTTATACAGGGTATAGAGGGAGTCTTTAGCTCTGTACCTTTGCATAAAATTTATTTGAAGTCAGACTTTATAACAGGTCGAGTGGTAGTTGGACTTAAGTCTGGTTTGCCAATAGAGGGAGTATCTCTATTGTTGGGAAATGATCTTGCCGGTGAAGTGATACCTACTGTGCAGTTGACTTCAAAACCTAGTACTGATGACGAAAGTGAAGATACAAATATATATCCTTCATGCGCGGTGACTCGAGCTATGGCTAAAAGGGAAGAGCAGTCAGATGACAGTGAAGAGATTTGCAAAGAAGATAGGTCGACGGAATCCAGTGTAGATAATTCTTGTGATCTTTCTAATACTTTTCTAGGATCCATATTACATGAAGAAGATGTCAATCATTCCGATGTTATGCCGGAAGATAAGAATTTATCATATAATAGAGACCAGTTAATTAAAGAACAAGGCTTAGATCCTAGCTTACAGCCATTGCAGGATCAAGTTCTGAGCGACGAAGAACTTAATAAGGTACCAAAAGGGTACTTCATAAAAGATGGAGTACTTATGAGAAAATGGAGACCCATTGATGTCCGCGCAACGGAAGAGTGGGCGGTTGTCTATCAAGTTGTGGTTCCAAAACCATATAGGCACGAGATACTTGCCATGGCCCATAATTTACCTCTGGGTGGCCATTTGGGTATAAGGAAAACAAATGATAGGATAACGAGACATTTTTTTTGGCCAGGAATTAACAAGGATGTGGCTTATTTTTGTAATACATGTCACACATGTCAGATAATGGGAAAACCAAATGCTGGAAAAAGAATGGCCCCTTTACAGCCAATTCCAATTTGTGGGGAGCCGTTTTCTAAGGTTATCGTTGATTGCGTTGGTCCTTTGCCAAAGACCAGCTCAGGAAATCAATATCTATTAACCATAATGTGTACATCCACTAGATTTCCTGGGGCGATTCCTCTTAGGAATATTAAGACACAGAGTATTGTGAAAGCTCTGGTAAAGTTTTTTACTGTATTTGGATTGCCCAAAAAAATACAGTCTGATCAGGGCAGTAACTTTATGTCGAGACTGTTTAAACAAGTTATTGGTGAACTGGGGACAAAACAAATTAAGTTGTCTGCGTACCACCCAGAATCTCAGGGAGCTTTAGAGAGATTCCACGCTACTTTAAAGAATATGATGAGAACATATTGCTATGATAGCGAGAAAAATTGGGACGAAGGAATACATTTGCTGTTGTTTGCAGCTAGAGAGTCAGTTCAAGAATCACTAGGATTTAGTCCTTTTGAGTTAGTGTTTGGACATAATGTTCGTGGGCCGTTGGCTCTGTTAAAAGAAAAATGGATCGGTGATGATCCTCAAATGAATGTATTAGATTATGTGCAGAAGTTTAGAGATAGGCTGCATAAGGCTTGTGAATTAGCAAAAGAGAATTTGGGATGTGCCCAAGAGAAAATGAAATTTTGGTATGACAGGAAGGCCAGGACAAGAAGTTTTAAACCTGGAGATAAGGTCCTTGTTTTGTTTCCCCTGGAGTCAAATCCTCTCCAGGCTAGATTTTATGGACCCTGTGAAATTGAGACAAAAATTAATGATCTCAATTATATTATAAAAACTCCAGATAGGAGAAAGAGTACACAGTTGTGTCATATTAATATGTTGAAAATGTATCATGAAACGCCAGTTGAGATTGTTGCTGTAGTGAATGAAGTGGATAATGATATTGAGTCACAAGAAGAGACTCAAGATGTACATCTCAGACGTGATGTGATATCCCCTAACTTGTCAAATTCTGAGATTTTACAGAATGTTGATTGGAAATTACATTATGTGAAATTGCGTCCAAGAGAGCGGTTGAAAGATTTGGTGTGAGGTATCCAGATTTATTTTCTGATGTTGCAGAAACATGATTTACGTATTATACATGTGAAAGGGAGAGAGAAAGTGATGGCTGATTGGTTTTCCAGATGTCATTGATGTTATGTATGTGGGTTATGTTTACCCTTCTTATTTCAATGAAATTTTGATGAAATGAATTTCTTGTAAAAATTTTGCTCTGGGGATCAAAATTTTGTTTTGTGGGAAGGAGGTGTCACGATTAAGGTTGATGACCTTGTACGCCACGAGTATATAGGGGGTAAACTTAGTAGGGGAGAAGGGGAGTTTGAAGTTGTTGTCGAGCATGAAAGATTAAATATCACGAGGAAGGTCGGTGGCCTTGTGCGCCACGAGTCTAAGGGGGGTGAGTTTAGCAGGGGAAAACACGGTTTTTAACATTGTTGACGAGCGTGGATAGATACACACGACTCGCTTTAAACTAGTCGCGTGTGCAAAAACCTCGGGAGTATAAGTAGAGGAGAAGCTCGACATACGTGGTTCCCAAATTATTCGTTTCTAGAGGAAGACGCAGCGAGAAGTGGTCCGGGCGACAAGTGGAAGGTCGTGCCGTGGGGACCAGGGGTGTTAAGTATGTGAGGGATCTATGAGTTTCCCAAGTTATTCATTCCTAAAGGAAGACGCAGAATTTATCGGTCCGGGCGACAAGTGGAAGGTCGTGCCAGTGGGGACCAGAAGTGTTAGGTGTGTGAGGGATCCATGATGTTCACATGTATTTTCCAATAAGAAGAATTTAATCGGTCCGGGCGACAAGTGGAAGGTCGTGCCATGGGGACCAGAAGTTGAGGAGTTCTGATGATAGGATGGGAACCCATCAGAAGCTCGTGATTTGCGATGGCGGGTGTGAACCGTCGATGTGCTGTGTGTTTGCAGAAGAAGAGTCTTTGAGGACGGGATGATAACCCCTCAAGGAGCTAGTAATCTACGATGGCGGGTGTGAACTGTGTGTTCTTATTTGTGTGAAGCCAGGGACGTCTGTTTCCCCTTTTATCGTCGAAGTTAGAGATCTAGAAAGGATCGTGTGAACTCTGGAGACGTGAAACTGCATCAACGAGGAGGGCAGCTGTTGACAGAGACTATTAAGTATACGTAGTTAAGTTTATAGACAGAGGGATTAGATCTAGATGTGAAACGGGGAACAGATAATAGCCATGATCCCCAAGAGTAAATTTGAAGTATCTCTGTTTTTGTGATTATGTATGTGATTATCATGAGTTGAATGTTTTGACATAAGTTTTGTCATGCATTTATAATTAAATATCGTTTAATTTAAATCTCACTCCATGTGTCCGTTGATCGCTGGTCTGCTTGCTTGGCTTGTTAGCTGGGTTTGAAAGGTAAATAAGTTAGGTACTCATCACACACGTGGTCGTGACCATCTTCACGCACGTGATCGTGACAGGTCTGTTCCAGTATTCACTTAGTTCGTCGTACTGTATTTCTTCACTGAACTCTGTTGTCGCAGACGCTTTAAGTCTTTGCAAGACCAAAATACATGTATTAAATTATCGAGAGTAGGCCTATTGCAGAATAGAAACGTTGAATCTTATATCACTTTCTCACAAGTGGTGTCATTGTAAACATTTCCAGTTATTGCCCGACATAATTATTATTGTCATACAAATTATTAAGTATTTTTAAATCAACACAAACGGCATCGTCATTTCCGTCAGCACTTCATGCTGTCATTGCAAATACATGTATATTATTATTAGTACACCAGTACATGAGAAAAGCAGACGTATTTGGAAGTTTATTTATGTTTCTATTTTGACAACCTCTGCTGCTGCAATGTGACAGGTTACAAACACGAAAGGTCTTCAGTGTGGGAATGGATTGGAGGTGACGTCACAGACAACAGATCCTGGGTGGAACATGGTATGGTGGATACTGATCGCTTCGAACAACCTACTATTGTTAGACCGAAAAAGGGTGAGCTACAGTGGATTATTAATATAAACTTGCATTTTACCAGAGAATATGTGTTTACAGAGAGATGTCATTTCCGCCAAATCGCGAAACTAGGTCGCTGCAGTAAAGAAGAAGTGAAAAAGACCGCCTTCCCCAAAGATAGTGTGCATACCAGTTTACCGTGGTTAGTTGATATTTTTTGGTTGATTGAAACTATTTAGAGCCGTTTGTAAGCTCTTACGCCCCGTGGAAATGCACAAACGGGTACTGTTTACCGCAGCGACCTACTTTCCGCTCCATACAGTGGCTTCGCGGCGCCTCCCGTGTCACGCAGTGCAAATCGACCAATAGGCCTAGAGAAACTTCTCTGTACCTAGGCCTAAATAATCTCTGATTTTACGAAGGTAAGTATTGAAGGAGGAGGCTGTGCGTCAATGGTAAAGTTCATCGGACAGTTGAAGGCAAGATACAGTACTATATCCTAGGGTGAATCTTTGCATGAGAAAATGTGCACATTCATCTCTTTTGGCGACCTTCTTCAGATGAACTGTGAGAAGATGAAATTATTTGGATGGAGAGTTTGATTTAAGAAGCTGAACTAAGTTCACAGTGACTTACCGGCGGCGTTGCTTATAGTTCAGAAGAAAAAGATTTGACCTCGCCCACCCCCACCCCACCAAATCACTAATACAGCACATTATGTAAACCCACTTCAAGAATATACAGTTTGTCAGACTGATTGGGGGTAAATACAGGTGCGTTGTATAGGCTAACTGTCACAGTATAAAAAAAATTAACGTGTTCTGTAGAATTTGTTAATATCGTACACTACAGAGGCCCAAAACAAGAGCAATTCAATAGACAACGCCAGTACCAGCAGCGCATTTTGTCGACATTCCACTGAACGTAAATTTCGGGATACCGATAGTATTATAGTAAAAACATAGCTATTTAGTATCTTTGGAAAAACTAAGCTTAAAACTTTCCCTCAAAAGTAACGCTCGGCCCCAAATTGTCAGTTTTTTTTTGTGTTTGATTTTACTACAGGCAGCCCAAAGCTAGTAGCATTCTTCAGGGATCGCCTTAGTTTGTTTATCTATCGAGCTATCAGTGAAGACGATGGACGAACATGGCACAGACCCACCATAACAAAACTTCCCAACAATAACAGCGGCATTCAGGTGAGGAAGCTATCGATCTGGCTATCATGAGGGAATAGTACCTTAAAGGGACAGCAAATAAACAGTGATCTGAACCGGTAACCTCGAGCTACTATCAGACTGTGGGATAGTAGGCCTATCAATTACTCATTGACTAGTGACCGCTACTACGATCTTGTCTACTTTCGCAAGAATTACAATGCCCAGTTTCATCTATCCCAGGGAGATTGTGGTGGTGGTGGTGGGGGGGGGGGGGGTAGTAAAATTTCGAAGTCAGGAATGTGGTATGCTATGAGTGAAAATAAAGATGCTCACGACTGCTTTAGAATGACATGAACAGGTCTCAGTTTAGATCGGCGCCACATAATTATTATCTATATTTTAGAGACAGCCATGAAAGAGAGAGAGAGAGAGAGAGAGAGAGAGAGAGAGAGAGAGAGAGAGAGAGAGAGAGAGAGAGAGAGAGAGAGAGAGAGAACGGTACCGGTATCCATATCATATATCTATCTTCACATTTAGACTATGACTCTCAAAGTCTTAAAGTACGGTAACATGGAACTGATCAGATGGACTGTCCTTGTCTCTAGGCATGCCTCCTTGCAAGCGGCAACATAGCACTGGTGTACAACCCCATCCGCTCACACAGAAACATTCTCGTCATTTCTCTGTCAGAAGATGAAGGATTGACGTGGAAGTACACACGGACCCTGATGAGTTCAGAGGACAAGCGTTCAGAGTTCAGTTACCCTTCCATCAAACAAGATGCACGAAATGGTGCTATACACATCACACACACGTATAATCGACAAACTATCAAGTACAACCGCATCCCGAATGAGGATTGGATTAAAAACGAATATTAGTTGAGAAGATAACAATAAATTTAAGTTTCAAACAATAAGCACTGGTATCTTTTAAAGTAAACTTGGCCGATGACACTTCACCTACAACAACAGTAACCACAGTTAGTTCTTTTTCATTTAGTACTCGTTGAGACATCTGACCTCGTCCCGGATAATTTGCTTGCTTCCACCTTCCCCTGCCCCTACTTTTCTCTTGCTATCATTATTCCTTCTCTGTCTGTCTGTCTGTCTGTTTCTCTCTCTCTCTCTCTCTCTCCTCTCTCCTCTCTCCCTCTCCTCTCTCTCTCTCCTCTCTCTCTCTCCTCTCTCTCTCTCCTCTCTCTCTCTCCTCTCTCTCTCTCTCTCTCTCTCTCTCTCTCTCTCTCTCTCTCTCTCTCTCTCTCTCTCTCTCTCTCTCTCTCTCTCTCTCTCACATAGATCGATTCTATAAACCTGACCTGTTCATATTTCCAATTTGAAATCATAACAGTTGTGAATTAGTGGCAGCCATGCTTTGAAAATTATTGTCGCAGTAATTATTTCTACGACACAAAGACTATAAAACAGATGCCAGAGTGCTTCTTTTCTACCAGGAGCGGAATCAAAATTGATTTTCTTGAAAATTATCTGTTGGGTTTATTTCAATTTTGCATATGCTCATTATTTCACACTTAACCTTAGTATGGAACTATTAATTTTGTTTTGTTCTTAGACTAATGGTCCCCTTTGAATTTGCTTCTTTACGCTTTCTGAAAAAAAAAAAAGCAAGTGCATCGAAATTATTATTATGAAATAAAAACATTTCTACAGTACCAAAGTGTGGTAAACACAAATACGTGTTCAACAATGGCTAGTTCATTGCGTGGAGTATTTTTCGCTAGGTACTCATCAATGATTGTCAATTTCAACCCAGGGTGAATACCCAACTTGGGAGCAGACAGACCAACAACATAAAGAGAGTAAATCGGTGTCTACTAAAATGCTGGCCCGAAATTCTTGTGAGAGATACCCCCCCCCCCTTGCATTTTTGTATATTGTGTAATGTATTTGCGATGTAGGATGGGGTTTCATGGATTTTCGATCTGGTGCTCATCTATATATACTCTCACTGGCCAGGAACAAGAAGAAACAAGAGGCAAACTTCTAAACAGGAATGTATCAAATGGTAGAAAAATGTTTTGTTATGGTGTCTGACACGCAATTCCCCAATAGTTCATGCGTAAACCTCATCACTGGAAGCTGCGCGGTAAATGAAACTTGCTGCCATAAAATGGTGAATGCGAAGAGCGAATTTTAAGATGCAAATAACACGGGCGCTCATCTTCTTTTAATTTAAGAAACAAAATAATGGCACATATGAAAACACTTCTGGTTCAGACTTCACATGAAAAATGAGAGAAAGAACTGAAATTTACATCCAGAAAAATTCATGGCAAGTCATTAACTTATTTAGAACAGACTGCACAGATACAAAATACCACTCAATCGCATTTACTTAGAGAGAGAGAGAGAGAGAGAGAGAGAGAAGAGAGAGAGAGAGAGAGAGAGAGAGAGAGAGAGAGAGAGAGAGAGAGAGAGAGAGAGAGAGAGAGAGAGGGAGAGTCGTTGGCTGCCTTTTAGGGTTTCTTTTTAGAGTGGTGCATGTGAAACTTTACAGTAACAGCAAGCTTTTACGCGCACCTGCACACAAAATGCAGTGTCATGACTCCATTCCAGCAGTTTTATGTTCGTACGAGAGGCAATGAATAGGCCCAAATAAATGTCACTGTTCAGCCTGTTAAACCCAGTTCATTTTTCATTTCGTTTTTTGTGGTTTTTCGTTGTGCGTGTCCGCTATTGAAGCAACCCTGGAAAAAGAAAAAAAATAACAGAAAAAGAAATTTTACAAAATTTCTTCATTGTTAGAGAAACGTTATATTTTCCCATGAAACAAAAATAATATGGAAGACTAGCTCATATTAGTGGTACTCAGTTTGCATAGAATCGTTACAGATAGGCCAGTTCGGACATCATTGCTGTCTGGAAGCATGCAATTATAAGTGGCCAACGGGGTATTTTAGGTTGTAAGCTGCATGTTTTGTTGGTAATTGTTCATAAATTTATATGCCACAATGTGGCATCAAAGGTGATGAAACTGTACTTTTTTTTTTTTAGTTTGAAGCATGACATTTTGGGAACAAAATCTAATTTTTAACCATGGGAAATATTTTGCAAACAGAAACACAGCCACAAAGTTCTCTGTTGCCCGGCCATAGTGATCGATCAAAATTTTTACCAGTTAATAAGGAGTCACTTTCTGACAGAAATAGGCTATCACAGTCACTCAAGGCTGAAAACAGAATGAAAAGAAAACCATGCAGTGTGGACGATATCATTGTGGTGTAGGCCTACGTCTTGTTAAGTTGTTGCCAGCGGCATTCACCAAGTTTGCACCGTATGGGTCCGTATGTTCCATCTAATCTGACGTATTACCAAAGATACTAGGCCTAGCAATGATCTTCTATTACTACCCTTAAATGCCCATCCACACTCCTCAGTTAACACCTTAATGTATAACCTTGAAAATAATTATATAATCAGATTTGACTGATGATCATTTCCCGGAAGCAGTCTCTTAAAGTTCATCCAATCATTAGCAATCGTGGAGGCTTCATTTTAATGTTATTTCCATTATTTTTTTTTTTTTACGAGTTACACAAACACATAGATCTACGTGTGGCGTCCACCCAATCTCTCCAAATCAACAAGCCGAGAGTTGGACTTTAATAATATGGCACAAATCTGAAAAAAGGTAGTTCCGGCCGGAAATAAACAATGGCAACCAACGTTTGCGTCCATTGATTGAACGAGGAACGTTGTTTACAGAATTATACCGATGTCTCGTACCGAAGGCGTTATTATTGAAGGTGTTGCATAACTGCTTCGACATTATAGAAGCACAGCTGCCTGTACTAATAATCTTTACTTTAATTTGTGACGTGGTAAATGAAGCAAACAAGTAGAGTCTAGATCTAGATCTAGTCTAGATCTAGATTTCTAGGCCGAGATCGAAACTAGATCTAGATCTAGATCTAGTAGTCTAGATTACTGAAGAGCCATTCAAAGGTAAGACTTTAGAATTAAGATTTAAAAGTAAGAGAAACATCAGATCTAGATCTAGATCTAGGTCTAGATCTATCTCATTGTCAGGGATAGAATAATAGAAAGAATGAAGGAAGGTCTTTCCCCCGTCCGCGCCACTTACAAACAAGTTAAGACATAATATGATGAAGACCTCCCCTAACCTGCGCTTTCGTTCTTTCTTTTTTCTTTCTTTGTCCCATACAAATACTAAACCCAACCTTTTGATAAACCCGCTCAAAAGTCCCCTCTTTTGTGTGTTTTCTTGACGGGTGCGGCCGGGCGGAGGACCTCTCAGACTCAGAATGATCTGATATTTCAACCAAGGCCGCAAGGGCTACTACTTTAGGGGTTTGGAAATAAATCAGAGCTAGATACTAGATCTAGAAGGAGTACCATCTAGGCCTATGAGTTATGCAACTTTTGTTGGGCACTTTTCATGTTCTGTGCATTAATCGACGAGTCTCACACCTACTATCAAAACAACTATCCAGAGAACTAACTTAACAGGGTCCCGTCCCCCCCCCCCTGCACACGAGAACTTCTAAAGTCGCATTATTGTAGTATTCCTAACATGTATCTGAAATGGAACTCTTCCCAAGCTACATGAGGCTGAAATCTTGGAAGATAGAGCCAGTGGAAGTTTTTCCAGGTATAGGCGTACTTTATTTGTTATGTATTGCTTTTCACCAGAGAAATGGCGGTAAAACTAAAAGTACACTTTAGCCCCCCCCCCCCCCCCCCATTTTTCTGCGCTTCCATCACATTATTTTGCTCCGCTATTCCAAAAGTGAAACCAGTGTCTCCCATTATAATGGTTCACGTGCCAAAAATTGAGGGGGTATAGATCCCCACCAGGACACGATTTTAGGAGCGGCCGTATGGGAGGGTTTGCAGCATGGCGAGTTGGTCTTCCATGGGAATATTTTAAAGTAATAGTAATTTTCAGAAAAATGTGATGTCTGTAACTGTAAGGAACACTTAGGGATGAATTACCTTGGGTCATGCACATCCTTGAGAACTGATTGTATGAGTTAATATTTATATAATTCATTTATCGGTGCATGG
Source organism: Onchidella celtica (assembly GCA_963931925.1). Classification (NCBI taxonomy): domain Eukaryota; kingdom Metazoa; phylum Mollusca; class Gastropoda; order Systellommatophora; family Onchidiidae; genus Onchidella; species Onchidella celtica. The sequence continues at coordinate 39,840,462 of OZ007567.1, forward strand.
CTTTGGTTTATACCCCAAAAATAATATTTACTTTTAAATTATGACTCAAATTCAGGAGATCAGTGTTTTTCGTGAGACATGAGACAGAGCAAGAAACACATGAGTTGGTAATGTGGGAAAAATGTTCTAATCCCACTTCTGACACCAGAAAATGTAGGACCAACGAGTGGCTAGGTGGGTTATTGGGTCCTAGTCTTCCCTTTTAGATACACAAAAGGAACACAGGTTCTGCGGGCGCTCTTATTTATTCAAAAAAAAAACTAGAAAAGTAACCGCAGAATAAAAAAAACTCGTAGAAGAAAGGAAAGAAGCCCCATCAGCCATGAGCCAAAGTTTCACTGCCACTGGCGTCACTACATAATCGTGTCCGGGTGGGTCGCGGCAAGGTGGCAAGCGACTGAACACTGGTTGTGCAGAGTTCACTGGCGTAACTATGTCATCATGCCGGAGCGGGATGCATCGCGGCAGCAAGCCTCTGAGCACTGGTCAGTCAGTTTCAACGTCTTTGATGGGAGGATGTCTGTTAAGTACCCGAACTGGCATCGTATTTATGAGCCAGCGCGGATTTAAGAGAGAGCTAGTCTGTTTTTGGACAAGTGGAATGCTCTGGCGTAGAACCTGGACCTGAATAATTGGTTAGGGTACCGACACAAAAAAATTCATAGCGCGGCTCAGGTTGTACGTACAGAAATCAACCAGATATCCCAGTAAACTGCAGAAGTTACTCTCTCATCCTATCTAGGTATAATTTAATAAGTTTGACCCAAGTTGGGTTTATGGGTTACAACGCGCGTCTAGCTCATAGTTTACTTTAAATCTGAGACTCTCTTATTAACGATCTCACTAGGATACGTGCATCGGAGTACAATAAAATTGGTACCAATATAAAGTAGGAACTTGCTGCTAAAATTCTGACCGACTACTTTTACCAGAAACTCTGTAGTTGTTTTAATATAATTTTGCAAAGGTGACGGGACTAGCAACATTTGACAAACTCGTGCAGGATACTTTAGTCCATCAATACTTCGTATCTCCATTAGCGACAAGCGTTATTATAAGCACTTATACTATACGGGAAGGGTATTGCCTATTCTTAAAAATGAACCAGAGTTTCTGTCTTTCTGACGGTTGACAAGAAAGAATGCGCATGTTTAAGAAACTTTAAGACATGGTACAAGAGCTGGACACCCGATGGTCACAATTTCCAATTGACCAATCAAAACGTGCGCTTCCTCACAGCGGTGTGAATAACCCCGAGCTACTGTATACAAGGGAAATAATTCAATTAATGGCAATCAGACAAGTGTCCATAAACTACCATGAGTAGCTGTACCTTACTCACGCACTAGTGTTACAATGAAAGCACATTATTTAAAATAAAAATTGTTCATCCTCTCTCAGTAACATTAATGCATGCATGCAGTAAATTGAGCATGATTGCCAGGTAGCTTTTATTCCACTTATTATTGATTGTGTTGAGTGCTTAACATGTGCAAATTGGAATCTTAATATTTGCTTATTTACTTAACTTACATGAAAAATATTTCCTTTTTCAGTGGCCAGACGGAAACCCATGTTTTATTGTCCACTATCTAAGAGCTACGGACATGTATATGCTGGGAGGATTGAAGCACAGACTGGATCTGCTGCACTGAATTTAAGAAAACAATACTTGATGGTCATCCAGCAGATCACTAATAATTAAATATGTCAGATAAAGAGGATAATCCCTCAGCAGAAAATATCCTATCAGTGTCAGTAAAGGACAATATGTCTTCTAATGCCAAAGAAGAAGTTCCTGATGCCGGTGCCTCAGCGACATCAGATACTCCAATTGCACATTCACCTACAACTGCAGTAGATTTTTCATTAACCAAGACAGATAAGGGGACAAGTCTTGTCTGTGATGGAAACCATTCCCTTTTGGTGGCTGAACCCTGTGTGGCAGGGCTGGCAGAGGAGACACACACTCTTGACTCTGGTAAATCAACAGACATATCCACAGTTTGTCAAGCTGATCTTGAAGGTGACACAGTTCAGGTCCCTGTGCCAGTGAACATGGTATTTAATCAGAAAGATACAAGAGTAATGTATCTAAATTCAGATGGTACTATTATCTGTGGGCCCCCTGATCTTTCCTCTTGTTCAGAGAATATACCACTTATTCTGGACTCAAATGCAAGCAGTTTACCTAGTACTTCAACTGCAGATGTGCAGGCAATTAATTCAAATTATCTGGTTGTGGTTGAAAATATTGATGGATCCCACATGCTTTCCACATCAATGGATGGAAATCTGGTTTTGAACTCAGCAGGGAATATTTCAATGGCAGGCATTGCACCACAATCTCAGATATCTTATAGTACTTCTGGTAATGATGGAGAGAGTTCAAAACTGGACAAATCACTTGCAGATTATTCTCAACAAACAATAACTATGGTGCTAGATGGTGGCACCCAGCTTAATTCAAAGGGAGTTCTAGTGGATCCAAACTCATTTATCACTTACACTGACCAACCCATAAGCACAGATCAACTGGCATTACATACAGTAGAATCTGAAAGTGCCAAGGCTGAATCCTCATCAAATGCCAATGTCTATGAAGCTGCTGACAGTTCTTTCATAGATATTTCCTCCTTCAATGTTATTGCTTCAAATCCATCAAGTACCACAGTCCATCATAAACCTAATGCTCAGACTCTCAGTTTCAGTGCCCAAGGCACACAGACTGTACAGATTCAGAAAGGCAGTGCACAGCATAAACAAACTAAGCATTACACCCACAAACTATCAGATACAGGTGCACAAGATGCTACTATTGTAAACTTAGATCAGATAGGACAAAATGATAGTAAAAGTGAGGGTGGAAATGAACAAGAGGTTGACAGTGATCTTGAAGAATTACGATTGGCTCGACAGAAAGAAGAGCAGCGGTTTTTAGAACAGTGCCACTTAGCACATCACATTCAGCAGATCAAAGAGAGACAAGCACGGCAGATAGAACCTGAAGATCAGATTGATAATAACAGTCAGGAAGAAGAGGAGGAACTGTCAGAAACTCTTGCTGATGGTGTCCATCTTGGTGAAAACTCTGAAATTGATGATGACACACCTGTAAGTTTGAAGATAAGTCAGATGTTGATGTTTCTTTTCAAGTTTAACAGACCAGTTAATCCACATGTATTATTTGTGCAAACTATGGCATCTGTTAACATACATGCCAGTATTAGTGAATTCCTATTTCCTGGCCTGATAAATTGTTTTTAGTCAGGTGAAAATTGCATGACGTAGCAATCTGTGGTCAGTTAAATTGCATGATGGATGAACATCTTTCAATGCTTTTCCTTGTTGTGGAAGTACTTATTTATTTCAGTATTTCATGGAGGCAGTCCTTAAATGATTGTCAAGATCTAGTGATAGTAGCTTCTTCTTACACTCTTTCTTTTACTTGTGACATTTTCAGTGCTTAAAGGGGTGTTCTTTGTAGGGAATTTATATTGAGAATATATAAGTTTATACATGTATGAATATTTATTGCTTATGGAATCAGTAGCCGGTTAAGATTGTCATGTGGCATGGGCAAAGATTTCAGTCCCCTTTTTTTTTACATTTTTGTTTTTGCATCATACAGGTGACAAGTCCTTCAGATACTGCCAAAAGACTTTCAGTGATATTTTTGAAAATGAGCCTAACTTAACATTTGAAGATGTGGTCATTTTAGCTCTGTTTATACTAAGTATAAACATGATAATCATAATTGTCATTCATTCCTATCCCTACCCCTCCTCTTTTTTTTTACCAACAGATTTTCAGTGCAATAACTGCCAAGCTGAATTCAGCTATTTTGGCCCATGTTCCAGGATGTCAACAGTTTCTTCTTGACAAGGCCAAAGATGTTACTTTTGAATCAGAAGCTAACTGTACCTTTAAAGGGAGCCTGAAGTCTTTAACAGATTTACATAATCTTTTGAAAAGGTCTATGAATCTGAGATCCAGAACCTTAGTTCAGTTTAAAGTTGAAAGAGACAGAGATAGGAAATATGCTGTAGACAAAATCTTGTACAGTTCTGTGAAGCCGTATGTTTCTCTTCGTGGTCGACGTCCAAAATGCTCACTGAAAGCAGCAGAGATGGATTTTTTGACAGATGTTGATGCATTTATTGGGACTGAAAATGTCCAGGAAAGTAGTGGGATAGATGGGGAGAAAGCTGTTTCCCGCAAAAATCGAAAATTCTTGCGAGGGAAAAGAAAGCGACGGCGATGTTCTACAAAGAGAAAAACTTCCAAGATGAAAGTAGATTACGTGCCAGAAGTCTCAGCTTCAACACCTCAAGATTGTATAGGGATTGAAGAGGACAATGAACAAGAGAAGAATGGCAATACTGAGATCAGGAATGTGGAAGACAAAAGCAGTAAGGCTGAATTATTAACCCCAACGAATCCGAGCAGTGAGATAGCGAGCACTGTAGATGAATTGGATCCTTTACAGAAAAGATTGCGAGAAGAACAGCTAAAATACAAGGAGATTATAAACAAGAAAAGGCAACATAAAGTGCAAGAAAATGTAAAGGAGAGTGGATCTTCCTTTGCAGAGTGCAATGCATCTGTTACAGGAGGTAATGAAGAAGCTCAAGGAGCTCCTGCAGGTAAAGTTCAGTTAGAGCATAGGATCATTCATTGTCTTTGAAGATGTGAGATATTGTATTAAAAGGGTGGAATTATGATATTTTCCTCACTTGAAAGGGCAGGCTGGCGAAAACAACCATTTGGGTAAAAAATATCCTTGTTACAACTGGTGCATGACGTCAACAGGTTAAACCTTCTACTGACATAGAAATGTGGTTTAAGGTCATGGAAAAGTCAGATGTATAGCCATGTTTTATCTCCAAAACAAACACTCTTACAACGCTTTGAAAAAAAGGGATTGAAATATGATTCTTCATATTATCATTTTTGGGCTTTGACAGCGGTATTTTCCCAATTATTTCCTTCGATTTTCTATCTATAGTCATAAAAGTTGGCATGGATATTTTTCAAAGTGTTATACAAATGGCTGATTAATCAAAAGCAGATTAAGTTCATATATATTCTGATGAAAGCAGTTTTTAAAATACCATCTTTTATTTTGCAATGACCTCCTAAGTTTATGGCTCATAATTTGCCCAACATAGTTTCAGATCTCATTTGAATAGTTGGCTGTTTGCATTTAGGAGTCCATTCACTTGACATTCTCAGAAGAAAGAGCTCAGTGTCTTTTAAAAAAGAAAATCTTTAGAGAAGTAAAAAAGGTACCTGGTAACAGTTTAATGTGCTATTTTCAGACATAATGCCAACAGTGCAAGAAATCCGAGACATTATGGAAGCATCAGATACAGGAAAGCAGAAGGGCAGGCAACTGCATAAATTATGTAAGTGTTGAATGGTAAATCTAGCATTCTTTTAAAATTGTTTAATTTCAAGGGTTTGAAGGCCATCCCGGGTCACCCCGAAACGTCGCTGGCTAACAGGGCTCTGGTGAAATCCTGGCAGCAGGGGATGGATGAGGACGGAAGGCGACCGAAGGATCTTTGGGCACGGCTTTTGTCTCTCGTGGTTGCGGGCAGAGGATTCCGTTTTTGGAACAATGGCCGGGACCAATGCACAGTATGTGCACTGCGCTTTCAGAAAGCAATGGCAGACCACTGGAAGAATTTCTTGCCAAAAACTACAATGAAATGTCACACAAAAGGAAAGAAAGTTATAGTTCTGTGTCCTCTGAGTCCCCCAGGAAGGGTCGGGACTCAAAAACGACTGGGGAGGGAGAATCCACAACTGCAGAAGGCACCCGTGATGACGATACTGGCGTATCTGACGGTGAGTGCAAGAAACAGAGGTGTAGATACTCCTATTCAAAGAAAAGAAAAAGCAAAAGTGTCATCAACATCGGCACCTGGAATGTTAGGACCATGAAACAAATGGGAAAACTTACACTCCTGTTAGAGGAGCTGAAGGAACTCAGCATGAACATCACTGGACTGAGTGAAGTACGATGGGACAAACAGGGCCTATTCAGGACAGAAGATCACACCATCGTATACAGCGGAAACAAACGCGGCATGAATGGTGTTGCAATTATACTGGACAGACGCTTACGAGACAACATTAGCAGCCATGACGCTATAAGTGATAGAATTGTCACTGTGAAACTTGACACCCAACCCGTGCCCCTGAACATCATACAAGTATGCGCCCCCACATCTGCGAGCACAGAAGAAGAAATAGAGCTGTTCTATAATGACCTACAATCAGTAACAGACAAAATCCCAAGCAGAGAAATATGCATAATCATGGGAGATTTCAATGCCAAAGTGGGAGAGGGTGAGGATCTGGAATGTGGGATAGGACCCTATGGATTAGGAGAACGAAACGACCGAGGAGACATGTTAGCATCTTTCTGCCATGCAAATGAAATGAGCATCACGAACACTCTCTTTAAACACCCGATGCGAAGAAGATACACATGGATAAACCCTGGAGGCAATCTCCGAAACCAGATTGATTACATCCTGATTGACAAAAACTGGAAAACAACTGTGCTCAACTCAAAGACAAGGCCAGGGGCAGACTGTGACACTGACCACATTTTAGTGACAGCAAAGCTGAGATTGAAAGCATATAGGAAGAGCAAGCCAAAACCCACCAACAGATTTGACACGGACAAACTGAAAGACCCTGAAATCAGCAATGCTTTTCAGATCGAAACAGAAAACCGTTTCTCAGCATTACTCAAGGAGTGGTCAGCTGAAGAAAGACACCCAGATACACTGTGGAAAGACATGAAAAGAATTTGGAGTGAAACAGCTGAATCGAAACTCGGGAAAAGAACGAGGAAAACTCCCAAACCATACATCAGTGAAGAACTGATAGAGCTTGCAAAAAGAAAGAGCAAAGCCAGAAAACTTAGTAAACAAGATGAATATCATGCACTGAAGAAGGAAATCCAAACAAAGATCAGAAGAGACAAGAATGCATGGTTAGAAAGAGAGTGTGCAAACATAACAGAATGTAATACACAAAGAAAGTCAAAAGAAATGTTTGAACAAATAAGAAAAGTAAAAAAGAGGGATTTCCAACCACAGAACTTGAGTCTGAACAACAAAGAAGGCACAACACTGACAAACACAAAAGATGTGCTCTCAAGATGGCACGAATACGGCAAGATGCTGTTTGCGGACAACATCAGACCAGACCCGAGGGACCTCCAACAACCAGACTCACAACAGATAGATAAAGAACCAGAACCTCTCTTGGAGGAAGTACAGGCTGCAATAAAACAAATAAAGAATGGAAAATCCCCTGGATTAGACAACATACCAGGTGAACTCCTGAAACATACCAGCGAATCAGGAATAAAAGCACTCCACCAAATGATCTGCAAAATTTGGCAGACAAATGAATGGCCAACAGACTGGAAGCTACAAGAATTCGTCATGCTATACAAAAGCGGCAATGTCAAAGACTGTGGAAATTATAGAACCATCGCCCTCATCAGTCACACCAGCAAAATCCTGCTCATCATCATACTCAACAGAATGAAATCTAAGGTAGAAGAGGAACTATCAGAATGTCAAGCTGGTTACAGGACCAACAGAGGAACCGCTGACATGCTCTTCATACTACAAATAATGATTGAACAGATAAGAAGCAATGGAAACGAAGCCTTCATCACGTTCATAGACTACAGCAAAGCGTTCGACAGCGTTAGGCACCATCACCTGTTCGATATAATGATTAAGATGGGATTCCCGAAACACCTTGTGACCCTGATCGCTGCACTATACCACGAACAAAAGGCAACGATTAGATGGAACAATGAGAACTGTCCATATTTCAACATCGAGAAAGGAGTCAGACAGGGTTGCATACTTTCACCTCATCTTTTCAATATTTATACTGAGCAGATCATGAGAAACGCAGACATAGAAGATATGGGAATAAAGATCGGAGGCCGAAACATCACAAACCTTCGCTACGCTGATGACACAGCTCTTATGTCAGATAACATCACCAGCATGAAAAGAGTGTTGCACAGAGTGGATGAAGCGGGCAAGACAGCAGGCCTACACCTAAATGCTAAGAAAACGAAAGTCATGCATACTGGAACAGGGCACCATGAACACCAGGAGATACTAGTAAACAAAACAGCACTAGAAAAAGTGACTGATTTCAAATACCTAGGATCACATAAATCGCAAGATGGAAGCTGCTCAAAGGACATAAAAACAAGGATAGGAATGGCAAAACACAAAATGGTTCAACTAAACAACATTTGGAAGGATAGAGGCACACCAACGGACCTCAAAGTGAACATACTTAAGTGCTTGATCTGGCCAGTCCTACTATATGGTTGTGAGCCTGGGCACTCAAAAAGGCAGACATAACAAGATTGGAGGCAGCTGAAATGTGGCTTTACAGAAGGCTACTCAGAATAAGTTGGACAGAAAGGAGAACAAATACAAACATCTTAGAACAGCTTGGCACCACCAGAAGAATAACACCTGAAATAAATAAAAGAAGACTTGCATACATCGGCCACGCGGCCCGAAACAAAAGCACGGCCCTTATGATATCAATCCTTCAAGGAAAGACAGAAACAAAGAGAAAACAAGGAAGACCACCCATTACATATCACGATAACATCAAGAAAGTCAGCCAGCTGGAAATAAGTGAACTAACTAGGAAAGCTAAGGACAGGATTGGGTGGAGGAGATTTTGTCGTGACATCCACTGTAGCAGCTAACATCGATGACGATGAAGCCGACAGGTGACAGGTGTGACCTGTCTTTAGTGTTTCTCCACTGCTCAGATGGCTAAAAAATGATATAGAATAATTAAATGTAAGACCTTTGGACAGATAATTTGCTCTGCCATTTCCTGGTCATAAATAATTTTTTCTTCTTCCTCTCAGATGAAGGAAATGATCCTGAGGAAAGAGTTCATCCTCGGAATCCACTGACTGAATCTGCTGCTACTAAACAACAGCGCAGATATGAAGAGAAAGTGTCATTTAAGTTTTTTTGCAATTATTGCTCATATAAGACCAAAAGACAGAGCCATTTTTTGTCTCACATGATGTGTCATCGTGATGGTACAGAAAAGAAGTATAACTGCAAGCAGTGCGACTTTGTGAGCATCAGTATTCCAATGCTGAGGCGACATGAACTCAAACACAAGAAAAATTTATTTTGGTAAGTCTTGGGCTTGTTGGATTTTATGGAAACAGAAGTGGAGGGACATGTTCCAAAGTGATAAACTGATTTACATAAATTTGATACAGCTCAGATGCATTTTCATAATTGAAATGTCCCTTGCACATGCACTGCACATTGTTTTGTGCACCACCAGTCCTGTGCTTAGCATGTGTTCTCATTGTCTAGCTAGCACTCCCTTTATATCACTATTATCTGCTCAGTCTGTCCCATTCTTTGAATGGTGCTATATGGGAAACCACTGGAAACGCACTCATTGTTGTTGTTTTTTTCATTCTTAATTGGATGGCAACATGGCCGCCATGAGCAAAGAAAATGAATCTGTGAGTTTGATATTGCATTGACATATTAACAGTAGGAGGTGTACATGCAAATAACAAAAATATGGTTTTTTCCATGCCTTGTTATTTGCCCTGTTTACTGGAGTAGCAAGACCTTGGGTATGACGAAATATTTTTAGCAGAACATTGCATCTTGTTTATAATCAGGTTCCAGTGTATTATTGTGAGGTGCTATTTGAATAGGTGACAAAAAGGCATTCTTATATGAGATTCTTATATAATCCCTCAAGGTGTGATCTCTGTGCAGCCTATTCTACAGACCGGAAAGCTCTTTTGCGTCGTCATATCAGAATGAAACATGGCATTGACATGGGCAAATTGAAATGTGACCAGTGTCGTTTTACTTGTGAAAACCCTGACATTCTTGCCAGACACCAAGCTGATCATGAGAAGTAGGATATTGTCTTCCACATATAAATTTATCTCTTGCAATATCATTGAATTACATTGTAAATGAATGAATGATAAAGCCACTGCTCTCCACATCCTGTTTTCAGTCAGGGAAATCTTGTTCATGCCCTTTGAATATTACAACCTGAGGCAAGGAGGTTGAAATAAATTATTGTAATTAGCGTTTATTGTATGTTCCGTGGAGGTGAAAACTTCAGGACTCTAAATGAAAATGAGTTCATTAACTTCAGTGCAGATGAAAACAGTCCTGTGTTCAGTTGTGTCGGCATCTCATCGCTGTTGAATTTTGGTGTATGAAATGAACATTAACTTGTCCCAATAAGTCATTTCAGCTTCTTGCCCAGGGATTAAACCTTATTTCTTTTGACCTAGTCAACAACGGCTCTCCACATATTAAAATTGGCTTGAACTTCATAGACTCCAGTGGTTTTTGTTTTCAAATATTTGAATTTCATTTCAAGAACTGGGATTGTTTTTGCTTTTAAACAATAGAGCCATTCACGGATCCACGGAAGAATTATATGCAGAGTACTAATCAGTGTTTATTTCCTCCTCCCTTTGCTGCATGTTATGTGAGATAGGTATTAGGTCCTGCTCTTATTAGCTTTGTATCTTTCTTGTCTTGAAGTTGCTTAATTTGTATTCCAGTGTCAAGCGCCTGCCCAAAGATGGCACCAATAAGTGTCCTGATTGCAAGAAAAGCTTTCGACTGCGTATGCATCTGAAACGTCACATTCGAGATGTACATGGACCTGAGTTGCGGCCTTATCTGTGTGATAAATGTGGGAAAGCATTCAAAAGGACAGATGCTTTACAGCAACACAAGCTGGTCCATGTGTCTAGAACAGCCCGTAGTTTTCCGTTTAAATGTACTAAATGTGAAAAGGGTTTTAGATCTCCGGTGAGTAGACATCATATTCATAGATAAGTATTCTCATTACTCCTAATACTTTAAATTTACAGTAGGTCAATAGGTTGTGCACTATATTGTAACCACATCGTTAGAATGCATGAATTGAGAGAGGGGCAGTAGATTTGGCTTTGTTCTTCAACACTGTCACAAAAACAGAGACTGCACGGAGAAACTTCTGAACTGCTGCTTAGAAGACTTGTATTTTTATGAAATAATGTATTTGAAGTCAGTGTTATCATATGTTTTTGTAATCAGCCCATGTAGACATCATATTCATAGATAAGTATTCTCATTACTCCTAATACTTTAAATTTACAGTAGGTCAATAGGTTGTGCACTATATTGTAACCACATCGTTAGAATGCATGAATTGAGAGAGGGGCAGTAGATTTGGCTTTGTTCTTCAACACTGTCACAAAAACAGAGACTGCACGGAGAAACTTCTGAACTGCTGCTTAGAAGACTTGTATTTTTATGAAATAATGTATTTGAAGTCAGTGTTATCATATGTTTTTGTAATCAGCCCATGCAAGAGAGCCATCATTGCTTCAATTTACAAAGTTGCAAGAGCAATAGCTATTTATTCCAAAATTGTTACTTGTGTTTCACTTAAAATTTGTCTTATTGCTTGCATTAATGAAACATGCATTTCATGTAATGAACATGAAACTTTGTTTTTGCATTGTTATTACAGCAAAACGTATCATTAAATACTTTCTTTTCACTTGAATTTTTTCAGTGGATCTCATCCCAGTTAGTTTTCTCAAAACATGTTTTGGGTAACAAGTTCTGAAGTTTTAGGTGTGGAGAGTTAAAATACTTTATGCCTGGCAGAAAATCTTTGCAGGCAAGCACTCATTATATGAATATCCATACACAAAACCTGGCATTTGGAAAAGATACATAAGAATTGACAAACAATTATGTTTGTTATGCCTGCATTGATCAGCTGCTGAATATGGTTTGGAAGTACTTAGGAAACATAATATATATGTAAAGAATAGAATATCCAATGCTGCTGTATCTCTTACACAAGGCTACCTTATTGATTGTAAATCACCTATTTTATGTTTTGTGCAGGCTCATCTGAAAGAACACATGTCCATGCACAGCTCAGAGAGGCCATTCTTATGTCAGTACTGTGGAGCAGCTTTCAAAACACCTGCTGTGCAAAAGAAACACATTATGACCTTACACATCAGACCTCGAACTCATGTGTGTGGTGTGTGTTGTCGACAGTTTAACACCAAGCATGCTTTACAGCGACATGAAAACACACATGCAAAGGTGGGTTTTACTGCACCGCATTGAATAGGCCGATAAAATTTAATCGGCCTAACTGCGATTGGCAGTATTGTTATTCACTCAATATAAAAATTGTATTTGTAGCCACCAGTTCCAACTGATTTGAGGGTCGTGAAAAGGCTTTTAGGGTAGCCAAAACATAACATGGTGTTTTGGATCCCAAAGTCATCAATAGTTAAGTATCCACTAAATGTGTCATGTCTTGGGTACACTTGAGTTTGCAAAAGCCCATCATAGCGTATAGTTAATGTGTGAGAAAACATGGGTAATATTATAGATCTGTGCAATTGATTTAGCATTGGATGATTTTGTAAAGCCTTTACAGATGCATGATTATTTGACAAGGAATTAATAACTTAATTCAGCTTGCCTCAGATCATGATCAAATACAATTGATGTTTATTGCTAACCCTGCCATGTTAGGGGTGTTGAAAGTGACATAATTATCTAGTTCTTAAATCTTTAAGTTGTATATTGACTATACTCCCCAAGTCTTTGTCTACAAGTACCTGTCATCTATATCCGTCAGATATTTTGCCAGCAAGGATTTGAACTCCTGTGCATTGTATTTATTGCCTTTTGATTGATTGTAAATCCGCACAAGTAGAACCATAGGCGACATTTGCAAGTAATCGTATATTCTCTTTCTGGTGTAGATAATAGAATTCTTTTACTTGCTTCCAGCATGTGGTTTGATGTAAATTTTGTAGAAATCTGGTGAATTATGTCTTTTACGTGAGGAATAATATGGTTCGTATTAGTGTTAAGTATCAGTAATTATATTTATTTTTGGTCCTCAGCCTGACACAGCAACTGAAGTTGCTGTATCAATCATTGAAAGAGAGAATGCATTGGCTGAGAAGGGAGCACTCCACGAGAAACATGAAGGTCTTGCCACTGGTGACAGCCAGACAGCTAATCTATCAGCAACAGATTCTACCACCATTTTAGTGGAGGGCCAGATCTCAAACTGTCTAACTCATGACATGATAGGTACTGCTGCTGCTGCTGCAGCAATTGAGGAACCACTGGAACAATCAGGACCAGGCATTCAACAAGCTTATATTCAAGGTGCTCAGGATGGGACACTTTACTATTTTACTGGTGAATTACCTGCTCTGGAACATTGATTATTTTATTTGAAACACATCAACTGTCACTCTTCACATATGGCATTATCCTGTGCAAATGCATCTGATTTCCTCAGGATATGTAAATTATTGTGCGAGGACTGATTCACTGAATTAGTGGAAAGTTCTTGATCCATTGTTATGATATGAGTGAACGATTATGGTTGTTTGGTACAGAAAATATAAAGCTGTTGATACAGTGGAATCTAATGAGGTTCTTTGCTGCAGGTCAGGTCACTCTTGGGTAACACATTCTGGTCTCTCATTTGTTGTAGATGCAACACGCCTTTTAGCCTTTGGTATGGGATGGCTTTAAGTTTAAGTCAACTTACATTTCCTGATTTGGGTGAAAAGTATTACTTTCTTTTTATTAGACCATTGTTAAAGGCCAAGGGTATTACCCGTTCTCCAGTTTGCGACGCGCCCGCCCGCGAACGGGTATTACCCGTTTTTGAGGTTTCGTTACTCTACGGTGGTCTGCAGTCTGTAGTTTTTATTCACAATGATTTCCCTTGATGGATATCGAAGGGACGCTACTCTATTAATAATAGGGAACTGTTTTCGTGCAATTAAATGTATTTTTTCACGATTCTAACCACGGCGAGGCAATTTTTCAAAATTTTTGTCAACATCCGAAACTGCATGAAATCTTCTTGGATAGTCACAGTAATGAAGAGATAATGGAGGACGACAGTGATGAAGAACTTGTTGCAGATGGTTCTGGATCTAGATCTAGACATAGATCTAGATCTAGTGATTCTGAAATCATTGATGTTGTCAACATTTTATAATTTTGTACTTATTTCGTTTTGCAACTCCACACAACAATTCTCTGCATTGAAATATGACAAAAACACAGTTTTATATTAAACAGTAACCAATTCTGTACTTTTAGCACAAAAAATTTTCAAAAACAATCAATAAATAATCATTTTATGCTCTTCTTTCTATACCAACCACACAGTGGTCAAATTTGACAAAAATTACTTGGGCAGGGGAAAACACTCATGTGAAAAATACTTGGGAGGAATAGTGTTAATTTCTTATGGGCACAGAATGAGGACATGGTAAAATATGAAACATATCCTAATGAATGATGACATAATGAAAGAGTTCAAGTATTCCTTAAATGTGCGCTAGATGATATTATCTGTGACCGAGTAAAAAATCTCTGTGTGAAAACAGGTTGCAAGTTTCTTCTGTGGAAAATTGTCTCTAACAATTGTCTCTAACATTCATTACAGATCTGCATACAGCTTATTTGTTGGTACAATTTTCCAGCATTTATGTTCATTTATACTGAATACCATGGTTAATACTCATCTCTTGATGAAGAACTATCTATTTATGAAGTTCTGCATTGGGAGAAGGTGCTAAACATTTCATTCACAGTTCCATATTGACTGTTAAATTTACCACTAATATTCCTCGCACTTCTGTGGAACAATACAATGGCTCTTGCCAGGAAGGGAATGGGATGTTTATTTAATAGAGCTGATAAACTTTTACTTCATTTTAGAAGACATAGTGTTTTATAATACTATCAAAAAAGAGATTGTACATCCTTGACCTCACTGTGCTTACTACTGAGTGCATGAAACAGGGAAAACATGGCCTGTTTGAACAAAAGTCCAGAGCATGCGGTCTGCATTTCTCTGTAACTTTGAACCAAAATGAGAAAGGTGTTATGATGACTGATAATAATTGAATACTATATGTTTACTCCAAAGACCATTGAAGAGTTTTTTTTCAGAAGAAGCAATAATACAATTATTGCCATTTGCTGTCAATTTTACAATGGCACAATACAATGGATGTTGATATACAAATATGTATGTATATGTGTGGGCTGTTTAACATTCAGAGAATGCATTTCATTTTTATACAATGAACAGCCAGGTAAATGTGAACCACATGTGCTTGGAATGAAATGTTTAGAACCATGTGTTGTTGTTGGTATTCCACCAAACATGGGTGGGCTAAATGAAGAAGAATTGAGCACTGATTAAATGAAATTTCTGATTGGATCTGATTTCATTTGTTACAACTTTACTTTAATGGCAGTCTTTGTTGGCCAGTAGAAATATGAAAGCAAAAACCATTGGGCAAACAGGTATGAGGCAGTAACGTACTCCGACCAATGGAAGACAATGATAGGACCTTAATTCATGTGTGATCTTCCTGTCTCATGTAATACATAGATTTTGTGAGATCATCATGTCAGTGTGTCTGGAAATTTCATCCTGATTATGTTGCCAACAGAAAATTTTAATGCGTCATCTACCTTAGTTGATATGCTGTTACTAAATCACAGCAAAATTATTTAAAAGCATTTTGAGCATTGCTCACTTGAGAAATTAACCAATTTAATTAAATCATGTTTTCAGGACTTGAGCAGTAACTCTTTACGATGACAGATGTTACTTTAGTCTTTAAAGTAAAATAAATGTGTTTAAAATAATTATGCTGCAGGAAAGTGTCAGGTCTGAAGACACTCGTCTCTTTCAGATAGGTTTCGTAAATGTGTCCCTGAGTTCTGTTATTGTGCTCAGAAACTGGCAGATAATGCTAGCTTGTTAATAATTTCACGTTAGATGTTTTTTAAACAGCTTTAAATATGTAATATACTGATATGTGATGTAAATAAAGAAGATGCAAAGAAATGTATTGTAGAGATGGTGTGGCATGAACACTGCTTTTTGTTTTTTTGCCTTTCTTATGCCCCGGAAATAGACTGTATGAAAATGTGTTCAGTCTCTCAGAACTGTGGTAATGTTAGACCTAGGGCCAATTTTTTTCTTGTGGCAAATGGAGTCAAGTGATTGTGCATCTTGTCAGTTTGTAGATATGTACTGAAACTGATCTGGAGCAGCTTGTTCTTGTGTGAGCAAACTTGCACAGTGATCATACTTTAATGATTGCTTGTCATCCTCATAAAAGTTCATCTCCATATTCACACTATAATATTTCCTTAGTAAAAATATTTGGACACAACCAGCTTCCATGAATTCATTGAATTCAGTGTCGTGCATTGAATTCGGTGTGGCTCCAGTATAGTGTAATCCAATAGCCAATCTACCGTTGGTCAATCCAGCAGTCAACGGAGTATAAGTGCTGTAGCCTCAGTGAAACCATTAAAGCATTTTATTGAAAGGTTATGAGCCATTACCGTAGGACATTAGCTTCATTATGCTACATGTATTTTTTTAAAGAGATATTGGCAAGATAAAAACAATCTAGAAATTCTAGTAGAAATGTTGTGGCAGCTTTTGCACTGTTTCTGCTTATGCACACCTTAGACTACAGAGGTGGATGCTGGCATAGCCACCTACAAACAGCATTTTTTTTCCCCTTACAATGACCAGGATCTATCTCCCCTCCCTCAACTGCTGAGAAATCGAGGATTGAAGTTTCATGTAATCATAGCTTCAGAGCAAAGAATTTTGTTCTTTTTAGTAATACTTGCAAATTGCAACTGAATGTGCTTGATACTTTGACTTTGACACACAATGGAGGTTCATAGAACTAGAAGTAGTGTGTAACTCAGTTCAGCCAAAAAGTGGAGATAGGACCTTGTCATTCTAAGGAGATGATTTGAAGCACTGCCTTTTAGCCTTTGGTATGGGATGGCTTTAAGTTTAAGTCAACTTACATTTCCTGATTTGGGTGAAAAGTATTACTTTCTTTTTATTAGACCATTGTTAAAGGCCAAGATATACCCCCTGGCCAGACTATACATGGGGGTAAAGTGGCCTGGCCTATTTTATACCCCTGATATATTCTGGGCTAGGCCAGTTCGTACTCCGGGGTATACTGGCTAGGCCAGACTATACCACCCCCCCTCCCCTTTCAAACACGCAAAATAGTAAAGGATACACATTCGGTTTTTATTTTATTTCACACGCATGTGACACACCCTTATTCAGGATGACATATAATTGCAATCTTTTAAATGACGTGCAAACTAGACCTGTGTCGACTATTCCACTTGATCGCAAATGGAATGTCTTAGACTGGATGGAAAACGGTTCCTTTCCCTTCTACTAGAATGGTTGAAAAGATGTAACACATTTTTTTACATGCAGCTGATATACACATTTTGCTGCATATATATATTCTAGAATGATGTGTAGGCCTACACTGTCATTTTTACACTCGCTCCTTTCTAAAAATTCCGGGAGGATGATGATGATTCTGATAATGATATTGTTCTGTATTTTCAAGTGTAAATAAGTATTTTTCTTTTTCGTTCTCGGTGTTGTTATTGTAAATTATTGGGTAGCTTTCTGTAAAGTTTCAAGTGGATCTGGACAGATGGAGCTTATCATGTGAAAAAATTTAGTGTGTATTTAGTATAATGTGAAATATATTAAATTAATTTTTACTGGATTACACCATGGATGATGGAAGTGCATAGTCTGTTAGGTTTTTAGGAAATTTTTTTTCTCTGCTTTTCCAGCCTTTTCTGTCTGTGTCACTGTAATTTGGTCTTTGTATGTATGTAATCGTTCTGAAATGTCAAGTATATTTCTGATTTTCTAAAATTGAAATAAAATTCAGACGACTATAAGTCGTATAAACTATTTCATACATTGGGAGTAAATGTATATCAGTGTCACGAGTGGAGTGAGTGCAATTAAGGGGATTGCTACAGAGCGGGTGTAGAGTAAGAAAGGCTCACAGTAGACAGCAAGTTAAGCGTGCTGTTGTGAGTAGTAGTGGGGGCGGGGTCTGAAGGAGGCGAAAGCGCGGTAATACTATCACTGCAAGTTAGAAGGTCCTAGGGATCGGACCTGTGAATAAAAGCCCATCGGGCGGACATAAAGGGGAAGCAGTCGAGAAGACTAGTGAGAGTCTTTCCAGTTATGACTGGTATGTAGAACGTTGATTGATTATTATGATTGATGTATTATATTATATTCGTCTATTACCATGATGTAAATAAGTATATGTGAGGAATGTGGAAGTCCTTGATATTGGATATAGCAATGTGCGCCATGAGCGATAGATGAAAGTGAGTTCATGGATTTGTAGCGCGAGTGAGTAGTGTGTACTCCGATGGAGGTGTGTTACCGTAAGATGTGTGGTGAGTGAAAGGTGAACTAGTGTGTGTACGCTTCATGGATTGTAAGGAGAGGTGGAGTGAATAGAAATGGTAGGGTATTATACCAATGTAATATTATTCTTGTAGGTGTCGGGGAAGGGCCGCAGAGCCACCTCGATGAGCACAGGGGATAGGCCAGCATAGGGCCGGAGGCCACACATAGGCCAGAAGTGAGGCTGTCAGTGTAGGACAGTAGAGGCACATAAGTCGTGGCAGTCAGGCCACGGACAGGGACGTAGATATGAGAGTGAATGAGATACTATATTGTTGCCATGTTGATAGGCTAGTGAACTGATACTATGTTGTTGCCATGTTGATAGGCTAGTGAACTGATACTATGGTGTTGCCATGTTGATGGCTATGGAAATAATAACGTGTTATTGCCCTGCTGAGGTGCTAGGGGAGTGTTAAGGTGTATGACAATAGGAAGGGGATATTGAGAGACTGCGGTGCCAGTAAATTATTAATGTACTATTAAGACCCTGAGGGGAGAGGCTGAGGCCGAAGTGCCTTTAGGAGTAACTACCGGATTGTGGATCCGAGGGAGAGTGTGAGAATAAGGCCGTTGTACGGCAGTCATTTCAATAATATAATGTATGTAATTGCGCTCTTATATGTATAATTATGTTTAATAAATGTGTGAGTCTGATGGGTTTTTCTGTTGTGCTAGGAATTCGTGCTGTTGTCCTTGTTCGTGGTATGAATGGAAATTTCATGATGGTATGATTTATGTATGTTTATGAATTATAATATGTATTGATGCATGTATTGCTATGAATAGGTATTAATGTGTACTTAAATTTCTGCAGAGTGTGTGTGCGTGCAGCCTGAGGAGACAAGTAGCCAGAGCTCCGATTAGGTCGAGGACTTAAACTCAAAATTTGAAAGTTAAGTGAAACTGAAATTTTGTGCCCTGGATTGTGGGCTGTTCCTTTAATCTGTCTTTTTCCGCTGTTTTTCTGTTTTTGTCGTAATTGATTGTACGGGCGGTGGCGCGGGGTTGCTGTGTTGAACTTAGTTTATCCTTTTAAAAAGGTGTGGTAAACTTTGGAACTTCGTTCATCACAGTGAACAGTTCTGTAGGGACCTGTAATATTGTTTAGTTGTAGCGTCGATATCTTCTCTGTTCCGCAGGAAGACGTATTCTCTTGTCCCTCTTTCTACCTATCTATAGATACGTTCTTTTTTTTCAGACTCTGTTCTTGTTCGTACCTTGTTGTGTAATTGGCGTGGTTAGGTTGCATTCTTTTTTCCATTATATTTTCTTTTTTAGGTCTTTGTCCTAGTCTGGTTCGTTGTCCTTGACGTACTTGTGGTCCTTCTACTGTATTTCTTCATTCTTGTCGTTTCTAATTTCTTTTATAATTAATAGTGCTATACATTTTATAGATATAGAATTAGTTGTGCTGTAAAGGTAAGTTTCTGAATTGTATTTGGGACAACTGGGTATTGTTATATCTGGTGTGATCTCAGGTCTCTGGTCGTATCGTTAGTGATCATACCGACAGGTTAGCCGTTTTTTTAAATATATACCATAACCATAAATCTGTGAAATGGCGGAACTCCAACAACTAATGAAGTTGGGTAAGGAACTTGGCCTGGAGGGAGAAGAGCTACGCGGCTGGATTAAAGAACAGCAGGCAGAATTGCGCGATGAGCGTGCTAAGGATAGAGAGCAGGAAAAAAAGGCTCAGGAGCAGGAAAGGGAGTTAAAGTTAAAGGAGATAGAAGCCCAAGAGCGGGAGATAGAGGCTAGGGATAAGCAACAGGAGAGAGAGGCGCGAATAAGAATCGCCGAGTTGGAAATCAAAAAGAATGCGCCAACAGAAACAGTTGAGCGGCAGGTACACAATAAAGGTGGCGTTAGGATTAAGCTCCCTACGTTCGACGACAGGAAGGACGACATAGACGCCTTCCTTTACAGGTTCGAACTGAACGCACAATTGCAATGGGGGGAAAATAAGGAATTATGGGCCACGTACCTGGCGTCGCTATTGCAGGGGCGAGCGTTAACATACTTTAAAGAGCTACAGCGCGAAGACGTACAAGATTACGATAAGCTGAAGGCTTTGCTGCTTCGCCGATTTGCGCGTACCGAGGAATACTTCCGGGAGCAGTTTAGGCGAGCACGTGCAGATACCAGGGAGGACTTTGCTGCCTTCGTCGCGAGACTAACTGAGTATTTCGCGAACTGGGTAGACTTGGCGCATGTGGGCACGGATTTCGCTAAACTGAAAGACCTAATGATCCGTGACCAGCTGTACGCGTCGTGCCACAAAGATCTGGTGGCTTTCCTGAAAGAGAACGAACCCGCGACGGTGCAGGAGGCGTCTAAGTTGGCGGAGGCATACCGTACGGCGCATCCGTCCAAACCAGTCGCCAGGGCATACGTCCAAGATGCTGGGTACGTCGCCGTTGTCGAGGGGTCGCCGGCAGGACTTAGGGACAGGTCGCGTCAGCGTGGTGCCTATAGCGGGCAGGCCCAGGGGCAGCGTAGGGGCTATCACCAATCACCGGCGTATGGATCCGGTAAGTTTGACCGAGCAGGAGGGCTAGGTCGCGGTAATGGCCGGGGGCGAGTTGTGACCTTTGCCGATGACCGACGGCATAGGGACTCTAGTTCCGGTCGCGAGGGGTCACGGGGACCCAGGCCTAGAGCAGCACAGGGAGCGGAGTGTTGGACTTGCGGACGCGTGGGTCACTTTTCGCGCGAGTGTAGGGCCGCGAAGTGTTGGAACTGCGGAAGAGCAGATCACATCAGCGTGAACTGCCCTGCAGGTAGGATAGCGGCGAACGTGGACAGTAGCTCCAGTCCATGTTCCCCAAATAAATTTCATCATGCGGCTGCGTGTGTTACATCGGACAACGGAGGCGGACAGTATTCTAAGTGTCCCAGTTGTGAGAAGTTATTATCTTCCGGTGTTTTACCTTGTGGGAGAAAGATCCCCGTTATAAATTCATGTCATACAGGAGGTGGTCTTAGGGTTTATCCGGGGTTTGTTGGGGACGAACCGGTCTCGGTTTTACGAGATACAGGATCTACCGTTGTGGGAGTGCATAGAGACTGCATTCGGGATTCACAGCTTACAGGTGAGACTGTCCCGTGCATCCAATTTTCGGGGGCCATTGAGAAATTACCCATGGCAAAAATAATGATAGATACACCTTTCCTTAGCGGGGAAGTCGAAGCAGTCGTTGGTTGTTTTCCAGGCGCCCAGCTCATCATTGGGAATGTATCACGGGTAGTTTCCCCTTCCGATGAGAACGTGCAAGCATGGTCGCAATCAAAAGGTATTGACTTTTGCGCCGCGGTCGAAACACGCCGACGGGTAGCCGATAAAGACAAGATTAGACCTTTGGCTACGCCAGCGGTCAACCTAGACATCACGCCAGAGCGCTTGGCGAGATTACAAAGGGAGGACCCATCATTAAACCCATGTTTTGGGGAAGCGCGAACCGAGAAAACGAGGAGATATAAGAACGGGTCATCTTCTTTTTTTGTTCAGGCGGGCATTCTGTTCCGTAAGTATGTAACGGTGTCCTCCATTTTAAAGCAGGTCGTTGTGCCAGCGTTGCTGATCGCAACAGTATTGCATTTGGCACATGATGTCCCATTAGCGGGTCATATGGGGATAGCTAGAACCAAAGAAAGGGTTCTTAAAAATTTTTACTGGCCATCGATCCACAGAGATGTGCAGGTCTATTGTAAGACGTGCAGTGCGTGCCAAAAGACGACGCATAAGGGTCGTACACCCCAGGCTCCTCTTCAGAAGATCCCCACGGTCTCGGAACCGTTTAAAAAGGTCTCGATAGACCTTGTTGGCCCCATTCACCCAGCGACCGATAGGGGGAATCGATTTTTCTTAACGGTCATATGTAATGCTACGAGATGGCCAGAGGCGGTTCCTCTGCGGACCATAACGTCTGAGGCAGTCGCGGAAGCGTTGTTTGCAATTTTCGCTAGGGTAGGAATACCAGAGCAAATTCTGTCTGATAGGGGCGCGCAATTTACGTCGCAGATGATGAAGGAATTGTTCCGCTTATTCAGCATACAACCCATCACTACCACCCCTTATCATCCGCAGGCTAATGGCATGTGCGAGAGATTGAACTCGACGTTAAAGTCGATGCTGCGTAAGGTAGCTGCTGATCGCCCTAAAGATTGGGATAGATATATCCCGGCAGTGTTATTCGCGTACAGAGAGGTACGGCAGGAGTCAACGGGATTCTCGCCGTTCGAAATGATGTACGGTCGTAGTCCTAGGGGCCCAACTGATGTTCTTCGGGACATGATGACGTCGCCATCATCGGGAGACGATGATCAGATTTCGGTGTTTCAGTACCTTGTTGATTTAAGAGAAAGACTATCTTCAGCGCGCACTATAGCAGAAGAAGCGTCTAATATCGCTTCGAAAAGAGCAAAAGACTATAAAGATAGAGGGTCCAAACTGAGAATTTTTAAGCCAGGAGACAAGGTTCTGCTGTTGTTACCTACGGACCATAATAAGTTATTGATGACATGGAAAGGCCCTTATGTTATTGAGCGAGTTGTTTCAAAGGTAGATTACGCTATCCACATTGATGGAGCGAGTAAGGTTTTCCATGTTAATATGCTACAGAGATTTTATGAGAGACCACAGTATCTGTGTGCACAGACAAGACCAGAGGAGACTGTCTTCTCTACCGCTTGTACGGGGGTCGTAGACCAGTTGGACTGTGACGTAAGCGACACCGAGGCGCAGGAAGAGTTACAAATTCAATTGCCGGAGTTAACTCCGACACAAGGTTACAGGGACGTTAAAATTAACCCTGACCTTACGAGTTCAAGGAGTAGGGAACTTGAGACCCTGTTAGCGTCATTCCCGGACGTTGTTACGGATTTGCCCGGTCGCACTACGGTGATCCAGCACCAAATAAAGTTGACTTCGGATAAGCCAGTATTTCTTAGACCGTATCCGTTGCCTTTTTCTTCGAGAGATAGAGTCATAAAGGAAGTTGAGTCAATGTTGAAGCTAGATGTGATAGAACCATCAACATCGCCGTATTCATCACCCATCGTCCTCGTGAAAAAACTTGATGGATCGGTGCGGTTCTGTATTGACTTTCGGAGATTGAACACTATTACGGTAGGCGATAGGGAGCCTATTCCGTTTCAGGAGGAATTAATAGCTTCATTGGCCGGGTCCACGTGGTTTTCCAAGATAGATTTAACGAAAGGTTATTGGGAAATCCCGCTTACTGAGGAGTCTAAACAATACACGGCGTTCCAAACGCCCATTGGATTATTCCAATTTAAGGTCATGCCATTTGGGTTGGTAAACGCGCCAGCGACGTTTGCACGATTAATGAGATTGGTGTTGAAGGACATACCTAATGTCGTGTCATTCTTTGATGATATAGCATGCCATACGTCGACATGGTCTGATCATGTTCAGACACTAACAGTAATTTTTCAACGATTACGTCATTTTGGGTTAACTGCTAAACCCGCAAAGATGGATTTGGCATGTCCAGAGATAATATTCTTAGGACATATTGTGGGTAGAGGTGTTCAGAGACCTGAAGAAACAAAAATTGACAAGTTAGTAGGGTTGCAAATCCCAAAAACAAAGAAACAAGTCAGAAGCTTAGTGGGTATTTTAAATTATTACAGAAAGTTCATTCCAAATTTTTCCTCCTTGTCATCTTCTCTTACTGACCTTACTAAGAAGGGACAACCCGATAAGGTCCAGTGGACGTCTGAATGTCAGACATCATTTGATAATTTGGTGACAGCATTATCATCGTCACCCATTCTGATATTACCCGATTTTCGATCTAATTTTATCCTCAGAACGGATGCGTCGGACTCTGGTGTCGGCGCTTGTCTTCTACAGGAGAAGAACGAATGTCTCCATCCTGTATGTTATGTCAGTAGGAAGTTATTGCAGAGAGAAAGAAAGTATTCTGTGATAGAGCGTGAGTGTCTTGCCATTGTCTGGTCCGTCCAGAAACTAGGACGTTATCTCATGGGACGAGAATTTTGTATCCAGACAGACCACAAGCCACTGACATTTTTGTCGAAGAATCGTTCGTCCAGCCCACGCTTGTCTAGATGGGCATTGGCTTTGCAGCCGTATACCTTCGTTATTCAACCAATTCCAGGAACCAGCAATCATATCGCCGACTACCTTAGTCGAGCCTAGGGGAAGAGTTCAGCAGCTTATACATCGGAGGACAGGAACATTGACAGGATCTGTGTGAATAAGTCGACTTTAAAATATTGACATTATAAATATGATATGAAGAATGGTTGATAGGTTGAATGGTTTTTGATTCTGTATTAAGTATGGTGGTTAGTTAGCTATTCATGATGTGACACATATATGCATATTTCAGGCCATATTGATCCCCATATTTTCCCCTGATTTCGGTATTTTATATACTAGGGGAACTGCTAGGTCAGTTTTTTTAGTGTAGGTATTGCTCACGCTCACTCGTTGACAGTCATCTTGATGCGATTTGAAATTAATTGCATTAATTTTTTTGGGGTGGGGGATGATGTCACGAGTGGAGTGAGTGCAATTAAGGGGATTGCTACAGAGCGGGTGTAGAGTAAGAAAGGCTCACAGTAGACAGCAAGTTAAGCGTGCTGTTGTGAGTAGTAGTGGGGGCGGGGTCTGAAGGAGGCGAAAGCGCGGTAATACTATCACTGCAAGTTAGAAGGTCCTAGGGATCGGACCTGTGAATAAAAGCCCATCGGGCGGACATAAAGGGGAAGCAGTCGAGAAGACTAGTGAGAGTCTTTCCAGTTATGACTGGTATGTAGAACGTTGATTGATTATTATGATTGATGTATTATATTATATTCGTCTATTACCATGATGTAAATAAGTATATGTGAGGAATGTGGAAGTCCTTGATATTGGATATAGCAATGTGCGCCATGAGCGATAGATGAAAGTGAGTTCATGGATTTGTAGCGCGAGTGAGTAGTGTGTACTCCGATGGAGGTGTGTTACCGTAAGATGTGTGGTGAGTGAAAGGTGAACTAGTGTGTGTACGCTTCATGGATTGTAAGGAGAGGTGGAGTGAATAGAAATGGTAGGGTATTATACCAATGTAATATTATTCTTGTAGGTGTCGGGGAAGGGCCGCAGAGCCACCTCGATGAGCACAGGGGATAGGCCAGCATAGGGCCGGAGGCCACACATAGGCCAGAAGTGAGGCTGTCAGTGTAGGACAGTAGAGGCACATAAGTCGTGGCAGTCAGGCCACGGACAGGGACGTAGATATGAGAGTGAATGAGATACTATATTGTTGCCATGTTGATAGGCTAGTGAACTGATACTATGTTGTTGCCATGTTGATAGGCTAGTGAACTGATACTATGGTGTTGCCATGTTGATGGCTATGGAAATAATAACGTGTTATTGCCCTGCTGAGGTGCTAGGGGAGTGTTAAGGTGTATGACAATAGGAAGGGGATATTGAGAGACTGCGGTGCCAGTAAATTATTAATGTACTATTAAGACCCTGAGGGGAGAGGCTGAGGCCGAAGTGCCTTTAGGAGTAACTACCGGATTGTGGATCCGAGGGAGAGTGTGAGAATAAGGCCGTTGTACGGCAGTCATTTCAATAATATAATGTATGTAATTGCGCTCTTATATGTATAATTATGTTTAATAAATGTGTGAGTCTGATGGGTTGTTCTGTTAGGTGTTAAACTTGTTTGTTCGTGATTGTTGTCCTGTCATACTTATTACATCTCCCAGTCTGGGATTTGTGACAATCAGTACCAAACAAAAACTACAATGCATATTTTATTCATGGGCAACCAACTGCCAAAAAAGAAATAAAATCAAACAACATCAACAGACATTAGTAAAATTAATGTTAAACTCTGATCATATCAACTTGAATTGATGTTCAACCCATAGCATATAAATGCTATATTAATGCGTGTCTGTTTCCTCTACATTGTATTATAATTTATGGGAGTAAAGAATGTATGTACGTATGTATCCAGACGATACCTGATGACACAGATAAAAAGCAATTGAACTAAAATTGAAATATTACTGTGGCCTTGACTTGTTTATAAAAAAACATTACAATCTGAACTGGTGGGGTGTCATCTGGCCTAGGCCAAAGTATACCCCGGAGTATAAACTGGCCTAGCCCAGAATATACTTCGGGGTATAAAATAAGCTAGGCCACTTTAACCCTGGACATAGTCTGGTGGGGGTATAGTCTGGCCTGCTACACCGGTTTTAAGGTTTACGGTGCGACAGCATAATAACGACCACTTTTCGCCCTTCAGAGTCTATTTGGGTACATTTTCTTTATCTATGTTTCGTATTCAGAGCTGTTAAGTTTAACATAGAATTAAAGACATTCATACAATTTTAACACATTGCTAAATTTTTAAAAAGTTGTTTTGTGTAAATTGGGAAAAAGTTCTGTAAACGAGTATAAAAGTTATTAAATTAAGTTGTAGATCTTAGTCTCTCTCAGAAAGGATAGGATGTGCTGCGGGTCCTGGGTCCACGTCAGAAAATAGTTCTTTCATGCTACACTGGTAAACAAGCCAATAGCAGGTGGCATTGAAGAAGCACATCTCTTTTCCTGTTACTTGATATCAAAAACAGCCCTTTTCTAAAAACAGGAAATAAATATGAAATCTCAATAACCCTAGTACACTGAACTCAGAAGTAAATTTAAGTTACATGATACAATGAATGGATTTAAAACTCAGAAATGAAAAATAAAATCAAAATTATTATTTTTCTTTGCCTAGGCAGTGCTTTTTTTTTTTCATTATTCAGTAACAGATGTTGAAATGTAGGACTAGTGTCACTGAATTTGACAGCTGTGAAATATGGAAATATGCAGTGAGGCAAAACATTCCCAAAGTTAGTCAAACATTCCCAAAGTTCTCACTGAAGGATAATGAAATTCATATTGTCCATGTGGGTAGTTATGTGGAGCAAAATATTTCTGTCCATTAGTGCTTGATTTTACATAGGCCAGTGAACACACTACTTTAGTAATAGTACTTGATGATGATGTGACTCATCATGCAAATCAACCTCAGAGCAATGTGATAGAATGTTTCAGTACTTTTGATATCATTTGTGTGTTGAAGCACATGGGCATTGAAGGAGCTGTGTGCCCAGATACACATACAAGACTGAACACCTCTACAGTCTAAATATATGGAACTTCTCTTCTTCCCCTCCCTACCCAACACAAAAAATGCTGTTCAAGAAAGAGAGGGATGAAAATAGAGGAACAGCTGAAGAAAAAAATCCGGTAATCCCAATTTGTTTTATTATAAATCTTCATAGATATATATAATGATTGTTAGTCTACGCAGCAGACAAGCAAAACAGTCAGTGATATAAAATTTAAAAAAAAATTATTCTTGAATTACTACATGTACAAAAAATATCTTTCAAGAATCATGTTGTTATGAAATTAATTTCTAAAACATTATTGTATTGTTTCTCTTTTGTTTGCCTGGCTGTAGCCTATTTATCAAATTAAATTTGGAGAAGATATTATAATTGTTACCTGTTATAATATTTACAATGGCCCCCTAAAGGCTAAATTTTGAAGAGAAAGACATTGATCTTAGAGGAATGCTTGAAATGGTGTGACTGTGAGCTTGAGCTGGTTAAAAATTTAACACAGACCCTGCACTGACAGTAGGTTGAAGAAACATCAAAAAATTAGTCTGTATATTACAAACCGTGAAACACGTACATGTATTATCATAAATCTCATTCCCAGTGCCATTTCAATAAATTCAATGTTAATGAGACAGATAATTACAAAAATGTCAATCTTGCCCAGGCGTTTGATTATTGGTTTTAGGTGAATATATGGCCATCACAATTTCAGATAGTTTACCAATGTTTGGGTCTGAGAAATCACTAAAAAATAAAAATGTGCTTATATTATTAAAGGACTTTTTGAAGATATGTCAACATTGCATTAACTTAAACAGAGCCGCATACCAATGTAAAACACCCCAGTGAAGTGTTGAATGTTAGCCATCAACTAGTTTTTGGAGATTTTGTCCTAATTTTTTTTTTTCAATGAATGAGAGAAAAAAGTTCCATTGTTAGTAAATAATTATGTTCAACTTCATGCCCTGACCATCAGTATATTTGTGCATGTGTGTGTTTGTTTTTTACATTCTCTGTCATGCAGTGTTTATGAAACAAATGTACTGTAGGAATTTTAAGTTACCATGGTTTTACTTATAGAATTATTTCATGGTAAGAAGTAGTATTGGAGAGTGTATCAAGGACATGATTCAGTCACAGTCAAGAAGTTGTGAAGAAGGAGAAATGATAAAAATCCCGTCGCATTTGAGTTAATGGGTGTTGAGTTCTTGCTTGATTTGAATTTATTAATTTTTAAAAAATTTTCTTTTTGCATGATACTGTTTAATTATACTGTATTCTCATTTGCTGTTGTTGTGTTTGACATTGTGGTCCTTCATTTTTTAGTGTGGCTCTCACTCTTTCAGTGGATGTAATACGGAATAAATCATTGTTACTTGATTGAAAAATAACTTTTTATGTTCGATTTTCACTTGAAAAAGGCGAAAGCCAAAAGTTTTGTGTATTTTCTGTCTTCTCTTTAGTTCGCTTTGTATGGTTTGGGTTTTATTTCTCAGTCAGGGTTTCGCAACATACAACTTTTTCTTTTTGCCCAATTTTGACGCTGCCTTCACAGTTGATCTTTTGCAGCTATAACCAAATGACTTCTTGGTAGTGATCCTAGTGATCATCATCATCATCATTGCCTTTCTCACCCTGGATCAGGGTATGGGCCACCAACAAACACTTTCCATCCCTCTCTATCATGGGCCAGCCTCTTTACATTATTCCAAGTCTATCCTAGTGATAGCAGTTACAAAAATTTTAGATATTTGTATATTTTCAAATACATGGAATCTTCATCTTTGAGCTTCCTATATTAATGTAATCATTATTTCATTATCGTTGTCATTGGACAGAATTACATGTCATGCTTTTCCAGTACAAAGCGGAACTTGCCCTAGTTTTGAATCATGTCTCCTCCCTTACTGTATAGAACAGCTATAGTCCGTTCACCGAGGCGTGATCACGGTTTAGTTGGATTTTCTCAGCTACATGTATTACGAAATACAGCGTCCTGAATGTTTGCATGCAGTGTTACATTTATCATGACCCTACAAATCTTGAATTTGAAGTCTGCACGGCACCGTTCTTTCAAAGCGGCGAATTCCTTTGATCTTTTCTTTGTTTTCAATTTCATAGGCCCCAAACTTATAGATGTTTACAGTGTACGTATGTTCCAACATGATCTGTCATTTCTAGTTTCCCTGTGGTTGATCTAAATTCCTAAATATAGTAACAATCTGTGGTGAATTGCAGTGGCGTAGCATCACGTAGGGACTAGAGGTTTTGCTTTACACGTATTTATTGTTCCATTCCTGTAAGATAAAGCCACTACAGACTTATCAATTGAAAACAGCCTTCTATTCTAGTTATGCTAAACGGTAACATCCTGTGAAAGATAAAAGTTTTAAAGTAGCTAGGCTTTCCAATCTGTATTAAGTTGTGAGAAATATACATATATATCGAGATATGACCACCCTTTCCCCTCTGAGTCCCTGTCATTGCAAGAGCATGGCCTTGTGGGTACCATGATCAGGCTGCGGACTTGGGATAAGCTTAGGCCCAATAGAAAGGTTAGCCCTAAAAAGGTGTTTTTTTTGTTTGTTTTATTTCAAAACAGGCAAGCACTTTTCGATCTTCTTTAATGTTGTAACAAGATGGTGTTAGGGTGAAGTGTAGATATGGTGTAGATGAACCATTCATGTGGGTTTCACTCTTGTTACTGCGGCTGGTTAGGCCGCAACATTCACTCGGTTCGTGCCAGGGCGGTAAAACTGCTCACACTGTCAAAGAAGAATATAAGTCTATTGTAGGGCACAAAAGACGTTTATTCAATAACACACACACCTGCTCTCGACTGGGGGAAGAGACGCAGCCGTGTAACAGTATACCAATTAACAACAAGACAAATATATACATGTAATGTCACATGGCATAGTTAACACGACTATCATAATAATAATACATGTATAAAACGTAAATAAATCAAGAGTGAAGATAATAAACACAACATGAGATGTGCGATATCAGAGAGAGAGAGAGAGAGAACAATATTATCCAAAGACTTCTAAACATTCAGTAGGCACCAACAGCGTGGTCGTCGATCTAACATAACATTAGTGAGCAAACAGTCTGCTCGGTTAGGCTAACAGTATACGGTATTTCAGTACATGTATCTAAAACAATATAAACAGCATAACCACCGGACTCTTATACATGTATTATGATAGTGTCTGGTATCATAACTTCCAGAGTCTAATACACTTATGAGGAAAATATATCTATTGTTTACAGAGTTACACTTATCGTAAATATCTGATATCATCATCTTAAAATCAGCAAGAACAGTATTATAAGTATTAAAGAGCACCTACCTGTCAAAGAAGAATATAAGTCTATTGTAGGGCACAAAAGACGTTTATTCAATAACACACACACCTGCTCTCGACTGGGGGAAGAGACGCAGTGCTTGGGGCTTGACAGGCCCGGGATTTTATACGATTCTTTCCCATCCTCCCACGGTCTTGGGGGCGGGTCAGTCTAACTGTCGCTCACAGTTAAGCACTGTGATTGGAACACGCTCCTTTAAGACAAAGTACTGAATGCTAAAATACCACATACCAAAATGTTTTATCATCTCAGTCACTTTCTGAGTCGGATGTCTCCATCGGATTGATGACGATATTCGGCTGAATAAAATGAAGGCCTCGTTTTGCCAGTATTCTTCCTCCAATCGCGATACATGGTCCTCTCACTTGGAGAAATATTCTGCAGCGACTGTTTTCAGTGCTGCATGAGTTAGATTTTGGATGTATGACAGTTTGAAGATCTTGTTCTCCAATATTCTGCATCATATTGATTTTGATGTTTAAATCCACGATGAAAGGAATTCTGAACCTGAAAGATCTCTGACAACGCCTCTGACTGTGTTGGCCGACCTGCGAACAATCACGAGAGTTTGTTTTTAAACTCACTTTAATCACGTGCTGTACCACATTTTAGTGGGACTCAAAACCATGTGTTTAAATTATTACAGTAAACCACTTAAACGTTTACCCTTGTCGGTGCTCCCTTTATTTATATACCGCAAATAAACAAACTCGAAAACTACTTAAATAATTCGGTGGCTAAAAATCTGGGTTAGGGTCATCACAAATCTAAGACTTCACGCCAAATTACATTCAAATATCATCGACGGTTGCAATCCTACGAGCAGTTTTCTGTGATCAGACTATAGTATAGTGACATAACGAAATGCTGCAGAAAACTGATAATTATATGTTCAATCATAATGAAACATCAGTCAACACTGGACATGACAGCCACAGAAACTAAAACGTTTGCAAGCATTGTAGCTGAGCATCAATTTAAGCATTATTCAGTATCCAAGTACATAAAACAGTGTGAAACCGCTCATAAAACTTCAGCAAGTTGAAAGGGGGGGGGGGGACGGGGGAAAAAAAAACAGCTGACTTGGACGTGCGAGACAACACAGCCTCTGCCGTGACCAGGATTCGAACCTGGGTTGTCGCGGCCACAACGCGAAGTACTAACCACTATACGATCACGGCCAGGACGTCAGCTGTTGCCAAGTTTTCTGGCATAGTACATATACTAATAGTGCTTAATCGGTGATTCTTACTAGTGTGGCTTTTTAGTTCATGTTATAAATGCGACAGCTAGCTGTTTACTATGTGAAATACCCCTTTTAAACTATTATGTCCACCGAATTACAAGTATGAATTTGAAGTCAATTAGGCTGCTACAAGGTGAAAAGGCAACAAACAGAAAGGGAAACTACTCTACATTTGTTTGTCGTGGTCGGTCGGTAGGCCTGAAAACAACACAGCAGCTGGCACGTTTACTGGTACAGGCCCATCACAACTTTTTGCTGCAGTGCACCTCATGTGATCTAGTCAGAAAGCGCCTTGCAGAGGAAAGGGGAAAATTGCATAATAGGTTGTTGTGCTCGACTGCCTGAAGTTAAAGATCACGTTTCTTTCCTGTTCAGCCCCGTTTGCACAGGTTAATCTGGACACAAGGTTAGTCGGATTCACAAATTTCTCAAAGTTTGTGGTAAAATTCAATAATGCTAACGTAAGCACGAATAAACACTAAAATTTTGTTCACCTAGCAGGTTGTGTTCAGCAACGACGAGCCAACGGTAATAATCAGGATGTAATCTTGAATTATTTTTCATTTAAATGGATGCAGATGCAATATATAGATCTAGATTTCTAGATAGATCTATCTATTCTAGATCTAGATTAGATTGTAGACTTGATTTTTTAATTTTTTTTTTGGTGTCATTGTGTATTTGACTTTATAAAGATAAGTGTCTGAGGTAGATTATGCACATTTCTCAGAGAAGGACTTCCCAGTAGGCCTATGTCTCATGGCCAGATTTTCTTACAGGAATAAAGTGGAAGAAGTACCAAATTAGTTACATAAATTTAGTTGGCCGCATTTCATGTTGTGTGTGTTAATCGCCGAGCCACGCATTTACTATTTACTATAAAGCTAAGCATATTCACAGATGTCTGCGGAAAAGATCTGGATCTTATTCGCAGGTGGATTTTCGGTTTTGTGATTTTTATTTAGGAAAAGCTAGCTCCTTTAGATCACAATTCACAATTCTGGCTTGTTTTGTTGAATAATTAGGATCTTCACTTGGTAAGATGGCTTGATTCAGAGTAAGGCATGGTGTTTCTTATGATAATGATGCACCAACTTGTCTTTTTTTTTTGTTAGCGATACCTATTGGTTATCGTGTCCTCGGTAGCATTAGAGAGACCCATTAGAGTTACACTTTTACTCAGATTCCCCGGCGGCATACTAATAACTACACTCACCTGCTGAGTTGGTAAGGGGGGTTAGATTTGATAGGCTTTTGAATGTATCTACTTGAAACTGCACCCTCGTTTTGGTTCACATGTTGTCTCTATGAATAGCAGCTAGGGTTTCATGAGCTTAGTTTCTTCAATTTTTGTGCATGAGACCAAAAGAGTTAGAAAACTAGTTGCACCAAACAGTGATTCCACAGCTGTGGAATTGCCCATTAAACTTAATTAAGTGGGCGGTGCAGTTGTCTTAGATGTAGCAGGTGCTGTGAAGACAGTTACTTAGTTAATGTTCTTAAAGCATAAAATTTTAAGTCAGTGCTTCAGAAAATTCAGAAACCTGCTGCTGCACTTAGACATGGCATGTTGATGCATTTATTTAAAACATTGATGCAACAACAGTGAGCTTTTGTTGAAAGCTGTGCATAACTACAACATACCACTGTCATTGGACATAGTTGATTTTAAATCCCATCATTGTACTTTAAATAGTTTAAACAGAATTTGGTTGATATATTTTTCCAGTACAACTAATTAACCTTTTCCATTCGTCTTGGGTACAAATGTAGACAGAGGGGTATAAAAAATTCAGCCAAAATTGACACAATTACACCTCAACCCTTAAATTTTCTGTATTCCTAAAATTACCCAGAAATCTCTGGGTGTCATTAGAATTTTGTTCTGGGAAATTTTCTTTTGTTTATTCATGTTTACTTTTTAATACCCATATCCGTTCGTCCTGGGTACAAATGTTGACATACTTCTCGCATAAGGATTTATACTATTTATTCCTCCCTGAACCCCCTTTGGTAAAAATGTAGACAATCAGTGAATCTGTGTAAGCTGTAACCAAATACTTTTACAAATGTTCTAATCACTTAGTGCCATCCACTGTGATGGGTAAGGTGTTATTAAAATATCAATTACAGGTGGTGGGACACACGGTATTGAGTACTTGTACATTCCTGACTCTTCTTGTCCATCCCTGGCGGTTCAAAGATTTTCAGACTAGTTTTTATAGATTCTGTGGAGATGGCCTTCTGACTGAGTGGTGACAGTGCCTGCAGAACAAGATTTTGGTAGTATTCTAGTCTCAAGATGACATTAGAGAGGGCAATGAAAATGACATAACCGAATAGGGAGAAATGAGATATGAGGAAGAAATGACACTTGAGGTGGAAGAACAAAGCAGTGATCATGATGATGAAGGCCTTTTGTGATAGTGATGAATGCCAAGGAGGAGGACCATTAAGAAAGCACATATTGACACACAACTGATTCAGCTACTTCTTACAAAGTTGGCTGAACCAGAACCTGGTACAGCTTGGTTGCAGAAGCCCTGGCAGAAGTAACTCACTCTCTGGACATGCAGAATCAATGTCACCAGCACCCAGCAGTGAAGAAGAATCTTCTACACCCCTCCTGTCCATGTTTATTGGAAAACAACCTGCAGAATGGTCTCCTTTACTATAGGCTTCCTCTCATTTTTCAGGTCAGAACCTGTTGAAACTCTCTAAGAACAGGACACCAAACTGGGTCAGCTGCTGATCCTGCATCTCTGTATTATCTTGGGTCTAGGAGTAGGACGACCGAATGGTGCTAACCACAGTAGATAACACAAACAGAAAGGTAAAAAGTGAAGGGGAAGGAATGGGTGGAGACTGCTGAGGGCAAAATCTGGGTTCAAAATATATGACATATCTGAACAGCCCGCATCATGACTTTAGTCACACTACTCACAGTTACTTTTTCAAAACGAAGATTTTGCACACTGGGAAACATGTTGAAAGTTGAAATCTGAAGATAGCGGTACTGCCGCAGGACGCAAGATGCATTCTGCACCTTCGCAGATGTCTGGGCCATGTTTGTGAAGAACTTGGCAGTGCCTTATTTGCCAGCAACATGTCTTACTATTGATGAACAACTTATTCCGTTCAGGTGAAGATGGGGCTTTTTTTATTTACCTTCAAAACCAGGGAAACAATGATCGAAAGGTCTTTTGAGCCTGTGATCCAAAAACAAACTATCCATTTCGTGGAATACCTTATCTTGGGAAAGGGTGTGACATTGGGAGACATGAAGAGGTGAATCTAGCCAGGAACATAGTATTCAGACTGACCTCAGACTTTATAAGGAGCGAAAGAAGGATCACAGACTTAGAACTGTGTAACTGTCTTCCAAAAACAGTACATGGCCTTCATAACAACCCTACAAGGAAATAAAACATTTTTACCTCCTTTTCAAAATAAGAAACGCACTGCTCTAATTTTCCATCCTAACCAAGACGACTGGCTCTCAAAATGGCGTATAGCCATGCATACACTCTTTTCTTTCTTACATTTCCTTTCTCATCATCTTCAAATATTGCCCCAATGGTTGCTTGGCTGCAAGAAAGAGAAATATATGGCATGTTCATGACAGCTAATGTTGCTATTGATGCCAGTGATGGTGGTAGCATAATCAGAAACCACCGTGTCACCTGACAATTAAACAAAATTAACCTGTAAGTATTACCAGGTCTAGTTGAACCCAGATGTGTAATAACCGAAAAGGAAAAAGCCACCCTAAGTGTCTCCATCATGATTAGTAACGATGGATGGTCTGACCGTAAGGAATGTATGTCTACAAAACTACCCAGGACATACAGATCAGCAAAATCCCGTATTTTTCTCTATACAGCTCTATGTCTACAAAACTACCCAGGACGTACGGATTGGGGGTAAAATAAGGGCCTACGGAAAAGGTTAAACAAGTCAGAGAGTGACTTAGGAAGAAATAAGTATCAATATCACTTTCACGTGCCTTGCTTCTGTTTTAATGTTATATGTAAAGGAAAATGGAAGCCAAAACCTTGGATCTGTGACAAGATGCATTTCTGTGGATGTTCTCAAGTCAATCTTGTTGTTTTTTCTGGGATTAATTCGCATTGTGCTATTATATGGGAATCACTGAAGTATTTCTGTAAGTGTAAGAACACAACAAATGTGGCAATGGAAAACATAAATAAATTGAGGGTGGACCCATGATGCATGCACAGGGCTGTGGGATGAACACATGAATAGGATTTTTTCCTCAATCCATAAGTGAACTGAAATTTGTATGTTGGACCTAAGTATAAAGGAAGGGTGTCCATTGCTCTGGTATGTTGTAAATTGGTGACCACCTGTACATTTCTTCTTGCCCACTGGATTGTATTCTGACCATAATATAATCTCTCTGTCCTTTTGTTTATTTCAGAGTTACTGTTAGTGTTCGTGGTGTGTTCTGCTGATAGAGACCTCTGCTGTGGAAGCTGAAGTCTTCTGGATCTAATCATACCAAAAAAGTGATGGCATCTGCTCAGATCAGAGTGAATATTGAAGAGCCAAGATATGACCAGTCCACTTACTCAGGACGTGCCAAGCACTTTTTTATTACCACCAACCCTCTGAATTTGTTTACATCGGGAAAACAACTTGATGAAGCAAAAGATATAGTAGAGAGATACAGGTCAGTCCAATGAAGAAAGAATAGTTGGCGTAGAAATGAAATGATTTAATGACTTCTTAGCTTGTAACAATACTTCGATTATGAATTTACAAGCAAATAATTACCTGCTTTCCATTTAAATAAAAATAAGTTTGATGTCCAGAAGAACATATTTGAGAGTGTGTCACAAATCCCAGACTGGGAGATGTAATAATTATAACAAGACAACAATCACGAACGAACAAGTATAACACTTAACAGAACAACCCATCAGACTCACACATTTATTATACAATAAGATACAGACAAAAGTGCAATTACATACACTATACTATTGAATTTACTACCGTCCAACGGCCTTATTCCCACATGCACTCTTCCTCGGGTCCACAACCCGGTAGTTACTTTCTAAAGACACTTCGGTCTCAGCTTCTCCTCTCCCTGTCTTAATAGCACATTAACATTTCAATGGCACCGCCGTCTCTCAATAGCCCCTTCCTATTGCCATAACACATTAGCATTCCAATAGCACATCAACATGGCAATAGCACATTAGCATTTCAATAACACATCAACATGGCAATAGCACATTAGCATTTCAATAGCACATTCACGATCATATATACGTCCCTGTCGTTGGCCAGACTGCCACGACTCATGTGCCTCTACTGTCCTGCACCGACAGCTTCCTTCCTGGCCTATGTGTGGCCTCCGGCCCTATGCTGGCCTATCCCCTGTGCTCACCGTAGGCGGCCGACCCCGGCACCTACAAGAATAACATTACATTGGTATAATACCATACCACTTCTATTCACTTCACCCCTCCTTACAACTCATGAAGCGTATACACAATAGTTCACATTTCACTCACCAAACATCTTACGGTAACACACCTCCACTGTAGTACACAATACTCACTCTCGCTACAAATCCATGAACTCAACTTTCATCTATCGCTCATGGCGCACATTGCTATATACAGTATCAAGGACTTCCACATTCCTCACATATACTTATTTACATCATGGTCATAGACGAATATAATACATCAATCATAACTATTATCAATCATCGTTTCACCTACCAGTCATCACTGGAAAAACACTACTCCCAAGTCTTCCGACTGCTCTCCTTATGTTCGCCCTCTGGGGCTTTCTCCTGCGTCCGCTCTCTAGGACGTCTTAGTGTGCAGTGATAGTAATACAGCGCTCTCGCCTCATTCAGACCCCCACCACTCACAACATGCACGCTTTCCCTTACCCCGTGGCCCGTGGGTTAACTTTATTCTAACCCTCTTCTCGTAACTACTGATCCTCGCTCACTCGCTCGTGACAGAGTGGACGTGCAATTAATAGAGTTTGTGGACAAACTCAAAGTTGAGAAAATAGTTTTTAAACAAGTTTAGAGAGTTCAAGATTTCAAGGCCAGAACATGTGATGTCATGGATTTTCTCATGGATTTTTTTGTTTGTTGTATTTATTTCAGGAAAGGAGAAGTCATCCCCAAGTTAACAGAAGACAAATTATGGGAAGCCAAGCATTTATATGACTCTGCATTCCATCCAGACGCAAAAGAAAAAATGTTCATCCTTGGTAGAATGTCAGCTCAAGTCCCCATGAACATGACAATAACAGGCTGCATGATGACTTTCTATAAGTGAGAAGTATAATATTATCTCCCCCCCACCCCCTTTCTCTTTTTTTTGAATGAGGCTTTGATTTTGGCATACATAACTGAAAGTGAAAAGAGTTATAGTATGTAAATTTCATGCCCCAGAAATGTTTTATTTACAGTGAAGTACAAGTAATTAATGGGATGTTTGTCATACTGTTGGAATACCCAGGCAAATGCATACATGAGACTCTCTCAGCCTTGCAGGAACATGCTTTTGCTGGCTCCGCCTGCACATATGGGAAGCACATGGAGCCACAAAAATGCTCTACATTTCTCATTCATTTAATAAAGAAGGATGCGCTTGGAAAACAGAATGGAAGTTTGACTTTGTGACAGTGGGGAAGAGTGCAGTGAGTTCCATGACAGGTTAAAATTAGTTAAGCGCCCGACCTAAATACATGAATTTATTCACTTAAACTGTGCAGACTTCTCTGGAAAGGGATTAAAACATGTTTTAAAGGATGCTCTAAGGTCTACTCAGCCATGTTTACATTATTCTGTATTGAAAGAAACATGATATATACATGTTCAGAAAGACCTGCCTGACTTGACTGCTGAGGTAAGTGGCAACTCGTGAGCATGCAAATGACTGGTCACTGGTGACATCCATGGTAGTTGTTGCATCAAAGAATTCACTGAATACTGCATGAGGATTAAATATAATCTTTTTTATGCTCTACACTTTAAATGTGCCTGTCATTTAGAAGGCAAAGAAGACACATGTACATTTGCAGTAAACAAAGATGCTGTTTGAGATTGATGTGTTACTCATTATGGATTTTTTGTTGTTAGTTCACTAATGTGTTTGACATAGTTTTCAAGATGCAGGCTACTTCAGTTTTTCTGTTTTAAATGATGTTGTCAGAGTGATCCAGAAATTTACAGAATTTGATCAGGAGACTGTATTGTTTTCTTTTTGATCTTGTGGCATGTGATGTTCGATTATCACTTACAACAGTGTTGTTGTCTGGACCCAAGCAGGGTTCTGGTAATATGCTTAGAGATAATAAGGACACTGAAGAAAGAAAATAAAATGCAGTAGATATTTTCAAAACAAATTGTTAAAACCCTTCTCACATGATTTCACATATATTTGTTTAAGCAGTGGAATGACAGATTTCAAATAATAATATAAAAAGCAAACTGACCAGAATTTCACCTCCAAAAAGTCGTTGACATTTGTTTCTTCCTTTATCAGCCTGAGATATCCTTATACCTGAAATGTTAAGAAATTAATGCCTTTTTAAAATTTTACCTCGTTCATATTTTAATTTGGAAAGCAAATTGAAAGAAAATTGCAAGAAAATGAACTCTTATAATTTGATGTTTTTCAACAGAACAACACCAGCAGTAATTTTCTGGCAGTGGTTCAATCAGACTTTCAATGCCATTGTCAACTACACGAATCGCAGTGGAGACACTCCCATATCTCCTCAGTAAGTTCCTATTAGTTTTTTTAAAAAATTGATTTGATAGCAGAAAAATAATTCGAACCATACACCATGGGCTCACAGTAGGAATCATCAAATTTTGTTCCCCAAAAGAGTCTGGATTCAGTATTTGTATCATTTCTTATATGAACTGTTTAAATGATGATGCATGTTGTTCAAGGTTTTGTCAGTGGTAAATTTTCTAAGTTTTTGAATGATTTTTAGATTTAATTTATTTTCCTAGGGCAATAGCCCTTAGCCAGAGTTGGAACTAATGAATGCCACTTGTCTATTTCATTTTTAAATGGCAGAATTGTCTGCTTACCTCATGCAGAAATCACTGCATGTGAAGCATGTTTAAATAATGGATCTTATTAGAATTTTCAATACCTTTTTAAGTGTTTTTTTGATTATGAAACTTATACAGTTCTGTGGCTCAATTGAAAGGTTGAGTTATGATTAATTTTTGTCCTCTACCCACAGGCATCTGGGAGTTTCCTATGCTATGGCCACTGGTGGGGCTGTCACCACAGCTTTAACTCTCAACAATATGGTCAAGGTATAAAAGTTGTTTGTTACTGTTATTATATAGACCTTTTCAACTTCCGCGTTACGGTTGTTTGCGGGGAGCCGCACGGCATCGAAAAGCACCGTGTAGGGCAAAAACCTCATCTTGCCTTGATGATGGCATCTGAATATGTGCACATTCAAAGCAAAGATGCATTTTTATGCCAGTACCAGCACGTAACGGGTTTGAACAGTTGGGTGCCCAACAACAGGATGGCATCGTTCGACCGTTGTCCACCGCTTCCGCCCTACACGCCGCCATTTTGTTTCCAAATCACGTGATGTGGAGGACGGTAAATTAAAATGGTCTATAAGATATACATCAGACCTTCATTTTGTCATCTTTTATGGTTTATCTTAAATAATTTTTATAAATTTGCAACAAAATTTGTTTATTGGATATCAGTGATCACGGCGTACAAAAATGCTCGAAATCGCGCCGCTTAGTTATCGCCGGCTGGCGGTCATAAATCTCATGCGCTGGAATGCTCACCGGGGTCAATGTGGTCAGATTCGCTCGGCGGGCAGCAATTAACGGGAGACGCTTTCATGTTAAAATTCGACTCTTTTGGGACCCATCCCGATGTCTTGCTATGAAGACTCCAGCAACAATCTTTCCCTTACAGTCTGCGCAAATCCCAGCTTTCTACGTGCTTTTGTCTTTGTTCTACGCACGTATGTTTATTACCTATATATTGTACTATTTCCATGCCCAATCGCAGATAAACTATTGTTAATTACACAAAAACGGCCGGCGAAAACAGTTTGCAGTTTTCATCTGCGCTAATTTCATTACCACCGCAGCTTTAGTTGGAACGCTACATCAATTTATATGTGATGTGCTCACCTATTGTTGTTATGTTGGCCAAACTACTGACTTTCTTGTGATGTAATTAACTGCTTCAACATAATAATAACGTGAATCATGCACGAAATAAGCATATTTCTGCTCTGGACATTTGTGACGTGTGTTTAGAAGATAAAAAAACAACAACAAAAAACAGACCAAAAACCATATTTTGTGTGTTCATCAATTGCATGTGACGTTCTTGTCAACTATCTCAACAACTCTTTCAGTCAAGTTCACAGAGCCATCTCATACACTAAACCCATCCGCACAGAATTACTGTCTGGATTTCAAACTCTGATAGTGATAGACAATTACAATGTGACATACAGGAGGATGTTGCCCAACAAAACAATCCCAGAAAGCAGAACACCACTAGATCTACATACTATACTATATAAGACAATAACATTCCAGTTCGGTTGCTGGGTGAGCAAGGTAGTGCGGGTAGCCACCAGGCTATCGCCAAACTCGAAAAAAAAAAAAGACTGTAGCATCAATGATGATTTTCGTAAACTAGAATTTATCATGAAAATCCATCTGTTGCAAGTAGCTCCATCACTGAGCTGCACAGTGAAATCCTGGCCTAAAGTGCGGCCAAATGAAAATTCAGAGACCGACCACTCCACATAACAATGAACCAAATTGTGACGCACTTCGAAACTGAATTTAGTGTACATAAATAAGCTGTTCCAAGTAAAAGAAATGCGCAAACATTCTTACGAGGAGATGGCAAGTGCAAGCTAATGGCGACATAATATGCCAAGTGACAACATGTAACTGTTTAAATTGACCTGTACTGTCATGATTCAGATGTTATTAAAACTCACGCAGAGAGTGAGTTGTTTTTTTACCAGGGCCATGAGAAATTGGCTGGTGGCCTTGAACGGTCCTCGCCAAATTATAGTTGGTGAGTAAATAAATGTAAAGTTAAACGGTTGGATTCACGTTTGTGGGTTTTAATGTTCGTGATTAATAAGTAATGGAGTAGGGGTGAAACAAGGTGGGGACAGTTGACATTGTTAAGTATGACTAGACAAGTTTTTGCACGTTAACTGGCTGGTAGAATAGTGCAGACGTATTACTACAATTAAAATGGTGGGAGGTTTCGACCTATGAGATAGCTGAACTAATTGGGCCAGCGGACTAGCACGCTGGGTAGTTAGATAGTATAAGACATCGTGTAACGTTCAGATTTGGTGAATACAGGCGAGCAGAAGCATCGTGTCGTGAAGTATCTCCGGTCGACCAGTACCTGAACTGTGTGCTTTGAAGACAAGAAGTCCTTGCTAACGGACTGACTGAGCTCTAGAAAGAAAGGTCTGAGTGGGCTGACCTTTAAAAGCCCACGCTGCGCTATTTTGAT
Source organism: Onchidella celtica (assembly GCA_963931925.1). Classification (NCBI taxonomy): domain Eukaryota; kingdom Metazoa; phylum Mollusca; class Gastropoda; order Systellommatophora; family Onchidiidae; genus Onchidella; species Onchidella celtica. The sequence continues at coordinate 39,883,260 of OZ007567.1, forward strand.
GTTCGCGCCTACCAGTAGGCGTGAGCAATGGTAATATATTTTATTTGTTCAAGCATAATAGAGATCGGAGATAGAGAGAGAACTACAGCCTCATAGGAAGACTAAGGAAACCCCAGCTGGCACTCGACCACGAGTGTCCTGTATCATAGATCTATTGCCATGGTATGATTGGAATAATATAGCACATTGTTGATGAATTGAATAGTGATTGTGCATAAAATATAGTCTTTTGGCAACTGCTTAAATTACCTACAAGCCGAAGAGTGCTTCTCTAGGCTTTGAACGTACTGGGCTCTCCTAACATTTAAGCCCATATGATTTATGGAGAGTTTGCCTGGCGACTGGCCAGTGGCGACTCAACTGTCACTTTAAATTGATATCTAGTTTCGTATAATATACCTATTTGCTATTGATGGCAGTACCTCCATAGTTACATGAATGTCAGTTGGTTAAGTTATTAATTAGAGTTTTTTTGGTTTGGATATATACCCCTATTGTCTTTTGTTTTGTTATTAATATTTATGTAAACTATGGCCTGACCGGCCTGACATATATACGCTCTAGTTATTTAATACTTTTCTTGTGTGGTTGTGTCCGAGTGTGAGTTAGCTGCCTCTCGTGCAGTCGTAACATCCCCAAGACCCTAACTCTGCTCGTGACATCTGGAGGGGACCCCACTGACATCTGAAGAGGACCCGTCACCCTCTGACATCTAGAGGACACTACTATCATCTGATGAGGACCCCGTAAACAGCTGCAGGTCTACCACTCTAGACTCCACTGTTATTTATGTAATTTTTGTAGTTTATAGTTTTGTATACTGCTAATTTTTTTTTTGTTTCTCCCCCACATGTCTGGCATGTCCTCTCGTCATTGATCCTGGGACCACTACGAGGGACTGACAGCTAGCATCAGGAAAAGACAAGACCAGCGCTGTGGACCAAAGGAAAGAGCCAGTCCATTTTGCCCAGTTAAGTGAACCATCTGTATTTGTCTTCGTTTGAGGGGTTCGTCGTTCCAGCTCCCCTACTTTTGACAGGCATTATTTTTTCTTTTGTGTTAGATTAGATACGCGGGTGGTTGGAAGGGATCGAGACTCAGCATACCTCTTTTTGCCAGACTAGCAGATCTAGATGGCGTTTAAAACGGATAGGAGATTTGCTTTGCCTTGAATAGTTCTGTAGGGATCTGTTATTCGTATAGATTGTTAGCGTTCTATCTTCCTCGTATTTTTAGGAAGACGTCTCTCCTGTTCTTTTTCTTACCTTTTTGTAGATAGTTTCAGGTTAGTCAGGTCTGTTGTCGTTTGTTCTTTCTGTTAGTCTCGTCTTACTCTCCATGTAATTCTTTTCCATTATAGTGTTGCATTATTATATTTTGTATTCATACTTGCTATATTATTGCCTGGGATAAATCACGTGTCTAGGGCACGTTGAGAGATAATCTGGATATTAGAGTTGTTAGGCTTGTATAGCCAAGGAAGTTAATATCGTGAATATTGATTTATTCCGATTTATAGCAGAGGGAACGCTGCTAGGAGTGTACGGAAAATACACTGGGAATATTACATTGGTATCGTTAGTTAACGACCAATCACGGAAGCAGTAGACTGACTGCTTGAGGATTAGGAGAAATACGTGGAGTTAAGTGATCACTGAGATAGCTCAACCACTACTTGGTTGACTAAGACGTACAGTTTGTTGTTGATTTCGGTAATTTCGTTCAGACTGCAGGAACGAACACCCGCAGAGTGCAGTTGATAAATTGCTTCAAGGGAGAATAAAGTTAGAGATTTTTCAGAAGTTGTCCTCGATTAGGACATTATTATATCGCATTATCGACCGATATCATGGCCGAACTACAGAAATATTTGGAACTAGCCCAATCATTTGGCATACCGGAAGCTCAGCGTGCTTCTTGGGTAGACCAGAAACTGAAAGAAGAACGAGAAGAAAAGGCCGCGGAGAGATTACGAGAAGAAAAGGCCGCGGAGATATTACGCCAAGAAAAGGCCGCGGAGATATTACGCCAAGAAAAGGCCGCGGAGATATTACGCCAAGAAAAGGCCGCAGAGATATTACGCCAAGAAAAAGCCGCGGAACGAGACGAGAGAGCCGCGGAACGCGCGGAAAAACAGGCTCAAAGAGAGTACGAGCTCGCTTTGAAACAGTTAGAAGCGAAGCAAGCCCAACCTACCGGGGCTCCGGAAGTTACTTCCAATAATAAAACGAAGCCTAAATTGCCAACCTTTAATGATAAGGTTGATCGTATTGATTCCTACCTACACCGCTTCGAACTCCATGCCGTTTGCGCGGGATGGCAGCGTAGTGAGTACACATCATGCCTCGCCAATCTTTTGACAGGGAGAGCGTTGGAAGTTTTCCATAGCCTCACTATTGATGACGCTAGGGACTATGACATTCTAAAGACCGCGCTATTAAAGCGTTTCCAACATACGGAAGATGGATTTCATAAGCGTTTCCGCGATTGCAAGCCGGAGGCATCTGAGAATTTCTCTACTTACGTGGACCGCCTCCGCCACCTACTCAGCCGTTGGACTGAGTTGGCCGGTGCGGAAGAGGGAAACTACAAGAAACTATATGATTTGATAATTAAAGACCAAATATATATGTCCTGCCACACGGACCTGGTGGCGCATTTTAAGGAACAAGCCCCCAAAACTACCGTCGAGATAACATCGATAGCGGAACGGTATGCTGCGGCTCACCCTAATCGATCGTTAGCTAAAGCTAAAGTAAGCGAACCGTGTTACGCCGGCGCTGCTACTAAGACACCGGTACCGTCGAGACAATCAAGACAGCCCTTTCGACAGTCGCCGCAGGTTCGTCCACGGTCCGAGCCGCGGGTTAGCAGGAGGCAACCGAATCCCCATAAATTTTCTCGGGACTGGGAACCCCGATATACACGTCCTTTCCCTACCGGAGGACCGCGTAACAACTACTATCAAGCGCCCACATTTCCTTCTTATCGAGGTACACCTCGAAGGGATGATAATCCAGTCTACTGTTATAGATGTGGCGCCGGAGGCCACATTGCGCGACAATGCAGAGTTAGATTAGATGCGGCAAATGCATGCTCTGTAGCATTCACCGAAAACCGCGGTTACAGAACTAGGAATGCCGAAACCGTAGATAAAGTTATTCCAGTTATGTCCGCCCTCCACCAGCGAGGCGCGCTGACATTGTATGAGGGACGAGTAAACGCCATACGAGCATCCGTATTGCGAGATTCAGGCTGTACGACCGTCGGTGTACGTGAATCGCTGGTCCGTCCTGCACAACTCCTGGATCGCGATGCGACATGCATTACTTTTGGTGGTTCAGTTGAACATTTTCGTTTGGCGGAAATATATGTTGACACACCGTTTATAACTGGTGTTGTCACGGCCTGCGTGCTACCAAATCCGGTCGCCGACCTAATCATTGGGAATATTCCCCACTTAAAGGACGTCTCCGATTGCGAACTCGGGATTTGGGATGATAACGACATTGCGTGTGTCACGACAAGACAACAATCGCGTCGCCAGAGTGACGACACATTACGATCGCCTGTCGTCGATTTGGATGTAACCCCCGAGATTTTTCGTAACGAACAGCGCACAGATCCATCACTAAAGCCCCTCTTTGCTAAGATTGATCCGAACAACCCGGATACATCCAGGTTCTGCCTTAAAGACGACCTCCTATATCGCGTTTTTCGGGGAAAGCGCGAAACTATTTTGCAATTGGTCATACCGAGATCATTTCGCCGAGACATCACCCGCCTCGCGCACGACACGCCATTAGTGGGCCACCAAGGCAAAGCGAGAACAAAATCGAGAGTCCTGTCTCAGTTTTTTTGGCCCGGGGTTCACGGGGACATAAATAGCTATGTGTCGCGTTGCGATACATGCCAGAAAAGAACCCCAAAGGAAAAACTTCGCGGGCACCTATACAAGAGATGCCGCCGGTTTCCACTCCATTTCAGCGAGTTGCCGTCGACATCGTCGGGCCATTACCGAAGTCGGATAGAGGCCATCGGTTTATTCTATCAGTAATCGATTATGCCACCCGTTGGCCTGAGGCTGTCTCTTTAAAGGAAATATCGGCCGATCACGTCGCCGAGGCATTGGTGACCATATTCACACGTGTCGGATTCCCGTCCGAATTATTATCTGATAGAGGTCCGCAATTTACCTCTGACCTTTTCAGGAAAGTATTGGAACTCACGGGCATTAGGCAGAAACTTACGTCGCCATACCATCCACAGTCCAATGGCTGTTGCGAGCGCTGGAATGCCACCATGAAAACTATGCTGGCACGCGTTTCCGCCGATAGACCTGGTGACTGGGACCGTCGACTTCCGGCCATCTTGTTCGCATATAGGGAACTCACAAATGCGACAACGGGTTTTTCCCCGTTTGAACTGTTATACGGTCGAAAACCACGTGGCCCGATGGCCATTTTACGCGATTTATACGCCGGTTCTGATACCGACGTTCCTGATACGCGATCCGCGTATCAGTACATAGTCGATCTCCGACATAGAATAGTTAATGCATGCGACCTGGCTCGACAATTTGCATGCGTACGGACCAGGTCATTTATAGGATAACGCGATCGGGGTAGTCGGTTAAGAACCCTGTCAGTCGGAGATCGGGCATTGGTGCTGTTACCAGAAACGAATAACAAACTACTCCTCACTTGGAAAGGCCCCTTTCTAGTTAAAAAGCGACTCTCGAGAGTTAATTATCTCATTACCATACGTGGTAACGATAAGGTGTACCATATTAATATGTTGAAAAAGTATCTTACCGATGATCAAACTCATCACGATCATTCATGCCATGTTGTGGCCCAAGCAAACGCAGCGATGGTCACTATCGATGACAACGACCGGGAGCCATTATCTATGACGAGATCGCTCCTATCCTTGCAAGCCACAGAGGACGCGACTTCCGTTAATATCAATCCAGAGCTGGATCAAAGTAAGACACAGGACATCATGAATCTTGTTCGGGAGTTTTCGCCAGTATTCACTGATTTGCCGGGTAAAACATCCTTAGTTCAACACGTCATCCGGTTGCACTCGGACGTACCCGTGTTTGTCAAACCCTACCCGCGCCCGCTGCAAGCGCACGACACCATACAGTCCGAGGTGGAAAAGATGCTCAGCTTAGGAGTCATTGAGCGCTCGACGAGCCCTTACTGCTCGCCGATTGTACTAGTAAAGAAAACAGACGGTTCCGTTAGATTTTGTATCGATTACAGGAAGCTTAACGCTCTAACCATTTACGATGCTGAACCTATCCCGAATCAGGAAGATCTATTTGCGCGATTGGCCGAGTCGTCCGTGTTTTCGAAAATAGATTTGGCTAAAGGCTACTGGCAAATCCCAATGGAAGAGGCCAGTAAACAGTACACAGCGTTTCAGACCCCTATGGGTCTCATGCAATGGAGATTCATGCCATTCGGTCTCGTAACGGCACCAGCGACATTTGCGAGGATGATGAACATCCTATTGCAGCAGACACCATGCGTCCTAAGCTACTTTGACGACATTTGCGCTTTCCATACGGATTGGAAAGGCCACTTAGAAGCACTTCGTCAAGTGCTTAGTAAACTTCGAGATGCCGGGCTTACAGCTAAGCCTAGCAAAGTCTTCCTGGGTTATACGCAGATTAACTTTCTGGGACATACTATCGCCAAAGGCGTCCAAACACCGGACGACAGTAAGATAGGTAAGATTTTAAAACTCCAGGCTCCTCATACTAAGAAGCAGGTTCGTAGCCTGTTAGGCTTTTTAAGCTATTATCGGAAATTCGTTCCTAATTTTTCGGCCCTTACGGCCCCGTTATCCGATCTTACAAGAAAAGACAGACCCAACAAAATTACCTGGAATACGCAGTGCGCCACCGCGCTCGCGACAGTGCAGCAACTGTTCTCCAGTTCGCCGCTGCTTATCCTACCGAATATTAGGCGCACCTTCACCGTCCGAACTGACGCGTCGGACCAAGGAATTGGAGCTGTTTTGCTTCAGGAAAGAGATGGCTTATTGCGCCCTTGTATGTACGCTAGCCGGAAATTACTTCCGAGAGAGCAGAGATACGCTATTATAGAGCGAGAATGCCTGGCGATTGTATACGCCGTAGACGCGTTTTCCCGCTACCTACTTATGACAGAATTCGTCATCGAGACAGACCATAAACCGTTGTTATTTTTAAAATCGAACCGAGCCAAGAACGCTCGTTTGACCAGATGGAGTCTGGCCCTTCAGGAATACCGCTTCATTATAAAGGCCATTCCTGGTGGAGATAATGTCCATGCCGACCTATTATCACGGTTACCTTAATCTTGTTGTATTTTAGTCTGTCATATGTATTGGCGTTGGATACTGATTAGCACCTCATTCAGAGACCGAGGGATGGTATCACATATTGTTCACCCATTGTGAACACTTTTCACCTACCCCTGTGCTTTCCTTTGTTCCAACAGCTATTTTACTGACGTCGACCCATATTTTGGCCACACCAGACGTTGTTGCCCAGGGTCGAGGACGAGAAGTCATGGCAGACCAGGAGTCCAGATCCACTAATGCCATCGATGCTACTATAGTTATCTTTTCTTGAGTATTATTCATTGTATGTATGCATTCCTGATGACGTTCGCACAGGATCAGTGTTGTACTCTAAAATTTTAGAGTTATGATTGTTAATGTCTACGTATTTAGAGGTAAGATTTAATCCTCAGAGAGATATATACTTTTGGACGGAACCTTAAGATTTTCATGAAGTTTTGTCCATCAAGGATACCCGTCCTGTAGGTTTTTTTTAACTTTAGTACTAGTCTTAGTTATTACCTAGTATTCTTAGTTAAGTTAACCTTTCGAGCAATTTCTCGACTCATTGTGAACGATAATCATTTATATCGTTAAAATTGCAAATTTTAACTGGGGTGGGGGATGTGTCATGATTCAGATGTTATTAAAACTCACGCAGAGAGTGAGTTGTTTTTTTACCAGGGCCATGAGAAATTGGCTGGTGGCCTTGAACGGTCCTCGCCAAATTATAGTTGGTGAGTAAATAAATGTAAAGTTAAACGGTTGGATTCACGTTTGTGGGTTTTAATGTTCGTGATTAATAAGTAATGGAGTAGGGATGAAACAAGGTGGGGACAGTTGACATTGTTAAGTATGACTAGACAAATTTTTGCACGTTAACTGGCTGGTAGAATAGTGCAGACGTATTACTACAATTAAAATGGTGGGAGGTTTTGACCTATGAGATAGCTGAACTAATTGGGCCAGCGGACTAGCACGCTGGGTAGTTAGATAGTATAAGACATCGTGTAACGTTCAGATTTGGTGAATACAGGCGAGCAGAAGCATCGTGTCGTGAAGTATCTCCGGTCGACCAGTACCTGAACTGTGTGCTTTGAAGACAAGAAGTCCTTGCTAACGGACTGACTGAGCTCTAGAAAGAAAGGTCTGAGTGGGCTGACCTTTGAAAGCCCACGCTGCGCTATTTTGATGTTCGCGCCTACCAGTAGGCGTGAGCAATGGTAATATATTTTATTTGTTCAAGCATAATAGAGATCGGAGATAGAGAGAGAACTACAGCCTCATAGGAAGACTAAGGAAACCCCAGCTGGCACTCGACCACGAGTGTCCTGTATCATAGATCTATTGCCATGGTATGATTGGAATAATATAGCACATTGTTGATGAATTGAATAGTGATTGTGCATAAAATATAGTCTTTTGGCAACTGCTTAAATTACCTACAAGCCGAAGAGTGCTTCTGTAGGCTTTGAACGTACTGGGCTCTCCTAACATTTAAGCCCATATGATTTATGGAGAGTTTGCCTGGCGACTGGCCAGTGGCGACTCAACTGTCACTTTAAATTGATATCTAGTTTCGTATAATATACCTATTTGCTATTGATGGCAGTACCTCCATAGTTACATGAATGTCAGTTGGTTAAGTTATTAATTAGAGTTTTTTTGGTTTGGATATATACCCCTATTGTCTTTTGTTTTGTTATTAATATTTATGTAAACTATGGCCTGACCGGCCTGACATATATACGCTCTAGTTATTTAATACTTTTCTTGTGTGGTTGTGTCCGAGTGTGAGTTAGCTGCCTCTCGTGCAGTCGTAACATCCCCAAGACCCTAACTCTGCTCGTGACATGTACGCATTATAAAAGCTGCGGCAAAAAAAGCCACATGGTGAGAAAGCTTGTACATGTGTCTACTTCATATGTTGCAAATTTGAACGGGAACCGACCGGCGGTTACCGAATTGTGGATCTTTATTATGTCATATCCAACAACAGTGTCAGCATTGAAATAGGGTCAACTTTAACTACATACTACAACTAAACCAATCAATATTTAAGTATTTTTCTTTCGATATCTTACACTAACAGCATTTGCCTACTGCTGCCCACTAACAATTAATCGCTGAACCAAACGTTGTTAGCGTAATAACTCCCCGCTAACGTACAAAAAAACACGTTTTGCAACATCCATTCTACGGCGCTCGCTGACTGATGAGTAACCCCGATCACCGTCACGGCCCAACGACCGCGGGTGCCTCCAGCCTATTACCGGCGGCCAACTAAAGTATCCGGTTTTTGTACGCCGTGTGATATGTTTCACAAAAGAGCAGATTTCTGCAGGTGTTGTTTACTGTTGTCAGAGCAAACAGCATATGAACAGTTATGATTATCTCTAAAATGGTAAACCATACAGAGGATTACTGAAGTGCCAGAAAAAAAAAAAGGTAGATTTATGAGAAGAAAACCACTTCATTCATTTTAAAACATTTACTGACTCTGGTAGTCACTTCCTTCCTCTGTTAGTAACTTCCTTCTTCTTTTTGTTGTTTACATGGCCATCAGCATTAAAATGTGGTAGCTGTCATAATGTTACACTTGTCAGACGCCTGACTTGCTCTGGGCTCAGTGAACTTGGTAAAGAGAGTAGGAAATTCATATATATGAAGAAAAGACATAAAATTTTGTAAATCTGGCTCTAAAAAATACATTACTGTAAAGAAGTAAACTTTCCATGCCTCATCAACATATGACATCTATATTGTTTTTCAGAAATTCCCACCTCTCATTGGACGCTTTGTGCCATTTGCTGCTGTGGCAGCAGCCAACTGTATCAACATTCCATGTATGAGGAGCAAGTAAGTGAAAAGCGTGCTAGGGTTAGCAACAGTCATACATGAATGTAAGGGTGTCATCACATGAATTCTGTTTGACCGGATCAGCTGAAAAATCTGCCAGAAAAGGGTGTTATTGAGAAAATAATTTGTAAAATCCAATAATTATGACAATCATACATAGTACATTATCAGTACAGGTAGTGGGTTATCATGAAATTTATAATTTCTATGAATATTTCCAACCTTTTAAATGACAAGTGGTGGTGGGCATAGAACACGCCAACCTGCTTAGTTGAAATGAAAGTTCACATTGTGTACAACAGTTGATATTATGCCATATTGCAGAGAAATAATGAGTGGAGTACCTGTGTTTGATGAAAATGGGAATCGTTTAGGGGAATCTCAATGGGCAGCTACCAAAGCCATCTCACAAGTTGTAGTGTCACGAATATTCATGGCAACACCAGGAATGTGTAAGTAAACAATATTAACACCCTGTTTCCTATACTGATTGCATTTGTGTGTATGTATGTGTGATATTTACTTTGTTTAAGATTTTAATTATAGCATTTGCAATAAAGGATGCCTTAAAGTTTACTTTTTTATGTTGCTACAGACACAGAACAATAAAAAGAGGTATTGGGGAGTGGGACTGTTAAACAGAGATGATATTGTAGATTGAAACTGCTGCCGGCATAATGGTAATCTGTAAGAATATTTGTTCATGGGTTAAATTTTATGAAGGAATGGGTAGGATATGAAAGATGGCACTTCACAATAAAAATGCACAAGATGTTTATGATGTCTATCATTATCACCTCAGCGCATTTCACAATCAGTTTAAAATAACTTGTTTGTAGTCAGGTTATGCAATTGCTCTGCTTTCTGTGGTATCTTCATATCATGCTCATCCACAGATTGATATCATTTTTGTCAAGAAACAAATTATTTCTCAACAATAATCAAGTAAAATCTCTTCCTTTGTCTTTTAATGAGTTACAGGATTTACTGTCATGGCACAAAAATTAATTATTGTGCCCGAATCTTCATTTATTAAACTATGGGAATGTCACTTTTATCATCTAGACCTGTAATGGAAAAATATTGTAAATGTTAAAAGTTGAGCAGACTAGAATCAGTCTATATGAGATACGCTTTTTCATATCTGTTCACATTCAGTGATCCCTCCCTTCATTATGAATGGTTTGGACAAGAAGCCTTTCCTACAAAGGCGACCATGGTTGAGTGCACCTATACAAGTAGGAATGATAGGCTTCTTGTAAGTACCATGATGTTTGAAAATATTTACATTAATTAAATACTGGACACAGTACTAGTGCTTGAGAAGAAACGGGATAATATATTGATTTGTTGGGGGGTTTTCTCCCACATTTTTACAGATTTGCTCATTTTGAGTCGGACATTTTCAGACTGATAGAAAACATCCCGAAAGAAAGGTAATCTTCATGATTATTTACTTCTTTTTTCCTACTGTCCAGATTTGTTTACATATTTTGTAAACACAAGCATCTTTCTACATCAGAACTTTTATCATGAAGGCTCATAGAATGTTTGGAATTGGTACTCAGGAATTGGGTCATTATAAATAAGTTTTATTTTGAAAATATTTACATATTTGTTTACTGTTTTTCTTCAGGTTAGTCTTTGCGACTCCTTTGTGTTGTGCTTTATTCCCACAGAAAAGGTGAGAAATCTGAATTATCCACCTGTAGGTCAAATTCATTGATAGTAATTCTGTACAAGCAGTGGCCGCTGAAGTGTAGTTTTAATCCCAAGGCCAGGTGGATTTTTGGTAGTAAAATATGCCTTTGTTTGCATTTTGTAATTTCATCAATATTGTGAACCCAACGTATAAAATGTTTCCTTACAGGTTAGGATTGTAAAATACATTTTGTTATGCTGATGTTGATTTCTCAGTGTCAATTCCTTAAGACATTTTTTTAAAACTTTGTTTTGTGTAAAAAGTATGAAAATTAATCAAAGGCCTACTTCTCCTTACTTTATTTGATATGAGTGTTTTTCTTTTTCTTCATGATCTGAGAAGATTGTCACAAATCCCAGACTGGGAGATGTAATAAGTTATGACAGGACAACAATCACGAACAAACAAGTTTAACACTTAACAGAACAGTCCATCAGACTCACACATTTATTAAACATAATTATACAGATAATAGCGCAATTACATACATTATATTATTGAAATTAACTGCCGTACAACGGCCTTATTCTCACACGCACTCTCCCTCGGATCCACAACCCGGTAGTTACTCCTAAAGGCACTTCGGCCTCAGCCTCTCCCCTCAGGGTCTTAATAGCACATTAATAATTCACTGGCACCGCAGTCTCTCAATATCACCTTCCTATTGTCATACACCTTAGCACTCCCCTAGCACCTCAGCAGGGCAATAACACATTATCATTTCAATAGCCCCTCAACATGGCAATAGTACACTATTAGTTCCTAGCCCATCAACATGGCAATCGTACATTATCACATTCACGCTCATATCTACGTCCCTGTCCGTGGCCTGACTGCCACGACTTTATGTGCCTCTACTGTCCTGCACTGACAGCCTCACTTCTGGCCTATGTGTGGCCTCCGGCCCTATGCTGGCCTATCACCGTAGGCGGCGCTCTTTGGCCCGACCTCGGCACCTACAAGAATAACATTACATTGGTATAATACCCTACCATTTCTATTCACTCCACCTCTCCTTACAACCCATGAAGCGTACACACACTAGTTCACCTTTCACTCACCACACATCTTACGGTAACACACCTCCATCGGAGTACACACTACTCACTCGCGCTACAAATCCATGAACTCACTTTCATCTATCGCTCATGGCGCACATTGCTATATCCAATATCAAGGACTTCCACATTCCTCACATATACTTATTTACATCATGGTAATAGACGAATATAATATAATACATCAATCATAATTATCAATCTACGTTCTACCTACCAGTCATCACTGGAAAAACTCTCTCACTGGTCTCTCGACTGCTCCCCTTATGTCCGCCCGCTGGGCTCTTACTAGCGTCCGTTCAGTAGGACCTTCTAACTTGCAGTGATAGTAATACAGCGCTTTCGCCTCATTCAGACCCCCACCACTCATAACATGCACGCTTTCCTTACTTGTCTTCGTGCGTTAATTTTACTCTCTTCCTTTCACGTCTTTCCCTACCTGTCTGCCGTGAGCCCTTCTTATTCTACACCCACTCTGTAGCAATCCCCTTAATTGCACTCACTCCACTCGTGACAAAGATGAAAATGCATCTGAGTTTCTGAAGAAATTATCAAGAGATATACTTTGAAATGATGTTTTCGTTTATATGTACATTCCAGAACCCTCATTGGGACAATTTTTTTTTTCTCATTTTGCTCAGTTTGGCATAATCATTATTCTCTATCCCTGGCAGCTCCATGGCAGTTACTCATCTTGAACCAGAATTACGTGACAAACTCAAAGCTCTTCCTAGTCCTCCTTCTGTTGTTTACTTCAACAAAGGGTTGTAGATCAGCACTGCATCAGAGTCACCTCAGCTCTACACATTTGTGGAGCAGAGAATGAAAGCAATATAATGTGCTTTGTGTCATTCGGTGATATTGTAATCAACGTTTTATTGTAATCGACAATGATGTAGAAATTGTTGTTGTCCAGGGAGGTCTTGCTGCTGCACTTTATAATTGTGACTAGTAAGTCCATTATTAGTGCCATTCAACAGAAACGGAAAATGTTATTTGCATAACTTTGTGTATGAAGCACAGGATATTTTATCTGCTTGTTTCTTGTATCTAAAAAAATACCATGATATTTTATTGATGTTATTTAAAGTAGAGACTGAGTATTTTATTATTTAACAATCATTCATTGTTTGTTGTCCATGGCCATTGCAGAGTATCCCAAATTTCTTCCAAAATGAATTTACGATAGTTTACCATGTGATTCTCAATTGATGGTCTGAATAACGATTGCCGCCCCTTTCATGTTGTTACCATTACTGTCAAAATACTTCTCATGGATAGCTTCTTTGTATGTGTCTGTGATAAAGTTTTTGCACAAAAAACTTTTGATTCTTTATATCCACCTAAGTCAGAAAAGGATTGCTTTTCATGTTATTTGCATGTTATCTTGTAGTATATCATACAATTGCTTTTTTTAAAATATATATATTTTGTTAAAATTTGAATTACGGGGGTGGGTTGTAAGAAATGAAATGCATATTCAGTGTGTTTTTATTTATTCAACTTCAGAATATATCGAGATGCATGACATGGACAAATTTTCATTGAACAGAGGTGCATTTTTATCATAAAGCATGATGTTAATTCATGTAGGTTGAAGTTATTGTTTTTTCCAATTTCAGTTATCAGTTAATGGCCATGGATAAAGGTTAATATGAGCTATTGGAGTCAAGTTCTAAAGTTAATTTCATCACCCATATAAAGAAGGATTTATTTGGACTATAAAGTTTATGATTTTCCTTCTTTTTGTTTCCTTATTTATACCTAACAACTATGTGCTTTTATGCTTGAATTGCCAGGTAAAAATTCTATAAAGTTATGTTTATTGTCCAGAAGATGATGAAGCTTGTAAGAGAAGTTCATGCTTTAAGTCATAGTTCATAATAAAATAATAGTGACTTTCAAGGTTTGTTCAGTTAATGTTTGAAAACATAGTGACATAACTTCAGTGTGATTTCTTGTTTCTTGTTTGTTTATAATAATGATTCTTGTCTAAGCATATACTATGTATCTGTAATATTTTTGTACTGGAATGGTAGCAGCTTTGAACAATGCGGTTTTATTGAATAGAGACAATGAAGATAAAGTTTTGCCTAGGCATTCAGCCGTTGCATTTAAATCTTAAATTAGCCTTGCCTTGTTTGCAATTTTATATTTGTACAAATATCAAACTTAATTTCCTTGTGGATTTCGTTTGTTAGTCCTACACAGAAAATTCTCACTGAAAAACATGTTCTTTAGCATTCCAAATTCTTGCCCGGTAACTCTCTTTTAGCAGTTGAATTTCATTTTTAGCAGTATGTGGCAATCACCTTTGCATATTTTGTGGTCTTTTTTTTTCTCACAAGATCAGTAAAACCTGTATGTGCTTTACCTGGCAAAAAGACATGAGAGACAATCCACAAATCAGGTGCATTATCCAGGAGTCCATGAAGCATTTTAATAGCCAAGAGAGCCTAGGAAATATTGAAATGCTTACATTGTAGAAAGCAAGCTTACCCTTCTTATTGTAGGCACTGACTGTTCTGTTACTTTTACATTGTTGGACTTAGTGTGTAGGAAGATAAAACTTGCCTATGAGGGTGATGATTGGATAATTAGTGTAGTAAAGGAAGCTTGTGAAAATCCTGGAATTAGCCAAGGCTAAAAATACTAATAAACCAAGACCTCACAAGATGGACACATTATCATTGACTGTTACTCACTTGCTTTCTTCATTTGAAGAACATTGTCTATCTGATATATTTTGTGGTGAGCTGATCTGAATGAGTAATAATTACATTTTAGCAAGTTAAATATTTCTGAGTGCTAAAGTTGTGAGGAGCCAAAACTAGCAATTTTGAAGAATATTTTATGGCTAGCTAGCTTGTGACATTATTTTGACTATAAAGACATTCCTGTTTTCAATTTACATCATAGTTAAATTAACAAAGTTCTTTATTTTTGAAAAACCTGTTTGAAAATGCTATCAAATATTCAGTCCCTAAGGTTGTTGCTAGCTTTCAAGGATATTGAGAAAGATTTTTATGTGAATTTGTTTATTAAGATTACATTCTTGCTAATCACTGCTCATTTTGTTCATGTTATTTTGCATGTAAAGTGATGAATTCCATTTTATTTTCAATGACATCTTTTTCTGAAAAGTTGATATATTTTTAACATGTACAAGCATTTTTTTTGGTAGTAACAATACTAACATTATAACCAAACTGATTTAGTTAGTGATTGTTTGTGGACGCCCATGTGATGTGCCCCCCTTGACTACATTTTGCAGGTGGATGTTAAAACTGAAAATGTTTGTTATACTGTTGAAATAGATCTGTCTTGGTAATGAATGAGCTTTTTTCTATCGGGTAATGATTAATGACTAGTAAAATATCACAAATATACTTTTAAAACTTATATAAAACTTTACAGCTAATTCAGGTACCAACATATTTAGCAAGAACAAATTTCATGTGGCCCACTTGTGAAACTATGATTAATATGTGCTAAATACACAGTCATTGTTTGCACCATTTGAGGCTGAGATTTTCAGTCACATTTTTACTAAGGAAACAAACATTCAGTTTTTATGGAAATTATTCATCCATCCCATTTGTAAATGTTGATCAAAAGGAAATCATTCTTGTCATCTCGTAAAATTTAAAAATAAATGTCCAGTAGTATCTGACAAGGTACAGTTTCAAACTAGTCTTAAATTTCAGGGATATGATTATCAATTATTAGAAGTGTGTTTTCCTTTGTATCAAATCATAGTTTAACTCTGTTCACCTTTAACATCACCCAGCTTGTATAGGGAATAGATGCAAGATTTTTCTCAGAACCGTTTTGCCTGCAAATTTAACAATGATCTTATTAATGTGTGGAATTCATGTGTGATGTTTGGAATGCAATTCTCACCTGATAAGTTATCTCTCTCACATTTTCTGTCATATTTTGCAGAGTAATAAATTGCTATGTGTACAGATTTTATCTTTGAGGTTTGTTATGAGAAGCATGTCTTCGTTCTGATTACATCTTAGTTTTCAGTGATTTACAATTTAATCAGTGTATTTTATGGTACAGTGTATCTTATTTTACTTGTCCTAGAAAAAATTTCTAGAATCTCTCACAGATGCCTAGTGTTCATGACATACCGTATGTAGTAGTACCCAATCAATAGTGCCCAATTCTTATTACATGTTTGCATATATATCCAATCAAATCTATAATTTCAAAACATGATGAGTGTAGTATCTTTGTTAGTTGTTCTCTGTTGTTTTACCTCAGATGTATATGGCAGCCTTGAATTTGACATAGAGCAGACATCTGCAAACATAACTAAGACAATGTTGGTTGACCTGGATGTGCTCTTCCCACTATTCTTTGTTTGTATTCCAAGTTGAATGATCAAAATAAGTTTGGATGTAGGAAGATGAACTAGTATAGGAAATTCTGGCAGAGACATTTTTTCCTTTAACTGTCATTGAGTGCCATTAGATATGAATGAATGCTCATGGCTGGTTGTGGGACATAAATACATGTACAATGTTTTTTATATTTGATTTGATCATCCGACTAGGTTTTTTGCACTGAAATGCTTTGATATTCATTCTGAACACAAAAAATCTTATGACATTGCATACTAAATAAACACCAGGCTGTCAATTCAGGCTTACCTTCATATTTAGTGTTGTATTTATTTTCTGTACCGTAGGGTGTTTGTTTGAGGTTTAATGCGAAGAACATCGTACATATAGAATAGCGTTGTTTGATGGCTAGACTGTCTTTATCGCAATTGAGAAGTCTGCATTTGCAGTGCAGTTTTGCATATCTTCAACGTCAAGCAAGAGGTCAATTTAAACCTTAAATCAATCGATACATGTGTTGAGTAATAGCACTTTAGTTCAAGTGAACAATAAAGCTATGATTTTAATGGATGTAAAACAGCAGTCTTAAGAATTTGGATAGTATATTCAAAGTAAAAGGCTGATACCAGTATAAAATGTATTTCACTGAAATGGAAAGATTTGCACGTAAAGTGATAATGCTGTTCCATGTCCATAGATGTGATCTGATATTTTGCTGCAATTTCATAGCCATCAGTACCTTAAGTTCAAACCACTAGAAAGTTATAATCTCTTTTAAATTCTCACATAAAATGACAAAGGGACACTAATAATCGCTTGACTAATATGGACTGTTTCAAGAGTACCATTTAAAATTTCTCTCATGAAAGGTAAACTGGTGCCGGACACGTACATGTGCTTTAACAGTGCACACTTAATAACATCTAATCAGTATCACATTGTTGCAACTGCCAATACCAATTTTTCACCTTCGATCGTGATTTCAATATTGATTTTGTGTTTTTTTAAAATTCTTTATATTCTTGTCATGGTAGAAATGATTTTGGTTATTAAAAAAGTATTTCACCACTTGAAATAGATATTTTGTCACAAACTAAATCACACCTTAGAGGAAATAATTTTGATACATGTATTTAGTTGTGGCTGTTTGTTTGGTCATTTTCACACTATTTCTGAAAGACAAATAAACCCATTCCATGTCTATCCTTAAGTCTTTCGTGAGGACTGGAGCAATTGTCCTCTGTTGCCCACAAAATACTGATGTCATTGTATGTAACATTGAAAAAAACAAACAACATGCAAAAAATGACACTGTTTCATTATTAGAAGCCCCTCATAAGTACAAGAGCTGGCTGACAGATAAAAATTCTGGTGCAGAATTATCAACCATGAGGACAATACTATTTATCCATTGTTGTCATACATCCATGACTAACATGAATTATAAATCTCTATCTAACCATCATAACTTTGTTATTGAATGCAAAACGAATTCAAGAGTCACAATGTAATGTTGAATATCGCCGGTTTATTAATACATGTCCATGGTATACAAGAAAACAAATATCTGGTTTAATGAGGTTTTTTTGTTATATAATGATAGCATGTTCAGAAGGCTCAATTTGATCACGTAAGTTTGTGTTTCTGAGGACAATAGCTGCAATGTTCTTTACAGATAAATGCAGTTTTTCAGTATGTGAAAATCTTTTCATTGAACATAGGTTATTGATTTGCTGTTATATTTTTAGTCAAATGTAGTATGTCAAGGTTAATACTATAATTGTCGTGCTGGGTCACGACTTGTAAGGACTTGAGTTTTCACGGTTTCGTTGATTATAACCAGCGTAAATTGTCCTTGAACTGTTCTCGTGAACAGTTTGTTTTTGTAACACTTTTTCTTAGAGATGGAAAGAAAGTGGGGCAAGATAGAATAAATGGATAAGTTAGGAGTGACAGTGCAATTCTCGACCCCGTGATTTTGATGAACACTTACAAGGGAAGAGAAGGGGTGAATAAGGATAGATAGTTTAAGACGCTTAGTCGCGTTCAGAAATTCGTACATAAAATGTAGAAAGCACGAGGGTTTAAAGATTTCAGTAATGGTTTTGACATTTTAATTTGACCTTGTCTGTTTTTAGTACAAGGCCGTGACCAACTCCCACGTAGAATCTATTAATACTGCGAGCTGAGCTCGCATGGATGCACCAATCAAATCTAGGCATTTGGACGGTAATTTGCAGGTGGCTGCACAGTATAAAAGCGTAGCCATACCTATGTTCATTACTCCATACAGAAAATTCCAATCTGTGCAGGCGTCGGCACGATTCTGCCTGAAGAATCATAAAACTGTTGATTCATGTCTAGTCCATTATAGGCATTGAGATGAAGCCATATGCTTGAATAAGATATGCCCACAGCTGTTGTCTACTGTTCCCTGGTTTTCCTTACCAGGGACCAAGTGTAAGTGTTTGTCTGTTGATGATTCAACAATGAACGAGGAGCTGAACATAATTTATCCAGTAGGACAGGATTGCCGCATATGCTAGGAGTGCTACCCAAGAATGCAAGACAAAGATTTATATTAACTTGCAACTAGTATGAATGTTTGGCATACACATCTGTGAATTGGGATTGATTTGTCTGGATGAGGCTGGGGATTGCCAGCCCATCCTAGAGTAGATCTAATAGACTTAACTACGTCAGTTTATATTGACGAGCTTGATCCATTATAAGCGGTAGGCACAAATAGCTGAGATGACATTGTCGCCAGAGACATTAGTATATTGCTTGATAGATAGTAGGCAGACTATATCTGAGAGATAGATAATTAATACTTAAATTGTTAGTGAGTCAGAATGATCTTAATCTTATAGGAATCTAGAGGAGACTTCTAGTGACATATTATTGAATTTTCATTTGATGCTGCTGATGTTGTCTTTTTAGTATGTAAGAGATCTAGACAAAATTGTTAGGAAATTTAAGGTAATTAAATTTGTGGCCCTGCAGGTCTGTTCATGAAACTTATTCAGATTGTTCTTAGTGTGTGGCATGGTACGAAAGATTAATTAGTAAATACCTCTCGATTTAAAATGCAGTCATAACACCAATAACTCATAATACCCACTCTGTAACACTGGAGGGCACTATCACCCAGTCCAGCCCGTAACACTGGAGAGGGACCCCCTAAAGAACCTTTATCTTGCCATGCCATTTAGATAAATTATTCTTAAAACCTATTGCATTTTATTCCATTATTTAATATTGTACTGTTATAACATTGTGATTTCAGGTCCTTTTTACTTTAGGTTATAGTTAAGTTGTATTAATATGACATTTTCTTTCAATTTCATATAACGAGCTGTTCATCCCATTGACCCGACGACACCGGCGAGGGACACCATTCACCTTAGAGATCTACCTGTGACAGAAACACGACATTTTTTTTTGGGCTTGGAACGAGCTATGGATTGAGGACATCACGATCTGAATTCCTCAAAAGAAAGTTAAGTGAACCATCTGATTGTCAGTTTTGAGGAGGGCGAGGTACTTTCCGCTCTCAGTGTTTCCAGGCTTTTTTTTTCCTTTACTATATGTTTAGTTTAAGAGCGGGAGGTTGGTTGGGATCATAGTATAGCATATCTTCTTTGCCATTACGAAGGATATTGGAGTGCCTTGGTGGCTATTGATAACTCGGGGGGATTTGCTTCACTGTGAATAGTTCTATTAGGGATCCATTATTCGTATAGATTGTGGCGTTTCTCTTGCTTCCTCACATTTCTTTAGGAAGATGTCTCTCCTGTCTTTTTCTTAAACTTTCTGTAATATAAGTTAGGACTTGTAGGGTCTGTTATCGTTCGTCTTTCTTGTGAGTCTAGCGTCCTGTTTAGTGTATTTTTTTTTTCCTTCCTTATAAACTTTAAACTAGTATACTAACATTGCTATGTTTACAATATATGCCTGAGGTGTTTCACGTGCTAAAACCACGTTGAATTGTAATCTGGTATTGATATGTGAGAGAGAGAGAGATAATAAATTTTTGGTCACGTGCTAATTTCACGTCGAATATAGAGAGAATAATTTTGCAGTGGTAACAGAGGACACTGCGTGTTCGCGTTTTGAGAGTTTTTGCAGTGGTAACAGAGGACACTGCGTGTGCGCGTTTTAAGAAGAGAGAGATATTCCAAATTTGTCGCGTTGAGAGAGATATATTTTTGATTCGTCGCATTGAGAGAGCGATACATTTTTGACAGTGATAACAGAGGACACTGGTTCGTCGCGTTGAGAGAGACATAAATTTTGAGAGTGATCACTCAAGACACTGATTTGTCGCATTTAAGGCGATACATATATATTTTATTGCAGTGGGAGCAACGGATAGACGGCACTGCCTTACTAGTATTCATATTCAGAGAGAGAGAGATAAAATTTTTGCAGTGGAATTGACACTGCCTGCAATTTACAGAGAGAGATAGAACGTTCTTTTCGCGAAGCAGTGGTAACATAGGACACTGGATTAATATTGAGAGAGAGTAACTGTTAGAGATAATATAATTGATACCGCGATATACTGTACCAGTAGGTAAATACTTACTAATTGTGCACACATTAGCGTGCCAGTGTTTTGATTCTATACGAATCCATATGGGTAACAGATTTAATACACATTATGGCCGAGTTTCTCAAATACATTGAATCTGCCAAGGCCCTGGGTATACCAGAAGAAGAACGCGCCTCGTGGTGTGAACGACAAATACAGCAGGACCGAGACCGAGAGGATCGAAAAGAAGCAAGAGAAAGAGAAAGAGAAAAAGGAGAGAGAGAAAAGGAAAGAGAAAGAGAAAGAGAAAAAGAAGAAAGAGAAAGAGAAAAAGAAAGAGAGAGAGAAAAGGAAAGAGAAAGAGAAAGAGAAAAAGAGGCTGTAGAGAGGGAAAAAAGGGAGCATGAACTCGCAATAAAGAAATTAGAGCGAGAATCGCTTATAGCCCCCACTGCTGCCAGCAATACATATGCTACAAAACCGAAGCTTTCGACGTTTAATGAAAAACTGGACCGGATCGACGCATATTTGCATCGGTTCGAGCTACACGCTAAATGCGTCGGATGGCAGCAGGCGATGTACAGTTCATGCCTTTCTAATTTACTAACAGGTAAGGCTCTAGAAGTATTTCATAGCCTCAAAGTAGAGGATGCCAACGACTATGACAAGCTTAAAACAGCACTGCTTAAGCGATTCCAGCATACCGAAGATGGCTTCCATCAGAGATTTCGCGCATGTAAACCAGAGCCATCTGAAAATTTCTCAACTTATGTGAATCGGCTGAAACATTACTTAGATCGCTGGATCGAACTCGCGAACGTGACTACCGGAAATTATTTCCAACTTTATGATTTGGTCTTAAAAGACCAAATCTATACGGCATGTCATTCCGATTTGGTTGCCCACCTTAAAGAGAGGGCACCGACATCCTCTGAAGAAATCACATCGTGCGCGGAACGTTATGCGTCCGCCCACCCAAATCGTCCTTTGGCAAAGCCTTCAACTACAGCACCGTGTTATGCCAACGTGGGCAAAGGAGCGCCAACCGGACACGATCGTTCAAGGCCGACTCGGCGTCAGGCCCCAAATCCGCGCTCTCAATCAGAGCCGCCTTTTTTTAGACAGAGGGATTTTCCGAATCGAAGTAATTTATCCCCGCGTCGAGGATACCAGAGCCATTCTTTTTACGAGCCTCGCCCATATTATCGTGGCAACTATCCAGGCCAACAATATAACCGGCCTCAGGGACCGCCGCGACGAGTGCATTTTGATAATAATCATGATTATGATAGACCGCAGAGTCTGCCTTATCGTGGAAACGATCCCCATCGTATTATGTGTTTTAGGTGTAATAGGGTAGGCCACATACAAAAATTTTGTAACGTCAAAATGGAAGCGGCGAATGCCTGCTCTGTTAAATCTACACCTTATGAGACTGACGGTCATTCTGAATCTTCATGGCAATCAAAAGCTATTCCAGTCATGTCGGCCCTACATGAACTGGGTGAATTAACATTTTACCAGGGCCGCGTGAACGCGATTCGCGCTTCCGTTCTACGTGACTCCGGATGCACGACTATCGGCGTTCGGCAGTCACTAGTCCGTCCAACACAATTTTTGGATAAGGATGTAACTTGTATTACTTTTGGCGGATCTGTAGAGCGATTCCGTCTTGCAGAAGTTTATATTGATACACCTTTTCTCACAGGTATTGTTACCGCATGTGTACTGCCTAATCCGGTGGCTGATTTAATTATAGGGAATGTACCTCAAGTAATAAAGTTTCTATCGGTAACTTGGAAATTTGGACTGAGGATGAGAGTGTTGCTTGTGCGACAACACGACTACAATCGAGTCGACGAGCAGACAGTGCATTAAGTAACCCTACTGTTGAAGTGAACATAACGTCTAGTGCATTCCATGATGAGCAACAGTCAGACCCCACATTGAAACATTTGTTTACTAAAGTTGATCCTACAGCGCCGGATACCTCTAAGTTTCTTATTAAAGACGACTTATTATATCGTAATTTTCGGAATAAGCGAGAGGCCGTTATGCAGCTTGTAGTACCAAGATCTTTTCGTCGCGACATTATTCGTCTCGCGCATGACACTTCCTTGGCGGGTCACCAAGGAAAGGCCAGAACGAAGTCTCGAATACTATCGCAATTTTTTTGGCCCAGTATTTACGCAGATGTAAACCGGTTCGTATCAACATGTGACGTATGTCAGAGACGTACTCCTAAAGGGAGAGCATCGCGGGCTCCTCTGCAGGAGATGTCTATGGTCTCCAGACCATTTGAGCGCGTTGCCGTAGATATAGTTGGGCCTCTACACAAGTCAGACAGAGGACATCGTTTTATACTTTCTGTCATTGACTACGCAACCCGTTGGCCAGAGGCCATTCCACTAAAAGACATTTCAGCCGATCATGTGGCTGAAGCCCTTATTACTATTTTTTCGCGGCTTGGATTTCCGGTTGAAATTTTATCGGACAGAGGTCCACAGTTTACCTCTGAACTTTTTAAGAAAGTCTTGGAATTGGTAGGGATTAAACAAAGATTGACATCTCCATACCACCCACAGTCTAATGGCTGCTGTGAACGATGGAATGCTACCATGAAAGCTATGCTTGCGCGGGTTTCGGCCGACAAGCCGAGTGATTGGGATCGACAACTCCCCGCTATTCTCTTTGCATACCGAGAACTACCGAACGCATCGACGGGTTTTTCCCCCTTCGAATTATTGTATGGTCGCAAGCCGCGTGGTCCAATGGCCATACTCCGTGATTTATTCGCCGGATCAGACACCGACGACAACGATACTGTCAGGATTAGGATTTGGATTGCCGTGCTGGGTCACGCATTGTTTATTACATGGCATCATTGATTTTAGTCAGTCCAAACGTCCTTGAACTGTTCCCGTGGACAGTTTGTTTTTGTAACGCTTTTCTTAGAGATGGAAAGAAAGTGGGTCAGGATAGAACGAATGGATAAATTAACAGTGACGATGCAGTTTGCAACCCCGTAGTTTGGGTGTACTTTAGCAGGGAAAGACGGGGCGAATAAGGGGTGAATAAATTCGTACATAAAACGTTTAGGGTGTAGAGACTTTGCGAAAGGTTTTGACATCCTAAGTCTGACTTTGTCTGTTACTATTAATAGAATCTATTGGCGCTGCGAGCGGAGCTCGAAGTGGATGCACCAATCAAATTTGAGCAGTCACGTGATTTGCAGAAGATAAGCGGTGACATGTTTATGCTACCTCACTCCATGCAGCGTATCCTATTCTGCGAAGGTGTCGGCTAAGGTTCAGCCAGAGGGAACCATAAGACTGTTAACGTCATGTCTATGTCCTGGATAGACAATGAAAATAACCCACAGCTCTTTTCTCCAGTTCCCTGAAATCGTTTCAGGGAACCAATCGTAAGTCCATCAAAATGATTCGAGATGATGTGAATCTGACCCTAACTTCCCAGTAGAAGTGCGACCAAAGGAATGCAAGACCATAAAGTTTTACTTGCAATTAAGATCTAGAACGAGTGACTGATATACACATTTGTAAATTGTAATTGATGTGTCTGGATGAGGCTGGGGATTGCCAGCCCATCCTAGAACAGATCTAGATCTATCTTAACTACGTCAGTGTGTCTTGACGGTTTGATCCTTTATAAGCAGTTAAATGAGTTAATATTGTCGTCTGAGACATAAGTATATTATTTGTGAAGTAGTAGGCAGTCTATATTTCTGAAGATAAATAATTACTAAGTAAACTGTGAATGAATCAGAATGATATAGAGTCTCAAATCTCTTAAGACTCTAGAGGAGATTTATAGTTATGTATTTTAGTATTTTCATTTGATGCTGCTGATGTTGTCTTTTGATATGTAAGATAGACGAAATTGTTAGGACTTTTAGGTAATAAATTTGTGGCCCTACAAGGTCCTTGATATAACTTACTCGAAATTGTTATTAGTGTATGTGGCATGGTATGGCAGAGTAATTTCTAAAACCTCTCGATTTAAATGCAGTCGAACACCTAAATTTATAATTTAGTAATCCCCAACGTAACACTCGAGGACCCACCTCGTAACAGATACGCGGTCTGCATATCAATACGTTGTAGACTTGCGACATCGAATCCTTAATGCATGTCAGCTCGCACAAAAATCTTCGGCTGCGCATGCGAGTCTTTATAAACTATATCGTGATCAGGGTAGCCGATTGCGAACCTTGGCCGTCGGAGACCAAACTCTTGTTCTCCTTCCGGAGACGAAAAATAAACTCCTTCTTACATGGAAGGGACCTTTTAAAGTCCTAAAGAGACTTTCTCGAGTAAATTATCTTATCAAGATTCGGGGACAGGACAAAGTGTTCCATATAAATATGTTAAAGCAGTACCTGTCCGACGATGATAATCGTCAGAATAATCGCCGAAATGTGGTTGCTCAGGCCAATGCGGCCTTAGTTTCAGTTGACGATGATGATCCTATTAAGATAGAGCATTCAATCCCCGCACTGCAATCTTCTGAAAACACTTCGGATGTACATATAAATCCAGATCTGTCTGAATCGCAAAGACAAGATATAAGAGATTTGCTTAACGAGTTTACTACGGTCTTTACTGATCTACCAGGTAATACTTCATTGGTACAGCATGTTATAAGATTAAAGACGGATATACCCGTCTTTGTTAAACCATACCCGCGTCCGCTGCACGCACAGGAGACTATAATAACCGAGGTACGTAACATGTTTCACCTGGGAGTGATAGAGCGATCGACGAGCCCATATAACTCACCCATCGTCTTAGTGAAAAAAAAAGATGATACAGTGCGTTTTTGTATTGACTATCGTAAACTTAATGAGGTTACGATATATGACGCTGAACCGATTCCCAACCAGGAGAATCTTTTTGCGCAGTTAGCGAGGGCAACGATTTTTTCTAAAATTGACCTCTCCAAAGGCTATTGGCAAATTCCGCTTGATGAGAATAGCAAGCAATATACCGCTTTTCAGACCCCGTTGGGTCTTATGCAGTGGCGCTATATGCCTTTCGGATTAGTTACAGCCCCTGCCACTTTCGCGCGTATGATGACAATATTGCTCCAGAATATGAATTCCGTGTTGTCGTATTTTGACGACATTTGTATTTATGAAACCAATTGGTCGGGCCACCTCGCAGCCCTACGTCAAGTTTTTATTGCTCTTCGTCGAGCTGGCCTTACGGCGAAACCCAGTAAGGTGTTTTTAGGATATAATGAAATTAATTTTCTGGGCCATACAATTGCCCACGGCGTTCAGACCCCTGATGACAAGAAGATAACTACCATCTTAAAGCTCCAAGCCCCTCGAACTAAGAAAGAAGTTCGTAGTTTATTGGGCTTTCTTAACTATTATAGGAAGTTCATTCCAAATTTTTCTTCGCTTACAGCTCCGTTGTCGGACCTCACAAGAAAGAATTTTCCTAATAAAGTGAAATGGACAACCGAATGTACGGATACACTTCGTACCGTTCAACGATTGTTTTCGACTTCCCCCATTCTCATACTACCAGATATAAACCAAATATTTATTGTCCGCACTGATGCGTCGGACAAGGGATTAGGAGCTGTGTTGTTACAGGAACGAGACGATACCTTGCGGCCATGTCTATACGCCAGCCGCAAGTTGCTAGATAGGGAATGCCGCTATGCAATTATCGAGCGAGAGTGCCTCGCTATCATTTTTGCTGTAAACGCATTTTCGCGATATCCACTCATGTCCGAGTTTATAATTGAAACGGACCAGGGACCAAGTGTAAGTGTTTGTCTGTTGATGATTCAACAATGAACGAGGAGCTGAACATAATTTATCCAGTAGGACAGGATTGCCGCATATGCTAGGAGTGCTACCCAAGAATGCAAGACAAAGATTTATATTAACTTGCAACTAGTATGAATGTTTGGCATACACATCTGTGAATTGGGATTGATTTGTCTGGATGAGGCTGGGGATTGCCAGCCCATCCTAGAGTAGATCTAATAGACTTAACTACGTCAGTTTATATTGACGAGCTTGATCCATTATAAGCGGTAGGCACAAATAGCTGAGATGACATTGTCGCCAGAGACATTAGTATATTGCTTGATAGATAGTAGGCAGACTATATCTGAGAGATAGATAATTAATACTTAAATTGTTAGTGAGTCAGAATGATCTTAATCTTATAGGAATCTAGAGGAGACTTCTAGTGACATATTATTGAATTTTCATTTGATGCTGCTGATGTTGTCTTTTTAGTATGTAAGAGATCTAGACAAAATTGTTAGGAAATTTAAGGTAATTAAATTTGTGGCCCTGCAGGTCTGTTCATGAAACTTATTCAGATTGTTCTTAGTGTGTGGCATGGTACGAAAGATTAATTAGTAAATACCTCTCGATTTAAAATGCAGTCATAACACCAATAACTCATAATACCCACTCTGTAACACTGGAGGGCACTATCACCCAGTCCAGCCCGTAACATAGTATATGAAGTAGTATTTTATAACCATATTTTATACTACATGGAATGTTTTAAACTATTTGGTGATTCTTTGCTGCTGTGTCAAATTCATGTGATTAAAGAATGTTCAAATAGTTATGAACTCTTAACATATGTATAAAACTAAAAATAATTTTAGCCGCCTTTTTGACCTCAGATTCAGCTATTTTTGGCAGTTGGATAAAAATCCTGATTGTGTCCATATTTCAGAGAGAACAGAAGAGAAATGAAGTGATGGTTGGTTTAAGCAAATAGCGGTGTTGTGGAATAAATGTAAATAAATAATTCCAGGTATCCATCATATTTATATCTCAGGGTGCAGTAAAACCCATTAACTCTTCTACAAGTTTAGAAAGCCATATTTCAAATTACTAGACTATCTGTGAGGCTGGAATGAATTTTCTGTAGTAAATTGAAACAATGGGCACATAACTTCATTATTACTTCAAGTGAGGAAAAAAGGTGAGACTTGCTCCATTGCAATTTTATGAAGGTATCAGCTGACAGCGCCCTAGTTAATATTAAACCATCTCCATATTAGGTTGAAAGGTATCCCAGTTTCTTTTTGATTATGGAATATTGTTTAGAGTTAAAGGAGGAAAATAAGCAAGAAAGTCCAAGAATACAAACTGCCTTAGAGTAGACAGTTTTTGACAGATAACTTAAAAAAAAAATCATTATGACATGTTCATCTGTGGTTAAACCTGGTGGGGCTAGCTTGCACATACAGTTGTATAACGAGGGGTGCCTGAGCAAACACCGTAACTTGAAAATTTTCAATTTTTGTTTTCTTGCATTCAGTAGACCTCGAGCATAAAGGCCTTGGATTGAACAGGACCTCGGGTACAATGGCATAATTTAAAATCCCCATTTCATACACTCTTCTCGTACAAAAAACTTGCTTACAATGACGGCAAACAAAGCACACTTCTGATACAACGATACTTTTCGTTCTGATGTCATGGAATACATTTAGCAAAATATTGGCAGCTGGGAGATCTATTGGGAGATGGGCAGAGAGGGGAATGCGCGGGGGATGATGATGATGATAATGTTATGACCATTTGCCAGTCCTTCGTATGTACTTGTGCGAGACTGTGTAACCGTGGAAGGTAGGGAGGTGGGTGATGACGCAAGACTAACACACGTGGTCAGTCCGTTGTTTGAACATATAACCAATCAGGTAAACCCCACGAGGTTGGCATACATGTGTGTAAACCTAGAAGTAACGAGTGATCATTCTGTGCGCACCTCGTGTGTAGTTCTGTCCCTGACCAAGACAGTAGTCACTGGCTGCCCTACCTTTCGAGCCAATGCAACACCATTCACTTTTTAAGAAAGAAACTGCATTGCAATGGAATGATGGCAACAAAGAAGAGAATAATGCTTTTCTCTTGAAATGAAGGTGAAATTAATTGAAGGGGTGTAGAAAAACAAGGCTCAAATCTGTAGGAACAATGAAATTTAATTCCGGGACAAGCTCTATATTTACATGAGTGGCTTCCCTTTGACCTTGCCTATAACAGGAACTCGCTTAGAATGGGAGTTTTGCGGTGGTCCCTTGAACGCCATTGTAACTAGTTCCACTGTACTCTGTTTTGACTTAGTAAGTACTACAGTTTGACATGATGGGAATTCCATTATCGAATTAATTGATCTAATTATTGATGAGGATTTAAAGGTCGTAACACACATCTGACACTTCATGTCAAACTTTCAAATCGCTGTCCTGTAAAATTGGCAAAACTGGTGATACGGTCTTTGTGCAGGCACCCCTCGATATACACTGTCCATGTGGGTATTACACTAAATTAATGCTTGGACATAGACCATATTTATTCAATGTAAGGGAAAAATTGGAGTTGTGATTTTTTTCCCCCAGAAAACAGGACTTTCATTTTATCTGTAACACAGGTGTAAGGAAGTGAATTAAATTTAAAATAAGTACAAGACAGATCTGTTGGAAATGGAAGATTCAACAAAGTGTTGCCATGTAAGTTTTTAAGTGAGGCTGAAAGGGTAGAGTGTGGGTATTCACTGAAAATGTTATGCTTTTTGTATTGTGACATGTATTGAGAATTTATTGTAATTGTTATTGTAATAGATATTCCAAACTGCCCTGCGAAAGAGGTAAAATCCTGTTTTGGCATAAATTTAGGTGTGTGTTTATGTAAAATGGCATATCTCCTACATCAAAATAAAGGTCTAGTCTTCCGCTGTTGAAATATTCAATGTTTTGTATTGTTTAATGTGTGTAGTTGTGTCTTTTTCTTGCTTGAACAGGACATAGTCTTGCTGTTTTTGCTCTGAGGAGTGCGCACTGATTTGACCCTCCTCTTAACAAAGTGTCGCGCTGATGCAGAGCACTTTTGAAAATAACTCACAGAGAAAGCCAAATAAATGGGGTTTAATTTGGTGTATTTTTCATTGTCATATATATCTGTACCTCTCAAAAAAAAATTGAGAGTGATGTACACACTCTTGACATGGAAACTGAGAATTTCCAATGCGGTGACTCAGTAAAGTGTCATTTTATGGACGGTGAAAGTTGGATTTCATGCAATTTGTGAAAGGTAGCAAATTCTAGATATTATTTCACTCTTGAAAATGCCAAAATATTCAAAGCCTTGAAGCCAGAATAATAATTTGGTATCTCAATTCTTAGAAAAGCAAGCTTCCATCACATTAGACAATAACTGGTGAGTTATGATAAAAAGTAACGATCAGTTTGGACTACCTAATTGTAATCACATACATGTAATTTCTTAATGTCAATTGCAGAATCTTTTTCTTGGTAACGTGTTAGTGTTACTGTTAGTGTTGTGTTTTATGACTTGGTTACTGCTCTGCTGATGAATTGATGAATGACAAGACCTTTTCTTATGCTATAGAATATTAAAATGGATAAGTGCAAAATTTCTTGATTTTCATATATTACATTTAAGAAGACTGTCAAACTAATATCACCACAGCATTTTGAAAGCCACATCAAATTATGCAATCAATAAAAATGAAACTATCATGAAGTGATAAATATTTAATACATGTCATGATAATAAACAAGATGCAAAATACAAATCATTATTCTAAACTAAGAAATAAAAAAATTATGATACCAGTATAGAGTTATATGAAACCGCCCATAAACTTTGAATCCCCACAAATCTCGTTTGATGCAACAGCCGACCTGACTGTAGCAAACAACACAAACCCACAAGTTATGGTGGTGGCCAAAAATGTTTCTTTGATACTAAGGCTATAATCCTTGTTGCTTCTGGTAATATGGAATTCAAGACTGGATCTTTCTACATCACCAAACATTAATCACTACATGCCAGTTGATGTGGTCTTTATATCATATGTACAGTAGTCTCCGTCTAAGAACTCGCCGCCTTAGAACCCGCTGTTGCCGCGAAACTGAATTTTTTCACTACAATTTACATGCGTAAGAACCCGCTCTGAAACGAAAAATCCGCCTAAGAACCCGGCATTTGACCGTGAGACAAGCACACTTTTACCTAAAATTTCGATATCAAACACAAAATTCTCTTTCAAGTTAACGGAATAGAACAAAGCCACACAGTACAGTGAAAGAGAACAGGTGGAGGGAAGGTAGGGGGAGGCGAAGCGCACAAAGGATGGAGCCCAGTTACGTCTTTCGTGTGCAAGCAGGCCACTCCTAGACTAAATTAGCATAGTCATTACCTAACATCTATTGTTTGACTCGAGGGGCAGAATTTTATATGTAATTGACCACGCGCGTGGTTAGCATGGCACATGTACATGTACTGAGGGCTGTATGTGGTTATTACACATGGTATCACTGGGCCTCGTGTTGTATCTGCTTAAGAGCCCGGTCCGCCTAAGAACCCGCTTTTTCTGTCTCCCGTTGACCGGGTTCTTAGCCCGAGACTACTGTACTTGCAATATACATGGAAAAGAACTGGAAGGGGAGAGGGGGTACTGCCCAAATGACAAGTTTTGATTAACTTGGTCAAGGCATGTATTTATTGTAAGTCTGTTGTAGGCAGCTCTGAACATTGTTTTAAAAAAGATCAAAATTAAAAAATAAATATTATGTGGGGTAGCTCTCTGAATACATATCTATTCAGCACGACAATTGTTAATGTGGCACATACTGTCTGTATCTAAAAAGTCATTCTAAAGTTAAAGTATTAAGCTCCTACATGTAGTTTCATGCTATATACATACAATATACTGCCCTGTAAATGAGTATATTTCCATCTATCACAGACATTTCTTATGTATTTCACAAAAAAGGACATGATGTATTTTAACCATGACTGAAGCTCAAAGTCCAACCACTACAAGGCTAAACAAAACTGATTTTAAGTATGTTAATTATAGATAACTTTCTGATACATTGCGCAGATCCCCAACTTTACCGTCAAGTGGAATACAAAGCAAAATATTCTTACTAAATTTTAATGATAGTTATAAAATAAATTAACTTCAGGCTTCAAAGTGTACTTACAACTTTCCACCCCCGATTGGATTGTGAAATATTTATGCACTGCTAAGATTTTTATTGCAACTCTGCACAAAATGTAAGTAGCTTTCTCTGAGAATAAAGAAAGCAGTACAAATGTTGTGGATCCCTATCGAGAAACCAATCTACTTATGAGATCAACAGATTAAAAACAAAATGAAAGGCTTTTTCATATCTGATAAAGTAAAGCCAAACAAAGGATCAATGAAGTACCTCTAGCATTTTATAACATACTGCGGCCTGTAGCATGAGAACTTCACATTGCATGAGAGTCGGTACTATGTGTAACAAAATTTGGATGAAACAATGTACAGTAGACAATGGTTAAATCGAAAACGGTGGGCCCACGGGTTTGTTTTCGATTTAGCGATAGGAGACTTGAAAAACGCGTTTCAAGAGAGGCAACCCAAATCACTATCATAGAGGACAAATACATGTAAGGCAAGTGCACAGCTAAACGGATTCAACAAGTCCTCGCTTGCTCTGCGTTTTTTACTGAGAATGAGGATGGGTGATTGCTCAAGCCTAGGCACACTCGAAGCATGGGTATGCGGGTGAATGTGGACTAACTCTCAGAACAGGGCGGCATGCATATGGACGGACAGTACAAAACCGTCGTCCCACCGACCTCCTTACCATCGCCGTACACGATCCCATGAAATGTGCTGTCTGCAATAACTAGTGTGGTCTCTCTCATGTCACACATTTTACATGAAAGGTCACTCGCGATGCGCCAAACGTAATGTCTCCTGCCGTCTGATTTCCGACACGTGAGGTTATAGGCCTCCCTTCTCTCCCCCTATCTCTGTAGTGCTTCCGCTCCCATGCAGGCCTATTCTACTGGACAGAGCGAAGCATGCTCTGCTTTTATTTCTTGAGGGGAGGTGTGTAGAGGGGTGATACAGTAACTTTGCTCGATCTATGGCAAATCACAGTGATCTGGCCACTGACTCCAGCAATTTTCTTTTCGGTTTAACCATAGGGTTATTTCAGTTTAACGCTAGTTTGTTAACAAAGACACAGGGAAAAAATGGGGGAAACTTATTTTCCTTAGGTTTAGCGCTAGTTTTGGTTTATCCATTTTCGGTTTAACCGTTCTCCGCTGTATAAGGAAACTCACAAACACTAGTTTAAAGGTGATTTATACTAAGTGAAAATCTGGTAAAAGCTGGCCTGTTTGTGTGATTATTTATACAGAAAAGATGGCGTTAAATCCAATTCAACCGACATTCAAATAGAAGATATTTTGCAGACCGCAGTGAATTAAGCAGCTTTTAGGGAGAGATATGAAAAAACAGATGGCTAATCAACGAATGGCTCATAATCATAACAATGAGTGTACACGGTCTTTCCTGGCGTGAAGTGCTGAAATCTTGATTCAGTCTCACTTATCGTCTTCTCATTGTGTTCTTCCGCAGAACATCACGTTGAACTTTCTGTAAAGATACCAACAAATTATCTGTCCTTTGAATCAGAATAAACAGTTCTGCTTGTTTGTGACAAGAAAACTTGTGTACCCTTTATGATCAATAGTAAATGTAATCAGATCAAGTAATATTTCTCTTTTTCAAATGTCCACTCAACAAAACATAGACTGTAAATTTAAAAATGTTGCATACGCTGAAAGTCTGATCTACTTTCTTCCCTCCCCAAAAGTCTCTTACACTTGAACTTGTAAGTGCCCCCTGACAAAATTGTCTGAAATTTTTTTTGCCAACCACAATATATCCGTGTTTTAATCCCCCCCCCCCATCTAGGCTTTGTCCCTTTAAAGAAAGGAAAAAAATTGCCAGCATTCACTTTGAAACATCAATTTAAACTATAATTCTGAAAATATGCATTAAATTTAGATTTAGAACCAGGTCCAGACAAATTTTGCAAGAACATGCTGTGGATCCTTGCCATTTAAAATCTTGAAATGATATCCACTGACCACGTCAATCTAGTTTACTGGAAGAGCAAGTAAATTCAACATGAATGAAATAGACACCTACTTCATTATTCAGTATTTGATGTAAATTAGATAGATCTAATCATAAATTTTTGTCACTGTTCTCCTCCTTCCATCTGAACTTAATCTTCACATCATCCTCAATTTCTTTTGGTCTGAATTCCTAATGACAAATTTTTAGTGGCATGGCGAAAGATCTAATTTAGTTCCGACACCGCAAAAATCTCAAACATTGGATATCTGGCGTAGCGTCGATATGAAATTGAAAGACCGAAAGCGGAAGTGCATCTATCTCTTTAGTATTTCGCGCATGCTCCCTCGCACATGGTCATGTCGTTTCTGACACTCACAATTTTAGCAACTTGCTTCTGATCTCTGACTTTCAATTTGTTTATTTGGTGTCGGAAACTTACATTTGTTGGGACTGTTGGGATGCTGAAAGTTGGAATCTTGGGTCGGAAAATTGATTCGCCGGCAGAGTGTCAGAAAACTTACTGGTGTATATACTATATACTGTAGTCCCACTGGGGCACATGAGAAGTGTGTTGAAATTAAAACAGCATGTACTTGAATAAGACCTCCCTCTGCCAAAATTTACTGACAAAATTGCATGAAAATACTGCTCATGAAGCTGACAGAATTGACAATAGACTCAATATTACGAATAACACTGTGCCAAATATATGAAACAGTTTTACATGGTGCAAAGATGGTATATGCTAACCTTATTGAAAATCCTCACTCGCAGTCTGTTCAGTCTATTCTCTGCTGTCCTCTTATCTGATTCTTTCTTGTGCAACACCTCGGGTAACGTCTTGTAACGTCTGGATGAAAAGACAGATAAGTGAATTTCAAATAGTGTTAATCTTAAAAGCATGCTGGGGCAGAAACAAAACCTGCAACATATTTTCAATGATTATAAATTTCAGCACATGTACACGAAGTATGGGATGAGAAAGAAACATTTTGATGGTGTCGGGGGCAAACCAGCCAAGTCCGAAAATTTCATATTTCTTTTTATAGTACCAATTTATGAAGATTGGAACCCCGCATCATCTGTAAAAATAGCTCTTACCATAATTCAATAGAAACATTCAAAATAGACGTGATCAAACCAGCTAAGTACATTTCCCTTTTGTGTTATTCGCAACTTTCTGTTCCTCTGTAAAATTTGCTTATCTTGACTTGGCTGGTTTGTGCCCGACACCATTGATTTGCTAAGCCTCCATCTGAGACCTTCTGAACAAAACTCACATCACTGCCAAAAAAAAAATGACAACAACAACAACACAAACTTACTTCATTGTCAAATCCTTCATTTCTTGTTTGGAGAAAAATCGTCTCCTTGGGTGATACAGATTATCTGGAAGAAATTTAAATGAACATCACCAGTGACCAACACAAACACTGTTACATTACTTACAATGAACATGAATTTATAAGTGTCATAGATACAAGATTGTCTTTATTGCTACTTTGCTCATTTTATAATATAATCAAAGACTTCTGAGGGTTGCTTGCAAAAAATACAAATGATACTGTAAACAAAACAGAAGTGCTGAGTCTAGTAAATGATAAAAAGAAAGGTTTCCCTCTAAAATGTCACTGTAAGGAATGAAGACATCAAGTAGGACTGTTTATTCAAGAAAAAAAAAAAAAAAAGCACTGGAAATTATTTTTTTGACACTCCTTCATTTTTAACTTCTAGTTCTACCTTACTCACCACTGTATGGATGTGCATTACGATTTGCATCTAAACTTTTCTCCTGGTCCATAAATATAGCTTCCCTTTCCAGCCTCAAACATTCCTGTAGGTGTCTGTTCTCACGCGACAGGGCCAGTCGTTTCTGTCGCTCTCGGCTCTTGGAAATGAAGTTTTGCTTATGGGCCATGAATGCCTCCTAATGAAAGAAAGTATGCAAAAAACTGAGTCTTGCCCTTCAGGTACAAATAACCTTGACTGCAACTGTAAGGAGCATTAGCGACAAATTAAAAAGCGTTTTTTTTGCATAGAAGTACATTTTATATGGAACAAATATATGTTGATCATGGTTTTCTAATCTTCAGGGTCTTAAAACAACATCCTCATAATTGAAATTTTTCCTTCAGCACCTCCATTATTTCAAAAAACCACATTTGTTCACTGAACGATACTGTGCATTCTGTCCAATATTCCTTCACTGAATAAAACTGTGGGTGCCCATTAGCAATAAAAAACACAACTATTACTTACAGTACCATCGTGAATAAAATCATTCATGGGACCACAGCAATTCTGCCATTACAACCAAAGTACAGCACAATGTGAGTTTCATGGAAGGCAAAAAAACAGAGCTAGAGAACTACATAAACAATTTATCTTTTTGAATACAAACTTTAGTTTCAGAGTTATTAGAATACCAGTGTTTAGCAGTGGGACCTGTAATATCTGACTGAACAGCCCTGAGGTTGTGTGGGTTTGGTCTTCACTATCACAGGTTCTATGGAAACCACATCAGCAAATGTCTCTGCTGATAGTGGGGAACATGGTGTGCTAAAACTTGTAAGTGATACATGCTGATTCACTTTTGTATTAATGTGACAGTAATTTTTTTTTTTTAACAACTACTACTACTATTTCCTGTTGCACCCACTGGTGCTTAGGGCAGCAACAAAGGATCTCCAGCCCTGTCTGTTCTGGGCCATCTTTGCGAGAGTTCCCCATGAGTGATTGAAGGATTTCATCTCTGCCTCGATTGTTCTCCGCCAGGTTGCCTTGGGTCTGCCTCGCTTGCGCCGTCCCTCCGGTGTCCACTGAAGTGCTGTTTTGGTTATAGAATTTGCTTCCTTTCGTAGCACGTGTCCAAGCCATCTCCATCGTCTCTTCGTGATGATGTTGGCTATTTCTTCTTGCTTGCATCGCCTTAGTAGTTCCTGATTAGAAATCTTGTTTGGCCAAAAGATGCGGAGAATCCTACGAAGACATGTGGTGTGGAAGGAAGACAACTTGGCGAGGTCACCTTCTGTCATTCGCCAACACTCTGATCCATACAGGAGTGTGGATAGGACACAGCTTTGGTACAGTCTGATCTTGGTGTTGATGCCGTATTGTGTCGATTTCCAGATGTTGCTCATACTTTGAAAGACAGCCCTTGCATTTCCCAGCCTACTTTGGATGTCCTCCTTTGTGCCACCCTCTGGTCTGATAATGCTACCAAGGTATTTAAATTTGTCCGTCGTGGTGAGGTTCTTGTCATCTACTTGCACTGGTGCTGGAGTGTCTACATTTAGGGTCATAATCTCTGTCTTCTTCTGGCTAATCCGAAGGCCTACTTTGCATCCAAAATTATGTAGTCTCTGCGTCTTATCTTGCATGTGTTGGTGACTATGTGACAATAGCGCAAGGTCATCCGTAAAGTCCAAATCCTCTAGGTTGTCGAAGAGTGTCCATCTGATGCCTCTTGGTGCATCCTCTGTAGTTTTCCGCATAATCCAGTCGATTACGAGGTTAAACAAAATTGTTGACATCACACATCCTTGCCGTACACCAGTTTTCACTTCAAAGGATGCATCACTGTTTCCGACACTGCAACTGAAGTTCTTGTAAAAGCTTTTGATGAGTTCAACAAGCTTGCTGGGAATCCCATAGTGCCGAAGAATGCGCCATATACTCTCTCTGTGGATGCTGTCGAAGGCCTTTTCGAAGTCAACGAAGTTCACATAGAGCTGCCTTTGCCATTCTGAACACTGTTCTATGATGTTTCGGAGTGTGAAGATCTGGTCAATGCATCCTTTCCCCTTTCGGAATCCGGCCTGTTCCTTTCTCAGTGTCTTGTCCACAGCATCTGACATACGTTGCACAATGATCTTGGCAAGGATTTTGCTGGGTATAGAAAGGAGAGTGATACCACGCCAGTTGTTGCAATCGCTGAGTGCTCCTTTCTTGGGTATTTTCACTATTCTGCCTTCATTCCAGCTCTTTGGTACTGCTTCTGCTTCCCAGATAGCTGTGAACAGTGGCTGAAGGATGGTGGCTGACTGATCTGGATCTGCTTTGAACAGTTCTGCAGTCAAGTTGTCTTTTCCTGGGGCTTTGCTGTTTTTTAGGCTCTTTATTGCTGCTACTATCTCTTCTTTCTTTGGTGGATCTATGTTGATGTCAAGGTCTTCAGCAGCATCTTGTATTATTATTCTATCTTCAGGTGGTGGCCGGTTTAGTAATTCCTGAAAGTGCTCTGTCCAGCGTATATCCTGTTCTCGTTCTGTAGTCAGTAGTTTCCCATTCTTGTCTTTGATTGGAACACTTGGTCTTCCACCGTACTTGCCACAAATGCGCTTAGTGATCTTGTGGAGCTTACCCTGTTCTCCTCTTGCTGCTGCCTCCTCCGCATCTGCCGCTAGCTGTTCCATGGCTTCTCGTTTATCTTTCTTTACTAGTCTCTTCACTTTCTTATTTAACTCTGTGTAGCTATGTTGGTACCTCTCTTTCAGCCTTTCCGATTTCACTTGTAGGAGTTTCTTTTTCATGACTTTCCTCTCCTCGATCACATCCCATGTTCTTTGTTGGATCCACTCCTTGCTTTTCCCTTTCTCATTAAATCCAAGGCAGGCTACACTGCTCTCTGTGTACACTGTAGTTACTCTTTTCCACTCTGAATCGATTCCTCTTTCTTTAGGGTTGTTCTTATCAGACTCTCGTAGAGCCTGGAATCGGTTCTTGACTTGTATGTTGAAGGCATTTCTAACACTTGCATCTCTCAGTTTCTGAATATTAAGGTGTCTTTGCTTTGATGTCTTGATTCCGGTCTTGTTCAGTTTAATTTTGATAAGTGCTGCCACTAGATGGTGGTCGCTGGCTACGTCAGCTCCTCTTTTCACTTTCACATCTAGAAGGGATCGTCTCCACATACCGTTGATCATCAAATGGTCTATTTGGTTCTTGTCTCTTCCATTTGGAGAATTCCATGTGAGTTTGTGAATTTCTCTGTGTGTGAAAAGGGTCCCTCCGATGACTAAGTTGTTCAAGGCACAAAAATCCACAAGCCTTTCTCCATTGTCATTCCTTGTTCCAGTTCCATGTTTTCCCATTACTCTTTCATAATTTATATCATCTTTACCTACCTTAGCATTGAGGTCTCCCATGACAATGATGAGATCATGCCGTGGCGTCATGTCCATTTCCCCCTGGAGTTGTTCATAAAAGTCGTCTTTGTCTGTGTTGTCGTTTTCGTTGGTTGGTGCATAACATTGGATGACAGTGATGTTTGTGTGTCGTCCTTTCATCCTCATCCTCATCAGTCTGCTATTGACTGGTTTCCACTCCAACAAGCATTTGTCCAGTCCTTTCTTTAGGATGATGGCTACTCCTTCATGATGTTGGTCATCCTCTCTTCCAGAGTAGAGAACGGTTTCTCCAGTGGATGTTTTGATCCTTCCAGATCCAGTCCATCTGCTCTCACTTACACCCAGGATGTGTAGGTTGTAGCGCCTCATCTCTGATGTTACTTGTGCTAACTTACCCGATTCATACATTGTTCTAACATTCCAGTATCCAATCCTGGTCTT
Source organism: Onchidella celtica (assembly GCA_963931925.1). Lineage (NCBI taxonomy): Eukaryota > Metazoa > Mollusca > Gastropoda > Systellommatophora > Onchidiidae > Onchidella > Onchidella celtica. The sequence goes on from OZ007567.1 coordinate 39,922,633, forward strand.
GGTTTTGGCGGTGTTCAGTTCCTCCTTCATCCTGCTAGCAGTTTCCTTTCGGCTTTCACTACTTGCATTCATACGAGTCGCGAGGTACTCAGAAGGTCCATCACATCCAGAACGTTGGTTTTTCCATGTTGCTGTTTCCGTAACGATTTTTGTTTCTCCAAGTAAGGTCACCCCAACAAGGATTTCAGGGTAGGGTTGTTAGCCCTACGCCCAACCCCCGAACCTGGAGGGCCGGTCTGTTCAATCTTGTCTGGTCCTTCCCCCATGACCTGTCCAGCTTGCTTAAAGCTATCAGGGGCACGAGGCCTCCGCTGGCTTAGCTCCTGGGATCACTGGGACACGCAAGCCACTCCTCCACGTCAAGGCATGAACAATTGGAGCAGTTTTTAACAACAGACCTGGACTTTTTCTTTTGGAATGGTGAGTGCAGAGCCAGACACACAACAACAAACTTTTAAACATGAACATTTCCATAAAATTATGAAATTAAGCACTGGGGTCTGACCTGAAGTGACAATTTAGTTATGGGCTTATCCTCCTCTCTGCCCTTAACTTTCTCTTCTTCCGTGCCACTGTCAGCTGTGGGCTTGTTCAGGATGTACTGAACTCTGTCCATTAGAGGGTCAACCTCCCAGTGGTTGGTCTTGCTGGCCAAGGCATCATTATGAACAATCTGCAAGAGTTACAGAGCACAAATATGATTAAAAATTGACCAAACCATTGTTCCCAACAGGGTACCAGATTCTAAGAGGTTCAAGTAACACAACCCAGCACTGTCATTGACAGGGTAATAACCAAGGCTTTCAGACAGCTCCTTTTACTAACTGTACCACTATATGGTGTTCAATAACAGCATGAACAAAAAGAAATTTGAACACTAATAATACTCTTGAGCTCAACTTTAAAATGCTATGAATTCAGTCTCAATAACGAAAGTAAGTGACTACATACAATTCCATCCAGCATGAGCCAACATTACTTACTTTTTTCCACAAGATTATATCACCTGTTCATTATAAAAATATAACCACTAATGTTGTTTATTACTGAAAAACACATCTGGTAAATACCTCTGCCAGTACTCAGAATGATATAAACAAAAAAACAGTGTTTCTTGTGGCAAATGGGTAACATAAACATGTGAGCACAGTAGGATTTAGCAAAAACCATTTCTGATACATCTCTGTTAAATTCATTGTATTACAATAATTACTGTTATTGATGAAATTTATAAGCTAAAATATAGATCAAAATACTATGCATGCATGCCACAGGTTCAGATATATATTATATGACTCACATGCTGCCAAAGTTCCTGAGGGATACCCGGGGGATGTTCAGCCTTGTGCCAGATCCCTTCGTCTGCTTCTGTCCTTTGTTCCCACCCCTGTAATGGTTCCACGCCCTCATCCAAAAAAGGTACCCTAGAGCGTGCTATTTTCTTTGGTCTCTTCATGTTTGAAAAGGACTTCCTCTCCTGAAAACCAATAATAATAATTTATGAATTATTGGTTGTTCATTTTTGCTATATTTCCTTTCCTGAGACTACATGAATCTGTAATTTCCCAGTCAAAGAGAAAAAATCTTTTACAGCTTTCCATGTGAAAGAATAAGACTGTGGACTTGAAACAGTTCTTCTCAAAGAAGCAAAATTTCTATAGAAATGATTGAAAATGATATAAATTACTTAAAATGAAAATGCACATATATTCGTTAATTTAAGTCCATAACCAGATCAGAACTAACAACTGTGACTATTGAAACAGATATATAACCTGCAGAGGAACTTTTTGTTGCAACAGAGACTTGGGTTCCTTCCATGTATTTGGAGGAGAGTCAAATGGGATTTGCCAGGCCACACTTCCACTTTTAGGAGAACCTGTGGAGAGTCAAATAGTAAGCAAACATCAGTGTAAGTAAGGCAAAGTGTTCAGGGTAAATCAAACACAAATACTGAAATCTGGACCCACTGGGCTTCCTATTTCCTACTGACCAGAATTTTAGTGTGAGAGGCACTCAAGAAACATGTCATGAAAACGATCCAGTCCCTTAAGTATGCAGGTGGAATAAGAGCTGAAGCTTGGAGGAAAAGTTTGTTAACACTGAAATGATTCATTCTGGAGGCTCTTGAGGTGACATAACAAATGTAATCCTAAAGATGAGAAAAATGGTACGCTGAAAGAATTACTGACAGAATTTCCAAAGTGGCTGTGAGAATTAAGACTCCACACCAAGGCATTCTTATGATTCTATGACTTACCTCTTCTGGGAGGCTCATTCTCATTCCTCTTCATTCGCCCTGAATGACCTGATCCAGTTCGTCTTGAATGCCTGTCCATCTGCTTACTTCTGGAACTTGTGCGATTGTCTCCCCGCACAGGTGAAGCTGACTGTGGTCTACGGATAACACCACTGTTAGGTCGCGATGGACTGATTTTCTGTTCAAATCTTGATACAGTATACCTGTTAGGTGAAGACCTATTACTCTGTCTGGACGGAGAGATAGCCTGATGGTTGGGACAGCTGGATGGGCTTCCATGACGAGGACCCCGAGAATCTTGTCTGGAAGAACCTGGTGTGGTGGGGACAGAAATCACTGGCCTTTCTCTGAAATTAGGAGACCTGGATTTTGTTTGCCCTGTACCTGCTGCCTTGGACCTAATGTAGCCATGGCCAATATGGGTGGACGAACTCTGCGAGTTGTTATGATCTATCCAAGCTTGTTTAGGCGATGGCCGGCGCCTCATATGTGTTTGATGGGTTGACGGATATGTGACAGCGGCCACATCATGGATGGATGGTGTATATTTCAATTTTGGTACATGACGTCGTTTGGCAGTGTGAAAATGGTCAGTACGTGAATATGGGGAATACAATTTGTGTAGCTGTCCATTGCTGTAGCTTCCGTTTGAGTCCTCTAATGAACTCTGGAGACATTCTTCCAAAAACAAACTGTCTACATTTTCAGCCCTGTCTAACGCTATCTTGTAGGCTTCCTCAGGTGTCAGAAATCCATCCTTTACCAACTGGAGGAGTCGAATTTGAGACTCATCATCATGTGCTCCTTTAGACTTTGACTTAGTTGGCAAAGATTTGGGGCCAGAATGATTTCTTTGTCTGACAGATTTGGCAGCTCTGTAACCTCTCTTCTCCTCCAATTCCAGAGCTTTCATCTCTTTAATTCTTCTCTCTTTCTCAGCCTTCCATGCATGCATCTCTGCACTGCTATCCTTGGCTGTGGTGCTGTCATCAGATATTGGTGTTATATTGTAGGCACTACCATTTTTATCTCTGGCATCCTGAGATTTATCAGATCCCGGAGTTGATGTGGATGATATCTCTTCAAGCTGCTGTTCCAATGTCTGGTCACTTATCTCCCCATGCTTCTTTGCAGACAATAAATGTTCCAGTTTTCTTAACTTTTCCATGCCTCTGAGCTCTTTCAGGGTATTTGTGTCAATTTTATTCCTCTGTTTTGCAATTCGATCTCTTAGTTTGCTCATGTTCGGATCTATGACATGCTGATGTCGTGGCACTTTTTGTTTCTGTGGCTTGGTAGATGGGCTGCATTTCATTGGTGACTGCTCAAAACTGGCATCTTCTGGTATAGAAAAAAGGCTATCAGGCGCATTGGTAACAGGTTTGCTCTCCTCCACGCCAGTTCTGGATTTACTGGTTTCTCCGGATTTGCCTTTTTTCTTTCGAGCCATTCTTCTCTTCATTCGCTCTTCCTCCTTCTGTGCCAAGAATTCTGCATAACTTCCATTCACATCATCTTCACTTGAGCTTTGACGCATACCAAACTGTTGCTGCTGATCTTTCAATCTTTTCTCTCTTTCAACCTCTGCTCGTTCCTGTCGTTCTATCCGATATTCTTCCCTTTCTTTCAGATACTGGGTGATCAAATGATGTGATGGATTGCGCAACAAATCTGCAACAGCCTCCATTCTGGAGCTGTTCATTGAACTGTCATAGGATTCATTGACTGCTTTAAACTGTTCCCACAATGCATTGATGTCAGGACTAATATCCGGCTCTTGTTCCTGTGTCAAGGCTTGCGTCAGTAATTGGGCTCTCCTACTGATTGGCTCCTTGTCAAGTTCAGTATCATCACTGTCTGAGCTCATATTTTCCAATGTCAGCTCTACTTGCCTATTGAGAAAGAAATCATATGAGATTTTCATTAGACGTATTATTACAATCTATTGTTTTCAAAGAAAGGATCTTTGAAATTAAAGTGCAGGAGTTAGTTTTTCTCACAATTGTTCCCACACTTAAATTTTCCAAAATCTCTGATAGCTGCACACACTGCCTGAGAAAAATCATTATTTTGCTTGATTCACCTTTTAATCTCAGCTTAAGTACTGCCTTCTTAGTTCACAAGAAAACATCCAAAGGAGACAAAAGAAATGGCATGTACTGTGAAATACAATACCTCTTTGGTGATGATGAAGTTTTCCTGTTTGATGTCTCCAACTTTTCATTGCCTACCCTCTCAGCTGTAATGTGAGTTCTACTGTAATAGAGACAATATTTGTTCATAACCAGGAAAGTCATCTGATATGCACAACACTCATGAAAATATCACATGACTGTATTTGATGTATAATTTGAATTGATCCAAAGATACATACGACAAACATACTATTTGCACTTAAAGCTTTCTCTGAAGGTGCTACAGTATTTGTGACTCCACCCCATAATCTCTGAACAAAGGCATAGATACTCCCTGCTTTTCAGAGAGTAACATAACATTGCAAAAGCTGAGTTAGGCTCCATCATGGGTTCTAGTTGAAACAATTGACCAATTCTATTTACATGTAACAATATCGGACCATATTCTTCTAATGCATAGCATCTGAGCAAAATGGCTACATATATAAACTTTTCTTTAAAAAAAAAAAAAAAAAAAAAAAAAAAAAGGAGCAACATATTTCAAATGTCATGAATTTTTAGTCTTACCTTCCAGTTGGGCTCGCTGACTGGTTGAGATGCCCTGACAAATCGCCCTGTTGTTGTGAAGGTGATGGAGATCTGGGCTGCTGCGTAGGTGGCCAGGAATGATCAACATCTTGTCTGGTGGGAGACCATGGTGAACGTCGCGAGCTGGTTAGATTTTGTTCATACTCCCTTGCCTGACCTCTTTCCCTAGCCAGAAAAGTTGGTGGGGGTGAAAAGTCCCGGAATCTACCATCTGCTCTCCTCTGTTGCTCAGGATAATTTGCTGGGGGCTGTGCCAGAGATCTTTCAATATTTCTACTCAGCAAAGGAGATCGACTTTCAATAGCATGTCTCAGTTCAGGTGACAGTGCTTGATGAAATGCTGGGGAGACACGGGCATCTCTCATAGGAGAATGAAGAGTCTCATCTGAATAGGAACGAGGCATGGATCTTTGCTGGCCAATTTCAGCCATTTCTTGCTGTCTTGGAGAGCGGAGATCACGTACTTGTGGTGAGTAGGGTTTTTCACTGTCCAGGTATCTATTTCTGTATGGTCTGTCCCTCAAGCTGGAGTAGTGTTCAGTAGTAGATAACAATGGAACCCCCAAATCTTCTGTTGTATACGACCTTTCACCCCTCTCCATCTGCTTCAGTGAATATTTATAGTTTCGGCTTGTGCCTTGTCTAGATGCCTTATCTTCATATGTCATTCGGATTCTGACTGATAGTGGTTCATTGTCTTGTTCTTCATTATGACCCGGTGCTGCTCGATCATCTGCATGCATAAAAGCATCTGTTGGGAGACGGAAGTCGTCACGTGACCTTCGGTCACCAATCCCTTTGACCTCTGAATCAAAATCATCCACTTGAAATTGGCGTGACTGATATCCTTGTCGGCTAAAATCAGATCGCCCATTATCCCATACTCCAGCATTGTCATTGACATCTGGATATGTAGGCCCAGGCTGAGTATCTTGGAAATCATTCTGTACCTCTTCCCTCCTATTGGCCCACCTGGCATTTCTGCGGGCGGCAGCTACACTGTGAGCAGGTGGATCGTTTATTTTCGTGTCAGTAAATTCTGCACGCACACCAATGGAAATACCATCATCTTTTTCTCCAGTTTGTCTTCCTTCAGAATTTTTCTGTGCTGTGGACACACCAGCACCAGCATCACCTCTCATCCTTCCTGCAGCATCTCCACCATCTAGCAGGTTCCCACTGTGGCCCTTCACTCCCAATCTTTCACTTGGTTGATCTCTTTTGATCACTGGACTGGACTCGGCTTCATGTTCATCCTACCAGAAAACAAGATAAAGAAATTGTTAGTGAAAAAGAAAGAAAGAAAGAAAGAAAAAAAAATGGGGAAATTGACACACTATACATTATTAACTTCCTAAACTCTCAAAGATACACACGAACATCCACAAAGCGTTAAGTTTTTTTCATTCATCAATACCTGACACAAATATTCAGTTAATTCACACAAATGCTGTCACCAGATATACACTGCCAAAGAACAAAACTGATTGTGCTTAAACCTTGGCAGTGATCGTAATTTACATGCAGTCATAACAGATTATACAATGTGAAGCTATATATTCCAACATTTTCAAATATTCCTTCTAAGTCCTAAAAGTCCATTCCTGCTCTTGCATATTTACCAGCAAAACACAACATCCTTAAAAATTACATCTTCCAACCAAATATATATTTTAAGTGAAGGCCACCAATTTATTATGAGAAACATCAGCCTGTGTACAAACCGACTCAAATTTGTCATCTTTTCTTACCAGCCCAGACTTTTCCTGTATAGGTGGCAAGATCTCCCCCTCTTGTACTGTGGACAATTGCTTGCGGTTGCCATAGATACCAACAACATTTGGTGGGTCTCTCCTATTACCAAGGACACTAGATGGAAGTGGGGGACCTCTGGCATCATCTGAGCCTGTAATAGGATCAGCAATTAACATTCTTACTTATTGTGTCCATGATGAAGGAAATGGTGATTTACTCTCAATAGGACAGCATCTCTGGAATTGAAAATGGAAAAGCCAGCTGGGCTGAGGTGCAACATCAAATTTTAATAAGCGTTTTTGAATTGGATTAAATATGCCAGCCATATGAATCTGATCAAAGTCACTTATGTATTCCTAATGTGCCCACAATATAATTCTGTCTCCACATTAGAAGAGCTTACTAATGCCTAATGACATTTTTATGATAAATACAAATTCTGCATAGTAAATGGTATTCCCCAAAATATCTTATGGTTTATTTGTGCCAAAATATAGGTAAAAAAAACTTTCAGATTTCTGTCTTTTCATTATGATTACACAATTTGAAACACAAACACCAAACTGTCTCATGTGCTCAAGTCAAAAGAAAGCTAAAATTACCTATGTGAGTACTTTCTATGGTAGTGACACTGTCAGCTACTGATGCTGCATCGCTTTCTGTGTAGTATACATCTCTGGAACCTGCCGGCCTTGTGTTTAAGACAAGAAATTGAAGTCAAATAAAATATTTACTCTGAAGCAAAGCCATAACAGATAAATCTTAGATTATCTCAAACAAAAAAACACATCAAACACTTCACAAACCACCTTATCTATGATTAACAACCAAAAAAACTCAATTTCTAAATCTTCAGTGTTGACTGTGACTATAATTCTGCTTCCTCTCTTTCCATATGAAGTTTGTGAAGCATTGGCACATCTTTCATATGAAGACAGTTGACGTCTTTCGACCACAGTTCTTACTTTTATATGAATTTGGACATCCTTCACAGAGTGTCATATTTTTCCTTCAAACTCTATTATCTGACTGTATTTATTTTCAAAGCAATTAAGCGTGTCTTCACAGCTTTTAATTTTCATAAAATTGTTAGGTATATTTATTTTATTTTTTTTCAGGGGGAAAGCAAGGCATAACCTCAGCTCTTAAAACGTATTCATGCTTTTCTAAAATCAATCCCCCTATCAATGAGCAAACAAAATAAACATGTTCAAAATATTACATTTCTGCTGGTTCTTCCCACATAAACGAGTTTAACCCTCACCCTGCGCAGGGCGTCAAATGCCGCCCATGCTCCCCAAGCGCTCACGCCGCACGGGCGACAAAAGTTGGCAAAGTCAAGCTGACCGCACCACGCGCAAGCCGTATTTTCACGCGTTGGGTCACTGACCTTTTTGAGAAGTAACCATCGTGTTATTGTTCACTGTATCTCTTCTAAATCAAAGGCATTGTGACATGGACATGTTAACCAGTGAACCACTGGTCAGAATCACAAAGCTTTCAAAGGCTCTCCCCACACTTTCAAAAGATGTAACATCGACATGCGAACTGTTGCTCAACAAATTTGCAATATTATTTCATTTTCTCACAAGCTGACCACCATCTGGAGTTGTCTGTATCTAAGAACCAATCAGAAACAAGCTCTGAAATAATCTTTGCCCCAAATGCCCATATTGGTTTATTAGTATGTGTCAATCAGGATGAAACCATCTGTGTAGGGCTTGGGAGGGCGTGGCTAGTTATCATGCTTCGTTCTCACGAAAACTACAGCTGTCAGTTTGGAATCACAAGTCAGATCATTGGTTAGAGACTGACAGACTAAGATTTTGCTGGTTAATTCATTATCAAGCGTGATAAGGCATAGCAGCGAATGTTTTTATACCAATCAATCAAAACCGAACCACGTGGACAGCGTATGTGGTCATCGTATAGCGGCAAGGGTCAGTGAGCCCAGATAAGATTCTCCGTGAGTAAGATCACTGACTGGACAGCGGGCTTTAAGGCGGCGCGTGCAGGGTGAGAGTTAAGAAGTTCCAAAATGAAAATTGTAAAATATCAACTTACCTGTATGGCCGATATTTTTCTCGACGTTTCCCTGAACTGGAATCTGAGTCATCAGGAGACTGGGCAGAATTGTTGCTCTGGTTCTGTTGGCCTATGTGTCAAAGAAGTCACTTAGCCATTAATTTCCGGATAGTACATTGCTTCCCAAGAATGTCCTTATTTTTATTATTACATGGGCACAACACAGATCAGACATCTATTAAACTCTATGGCAAGACAAGTAGTGGCAATAGAATGCTATTAAAACAATGTTTAACCACTTGGGCACCAGAGTTAAAAGATTACTAGCAATCTAAAAATTGCTAAACTAAACAAGCCTGGGGTTAAAGTTCCTTAAAGAGGCTAATGTAATGATAATGTCTACAATTTTTAAGGAAAATGAAAATTTAAACATGATCTCTTTGATTTTCTTTCGAAGATATATTTTTTTGTTTTTGTTTCATTTGTTTTTTCAAAATGCTGTCCCTGATTAGTTACTGTGTAATAACACAACAATAACACAAATGGAGCAGATGGCAATATTAACTCTTCAATAAGCTAGAAAAACATGTTAAAACAAAAAATTAAACAACAAGCAATCAAACTGCATTTGGACTACTTTTCTCAATAATGAAACAACAAGCAATCAAACTGCATATTGTCTACTTTTCTCTATCTTGGGAGGGACAAAGCCAATACCTGTGACCGATTCCTTAGGACTGCTGGTGGAAGCAGGTCTTTCAGGCTCTGTCCCACTGGTGAGAAAAATAATATAATTACATTTCCTATGAATCACGGAAATGTAAACTTTGGTGTAATTTTGTTAGATTTCTTACATCCATTATGTAATTTTGAATTAAAATAATGTGGTGCTTCTTCACGAGCACAAAGGCTGGGTACATTCAGTATCTTTTCTCTTGAGCATTTCAATGTGAAACCATATTTTGTTTTTCTCAAGAGCCATGCTAATAATATCAGATAACTCAAAAAAAAAAAAAAATACCCAGCCCAGGTCTAGGATAGGAGAACATTTAACTTTCAGCATCAAAGACTGAATTACACATAAAAGTTTACATCTCTTAGTCTTACCCTACCAAACGTATTTTGACTATTTTATGAGAAGACAGAGTATCTTGAATAAAAATTAGCATGAAAATGATTTATTCATTATTTATTATCTGAACTGCACACATCATATTTACAATGAATCAAAAGTTTAAAGAAAATATGGACACACAGACACACACAAGGGGTTACAGAAAGTAATACAAAAAAACTTCACTGACTCAGGAGTACAAGACAATCTGTGTCATATCAAATGTGCTGTTAAATTTTATGATGTACTTACAATTTACTAGCTCTTTCCTGACTTTCTCCTTCCATTTGTTCCGTCAGTCTTTCTTCTTTCAGTCTGTAAAAAAAGTAATAAAGACATTATTTTGGTGTATTTATGGAATCTGCAGTGAAATAAGCAAACGGACAGCCCCCACTTTATATGTTTTCTCTTCGGCTTTTTCCACTGGTGTGTCATAAGCCAGTTGTATGGCTTAATAAATAACCGAAGCTTCTTCTTCTTCTTCTTGTTTCATAGTTGGCACGTCTAGAAGACGATTCCCCCAACTGCACTACTATATGCGACTCAACGTCGCTCCTCTGAGGCTAAAAGCAGGGGAAGCACCTTCAACATAAAAAAAAAAAAAACTACTCTTAAGGGGAGGGGGGCGGGTCCTGAGAGTGATATTCTAAACAACACAGAGTAGGTAATTTTATCTTCCATATTTGAATTCAGCATGTCCAAATTGGGGAGAAAAGGATAAAAAACAATACCTGGACTTATTGGTTGCCATGGTCAAGCCGCCATCTTGAATTTCGCCTCCATGTAAACAGTTATTTTTAAAACCTGAAGGCTCCGTCATTTTTCAACAAATGATCTTGAAATTTGGTACACTTATATTTCAATACATAATAAAGATATTTTAGTATTTTTATTTGGATATCTTTGATAGATGTTTTTCTAAGAAAGTCTCAAAATTGTATATAGCGCGCAAGCATTTTTCTTGATTTTTCACCACAAAAATGATAGATTTCTCACAAACTATAAAAGATACTCAAACGTGGATATTAATCTTTTTAGTACACAATATAAAGATGCTATAGTGCAATTTTCATTGAAATCCAACAAAACATAAAAAAGTTGTTAGGAAATTAACGTAAAAAAAGCAAGTTTTGAGAAAAACGCGTTTGAAAATTTGCAAAGGGTTTTTGGCTGAAAAAAGTGTCTGAATGTTTACCAAATGTCTCAATACATCCCTGGCCGTTCTAGGTCATACATACAAGTGGGCGATTCCAATATAAGGGTCCCCATACCACAAATCAGCCAGAAATGGCATTTCATTGTGTCTAACGAACGCAATTATAGGGTATTTTCTTTGATTGGAAGTGAATATTTTACTCGACCCTCTCCCATGAAAGTCCTGTTTTTTTTATGGAAAAAGGCTTAGCTAGGTCAAATGAGTATCAAAAACGTAAATAGAAATGGTTGAACGTTCCGAAAATCGACAAAAGCAAGAATCGATATTTTGAGCCTCCCGTAGAACTGAGTGTTATTGCTCCATATTGCAAGATATTAAATCTGTTCCATCACACTCACCCCATAAATGGGTGTTGTGGGCTGTCCATTCTACTATAATTCCCCATTCGCCTTTATAACTTACTCAGACACATGACTTATCAACAAAGGACAAAGTGGCTCACTATTGTGTTATTAGTACTGTAATGATAAAAAAAAAACACAGTAAAAATCAAAATAAACATGTTTTCTCCAAATGTCAAAGAGTGACTTCAGTGGATACGGAATGCCACTGATAGATATTTCAAGTGCACCGAATATTAAGGGGGAAAAATAAATTCCATGGATCCTTTTTCCAGTTCAATAATGAGCACTTATTTCAAAGGCAGAATGTGCTTTAATCCAAATTTTACATTTAGGAATGACTTCCACTTGGCCAATACATCTACAAATTTTAATGACACTCCATACACTTACCCATTTCCTGCTCCTCCTGTACTCAGTGTTGTTGGTTGTGTACTTGCTGAGGAACCACTGGCCTCCCTGTTGTCTCCATCAGAAGTCTTCTCCTTATTCTTATTGTCAGTGTACAATGGGTAACACTGGATAACCTGTGGTGGAACCTTCATTTCCATGCTGTGGTTAAATGTTCTCTCTGATGCCCTTGCCATCTGAGATGACAAAAACTTGGTCATGTCATTGAAGGCGGTAAAGCCTTTGGTGCTTGGTACATACAGTGATGATTTGTCTCCCAGTCGACTTGCATCATTGGAGCTTAAACCTGAAAGATCTAATCTTTTACGAATGTCATCAGGCAGGGCAAGACTGTGGCTACTTTCTTCTACATCCACAGAATTTGTGGAAAAGTTAAAAGCTTTTTGGTGCACACCAAGTGCATACTGAGCTTTCATTTCCTTTTCTTCTGCACTGACTTCAGACAAAATACCATTGGCCTGAGACTCTGGATTTTGATTTGTTAAAATTCTGTACACCTTTTCTGCAAGTCCTTGGTTATTTAATTGCTGGTAACGTGACTCAATCTCTCTTCGCTGATTTCGGAAGTTTGAGAGAACCTGGTCAACATCCCTGACTGAGTGACCCGTACTGCCTGGTGGTCCTAGAATTTCCGACATTTCTGCTAAAGCCAGATCAGCAGCCGCATGATCCTCTAGTTTATCACTACTTCCTGATGTTCTAGTTTCATCTCCATCTGAATTGTAAGACTTTTTGTCTTCTGAAGGTCGCTGTGATGCTGAAGTGAAAGTTTCCAGAGAAATGTCACCCATGAGTCCACCTGGTTGGCGATATCCTAAATCTGCAGCAAAATCCCATGCCATCTTGTCCTTCTTTCTCTCTGGGGTTGTTGTAGTGCTTGGAATAATGTCTGCCTCATTGTCAGAAGAAATGGGTGTCTTTTTCTTAGACTGTTCATCCCCACCTGTTGCTGGTCTGCCCGTGCCCAGTCTTGCCTCGGGTCCCAAGGTACGATACAGACTGTCCTGTATTTCTTGCAGATCTTTCTGAAGCATATTATAATCCACTGCTGCATTAACCTGTGCTCTCATTTTGCGGTCTTGTTTCTCTAGATGTTGTGTGTTTATTAAAACTTTCTGTACTCGCTGTCCAAGATAATCATCATCTGAAACAGGATCCTGGCTTGCCTCATAATACTTCCTGCTTAGTTTATCCTTGCTGTCATCTTCTTTCTCCTCATGTGAAATGTCATGCCTACCAGCATTTCCATCTATAATATCTTCTGGAATGCCCAACAACTTTGCACGATCCATCACTGAAATATACTGACAGCTTGCTGGATTTGACTTTATTTCCTTGTTGCCCCAGTGATGCTCAGTGTTCCTAACACCTGAAGTTGCAGAGGAATACCCGGTTGAACTTGTTGAAGCTATCATCCTTTTTTCTTCTTGATCTGAGAGTGATTCTTTTGAACTGGCATCATTCTGCTGTTTATCTCTCTGGCTAGCGACTGTCATGCGTTCAGTCTGATAGTGGGTTTCCAGCTGTGAGTCTCTCATTGTCCTATTCAGATCTGACATCTTGATGGGATCTCTGAATGATTTTGGAGGACTCATTGTCTGTTCTGAAATGTGGGATATTGTTGAAAAATCTGCAGTAATGTCAGGCTTAAGAAGAATGGCAGTTTCTCTTTCTGTCTGTTCTTCAATATCACTCATGCGACCAGCTGGGTCTGGGAAGCTGTACACAACAGTACTGGGAGTATTCATATTGTAGTCGCTGCTATGCAGAGGGGGATTGAATGAAATACCTGATGAAAAACGAGAATCTGCTGGCTTAGGGCCTGATCCTTCATGAGATGAGACATGAGGAGACACGTTAGTATCTGACTCTGTGCCATAAGGATTCCAATCATTATCTGATAAACCTGCAGCTGTTTCAGGGTAGCGAGCATAAGATGCCATTCCTGTGATAAGCTTGAAATCAGTGTCGGATGAAATATGAGATTCATCACTTTCCCCATACTGACCAGGAGCTGCTGTTGCCCTCAGTCCAGAGAGGAAATCTTTTGACACTTCAGCAATGGCACTGCTAACAGCCTCATCACATCCACTGTCATTGTTCTCACCCAGATAGTCTACTGGTACTTCTTGCAAACTTGCACCTGAATTGTAAAATATACAAAGTGATATTTCTTATTATCTATATTATTTCAGGACTAATTGAATGAAAAACAACTAAAATTTCAATAATTTTACAGATTTCCAATATTTCATTTGAGATTTAAACTACAACTGAGATTCCACAAACCATGATTTTTTTTGCCCTCACTATTTAATGTGTGACGGACAGAATGTGACAGAAACCTGCTAAATTAACACATTTCTCAAAACCAAATTTGTATCTTGTTCATGCTTAGTGGCAAAAGCCCAAGACAACTGAGACCATAGCAACATCCAATTACCATCAGATTCCTCAGACTTCCAGGCATCATCATAAAGCATCTCAAACAGATGGTGATCAGTTTTGTGTGATCTGGTACTGTCATACTGAAAAATAAAACATTACAAGACTTATCACCTATATCTGTAAATGAGATGAAAAAAATTATCCACATCAGTAGCACTAAGACTGTAATAAATTCACCAGCTGTTCATATAAAAATTTCATGTACTTCACTGATTAAACAATGACAAACTGATAGGATTAAATCTTGCATTCAGCATGTAGCACACAATCCTGTCAAAAATAAAGACTGACACATTGCCAACCGTGTCAAGCATCTTGCAATCAGTTACATTTAAATTTGCAAACAAGGGCACCTATAACTTTGATCTGTTCATGATAGACTGACGTTACTTGGATTAACAAAATAACAGACAATTTTACACACACCTGATCATGTGAAAACTCATCAATGCGTTGATTTGACCTGTCCATTTCATCAATTAGATGCTGCATAAATGAAAAGTCCTTAGCATGTTGTTCAGGTTCACTTAAGTCATCTTGTGAAGATGGCAAAAGTTGTCTGCCTTTGTCATGCCCAGTGCCCTGAATAGAAAGAGACAAACATGCATAGTTTTGTAACACATGTCGCGAGCGAGTGAGCGAGGATCAATAATTACGGGGAGAAGGGGGTATAGTAAGATTAACTCACGGCAGACAATTAATGGAAAGCGTGGAATGTTGTGAGATGGGATTTGGACGAGGCGAGATCGGTGTACTTACAAGTCACTGCACACAGAGAGTCCTAAGGGAACGGACGCAAGAGAGAGCCCAGAGGGCGAACATAAGGGAGCAGTCGGAAGACTCGTGTTAGTGTTTTCCAGTGATGACTGGCCAGCATAACTGAGATGCAGGGGTTGGGCAGTGAGGCCACCCGCAGGCCAGCATAAGTGAGGTGCAGGGGTTGGGCAGTGAGGCCACCCGCAGCACAGTGAGGGCACATTATTCGTGGCAGTCTGGCCGCATTCAGGAATGTATTGAGATATATATTGATGTGAGATTAAGATATTGATGTAATGTTGAGCACGGGCAGTGATACGTCGTGCTACAAGGCAGTGCAGCCCTTGACGTATTGTTAGGCGAGGCCAACGATAATATTGTAAAGGAGTGATTATCCTAGAGAGGAACGAGGAGAGGAATGAATGCTTAAGGGAAAGAGTGAGATGTTGTACTTATTGAATTGTCATTATTAATGTTATAATAAATGTGTGAGCCTGTTTGAGTTTGATTGTTTTGTTAATTGTTATACTTGTCTGTTCGTGACTGTTACTGTCATATAAGTACTTCTCCCAATCTGGGATTTGCTACAACACACTCAACCTTTTGTGGTCTCAACCTAAGCAAAAAATTGCCTAAAGTAATAATGGTGTGCATAATGGTCTGATGAAGCCTCATTTGAAGCAAAATACAGCATTTTTTCTTCAATGAACAGTGCATGCGATTGTTGCCACTGTTACTTGATTCACACATATGCTGTTTATCCATCATCTCATCATGTGAACCCCCAGGTTTGAATACACCATGTCATTTTTTATCCACATAAAGCCACAGTGAAAAAGTGGCAAATGGAAGCAGGGATGCTAACATTCTAACAAGCACAAAATGTGATGCAGTGCAGCATAAAAGGTCGCATTCAGAGACATTATGATGTTCAAAAAGAGACATTATGATGTTCATTAATCCTTTGAGACCGCAGCATCGGTATACGGGTGGGAACCCCAGACAGCTTTTTGCCGTGCCACGGGTAAAACAGTGTGGAGATGCGCTTTGTTTTATGGACTGCGGAAAGGCAGTTTCTTTGCCTGTTAGAAACTACATTTGGGAAAGGTCAACAAGATGTCTGCGCTCACACAGCATGTGTTTTCTGCGAGTTTTGAGTGACTTTTCGGTCAGGAGATCAGGGCTCAAAGGGTTAAAAAGAATAAGAAAAGAGTACTGACACTAGTGGCAGCATAAAAACTGCATTTTGTATTATGAAGCTTTTAATGAAAGCTTTAAAAAGGGGAAAAGTCAGATCAGCAAGCAACTGCTTGGATAGAAGGAACTGTACCCATATTACTTGCTACTTATGCTTATAATCATTGCACTACTATATGTGTCAATTTTCATTACATACAATGTGGTTCCCATGATTACATTACCTCTAAGTACTTAGTTACTGGTTTAACCCCATCGCACCGTGTTCCCACTAAATTCGGAATAGCCTAAAAGTAATCTCTACCGGATTCCCTCTCAAGCGGTAATGAACAACACATGTGGAAAAAGAAGGTCAAATACTAAATAGCAACCTATCACCTTACAGCTTTGTTGTAGTCATGTGTGTTTATAACGTTATTCTCCTGAATCATTTTGCAATTCTGTCAATTAGTTTGCCGGCAATCACTTAAATTGTGCTGTGTATACAACTGTTTATATTTTCGCTCAGGTGGCCAGGTGGTGGGTACAATTAGTCTCTGGGGGCCCAGGTCTGAGAGTATTAACATTTTACAGTAGTATGAATGTAAATGACACACATCAAAACACTTGTCATGGCAGTGGCACCCGCAATCTACATGGGAGATTAATAACTGGGCTGTTTCGTAGATGCCATTGGGTATGCTCCTGAGTGAAGTGAATCTGGCCTCCCTGTAAAGAGTTTCATACATCCCAACCACCCAGTTTAATGCACTCTATCCCTAACCCTGTTATCCTAGCCCCAGACCTAATCTTATAGCTAATCCCCCACATCCCCTCCCAATCCTTTCAATCAGAAAACAAACTCTATAAAAAAATTGTAAGGTTCAACGTTGTTGGGACACGTGGCACTTTTCTGAGTTTTACAGCATTTACTGCAAATAACTTGTAGGCCTACTTGAAAACATTTTTTGATGTCAAGCACTGATTTTCAGATAACTTCTAATAATGCAATAGCAAATGAATTTCTACTCTTCATCATACAAACATTCAACCATGGTTTAAATTTAAAACAAATTCCGCTGCTGTTTGATTAATCTTGTACTGATCATGTATTTCATTTTCAACCAGAAGCGACCAGGCAGGAGACAAAAGCCTAGTAAGTCCAAGTTTAGGCCTATAATATCCTCAAATAGCAATAAAATATCTCATATAAGTGACAATGATAAGACAATATAAAAAATTAATTGAAATTGTATCAGGCAAAAACGCGTCAAGGCTCCCTCTCACCAATCGCTACTGTAACCATGCAAATTCTAT
Source organism: Onchidella celtica (assembly GCA_963931925.1). Lineage (NCBI taxonomy): Eukaryota > Metazoa > Mollusca > Gastropoda > Systellommatophora > Onchidiidae > Onchidella > Onchidella celtica. Next base: position 39,940,175 of record OZ007567.1, read on the forward strand.
CAAGTCTGGACTTGATTGATAGGTGCTGTAACTTACACTTTCTTTCTACGTCTAAAGTTTTGGTTGGAAACCAGATTTTTAATGCCTGTCAATTCCTCACAGAGGATTGGCATAAAAGGCATCCAATCTATGCAAAATGTGGTCTTCTGCAATATTTCTAAGACTACATAACTTCCCTGAAAATACCTCAGCGCTCATTTCTGAAGCTCAAAACAGGCACATACGATTCATTGTCAGACATCTTGTAAACAAACTTGCCGCTGCAAGTCTTCGGCTAATCTCGGCCATTCTCGAGACAGTTGCTCCTGTTTATTTCTTCTATTTTCTTCTCATTATTTATTTGAAAGTACAGTGGGCCTTTCCGGTAAATAATTAAAAACAAAATCCCCATAAACGTTGTATTTCATTTTGAAAAATGAAAGCAGACTTTGAAATGCGAAAATTACCATCCAAACCAATTAATATAATCAATAACAAAGAAATGCAGCACTTTTTTGCATAGATATAAATCTCTATCACAGCCTTATCCTCTACTCAAAAATTTATATCTTGTAGATCTTTGCCACAATGACGAATAACACACAAAGTATAAAAATGATATCCAAGCCGCTATTATTTTCAAGATGGCTGCGCCCTTCTCGGCATGCACAACTGAAACCTGAACGAGCCGACACCAAAGCAGACAAAACAAGAGCTATAGGGAACAACAGCAACAAACCAACAAATCATTCTGGAAATGGATGGGGCACTAGATTGTTATATGTAGCAGACAGCCAGTATTTAGTCTCAAATCAGTCGCTGTCTCGTATCCTGATTCTAGTAGGCCCTATAATAATGGCACTGGCTTCACGATTGACTCCGGGAGCTAATAGGACTCTCAGACACTGCATTAAACTCTCTGGACTCATGAAAAATGTCCTCAATATTTCACCCATTTTTGTTTCTAAGTTAGACCAACAGATGCTCACCTTCATTCGGTATAAATCAAAGAAATCAAAAGATACTTTATCTTCTATAATCCAGCCATTGCCAGTTCAACCAACATCCAGAAATGCGGATGACATCAGTATTGGTGAAGAGTTGACAGGAACTTTGATCAAGAAAGGTCAGTGTAAGGTTCATTGTGGGTAGAGTCCACAGTGAAAGCAGAAAATATTTTACCTGAACAAGGAGAAATTTATAATTTATTTAGAGAATTACTCAAATCTGTACAAACATTAAGGCCACATTTATTTGCAGACTGTATCTGCAGATGAGATCAGAATCTTATTCGCAGATGGATTTTTGGTTTTGTGATTTTATTTAGAAAGAGCTCCTTTAGATCACAATTGTGGCTTGTTTTGTTGATTAATTAGGCTCTTCACTTGGTGAGATGGCTTGATTCTGAGTAGCTAACGCATGGTGTTTCTTAGTCTCACGGTAATGATGCACCAAGTTGTCTTTTTTTAGCAATATTTATCGGTTATCGTGTCCTAGGTAGCAGAGACTCTGCTTAGTGATACTTTTACTCAGGTTCCCCTGTGGCATGCTTAGAAGTAAACTCACCTGCCGAGTTGGTAAGGGGGGGGGGGGGGTTCGAATCTCCGCAAGAGCTGACTTTTGTAGTTGTTGTTACTTTTATTTTTCTGCTTTTCCCCCCTCTGATCATCGTTACTTTGCTCCAGAGTATAAAATTGTGACTGGGATTTGTTTGTCGGGTGTGAAGTCACAGAGAAAGTCAGACAGAGCACATAAAAATGAACTAAACTTTCATGCAAACAAAAAAGTAATACATGTAAAACAAAACATGACAAATAGCTGAAGCAGAAGACCCCCAAAATATATTTTCAGTAAATGCAGGATAAATCTAAGTCATGACAGAGAGGGATGAAATTTTCAGTTCACTCAGACTAAAAGGAATCATTTACATATTTAAAATTTGATTTACATTTTTATTTCTAATAAGTAACTGTCCCGTTTATTGAAAAGGAATAAATAAAATGAATAAGAATTTAATAAAACACAAAGAAATAATCTGGGGCACACTGGTAATGATCAGTTTCTCCACATCAATTTTGCAAAATCCTTAGGAAAAAAAAATGATTCCTAATAATGAGCAGTGCTAGGTTTAAAAAAAAAAAAAGCTCCATCATGGGATTGAACCCCAGACATATTGAACCCTTAGTCACTGACTGATAACCGCGGATGCTAGGCATTGTGCCACGGCAGACCACAGTAGGGCGAAGGAACTTTTCCATGAAACCAAGAAACCCTCATCTGCGAATAAGCACTTCGTAAACCTAAATATCTAGAGTACTTGGACCAGTGTGCGACCACTTATAAATTTTCTTCTAGTGGTTGGACTAATGTTTGAAGTAGGAATACATTTTATCAGTCATTGTGAATGTCAGTCATCCAATGATAATTATGCTGCAGAGCCACACCCTAACAATCAATTTTAGAACAATAATGTATGGGACAACACCCAAGCTAAGTTGACCCTTTTGTGACCACCAGACCCCATTGCAAGCATTGAGTGGCTTGAAGGGTGACCACTCACATAATTTCTTTAGGAGAGAGGTTTTTCCATTTTTTCTTACTTCAAATAATTGATTGGCTCCTTTGTGCCTCCCTAGCAACCAAAGTAGGCTTTGTCAATTCAATTCACCAGAGGGCATTAGGATCACATCTGGTAATGCACCTCTGGATACACTTACTTTGACTTTGTAAGAAAGTTGCTTCCTGTGCTGAAAGTCTTCAGTCATACATGGTGGGCAGAAAAAAAAAAGTTGTCGGCCACTCTCACAAAAAATGTTTTGTTTTTTTAAACAAAACCGTGCAATAGAATTGGATGACTGCCGGCTGAGGATTACAATAATTAGGAAGTTACCAGCGATATCAGTTTTTGGTCACATTGGGAGCCTACCACCATAATCATCTAAGGATGATCTGTTACGTTCAGGTCAAGCAACATCCCATACTAATGGTAATTTTTTACCAAATTACTGACTCACCTACAAAGTTGTAGTCTGCTTTGCATTTGTTGCTGGCCCCCAACTCTGTTCATCGACCCAATTATAATTTGACAAAAATCTCTATATGAGAGTTGGCTTTGAGATCACAACAGAGTTCTGACTTGTTATCCTGAGAATGTTTCCCAGACCAAGCACAGCAATTGGTAATTATTGATTAAAATTTTTGGTAAGCTTTTATGGAAGATGTCACGAGCAGAGTTAGGGTCTTGGGGATGTTACGACTGCACGAGAGGCAGCTAACTCACACTCGGACACAACCACACAAGAAAAGTATTAAATAACTAGAGCGTATATATGTCAGGCCGGTCAGGCCATAGTTTACATAAATATTAATAACAAAACAAAAGACAATAGGGGTATATATTCAAACCAAAAAACTCTAATTAATAACTTAACCAATGATATTCATGTAACTATGGAGGTACTGCAATCAATAGCAAATAGGTATATTATACGAACTAGATATCAATTTAAAGTGACAGTTGAGTCGCCACTGGCCAGTCGCCAGGCAAACTCTCCATAAATCATATGGGCTTAAATGTTAGGAGAGCCCAGTATGTTCAAAGCCTACAGAAGCACTCTTCGGCTTGTAGGTAATTTAAGCAGTTGCCAAAAGACTATATTTTATGCACAATCACTATTCAATTCATCAACAATGTGCTATATTATTCCAATCATACTATGGCAATAGATCTATGATACGGGACACTCGTGGTCGAGTGCCAGCTGGGGTTTCCTTAGTCTTCCTATGAGGCTGTAGTTCTCTCTCTATCTCCGATCTCTATTATGCTTGAATAAATAAGATATATTACCATTGCTCACGCCTACTGGTAGGCGCGAACATCAATATAGCGCAGCGTGGGCTTTCAAAGGTCAGCCCACTCAGACCTTTCTTTCTAGAGCTCAGTCAGTCCGTTAGCAAGGACTTCTTGTCTTCAAAGCACACAGTTCAGGTACTGGTCAACCGGAGATACTTCACGACACGATGCTTCTGCTCGTCTGTATTCACTAAATCTGAACGTTACACGATGTTTTATACTATCTAACCACCCAGCGTGCTAGTCCGCTGGCCCAATTAGTTCAGCTATCTCATAGGTCGAAACCTCCCACCATTTTAATTGTAGTAATACGTCTGCACTATTCTACCAGCCAGTTAACGTGCAAAAACTTGTCTAGTCATACTTAACAATGTCAACTAGCCCCACCTTGTTTCACCCCTACTCCATTACTTATTAATCACGAACATTAAAACCGACAAGCGTGACTCTAAGTTTAACTTTACATTTATTTACTCACCAACTATAATTCGCGAGGGCCATTCAAGGCCACCAGCCAATTTCTCATGGCCCTGATAAAACAACAACAACTCACTCTCTGCGTGAGTTTTAACAACATCCGAATCATGACATATCCCCCACCCCAGTTAAAATTTGCAATTTTAACGATATAACTGATTATCGTAAGGGGAAGGCATGAGTCAAGAAATTGCTCGAAAGGTTAACTTAACTAAGAATACTAGGTAATAACTAAGACTAGTACTAAAGTTGAAAAAAACCTACAGGACGGGTATCATTGATGGACAAAACTTCATGAAAATCTTAAGGCTCCGTCCAAAAGTATATATCTCTCTGAGGATTAAATCTTACCTCTAAATACGTAGACATTAACAATCATAACTCTAAAATTTTAGAGTACAACACTGATCCTGTGCGAATGTCATCAGGAATGCATACATACAATGAATAATACTCAAGAAAAGATAACTATAGTAGCATCGATGGCATTAGTGGATCTGGACTCCTGGTCTGCCATGACTTCTCGTCCTCGACCCTGGGCAACAACGTCTGGTGTGGCCAAAATACGGGTCGACGTCAGTAAAATAGCTGTTGGATCAAAGGAAAGCAAAGGGGTAGGTGAAAAGTGTTCACAATGGGTGAACAATATGTGATACCATCCCTCGGTCTCTGAATGAGGTGCTAATCAGTATCCAACGCCAATACATATGACAGACTAAAATACAACAAGATTAAGGTAACCGTGATAATAGGTCGGCATGGACATTATCTCCACCAGGAATGGCCTTTATAATGAAGCGGTATTCCTGAAGGGCCAGACTCCATCTGGTCAAACGAGCGTTCTTGGCTCGGTTCGATTTTAAAAATAACAACGGTTTATGGTCTGTCTCGATGACGAATTCCGTCATAAGTAGGTAGCGGGAAAACGCGTCTACGGCGTATACAATCGCCAGGCATTCTCGCTCTATAATAGTGTATCTCTGCTCTCTTGGAAGTAATTTCCGGCTAGCGTACATACAAGGGCGCAATAAGCCATCTCTTTCCTGAAGCAAAACAGCTCCAATTCCTTGGTCCGACACGTCAGTTCGGACGGTGAAGGTGCGTCTAATATTCGGTAGGATAAGCAGCGGCGAACTGGAGAACAGTTGCTGCACTGTCGCGAGCGCAGTGGCGCACTGCGTATTCCAGGTAATTTTGTTGGGTCTGTCTTTTCTTGTAAGATCGGATAATGGGGCCGTAAGGGCCGAAAAATTAGGAACGAATTTCCGATAATAGCTTAAGAAGCCTAACAGGCTACGAACCTGCTTCTTAGTATGAGGAGCCTGGAGTTTTAACAACATCCGAATCATGACATATCCATACTACTTCATGACAGAAGGGAACATAATCAACTCAATTTTGAAATTTTGGTCCAGATCACTCTCTCTGACAATTATCTTATAGCTAAAAGTGCTACATAACTCATTCGATGCTCAGCGGTAACTTCTTTGTTACGCAGCTGTCATACATTTATTGTTCCTAATAGAACTGCTATTAGGTCATATTTTAAGCTGTGTAATGATTGTGAGAAGACCCTGGCAAAATTGTGGAAAACATGAGGGCTGTGATTGAATTTATAGAATCCTCCTTCACTCTTATTCAGTAGTTGAATACTGAGACTACATTTTCAAGGGTGCACTTGATCATTTGTTTCCTCCTTCTTTCAGAAAATTTGTTGAAGCTCCTGACTGAATTTCATGGTTGTGACAAAATAAAGAAGCTGGCTTTTGAAAATGGCCTTGATAGTGAGTATTGATTTTAAATTGTCAGTGTGAAATTTGTACTACTAACCGATCGGGCAGGAAAAATCTTGCAAATTTTTCTTGTTCCAAGGCCAGCTGCATATCTAGATCTAGGTTACAGTAATAATGACACTTGGGTTTGATGCAAAAGACTAATAGAACCTTTTCTTACACCACAATTCCTTGCAGAATACACAGATGTGGTGAAGTTGGTTTTGGACCGGCAATGTGTAAACAGTGGGGTGGAACAAAATTTCTTATCATACTTTTCGTTTTCGCTCGATAAAAAATACATCTCCTTTTCATGGCTCAGAAAAATCGTAAACCATGTGAAAGACTGAATTTGGTCCCAAGTGGATGTGTCCACGTAATTCATCGTAAAAAATTGTGCTTGTACACAAAATTCCATAATTATTGGTCTCATAGTCACGGCACTTTAGGTGCCTACATGTTCACCTTTTAGTTCCATTATTGTAAGGTGCAGTTGGTTAATAGTTTTATCAATTTCAATAAATGAAAGTTTTAAGTTCTAACGACTTACCGTGTTGTGTATTGTGAGTAAATGGTGCATTGAGTATGCAAGATTAGTAAAAGTTGCCATTTATCAATCTTTTAAAGTTTAAAACCAATTTATCCCTGGTCAGGCATATAGTCACCTATCAGAAAGATCAGTATGTTGTCAGACAGGGCAGATTCTGTCAGAAGTTCATTTCACTGTATTCACATGTGGATACAGCATTAAATAAATTTGTATTTTGTTCATCCTGCTTCATATTAATTTCATGTAGGTCTTGTTTTAGACAGGATGTGCAAATTCAGCCAGTAACAACAGTTCAGCATTCAGATTGTGGCTGACTTAAATTGCAAGGTTTTTATTTTATTTGATGAGCAAGGTGTTGCCTGATTTTCATTAAGTTCTGGAAAGCATTCCAAAAACTATAATTTTAATAATGATATGTATTCTTATTAGTGAATCAGCATACACAATATTTCGATTTATTTGTTGCTGTTTTGTGCCAGTGGTGTGTAAATCAGTGAAAAGCTGAAGGGGTATTATGAAAATGAGTTTAGTGCTTTTGATAATTTAAAGGTGAACAGAATCAAAACAAACAGTAATTTTTAATTGTGTTATGAAAAAAACAAAAAACCATGGGGTTTTTAACAATATCCATCGCTGCTCATACAGATTGGATTTACTTGAAATTTTGAAGATGCCTTCTTTTCGATCCGTGGAAAGGTTCTCTTTTAGAGTTGGAGACTTGAAATGGTGGGGCATATTTTTTTAGCTTGCTTTGTGTCACTGATTTCACCTCAGGTTCCCCCCTCCCATCTAAAAACAAGCAAATAATAACAGCAAAATAGGCCTCAAGGAATGGGCAGAGTGAAACAGTTCCATTATAATCACTCAGAACTGAACCTAATAAACAGTTTTATCCTGGGCAACGCCAGGTATCCCAGCGAGCAGCAATAAATTGTTCAATCTTTTATTGTGTAGAGCAATTCAGAAACATTAGGTAAAACATAGGTAGCTATTTCTTTCAATATTCATTTGATAATAGCAATAAAATAATGGCACTAGCATAAAGCATTTCTGAGACACTATTTAACACTGCTGGAATTTTCTTTCAATCTACTGCTTTCTCATCATGAGGACATTTGTATTTTGTTTTTTGTGATGAAACATTCATAATGCTGCTTGTTAGTGCATTAACTGGGTAACTTTATAGAAAATTTATATGTCTTTGTTTTGTTTTTCAAAATCACGGTTGCAATATGTTTATATAATATCAAATGAATTTATTACGTACTTTCAGGTAATCTTTTCTATAAGGCTTTCATTAGCTTCAGGAAGTTTTGCATTGAGTCAGAGCAGTTGCCAGTTGATCTGCATATAGTTTTCAGTGACATACTTCAGGGTTCAGGTAAGCTGCTATTTTCAGTGTCACACTGTCAAGCTTCTTCATCATTATATCTACTAGTGTGGTCAGTTCACTGTGTTGGCTAAAGAAGAGAAAAAGGAACAATTTTAATTGGGCTGTTATTCTTAGCATAGAATGATATTGTAATTGAGTCATAGTTTAACCCCTTTTCTTTCCATTTGAATGCACATCTCCATTTGGATTATCAATAGATGTAACTTCTTCACAATCATTTACTTTTATGTTTATTGCTATTCATAATATGGAAATTACTGGTTGGGAATGATGGTGCTCATGACAAATAACTAGTTGTACATTTTCTTCTTTCCCTAAACAGGTCATGTGGATGACATATTTCCATATTTCTTGCGCCATGCCTATGAAATATTTCCTCATTTGGAAGCCATGGAAGATTTGAAAAAAATCAGCGATCTTAGATTTCCAGCTAACTGGTAAAAAGTTTTGATTGTATTGTTTTAAAGTAAAGTTTGAATTCTTTCTGTTTGTACATTAGGTCATCAGCAGTTCCAGATGTTTGAAATAGAGATTGAGGTCTTTGTTTTTGGAGGTTCACTGCCGTTGGCATTTACGCCTCCTGTTTCTTGTTCTTATTCTTGTTGGGTTGTTGACTCCTCATCCTTTGGCTTTCTCAGCCCTCAAAAGGGCTCCCTTATGGGCATCTTCTTCCTTCTTTCTTTGATTCCATCTCCTTTCCATCCGGGCTAATTTCTTTTGTTGTTTCTTACTGGTTGACGCCATAAAAAAACCCAAAAAAACTGAGAGAGAGTAAGAATTCCTATCATGGGGGGGGGGGGGGGTTGTTAATGGGGGATCCTTGTAGCATAAAAGGATTTATGCCCCATAGCAAGGGCGGTTAATGTTCTTGGTTTAATTTTATGTATTTATTTATTAGTTGTCACCCCTGCCAATGACAGATTGTAGTGGGTTTTGTTTGGGGGGGGGGGGGGGGCATGTGGCCATGACTGTTTGCCACAAAAAAAAAAGGAGGGGAGGGGGATGGCCATGGCGCTAGAGATATATTTATTAATTCACTTATTTGGGGTGCCGATGGCGCTGCTTAAAAGTTGGGGCAGGGTGGGTTGTGAAGTGGCCATGGTGGTCTGCCGATGGCTCTAGATGGGGAAGTGGGAAGGGGGTGGATAGCAGAAGTAGGTTAGGGAAGAAAGAGGTGTGGGGATATGGAAAATCTTCTGGTACTGGAGAGGGGAGGTCCTATTCCATATTGGGCCAGCTGGCGGCCCTGTGTTGGTTAGTTGAATAAAGGAGGGTGAGGTTAGATCTGTCGGGATGGAGAGGGGCCGATGTTTGAAATTTTGCCAGTTTGGTCTTTAATTATGCAATCATTAATTTTGTTTTTGTACAGCTACCTACTGACACTTGTGACTGAAGGTTCATTTTTTTCTTATGTGAAATTAATGTAAGCCATAAGTTTTTCTTTAAAATATGCCTTTGGGTCTGCTTTTATAACTTAGTTCCACAGCAGTTCTGTTTTATTTGTAAATTTATGTATTGATTCTAAATGCATTTTGTGTGTTTAGGTATCCTGAAGCAAGGTCTATTCAGCGCAAGTTCGTCTTTCATGCAGGACCAACAAACAGTGGAAAAACTTACCATGCACTGGAAAGATATGTGAATTCTGAATCAGGCATTTATTGTGGCCCCCTCAAACTTTTGGCCTCAGAAGTATTTCACAAATGTAATGATGCTGTAAGTTTTTAGTTGTATTGTCTGATGTTATTAAATGAGTCGGGGTTAGTTACATCAGGGCAGGCAAAGGATCATTTCTACAATCTCGTAAGTCAGTAGCTGATTCAGGTGGCACAATCAAATAATGACATATCATTGTTCTTGCCTACAAATACTATGTGTAGATTAAAAAACAATATAGGTATTTTCAGAATAACAACTGAATACATTTTCTTATTCATTACAGATTTCAGTGATTCACTGTCTATGATAATGCACACCATATTTCCAGTTGCTAACATGTGGAACAGATAGGGATAGTGTAGTATATGTAGCATAATGATCTGTTTAATGTTTGGTAGTTGATTTTGACATCAACAGGGAACACCTTGTGACCTGGTCACTGGGGAGGAAAGAAGATATGCAAATGAAGATGGCTCACAGTCAGCTCATGTGGCATGCACAGTTGAAATGGCAAGTTTAAATACTCCATGTAAGTTCCTTCTTTTCAGAAATATTACTAAATAAAACCAAATGAAATCCTAACCATAGCCCCTGATTGTCTCAATTACTTACTTCAAACTCTGCCAGTGTCACTGGTTTTCGTTATTGTATTTTCCCTTTAATTTTACTCCCTTGATACATATCACAGTACATTCACCATATTAGTAACTACATAGTGTAGCATTGTTTAGAATCAATTTATTTCCTCCTCTGATTTTGTTTTGTTACAATACATTAGTAGGGCACCAACTGCCTGGCTGAATCGACTTGACATGGACATATCTTTCATTGGCTTCTTAATATCAATCATCAGAGGTTTATGTTATGAGTTATTGCACATTTTTTTTTACAGAAAAATAAATCTCTGTCTTCTGTGTTCTTATTGTTTGCAACAGATGATGTGGCAGTAATTGATGAAATACAGATGATTCGAGATCAACAACGTGGTTGGGCATGGACACGGGCTGTATTTGGCCTTTATGCTAAGGAGATCCATTTGTGTGGTGAGGCATCGTGTATTGATCTTATCAGAGAAATGGCACTAACTACAGGAGAAGAGGTGGAGGTAAGTTGATCTGATATGGAAAAATTTGGACTTTAAAAATATGGTCATAACCTTAGAATTTGTATCAGCCACTTGCCCTCTCATTTGCACTAATTTGTGTCAGACACAATTTGTATAACCACTGTTATTAACGTATGGCTGGGCGGAGTGTGTCTGTTTATTTTTGGAAGTTCAGTAAGTGCTTTGCAATTTTTTTTTTCTCTGTTACAATTTGAGGTAAGGTTTTTAGAAACTGTTTTTGTTTTCTGTTGCACATATATAGATCACAAAATGAAAATGAGATGAAACATCATATTTTGTGTGGTTGTAACAAGTATGTCGTACCTTACCCTCAAAATTTAAAAATATTCGTTTTACAGATGAATTTGAGTTTTGCATTCTTTTAGACAGCTGTGGATAAATTAATTTGATCCTGATATTCTGTAGATAATGAAAACTGTATTCAGTGATTGGAGTTAGGTTGAAAACTTGATGAAACACAAACAGCTGTGCAGTAATGGACTGGATATCATACGGTTTCACATTAATCAGAATTTCTGTTTGTAGAAAACATCATGTTAATTTTTTTCAGATACGCAGATACAAAAGATTAACAAGTCTGACATACCTGGATCACTCTGTTGGTAAGTAAGATATCTTGGGTTTATAAGGAATTACTTTTTCATCATCCTGACTCTTTACCGAAGGAGACATTTTAGCACTTGGAGAAGCGTGGGGTATCTTTGTAGAAAGCATTCTATTGCCAACACTGGGTTTTTGAGAGGAAGAGAAGGATGAAACCATGTGTCAGAAATTAAATGCCTTTAGTTTGTATTTATTTATTTGTTTGTTATTTGTTTATCTGCTTAAAGCCAAACGAAATTTGGGTGAGTGCCTAATATCATGCTGTTAATGCATTAGATATTTGGTAGCAAAGTTGAAATACAGTCCTTCCAGTGAGACACCATTTCTCTTAAATAGTTAGCCAATAGGAGATTTCTTGATGGCGGGTTCATTGCATCTAAAATCCTGTGGTTGCTGAAAAGGCAGTGTTGAGTATGTCAGGGAGTCCTTGAGAGCAACGTGAATGAAAGCTGAAGGCAGAGTTTTTTAGTGACAGTTATTCTCAAACATTGGAGAGTGATCTTCAGTTGTTCTCATGATAATGAAATTTAGCCATTACTCACTGTAATTGAAGCAATGATTTTATCTACAGAAAAATTTGAGAATGTTCGCCCTGGTGACTGTATTGTGTGTTTCAGCAAAAATGATATTTACTATGTCACTCGACAACTGGAACAACTAGGAAAAGAATGTGCAGTTATTTATGGCTCTTTACCACCTTGTAAGTATGCCTGCTGTTTGTCTATTTAGAGCACATAAGTGTCATAGAGCACCTATCCCATGTGGCAGATATTTGTGAGATTTGATATTTTTAACACATCTCTTTGAAGATAATCCAAATATGAGTTTAAGACTGATTTAATTTTATGAATGAACTGTTAGATATTTTTGTTTTTTGAACATTATGTTCTAAAGAGCTAGTATTGCTGTCAGTGATCATTTATGTAGTTTTGTTTTACTTATCTGATCCACAGCTACCAAGCTAGCCCAATCTGCCAAATTCAATGACACAAACAATGCATGCAAAGTGATGGTGGCAACAGATGCTATAGGAATGGGTTTGAATCTGTGAGTGTTGTTGAAATCAGTCCTTGTAATATGTTCAGCATATTTGGTGTTGTTTTATTTTATGCTGCTCCTTCTACACTTGTAAAAAAGACTGTTTGAAAACAATTTCAGCTGATTTATAACTTCAGCTACACTGACATTTTGTAATGGATTGTAATGAAGCTTCCATTTGATTGATGAACTTCTCTTGTTTGCAAAAGTGAAGTATAAAACTGCAATACAAGTGTAGGTTTTGCATGTGCTGAGCCCAGCATCAGCAAAGTAATTGTCACTGAGATTCTTTCATCCTCGTTGTAAGTCCTTGTACACTGTGTTATTGTCCTCTGTGGCTGATAAGTGTATTTGACATTTATGCAAACTGTTATTCTGTAGTGGAGATTTGTGAACATTGGTCATGTTCCTGAAGCTCTTATCAACTGCTTTGGTCTGTATTTAAGGAAGTTTGGGGCAACAAGATCTTGGAGCTTTTTTTTTTCTGTAGTGCAGGGCCTTCCTTTGCTCCTGACAGTAATTTCTTTTCATATTAATCTCTCCACACTGCTGTTACACTTGAAGGGTGGAGAACTGGTTTAAATAGACAGATGATTTTGCTAATCAAGGTTAAAATGCACGAGAAACCTGATGAAGTTGTGAACACTGTATCCATCAGACTTCTGTTATTGTTGTGGTTAAAAGATATAATATATGCAACTTCAGTTTTTCACAATTTCCTGACAAAGATGATGAAACATTATTTCATTCTCAGTCTGTGATTCTGGAAATTCATTGTATTTTGTATCCTTCCAGTGCCATCAAACGTATTGTGTTCTACTCAGTTATGAAACCAATGCTGAATGAGAAAGGAGACAAGGAAATGGATCTTATCTCCACGTCACAGGCCTTGCAGATAGCTGGCAGAGCTGGTCGATACAACACAGCATATGAAAATGGAGAAGTCACCACTTTTTATTCCAAAGACCTTCGCATTTTGAAAGACATACTGAAGCAATCAATTGAACCCATCATGGTATGGTATGACTTAGATGTTTAGGATTTGATGGGTCTTATTTATGTAAACAATGCAAGCAAAGGAGAGAATTAAAGATCCTCCTTTTTTCTTACCACAAAATGGAGAATTTTCGTGCTGTATTTTTGCATAATTGCTGGGAAAGCAACTTTTTGCAATTTGTTTCAGAACTTATGTTATTTTTCCAACACATGACTTTTGTATCAGTTGTTACGGGATATATTTAAACTGCACCCACTTCACTTTCAGACTTTCAAGAACATAGGGCAAAATATTTTGGGGGAAGGGCCAAGTTGTTTCATGTCTCTTATTTTAAGAACTTTCCTTCTTATCACAAGGTGTCACATAACCCATCGTATGTGAACAGGATGTAGAATAGGAATTCAAAATCACCTGTAAGACAGCACTCATCATTTCTCAAATTGAGATCAGTCTGTTCCTAAAGATTTGGCATGAAAAATTACTGCTTTTGCAACATGGCAGAGAAAAAAAGACAAAAGTTAAGTAGGCAATGAGACATATTCAAGAGAAATGCCATTTGATTTGAGAATTCATATTAACTTTGTGTTTTTATGTCCTTCAACAGCAAGGAGGACTTCACCCTACAGCTGATCAGATTGAGCTTTTTGCATATCATCTTCCCAAAGCAACCCTGTCCAATCTCATTGTGAGTTGGTTGTCATGTTATTAATTGTCCAACCAGTTTTGACATTATTTTAAGTATTCATTGGGCAATGGATACCTGTGACATACAGAATAGGACATAGAAAATCATGCATTTATCTTATTCACCATTTGTAGCATGCATGCAAAGTTATTTAAAGAGTTTGCAACCATGAAGTTTATGCATTCTCTTCTAATTACATTTGTCCACTAATAATGATTTTGCTCATCATGACATTGCATAAAACTGTTGAAATGCATTGATGAATCATAAAAATTAAGGATTTTTTTAATCATCTAGAATTCCTTTACCTTTTTATTATTTGCTAAACCAGTTATATGAAATGTCACTGGTGCTGGGTGCTAGGACACACAGATTTGCTGGTTCATTTTTTATATTATTTCTTCTTTGCTACAACAGGAAATATTTGAATTGAGTTGTGAACTGGACAGTGACATGTTCTTCATGTGTAAAAATGATGAATTCAAGTTCTTGGCAGACATGATAGAACATGTACCCCTTCACCTGAGAGTGCGCTATGTTTTTTGTTGTGCTCCAATTTCCATCAAACAACCATTTGCTTGCACAATGTTTTTGAAGGTAAGTAACTAATTTGGTGTATTTCTTGCTGTAGTCTGAAGTGTCACCATGTTATGTAAAAATGAAATTTAATTTATAGTGTTCTGTGGTTACCAACGTAACTGGAGGGAAAAATTGTTCGAGCCAGGTGGAGTGAAAGGGAAGTCACACACTCTGCCAATTGATTGTACATGTTTACGTTGAGAAATTGATGGTTAACATGATGACCAAAGATGAGTACTGTGGGGCAACTTAACTCTTTCCGTACTTTTCACCGGTACATCGGTTCCTCCGACTGACGCATTTGGACTAATTTCTGCTGAAGTGCAGTAATAGTGGCATCGGTTGTACCACAAACAACAAAAACATTGGGAAGCTAGATGGACACAGTATCGTTGAAATGCCCAGGGGTAACAAGGAGAGTACTTTTTGCCGATGTATCGGTCCCCCCGACTGATGCATTTGGACTAATTTGGGCTGAATTGCAGTATGGAAAGAGTTAACGCTCACCCTGCGCGCAGCGGCTTAAGCTCGCTGTCCATGTAGTTCAGTTTGTAACAAAACAATCGCTGGTATGCCTTATCATGCTTGATAATGAATTAACCACCAAAACCTTATTTGTACGCACGTGCAGAGTGAATGCATAGAAAGTCGATGCCGTATAGGTACGCCCATCGCAGGGTGAGGGTTAAATAGCCAACGCAGTGGCTGACAGGCTAAAGCCTTTCTTGTTTGCTCTCTGCAGGAAGAAGGTGGATTGGAATGAAGTGGAAAACATCAGTAAAAATAAAGTATTGCACTTCCTTACTTTTAATTTTAATAGCAAGTTGCATTGGCCAAAGTAAAATAGAATTCTTGAATGGGGTCAAATTCCTTGGTGTTTCAAGAGTTTTTAGCACTGTATGACAATGACATTGAGAGAATGATAACTTCCCACCAGATTTCCTGCTGTGAATCGGATGTATGTGTATAATATGTGTAAACTTCACTGACTTGGGGGTTCTTATCAAGGAAGATGTTGAAATTAATGAAGATGTTCATGTTATTTGCATCCCTTAATGTTTTGAGAAAAGACAGTTTTATTGCTGTCATCTTTAGTATGTTTTATCAAGACTATGTCTACTTTCTGTTGCATGGAACATCAGAACTTATACTCTGAAATTTTGCGAAAAATATTCTTTATGGTTTGTGAGATGTGGATAAACAGATTTAACAAATTTATATTTTTTTTTAATGTTAATGTGGTGTGCAGCGAAACAGGACTGCTCATTCAGACTTATTTAAATGGAGATCTTAAGGTATTGTTAGCGTAGTTCAGTGTCTGGGTTATGAGTGTGGCTGATGATGAAAAGCCAGTTGATTTCCATAGTGAATTAACATTGAGTGTTTTAACTGTTGATCATTCTCAACTTCCATATTCAGTTTGCCAGACGTTTCAGCCGCAACAACCCTCTGACTTTGGATTGGCTGTGTCGCCAGATTGGTTGGCCGTTGAAGCCACCTGGTAATTTGGTTGACCTGATGCATCTTGAGTGTGTCTTTGATGTTCTTGACCTGTATTTGTGGTTGAGGTAATGAACAAAAGTTTGATCTAGATTAACTGTTAAGAAATAAAAATGACATCTAATTGTCACACAGGAATGTTGTCTTGGTCACATAGTAGTTCTATTGCTTACAATAAGTCTCCTTTGCTTGACCTTTGCAGGTTACATTTTGCATTTTGTCTGTATGATAAATAGTATAATTTTTAGGGTATAAAATAATATTAGATAATAACCTAATGTTTATATAATGTATATTAACCCTCACCCTGTGCAGGGCGGCAGATGTCCCCCATGTTTCGCACGGGCGGCAAAGGTCAGCAAGGTGAAGCTGACCGTGCCACGCGCAAGCCGTATTTTTACACATCAGGTCACTGATCTTTTTGAGACGTAACCACCGTGTTATTGTTCACTGTATCTCTTCTAAATCAAAGGCTCTCCCCACACTTTCAAAAGATGTAACATCGACATGCGAACTATTGCTCAACAAATTTGCAATATTATCTCATTTTCTCACAAGCTGACCACCATCTGGAGTTGTCTGTATCTAAGAACCAATCAGAAACAAGCTCTGAAATAATCTTTGCCCCAAATGCCCACATTGGTTTATTAGTATGTGTCAATCAGGATGAAACCATTTGTGTAGGGTTTGGGAGGGCATGTCTAGTTATCATGCTTTGTTCTCATGAAAACCACAGCTGTCAGTTTGGAATCATAAGTCAGATCATTGGTTAGAGTCTGACAGACTAAGGTTTTGCTGGTTAATTCATTATCAAGCGTGATAAGGCATAGCAGCGAATGTTTTCATTCCGATCAATAAAAACCGAACCACGGGGACAGCATATGTGGTCATCGTATAGCGGCACTGGTCAGTGACCCCAGATAAGATTCTCCGTGAGTAAGATCACTGACCGGGCAGCGGGCTTTATGGGTAGCGCACAGGGTGAGTGTTAAAATAACAATGTTCATACATACTTTACCTCAGTGTAAGGCATGATCATAATTTTCACAAGCTAGATTAATGAAACCTGCAAGCCACAAATCTAAGTACACTCAAATGAGTAAAATGCAATTTTCGTTTTATAGAATTATTGCTTATTTTCAGGCAGTTTAGTTAAATTGATCATGGTATAACAGTTTTTCTCAGTCATGCCCTGTGGCCCACTGCAAATCTCAGTGGGGCATCCCTGAAAGGTGGCCCTCAATTAGCACTAGCACTACTGGTAACTGCTATCAACCCTGTACTTAGGTCGATTACGTAGATATTGTTTAATGACAAAGTTTGGGTAAGGAAATGCTGATTAGTTGGAAGTGCCAAACCTCATTGATCTGGACATAAGAATAAGATATACTTACTATAAGAAAGTTTTTATATTTTCTGAGAGCTCCATCCTTGTCGTGCATTATATTATTCTATTGAATGTGTGAATTTTCTAGCTACCGGTTCCAAGATCTCTTCCCGGATGCAGAGATGGTGCGGGAACTTCAGACTGAACTGGACAGTATCATACAAATAGGGGTAAAGAACATTGTCCAGCTGGTCAAGAACCAGGAACAGGGCAATCTAGGATTGGAGGACGGTGAAGATGACTTCATGATGAAGACTCGCTGGCAACGAAGTGGGCGCCTCACCAAGGGATCACGTCGACCATTCGATGATGCTTTGATGGATGTTCGCAAAGCTGACAAAGCTCAACAGACAGAAACCAAGGTGAAAGTACCTTCATATTATTGTTTTGTTCATCTGTCTGTCATTTAAACATCCTTTCTTTATCATTCCGGTTTATCTTTCTCCTGTTTTTCCTATTTTGAAATACGTTGTTCCATAATTTTCAGTACTGTTTTGCTCACATTCATTTTTTGTTCTTGGCTCATGTTGACACTTTTTCTTTGTATTTTGTCTTCTGTTTGTTGCATTTATAGAGGTTGTTTGCCTGAAACAATTTTGTACGATACAGATTTCTGATTTTTATTCAATTTTCTTTCACATCTTTGTGTAATATGTTATCTTGGTTTTCTTGGTCTCTCTCTCTCAGTGTCTTTGCCTATTCTTATTTACACTTACTGTTATCATGATTCTTATATATTACTACTATTGCTGTAATCATTCTTCATCTCATTCCATTTTCATAATTGTCAAGATTTATATCTGTCTACAACTTTTGAACTTTCTGAAGTCTTTCCATTTATCTGTATTTTTGTAACTTCCCATCATTCATACCTAACGAAGGCAAGTAACGTCATAGTGAAATGAATACAATATCACATATGTGAGCGAGCCCCACTAACCTCAACGGAAGACATCCTGGACCAAACGGAGAAAATCGCGATCAAACACAAATATCCGATTCTTATTTTAGTCGATACTTAAAGTTCAACAATTTTTCTACATTCTGCGAAAATATTAGGCCTCAAATCAGCCTCTAAATATGATAAATATTGCTTTTAATGCCTTTAATTTTGCCTTTGACATTGAATTTCACAGCAATGAAGGGGTTCATTGAACTCACGATAACATCAAAATCAATAAACCTATTGTCACAAAATGCTTGGAGAGCTTGTATCATTTATATTGGCACAGACATGCAAAATCTCAAAGCCGTAGGTTAATAACAAGTACCCACTGCTAGGGAGATAGGAAGGCCACCCATTTGGCTGAGAGCGAACATCGCGGCCATCTTCAGTGGCGATTTTCTCAGAAGTTACTTTTGTTTTTGACCCGGGGTTAGGTATCTTTAAAAAGCCTTAACTTTGCGATAAAAAGGAGCTTTAGAATCATTTTTACACCAAATTAAAGATGAGATTTCATACTTTATGGTGATATCCATAACTCAAAACTGAAAAAATGTGACTTTCGTTTAAGTTAGTGGGGATTGCTCACATATGTGGGTGGAGTTGTTAAATTGTTGGTATTTTATGGTGTTGTCAGAGTTAGTAAAGATAGTCGGACACTGGTTTACGCCACCCCAGTTTACAAGTGTTCTGTTTCAACTTCTTGTAAAAATTGATTTTGTGTCGTCAGTCCTCTGGTTTATCTCCTATTAATTTCAAGTCTATAAGATGTCCGTGAAGAGGTGATAATGTCCATTATACATTTCATTATCCCTTGTTAGAGGATCTCAAACTTTGAAGCCAAGTTTCTCAAAGGTGGAGTCAAGAGAGATTGCAACACCCACTGGGGTGACAAATCTGGCACCTGTGAAATAATAGCAGGTTTACAGCTGAGTCAGAAGTTTGAAAATTTGGCTGTCTTTTTACAGGAATGAGAGATTTTACTTTACTTTTTGTGTCTTATTTTATTTCTTGACATCCTTACATTGTCCTATTGTAATGTTCATGGTATGGTCTTCCAGCTCTTAATGCACCTGTTCGTTCATTCTCTTTACAGCAGTCACACAGAAGACTTGCACAAAGTCTTGTAGAACGTGGAGTGGTCACCAAAGAAGTTCTGGATAGATTGAAGAATGAATGGAAGGCTGAGGTAGACAGAAAGAGGAAAGCGTCAGCGGAGAAAGATGCTGTGGACAGTGAATATGATGAAGCTGATGAAAGTGATAATGATGGTCCAAAGAGATGAAATTCATAGTTTTTGTTTTGATAGATGCACCCATAAGCAATCCAGAATGATGGCCAGTAAGACAGACTGTATGTAATATGCGTTTGTGAAGTTTCCGGAGACTGAAAAACATAAGTTAGCTCAGAACAGTGGCTTTTATCATTTATCTTTGTTAAACTTGCTCGTTATGGCTGTTTCATAGAGGAAATTACTATCAAAGTGATTATTTTGGCCAGCTGGCCAGTTTATGTTTTTTATCAGCAGAGTGAGGTGTTTTGGTTTTTTTTCTGCAATAAGTTTGGTATAGAATAAATAGGGGTAGTGTTAAATTTGGTGTGTTGATGCCAGTAACCATTTCATTGGCAATATACCTACATTAACTGTAGAGATTGTCCACAGTAACTACTTGTACTTCCATATTGCATTTCATTTAACTACTCATTTGATTTGTGAGGTGTAACAGTTGTCAAGAAGCTTAACTATGTGTGTTGTGTTCTTCAGACCAAATGTCTCAACTTCTGTCAGTCTTAATGTGTTGTCTGAGAGAAGTGGAGTTTGAGTTTGAGTTTAACGGCATGTCTGCATGATAATGGCCACTTTGCGCCTCTCACGGAAGACAGTTTGAAGCTTAGGCTAATTTTCCAGTGAGCTCTCAAAGACTGAATGAATTAACTGAAACTTTCTTTTTGACATTTTTCTATATTACACAACTTTCGGATCTGGCAAATGATAAGCTAAGATTTGTGTTTTGCCAGGTGTCATAGCCATGAGACATACATGGATGTAAGGAACTTTGTCATTACCTCACCTTTTTTTGTACATATTTATTTGTATGTTCATCTCTACCAAAAGTGGAGTTGGTTTTGACTAGTAAAATACATGTTGCCAAATGGAAGGGGTTGGACATTGAGGCTGGGAAATCATAGGGGAGATGAGATGAACTGCAGTTTGTGATACTGTTGATTTGAATGATGAGAGAAATTGTGGTCATTATATTTGAACATCATCGAGTAAGTGTTTCTCTGGCTGATTATTTCAGTCTTCATCAACTAGTCAATATCTCTACAAGTTCATCCCAGCAAAATAAAAAAGGAGAAACAAATTATTCTTGGTCACTTTAGAGTGTATAATTGAAAGATAAGCAAGTATGAAAGTGTTCCTATGAAGTTTAGTAAGATGACAGTCACTTGTCAGTAGACAGTGGTAATTTTGGATTCTGTTCTCTGAGCAATTCATATTCAAATGTAATGTGAGAGGTGAGTGATTTTAAAACATAAGCTCCCTTTTACGAGGGGAGAACGAGAGTACAGTAGTTTCAGTGTCTGAATTTTGGAGTATTGAAAATCTGAAACCATCAGAATCTATATTTTATTCAGATGTCTTTCAGTTAGTGGAGACAGTATTTAACCTGCATTCTGGCCATGGACACATTGTAACAGAAACTCACGCGTAAATCATGTGTGCTGGAGACATAAGGCCAAATCTTGTATATATATTTCTGCTGTTATCCAGAATGCAATGTACAAAAAAAAAAAAGAAGAAATAAAATGTGATTTATTTTGTACACTCTTCTTCAGAACATGTTTTATTTACCAACCTTAAAGGCATGTGATTTTTGCATTTATAAGGTTGTCTGCATTGTGTTAATTTAAGAAAAATGTGTATCTTCTTCTTTGGACTCAAAAACTTTCTGTTTTTCTTTCTGTGACTGCTAATATCCCTGAGTTGATTTTGAGGAAAGGTTTTAAAGAAAATAGAAGAAAATAATAAGAGGAGTTTTAAATAACACTATAGCAGCTCCCAACACTTACTTTACTATCTGTTGGCATTTGTATACATGTGTTTATAAATGTATAGAATTTCACTTTGCCATTCACTGATGACTCCCATTTCATTAATAGATTAAAATTTATCCCTATCACCCTCCATATCACCAACGAAAATTTATAATTCATTATTAAATATACTGTAAATATAATATAATATATATTCAAATAATATTATAGTACTTTAGAATACAAGTTGTGAGTTGTGAACTGTTGTGAGTTGTGAACTGCGCCTAACAGGCTGCGTTACAATTTGCTCTGAGATAGAGAGAGTGAGAGAAAGAAAGAGAGAGTGAGAGATACGCAAATCGAGAGAACAAGACTTTCTGTAAAGCGCCTAGAGCAAACTCGTTTGGAATAGGCGCTATATAAATGATCTTCATTATCTTGAAAATGTTTCATAAGTTAAAATTCTTTTCTGCTGAAATTCAGCTAATTCAGAGAAGTGTGTTCAAAAAATTACTATCAGTTCCAACCACTAAACAAAAATTTATAATTTTCAAACGTCTGTGTTAGTGTCTCTTTTAAAATCATTACCTGTATCTTCTGTCACACCCAACTGAACCGTTAATAACACCCAACCAAAGCTGCATTCTGTGATTCATCTTAAAAGATTAATTGAAGGAAGAAACTGAGAAAGACATCGTCAGTTTGAAGTCGATTAAGAAGGTTTAAACCCTAGACCTTGCCAGGAAATAGACTCAAGATTTCCAGTCTGAAGGATACATCTCTACAATATCAAACTACCACCAATGAAAAAACAGCAGGAGAACACCCAGATTCATTGCCTGGGTGCGGCCTGGTCCTAGAGAGAGTGTAAAAGAAGTGAAGGGCAGAAACATTTTTATTTGGTGGGGATTCTCTCCTATGGTGATCTCCTGTAGTCTCGCTGTCCCAGAAGTTTCCTTTTTTTTGAAACTGAAGTTTAATTGGCTAGCGCCCTACAATCTGGCAAGTTTGTGAATAAAAAAGTATTTCTGTAAATTGCTTTTTTGGCTACTGACAGGTGATTTCCAATTAACTATTTAAACATTCACAAGCTCAAGCATTTTTTTTTTTCCATTGGTATGTACTGTCCTACAAGCTCATAAATGTATCT
Organism: Onchidella celtica; assembly: GCA_963931925.1. Lineage (NCBI taxonomy): Eukaryota > Metazoa > Mollusca > Gastropoda > Systellommatophora > Onchidiidae > Onchidella > Onchidella celtica. Next base: position 39,962,902 of record OZ007567.1, read on the forward strand.
GAAAAATTCCTCCAAATCACAATCATGCATTGTTTGTGCAGATATATGTTGAATCAATCCCATCTTAATCTTTTTTTTGTCATAACAATTAAACAGTAAAAGGGCTTATACTGATGCAGAAATTCTGTTGAAGGAAAACATTTTTGGTGATTATTTCCTGACATAAACTTTAATAATATTGGCATTAGAGTGACCCGTGTGTCAAAATGAAGTGTTAGTTGAATTACAGTGTATTTTGGAAGGTCAGGAGCATTCATATGGATCCAGTAATTTGACTTCTTTGTTCTTCTCAGTCGGGCAAAACCGAAACCCGCTCCTATCTCCGCCCTCTCTTCAGCAATTACAGACAGGTTGACTGACACCCCCCTCCCCACCCTTATATTATTCCTGATGTGGACCTTGTTTTACCCCTTCAGGTCAGTGATTTGACCATCTCAAAGTAGCTGACAATGACAGAGATATCGACTTTTATGTAATGTATTTGTCAAAACACTGTAGTCTCGCTGTCCCGTGTGTTACAACTCCAGCCATTCATAATGGTCTTCAAATTGTGACTCAGATAAATTTGATAGTTGTGCTGTACATCACATTGTAATAAATTTGAATATGCAATCAATTAATTACTCGGAAACAGTTATTTCAACAGAGGTTCAAGAACTTCATTCCGGTCAACAGCAGTACAGAAAAAAGGATCTGTCAACAGGAGATCTTCCCCAAAAATACCCGGGTAACCAGGGGCGACCGTGATCGATTACACGATTCTCGAATTTAAAATTCTGCGCCCTGCTGCTCTCCTATCCGATGAGAGAGAGCTAAAATGAGATTTTACAGACTTCTCAGTACACGCATTCTCAGAAATACATGTACTAAGAATACACAGTCATTTTTTTGCCCGAGACCCGGAGGGTCTGGCCGATGATCACTCTGCACGTAATTCTCTAAAATGGCGGCATTTTCGTGAACAGAATAAATTATAATCATATTATGTGATTGTATGTAGTGTCTGCTAATATGTTACATGTACATGTAATAGAAACTAGAACTACATATTTACGAATTTCGCAAATCCAGGTGCATCTGAAGATTAACGTCTTTCTGTAGAAGTCGACTCATGTTTTATTCGAGTATTTCATCAGTAATTTTCTGACACTACAATGTTTCACTGTTTGAAGCCCTATGATTACGTACATGCTTTTCATGTACACTGTTTGATGATGTCCCACAACATAAATAACACACCCCTGTGTTATAGTTAGGATCTAGACCTTTGCGGTGTACAGGTATTACTTTGTAATACATCAAGTAGAGGGTAATTCAATCTTTATGATTGCATGTAACAGGTAACTGATTTAAATTATTATAAAGAGGCGCGCAAACTCCCGTTCACACACACACAGACACATACTGTATGTGGTGTTCAGATTTAGGTACTGGCATATTCTCGATTTTATTTGTCGCGGCGGAACTTGAACGACACAATAATTACATGTATTGCGCCAGTATTGTTTTTTTTGTTTTTTTTTTAAACTTCACCCTCGACCTCATTTTGTCATAACGGGTCACAGACTCCACAGAGCCAGACATGATTTAACATGGACAAGAATGGCGAGATTAGGCGTAACGGGATTTGGACAAAGTACCGCAGTGCTCAACAATAAATCCGGGACAGAAATTGCTTTTCCCGACGATGGCACTGGGGGATCAAGATCTTTTCGCTAGTGGAGTCAACCGTCTGTTGGGTTCTCACACACCCTGATATCTATCTTAAGTCTCGGTATCTTGTCAAGTGTCTGGCTATTTCACTTTTGTCTTTTTCAGTCTTCAATTTTTCTTTTCGCTTATCGGGTCTAGCGGGTGTGGTACCAGCAGGTTTGTCATTGAATTTTATCTAAACAAATGCGACAGCAGAGTAGTCTGTGCCAAATAAAAAAAAAGAAGTACACTGTAACAAGAATTAAACCATACATTTTCGTATTCAGCAGTACATGATGTATTTCGACGTGGCGGTAAGGGAACATTTCTTCGCCCCATAAATCTCGCAGTATCAGGGTGGCGTTTAAAACTAAAAGCATGTCTACCAGGGTTAAAGTGACTACGACATGTAACGTATGCTTTATTTAATTTGTGAGACGGAAGAAAAGAAATGGGAGCGAGCGAGAAGAAGGAAAGGAAGAGGGAGAATAGGCTCCTTTAAACCAGATACCTATTAGGAGGAGACCGATATATTCTAGCTCTCTACTTTTCATTATTTGATATATCATGATAATATTAATACAGTAAAAAGACACACTAACTTATAAAATAATTAAAATAATTATGTGGTACACACTAATAAGTCCTTGCAGGCTCTCAGCCAATTAACAACACTGAGTCATACCATGTCGTATGAGTCACAAAAGGAACAACATCTCATTATTTGTATTAATTGTATTTGTATACTTCTTTAAAACCCTCTGTGCCATTGCACCCAGTTATAACTGGAGCAGACACGTCGTCGCCACAGTGCAGCGCCGGTCGGCGGTTGTTATGCCATTACCTTTTTCATGACACAAACCATTGAACATGCACATATTTACATAATGCCTACCGGAGTTTATGATAAAAACATTGTGCATTACAATTAATTACATGCAGATCTAAGTCAGGCCATATTAAAAGTTTGAATTTTTATCTTGAATTTGAACGTGTGGCGTATTTAAAATCATAAAATTCATGGGATCATCTTTAGAATTTTATGGTGGTCCATTAGTCATCTTATAGTGTCAAAACCAGGAAGCTGAAATGGACCCCCCTTTTTTTTCTTCAAAATTTATAGGCCCTTTGCATAAAAGATGCTTTCTGACAGATGGTCAAATAGAATTTTAATTTTCAAACAAGAAAATTTGCCGACACTGAGGCAGAGAGAGAGAGGCAGACAGACAAAAAGCCACCAAATGTATGCTGTGTACATTGAGCCATCGGGCTTCTGAGCACTAACATTGATTGATGGATAAAGTAAGGTTGTTGTAGCGATGATAAATAAATGTACATGTATAGACAGCCTTCTGTGATGAAGATGGACAAACATCGGTGAGTAACTGTTTGCAAACATATTCACTGAAGGCTGCTACTTGATGTTGCTTATTTACATGCAACACTTGTAAGTCATGATGATGTTCTCATTTAGAGAATCAATTATCAAGCTAATCTGTAATCAAATTATTGGTGATCGGGGAGATAAATTTATGGAACCAGCAACGATAATGTATACGATAATGATATTAGCGGTACTATTTTTGCATAAAGTGGTGTTATAGTAACCATGGTTTTGACTTTCCTTTACAAAACTAACAGTCGACATACATGTATTTACATGTATGTATCAGTAATTTAACTCGTGGTGAGACCATCCACACCCACCTGCCTAGAAAAAAAAAATCAAACACGAACCAACAGAATTCTGGTAACATGAAAACTCACCATCATATCGTTCAACCACTTAAATTACAGTATAAAGAACAAACAGATGGCAAGTGGACGAAGAGAGAATCTGTTACCATTCGAATTTGAATCACTTGTCCGCTGTGGTTTCCAAAATGGGGGGTGCCTGAGGATGTCAATGTAATTCCCAGCCATTTTAAGACAGCCCTTTGAGAGTGAGGAAAGGAGTCTTAAGACTATGTCTTGGTCGATCCGTTGCCAGTTTTCTAAGAACCTCTAATGTCGATCCTTGTCCTTTCCCACATCTCCTTCAAGTCTGAAGTAGGCTTGGCTGTGCGTCCACATCGACAGAAACAAAGAGTTAAAAAAAAAAGAAAAGAAAAGAAAACAACACAAGAAAAAAAAATTGATTGATTGATTCCAGAAATACTGGACATGATCATTATAACGTCAACAAAAGCAACAACAACATCGCCTCTAACAGCAGAGCAGCAGCTGCTGTAAGAACATCCATCTGCCCTATGCTGTCAGGGGACCGCAGGTTTAAATCTGGCATTTTAATCAGTTTTGAACATTTCCTGTCCAATCTTACACAAGCTACATGTATTTCTTTGTGCGTGTGCTTGGGGAGGGGTAAAAAGGGGTTGCTAATTTTGGTTCAACTGCCCTATGATATGGTGGACAATGTGGCACACGTTTAACGAATCAAGCTAGGTACGGTACTAAAAGTGATGCAATTGAAAAGGAATGCAATTGCAGTAGGCGACAAGTCTTGCCGAATATCAGCGGATGCTTGATACATCACCCGCTGATAGATTGGCCTGGAATTCGTATATAACCTTGTGCTTGTAACACAATGTAATGTATCTCTAATACAACACCATAAAGAGAATGAAGCGAATCCACGACAGTTCGGCTCATTATGAAACACTGAATGGGTTAAAGTAATGAAAGTAAAGCCTGTTATTTGTACACCCTTCTTTTTTAACTTTACCCGATCTACGATTCGACTAATTCGCGAGACCGGTGGAAAGTTACTACAAAAGATTCGGTTCTCATTTTACCGAAATCTCCCTCCGCGTTAACCACTTCAGTCACACATAATATAATTACAGGTACAGTGTATATTCTTAAGGCTTGATGGAAATTTCAACAAGTTCCGTTGTGACTCGTCCATTTTCGTAATATTTAGTTGTAGTTAGTTAGGAGGTATTTTTCAGTGGGCATTTGTTACTTTAGTTTTGTCCACGTAATACTTATCTTGTGGTAGGAATTTGTGTTGTCTTTGTTCGTGGGATGAATGGAAATTTCATGATGATATGATTTATGTATATTGATAAATATGTATTGATGCATGTATTGCTATAAATATGTACTAATGTGTACTTAAACTTTCAGAGAGACAGTGTGTGTGCGTGCAGCCTGAGGAGACAAGCAGCCAGAGCTCCGATTAAGGGGAGGAGTTAAACTCAAAATTCGAAGTTAAGTGTTAAACTTGTTTGTTCGTGATTGTTGTCCTGTCATAACTTATTACATCTCCCAGTCTGGGATTTGTGACATTGTCTGCTAAATTATAAAAGAATTAACCGAATCATTTCATTCGCCACAATGTATTTCCCTTTTTGAAAGAAGGAACACAATGACAACTTACACTACCGTATCTTTTGAAAAATCTGTGATGAGATGAAGGGATACACGTAGGTCTGCAGCTATACCGCCCCCTCCCCCAAACCCACGGACCCATTTCCAGTTCTTTGTTTGCTGTACTTGTGCTGTTTGACCTATTTTTTTTCTTTCATAGCCGACACTGTCTGCTTCCTGCAATAAAGTTGGGCGCCATATAGCTTTTGTTACAAACTATCGCCCTCAAACAGTTTAAAAATTCCAAAAATCTCACCCACCGGCAAGTTCATTTGCAATAACTTTGTCTCGTTCAATTATACAATGAGGTTGATAGTGAACTCGAGTGAACAAAAACAGTTCTCTGCTATTTGGGAAAATATGACAACAGTGACCCCATGACTGCACACAGTTTGTGATTTTAATTCTTGTTATGAAATCTTTATGTCACTACGTGTCATAATAGTATGATAATATGAATTTTGTGGATGCTAAATATTTAACAATGGAATGTACAACCAGTCAGTGTTACAAAATGGCAGGCTGGATACCCAGCTATGTCAACTGGTGCAGTGGTCTAGTGGTTGGAGCGCTTGAGCCGAGTGTAAAACGCCCGAACTTGTAATCCCATTCGGGACGCGTCCAGCCGAATAACTTTCTCTCTATGTTTTGGAGGTTAAGGCCTACTCACTGATCTGGCGGGGGCCCAAGCCTGGTCCCTCATTATATGGTCCCAATTTTCTAAAAACAGACATGAAACTCCAGACATACACAGCATTAGTAATTTGCAAACTTAATTTTGACAAAACTGTCAGGAGAAACGTGAAGTAATATTTGCACCTACAATACACAAATGGCATCGTAATATTTTTTATTCAAGACTATTATTTCATTCCAACTTTTTTCTTTCCTAATTCGGCCATTCAAGGGATTTTATAAGACAATAAAGAAGGAAAGTAGAAAAAAAAATGGGTAGAATATAATCATTCTGCATCCCTGTGTTGAGGGGGGAGGGGGGTGGGGTGGTGGAAGGGGAGGGGTATCTTTCTGTCTATCTGTTGCTTTCGACATGTGATGGCCTTCATTTAATTTTCTCTGCGATTTATTAATTCCCATACTAATACTAATGAAGCATGACAAGAAACTCGAGGAGGCTTGCGTTTGCCATTATTGACTTCTGCTGATGTCCGACATAATTTGGTTTTTTACATGCTCTCACGAACTGCAGACATGGAGAAATAAGAGCAGCCATAGCCGGCTATTAATTTGGAACTTTGATATAAATTATTTTGGGCTTTCTCTGCCTGGAGTTACGCCAAACACTGAACTTTCAAAATATATTTTGCGCAAGGGGTTCATTATCTGGCTGGCTGTTGATGTCACAGCATGTCTGGTTTCCGACAAACATACGCCACGGAGACTGAGCCAGCCAGACAGGTGGTGTTTCTTGCGTGCCGAATTGCCAGCCGGAACAAACAAGCTCTCAGGAAGGCGTGACTGATTTTCACTGACGCAGCCTGCTGTTGTATGAAATCCACATAGTGTTCATTTTTAAAGAAAAATTTGCAGAAAAATAGCTCTCATAACGAAATCAGTGATAACTGGACTAAAGTCATTTTTATACTGTATTTTAACATGTAAATAAGCAAAAGTTGCATTTATATGAAACAATTAGTGTTTATATAGGGCAGGTAGGCAGCTAGACAGACAAACAGACAGATAAACAGGCAGTCAAAGAAATTTATAGATATTTAGATACACAGATAGATAGATAGATAGATAGATAGATAGATAGATAGATAGATAGATAGATAGATAGATAGATAGATAGGTAGATAGATAACTAGCCTGCCGTGCAGTACTTCTTATCTCCTAGGTCACATTAATTTTAGCTGTCTTTCTCTCTTCGACTCATCCTAAATCAGCCATAACATAATGTATTCTTGGCAATAAAGAATGAACGGCCAGAAATGGGATTTTTGGATGTGACATTGATCGAACACAATACGTACAATAATATTGTGGGTGACCCTTTCTATTATAATTATGGCCGTCTTTCTCTCATAATAATGTCTCTCCCAACATAATGCCATGCCTTTCACTCCCGCCTCCTCCCCTCCTCTGAAAAACCTGTTTAGTTCACCTGTGACTCTCGATCCCCCCAGGGCTGTATGTGTGACCAATCGTCCTAAATGCATTGTTCATGTTACGGTCACTTCTCGCCATCTGTCACTTTAACCTTTGAATGACCTTAAAAACACAAAACCCACTTCATTCAACATGTGAACCGCATGAGAAAACCAGTACAAATTTAGCAAACATATGTGTTGGATTAATAAATTAAAATTTTAAAAGGCCACGAAATTATTGAAAACACAAATGTCAGGAACCACAATGGTGGAAGTGTTCGTGTTAGCATCTGCCTTTTTCAGAAACATTCCAATTATCGACAGGGCCGTTTTAACGTCATTTTTGGCCTCTGGACAAAGCAATAGGCTGCGTTTTCCCCTTTCAAAAACCAATGTAAATTTGCATTCATGGCCCCCCCTAACCCTTTCTGGCCCCTGGGCAATTGATCATGGAAACTCATGCATTTGGCATATGGGCGCGCTTTTGTGCTGATAACTAAGCAAGAACTCACAGATAAGTAACATATCCTGTTTCGCTTCAGTTCTATACATTTCCTGTTGAAATCTTTTATTGTTCGATTGTTTTCTCTGTTCCATTTTTTTTTCTTGGTAAAGGCGAAAACCGAAAATTTGAGCATTTTCTGTCTTCTCTTTAGTTTGCTTTGTATCGTTTGGGTTTTATTTCTCATGCAGGGATTCGATACATACAACTTTTTCTTTTTGCCCGATTTTAACATTGTTTATACATGTAGACCCTTTTAATTTACCGTCCTCCATATCACGTGATTTGCAAACAAAATGGCGGCGTGCCCCACTTGTAGGGCGGAAGCGGTGGACAACGGTCGAACGATGCCATCCTCTTGTTGGGCACCCAACTGTACGAACCCGTTACGTGCTGGTTCTGGCATAAAAATGTATCTTTGCTTTGAATGTGCACATATTCAGATGCCATCATCAAGGCAAGTTGAGGTTTTTGCCCTACACGGTGCTTTTCGAAGCCGTGCGACTCCCCGCAAACAACCGTAACGCTGAAGTTGAAAGGGTCTATAGCCCTGCTGCGACCCCACAGTTTTTCTGTAGTTTTTTATAATATTTCGTCAATTTATAAATGTTACAGTTTCGGCTCAAAACTGCTGGCCTTTGGTTGCCGTGCCATAACTATAATTATAATATAAAGATCTGCTCACAACGACGATAATGATGAACAATTTCAAATTGTGAATTCAATGTAATTATTTGTTGATGTAATTGACATGGAACCCAGATATGCTAATCAAGACGAGAAATTTGAAATTCCATGAAATTTCTGGCCACATCCGGGTTAATTGACTGGTCAAGGCTTTGCACATTACGCATATTATGTTAAGCAAACGAGATTCAAGCGAAATGACGAATACAATACTTTGAAATTCTGTGTGTAAGGTATCATCATTACATGCCCCTAATCTATCCTAATTCTTTCTGGCATGAAAGATAATGAGTTTTTCGAAATGAGACATACAAGCCAACCAGGCATGAAGCCAATGCCGATTACTGCTACATGTACTAAAGTTCAGTCTGTTTCACTCCTTGCCAGTGACTGTCTGGTACAGATAAGTTTGTCGCCAGCCGATAATTGCACAGTTTATTGGACTTTCATAACTAATCATAGCTATTATCTGGGTCATGACTCGCAGATTTACGCCCCGGAGAAACGTCTTCTGAAGCGAAACAGTACCTCCATGAAGCGAAACGGGTGTATAAAGAGGGAGATAGAGAGCGAGTGAGGCAGAGATTCTAGTTAGATAATTACGGTACACACAACAAACAGTTCCACAAACTGCCGGGACAAAGAGGGCAAACAGCACAAGGTAAATGGCTGTCATTATCGACTTGATTTCTGCCACTTTTGTCTTTTCCTGGCTCAACATACCTGCTGTTTTGGTCTACTTAAATAATGAACGTGATAATGTAAGTTGTGCTTTGGTTTGGAGAGAGAGAGAGAGAGAGAGAGAGAGAGAGAGAAACAGACAGACAGACAGACAGAGAGGAGAAAAAGCAGAAGAACAAGAAGAGGAAGAAGAAGTTAAAAAGAAGAAGTAGAAGAAGAAGAGAAAAAAGGAGCAAGGTGCATAGAAATCAAAACTGTTAGTGAACAAACCGTCACAGGCGATATCTCCATCCATCCATTCATTTATCCATCCATCCATCCACCCCTTTGTCCATCCGTCAACTACGAGTATTTACCATAGCTCTTTCTCCCCTGTACCTCCCTTACACCTGGTTATCTTTTCTTTCCCTCCATCGTTTCCTAATTCCCCAGCTCATTCTCCTCCCCTAATTTGCATTCGCTTGTAGGCGGATTTATCTTGCCTTCCCTGTTCTTTTTAATCTTGCAATTTCGTCTTTATACAGGGCGAAACAGCAGTTACAACTTTGATTAAATTTGTCCCAAGTTAATCGGCAATGCCAGACCATTGATCCGGCCTAGAAGAGGGACAACAGGCAGCGGGGAGTAAATGTGGAAGAATCACTATGGGTTTGCCTAAAGCAGTGCCTCTCAAACTTTTTTTTACTTCTCCGTCCATCTAACGGCACTGTCATAATTATCAGCCCCCCGCTCACCTCTCAGTCAAGGAAGCAGCCAAATATATACAGCAGCGACATAAAAAAAGCTATCTGTCGTGTTTTTTAAATTCTTTATTTGTTTATTAATTTTGTTTTGAATTCGCCTGGAGACAGTAGAAAAGTATCAAGGAATTGAATAATAAAAAAACAAGAACGCTAAAATCAACTTTCATATAAAAGAGTATGACATGGACTGGAATGCTCAATGTGATTTCAATGGATCACCATTAAAATACAGACCGGTGTTCAACAAATTTAGGACTACAATAATAACTGTTGAAAGATCAACACATGTAAATCAAAATAATTACGTTTTAACTCGGGACGCGCTAAAGCATAGAGTATCTTCTACTATCAGCTACAATTTGAGAAGTACTGGCCTGAACCACGTCTTCTGTTCAGTCAGACAGCAGTATTTCATCAGTGAATGGCTGACGTCAATGGCGTATCATGCCTGAAAGTACACCAATTCTCCAAGAGTAACAAGTTAAGCAGACAGACATTGCATCGTTCAAGCTTACCAGTGGCGGGTGTATAGTCTTTACACCATCCCTTGTCGAATTCGATCGGCGTACTTGGCCGACAAATTCTGCGATTTTCAAGTATTGTTATTATTATTTTATTATTAATTTTGTTTTGTAAGAAAACAATTCAATCGAATGGCGAGTACATTAGTGCAGAATTTTTCTAACATCTATTGAGATAGAAATAAAGATAGACCTGGACGATCATTTTATGAATGATGTCACCTAAATTTCCATTGACACGGCGACCACACGTTGTGTTTTACTTTACTTGACAGTATCTAACAAGTGAAATGTTCCTCTGGGTGACTGGACCAACAATCTTACAAACAATTAAAAGAAACAACAACAACAAATAATCTGTCTGAACCCCATCAACTGACTTTACTCTAAAAGATGCTTATCTTAGAACAGAACCCAGAATGCATGTTATTGAACATTCCTCTTGGAAACGATTTTGTCTACTTAATTTTTATTTTCAGAAGATTTTAAGCTTTAAAATATTATTTTGATGGGGTTTAAATTATACCGGGCTAAAAGTATAAATTGTGTCTGGGCTGGTATGTTTCGACTTTACAGTACTTAATCCAGGCTGTCTTGAAATTTAAAAAAAAAATAGAAAAAGGAACAAGAAACCAAGGCAACTGAAGTGACTGAATAGTGAACTTGACTTTACACAAAATACCTTACGAGCGACACAGTCGATAAATTGACTTTCTTCCTACTATCTATCAGTCTGGAAATCCCAGACTGACATTCCCCCTCCCCTCCAGCCCCATTTAAAAAAAATCTTTTTTTCGTTCTGCCCCGTCTGCCCCTCCCCTACTGTACCCCTTGGTAACTCTAAGATGAGCACGGGTAGCGAGCAAATATCTAACGGTTAAGAGAAAATCAGGAACTCATCCACGCCGGGAAGTGGACTGTACGGAGGAAGTTGTCCTTTGTCAGCTGAAGATGTGAGTGTATACTGCACCCATCCAGCAATTTCTTGGCAACATCTGTCGCAGGTAACAGATGCTTGTCTCGAAGATTGAAGTCGGATTATTGCGCGAAAGAGTCAGGCTGACATGCTTAGTAGGATTGACTTAATCCGCGTGAATTAAAACCAGACACGATCAAAGAGGGGTGTGTCATCTTGACTGCATGTAGACATCTGTACAAGGACAGGAATGCGAACCATCTGTGCTCCAATATGTTTATCTATTTCACCCAAGTTTATTTTCGTTTCAAACAGAGAAAAAATAACATGATATTAAATGTTAATTACTTTGTTTTCATACCTTAGAGTAATGTCACATATCGCAAAAGAGAGCAATGAAAACCATATTGATGCAGTCAACAAATAATTAATCAAACTAAAAAAGAAAAAAAAAAGAAAAACCAACAACAACAAACAAACACAAAACAGCAAGACTTTAACCCCTGGAGAGGACACTATTTCAGATTGCTCAATCCTGCCTATTGCCCCCCCCCCCCCCAAAAGCCATTTCAGTGCAAAAATATCAAAACAATAATACCACTGGTGAATCTGCTATGCTTTTCTTAATATAATATTTAATTCTGACAATTTCGAGATTGACGTTGCTGCCATACATTTATACACAGACAGGAATAACACACAATTTGTTATACAATTTATGACAACAGTTATCATCAGCAACCTCAGCTAGAGCTGGATCTACCTGCAGAAATAAAAATAACGACAAATGCCTTGATACCAACAGCAAAGGGAACATACAAGAACAACGTTAACAACAGGCACCATGTGTGCTGTAGAAACAGATCAGTAGAAGAATTAATTAGAAATTTGATTGATCTAATCTTCTCTGGTACATTTCGGCGTGTCATATGAGGTGAGCTTTAGAATTTTAATCAGTATGAACTTACAATTACTATGTAAATGTAACTCAGTGGTCCTCAAGCTTCCTTGACCACGAACCACAGTTCAGTTCTTCTATTCGTTTTGATTCAGGCTATATGAGGGGATATCAGCAGGTTCTTCTTTCTTTCTTTCTTTTTCCTTCCTTCCTTCCTTCCCCCCTTCCTTCCTCCCTCGATACCATCTCCAGTCCTCAATAATGCAAGTTTAAGGAGCGACTCAGACATGAGGTAAGAGTGGCTGCAATCGAACATACCAGCTTAATTCATTTCATTAATGCCAGGGCGATCACTGATACCTCTTTCATCAGGTCCATCATTTGTTCTATTGCTTTTTTTTTTTTTTTTAATCGCTGCCAGGATAAGTACCTTCATGGTGCCCTGTTGTTGCAGCTGCACAACCATCCTTAGTAATGCCAACACCAACCTCGCTGTAACGAAATGCCGCGTAATGACCGTCCACTTGCCTGTTCGACCGGTCCACCTTCCAGATCTATTGTTCGAAGTAATGTCTCAGGCTACCTGCGGGCAGAGCAGTTATCTCTGACCCGTCCACCTAATACCCCAGCGTCCGAGTTTGGCCATCGTAGAATCTTTGTGCACGTTTTTATGGCTCACGAATTCGAGCTAGCTAGAACCTCCCAGTTTTCCCCTCTGTAATTTTCTGTAATTTTGAGTTTCTGTATATATTCCAGAGCAAATCTGGAGTCGTCAGTCCGCTTACGATAGACTCACTGCGAGGTCCTGCTCGTGCGAAGCAGTGTACCTGCCTGTAGAACTCAGGCGTGTATTTACAGTGTCTATTAAGGCCTGTAATAGAATTTAGCTCGTAAGGAGCGAGGTCCCGCTCACGTAGAGTGGTGTACCTGTCTGTCGTTCTTATTGTAAGACACAGACGTATATTAACATAGCCTATACGGTGTGTTAAGTTAGCTCGTGTATAGAGCGTTTATGACTTTCAAGTTCGCGTAGGACTTAGTCATAGTAAATTACTGTATTTCTTGCTTCGTCAAAGCATGAAATAAGCTCAGTTAGAGCGGTGTGTGAGTCTAAGCTTAAAGTTAAAGTTAGCTCATGTACGCGGTGCATATATTGCACATATCTTAAGTTCTTAAGGAACTCGTTAATTTCCAGTGTTGTACTCGCTTCTTGTGGCAGTGTTAGACCTGTAAGTCTTAGCGTGACCAGGCAGGCTTCTGTCCGCGTGTAGGGCATTGTACCCGGCGTTTCTGTGAATTGTGCAGAACAGCGGGAAGGCTAGAGGCCAAGACCATAAAGTAACCACCTGTTTTAAAGTATCCTGTGCATATTGTTAGGACATTTCGATCCTGTTGTGTATCCTGTGACTGTTACCAGAGCCTTATCAGGACATTAGTTATATATAATTCTAGTAGTCATCTTGTGGATGTGGACAGTTATTTTTATGTGGAGTAAGGACATATTTGCAATTGAGTGTATCCTGTAGTGAATTTAAGAGAACATTATCTTGTGGAGTCCAGTTTCCCAAGAGACCGGACATTCTTCGGTTTAGGACCATCATCGTCAAGTTTACAGATTCAAGATATAGGACGAGTTTAAGTAACATTTTAGTTAGAGTAATTATTGGAAGAGTGTGGATATATCCTGTGTGAAACGTTCTTTAAGTGCAGAGCTGGTGAGATATACAATTACCTTTTTATCTGTGTTTTAGTGTAACATATTATAATCCATTTTATTGTCATTTCATGGCATTAATCAGAAACCTTTTCTTTCAGGGTAATTATCTTAGCTGTTGTTAAACGCATTATCTTTTGAATTTGATCATTGTCATAATATCTGTATGAAATATTTGCCCATCTCTTCTGACACGTTATTTAGGCTATTTTACCAACATTAATTAAGCCCCCATCCCACGTGTCCCAATAAATTTATTGTGTGTATAACTGTAAAGCACTTGTTTCCATTGGTGTGTTGTAGTCACTCATAGGCCGGAACATCCCAAGGTTGCAAACCGCATTTGCAGTACCATTGTCTGCACCTGCGCTTTGTGACACTCGCCACCGCTATTCCATCAACATCATCACCATCAACAGCACAGACAGCAACAGCAGTACCAATTCAAAAGGTTAACCATCACACTTACGTATACTGTACACACAACCATGCACGACCTTGTACGATAATATAAACATTGCCATTACCACCAATATCTTCTGTTGCCGCTTATTCTCACTCCTTCCCCTTCTACCCGTGGACTGTATCATGGGACAATTTCGTTACAGATCGTACCCTACGGATCAATGTTATCTGCAATATGCATCAGTTTTTGAAAAGCAAGCGACTTCAAGCACCATAATGTGCGTGGTTATAAAAGAAAATGACAATTTGCTGCTCAGCGTATGTAGAGAGCGCCAGCTGGACGTTTGTGTCACAGGAAACTCAGCTAACATTGTAGCCTATCAAAGTCTTTGCTGAACGTTCACCATTATGCTACAGAGAGTGGAACATGAATTTAACACGGTAATGTATCGTGCAAGGAAACAAAATAATAATAACAATAATAAAAGTATATAGAAATGTGTGTATCCTATCTTAACAGCCAGCTGTCACACCAGCTGCATCTAGAAACATTTCAACAAAATGTGGGAAGTTAACTGGAAGAATATTATTGTCATTAACAAAAAAACAAAAAAAAACAGCAACTGCAAGTAGTTGTTTATAACTTAGCAAGACGGACATGCATGAGAGTTCAATCCATCCCTACTGGTTCAAATAGTGAAAAAAGGCCAAAGTAAACAAACCAGTCCACCTATTGGAGATTTCTTTTTTTTTGTTTTTTAAATTCTTTATTTTTTCTTGCTAAACAGAGAGTGGAAACTGTTGGAAACTCGAGTCCGCAAACACCGCGATGTAGCATGGTTACTGTGCAAGCAGTTCGTGGTGTGGAGTGCACAACTAAGGGGCGAAACTCTATAGAAAGCGCTCCGTTTCTCAAAGCCCTTCATTCACTTGATATTGTGAGCGCGGGGCGGCTCATTTTTCTTGTGTGTTGGGCTGAAGTTATAATAGTCTTTACTCGCTAGGAGTTTCGAATCTGTGTGAGAGGAGGATGGGGTAGACCCATGGGTAGACCTGTTTCCTGTTTGCTATGGACGTGCCAATTCAGCGGCTCGTCTTTCTGCTTTCGCGTTGACCGGGGCAGCCACTGAACTGTGCGCTCCGTCAGTGATTTTCTGATTTGTTTGTTGTTGGATGGAAAACTTTAAAACTTGCACACGGATTACTACAAAAACTTCATCAAGAAAGTTGGACACTTCAAGGAATTTGAGTGATTATCTTTGTAGTTCTTTTAGCCAGTTTCATTTATCCTGAATGGGAAGGGAAAGGTGACAGGACAATAGTTTTCACAGGTATTGTACAGGTAAGCGCTAGCCGAATGCAGAATTTTACATCTAATTAGCAGAATCGCTCGTGTATAACTACGGTGGCCATAATGAAAAGTAATAAATATTGGTGTTATTAGGTAAATCATATGCTTTTCATATTGCATGGGCAGTCTTCAGTGTCTACATAAATCTGTTGGTTTTTGTTGGGGGGGGGGGTGCCATTAAGTTCTTGAATGAACTAGAATCTATCCCCCACACCCCTTTCAAACAAAGAGGTAAAAGAAGGTGAAAACATTGAGGACTTAAGACTGACCTCAGAACTCTCGTAAAATTCAGATTGAAATAAAAAAAACAAACAAACACCCAAACAAACAAACAACAACATCAAAAAAGTTACTCGAATACAGTCAATTCAAGCTGAGGGATTTCAACTTAGATCTAGATCTAGATGCAGATGGAAACCGATTAGTTTCGCCAAGCCCTTATTTTCCTGTATCGGGAAATGTGTACCCTCGGAGACACCTTTTCTGCCGCTGCAGAGCAGGTGTGTCTGAAGGCCACGGTCTGACCATCTAAAACTCTCTTGTCGCCCCACCATAGACACTGTTGTTAGCAGGCATTGTCTGTCTTTCATTTCATTTGCAATGCGCAGGCCAGACGGCATTAAATGAATTTGATTATAATCGTTTCTGTGCCAAGATTGAAATACCTGTCTGCAGCCATAGCACAGTATGTTCATTTATTTCACACCTTAGGCTAAGGGTTTGGAGCACACACCAATTCACACCTCCCACCCCTGGAATAGGTCTTTTCAACGAAAACGACCCAGATTAGACGTGTACTTGTTAATCCCTCGATAAACTATGTTTTGAAATTGAAAAAAGGCGGAGATTTACCATGTCAGTGGCAGAGCATAATGTTTTCACGAGTGAAGAAATGTAAATTACACAAGTAAGCAACCACTCCCTGTGGTTTTCTTTACCGCACTAGACATTTACGATGAGTGATTACACTTGAATGTATGTCAGTGTAAATCTGAATAGGTGTTCCCCATCTTGTGGTTCCAATTACCTACGTGTATTATGTGATGATTTTTTTAGGTCACCAGTAGTGGGGGACTGGAGCACCGGGAAGCTCTGGCGTTGTTACCTTTTCCTTTTCTTTCTCTTCTTGTTTAAATTTTTATTAGATATCTAGTTATTTCCAGTATTTTTTTTCCTCATTGAGTTCTTTCTGTCACTCTTATCTCTGCTTCTTTGTCTTATTCTCTGTTTCGTTGTTATTTTTACAGTTACCATATTTTTTTTCTCTTAGTGTCTTCTCTTTTGCTAGATCTATTATTAATATCAAAGTTGATGGAATCACTGGTATTTCTCAGCTGAATTACACCTGCTGCCTTGACAACCTATATAATCACAGTTGTGGCACAAATTGTGAAGTAAACATTTTAACAGTTGATGCAACGCAGCAAAAACATTCTGCGATGTATTACCGGGTCTCTGGCACATGGAAAACGCATTGAAGGGTAGGTTCACCAAATGCTTAATGTAGAGCGGAAGTACATTAATGGCATTTCACCTAAGAAAAACGAAGTGAGTGGGGGGGGGGGGAGGAGGTTGTCATGCGTTCCATTGAGGTCGGAGTGGAACCAGCAGAGCAAGTGAATTAACTGTTAGGTAGAGTTTATTTTTCTACCCTTTTCAATGGCACACCACTATCCTAAAAGTCCTTCGGTCGAGAGGGCATAGGGGGCGTACTAAAAAGCTCTTGGCCCATCTTTACCACCTTGCAAGAGCTCACCAAGAACGACTTAAATCTGATTAACGAAACAACTCACTGCTTGGCCATCTTTTATCTCAAGATAAGGATGTACATGATGTATTATAAAATTAGGAAGATCTTTGTGTATGCAGGCAGTCGCCGGAGGGATTGATGGCGTCATTTTTCATTTGCTCCGGGTAAAGTTAAATATAGGAAGTTATAATCGCTAATCTTGCATTGTTAGAAAAAGAATTATGAATAACTGAAAAAAAACTGATCCGGATTACAACGTTTGTTTTGTGTCTTTAAATCTAGTCTAGATGATGTTTTTTGTTAATCTATTTGAAGAAATTAATTAAATTTGAAGTGGATTTTTTTTTCTTGTTTATATCTTGTGGGGTTGTTGTGACTTTTATTTTATCCTGGTATTATTAGTGTTTTGCCTTTAGCAAAGAGTGGCAAGCTATTTTAACCTCTACTTTTTAATCTTGAAGTAAGGCACACTGCCATGTTGAAAAGGATAAGTACTTATAAAAATAGGAACTAATATAGATTATGCGATACAATATGTTTTAGTTGTGCTTTCCTCGTTCTTGCACAGATAACAGTAATAAACACTACTGACATAAAATTTGAGTAAAACTACGGTGAACCCGAATGTTAAAAGCTAACGCTAGCTATTAATCGTCCATATTAATTGATACGTGGGACGAATTAACAGGCTTTGCGTTGTCTTTGCCACAGTCAGGTTTACCCCTGGAAGTTTGGACTAACAGCTGAGATAAAATCCCCTCCCGATCCCGCTCTCCCCAGTGTCATCACAAGCGTTATTATAGACACTATTAAGCAGGAAAATAATAATTTTCATGAAAACAGTTATTTTCCCTAATAGCTACTTTCTTTTTGTTCCTACCCTACAGTAAACATCTATGAGATGCATAAATTAAGTGATCTCATCTCTGACATCTCAGTCCTAATCTGTAAACACTTCATGCAGGTAAAGATGGATATTCATTTTATGATGACGTGGCGTTAATGTTGCATGAAATTTCGCTAACACTAGTGGATTTCGTTTTAATATTAATATATACTTAGTGGCTTATCACAGCTTATCAAAGGATGTAAATTATATGTATACATGAAAAATGAAGAAGTCCAATTATACTCTCAGAAGATTGCAGTGGGATGTTGGGGTAATAACATATTGCACATATTGATAACGAAATGCTGGAGCTACACAGGTAAAAACATCCGCATATCGAGCAACTCTGTCATCTCCCGCAGAGCTAGAGATTTCAACTGTGCACTGCTACAAAGCTGACGTGGCGCTTAATCGTAGACATGTCTCAGAGAAACTGATCGTTACTTTTGAACTGTGTCATTCCCATAGCTTTCCATGGCAGTCATTGGCTTTTCCCTGGTTTATCCGACGCAATAATTTAGTTTGCTCATATATATCCTCAGTGTCTAAGACTTTCATCCACACTTTGTCCAGGTCAACATTTTTTTTGTATTATTCTTTCTTTTGTGTCCACCCAATGCAGCTGTTCTGAAAAACAAACAAACGAACAAACAAATTTTGCACAGTCGTTTGGAACGAGATAGAGACAAGGACAGATAGATAGATAGATAGATAGATAGATAGATAGATAGATAGATAGATAGATAGATAGATAGATAGTTAGATAGATAGATAGATAGATAAATATATAGATAGATAGACAGACAGACAGACAGACAGACAGACAGACAGACGGATAGACAGATAGACAGACAGACAGACAGACAGATAGATAGCTGTATGTGTATGTGTGTATGAGAGAAAGAGAGAATTTGGGCCTTCAGCACACACACACATTATTCACGTATTCACATACATAAAAAATAAACTTAAAAAACAACAACAAAAACCTACCAGTTTGACGTCGTTCAACCATCTAACATTAAGTCTTTGATTTTCCATTAACCTTAGGCCCTCATTGTCGAGTTGGGGTATCTGCTGAAAGCTAGGGCAAATTTCCCCATATTCAGGTACACTTCAAACACCGAAACGTCTCAGATGTTTGTAGATGCTCAATTACACGCAAGGCAGGTTTAAGCATTAACATCGCCGCGCCATTCACTGTTCCAAACGCGCCTTTCCATTACAATCAACGAGGCGCATGACAAGTGGCATTTCATTAGGTTCAAGAAGTGAGAAATGCTGAGGAAGAGGGATTCAAGGAAACAGTAGAAGTAGCATTGTTTGCCTATTGTTGATAGTTTTGGAATCAATACAAATCTTCATTTGATGGATACGGTTTCAAAAATGGCACGGGGTTTGGGGGAGGGGGGTGGGGTAGGGGGGTGGGATGGGGGTTGGGGATGGAAAGCAACCATCAGCACGATATATTGCAGTTTAACAAAAAGTTATTATGGCTGCAGCCCTCCAGCCATGTTTTTCTTCTTTCCAGTTTCAGTGGGCCTCTTGCGCTCCACCCCGTTCCTTTACCATCTTTTCATCTCCGTTAACGCAATTTTTTTTTTTTTTGTGTACATCTTTTCATCCTGCTTAATACACTTTTTTATATACATCTTTTCATTCTGTTTTTATGAAATGCGTCTTTCCATCTTATTTTTTTAAAATGCGTGTTTTCATCTTATTTTTTTTTTAATGCATCTTTTCATCTTCGTTAATACAATTTTTGCGACATATTTTGTGGCAGCTCTCTGTAATCATCAATCATTGTCAAATAAATATTTTTTATATTGTGCTCGACATCATTTTCGGAAGCTTGAAGCGTTATTGTTTTTTAAGAACCCTGTCAGCAGCTTTAGCAAGTAAGCGTGTCAAGGGTAACAGACAGGCGAAAAACAGCAATGTGAGCAAAACTTTATGCATAATTAGCGCACACTTAAAAACATTCATTTAATTACACATGCTTTTGTTATGTGCTTTATTAAAAAAAATACCGTGCATTATCTTTACATGAAATGCTTAGTTTTTGTTTGTTTTTGTGTTAGAGCAACCTAAAATATACATTCTTGAAGATGTAAATATGAACAAAGTCGGGGTTGGAAGTTAGTATGGGGACAAAGCAGCGAAAACATGTTTTCTTCGTTATTTCGAAGGAATGGACCAATGCGTCTTCTCTTATTCTGTTAGTGTCTATAGATGTTATGTGTCTATCTCGACAGTTAGATAGTAAAGCATACATTAATATGTGTGTGCTGTTCTTTGTGATATAAATATACGAACCTGTGTCAGCGCAAATATTTAGCCACTTTACAGAATCAGACCAATCTCACACGCACACACACCAGTTTATGTGCGCACGCACATTGAAGCACGAATGCGCACGCACACACAAACATGTCGGTGCAAACCTTAGACAACTGACTCTACAAGCTCTTACTCTAAGAGATGAATCATGATTGCAGATAGATTCTGTATAAAAATAATGGAGTTATTTACAGTTGAATACATCACAGGTAGTTCACAGCATCGTGTAATGATAAAATACGTGAAATTTATGCACTGCGATATAATGATACGTGAACAGTCTCTGATCTCATTGTTTAAATAAAGATCTTGCTTTCTCTTGTACCGAGATTTACCGAAGATGTAAATAAGCTTAAACGCACAAGGCATCACAAAACTGAATAAAAAAAAGCGCCAATGCGGAGGAATATGATGAAAACGAAATCAGAGAGGAGAAAAGTAAGAAAGAGAAATGTGGAAGTGAGAATGGGAGAAAAGCAAGAAAAGAAACACGTTCATTTGAAAGATAACGAAAACTCGATGTGTAATACATGCATTTCAAATTCAAGCAGCATCTCGAAATATCGAAATTTCATAAATGTCTGAGCTTACTTAACAAGAAACTCACCCTGAATACTGAGCCCTATTCCAAATACAATAATATTTGCAACTTTCTTCAAGCTCCATTCATTTACATATCTGCATAAAGAGATAAAAGCTCTCGGCACTTCGCAGTGCATTGTCCACCAATCCCGACGCAGGGTCACATTCCGCTCGACCAGTCATCAGCTGGGAATCAGTGTTGCGGAAGACAAACGGACAGTAAATCTGCTTGACTCCCGTCAAAACAGTTCTCACCCCCGCTATGTCCACCTCTGCCACCTGGATCAAGCTGTTTGCAAAACGTCCACAGATTACTCTTCATTTGTTGTAATATTAGGAAAGTCCATGGGACAAAGTAGCTTTTGTAGACACGGAAGAAAATACTTTGTGAACACCCATCAAGTAATAACAGACTGTAGCTATAACAATCGATTAGAGTAATAGGCGGTCTTGTGGTTGTAGTCCATGGACTTTTCTCACATTATTGGTTTCTTAAAATTTGGTCTTCACACGGTCTGTGATATTTAGAGCCATGTGTAGTAAACATGGCTTGATGACGGATGTTGATTTTGTGCTGCTGGGGATTTTTTTTTCTATTTACACATTATTTTGGGGCATACAGACAGAGAGACATACAGGCAGGCAGACAGACAGACACAAAGAGACGGACGGACGGACAGACAGTCAGAAAGAAAGACAGACAGGCAGATGATAGATAGATAGATAAATAGACAGTCAAATAGACAGACAGAATGAAGATTTATTCATCGGTTGTTCCTTACTTTGTTTATATTTTACTACGCCTTTTTAAATGCAATTTTTGCATTTTGAGTTCAAAGTGATTTTCAACTTTTAAACCCATTAACTTATTTCCGTAGACCAGATCTAGTATGTTTGTCTGAAAATGCTAGTGCAAACTCTGCTTACTTGCACCTTTCTTCAAATCAGGAAAAAAATCAGCATTGAAGAAACGATGACTGTATGACTGTACTGTGGACCAAATTGAAAGAGCATGTTGGCGTAGACGGTGGCGTGGGCTGAACAAAGAGTTGCACTCGTCATAAGCTCAGGATTTGTAGAACAATAGACATAACAAGGGTGCACATAATGACAGTCCATAATAAAATTGTTATCCGATAAGGCATCATCAGACCAATATAATTGCGTGCTTGACCGTAGCACAGTAAACTAAGTCTGGATCGACAAATGAGCTGACATATTAAGCTGGTATTGTAAGATGAGCACATAGGGCCAGGAGTGCATATAATTATGCGACTTACTGCCATTGCAGTCATGTCTTATTTTCACGTCCCCGTTGATTCTGTGATAAGCCGGCGTCTCCCGTCTGTGCGCATCTCCATTCATTCGCCTAGATTTATGAAAATGCGACGCGGCAGCAACACAACAGTCCTATGTGGGTGCCTAGGCTACATGTAAACAACAACGACAATAACGACAACGACAACAACAACACCTCAGGACACAGACACACTATAAAGTAGAAGTAGCACTTCGTACAATATGGAAATGCAACGAAAAAACCGTATTTGACTAAACCTTACGTCAGCAACCAATAACTAGAAAACTATACAATAAATTCTTGAAAAAAAAAGATGTATTGTAAATGAAAGTAGGAAGAGACACAAGTTTTCGGTCTGAGGATGCAACACTCGTATTGCAAATATTCATACAGTATCTGACTTTTGTGTATTATCACACAACAACAACAACAACAACAACAACAACAGCAAAAACAACAACAAAAAAGCAACCATACAGTGAAATACATCAATGTTAAATACCTAAAACAAAAAACCAACAAGCGTGCAGAACCGCCCCCCCCCCTCCCCCTTAGATGTTCTTTTGAGTTCCTTAAGTGCACTTAACATTTCTGTCTTTTGATGTAAGGGTCGAGTTTATCAGTTCAAGATTCCGGAACGCAAGTGCGTGGTATTTCGATTCTGATATAATGTCAGAAAAGTTCAGCTAGTTACTGGTTTGATTTTGAAAAAGGCGTAAGAAAGCGGTTTTTAGAAATTTTATGGCTACTTTGTTCTTTACTTCAAGCCCTCTAGCACTTTATAACTTTATATTTTGATAACTAATTCTCTGTGAGTTTGACAGCGTTCATCGTCCATATTTGAGGATTGGGGGGGGGGGGGGGATATAAGCGTGTTCTCAGTCAATGTAGCACACACAGCTTTCAGAATTGTCATGAACACGACGGATTACTCGAAGTTTGACAAAACGCCCCTAAAATTTAGTTTCACATTGCCTGTCCCTAACGATATTATATGTATATATTTTTCGGACAGGAAACAACCTTTATGATGACTGAACATCAGTCTGTTCTTCACCAATATGTTTTATATTATGCTTTTCTTATTGCTATTTTATATTTAGTTCAGTGGAAAAAAGTCCAGCAACAACGTTAAAATACTGCCATAAAAGCCACACCGCCATCACACATCACCAGTTTTAAGGCAGGAGGTATAATATTTACACTGTGGAATAAAAAGACTCTTCAAATCTCGAACAAACCGCATTTTTAGGAATGAAATGAAAACAACGAGATAAAACGCCAACCGGTTTACTCTCACCCCCTTTCTTTCTTTGTTTCCTTTGGTCCCGCCTTTTTCTTCTTTATCTGTTATACAATCTGAAACCCTTCTTCTTCCAAAGTCTTTCAAAACTTTCCCAGTGTCGTACTTATCTCTATCATTTGCAGTTAAGCGCACAGCCGAGAAACCGTCAAGAACTGACATTTTTAAAATTTTTTATTATTTGCCACTGAAAAGTAAGCTTGTATGAGCATTTTAATCAGTTTCATCAAAAGCCAATGTCAAAGCTCGAGGTGGTAATAAAACTAGGGCAATGTGGCAGCGCCGCACGCGCGCGGCAGGTAATCTCGTGCTGGATTGTGTGTGCTCGCTACCGGGCGCACGTGCGTTGGGTCCAGGGTGCACCTGTGTTCCCTCATCCCAAAAGGGGTGGGCGATCTCGCTGAGGATGATTCAGGGTGATAATGAAAGAGATAACAAGCTGGCAAATCTGGAAAAGTTGGCGAAGAATTGGCGAGAGATACCTGGCATCGTCTTTTTCTCCTCATGTCACACAATGTCGAGTTCCAGATTAAAACTAATCAGTTATTTTGAAACCCAATGAACTTTAAGGCTTGCAAATAGAAATATTCTTCTGATAAAGAAACTTTATAAATATTTTTTGTTGTTGTTGCCAGTTTTCATATTCTTACTTCGTCTTCTAAGATTTTGATGACTGTTAAAATTTGTCATTTAATTGCAGGTTGTTAATCGCTTTTCTCTCCCCCCCCCCCCCCTCTCACTTTTGGTCGATGCTGCAAACAGAAGTGTGTGATCGTTGTTTATTTATATTAGGCTTGTGCATAAATAATTCATGTGTTTTTATGATAGTTTGGTTACTCCTTCAGTCGTGTTGAACAGGGAGCTAACGCACAGCAAAGTGGACGTTTGGATTCTCCCTCTCAAGGAAATTTGTCACTAAATCGCTGTATGAAACTTTATATCTCAGTATTTCAGCAAGCATTATAACGGGTTGTTGAATATATAATTATTATGTACTGACATGTCGGTTACTTTGTGTATCACTGGTATCGTAATCTAAAACACTTGAACCATTTTTTTAAACTGTGAAACTTGTAGGTTTGGTATCGATGTGTTTCCTCTCTTATCAGGGGTGCCATACCTTTATGGTAGCACATCAATCCTTGTAGCATCGGCTACTTCGGGCAGAAGAGCCTGTTTTCTGTAGTGTGAGTGTGCGCTGAAGGTTGAGTACTGCTAATGTTTAGGGAGTTTTTCGGGGTGAGTGAGTGAGTAATGACCAGCTGGGGGGGCTCGAGACCTGAGGTGGTCTGGGGTACAAATTATTCCGTGAGATCAAACGTGGGGTGCGATATGGTGAGTTCAGGCAAGCTATGATATATGAGAGAGAGAGAGAGAGAGAGAGAGAGAGAGAGAGAGAGAGAGAGAGATAGATTCAGTCATCAGAAATAGTGGCTGTTCTCTGTGGACTTTCATCCCCCCCAACCCCACCCCACCCCCAAAAGTGTTGTTTTTTTTTTAAATTATGAAACCACGCCGGTTTATTTAGAAAAAGTAGGTTAGAATCTAATTGGGGAAAGCCGAACAGCCAGTAAAATTATCCCCAGTCATCGTCAGTTTCAACAAAACCAGGCGCACAGTTGTGGAAAGCAAATGTTTCGTTTACAAAAAAGGGAAACACATGTTCACCCGGCCGTTCTGTACGAGTGTATAACAGCTGGTGTTTCGTCTGGGTGCAGTGGAGGTGAGCTATAGTTTACTTGAGAACAGGCCCATACACCGGTGTTGTCTAACTATGTATGCCAAGAGTATCTATCTATCTATCTATCTATCTATCTATCTATCTATCTATCTATCTATCTATCTATCTATCTATCTATCTATCTATCTATCTATCTATCTATCTATCTATCTATCTATCTATCTATCTATCTATCTATCTATCTATCCCTCTATCTATCTATCTATCTATCTATCTGTTTGTGTCTGTCTCTGGCTGTCTATCTATCTATCTATCTATCTATCTATCTATCTATCTATCTATCTATCTATCTATCTATCTATCTATCTATCTATCTATCTATCTATCTATCTATCTATCTATCTATCTATCTATCTATCTATCTATCTATCTATCTATCTATCTATCTATCTATCTATAGGAGGAAAAGCAGGAAAAGAAACACGTATATTTGAAAGGTAGCGTATAATTTTGATATGTACTACATGTATCTCAAGCAGCATCTCGAAGTATCGAAATTTTTTTAACGTTTGAGCTTAATCACCAAGAAATTCACAAGGAAAACTGAGCCCAATTTCAAACATAAATATTTGTTACTTTGGGGACGTTCAAATATAATCTTACATCTTTTTTGGGACTTTTTGACCCCCCCCCCCCCTTACATTTTCTTACATTTGCTTCTTTCTCAACCCCCCCCCCCCCCAAATCCCGTAATATTACAATAATACATGTAATAATTATACATTGCACACGTACTCTTTCTTACAATTGAGGGAAAAATGAGACTCATGTCAAAGTCAATGTCAAAGTTGCCTTAAATTAGTTATCATCAACAAAGACTGATTCATGAAGAAGAATACCATAAGTTGTCTCTCTTTTTATGTTATTTGTTTATTATGTTGTCTAATTTTTTATTCCTTTTTATATTCTCACCTCACAAAAGTGTAATATTACATTGGTTCAAGACCCCCCCCCCCTCCTTTCTTACACTTTTCTTACAGGAGGCAAACACCCCCGCCCCCCTCCGAGGCGTAAGATTATATTTGAACGTCCCCTTTCTTCAAGCCCCATTCATTTAGTAGTAACTAAAATTTTAAAACTTCTTATTTGGGGAACTGCTATTTGGGGAACTCCTGCTCGATACAATCCTATTCGATATTATGGAATCAATGTTGGGAAAAAAGGACATCTCTAATCACTTCATTGCATGAGTGATTTGATAGTAAGCGGGCAGAATGTGTGGTTGGGCAGAAACCAAAATTTTATTCAAAGATACACGTTTGTTGAGTTGTTGAGTGCATAATTTGACAAAGTGAGTTGGCCTCGGATTGGTTTTTTTTTTGTTGTCTGTTATCTTTGCTGTTGATGTTATTGTTAGTGTGTGAAACGAAGGGATATATAAAGCAAGCCAGGCCAAGTCCAAGTTTAGCTGTTGCAAGTAATTTTGCCTGTTATAATGGAGCTGTACACAATAGAGACGAGGAAAGGAAAGCCTGCGGTTCTTTTAAACGGATTTATGTACAGATTAAAGACAGAGGGGGCACCTATGAATTTTGAAATGTTTCAAAATTCTGAAGCAGTTTATTGGCAAACGGAAGAGGCAATTAACTTGGTGTTAAAATATCGACAAGGAGAGAAAGTATTTGTCGAAATAGTGTCGACAGAAATTGGTTCCCCAAATGCACTGTTTTTGGAAGTTCCCCAAATGAGAAATTTTGCAGTTCCCCAAATGATATGTACCCGTGGCTAGGTTCACGCGTACCCTTGTAATATTATTATTATGGAGTTAATCTTTTCATAATTCGTTTTCTCGGCGTCTGAAAACTGAATACTTCCGGTCACGCCTCCTCCTCCCCATCTCTCCACGTCACTCACAGTCGCACTCATTGCCAACCTTTCACACACACGCCGACACAGTCATGAGCATGCACTGGATCGAAGATGAATGAACACAAATATTTCTTTTGAAATTTTCTGCGGCGGAGAAATGCTGCGCTTTGAAAATAACAAACAAATCCAGCACAAAATTGCGCCAAAAATACCGACAGCCTTTTTGTGTTCATAGTATTGATTCATTAATTCTCCACAGTATCTGACATGGTTAAAAACATCAACAAAAAGCCGTGAGCCTAATCAGTTATTTTGACAGCTGGTGAACTTTTGTTAGAGAACGAAAATGTCCCAACGGCAAGATAAACATTTCGTTAAAGGGGAATAAAAAAAAAAAGAGTAAAAAGCAAAACTCAGAACTCTGTGTGGGCGAGTGCATTTTGGAACAGCTTCCGAAAATGCAACAGTTCAGTACTGAAAACCACAACAAAAGCGCCCCCCCCCCTACCTGGTTTTGCATTTCCATTCCTGTCAGTTTATGGGGAGCTGTGCCATGTGATGAAAAAGCCCTCCTGGAACCTGGGACCAAACATTCACTTTTGTTTAGAAATTTGAAGTTTCATTTAAAAAAAAAAAAAATGGCTTGAAGTGAACAGTTTTATTTTCATTCTCTATCGCTGTGCTTCTGTTCCATGTGATATAATTGGTGCACTGGGAGAGGTGGAATGGAAGAGCGGGAGAATGAAACCAGCAAAGGTGGGGAGGAATACGCTTATGTGTGTGTGTTTGTATGTGAGTATGTATGTTTTTGGGTATGTGTATGTGTGTGATATAGAATGTGACAGAGAAGCAAGAAAGAAAAAAGGATAGAAAGAAAGACGGAGAGAGAGAGAGAGAGAAAGAGAGAGAGAGAGAGAGAGAGAGAGAGAGAGAAAGAGAGAAAGAAAGAGAGAGAGAGAGAGAGAGAAGAGAGAGAGAGAGAGAGAGAGAGAGAGAGAGAGAGAGAGGGAGAGAGAGAGAAACACCAGATAGAAAACTATGACGATTATTCTTTTGTGTTGGGGATGAAGTTGAAAGGTTTGTTGGTGCGGACTGTGGTAACTAGACGCAATTTACGGCTTTCATACTGCGAATTCGGAACTCTGAAACTGGCATACTGGAGGTAGTGTCACCCAGCACTTGTGGACTAACTGCCACCTTATCCCTGAATATTATGGGTATGCACATGATTTACTCCCTTCTCTTTCTCCCTCATACAGTCTTTATGAGATAACTTGATAAGCTTCCACCAACCTATATTTTGTCCGGCTGTCTGTCCGTCGATTGTCTGTATGTCTTTGTTCGGCCTGTCCGTCTTTCTCTCTGCCTTTCTGTCTGTCTTTCAGAACAATTATATCTATCATAAGGAGACGTCTCTATGGGACGAAGCCAGCGAAGAACAAAAATTTATTCCTAGGCCTCTCGAGGTTAATAATGCTTGGTAAGTCTTCACGATTTTGAAGTCCGTAGAATCAGTTAAAATATCGTGTATTGGCAGCCAGTTATTAGGCTGTAGCTCCACGTAAGACGGAAAGGGGGATCTTCCACACTCTACACTATGAATGAAGAAACAATGAGATGAAAATGTCACAGTCGAAGACTGTTGAAGACAACCTCATTGTCATCTCCTTGTCACCGGCGTGCTAGTGAGGCTTCTGGCCAGGGCGCCATCGAGCCACCTTCTAGTGCTAAGGTTGAAATGCCTGATAAGGTATCGAAAGACAGTAAAACAAACGGTGATCGTGAGTTGAAAGTCATGGGGGTGATGCATTTTGCTGTTTAAAAAGTCTAGGTTAGGCGTGCATATGCGACTTATTGTTGTACTGTAATGGTTTCTTAGTTTCATGTTCCTATGGAGTCGGCAATCTGCCCATATCTCGCATGTGTGCGCATCTCCATTCATTGGACAGCAACGCGATTACATCGCATGTTCGCGTTTGGCCATAGAGGATACTGACGGTACAGGGATGAAAACCATCGCTTTCTGGCAAAAAGAACAGAGCTAGAAACTGAGGAATGTCATAGGTTGGAAACACTGTCAGCAAGAGCACTGATTTGATGATTGGTGTATAGGCCTACAGGAAAAACATGGAAGGATCTAGGAATGCTACCTGACACAGAAAAGTTCAGAGTTGCTTTATGTAAACACATAGGAATCTAAAATTGGAAATGGTTATGGTGATGATTGTGGTGGTTATTGTGATAACATTTGTGACGGTGAAAATGGGGCTCTGTCTGGGAATTGAGTTTTGACAAAAAGGTGCTTTGGGCTCATAGAAAGTGGTTTTTTCCTTATGTATTAAGGTGGGTTTTATCTCCCCTAGCAGTAGTTTGTGGTGTTGCTGTTGCCACTACCACATTGACAAGTGTTCAAATGGTAGTTGCTATCACTCATTCACTCACTCTCTCACTCACTCACTCACTCACCCACCCACTCAGTCACCCACTCACCCACCCACTCAGTCAGTTAATTGAGTCAGTCAGGCTTTCTGTTCGCCAGTCTGTCTGTCTTTCTGCCTGTCTGACTGTCTGACTGTCTATCTGTCCCTCTTTTCTCTCTCTCTGCTTTGCTCACCCCCCAGACTTGAGTGAAAATTCCATCCATTATACAAATTTACGTAATCACCTCTCCGTTCTTCTGAGCGTCCTTTCTCAGACCTTCCCATGTCTCCTTTCTTCCTCACTGAACATCATCAACTCACACTGCTGTCACAGACTAACCTGTATTTCTTTAGCTCTGGATACATGTAAATCGGGGCCGTACCCTTACACAAGCTATTCTATTGTAATACATCCAAAAAAAAAAAAAAAACCAACCAACAAACAAACCACACACACACACACACTATTTGATTATTGTGTACACTGGTCACCACGTTTTTTGCAGTACGAGTGTCTCCACTACCTGTAGTTTACAGTTCAGTCCTTGATTGTTGTTTGGGTGTACAAGTGAGGATGGGAAAGAAAGAAAAAAAAATCAACTAAATAGCGTCATAAATGGAAAATAATCGCCCTCCCCTCCCCCCACACACACGACCTCGCCCGACCCCTTCCTCCTTGTTTTTCTGGTAACCCCCCCCCCCCCCATCCATCTAAAAATGGCCTGACATTTATCAATATGGTACACCCCCCTCCCCCACTTCACAGTTGATCCTCCCACTACCCCAACCATCTGATTCTCCAGTGTTCAGATATCCGGGATGGTCAGTGATGGCCACAATGTGGAGTAATCAAGTGCCCCAAGGCGCTCTTTTTTCTCATGACAACGTCTCTCTCAAGTGTCCGAGCAGCCACCAAGAGTAATTTCATGTACAGACTCTCCTATAATTGATTCCACCGACTAGCACAGTGACTGTGTAAGGCTTAGTTCTTCTCTCTCTCTCTTTTTTTTTTTATTTCTACGTTATTTACTTCCTCTTCCCAGAATTGATTTTGTCTCAGCAACTCGTAATATTGTACAGCAACCCGTGATTTTGGTTCCTCTTTCCCCCCCCCCCCCTTCTCCCCCTGTCTCATTTTTCTCCATCAGAGTGTTTATAGGGGATATCATCCCTCACGTTGGCTCACGGTGAACCCATAGAATAATGTGCTACAACGAAATCTTGATGACCATAAGAGATATACATATACATGTATAGTGAATGGATCTGGTGGAATTGGGCTTAAGGGGAAAGGCCAAATTCCTGAGAAAACGCCAGAGGGGCAGAAATTTCATATGGAAATGGAAATTTCCTTTTAAAAAAATGAAAGATTAGCCATTTTTCTGCATTCAAGTGAAATAGTTTGCTTGAAATCGTCTTGGAAAATATTTTATGTAATTTTTTAAACAGGTATACAAATTTCACCTTGAGCCCGATTTAGCCAGATCCACTCACATAATGGTATTTGTCTTACGTTTGTGTTTACCAACAGAGGAAAGATTTTTCTCTACCAGGATATCAGCGTCTCTGGCCGATGACATAATAATAATACTGTCACGACTGTATACTGATCAGTCATTGCTTACAAACGAAATGCATTTTCCCCTACTCATTTCATTAATTTTCTGGGATATCATTTAATAGTCCAGGTGTAAGCTTTCATGAGATCATACCGTACACCACCCTCACCACAACAAACGGTCTATGCTGTCACCAATACCACCACCATCACCATCACCATCATCATTATCACCTCATGCTTCATCTCAATCATAACGGGATCTTCCTTACCGTTAACTGGACGACGTCTACAGGGCCGCCACGACCATAACACTGCTATCAGCAAATCACCACTTCAACCACCACCAGCACCGTCTGAACAATGGCGACATCAACATAGCCACGTTGCCGTTACAAGCACCCTCGTTATTACTACCAGAGGAACACGTTGGTCTAGAGACGAGGTGCTCGCCTCTCATGCCGAAGGTATCCGGTTTGATCCCCGGTAGGTGCAGGCATGTTGGAATTTTTTTGGAGGAAAAATTCTTGTCCCTGATCCTATGATAGATAGGATCGAGCATCTAACCTTCTCGGATAAGGACGAAAAACTCGGAGGGTCCATGTGCACATTAAAGATACCTTGGCATTCTAAAGACAAGAAGAGCAGGCTGAACAAGGCCGCGGTCTGGGCAAAATTCTTAAAAAAAACTAATTCCTCCCACAAAAACACACAGAAACAAGAAGGAGAAAAGTGAGATGTAAATTCCAAAAGCAGCGAACCTCCTAAAATAAAGATCTAAAACACATTACCATCTTCACCTCACTACCTTAATTTTTGTCCGTCCTCACAAGTCGCGCTGTCT